>OX421420.1:2778529-4161544 GCA_949126915.1 Musotima nitidalis | reverse complement strand
TCCCAAGCCAACCTCACCTGCAAGTGGTGCGACTGCCGATCAACGGACGAAGCTTTGGGAAACATTACAGTTCCCGAAAAGCGACAATACGCTCGCCACCGATTACGTGAGACCAACAAAAATAATAATAATAATTGGCGAAGTGTGGAAAAATAATGTGCCTATTCCTTCCTTCGTCCTTCGTCGTGCAGGCTTTTTCCGTAATTAGACGTCCCATGCGTCAGGTTGGTTATTTGGCAGGTTAAACTTATTATTGTTATTTAAACGGACAGAAGTTTGAGTAGACATTGGTAAGGGATTCTTCATATTTTATTTTTTAGACACTACAAATGACTTCATATTTATTAAATCCAGTTTACAAATGTCTAACTTAAAACTTGTAAAAGGAGTCACCATAACAGAGAAAACACATTTTAATACATGTTACAAATTAATTAAAATCGATATAGCCACGTGCCTTTCCGCATATTGGGGGCACGTGTACTGTTTATAATTGCTTAAGTGTTTTTAGAAACCGTTCCATATAATTATAATTAAATTATAATTAATAACAAAATTGTTAATATTTATATATTTTTCCTATTTTATAAATTTGTGTAGTTTATTCATATGTAATAAATAGTTTTAGTGTGTATTTTTTTATAAAGTTTATAGGGCTTTATACAAAACGAGATCTTAAGTTAGACCAGGCTTAAAACTAGTGCTGTCACTTTCATGTGACAAGATGAAGACAGTGACAACACTAGTTTTAAACCTGGTCTAACTTTAGATCTCATTTTGTAATAAGCCCCTTAATGTTTCCCTGTTCTCTGCTTTTAGCGATAAGACAACCATCCTCATACCTTGAAGAATATCAGCACTCGAACCAAGAAATTTGGGAAGTCGTTTCTGAGCAAGACCACTAAGCTCTGGAATTCGTTGCCGGCTCATGTGTTTCCTATTTCCTATGATCCCGGGTCTTTTAAGCGGGGCGTGAAACGGCATTTTAGCAGGCCGTCATGAGTGGATGCGCTTTATACCGTGCTTATTTCACGTTATAAAGCGCTTTCATTTCCTTATTGGACTGCATCGACTGCTTATCATCAGGCAGGATGTAGTCATTATGACGTGTCACCTTAAAAAAAAAAAAAGACAGCCAAGATTGGCATTTTCATTGATATCAATATTCGTTATAATCTTTAGTTTTTTGTCAATAAATAGTATATATATATATATATATATATATATATATATATATATATATATATATCTATCTATTATGAATAAATAATGCTCTTAGGTTTACACCGACAACGCTGGCAGTTTGAATTCACATCTTCAACGCTAGAAGCCAAAATATAATGGATGAACCCATAACCTAGCTAGCATAAATTTTGCACTTTAGATACCAAAATGTGCCTTAATTAAGCCAGGTGCAGTATTTCAGGATAATTTAGCTTGAAATCTCAATTGTACCCTACGGCCAGCCATTACCTCGACATGCGCTAATGAAAACTCAACTTCTACTGACAAATGTCGCATGTTTAGCGAAGGTTGCGGTTGTAGGCCGTTACGTTCTACCACCACTATAATCAGACTTTCCCCTCCCCCCACTTTACTACAAAGTTACATACAATTAAAGGGGCGACGTTTAACGTGAAAGGTCTACGTTTACTGGTTATACGACGTAAATCCTACAAGCCAGCTAGCTCGCTTCAGTTTGCAGGCAAATTGAGCGTGCCAAAGGAATAAATAACTAATAGGCAGAGCCTTAAGGAAGTAGATTGCTTGGATCTCCCTCGCCCTTATAGTCTGGGCCGATGGTCATCAAGAGATTAGGTTACATACTCCTTTAAGGATAAAAAGTTGATCGAGTGTTTTCCTCTATTATGGATGAAATCTTTCTCATTAGGCACGTTATTTATTTTGAAAAAAGAACCTCTTAATGAAACTTAAATGTCGGTTTGTAATTTCAAAATTTTAGTTATTTATTTTTCTAAAAAAATACAAAATCTGCATCTGGTGCATCTGCCGATCAACGGGCGAGGATCTGGCAAACAAAAGTTCCCGGTAAGCCGGAATAGGCTCGCCACGTATTAGTCCAACTATATAATTGGCGAAATGTGGGCGTATAATATACGTGATTATATGTATGTAAGTTTTTTTGAAATGCATATGAAAGTAATACTAAAACATATTTTATAATTATTATCAGATTTTCTTTTGTATATTATCTTTGACATATCTGGGCTGATTTTAAAGTGATTTTCACTGGCAGAATGCTAATAAAATATTTCAAATAGTAACTTAGGTTACTTTTTAACCAGAAAATTTACGAAGTTTTTTTGGCTCACGATGACGACATAAAAAGGGTATCATCTCAACCTATTCATATTGCACTAGCCCAGCTTGGGCGTCTGTCAAACCTGTAATGACCGCACAAAACATCTTCTCTCGTAACTAAGAGGCATTCATCATGCAAAGCTGTGGCGTCCAGGGGGCCTACCGCCGAATTCGATGGATTACCGGTAATCCATCTAGATCAAACTTTGTTTTGCGTTCATTAATCCGTACCGGGGAATCTGCCGACAGCCACCTTTTATTCATGACCTTCAGTCCGTGACAGACCAATAGGTAAATGGAGAACGCCATTTTGTTTCGATTTCCATGAGTTCGGCGGTACGACAGAATCAATTGGAAATCCATTTCGCCTTATAATCGATTGCCATCGAACTCGGCGGTAGGCCCCCTGATGTTAAAATTAATCTCATCTCTCTCTTTAATATCATTTATACGGCGATAGCCCAGTGACGAGACCGACCGACCGAGTTATGTGCGTAATTATCGCTTGCTCCGTGCCTCGGAAAGCACTTCAAGCCGTTGGTCCCGGCTGTCATGAACATCTATGGCAGTCGTTAGTAGAAAGTCAGTGCCTACTAACAGACTGACAGATCCAAGATCATAGCACGTGGAAGGATGTGATCTCTGCCTACCCCTACGGGAAAGAGGCGTGACTTTATGTATTTATGTATTATCAATGTTTCGTGTTTCGGAAAGCACGTTAAGCCGTTGGTCCCAGCTGTCATAAACATTTATTAGGAAGACAGTGCCTTCTAACATCCTGACAGCAGGCTGACCTAAGGATCATGTTTACATCCGGGTTGCGGTGATCAGACGGCAGTCGCTCAATGTCATACTGAAATTCAGCCAAATCTGTAAACCAGTGAGCATACCCAGGGCCCTAAGCTCAAGTCTAGAGCCACCGGGATAATGCTAGGATATGTATATATTCGCCACATACAAGCGAACTCCTGCAACTTTTCCCGAAACCTTGAGAAAAAAGTATCTGAGGCAACTTCGCTAGGGTTCAAACTATCTTTGTGTATTTAGGCTTGAAAGTGTTGGAAACTTAGTTTTCGTTTTATTTATTATACCTAAATGTGAAAAATATATTTGAATAGTTTTATTTACGAGATGACTATGTAGGTACAATTAGGATGTGTATTAAATCGTGTTTTCTCTAAAGAAAAATATATTTTCCCATGGCAAAAAGTATATATGGCAGTATATTAAAACCCACTAAAATCCGTTTTGTGTTCAACATGACAGAGCCCCTTATCGAGTCATCCTTTAAAACTGTTGTCTTCATAACCTGAAATATTATTATTATTACTTTTGTTTTAATAAGAAACAAAAGTAATTCAACAAGTTACTCCTGTTAATAGTTAGTAAGAAACAATACTTATACTTATTTATTATACACACACTGGCTAATCCCCCCGTTGGAATCACCAACAGACTGACAAATCTTGAGAAAAACCCATAGCAGTCAGATTAACTGACAACCCTTGACAAATTCTGACTAAGATCCATTTTGATCTCTTTCTTGATTATGTTACCGCCCTTGCACATCTTGCATTCACATAAAAAACATAGTTTACAAAACTATGACAATAGATGTAAAGTGACTTGCAAGTGATTTATTTAGATATATTTCAATAGTTATTAACATTTTTGTTTGTTTAAATTTAACGAATCCAAATGATGATGTTGATCTTAAGACAATAAAGTATATTTTATTTTATAGTTCCGTCATGTCCGTCTGTCCGATTATCGTTTGAAATAGTTTGTAGTGATTTATATACTCTCTCATTTTGGATTGTGAAAGGAGGTTTATTCTCAGTAGTGTGACTTTAATTGGCTAAGATGATGATGATGATGAGTGTTGACTAACGTTTAGAAAAATTAAGTTTTATTTTTTTTAAACACAAATACGGAACTTTTCTTCGCGTGGCTCGACACACACTTGACCGTTTTTTACAAACAAATATGACGCTCTGTTCCATTTATATCTCATATACGTATTTGGAAACCTTCAAAAACGTAACCGCGCCAAGCCATTAATATTCGATACCCTATAGCGAATGTAAACATGTGCTGCCGAGTCGGCCATTTTAATTGACAAATAGGCACACCGCCACCGTAGGGATCACTCGCATAGTGTCTATGGAAGGAGCTATTTTTATTATCTGCATTTCAAATTTTGTGGTTTCTCTTAAATTTATGAATTTAGAACACACACAGGAGTAGATTACAAGATGTGCATATTTATCGCTTGCTCCGTGCCTCAGACAGCACGTTAAGCTATTGGTCCCGGCTGTCACGACATTTGACGACCAATATGAATATAACATGAATATTTGTTTTGGTCTGGGTGTTTCCCTATGTATATTAAGTATGTATTTACAATTTTTTTTTAATTATGTTTATCCGTTCTTTAGTATCCATAACACAAGTTCTTAATGATACTTATCTTGGAACTAAATAATTGGTGTGATTATAAGTAAATATTTATTTATTTATGGTAGTCGTTATTATGGAACGTATTTATGAAAGTCAGTGCCTTCTGATATTCTGACTGGTTTGACCATAAACTGATGTTTCCTTTTTGGTTAAGGATGTCAGACGGCAGCTGCTCCATGTAATTATTGAAATTTTGCCAAAACCTGGTAATACCAGTGAGCAGACTCTGGGCCCTAAGCTTACCGCAACCGGAATAATGCTAAGATATAACAGGAGTAGATTACAAAACCCACGTAAAATATGTTGGATTTATGAAACAATTGTATTCAGTGACGTAACTTTTTTTAATAGTGATAATTACAGATTTGTTGCCATTGTAGTAAATTACAATTCTCATTAAAGCGCTCGTAGCTCCGCGGTGCTCAGTGCCAGACAGAAGTCAGTCCTTAGATGGGTGACCGTTTGTGTGCCGTTTGATATCGAGCGATTTCGTGCTTGGAAGGAACGTTAAGCAGTTGGCACCGGTGACCACTAAATGTGGTATTAGTCAAGTAATAGGCGTAATTGCGCGGTTTGAAAAATTCTAACAGGTCGCCTGCCTCCGCCAATCCGCACTGCGTCAGCGTGGTGGAGTATTACCCAATACCCTCGCACCTTGGTATGTGAGAGTAGGCTCGCTCAGTAGTGGGACGTTAATAGGCTGAGATGATGAAGACGATTCACACACCCGCCTCCGTCTATCCGTATTGAGGCCACGTTTTGGTATACCACGCGGGGGATAAGACATACGTCTTGAATCCTTCTTACCTCAGTTCGCGTACTCAAGAGACGTAAACAGGCTGAGATATATAAATATTTTCCGACAATTACACCAATTATTTAGTTCCAAGATAAGTATCATTATGAACTTGTGTTATGAATACTAAACAACGAACAAACATATTGTTTTTTTTTATACATACATACATACATAATATCACGCCTGTTTCCCCGAAGGGGTAGGCAGAGACATACTATATGCCCACACTTCGCCAATTACATAGTTGGTCCCACGTAATAGGTGGCGAGCCTATTGCCCCTTACCGGGCACTGTTATGTTCGCCAGAGCCTCGTCCGTTGATCGGCAGGTGCACAGGTGAGGTTGGCTTGGGCTCCTTAGGTCTAGGTAGGATCCCTATACACCCCATATAGGTTTTATGCCATTAAGAGTTCCACAACTCTATGTCTATGTAAGTTACATTGGCAAATTGGCTCGCGTCACCAGTTACTGTTGCTGTGCATTCTGCGGTTTTATTGAGCGGTAAAACGCCATACGATTACCGAACTATATGCATATGGATATAGGAATGAAATCTCGGGTTGTCTATTGTTTTACATAGTACTGTTATTATTTTTGTACAAACAGGGGTAATATTAACAAACCTAAATATATAAATAGCTTCGTTCACACTCATTAACCTCCTCATACACGCCCGTCGGCTTAGGGTACTTTTGACCTTTTTTTGTTTTTTTTTGATTTACGTCTGTAACAAAATGCATTTACGCACTGTCTCCCGGCCAAAGAGGGAGACCGGGAGGGGGTGTGGGGCTCACTGCGGCAGACGCGACCACCGCAGTTCTACCCACTAAAAATCTTCCGATGACGCCCGCCGCTGTTGAAAAAGGGGCGAGGCGCCAGTGCCTAGGTTGTAGTTTCTGGCACCCCGCCCGCGACCAATGTCCCCCGGATCAGAACCGGGAGGACCTCCTCAGAGAGGCGCAGTGGACGCGCCCCTCCTACCTCCTTGTGCGACCATAGCGTCTGTGGCCGACTTCTCGGAGGGTATAGTTAGACAGCAGGGGCCCCCTGCCCCCACTGCCTAAGACCCTCCTGGCGCTACTTGACGGGCCCTCCTGGCCCGCCCGCTGCGCTCTCCACAGGTCCCTCTTAGTTTCTCCCCCGGTAGTCAGTACTAAGGGCACCCAGAGTCGTCGGTCTCTGGGTGTTACCTTTTCCCCGGCGCCTCCTGCGCCCTGCCGGGAGGTACTCAGCCCCCCCACCACGGCAAGGTGGAGACCAGTCGGGGGGGTAAGGGTACTTTTAACCTGCCCTTTCTCCAAAATTTTCTGAATTTGGTCATGGAAGGTCTTACGTGGTCTTCCCCTAAAAGTCTGTGCCAAGATCGTAGCAAGTGGAAGGATGTGATCTCTGCCTACCTACGGGAAAGAGGCGTGACTTTATGTATGTAACGAATAAATAAATTATTCTAACATTATTATTAATAATAATAATTTATTTACTATAAATAGTTTTTCATTATTTCAGTGACCAAGGTAACTCTTTTAAGCAAATAATGTCTGTATCAGGTGACTTTGCTCTTCCATAACCACTAGTCATTACTAATTAATTAATTCTAAGCGTACAGATAGTGGTAATTAACAATTTATTTATAGTCTTACATATACATGTAACTTTATTAGTAACACTACAAAAATATTTACTTTATTCTTCAATAATCTTAAAATGTGTAATTATACATGTACAGTAATGTATATGTGTTAGAGTGTGGGTGTGAACGCGCGCGCGCGCATGTTTATAAATTTGTGTGTGTGTGTGTGTTCAGTTAAGTGTGTTAATGTGGTGACATGCTTAAATGATTGTTAACACTAAATTGAGGATCAATTAAACATGATTACGCGTATCCAAAATAAAGCATAAAAATTATAAAGCTCATTTATGTTAATTAATTTTAAAAAAGGGACTCGTTGAAATTTCTGTATTCAAAAGACAAATTGGCGCGCTTACCTGCGAAGGTAATCAGTGAAGTACTGAACCGCGGCACCGCTTCACGCTAGGCTGAACCGGCGAGCCCCCCTGCCTCATAAATTTATAATGTCGGCACTTACCACGCTTAGAAAGGCCACCTTTGTAGTTTTGCGTCAGCGCAGAAAGACACATTGCGGCAGATTTTCATTTTTCAAAACTGGAATAAATTTGATGTTTAATGTGTAAATATATCACTCTAAAACTTCCTAAAAGCTTCTAGTAAAGTACTACTGCTTTACTGCGGTATGACTTTCTAAAATACTCTAAACGAGTAAGTACAAATCTAAGAAAAAAAAATAAAGAAGACCACCTTTTATTTTAATCATGACACTTCACCTATCTGATTGTGACGAATTCCTACTTTCTTTTTTGTTAATGAAATCTTTACAAGAATCTATCATAATGTTATCCTTACTTTAAGACTATGAGTGAGTTATGTACAACTTCTTTAGCCTATTGAACTCTCAATAAGATTATCATTATTATTGATATTATATTTTATATTAATAAAAATTATAAAAATCTTTATTTCTTATTAATATCCATAAAAGTTTATTAGTAACAGTGAAAGACTTAAGATCTAGTGTTAGTAAAAATTATTTTATCTTATCTAATATAATTAACATACCGATGGTTACTTCACCGTATGTAGATGCACCCAACGCTCTAGCAGCGGCGAGTCCCATCGGTCCGCCAATACGCACAGGATGCTGTGGGTGCCAATTTATGATTATCATGTTTATTATTATAATTATGATCAAGAAAAAATAAAGACACTCGAGACTACTTCTGTTCTTTGTCGTTAAGGCATTTTTTGCAATAAGACGCCCAATGTGACGAATTTTGCTTGGAAGGCCCAACCTTTTGAACCCTTTTGACCTTCATAAACATGTATAAAAATATTAGTCAAAAATATAATGTCAATAAATCGGATCACTGAAAAGATGTAAATTAGGATTACCTGCAGTGCAAGCAAACTCTATGGCAGAGACGGACGAAGAAATATGAGCGGGACGCATTCATACAATGGTCTAAATGATTAAGGATTGGGAAATGGTAACAAATTCGCCAAGCGCCCATTTTAGACTCTCTGCGGGGTGTGATAATTGGTTTATCGTGTTGCGTTAAAACCAGGCTAAATCAATCATTAGTGTACTTTATATAATAATGGATTGTAAGAGGAGACGGTTCACTTCGTATTTGAAAACTTCTTTCCCCGTCGATAATAAGAAAATTCGTTCAGCGTGAATTTTTCTACTAAGATTTAAAAATAAAACAACATGTTGTTGCTGATTAAAACACCTTTGTTAAAAGGTTCAAATATTGCTTTTTTTACCTGATATTTGTCATAAACTGTGTAATTCAAATGTAGACGTATTTCATTACAGAGATCTCAAGAGCTCTTAAACAATAAATCTATGACAAAAAACTTTTGTTTCCGATGCTTTTGCATCGTTAAATAAAACAACAGCGCAAAATCCCTTATTCAAATAGAGTACTATCGTAAAAGAACAAAGAGTCCAAATAATCGCATGTGTGTTATGTGTGTAAATTTCCCTTCATTTTATATAGAAAAAGGTTCAAGTAGGCAACTGATATACGACCTTCTGATAAGGTTCGAGCAGGGCCTTAAAGGTTGCGATAAAATTGAACTTGACCTTTTGGTTAACAAGGCACGAAGCTTAAGTCTTACAAACTAAACCTAATAATAATGACCCAACATAATATGTCCCAATATTAAGGGTATGGCATTGGTTTATTCTTTTGTAGCTTTCGCACGCGGCTTTGCATGTATTCCTCTTTCAAATGGCGATGGTTATAATCCTTAACCTCTAGTATCTTAAGATTGCGCGAGTAAAATCATGTCGCCTGGACACTGGACAGGCTCTTACCTTCAGTTTAACATCATTTTAGCTAAAAGAAGTTTGTTTCAAAACGTAAACGTTCTTAATCGATTTCCACCTAATTAGAACCACCCCGCGTACACCTGTATTCCGCTGCCTTAACTAGGTCGCTGGTCCACATACGCTTGCTGATACTCAACAGTTTGAAGCTAGTAGGCGTTATCAGGTTTAGTTTTAAAGTAACAAACTTAATATGGGGGGCATAGCGATTCTATCAAGATGAAGGAGCCCGAGCCAACCTCACCTGCAAGTGGTGCACCAGCCGATTGACAGACGAGGCTCTGGCGAACATAACGGAAACTGTTAAGTGACTGTGTGTAAGCGGCAATAGGCTCGCCACCTATTACGTGGGACCAATTATATTATTGGCGAAATGTGGGCGTAGGTATATTATGCCTCTGCCTACCCCTTCGAGGAAACAGGCGTGATTGTATTGCAGCGTATGTATTATAGCGGAACCTCCAAAGAATTCTATCAACTCATGTTTCACCCCGAGGTTTCATTAAAAGCGTCTAAGAAAATAAAAAATCGCTTTTAATAATTATTATTATGTGAATATGGCCGAATGGCTCCCATATGACACGACCATTGTGCAAAATGTAATCATTATTAAAATAGTGTTATATAAATATATATATTTAATGAACCCATTGAAATAGTGATATTATAATATTTGACGACCGATATGGCGTGGAGGTCAGTATACCTGCACTTCACTCCAGAGGTCGTGGGTTCGATTCCCACACAGGACAAATCTTTGTGTGCATGAACATCAATATTTGTTCTGGTCTGGGTGTTTTCCTATATATATTAAGTATATATTTACAAAAAAAAAAAGTATTTAAGTATGTTTATCCGTTCTTTAGTATCCATAACACAAGTTCTTAATGATACTTATCTTGGAACTAAATAATTGGTGTGATTGTAATGGAATATTTATTTATTTATATGAATAGGTTTCAGGCCACCCCAAAGCATATTTAAAGTACCACATAACAAACTTTTAATGCGGAATGTGTAAAAGCTACATCTAAATATATAGGTAAGTGATAAAATTCATAATAATATAGACAAATTTAAATTCAATTGGAGAATTAGAAATGCAAAAAGCGGCAAAGAATCAAATTAATATTGATTTCATCTAAACTTTAACGGTAAAATAATACACACAGCAGTTGCTTAAGTCGCTAATGAATATTCCCGTATAATTATACCCGTGGACTTAATGTGAACCCTGTGCTTGTCTACCCCCATTGCAGATTCTATATTAAAAGCCAACGATCGTTGTTTTGATGTTTAATTTAAATTTAGGAAATTTAATATACACAAACATAAAAAGTTTTTAAATATTAAGAAAACGGCTGACATTTGGGGCATTTCTGTACACTTAATTAACTCTTTAATCGAAATAGTAGCTCCTGAATTGTTAATTATTTTTATTAAGTGTGTTGATGTGGGTGTGTTTCCGGATCTGATGAAATTTTGTAAATAAACTCCTCTGTTTAAATCGTGTAGCACCTCGGATCCGTCAAATTTCCGCCTCATTTTTGTAATATCAATATTTAATAAAAATTTTAAATCAATTTTGCTCAACTAATTGGAAACTCACTTTAACGAAAACAATCTATTGCATACTAAACAGTCCAGTTTTAATCGCGGCGCGTCCACTTCTGAATTATTATATACCCATAAAGATAGAAAAAAGTTATGTAAAAATAAATTTAAAAACTACGTAAAATGTATATTGTGCCAAATTGCTTACTATAGTGTGAACGATTTTATAAATGACAAGGCTGCCTGAAAGTGACACGACTTGCCCCTTTCTTTTTGAAATATTACCTGTAGGTAGTTTATGAAACAAATGGGCAGTAATTGATTTTATTAGATTGTAAGGCGGCATGTGAAAAAAGCCGAGATGAGTTTCTTGAGGCATTCTTCTTAATCTCTTTGAGAATTGAGAAGACATAACTTGAGAACAACCCACAACAGACAGATTAATTGACAAACCTTGACGAATTCTGACAAAGAATCCATGTTTTTATTTCTCTCACTTTCTTGATTATGTACGCTCATATCTCTTGCATTGTTATTAAAAAAATTCTTGTGTATTTCCATTCTGTTTGTTTAAATTAGATAATTCGAAATGATCATGTTGATTTTAAAAACAATTAAGTTTATTTTGTTTTATTCCCAATATGGGCGTCAGGCTATGTATGTTCGTTCGTTTAAATTAGCTACATCTTAAAGTATGCAGAATAAAGTCGCGTCAAATCAACTATACTGTACTCCAGCCAGCACATCCGTCTCCACAAGCATATCAGATCTCCTATTATGTTTAATACTTCTGTTACAGATCGATGAAGATCCTACCGTAACTTTCCGTGTCACAGCAAAGCCTGTGCCCCAAAAAGCACCTGTGTAACTGTAACACGTGAAAACAATAGAATACCATACATGTTCCCAATTTATATACATCGAGTCAGCACTTTCTTAAAACAGCGAATAAAAATACCGGGTATAAAATATTTCAGCTTCAAAGTCAGACAGTGACGGATGGAGGGTGTCTTGACAAATCGGTTTAGAAAAACCAGCAAACTTCACTACACAGAGCTTAAATATTTACGCAACGTTCACTCCATTTTTGCATAATTACTGAGACATTAATTTATTAATATGCTTTTGGGATAAGACAACATTGAACATGGTACAAGGGAACCTTGTCCCTGACTGACTTCAATGGATAACGTTCAAATCCTCCATACCACGAAATTCTACTAGTTGACTACGAGATTAAATATCAGACTTACGTCAGCTTAGCGTTCAAGACTCGGACCAGCAGCGGAGATCATCATGTAGTGAGTGAATTACTACATCATCATCTCAGCCCATAAACGTCCCACTACTGAGCACGAGCCTCCTCTCACATACCAAGGTACGAGGGTGTTGGGTCATACTCCACCACGCGGACCCAGTGCGGATTGGCGGAGGCAGGTGTATGGCGTCCTGCTGTTAGAATTTATCAAACCGCCCATTAGGCCTCTAACATGGCTTAACGACTACCACATTTTGTGATAACCGGGATCAACGGCTTAACGTGCCTTCCGAAGCACGGAAGCGCTCGATTTCAAATGCCACACAAACGGTCACCCATCCAAGGACTGACCTCTGTAAACTCTGCTGTACTTCGGTGATCGTTTCCGACCACCGAGCACCGCAGAGCCACGAGCGCTTCATACATGATAATTAATAAATAATTATAAATGATTTCAGACTATGGTCCATATTGTTTTAGTAACTGAAAATATTAGAGGTGTAGTTTAGTTTTATTTTACTTTATTGTTACATACATTCACGCCTGTTTCCCCGAAGTGTAGGCAGAGGTGTCATAATGGAACCTTTTTAATGTTACCAAAACCAGCCAGACACAAATAGTACAGTCAAAAAAATTTTATAATAAGTTTATACCTACGTTATGCGAAAAGACTTTTTCCCCAACCTATTATTATACGCCCACACTTCGCCAAATATATAGTTGGCACCTTGTAATAGGTGGCAAGCCTATTGCTGCTTACCGGGCACTGTTATGTTCGCCAGGGCCTCCGTCCGCCAGAGTTCCGTTGATTGGCAGGTGCACCATTTGCAGGTGAGGTTGGCTTTGGCTCCTTAAGTCTTGCCAGGATCCCTATAAATCCTAACTTTAGTCAGACCGATATAATTATGCTCCTGCCCTACCTTCAATTTATTTATCTTCGGCACAGCATGACTTTTATTTCAATTATTGAAAAAAGTTAAGCTAAAAAAAGCTATATCAAACTTTAGTATATATATAATTACATATATTTTATATGAAGCGCTTATAGAACTCACATTTCTGCGAAATATCGAGAACTCTCACAAAACTTTTCATATTACTTTAAAACGCTTTCCACGGAGGTAATAAAAACGCAAGCATATATTTCTGTTTTTAGTTTGCAGCTCTGCAGTCAAGTGCTTCAATCTTTGGCGCAGGTGTGGGCTGTAAAATCGGCCCGGCGAGCTTGATGGCCATTGCTATTACTGGAGACGTGGAAATATTAGCACAGATCTATTTTTTAGGTTTTGATTTTTGTGCAAGCCGGTAATGACAGCCTTAACGCGACCAGTCCCTCAATAAATAAAATTTATACACTAGATTGTGCGACTTTGATTTTAATAACTTAGTTTAGTAGTAATAGCGTTTATACAATCTTCAAGTCACACTTCGTAAGCATACTTAATTTATTTAGGATCCCTATCTTACAATTACTGAACGTCGATCAGACAAGGTTTGCGAACCCATTAAAACTACGTTTCTCAGATGACATTTATATTTCTATTCTATTTGTGTTAAATATTTTTATAGAACTCGTCAGTAATGCAGGTATGACGTACAACAATGACTTTTGACACTTAATTTAAATGATACGGAATCCTTCATAATCATTGAACGTAAAATCCAACACATGCACATGCACACACACACTCAAGCACACAAGCACACACACACTTAAGCACACCCACACACATACAATTATAACCGTAACTTTGATTTAACTTATAAAATTTATAAAAGGAAAATTAAATTAAATTATTTAATTTATAAAAGGAAAATTAAGAATCTTAAACAATCATTGTAACCACTTTAAAAGGTTGTTTGAGTGAACAACTTAGTAAACATAGTTTAAATCAAATCGTTCAACTCAAATAAAATGAGTCATATTATTATAGTACATAAGATAGTCATACAAGGTAGGTCTAAATGCAACGCCCTGAGCACTCGTAGAACTCTTTTGTCGATTCAAGAGTGGGAACTGGAGTGCTAAAATTCAGGCTTGCCCAGGCTTAGGCTCCAGTTCACACACAAGTCATCTTAAAGTACCCAAGTAATATCTCAATAAAAATATTATGTGCACATAAGGTCACT
The DNA here is from genome assembly GCA_949126915.1 of Musotima nitidalis. Lineage (NCBI taxonomy): Eukaryota > Metazoa > Arthropoda > Insecta > Lepidoptera > Crambidae > Musotima > Musotima nitidalis. Next base: position 4,147,110 of record OX421420.1, on the reverse strand, counting down.
TAATTTGCATTCATTTTATTCATGTTACAGTTCATAAATTATAAGTATTTTTTTTCAAATCTGAAATTAGATAAACTTACTTTTTAGTATTTCACAAGGCAAATAATTAATAAGACAGCCCTTGCGAATCAGTGTATTATATCGTGGTATGGGGTGTATAGGGATCCTACCAAGACCTAAGAAGCCCAAGCCAACCTCACCTGCAGTGGTGCATCTGTCCATCAACGGACGAGGCTCTGAAACATAACAGTGCCCGGCAAGCGCGAATAGGCTCGCCACCTATTGCGTAAGTCCAACTATGTAATTGGCGAAGTGTGGACGTTCAATATGCCTCTGACGACCCCTTCGGGGTAATAGGCATGTAATGTATGTATGTATATCAGATTATGCCAGACTTAATCTTAGGTAACGACTATTTGTGATGCTGTAAGTTACGTACTACCCGCTGTAGATGCAAGAACTAATAACAAGTACAAGATAACTACTTTAACCTAACTTGTGCGAAGAAGTTATTTGAGTATGATGCAGCAGATGAAACAAGACGAAACTTAGCGCTAAATATTTGCATACGTAATAGCAAACTGCTGATATACAATTTCATTTTACTGGAATAATATTTAAAGCGAAAACAAAACTTCCTACTTGATTTCATCACTACTCATACTACACTTGGCAGGTGCACCACTTGCAGGTGAGGTTGACTTGGGCTCTTCAGATTTTGATATGATCCCTATAATACACCCCATTTATTGTCCCATACATTTTTCATTGATGCTGAGCTCCTATTCCTTTCTCAATGAATGAACTATGCAACACAACAACGTAAATATATTTAAAAATATTATATTGTTAATGCATACATAACAACTTAAATTAGCAAAATACACTATGATGCTTGATGCAGTAATTGGTAATGCGGTGTATAACCGTTTTGGGATTACAAAGGACAATGTGTTAGCATGTCTCCGAGCTATCAACCTTCTATCTGAAAGCTGGGACCCTCGGTATATTTGTCTTGGCCTCCGTGTTCATGTCTCGGAAGGGTCTAATGGCTGAGCAGACCTTGGAACCACGTCGCAGGCTAGGTTTCTGTGTTTCCATTTCGAAAACTTGGCAACATGCATTGAATTTCATGGGATGATTAAACTGTTAACTTGTTTTGTACAAAAGATTGAGAATATTGGGACTTTAATCTAAGAAAAAGTTGCATAATATTTCCTTCTGAACGTGAAAACGTTAAGTAGCAAATTTGACACGATCAGATGTCATTTAGAGCTAAATTTTCTCTGTAGGAGTAGAAAAAGATCACATTCTTCCGACTGCTACGATCTAAGCACGCACTCCTAGCCTCATTCATACACATTTACCTTCTCATAAACGCTTACATTTAACCTGTCCTTTCTACAAAACTTTTTGGGTTTGGTTATGGCAGGTCTTACGTAGTCTTTCCCAACACTTCCATTTACTCGTTCATCATGCTTTTATTTGTCTACTTTTATTCATCCTCTCAACATGACGGAACCTCCAAGCATACCTTTCTCAATTCTTGTCACTATATCTGCTTTCAAACTAGCATCGGCCCTTATTACTTTATCTTTAATCCTATCACTCAATTTCACACCTGGAATAGTTTTGAGTGCCCTCATCTCTATTGCATTAATCTTACTTTCATGTTTCATCTGCCATACCCAGCATTCGCTTCTATACGTTAGTGTAGGTTTCAATCCAATTTTATGAACTGCTATGCGTGCTTTTTTGGACACTTTCTGACTGCTCACAAAGGCATGAACTGCCCCGTTCACCATGTTTTCAGCATTCACTCTTCTATCAATGTCGCTTTCACACCTTCTGTCTCGTAAATTTCGATTAGAAATACACAAACTCATACACTTGTTCTACTTTCTCATTTCCGATCAAAATTTCACAATCCATCACTTCTTCTTTTCTCTCTAAACTATTCTCTATATTTCTCTCTGTAATATTCACCACCTTATAAAACCATTGTGGAACGCAATAAAGCATGGAGTATTGAGTATTGAGTATTATTTTTACCAAACGTTTACTTTCATTCCTTTGCTATCAAAGACTCCTGAAATATCATCACCATTTCCTGCAACGCCTCAGCCGACGATGCAAGCAAAACTTGTTCATTAGCATAAAGAAGTATGCGCGTTTAAGCTATTATTTTACATTTTGTTCTTATTCGTTTATGTACACGGAAATCACAAAAACAAATGATTAAATTACGTCTCTCTTCTTCTTACGATCGGGCCCACATTTAGTTATGTAAATGCATTTATTTACCTTCCTATACTCTTCCGTCGGTTTAGCATTACTTTGAACTGCGTTTTTTCAAAAACGTTCTGGATTTAGGTACTTATGCGGTCTTCCCCTTTCTTTGTACTCAAAGTAAGTATTTGTTTTACAAAGGTCTGTTTATGCGCAGGTTTAAGCACACTTTTCGTTAAACAAATATTTAGTTAGCACTTTAAAACGATTGTTGGCTTTGCAACTTCAGGTTTGTTTTCCAAATATGCGAAGGGAAAGGTAAGGTTCGCTGTTCCGACGGTCATTATAATGACAGAGAATTCTGGAGGTTGTTGCTCCGACATACATACATAAAATCACGCCTTTTTCCCAAAGGCGTAGGCAATGGCATATTAAAAACCGACATTTCGCCAGGTCCATGGTTGATCCCACGTAATAGGTGGCGAGCCTATTGCTGCTTATCCGGAACTTTTTTGTTCGCCAGAGCCTCGTCTGCTGTTCTGCGCATAAGTTTCAAGTCAATGTCCAGAACAGATTTAATGCAGATGATGAACTTTTTGTTCGATCACGTCAATGCGTGATCTTTATTTTGAAGAGCGTAAAGTTGAAAATGAATGCATTTTAAGTCACACAAATTATTAAATCTATATTTAGACGTACGTTCTAAAGTCTTAAATAATTGAAAAACAGATTATGCTCATAGTTCGGACAAAAAGTCCACCGTCTGTGTTGGTCTTTATTCAAATTTGAATAAACTATTTTGTCAATTATGTTTCCAAGCAGCAGAGGAGGTTCGCACGATAGCATCCGTTTTTTTGCGCTTAATTTTTATCAGCTATTTAACAAAATTTCTGGAGCTAAACTTGATTTATTTAGTTAAATTTGAATTAATGTTGGTGACTGTGTATGTTACCACGTTCCTAAGCAGTACAGTGGAGGTCCTCACGTTCGCGCTACATCAAACTACCCCCATGTTTGCTCGTTAGGTGCTTATCGCATATCGATTCCAGTTACCGCAAGGTTGATATCGGTCGGTGTACACTTTAATGTGTTTCGATACCATAGTTCAAACTGCTGCATTTGCAGTTATTTCGGTTTAAGTGTTGGTTTCACATAAACAGAATAAACTTTACCTATCAAAATAAATTAATATAACAGCAAACAGCCAATTTGTCCGCATGTCCTACAGGAACTTTCATTACTTGTTGTCTTAAAAATAGTCTTAAAGGGGCTGTACTACATTTGCTATCTGTCAGTAAAAGTCCTGTTAAATGCATTTATTGAAAATATATTTTTTTTGATATTGCAATGATTTTTTTTACCTGTGGTATCATAATCTGTTAATAGAATAAGAAGAAGCAGGCGATTGGATTCACAATAGGTAGACCTAGAACAGTTGTCTTAGAGTTCAAATTGCGATATAGAGACAAGATAAGATAAAATATTTCCAAAATAAAACTAATATGAAATCCCGCGCAAATGCGTTAACTTTTTCGGATTCTCTTCTAAAAACAAAACAATATTTTTTTGTCAATTAGACTGCAAAATACGGCTTAGAAAAGCCGTGGTGTTTAACCACGGAGATGGTCGAGCAAGTGACGACGGTATGTTAATGTGTTTAAGAACGGCTAGGCAATGGTATTAGCCTAGCCTCTAATTTCCAGCACGATAGCATCAGCGGTAAGGTTTCTGGGTGATTGCTTCATGGGGCCTGTGCTTGCGGCCTCTTGTGCAATTAAATGAAAGAGGTCATATCGATCAAGATTCGAATATCGAATATAATCCTTGTCCCACAGGAATGTTTTATTTGGAATGAAAAATATCATCACGCGCCATCATTATCATCCATCCATCATCATTAGTCTCCCCAATTGTTTTCCATTTCGAGCGATATTGTACTATGTGATAATTCAGGTTAAATTCTACTTAATTTTTGAATTAATATAAGATCTACTATCTAAGAAATACAAGAGCGCTTTGTTACTTTTTTGTGTATTAAATAACGCAATTCTGTATATAATTTATATTCTCAGTCCAATGTTGAACAAAAGTAAAAGCAAAAAAGTACTTTATATAAGAAACAATTACATGCACTTGAAAACGTCAAAAGGAAATATAAAAAAAACGATATATTACTACACTGAAATCACGAAGTTAAGGTTCACTCACATACAAAAAAGAAAATTAAGTGTATATATTTCTAAGTGCCAGTTCCGAGCCACCGCTCTGTGAGAAGAACTGGCAAGAAACTCACAAAAGCTTCTACAATTGTGTACCACATTGAGCGATCGTAAGTTACTACTGGTTTTCGATAATTCTTTTACTATTAGAAAGCTACATTATCCCTAATAACATCTAGGCAACAATTTTATAACCAGTAAAATTGCTTATTAGGTTAAATAAAAATTTTAAGGGTGTATAAGGACCCTACCAAGACCTAAAGAGCCCAATTCAACGTCACCTGCAAGTGCCTGCCATTCAACGGACGAGGCTCTGGCGAACATAACAGTGCCCGGTAAGCGGCAATAGGCTCGCCACCTATTACGTGGGACCATGTAATTGGTGAAGTGTGGGCGTATAATATGCTTCTGCCTATCCCTTCGGGGGCACAAGCGTGAATGTATGTATGTAAAAAATATAAAAAAATTGTTTTTACTAAAACTTCAATAATGTAACCCAATATGTAAAATACCTACCTAAGCGAAGCAAGCACTGGTATTATTGAAATACTAATTACGTAATGCAAAAGCTAGTTTTTCAAATACTATATTACGTTGGAAGAGTTTACAAATGAAATACAGGTAGGTAATGAAATATATGTGAATCAGGAGTGGAGTAAGTTTTGAGGAAGCTAAGCGTTGAGGAGCGGCGGGCGTTTCGAGATAACGCGCGACGCCACGCCATCCAGTCTCGGCACAAAAGGGCCCCTAGCTCCTCTACTATTTGACGAGTTGCGTATGCATTATGCGCGACTTGCGACTAGCGGTCGCGACTTTTATTGCGACAAATAATTTGTTTGTTTGTAAATACCTCTTCTGAGCAGGAGTTCCTTTACCTTAATTTATCATTTAATAGTTTTTGTGTAGGTTTTTGCAGAGTTTTTTGGTTTGAAAATTGTTTTACAAGTTTAATACAACAGGTATATGAGTATCAGGCGTGGAGTAAGTTTTGAAGAAGCTAACCGTTGAGGAGCGGCGGGCGTTCCACGCGCGACGTCACGCTAGTCTCGACACAAAAGGGCCCCTCGCTGTCTACTATATGACGAGTTGCGTATGCATTATATGCGTCGTACGGCTAGCGGACGTGACCTGTTATTTCGATATATAGTTTGTACTCGTATATACCACCTCTAGAGCATAGACGTTTCTTTTACCATGAATAATTATCAGTTTTTATAGAATTTGTTGTATCATAATCTCAGTCCATTAACTCCTCACCATAGGGCACGGGCTTCTCATAAACCAAGGTGAGAATGGGATTCAGATCATTCGGCACCACGCCGACGCATTAATTCAACAAGAGTTGTAGTATTGCTAATATTAATATATTAAATTCGAAATTCAAAACTCATTTATTCAAATATGGCTCAATAGAGCTCTTATGAATGTCATACTTAAAAACTAACGCGCCAATTCACTGCAGGCGGGAGCTTGATCGGTTTGTTAATTATTTGATTAACAAACCGGAGATATGCTAATTTATATATCTAAAAAATGCATAAGATGCACGGTATATTCATAAAAACGATATATTCTTATCAGAACAAGCGCTTTCACGCTTACTGTAACCCCTTCCTTAGTCACCGCAGTTCGTTAGCTCACCTAACTGTAATATCCGCTGAAAACTGTGAATTATGCAGAAGTATTTGACTATCATTATAATGACGAATAGAACTGTTACTAACTGAGAGCTGAAAAGAGTTTCCTTTATGTTGAAAATTCTGTTTAATACTAGGTGGTGGTTTTCTTTGTGATAGTTGAAACTAAGGTTGCAATACTGGTATCCTGAATATTCTGCTACTTATTGGTAGGACTTCACGTTGTATTGTGACATTGTATTGGTGATAGTTGAGATACCTTAATATATTTATAATAAATTATAAATTGATTATTAATCTAAATTAAAAAGTACATTTCTGGTTAAAGTTAGCCAATTGTTATATGTGGAGGATTGTTATTGGCTTTTAGAATATATGTTTTATATTAAGTAGTGTCAGCTGTGAGCCCCCAAACAAAATAAAATAAAAACAAAAATAAAAATAAAAATAAAAATAAAAATAAAAATAAAAATAAAAATAAAAATAAAAATAAAAATAAAATAAAATAAAAATAAAAATAAAATAAAATATTAAAATTAAGTTATGAGAAAGCTAAGTAGGCGTCACAGTGCAGCATCGATCGGGATTATGCTTGGGGCTTGGTTACCAAAATCTAACAATCGTAATGTTTAAAAAATATTTGATTAGTCGTCCCTCTGTAAGTCTTTTTGGCTTTGGAATTATCTACCGGCGCATTTGTAACTCCTGATTTTTCTGGACTGAATCGACGTGCTTACAATCAAAGATGATGAGCTCCTAAAGATAATGCACATTAAAAAACTTCAGATAAAAAAAACTTTTTTACACATTAAAAAAAACTCTTAGGGCAACTAACGATCCTATATTCCAAAAGTGCAGAGCCTACAATGTAATCGCTAAGGAGTTGGATATATTTTCATTTTCGACTGCATCATTTTATTTTTAAATTCATCATCATCATCATTTCAGCCCATTAACGTCCCACTACTGAGCACGAGCCTCCTCTAACATACCAAGGTATGAGGGTATTGGGTCATACTCCACCACGAGGATCCAGTGCGGATTGGCGGAGGCAGGTGTATGGCGTCCTGCTGTTAGAATTTTTCAAGCCGCCCATTAGACCTCTAACATGGCTTAACGACTACCACATTTAGTGATAACCGGGACCAACGGCTTAACGTGCCTTTCGAAGCACGGAAGCGCTCGATATCAAATGCCACACAAACGGTCACCCATCCAAGGACTGACCTCTGTAAACTCTGTACTTCGGTGATCATTTCTCACCACCGAGCACCGCAAAGCTACCAGCGCTTCAATTTTTAAATTACATAAAAGTAAATTGTAATTATTTATTGACTGTTTATTTAGTTATTTATTTATCTGTGTATTTTTTGATTTTTTTATACTTAATTGAATATTTCTCTAGTGTGTATTTAAGATAAGTGTATGCCGTGTTCGGCTGTAACCGGAGTACAGGATTAATTATATAATTTGTACTCGGTTGCTGTACCATAAATAACTAAACATAGAGAGAGACATAGGCTTCTCCAATGGCACGCCACCAAGCTTGATTTTTAGCTCTTCTTCTCCTACAGTGGAGACCATTTCTCGTTAGGCGTAGTGTGGACGCCCTGCAGCTAAGTAATAATAATAATAAAATCTTTATTCAGTGTATTACGGTTTACAGGACTGATTTATCACTAGGAGCTTCCATTGAGTGCATAGGCACTTGTGTTAGGAAATCCTGCTCTTGCATTTTATTAGTGTACGTAATACATGAATACTCCGCCGAAAGCGTACTTATAGAAATTATCTTAGTTTATTATTAATAATAGTAGGTAATAGTTTGTATTAATAATAGTAGGTAATAATTTATACAAATAAAATGTTTTTATTTAAATAAGGTTCTAGTGTGTGGGTTCGTGCGTGCATGCGTGCGTGCGTGCGTGCGTGCGTGCGTGCGTGCGTGCGTGCGTGCGTGCGTGCGTGCGTGCGTGCGTGCGTGCGTGCGTGCGTGCGTGCGTGCGTGCGTGCGTGCGTGCGTGCGTGCGTGCGTGCGTGCGTGCGTGCGTGCGTGCGTGCGTGTGTTTTACTATATACGTTGCACACGGCCGCAGTTATCGCATAGCTCCATGACTTGAGAATATTTACTAGGTTGAGCGATGAATAATAAGAATAACATAAATTTAATTATATCAAGTGCAATAATAGTGTCATCATTTCTTGGAAAGAAAGTACAGGTAGGCTAGTCGATTGGCACTTCTCTAGAAATATAATCAAGTTCTTAAGTCGTTCTAGGAAAAGTAATTTGCGCTTTCATAGCCACACAAGCCACTTTCCACAGCTGGCAATAATAAACTATAATTATATTTAGCACTAAATACAATTTTGCTTGTTTTATAAAATTATTTACCATATGGCAATATTTTTTTTTCTCATAAACAGGACTTGGAATGGACTTCATCTGTAAGTATTTAATTGTTTTTGAATATTCTTTTTTACATACATGCTTTTACGCCTGTTTCCCCAAAGGGGTAGGCAGAGGCATATTATACGACCACATTCCGCCACTAATGTTTCTTGTCACACGTAATAGGTGGCGAGCTTACTGCTGCTTTTCTTTTTTGCCAATTTATTTTGTATATAATTAAAAACCGACCGGATATGGCGTGGTGGCGAGAATACAAGAAAGCAAGTGATGGATTAAAAATATCTTTTAACAAACACCGGGCTACTATAATTTCCCGACACGTACACGACACATGTTTCGTCCTTACAGAGGGCATCTTCAGGTAAAATAGGAGCCTCAGAACAACGATGTCTTCACGATCAACGCTGAAACGAGTGACATTGAATTTCAGTTATTATAGTTATCGTTGGGCATAGGGTATGCAGTGCTAATTTATTTGTATGCCATTTATATTTGTTACAGAGATCGTTCTAAAACGTACCTTTGTATATTGTCCTTGCAAGAATAATAGCCCATGCGCAATATACATCGGGATATAAGACAGCTGTGAGGCCGGGTAGTGAGGGTTGACAATAGTAACAAATTTAACAAGTCGTATAAAGTCTACGTGGAGCCACGCGAGGCTCTCAAGTCAGTAAACCAATTCGGAATGGCGTGAGTTACTTGTAGGTAGGGTTGCCACATACTGCGTTTGTTAATTAATGCTCGTCTAAAAGACCTATGAAAAGCGCTAAATGTGCTGACAGGATATTTTATGTACTAAAATATTGATTTTCTAAAGTAATATTTTTTCATGTTAGTTGTGGTTCCTGAATCAAGGTACCACGAGAACGCCCAGGGTCGCATAAGAGCTTCCAATGGAAAGAAGTATACCTGGAGTGTATTTATGTGCTACATATAAAGGTTAATGTGTGCGACTCTACAATAAAACCCCAAACTATATAGCAGATAATGCTTGGAATTAAACTGCCGTTTCATACAGGCTATTCTAAAATGAATGACTTAAAACAACAATATTGCATTGTAAAGCTACACAGACAAATGAAGATTGTAATTAAAGTACCAAACCAATTGATAAATTTATAAGTGAGTTCCTTGCTAGTTCTTCTTACAGAGCGGTAGCTCGGAACTAGCACTTAGATTCACTTACACTTAAATATTTTTTGTTTCTTAATTGTTTTGTTGCATGTAAGTGAATCTAAGCTTCGTAATTTCAGTGTAATCATATTTTGTATTTATATTTAATTTTGACGTTTTCAAGTACTATATATAAGTTTATGGAATAAAAAGATTTGAACTTGGAACTTTGAGATGATGATGATGCAGGCCGAAGTGGCAGTGGGCGGGACAAGTAGCTGAAAGAACCGAGGACCGATGATGCGTTTTAAGTTTTCCAACGATTCCACGATCGCATGTCAGCAAAAGAAAATGGTCCTCATTTACGTTTGCTGTTAGGTCGTGGGACCAATAATCAGGTCATATTGACGAGGAGCCGGTATTTGCAGGCGAATAGAAAGGATGGCTTGTGTTCAGCAGTGGAGCTTATGTGGCTGAGATGGCGATATATTTTGTTACTATATATTTCTTATAATTGGCTAAATATAATTGATATATTTTAATAAAAAACAATTATATCAATAACCACCATATTTGTTCTGGTCTGGGTGTTTTCCTATGTGTTTTACATACATACATTCACGCCTGTTTCCCCGAAGAAGTAGGCAGAGGCATGTGATACGCCCAAACTTCGCCAACTATATAGTTGGTCCCACGTAATAAGTGGCAAGCCTACTGCCGCTTACCGGGCACTGTTATGTTCGCCAGAGCCTCGTCCGTTGATCGGCTGGTGCACCACTTGCAGGTAAGGTTGGCTTGGTCTCCTTAAGTCTTGATAGGATCCCTATACACCCTTTAATCCATATACAGTTAAATATGTAGATATAAAAAAATTCTTAAGATATATAAATAAATCACCTGGAAGAGAAGCGAGGGTTAGAGTAACAAATTTAACAAGTCGTATAAACTCTACGTAGAGCTTCGCGAGTCAGTAGTAAGTCAGTTAACCAATTCTGGGAAGGCGTGATATATTTGCTGGTAGGGTTGCCAAATATTTTAACATTCTTTAATTTAATTACTTGTTTTTTTTTTAAATATGGCATTTATTACATAAGATCCTGAGATATAATTAAGTATTTTTTGTGACTTACGATTTGTCACTCGTTTTTAGTTGTATGCATATTTATAATTTTTTTTTTTAAAGTTAAGTTCAGGCAAGTTTTGTAATAAACGTGAACTTAAAACGAGAGGTACTCATTCACTGCGGGCAGAAGCATCTTTTGGGAAGAATAAGGAAAGAAAATTGTTATTTTTTGTCGTCCAGACAGTATAAAAATAATTTATATTGAACACTGTAATGGTTTATGATTTGATGAGTCTCGTGTTTTGAAGTCACTACGTTAAAAAATAACACTTTTTAGTATGATTGAATGTGCGATAAAAATGAAGAAAACACCTACAGTATAATCTTCATATAAAAATTAAAAAGTCGCAGAAATACATACAATTTTGTGTCGAGCATTATGGGATAAAAAAATAATAATGATCATAACATAGTCAACAGACAAGATACTGTATGAAATTAATTTGAAATGTCTCCTTAATGATACATTGATCATTTGACATGATGCGTGATCTGGGTGTTTTTCAATGTATATTAAGTAGGTATTTACAAAAAAAAAGTATTTAAGTATGTTTATCCGTTATTTAGTATGTTTAACTCAAGTTCTCAATGATACTTATCTTGGAACTAAATAACTGGTGTAAGTGTCAGAAAAAAAAAGCTATCTGTCCAGTAAAAGTTAATGGGGTCTCATTTTGAAATTGTGAAACAGGCTCTTATAAATAAAATATGTGTTATATTAGGTCGGGGAAAAAGTCTTTTCGCATAACGTAGGTATAAACTTATTATAAAAAATTTTTGACTGTACTATTTGTGTCTGGCTGGTTTTGGTAACATTAAAAAGGTTCCATTATAAAGAAAAGAAAAAAATAAAAAAAAGTTGTTTCCCGCTATTTTTCATTTGTTTTTCTCTCCGTAAAAATGAGTGAATCTAATGAAGAAATTCGATACATTTTAAAATTTTATTATAAAAAAGGCAAATATGCAACTCAAGCAGTGAAAAAAATTTGTGATGTTTATGGACCTGATGCAGTGTCAGTAAGAGTAGCACAAATTTGGTTCAAACGTTTTCAGTCCGGAAATTTTGATGTTAAAGATGCACCTCGCTCTGGTCGCCCTGTTACGAATAAAATGGACGCCATTTTTGAAAGAGTGGAGCAAGATCGGCATATTAGTAGTTACGATGTAGCTGAAGAACTGGGAATTGACCACAAAACAGTTTTGACCCATTTGAAGAAAGCTGGTTATACAAAAAAGCTCGATATTTGGGTGCCACACGAGCTCACTCAAAGAAACTTAATGAACCGTGTACTCATTTGCGATTCATTATTGAGACGTAATGAAACCGAGCCGTTTTTGAAGAGATTGATAACTGGCGATGAAAAGTGGATCACGTACGACAAGAACGTGTGAAAAAGGTCGTGGTCGAAAGTTGGCCAGGCTTCACAGACTGTGGCCAAACCTGGCCTAACACGAAATAAGGTGATGCTGTGTGTATGGTGGGATTGGAAGGGCATTGTTTATTATGAGCTTTTACCGCCCGGCAAAACCATCGATTCTGATCTTTACTGCCAGCAACTGATGAGATTAAAGGAAGCAGTCGAGAGAAAACGGCCGGAATTGATCAACAGGAAGGGTGTGGTCTTTCATCACGATAACGCTAGACCACACACATCTTTAGCCACTCAGCAAAAATTAAGAGAGTTCGACTGGGAGGTCCTAGTGCATCCACCATATAGCCCTGACCTTGCGCCTTCAGATTTTCACCTGTTTCGGTCTCTGCAGAATTCTTTAGGTTCTGTAAGGTTGACCTCAAGAGAGGACTGCCAAAACTATTTGTCCCGTTTTTTTGATCAGAAGTCCCAAAGTTTCTACAGTAACGGGATAATGTCTCTGCCCACAAAATGGCAGAAAGTTATTCAACAAAACGGTACATATATATTGTAAATAAATATAAATAAACTTTGAAAAAAATGTCTTGACTTTTCATACAAAAATACGAAAAGACTTTTTCCCCAACCTATTATATGTATTATATAATAAAGTATGTATTTATATATTTATTACATTTTTAGGAGAACCAACAGCTCGCTAACATAATACATGTATAATATAACCTCAAAGAGCCAATTATTGATCCCCAATGATAAAACAGAATCTCATATAAAATCAAATCAAAAAGCATTTATTCAAATTTGGCTCTACAGAGCTCTTATGAATGTCATACTTATAAACTAACGCGAATGTTATAACATAACATACCTTTATAAACATAAAAATACGTACCCATTTTAACACAAAAAACATGCTAGAGTTAAATGCCCAAAGAACCTGCTACTTAATTTAGTCCTAGTCGAAACAATATTTGTGCAGAAAATATCTAAAGCTATTAAGTATCCTATCTTACCTGAAGATGCCCTGTGTAAGGGCGAAACACGTGTCGTGTTGAATAATTTCTCGATTTTTCGGGAAGTTATAGTAGCGCGGGAATTGTTACAAAGATATTTTTAATACATCACTTGTTTACAATGGATTTCCGCTAAGTAACGCCTGAATCAATTAATTATTTAAGTATTTTTAGTTTGTTATTGTCAACCCTATTGGCGAACTAGAAAGAGACGACAAACAGCTTTGACACTTTTGGAGTCATCGCATTTACGTCGTTCCTAAATCAACATTGTTATTTGTTTCGAATCGTTAGTACTTCATAGTTTTTGTCTTTCTCGACGAATTTCGTATTTGGACTATTTTCTAACAAGTCGAGAGTACTCCTAATTAAATGAAGGTAGAGTTAGTTTCTGTATTCTGCAAAAAAACAGTCTTTGTACTCAGAAGAAAATTATTACTAAGTATCGTTAAGAGTACTCATTCAGTAAGCACTTCTGAAATTCGACTTTTTATTTAGGTATCCGAATATACTTTTACAGGTCGTACACTGACCCTGATCAAAACGTGTACGTAGTGTGCGTGTGTGCGTTAGGGCACAGAAGACATCGTTAGAGGAGTTTAATGTCGCGTTCGGAAACTAGCGTTTCTTTTGTTTTACTTTTAACACGCGACGTAAAACGCATCAGTTATGACGTCAATACATCAGTCAAACACAAACCGCGCTACTAAAAGTGTTTTCAATTTTTAATATCCCTATTTCACATATGTAAAACATTGGTACGGCTTAAAGGGTTTGACTTAAAATAAAATAAAGGGCCTTTTATTTATTGATTGATGCGTGCGCATTTGAGTTTAAACGACAACAGTTCACAGTGCGGTATGCTTTCGCTATAACCATAATCAAGTCCAAGGGGCAATTATTAAGCGCAAACACTTTAGTTAATTTAAAGCGTATTAATCTGGAATAGTCAATTGTATGTTGCCTGGTCCCGTGTTGGAAAACCATCAAGTTTGTTTGTCTACGCGCCAGGTAATCAAACAAAAAACAACGTATAGCACAAAGCACTACAATGATAATAAAACTGATATTTGTTCATAATTATAATTCACATGATTAACAATAAAGCGATTACTTGCTTATATTTATTAACAACGCACTATCACCAGGGTGTCGATTCTGTTCAGGATTTTATTTTTCCCTGACTATAAAATACGTAGGAAGAAAAAACTGCCACATTACAAATCTTTTTAACAGGACGAAGTCTGTCTGGTCCGCTAGTTTTTAATAAAAAATACTTTTGTAAAAATGTTTATTGAATTTGAACTAACTTCAATACAAAGAGGTTATCTTGGGGTTCATTGTTCTTGTAATCATCTATCCTTCTGCCCTGCTCCTGGTTTATTTAGGGTCAGAACAGTATGTTCCATGGGTGCAACCCTCGTCCACTGATCCTAACAGGTGCCTAAGCCTGCCAGACACCAAACCTCCTCGAGAGTCGTTCGTTTATGTATGTTTAACCATATCTTCGTTCATTCTTGATCGATTTAAACGATTAGAGTATACCCTCAAATTATCTCAATATCTTATCAAATTGATAGAGGATAAAAAAAAGTATATATGTACAAAAAGAAGTGTTTATGTATGTTTATCTTTTCTTTTATACCCATAGACCAATGCTTAGTTTGGTGCTAGAAGCACTGTGTACTAACTTCCATCTAATAATAACATTATATTTATTTTCTATTCAAATCCATTGAAATAATTAATTCATTGCGTTTTCGAAACATAACCTCGACAATTTTCTTGCCCGTTCTTTTATGTTCAACCGCCCACAGTGAATCGGCGCGCTAGTATTTAATGTTGACTTTCATTAGAGCTCTATTGTGCCAAACTTGAATAAATGATTATGACTTAAAAAAAATTTAATCGATATAATCATTAAACTATAACTTTGAGCTTTCATGTCGGCCCATCTTGCACTAATGTTGAACTAAAGGTCCGTTTTATTGCATTCGATTTTTTCTGATTTAACATTTTTATATTGGCTAGGTACCCGACGCCCTCCCAATATAAGATTTATTCCCTTTACGGCAAATACGCAGTATTGACAGCGGCTTATTGAACAAACTCGTAAAGTGGAGCCTGTTACCACATGTCGCAGGCAAACTAAAAAAACAGATACGAGAAGTACACGATCGTGACTTTTAAAGCAATTTTTGTAAAACGCTCAGTTTAATAATTTATTAAATAATATTATATAGGGTGTATAGGGATGCAAGTGGTGCACCTGCCGATCAACGGACGAGGCTCTGGCGAACATAACAGTGCCCGGTAAGCGGCAATAGGCTCGCCACCTATTACGTAGGACCAACTATATAATTGGCGAAGTGTGGGCGTATAATATGCATCTGCCTACCCCCGAAGGAAACAGGCGTAAATGTATGTATGTATGTGTATTAAATAATATAACTTTATAGTATTACTACCGTAAGTGTTAATTATTGTAGAAAGACTTATGGAAAGGAGGTCAGTAATTCAGAATATCTACGAAGTTAGAAGGTAGGAAAACATATTTGTGTACATTATATTCATATTTGTTCAAATCTGAGTATAATATAAGTTTAAATAAGAGAGTTATATGCGAAGCTGTTTTAAACGAGGCGGCGCCCACTTAGCCATCCAGTTGTGCACAATAATCTAACCCGGATATTTCCTTAAAATCCTGCAAATATAGTCTGACTGCAACGCCTAAGCAAACATGGCTTCTCGCCCCGACTGATGCGGTTCATTTTCAGCGGAATCTTTATCGCTCTTGAAATATATTATTATGATACTTATCGCTATGGAGTCTGGGTATTTCGGAGTTTTATGACACTGCGCATTATGTTGGAACGCTTACACAATTATTAATACACTTGTGTAAAATGGAATTAATCATAATTTTTAATGGTTTTGTAATGGTCTTGCTAGCATTATCCATGTTGGCCTGGACTTAGGCCCAGGGTCTGCTCACTGGTTTAATCAGATTTGGCTGAATTTCAGATATTATTTGGAGTGACTGCCGTCTGACCTCCGCAACCCATAGGGAAACATCATTCTATGGTTAAACCAGCTGTTAGGGTGTTAGAAAGCACTGACTTTCTAATAATGACTGCCATAGATGTTCATGACAGCCGGGACCAACGGCTTAAGGTGCTTTCCGAGGCGCGCAGCAAGCAATAATTACGCACATAACTTTGTAAAGTCATAGGTGAGTCACCAGGGTTTGAACCCGAGACTTTCTTAATTTGAAGGCCTCGCCACTGAGCAATCGCCGTTTAAGGGGTGTTATAGGATTTTTTTAAGGGAGAATTTCAAGTAGATCGTCCTATTCTCCTTTGAGACTTTACTGTTACTGTTAATGTAAGTACTGTAAATGTTACATTTACTAAAATACTTACTTCACAACAGATGATATAAATTGTGTGATATTTCGGATTGTAAATCTCTTTCTAATTTATTATATACTTTTGAAATGGACTTGCCCATCCAACTTTACAGGTGTACTTTACGACGACCGATATGGCGTGGAGGTCAGTATAGCTGCACTTCGTCCAGAGGCATCAACATGAATATTTGTTCTGGTCTGGGTGTTTTCTATGTATATTAAGTATGTATTTACAAAAAAAAAGTATTTAAGTATGTTTATCCGTTGTTTAGTATCTATAACACAAGTTCTTAATGATACTTATCTTGGAACTAAATAATTGGTGTAATTGTCAGAAAATATTTAATTATTTATTTACTTTAAAGGTATAATTTTTCAAACAATTTTAATTGAGATTTTACCAATGTGTGTGATTTTAATGCTTTTTTGTTATGATAATAAATTAACATGCGATACATTAGAAAATACCCTTTAACAACATATATAGCTTATATATTTTGCATAGTAGTTGCTAAAAAGGTATTTAGTTAACTCTAAATGGGCAAATTTAATTAACAATTGCCGTTATCAGTAATTTAAACAGTAATTGAGATTGTCTAAATTGGTCATTCTCTGAGAGAGCTCAAGCCGTGAGATAGCATAGCATTAGTCCCAGGCGTGATTGGATAGCGGTATTAACTATTGATTTTTATATGTACTGGAGTCGTTGCTTAGTGAATTGGATTTATAACGGTAGGTAATATTAGTGAAATCAAAGTAGAAATAGTTTGGTAATATTCTAATACATATAAAAAATTCAATAAAAAAAAATTCAAAATAATTTATTCAAGTTTGGCTCAAAAGAGCTCTTATGAACGTATTAAAAACTAGCGCGCCCATTCACTGCGGGCGGGAGCTTGATCGGGAGCAAGAAAATTGTCAAGGTTAGTTTCTTCTCCCGCCATGTATGTGATTGCACGACCATATTTCCCAATTGTGGTGAGCGGAATCCACAAGGAAACAACAATGATAATATAATTATATTATTATTGTTTGATTTTATTATTTTTTTACTCTTATTGTCGACATACATTCTATGTTGTGTTGTGTTGTGTTATACCTGAAGAGGCATATCTTTTAACTTTTCATTGTGTGTGTTATTAATAAAAAATGTAAAATTATATATTGGTGGTGTATCTTTTTTCAATAAATTAAATAAATAATGGTGTTATGTATAATAAATAACTGATCTTTTTCATATTAGCGTTATTCCGGTTGCTGCTTTACTAAATAGCAGATCAAAATACTTAGCCATCCACTGATGAAAATAGGCCTCCCGATAGATTTCCACTTTAAACGATCTCGAGCCTCCTGCATTTCATCGGGCGTGAGATCGACCTCTACTACGTTTTGATATAATTCAAAGGGAAAATATTTCATCATCTCAGCCCATTGGCGTCCCACTACTGAGCACGAGCCTCCTCTCACATACCAAGCTGCGGGGATATTGGGTCATACTCCACCACGCGGACCCAGTGCGGATTGGCGGAGGCAGGTGTGTGGCGTCGTGCTGTTAGAATTTTTCAAGCCGCCCTTTAGCCGTACTTTGGTGATCGTTTCCGACCTCCGAGCACCGCGGTGCTACGAGAACTTCTTCGATAATTTTATTATGATTTATTTTCTTTATTCAAAGAATAAGAAATCCTTTAACAGTAAAAACAAATAGCGGACTTTGGTAAACCAAATTCGT
The DNA here is from genome assembly GCA_949126915.1 of Musotima nitidalis. NCBI lineage: Eukaryota > Metazoa > Arthropoda > Insecta > Lepidoptera > Crambidae > Musotima > Musotima nitidalis. The sequence goes on along the minus strand of OX421420.1, from coordinate 4,128,852 downwards.
TTCAAAGTAAGCGAAAAGTCTGCTAACGCGAGAAAGTGGACGTGAGAAGCATTTCTAACTATTTGTCGAAGGCGAGTCCGTCTTTACTTTTTATTTGAACTATTTGAATATTGAATAGAATAGCACAATGTTTATTCGACACATTCAAAGGTTACCGTTGAAACTCGATTAGTAGCTTTTTGATATTGCGCCGAATCATATCAAATCAAATCTTTATTTGCATACTAAGTTGAATATATATCAGGTATTACGATAAAACAGTACTTAAAACTTAGTAACCACAGACAGGGCATCGCAATAATTCATTCGTCAGTCAGCAATATTTACACATAATTGTTGAGTCTATTAGCTGAGATAATATTAACAAAATTTTCATTACACATGTTAATATTTAATAAGTATCACTAATTTTTTTTTACATCATTCATCATTGTGATATACCTGAAGTTAAGCATAGTTTATAAAAAACAGTCTATGGTGATATATTTATAATTATATCCTGACACTTGTCATTCACTTTTTTACATAGATACCTTACGAATTGCAATTATCATCACCATCATAATTTTAGCCATTTGAGGTCCACTCCCCAATAATAACAATAATAATATTTTCTAACAATTACACCAGTCATTTAGTTCCAAGATAAGTATCATTCAGAACTTGTTTTATGGATACTAAATAACGGATATACATACATAAATACTTTTTTTTTGTAAATAAATACTTAATTTACATAGGGAAACGCCCAGACCAGAACAAATATTCATGTTCATGCACACAAATATTTGCCCTGTATGGGAATCGAACCCACGACCTTGGAGCGGAAAGCGGGTATACTTGCCACCACGCCATATCGGTCGTCATATAATAGGTTTCCTTGCTAATCGATCTTGTGCCGGTTGCATCCTGCGGCTTCCCACCGCCTTGACCAAATCGTTCATCGGATGACAGTCGTCAAATTTGCAATTTTTTTCATAAAAAAGTGTCAGTCAACCCTACGTGTATACTTATTATCATGTCCTGTCCATCCCAAGGTTGCCTGGAAGAAATTGTTGTAAACAATAAGAAACTCGAGGCCGCCCATTGTACAATTAATTTTAATGTAATTTTTTTTATTGCTATATTGTATAGATAAAATAAAAATAAACACTAGAGTGTCCCAGCTGCAGCAAAAAGGATCTAATTCAGCATGTGTTCTTAAATCAGGTTTCATCGTCATCATCTCAGCAGCCAACATTGCTGACAATGAGCTTCTTCTCACAAACCAAAGTGAAGGATGATCACCATGTATAAAAATTACTTGGAAATATTTGAAAAATCTAAAAAAAGTCACGCGGGATTGTACCAAAAAGGCCGAAGGGATTCTAAATTCTCGCTTTGATCGCCTCTTTGAACCAATATCTACGAACTAAACTTGAAAGTTCTCAGATATTCCAAACTGGATACCGTTTTTTGTTAGCATGGTATCGTAAGAATTTTGTTGCGTTGAGTACACTCAAATCGTTCCTACAATAATAAGCAAGTCTTTTAAAATTAAAAGTTATATCAGGTTAACAAATTTTGGATTCTGTTTTTATTTGTTATTTGCCTAGGTTTTTAAATAGTAGGCTATAATTAACTATTCCGCGGAAATAATGTTTATTCATTAAATTTTAATTTAGATTAGTTTGATTTGGTTTAGAATTAGTATAAAATGTTTAACTGTGCAAGATCATTGGTTTATGAGAACATGTTGCATCATGTCACGACTGTTATGGTGCGTAGGTCGATATTCCTATTAGCGAAAGCTAAGTAAAACAAATAACATTATAAAACAACTTCTACACTAAACTTAACGTAGATATACTGAATTATATTGATTGACCAAAAAACCTAATAAGGACACGAAACGTATACAAATAAAACAGGTAGCAAAACAAATATAAGCTTTGATTCGGAGCAGCATTGAATCAAGTACAGAAAAGTTATAGGAGAAAATAAATACAAAAAGGATTCATTCAGTTACGTAAATAAAAGAGTTTTATGTGTACACGTGTTGTTTTAGTGCTCATTGAAAGTGTATGTAAGGTAAAAACAGAGTAAATAACACATGCAAATCTAAGTTATAAACTTTTACAGCTTGCGAATTGAACCATAAAACCGTGTGATAGAATATATTATTGTATATTATATATGAGTTGTGCTGTGAGATGTGGAATGTGTAAATGTGGCTTATTTCAGTAATATTATTCGTATAAACAAAGAGGTAGATAGATTCTGTCTGTACTATATTATGACCGTTAGCGCTGTACCTCTGACCGAGTCATTAGAGTAAGCTTTGACAGACGAATAATCTATGATCACGGCTTGACAAGCGTTTCGGAAACCCAAAATGGCGATTATCATTCGATTCTTCAGTTAAATTTGACAGCTATGTCAACTGACACGATGATAAAATTAATTAGATAATCATGCTATATGCAACCCAATTGACACTTGACAAGAGATTTAACAGGAGATTATTTAATTTTAGCGTTGATCAGCCTTTCAGAAACCGGGTGTTAGTCACAGGCTCCAGTCATGAAGAGTTGGCATATTATTCCGTTGCACATAATACGATATGCTCAGCCAATTGAGGCTCTGTGCAAGTCCATTTTATATATGCAGAGATCATTCTTTTGCAACGGTCCACGGTACAGCGCATGCGATCAAGCTATAATGCAAAGTCAAGAATTGTCCAAGATGTAGGTACGTATCTACGTATACCAATCGTGTCTCTTAGGGTTGGTGCATATGTGGCGGAAAATGCATAGCGTATTATAAGACAAATAGCACCAGAAGTTCTGGTTCAGAATATAGCTAGTTTTTAAGTTTAGACCTTCATAAAAGCACTTTTGAGCCAAACATAAATTATTTTGACTTTGACTTTATATACAATTATAATAAAGCATTTGCTTGCACAATAATGCGTCACATAGCATATACATACAGTAAGCTCGACGTATTTGCCAACAGACCCTTAGAGCCTATTTCACATTGTCGGATTAGGAGATATTTAGTTCATTGATAAAAAGTTTAATTTTCATTTATTTTTTGATAAAAAGGTTTAGTGTAAATCTTATGTCCCACGGCCGCCATCTTGGAAACTATAAGTAGTCCATTGAAATGTTACTTCTTTTAAGCTTAGCGTTTGTTTGTCAGAAGTTTTAAATAACCATTAAATCATACCTATTAAATTATTAATCCGTATTGTGTTAAAAACAGCAGAGAATATTAAGTAATTTTTATAAGGGCGGGAGAAGTTTCCAGTTCAATTGTTGTTTACTGTAGCACCTGCCCGCGGACAATGAGCGCGTTTAGTTTTAAGATGACGTTCATAAGAGCTTTTAGCAAACTTAAATAAACTATTACGACTTTCAATACCATCCTAAGAACAGCCAAACTTTAAGCTTTTATAACTTTGCAGACATAACAAAAAGTAATTTATCATAACGATTTGGTTGGCTTCATGAATTTATTTTTTACTAGCATGACCTTGGTTCACTTCTGCAGCTATAAATATTAAATATTTTACAGCTTGGTTCACTACCAACTTACTTTTGATTGATTTACGTCGGTAACAAAATGCCTCTACACATTGACTCCCGGCTAAAGGGGGCTTCACTTACTTTACTTAATTACTTTATTGCAGCTTTCGTAGTAATTTTTTAATTTAAATAGATTTATTATTAGCCTGATATGTTACTTACTAAGTACATTGTTGGTAAGTAACAAAGGCTTTATAATAACGAGCTTATGATCTCCTTGATTTAACGAACGATCCCGGAAATATTAAAATAAGTAGTATTTACAGGGCGGCAAAATCCCAGTGGCGAGACCCATAGCCTTCAAACTCAGAGGGTCTCGGGTTCAAACCCTGGTAGCGCACCTATGACTTTACGAACTTATGTGCGAAATTGTCGCTTGTACCGTGCCTCGGAAAGCATGTTAAGCCGTTGGTCCCGACTGTCATTACGTCTATGGCAGTCGTTATTAGGAAGTCAATATCTTCTAACATCCTGACAGCTGGTTGAACCAAAGAATAATGTTTCCCTCTGGGTTGCGGAGGTCAGACGGCATTCGCTCCATTTAATAACTGAAATTCAACCAAATCTGGTTAAAACAATGAGCAGACCCTGGGCTTGAGGCTTAGATAATGCTAAGATATAATGATATATTTTATCGAAATCGCGAATGCGACGTTCACTTCACCAACGTGACCCCGGCCTTAAAGCTGCCTTCAACCCATAAAGTTTTCTCATGTAACTTGTATTTCATTCAACTTTATAAGCGTTATATAAGAACGTAGCGAAAGAAGTCAAGAAAGTATTAAGAGGAAAACGTCTTCAAACTTAAGCGCAAAGTTTTTTTTTTGTTCGCAGTTTCATACGTCTCTTTTTATGACTATATTTGTTAGATACTACATTATCACATTATTAACTGTACTTATAATAAACATACTCATTTTTGAATTAAATATTTGATAAAATGTATGAAATATATCATCTGTCTAATTTTCAACTGCTTATGTCCTTTTGAGAAAACTTTATAGGAGCAAGTAAAAATGATGTATACCCATATATATATATTTATAATTTTATAGTGAAAAAGTTTTTAAAGTATAATGTGACTGATTTTTGGGAGCTACAACTGCCATTAGCCTTTTAGGGACTAATTTGTACAATGATAAGTAGGAATTTATACAACATCCAATCCCGACAAAATTCTTCGAGGTTTTGATAAAAAGGTTATTTATAACCTTTCAATAAATGAGTCCTCGTATCTAGTTACTCCAAGCATCTCTGTTGTCAATTAGTACAATAATTACACGAGCGGGTCCGTCTGTATCGTACGTTTCGTTTACTGAGACGGTATTGTTGGCTGTTGCTTTTGTGTCTGGTTTCAATGGGTGTTTATTTTCCCGCATGTATTCGTTGGTAAGTACTATTTTCTTCATTTACTTGTGTCGAAGACTTCTTGCTTTCATTCATTGTTGTTTTCTCGTGTACCTCAATTCTGTTGTCGGATCATAGAATTTTAATTAAACAGTATTGATATATTTTTTGGAAGCATTCGTAAGTCTTCAGTATACTAGAACGGAAATGATCGTCAACATTTTTTGTAGAAAGTTTCGTTAGTTCAAATTCGACAAATGTATATGATCCTGTTGATCTTTAACACATTAAGGTATATTTTTTTGACGACCGATAAGGCGTGGTGGCGAGTATACCCGCTCTCCGCTTCAAGGTCGTGGGTTCGATTCCCACACAGGACATATTTGTGTGGGTATATGAATATTTTTTCTGGTCTGGGTGTTTTCCTATGTATATTAAGTATTTACTTACACAAAATGTAGTATATATGTATGTGTATACGTTATTTAGTAACCATAACACAAGTTCTTAATGATACTTATCTTGGAACTAAAAAATTTGGTGTAATTGTTTTAAATTTTTTTTTATATTTATTTATTTATTTTGCTTATAAAGTGAACAGATAATAATGGTACATACTTTGATTATTTAAATTACATAACTCCACGACGCGGACCCAGTTCAGTTATCAGTTATTACTACCGCCTAACTTCCGCAACTCAGATGGAAACATCATTCCATATTTAAACCAGCTGTCAAGATCTGAAAACGCACTGACTTTCAACAACGACTGCCATAGACGTATAAAGCCGGAACCAACAGCTTACGTGCTTTCCGAAGCAACGAGCAAGCGATAGCTACGCACATTACTTCGAAAAGTCATAAGTGCGTTAGGAAATAGAACCAGGGTTTGAATCCGATACCCTCCGAATGTGAAGTCTATGGTTCTCGTAACCGGACTAACGCCGCACTAGTATTGTCGATACTAATTCAACAATAAGTAAAATGTGATATAGAGTTTTAACTTGAAACTAAGTAATGTCAAAAGTTTTTTAAAATGAAATTGCAATATAATAAAATGTACAAAAGACCGCTGAGCTGGAACGAGACAGAGAGGATCCTTGTAAGTAAAGTTTTCAAAGAAAACTTAGACAAAGTTCTCACTAAGAAAATAGTTCATGATAATATGAATTCCATCAGGGTTCAGATAAGTGGAAAAATAATTCTGCATTTGTTAGCATATTGTGAAAAGCTCGTGATCTGAATGTCAATTTTATATCAATAAAAGTTGAGATTGAATTGTACGTTACCATCTTATTTTTTCGTCATGGCACAATTGCTAAGATGTTTATCTGATGTCTGATGAAGACCGAATGATGCTTATCGGCAGCAGCGTTATCCTGCGTACTTCCTTAAACTGCGATCACCAACCCGCCACTCCAGCGTGGTGATTATGGGCAGAAGCCCCCAATAGAATGTCATCTATAAGGGAAACCAATGTTCAGCAGTGGACTATTTAAGGCTGACATGAATCTTCAATGACATTGACTGTTTATATAATTTTATATTTTGTTGTAGGTATATATAATTTTGACGATTTTTGAAAAATGAAATTTTAAATATAATTTTGACTACCGATATGGTGTTGAGTTCAGTATACCTGCACTTCACTCCAAAGGTCGTGGGTTCGATTCCTATACAGGACAAATCTTTGTGTTCATGAACATGAATATTTGTTCTGGTAGTTTTTCCTATGTATATTAAGTATGTCTTCAGAAAAAAAAAATTTAATATGTCTATTCGTTGTTTAGTATCCATAACACAAGTTCTTAATGATACTTATGTTGGAACTAATTAATTGGTGTAATTGTCTGGAAATATTTATTTATTATAAAAATCTTCAACTTCGCGGCTCAACTGTGCCCTGAATCATGCTCGAGGGGAGTCCTGATGGGCGCTTCCGTTCGTGCTCTTACTGTGGCAGCATATTGGGCTGATAAAATATAGGCCAATTCAAGCTGACTAGTCATCGATTCGAAAGAAGAAGAAGAATGTATGAAAATAACAAATCAATTTTCATTTTACTTATTTACGGGCAGAGTTAGTGTGCACCTAGCTTTTCTCAAGAGCTTTTGAGCTGCACAGATTAGGAGCAGTTCTATGAACATGCAGTTGCATGTTATCTGGAAAGTAACACTTAGATTTTTATGTTTCTTGCCGAACTGCCAAAGTTTACTAGTTGCGTATCTGGTTTAAGGGGATTAAATTAAATCTTTTTAATACGGTTTTCTAAGCTTGAACTGTATGTATGTGCGGAAATTTTTCAACGCAATTCACACCCACTTCTAAACGTCCAATTTATATGGATAGTAAGCCACGCTTTTATCTCGTACATTTTTAATATATAAATTAGAATCTTCATAAATAAATAGTGTAGATCATGCAGAAAAAGTCGCGGGCAGTCATTAGTTAAACATAAACCATACACGTGGTAACTTTAATTTGATGCTATTACAATGGCTTACCAATTAGCTAAAGCTGAAATTACCCACATAATATTAAACCGGTGTCAAATGAACCACGAGTCGTCGTACAGAACGTAACAGATTGCAGTAGCATAACGCATTGTTTATTTAATGGTTTACAATACGTAGTAGGTATAAATTCAAAAATATTGATAAATAAATATTATTTGATATCTTACACTATGTGTAAACAAAAAAAAACGGGATACCCCCACTTGCCAGAATTTCATTTGCCCGAATTTTAATTGCCATACTATTCAACAGACATATTATTGTTTCTCATAATATTTATATGTCATACTCATTATTTACTATAATATAGTCACGTGCTAGAAACTTTGTTTCCCATAAAGTTATTTTCCATAATATCACTTGTTATAATCATTGTTTTCCATAAAATCACTTTCCATAATATCACTTGTTTGTAAGCTGGAATTATCACATGCCATGTCACATGGATTGATTATAGTGATAAGTAGGTACTTAATAGAAATAAAAACAATATCAATATTATCTTATAATGTTATAAAATAGGTTAAAATTATTATAAAATTAGGTTAGGTTAGGTTTGAAACATGAAAGACAACGCACGAGCCGAGCGAGCGAAGCGAGCGTGCCGCGGCAGCGGCCGGCGAAGTGCCAGAAAGCCAATCGTTTATTTATTAGAACAAAGGCGTTAAGTTAAATTTGTACGGAAGCGACTTGGATTGATTATAGTGATAAGTAGGTATTAGAAATAAAAACAATTTTAATATTATAATCATACTATATGAGCAAATACATACTTTGGATAGATTGGAAATTAATTTAGCGTGGCGTTGGAAAATTCGGTTAAATAATATTAGTGCAATTAAAATTATGGATAACAATATTTATGGCATTCGAATCATTATGGAATCTGAAGTTCGGGCAAACAAGAGTATGTCACATGTCTTTTATGGTAAACGAAACATTGGGGCAAATGAAATTCGGGCAAATGAAATTCGGGCATATGATTATTATGGCATATACTTGTCGGGCAAACAATAGACAACCAAAAAAAACAAACAAACAATTAAGACACAAAAAACAAAAAAACATTGGTTGTCTGTATAGTCGGTTTACTGACGATAGTTAAACGTGACAACGTCTTAAGATAATACTGATGGAATAGTAGCATTTTTCAAAAGAATATTTTAATTTGATTAATATAATACGCATCGCTCACTCAAGTATGAGAGAAACGGATGTCGAACGCTGCCGAACGCAAAGGCCAATTGTGCTTCTTTGTCGCTCGTTCAGCGCTCTCGCTTGCACTTCAAGCCTTACATGGAACGCCTCAGAGCGAGGTAACGCCGCATGAGTCATGTTTTTTCGTGCGTGCAGCCGGCTCTATCGAATTATAAGACGTTGTCACGTCAAAAACCTTAAAGTAAACATAAAACGCTAAAGTGTCCTTGCTGCACCATAAGGGATCTAGTTTAGCAGGTGTCAGTGTTTTAAACTGATGCTGATTTTCAACTAGATCTCATTTAAAACATATTTATCTTTGGTAAATGCATACTATAATAAATTTCAAAGGCTTAGAATTAGAACTAAATAAATTTTTAAGTTCATACTTACAAATGTCTGTTCTGTGTGGAAAACTAAATAATCGATCGATGGAATTCATGTAGAGATTTTTGAATATTTAAGCTGAAAAAAGTTCTCTATCATTTTCATTCATATTTTTTAAAATAATTTTAATGTAGCGCAAAAAATATGCCACTGCAAAAAATTACATAATTGAAAACGAGGAGATGCGGTTTTTTATCCATACAATTAATATTTTACGTCAAACTACATTTATTCAAACTTAAAAAAATGATTAAAAAATGCGGTGCTTTTACACTTGGATCCATTTTTGAGTAAAATGCTCAATTCCATAAAGACCGTGTCTACGTTCTACTTTCCCTGCTGGATAATTATTGTACTGTGGCGGTGCCACTAGTTGTATACTGCATGCTGAGCGAGCAGTATCTAGCTCCAGCGATACTGTTTCAAACTAATTAATTTTGCTCAACTGAATATTTGGCGTGTTTCATTTTGTAATTACTTAGTTTTAGTGATTACTAGAGTTTTGATACTTTTTATATGTACTTTTAAATGTTATTTCATCATCTCTTAGCCTATTAAGATCCCACTACTGGGCACGGGCCTCCTATCGCTAACTGACATGTGAGGAGTATAGAGGGCCTACCTATCTCTTTTACTCTTTAGGTATATCTATATCGAGTGAAAGGGATGAGTATAATGATGTTTCATTTTCGTTGAATTAGAGTAGGCCCTCAGGTCTTATTGTTGAGCTGATGACGTTGATAATGCTTATGAGCGGCAGAATATTCATCACTGGATTTGTAATTACCTAGATACTCCCAAATTCGTTTAGCTTCAACACTCTTCAAACCGAAAAATATTACATGATGCGCTATTACATGGCATACATGTCATTAAGTTGGTACTGACATAGGCATCCTTTAACCCTACAGTATAACCGGGTTAATACAACAAATTCCACTAATAAATTTTACACCGAAATTTTAAGCCGAAACACATTAAGAAAAAACTTCTATATTTAGATGGCTGCATACCTGTCATTGAGTTAGTACGCCCATAGGCCCACCCCTACTGGTCTCCACCTTGTCGTGGTGGGGGGGCTGAGTACCTCCCGGAGGCCGGAAAAAGATAACACCCAGAGACCAAGGGGAACTAAGAGGGACCTATGGAGGGCGCAGTGGGCGGGCCAGGAGGGCTCGCTCAGCAGCGCCAGGAGGGTCTAGGCAGTGGGGGCAGGGGGCCCCTGCTGTCTAACCATGGACCCTCCGGGAAGTCGGCCACACACGCTATGGTCGCACGGGGAGGTAGGAGGGGCGCGTCCACTGCGCCTCTCTGAGGAGGTCCTCCCGGTTTTGGTCCGGGGGACGTTGGCCGCAGGCGGGGTGTCAGAAGCTGCAACCCAGGTACTGGCCCCCGCCTCTTTCTCAACAAGCGGCGGGCGTCGTCGGAAGATGGGTATTACTTGGCGGTCGTGTCTGCCGGTAGTGAGTCCCACACCCCCTTTCGGTCCCCCTTTGGCCGGAAGGCAGTGCGTAAATGCATTTTGTTACCGACGTAAAACAAAAAAAAAAGAAAAAAAAGGGGGCCCCTGCTGTCTAACCATATACCCTCCGAGAAGTCGGCCACACACCCTATGGTCGCACAAGGAGGTAGGAGGGGCGCGTCCACTGCGCCTCTCTGAGGAGGTCCTCCCGGTTTTGGTCCGGGGGACGTTGGCCGCAGGCTGGGTGTCAGACGCTGCAACCCAGGTACTGGCCGCCTTTTTCTCAACAAGCGGCGGGCGTCGTAGGAAGATTTTTAGTGGGTATGACTGCTGGCAGTCGTGTCTGCCGGTGGTGAGTCCCACACCCCCTTTCGGTCCCCCTTTGGCCGGAAGGTAGTGCGTAAACGCATTTTGTTACCGACGTAAAACAAAAAAAAAAAAAGTACGCCCATAGGCGTCCTGTGTCCTCAAACTAACACATAGTATATTGAATACAAGCAACAACACCCTTCAAATCGAAATACATTATGGAACAAAGCGCAACTATTGCTTGGAGGAATAAATTAAGTCATGTGACGGATTAGTGACAAGTGTATTTTTTTGCAGCTTATGTTTCAAAGTGAGATAGCAGTTGGTGTTTACGCTCCAAGTTTCTTAATATCTGTCTGGATAGCTCGGTTTGACGTCGTTGGTACCCTTACATATTAACAAAGTTGATCCAATAGCCTTTTTATGCCAGTTTGAGTGCTTCAAATTCTTGTTATGTTGGTTTCTGCCCCATAACTTTTAGTGATTTTCTATTAAGGCCGTGTACCTGTTTTGTGGCCCTTTTTATGGATAAACCTAAAACAAATGTTTCTTAATATTATAAATGACCAAACCATCTAAACATACGTTTCTAAATCCTGGTTATGTTCAGAGGATGAAAGGAAGAAGATTAAATAAAACGTTCTATTATGGACGAGTTTGTAGAATTGTTAGACGGAGAAGACCGCAAGAGAACTGACATGACCAAATCCAGAATATTTATGGAGAAAAGGCCTGGTCAGAGTACCCCGAATTGACAGGAGTGTACAAGAAAGTAAATGAGCGTCAATAAAGTGAAACATATCCCAGGCTCGTAGCAAGTGGAAGAATGTGATCTCTGCACTACCGCTAAGGTAACAAGACGTAAAAAATTATTTATTTTATCCAAACTTATATCTATCTTTACAGGTGTTGCATACCTAATACGACAAACATTCAGCATAAACATTAATTACATAAATTTACGAAATATACACATTAACAATAACAATATGTGTATTATAAATAAGATACAAAGTTTATTTATTTGTGTATTAACTATTGTTATTAAATTTAAAATATCTAGCTACTATCACTGATCAGGGTACTGACAAGATATGTTCATACATAGGTACATACCTTCATGCCAGTTTCCCCGAAGGGTTAGGCAAAGGCATATTATGTGCCTACACTTCAGCAATTTTATAGTTCTCATACGTTGATCGGTAGGTGCACAACTTGCGGGTGAGGTTGGCTTGGTCTGTTTAGTTCTTGGTAGGATCCCTATTCACCTATAGGATAAATTTTGATACCAAACTTTTTGCGAGGTTGTAAAGGACTTATGTCCTTAATTGGGCAATGGAAACTATGTTCCCGAAATATAGGGCACTTAGGAAATAAGTTATGGAATAAAACCGATATTAAGTTTCCTCCTCCTCGGAATTATGATTTAATTTTAATTTATTCTGTTTCATAAAGTTCTTATGCTGAGTAAGATTCAATAAAACAGATTTACTGCATCTAACTTTACCATTCAATAGTCAGCAGTTCCCATAAAATGGTTTAATTTCGACATTTATTCTTTCTGCCATGAAAGAATATTTTCCAGTTATTTATACTGTATGTGAGTTTTCAGTTATCTATTCTTTTTTTCTAATAATTTAACTTAACTACAGTTCCTTTAACATCGGATTATTATTTAATAATATATTTGTAGAGTCTCTTTACAAAGCGATTTCAGGGCTAAAATAATTAAGATCGCTTTTCTATATTTAGTTACCTACATATTATGCATTGCTTTTTTTGTAAGATATTATTGAAAATGTGTTTGAAGAACATTCCAAAACGGTGGTTATCACTTTTTTATTCCTATCTATATTAACGTGTCACTACTGTCTGGGGCACGTCAGTAATCATGTTTTTCTTAGTCCAAAAATTAGGTAACATCGCATTTCGCACTATTCGTACAAGTATATACGTTCACGCCTGATTTCCTAAAGGGGTAGGCCGAGACATACTATTCGCCCACATTTCGCCAATTACACAGTTGGTCCCACGTATGTGGCGAGCCTATTGCCGCTTACCGTGATTTGTTACATTCGCCAGAGCCGCGTTTATTGAACAGCAGGCGGGGTGTCAGACGCTGCAACCCATGTACTGGCCCCCGCCTCTCTCTCAATAAGCGCGGGCGTCGTCGGAAGATTTTTATTACTGCTAGCAGTCGCGTCTGCCAGTGGTGAGCCCCACACCCCCTTTCTCTTCTTTCGGTCTCCTTTTGGCCGGAAGGCAGCCGTAAATGCATTTTGTTAGCGACGTAAATAAAAAAAAAAGAGGTAGGATCTCTATACCTACAAGAAGTGGCATCTAAATGAAATATTTAAATTATGTAACGGTCGGATCAGATATGACAGGAACTGTGTAATATGCAATATGCAATCAAGCTTACAAAGCTGTGAGTGTAAAACAAACATATCAGCTAACAGGCATTTCCACGCACACCGTTGATGGTAAAGTTAAAAGCCGTATCCCGTACAAGCTTAGTGTTCTGAACAAACAAGTAAAATCTAGTTACAAGAACCATTTCTAGTTGGCAGAAGCCTACGCATTCTGCCTAATACATTAATGGATACTGCCGAAGTGGGATAAACAAATTTGCCTGGTCCGTGCACTCAATAGTTCCGATACACGGATAACTTTGTTTGAACCTGATTCGTATTAGACCACAGAGCATATTCAGCTGACGAGCCTTTCGTTGATTTAAGCTTCATTTAAAAGATATTGTACTTTTAACAGACTTATTGAATCATGTGTAATATATTCTGTATATTACCCCTCTCGTCTCACGGGGAGTAGCAAGAGTCGACGAAGAGAAATCCGGCCGGATGATGGGCAACAACATCTTCCTGCTTATTGGCTTGAACTGCGATCACCAACCCTGCCCAGCGTGGTGATTATGAGCAGATACCCCCAATAGAATGTAACCTATTGTTGAGGCTTATGTTCAGCAGTGGACTTTTGAAGGCTGATATTATGATGGGGGTTCTGCTGTTTGACCAAACGTTATTTGGCAAAATTACACTTAACAAATAACATTTGGGAAATAATGGTTTCACCAATTTATCATTTTACTAGTTGTACAAATGACTTACTTTTCCAAGTGATCAACACTTAAATTTACACTTTATAAATAATTATGCAACGTAATTAACATTTAGCAACTGAGTTATCAGACAAAACTACTATTGATCTAAAAAAGTTTGATTCAATATCTTTTAATCTGTTAAATATAATACATAATGACAATCAGGGCGAAACTTTCGATGTTAGATTAAGTTGAGGTTTTTTTTGTTGACCATCACAAAAGTAATAGTTTTAACCTTTTATGGTTGTATACTATAACAACATATTTGGACAGATGCTTAATTTGCGAAACCATATTATTTGGTGAAATAAAAAATGAGGTTACTTGGCGTTTTAATTTAACAAGTGCAGTGTTTGCTAATGGATAATTTGCTTAGTGAGTTTTTGTAATATGATACTTTTGTCAAATGTCTTGTTTGCAAAGTGAACATTTGGTAAAACGTTGTTTGTCGAATGACCATTTGTCAATTTTTTTTTGGTCAAAAATTAGTAATCCATTATGATGATGATGATAGATACAAGAAGTATTTTTTGCAAACTGGCAGAAAAATACTACTTGAATACCACTTGACAAGTTTCTTTTCCAATACTTCTCTATTGAAACTCCTGCTCGTGCACTGTATTAAACTACTTTGACTTTGATTTAACAAATTTATTGAAACAAAGTTGTCGATTTCTCTGTTAAACTTTCGATAAATTTATAGGGACGATGTTGAGACAAGTGATATCGGTTATATTAAATAATTTCTTATTGCAAGTCACAAAGGAATTTATTTATTGATTCAGGCGTTACTTTGCGGAAATCCATTGTAAGCAAGTGATGAATTAATTCATCACTTAGTCACAAAGGAGTCAAAGGTACGCCCAGACTAGTAACAAAGTTTACTGAACTATTTGTACTTGTACGCAACTATTAGGTTAATTCTACTAACCCAAGCCTAACAACACTGTCCTCTATATCAGTGAAAAGGTCACCATTACGGGCTGACCTTTGCAAAAGCTTCCTGCCCCAACGTGTAAAATTTTCAACTATCTATTTACGCCATGCGCTTCCTTTATGTAATATGGTTAAATCGGTATCTGTTAGCTGATTCTACTAACTTATAAACACACATATATTAAAATCATACGACAGTTAGAAGACATCTTTTATTTATAGTTTTTATTATGTATGTAAGTAGGTAATTAAGATTCGTTTTGGTTATGTTACTTTAAATATAATTTTGTTTATCAATTATATTAAGAAGTGCAATAAATTTTAATAAAGTTATTGAAACTTGTACCTTCCTTACCTAGGTTAAACATTTTCAGGTGAGCTTGGCATGCTTAAAAAGAGCTTATGTGTTACGTATACTAGATAACATTCCACCTGGAAAGACATCAGAATATTATGCTATCAATGTAAGTTAAAAAATAAATGTTTTAACTAAGTGCCAAATTCGACAAGTTTTGATTCCTTTTCTTTCATTACTTAGTTAAGTTTTGATTCGACAAGTTTTGATTCCTTTTCTTTCATTCCTATTAAGTTTTGATTCGAAAAGTTTTGATTCCTTTTCTTTCATTCCTTAGTAAAGTTTTGATTCGACAAGTTTTGATTTCTTTTTTTTTCATTCCTTAGTTAAGTTTTGATTGGACCAGTTTTGATTTCTTTTCTTTCATTCCTTAGTTAAGTTTTGATTCGACAAGTTTTGATTCCTTTTCTTTCATTCCTTAGTTAAGTTTTGATTCGACAAGTTTTGATTCCTTTTCTTTCATTCTTTAGTTAAGTTTTGATTCGACAAGTTTTGATTCCTTTTCTTTCATTCCTTAGTTAAGTTTTGATTCGACAAGTTTTGATTCCTTTTCTTTTATTCCTTAGTTAAGTTTTGATTCTATAAGTTTTGATTCCTTTTCTTTCATTCCTTAGTTAAGTTTTGATTCGACAAGTTTTGATTCCTTTTCTTTTATTCCTTAGTTAAGTTTACTTTTGAACACTAACACAATAAATTTGCGTTCAAATTTTCATAGTAACTCCAGATTTACAATTAATTATTGTAATGTTTAAATTATGGGTTCACGTCTTTTTTAAATTATATTATTATTTAAAAAGTAAATTCGATATTGGCTGTATTATCTATGGTACTTACGTATGTTTATAACATTCTTCAGAGCTGTGGATTTTGTTAAATTAAAAAACGCACATACCGTTTAAAATATAACCATATTTTTTGCTTTGTAGTAAAAAAAAGTAGATAAAAAAAGATATTTAAAACAATTTTTTTTGCGCTGTCATCAGTGCTAATATCTTATACAATAAAGTTAATAAAGAACTTGACATTTATAATGTAAATTACAAAGGATGTAAATTTGTAATTACAGAATAATGGCTGAAAATAAAAAAATATTCTGAAATAGAATTTCTTTTATTGAGTTGTTGAGAGTTTAATTTATAACTGTTATGGTGGTTAGTCTATTTTGTAACAAGCTTTGGAAGAGCGGTGCTGCCTAGCACAAGGAATTTTGCTTAAAATGAAGCACCAACCACTTATGCCTGTAGAAGACTAAGTTACTGAAATAAACTTTCCGTATTTTGTATTTTTATATTTTGAAGAGTTTCAATTTTGAAAGCTTGAGTGGAGAGAATCGGGCAAGAAATTCGTTAAGTTTATCCTCTTTCATGTATATTGTTAGTTTTTATTTCATGCAATTTTTATTGTTCGCCATTTCTTTCTTTACACAAAGCGGTTAAAATTATAACAATACATTTTGTTTCACAGTAAATATCTGGTAGCGTAAAAAGCCGTTATTTTCAACAAACGAATAGTAAATAGCAGAATCGTTTCCCAAATAGACATCGTGGAATGGATACGGCTATCGGGGGAACACCGTTTCCGTGTTTGGCTACAGCGATCGACTCGTCGCCTGCTGCACTCCAATTACACCTGTGATTTACCCCAATTTCACAGGGTTCACTCTATATCGGACGCAGAATTTAATATTTTATGATAATATAAGTCAAAGGTAATATTTGGGCTCCATCTGAGGACTTAAGAGATTCGATTTTGAGAGCTTGAGTGGAGAGAATCGGGCAAGAAATTTGTTAAGTTTATTCTCTTTCAAGTATATTTTTTGTTTTTATTTTATAAATTTTTGTTGTTCGCCATTTCTTCCTTTACACAAAGCGGTTAAAATTATAACAATACATTTTGTTTCACAGTAGATATCTGGTAGCATAAAAAGCCGTTATTTTCAACAAACGAATAGTAAATAGCAGAATCGTTTCCCAAATAGACATCGTGGAATGGATACGGCTATCGGGGGAACACCGTTTCCGTGTTTGGCTACAGCGATCGACTCGTCGCCTGCTGCACTCCAATTACACCGAATTTATAGCTTCGTGATAGCTTTAGAAAATGGTAACATGTGTGTAGTGTAAATGGATTTTATTTGAGGTTCATAACTATTTTACTTAAAACTAACGCGCTCATTTCCCACGAGAGGAGCTTGGGTGAAGAAGATGCAAATAAAATAAAAAAAATCATCTCTTAATAATAGACTAACCGACACACGATTAATAAATAATCTTCAAAATGTATCTCAAGTAGATATTAATCATTCATAAAGTCCATAGCGTTTTTATCAAGTAATAATTGCCAGGAAGAATTTGCTTTAAGCGATAATGCAGCTAAATATAATTTCCAATGGTCAGTGTAGAAAGGATACGGCCTAAGCTTTGTTTACACGTCATAATGACTACATCCTGCCTGATGATAAGCAGTCGCTGCAGTCCAAAAAAGATTAAGGCGCTTCATACGGTACAAAGCGCACCCACTCATGACTAAAAGGCCGTTTCATGCCTGCTTAAAGGACCCGGGATTATAAGAACTAGGAAACAAATGAGCCGGCAGCGAATTCCAGAGCTTAATGGTCTTATTTAGAAACGACACCTGTGGTCTACTGCAATTTCACAGGGTGCTCATCGATCTCCCGATATCAGTCGCCGAATTTTGGATTTGATGATATCATTAGGTAAAGCAAACTTGAGTGTAACTTTTAGGTAAGTAATTTTTGTTTTAAATGTTTTTTCGTAACTTTTTTATCGCTTTTTTTTTAGCAAAATTGACTTCAAAAGGCAAGGCAATTTATAATAACTTGATTTATCAACCAACTTTTATCTTGCTTCGTACTGTTATCAGGTAGTACCCGATTTCAAATAGATAGATCGTAAGCAATTGAAGGATTAATAACACGGGTTTGTGCCGATTCCGGGAATTCTTGATTTTTACGGAAAATTTCTGTCCAAAAAAATTCTAAATTCAAAATCATTTATTCAAGTTTAGCTCAAAAGAGCTCTTATGAAGGTCAAAACTTAAAGACTAGCGCGCCCAATCACTGCGGGCGGCAGCTTGATCGTAAAAGAACGGGCAAAAAGGTTAGTTTTTTCTCCCGCCTGTTACAAGAAAATGTACTTAGTAGTAAAACAATTTGACAAGTCTACAAAAACCTGTGTTCTGCAGTCACAAGATTTAAAATAAAAGAAGAAAATTACTTTTTATAAGTTATACGAGCATAATTACGAATAAACATAGTAGACATGGCCAGACCAGTTCCCACTGGCGGCACCCGTTCACGAGTATGACGCATGAACCAGCCATCGTTCGTGTTGCAGAAATTAAACTTACATTGTAGGTTGTGTTGTACCAAGAAGTCCAGAGATTCAGCGGAATCGCTCCCAAATATCCATACCTTACTCCAGCTGTATTAAATTGCCACGGGTGTCGGAAGGGACACAGTTTCCGTGTTGTACATTGGCTGCAACGACCGACCCTCGTCGCCTGGCGCACTCCAATTACGGCTTTGATTTATTACACCGCTCAGTCGATGTGTGTCGCCAATTTACATTTTGAGGTTTGAAGGAGCCCAATATGGTTGCGGAATTCAGTTTCTTTTTTTTTAAGTAATCTTCTTTTACTCCTGAAATTCCCCTCTCATAACTCCGATTTATTTTCCTAATCGTATTCTGTGTATTCGGTTAGGCTGTGGAATGCGTTGCCAGTCATTTGCACTTCCAAAAGTATTTCCATTTTGAAAAAGGGAATAAAGGAACACTCCTTGCTGCTTGCTAGTTGTACCTTTTTATCTAATTGTTTAATTTTATGTTTTTGTTTGATTTTAGTCTTTTAATATTATTTTATTTTAGTTTGTTTTGTTACGTATTTTGTGCACGTTAGATACGTGTGTATATGTTTTTTCCTTTTTCGGTCTGCTGGAAGAAATTACTTTTAGGGATAAACAGTGCCGTTGTACATGTTTTTCATAACTTCTATCTTTGTGTATGTTTCTTATGTGCATAAATCGTTGAATAAATAAATGGCTACGTGCGTTTAGCACATTTAGCCAGTGTCAAGTATGATATATATTAATAATCATAGTAAATGATAATGGTGATAAGTGAGAGTGTAAATATCATAGTAAATGAGAGTGATGATAAAGATGATAAATGAGATGCCCTCCCCTAAACCCCTTGAGTTGTCAGTAAATATGTGGAATACTGAGATTTCACATGGACTTCTTGAGAGAATTTGAAAAGTAATGTTGCACTGTTTGGTTTTATTTACCAACACTCATGTTCGTTCACAAACAATAAACGGTTAATAATCCACCGTTATTACAAATTAATGTTCGAAATATCACAAATTTTAGAAACGAAAATAAAACTGCATTCATGACGCTTCATTTTCCCGCTAAGCTGTCCCTTATTTTCATTTAATTTTGAAACTTATTTTATTTTTTTAAATTTTAATTTATTGTTCAAAAAATTGATTTGTTATTTGACATTGTTATATTTATTAATGTACATTATTTAATTGTAACAACTAGCATGCCGGTGTGTTGGATGCACTGCTCTGTAAGCCGACATGTATAACTATAAAAAATAAATAAATAGATCTCAGATTTTATCATGCAATTTTTTGATGAAACAATAGTCCTAACCTAAACCTTTGAGAAATATGCCAATGAAAATGATAGATCTGAACCAAAACTATGCGGTGATAAAGAAAAAAAAATTTAAAAAAAATATATTCGCAGCAATATCGTATAATGGTCGAAAACGATCATCGAAATAAAGCAGCTATCAGAGACCTTTGTTTCATAGACAGTCAGACATTCATAATACAACCTTGTAAAATGCTGTAAAAAGTAAAGAGGTCAGCGGAGTGACTGTTGAATCAGCTACTAATCTGATCATTAGTACTATTTATTTTTTTGATCTTTCTTGCACACACATAAAGATGTAACGTACAAAAGGCGAACTAATTGTCATTAGGAATTTTCTACCAGTCAACCATTTGTCACATTCTTATCTTATCTTATCGTGGGGGCCACAGACTGTCCGCGGCGCACTATGACCCTTGTGTCAGATCTTTTATGCATCCCCTTGCTTTTTACTCTAAATCTCCAAATACGATGACACTTTAACGAGAAAGCTAGTTTATTAAGTTACAACGTCATTACTTCTCTGGCATAAGCTGGATAATGCTAGCATATAAATGTATCTCGTTACTTAATAATAATAATAAATTAAACATTTAATTTCCTCCACATACACTAATACACAACGGACACAATTAGGTACAAACAATATTTAGAGAAAGTGTCAGAAATATTTATTTATTTATTATTATTTATTTATACAAAAATATTAATTATAAAATAAAGGTGTGTGTGTGTTTGATCATAACTAATACTCTGAAGCCACCCTAATAATTTTTGTTTGCATTGGATTTTAGTTAGCACTTGACGGCTACTTAACGGAAAGGCTACTCAGCCTTTATAATAACTCCTGCGATCAGGTCATTAGAGCGTCATTATGATCCCAATACAGCTCATTGCCTGATAATTAGTCGCCCTGCGAAAACCCTGGGTATGAAGACACCAACATCGATATACCTGCACGCGAGATATCGATTATTCATTATCTCCCGTAGGCACACGAGTCTGACTCGATTATCCGAGATAATATTGTATCGCGTGCACCTTATCGATATTCGATATATTATTAGAGCGGATTTTAAACGGAGCAAGGCGTAAATATCTCGATAAAAAATCTTATTGACGACCGATATGGCGTGGTGGCCAGTATACTCGCACTCCACTCCTGAGGTCGTGGGTTCCATTCCCACACAGGACAAATATTTGTGTGTATACATATGAATATTTGTTCAGGTCGGAGTGTTTTCCTCAGTATATGTATGTATTTACAAATAAAAAGTATTTATGTATGTTTATCCGTTATTTAGTATCCATAACACAAGTTCTTAATGATACTTATCTTGGAGCTAAATAATTGGTGTAAGTGTCAGAAATATTTATTTGTTTATTTAATTATTAATGCATTCACATAGTTTTATTTTAATTTAATGCTGGTTTAACCAGAGAATAATTGCATAATTTTTAAAATTCAGCCAAATCTGGTTAGACCAGTGAACAAACTATTTGCCCTAAGCATAAGTCAGACCAATAATCCAATCCAGACCATTCGAAGTCCACTGCTGAACATGGGCCTCCCCAATAGCTTTCCACGTCGATCGATCATGTGCCGCTAGCATGCAACGGCTCCCCGCCGCCCTGACCAGGTTATTGTTCCATTGGGTAGGAGGCCGCCCTCTACTACGTTTGCCGATTCGTGGTCGTCATTAAAGAACCTTAATGCCCTTACCTAACTAAACCTTAATGTCGCCGGTGCTTCGAGCTATGCCACTTTAACTTGCAAACTCGCTTTGTTGCACGTTCGTTTCTCCATTGCACGCTAATCGACTCTGAGCTTTCTTACGAGGCTCATGGTCAGGCACCAAATCTCAGTCCCATACGTCATCGCTGGGAACACACACTGGGTAATATATCGATGTTATATTAATTAGGAAAAGTTGCTAAGCTATGCGTAGAATAATTATATATTTATTGTTTTTGTCTGACAAAGATGTTTTTACAGGTTACTTGTTAATTCGTAAGAAGTTAAAATGTATTTGACGAAAACATACTACATAGCTACTTTTGGTACATGATATTCAAATAAACGTACAGCTTATCTGCCTGGTGTGAGGGCGATGACGTCACAATCGCATTAACATACACTCAGCCTCCGGCTTACACGATCCAAGTACGGTCAGAAAAAAAAATGAAGTTATTAAAATAAAACACGTACTTAATTATTTAAAAATATGTCAGCCATTATAATGGAGTAGAGAAATAAGTACAAGCTCAACATAATTTGATGATACTTAATAGTCTGCTTGTTTCAGAGTCTCGAATGCTCTTTGCTGCTTTGGGTATTTGGTCTGTAAGGCCGGAAAAGAAAGGTAGGAAGGGTGTATTTAAGCTGCAACGCCGTTATTGCATGTAAAGTATAAGGAATGTACGACTTTATTGTAACTGACGGAAATAAAAATCAACCTTGTCGATTTTTATTGCCCATTATTTTACGATCAAGCTCCCGCCTGTAGTAAAAGGGCGCGTTAGATTATAAGTATAACTTTAATAAGATCAATAGGATTCAAACTTTAATAATTTAATTTAATTTTTTAAGAATTTTAGAAATTTTCTGCAAACTGCTACTGTAGCGACTGCAGGGTTTAGGTAGTGTAAAACACAGCGGCATTACTGGATTGCATGTAATTTTGTGAAATACTTCCGAATATTGCTGCGGTTGCACACATCAAAAGCACATAAAGTTTGTGGTCACGTTTATATTATAAAAATGACAAGCTGTTATCGATCAAAGTGGAAAACTATTCGGAGGCCCCTCTTCAGCAGTAGCTTTAGAATGGCTAAAATTATAATATAATTTATAGTTAATGTAGTAATGTATTAAGTGCCCGGTAAGGGGCAATAGGCTCGCCACCTATTACGCAGGACCAACTTTATAAATGGCGAAGTGTGGGTGTATACTATACCTCTGCCTACCCCTTCGGCGAAACAGGCGTAAATGTATGTATGTATATATGTTAATGTATTATTATGATTATTTTTCTGACCTTACTTTTGTGGTGTTGTCGGTTTAAGTACTACCTGTCTTTGACATAATCTAGCGTACCAGATTTTAGATATTATCTAAGGTAAGCCGGCGAATGCACATAAAAATGTAAAATAAGCAAGAAATTGCATCTATACATAGTATAAAATGAAGTTGCGAAGGGCGCCCAAAATGTGTTTGTTACCTAGGATCTCAAAAACTACTATATCAATAGCTATGCGGTTTTCAATAATGGAAAGAAGACATTCCAGGGATTCTATAGGTGTATAATTTAGGTGTACCTACTTAAGAAATTATTAGAGTAATCGTAACAGTTATCAGACGGACGGAAGAAAAACGAGTTTTTTGGAGGCTTGCATTGCGTGCGCTGCTGAAATAACTCAAAATACAGAATAACAATGTATGGGGGAATTATTCTTCTCAAAAAGTTCTACAAAAAAGTCTGCGATAGCATATGTCTATCCTTTAAGGTTTAGCCACAATAACGATTTTAGTGGTGTTCAAGTTTAATTTACGAAATATCTTATTTTTCAATTACTCGACGTTCCTACCGACATAGACCAATAAACATAAAACAAAATGGATATCAAATTAAAGCTGATGAAATGAGGATTCCGAATATATACATATCATAACACTTTTATGTTAATATTAATACACAAGATGCATTTACAATGCCGAGGGCAGAGATGGCGGCGGCGGCGGCTGCGTTCCGTCGTTGTGTCAGTCGGTCGGTCCGCAATCCGCATAGCACGACAGTGGCGGCGCGCGGCGGCGGCGACGGCGGTGGTGGGGGTGGGCTCATGTTGAGGTGCGCGACCCGAACGGGCAGACACGTGAGGGCAGACAACGTTGATGGTTGTGTCGAATTATAAAATTTTCAGTGCGGCACGGATTTTTAAAATTTAATGTATGTGATTCATTTTATTATTATCACTTTGAATTGGAAGGAGTTTCTATTTTCATAACTACAGCTGTAAAAGTCGAATATCCGAGCGAAGCCGGAACCGCGGGCTGCTAGTTATAATATAAAGCTCATTTTAAAATGTCGTTAGTGTTTATAGCATTATTACTATTTTTCGTAGCATTTTGTCATCGGTTACTGAGAGTATCTACTGGTATCGTTTTATATTTATAACTACTGGGTACTTTATTCGCAAAGATGTTGATCCTCAAAAAATTAGTTTTACTTAGAACCTATTCTGGAAAATATTATTATATAAACAAATTTTTAGGTGATTGAAAAAGAAGAAGAACACTCACATGCCATTTTCTACCATTTATCAACTATAGTAACGGATTTTGGAAATAAAGTATTTTTTTTATTGCGTCTATTCATATCGCAGACAACCAGGTCACCGCGAATGCGTTAGGAAATGTTCATTATAGCTCCTCACGTCATTCAGGTTTCTTTTATGCAAACTCAAATGAAACTAGCACAGCCATCCTATTCTATAAAGTTAACAGCTTTAAATTCGTCGCTGTAACTGTAGGGGCCTGCTTGTAATGCGATTGGGTAGTCACTTAAAACGTTTTGAAAGTCGGCTGACAATACAGTTCTTCGAAGAAGAGTACGGGCGTGAGCTCGACGACTCCCACCTACATTGTTACATTCACACTAACGCGAGAAAAGAAAGAAAGAAAAATGTTTATTAAATATAAGAAATAAGTACATTTTGACGACCTGTATGGCGAGGAGGTGAGTATACCCGCTCTCCGTTTCTGACGTCGTGGGTTTGATTCCCACACAGGACAAAGCTTTGTGTAAAGAAACATAAATATTTTTTTCGGTCAGGTTGTTTTCCTATTATGAATGTATGTCCAATAAAAAAATTTATGTTTATTTGTTATTTAGTATCCATAGCACATGTTAATAATGATACTTATCTTGGAACTAAAATAATTTATGTACCTAATTGTCAGAAAATATTTATTTATTTTAAACACCGAATAAAATACAATAAATAAGTACGAATGAGGTATTAAGTATAATATTTTGATAACTTATATTGAAATGGTGCACTCTCAGTATTTGAGTAACTCCGTCTGTCGGTGGCCAACTCGAATTTGAAGGAATTTGGTATAAGGGTTAAACTTTGAATAGGACGTAGGGTTGCTTTTGTGTTGGAAATCAGCCCTTAAAGTAAAAAGGAGGGTGGATTTTTTTAATCAATGTGTTTATCAAGTGAAGGATAAAAAGTTCACAATAATTATACCGAAGCTTTATTATCCTTCATAACCTGACAATTTCGAAAATTGGATAATAATAATTTAAGATATTACTTGCCAATCTATACAGTGTCGGTCAAAGCAATCTCTACATACAGCAGGAAACAGTAGTTTGTATAAATATATAAATATTTTCTGTCAATTACACCAATTAGGTATTTAGTTTCAAGATAAATAGGTATCATTGAGGACTTGTGTTATGGATACTGAAATTTAATTATTTTACACGCTTAACTGTAGTTTATTCTCTCTATGGTTTTATAACACTGCAATGAGGTCATATTTGCATTCAAAAAATTCAACATCATGGACTAAAATAACCTTTAAGAAGCCTGTTATACGAGTTGCAGTAAACATGACATGCGGGGGAACTCTCTACGTGATAAAGGTGCAACTTCCTGTTACCCTGTCTTCATGGAGAGATAACAAATTACAGCTGTAAACTGAGTTTGAAAATGTTTATTATGTGCCAAATCAACTTTGTCTATACTATTCAATGACAACTAATATTTATTTAAATTACTTCATCATGTCAGCCTTATAGCGCACCCTGTTAAACATTGGCCTTCCCAATACTCGTAGATTACATTGTATTTAACCATAATCACCACGCTGGGTAGGTGGGCTGGTGATCGAAATTCAAGCCAGTACGTAGAATGACGCTGCTCCTCATTATCCCGTTAAATATCTCTTCGTCAACTCTGACGACACCCTGTGAGATGAGAGGGAGTGGCACTATTCTAGGCCGATACCACAAGGCACATACTACTTAATAATATGGAAAAAGAGGAAATATTTACATGTATATTTGTTACGAGTGTGCTCAAAAATTACTGGACGGATTTCGATAACTCTTTCACCATTAGATTGAATTACAATACTTAGAACATCACCCTTATGTAACAAAAGGATATAATTTTGAAAAGGAATAAAAAATATGTCCCTACCACGACAATGTAACCCAAGATGTCTAGTACCTACTACTATTTACTACACTATACTATTTCAGATAGAAGAGAAAAATACACAACAAAATAGAACGGTTACACCTCTTGCAGATCTGAGAGATACCGCTTGATCCGCAATTCTTCTTATCGGCGGCGGTAAATCATTCCACTCCATAGCAACATAACAAAAGCTGCCATCATACTATGTTCAGTAACCTTACAGCAAGGACTTTTGGGAAGTATCAGCTGAAGATCAATTTATACTAGCGCAGAGTCGAAGCGCATTGCACCGTCAATACAAAATTTAAAATAACAAATTGAACTTGAGCTTTACAGCGTAAAGCACACTACTCAAAACTAACTTTTTACTACTGTAATAGGACTGTGCGCTTATTTTTTGGATTGGCGCGCGCGTGTGTGTACGCTTTAGTTGTACACAATTTGACACGCTTGAATTCTGCTCTGGTATAAATTGACCCTTATGAAGATTGCGTAATTTATCATTTTATTTCTTAATTATGTACTATACGAATAAAGCTTGACTATTTTGTCGACCTTAATTTATTGTTTATAACCTTAGAATAATAACACCTAGAATGATAGTTCCCTCCAAAGCGGTCTTTCAAAAGCGAGGCAAGAAAAAAATCTATGTGTGCGTAAGGTACTTGTATTTACGCTCGACGAAACGCACACAATGAAAAAAATAATGTTGTCATTTTATTCAATTTTCCCTCAAAGTAGGGAAGTTGAAACTTCTACACTTTAGCTTAGCTATTTATTGCATTTCGTTTATGCGAAAAATCACTTATTTTATAATTTCATTAAAATTGCATATATATTTATCCTGCCTAGGGTGAATAATTTTTCACTAATTATTTATTTAATATATTTAGTTACAGCTATGAAACTCTTAAATTGTTATAGTTAGTCAACTGTTTTATGTAGATAGACCAGAATCGAATAAAACTATGACACCTTTTTAAGATTTGATTTATGCCATACCAATTGAAATCAATCAATCAATGAAAAAATAAATATTTTTGTGTTATTATTAAAGATATTATTCCACGCGAACAAAGTCGCTGGCGGAAGGTAGTAGCAAGTAATTGTCAAATAACATATTGTGCAATTTCATTATTGTCTAATTGAGACGTGTTTCACTTACAACAAAATGTAGGAGAATTTTTCCCCTTAATGGCAACATTTTCATTAACTGTCACGTAACAAATATTGAAATTATTTTTTTGATTTTTATGAATGTTTTACTTAATAATTTAAGTTTAAACGCATAATTTACCCGTGTAGTGTTATGTTAATATGTTTCTTGTGCTTTTCCGACGTATTGTGATATCCGTTCATAGCGCAAACCGTCATTTTTAATATAAATATCAGGAGTAGTTTCAATACGACACGACCTTGAGCACTGACGGGCCGCGTAACAAACTTAGCCAATATGGCTAGGTTTGAGTTGCCTCACTTTGACGACGCGTACTGGGCTTCTAGGTGTAATTATTCTAAGTTTATAACATTATCGACCATATACTTTCCATGTCTTAAATACGTGTATACTCGTACGTGTATAAAGTATACACTTTTTCCCTTCCAAGACCAAAGAGCCCAAACCAACCTCACCTGCAGGTGGTGCACCTGTCGATCAACTGACGAGGCTCTGGCGAAGGCGGCGGTAAGTTGCAATAGGCTTGCCACCTATTACGTAGGACCAACTGTATAATTGGCGAAGTGTGGGCGTATAATATACCTCTGCTTACCCCTTCGGGAAAACAGAATGTATGTATGTCTTAAATACCTCGTTATGAAGCAATAATATCAAATATCACTTTAATAAAATTACTGTTCGTTTATAGTCTAATCAATATTCTATTAAATGATAATAATTACTGAAAAATAATCAAACATTTATTGAAGGCAATATTTTTAATCAATAAATTTGATTACCCCGTGAGCATTAAAACCTGTTTGCAGTCGGATGTGCTGCAATGTGAATATATACCTAAATAGGCACACCTGAACGTTGTTCCAGTATGTTACGTAAGCGCTTTGAGATAACCACAAGGGGCTCACGTCACAGCCAGCGGTTAATGTGGTCGCATGTCTAAATCACTATTATAACATCTTATGTATACTGTGGTCAACTCATTTTGTTTATCATCCCATCCCAGCCCATTTACGTCCCACTGCTGAGCACGGGCCTCCTCACACATATCAAGGTGTGAGGGTATTGGGTCATACTCCACCACGCTGATCCAGTGCGGAATGGCGGAGGCAGGTGTATGGCGTCCTGCTGTTAGAATTTTTCAAGCCGCCCATTAGGCCTCTAACATGGCTTAACGACTACCACATTTTTGTGATAACCGGGAACCACGGCTTAACGTGCCTTCCGAAGCACGGAAGCGCTCGATATCAAATGCCACACAAACGGTCACCCATCCAAGGACTGACCTCTGTAAACTCTGCTGTACTTCGGTGAGCGTTTCCGACCACCGAGCACTGCAAGGCTACGAGCGCTTCATTTTGTTTATAATTCATTTTATTTCATTGATACATACAGTCATACATACGTATATAATACTACGCCTGCTTCCCCGAAGGGGTAGGCAGAGGCACAATATACGCCCACATTTCGCCTGTTAAATTGTTGGTCCCACGTTAACAGGTGGCGATCCTATTGCCGCATATCGGGAAATTTTATATTCGCCAGAGCCTCGTCCGTTGATCGGCAGATGCACCACTTGCAGGTGAGGTTGGCTTTGGCTCCTTCGATCTTGGTAGGAACCCTTTACATCCCCTCCGGACAGGCCTTGGCGTGGTGGGGAGGCTGAGTACCTCCCGGAGGCCGGGAAAAGGTAACACCCAGAGGTTGGCGACTCTGGGTGCTCTTAATACTGAATACCGGGGGGGAAACTAAGAGGGACCTGTGGAGGACGCAGCGGGCGGGCCAGGAGGGCTCGTCAAGCAGCACCAGGAGGATCTTAGGCAGCGGGGGCAGAGGCCCCTGCTTTCTAACCATGGACCCTCCGAGAAACCGGCCACACAAGCTATGGTCGCACAAAGAGGTAGGAGGGGCGCGTCCACTGCACCTCTCTATGGAGATCCTCCCGGTTTTGGTCCGGGGGACGTTGGCCGCAGGCGAGGTGTCAGACGCTGCATCCCAGGTACTGGCCCCCGCCTTTTTCTCAACAAGCAGCGGGCGTCGTCGGAAGATTTTTAGTGGTTATTACTGCTGGCAGTCGCGTGGTGGTGGTGTGTCCCACACTCCCTTTCGGTCCCCCTTTGGCCGGTAGGTAGTGCGTAAACGCATTTTGTTACCAACCTAAACCAACCACCAGTCCGGAGAGACCAGTCGGGGGGGAGGGTCTGCTCACTGGTTCAACCAGATTTGACTTAATTTCAGTTATTACGTGGAGCGACTGCCGTCTGACCTCCGCTGCCCAGGGAAACATTATTCTTTGGTAAAACCAGCTGTCAGTCCGTTAGAAGGCACTGACTTTCTAATAACGACTGCCATAGATGTTCATGACAGCAGGGACCAATGGCTTAACGTTGCGTTAATGTTTCCTCCACGAAAATTGATAGACGGCACACTTTTACGAACATGCATGTGCTGCAAATATAACTCTTGCTTTATTTGCTATTTTCAGGCGGGTGATACGTGTCCCGTTCGGTTCAAAGAATTTTATTGTCTAAAGAAATTTTACATTTCACTGAAAAGACAATTTAGGCTTATTTATTTAAAAATAACAACATGGCTGCTAAGCAGTGAGCATGAACATTACAGCAACACAAACATAGAGTACTTACATAGTGCAATAGCCGTAATATACTAGCTAGAGGAAATCCAGGGGGTCCTTTTCTCATTTCTTCTGAACTCAAGGTTCTGTTATATATATCACATAAATGCTGCACCGGAGCCAAAGTTTAATAAAGCATATTTTACTTACTATTTAAAATATAAAGTTATCTTTAAAAATATTAATAAATTCGCTATTCGTTATATTTCTGGGTAATTTATTATATAATTTAACTCTTTCATACATTAAGTTTCGAGTTCCATATTTTATTCTAGGAAAAGGCGTCTTTATATTATTAGCACTTCTCATTGATTTTGTTTGAGTTTGACTATTTTTGACGAAATTTATTTCTGTATGTATTTTGTCATTTAAAATTTTGTGTATTAGTATTTGTATACTGACACTTGTGTGTTATAAGTATGTAGTTGTTTTATATTCATGATTTTTGTTTCTTCGTAAAGTTTCTTTGTGGCCGTTAAATAGTCATAGTGATATAAGACTTTGAAGATCTTTGAGGTTTGACACAGCTGCATATCCCTAAACCTCCACTAGATAATCCAAGTGAGGCTTGACTAATGAGCTATATATATTGATACGAATTTGTTTTGGGAGACAGTTAACAATATTGCGAAGAGCTCCAGTTATAGCTGTAATTTTAGGTTTGGTACTATCGATATAAGCTTTTCATGTGAGCTTTTCGTCAAGAATCAATCCAAGGTACCTCTCATGATTTTTTCTTTGCAAAATTTCTCCATTTACTGTTAGCTGTGAATGTACTTCTATATTCTAGTTTTTTGCCGTGAATATTACATAACTTGTTTTGGTAGTATTAATAGTAAGTAAATTTTTATTAAACCAATTGAAAATAAAGTCTAGATCTTTTTGAGCTTGTTGAATCAAATCTTGGGTTGAACTTCTCAAGTAGAATAGACAAGTATCTTTTGCGTATAAGGTCGAGTGACCTTTCAAATCTAGCTCATGCATGTTATTGACGTATATCAAAAATAACAAAGGTCCCAAAATTGATCCCTGAGGAACTCCACAGGCCACGGATAAAGGCTTGCTTTGGAAGTTATCTATTTTGACAACTTGGTATCTGCTGGATAGATATGAGACAAATACGGCATATGCTGTTCCACTTAAACCTACACATTTAAGTTTATTTAGCAATAGAGGGTGACTAACAGTATCAAACGCCTTTTTTAGGTCGATAAATACACCTAGCGCTATATTTTTAGAGTAAATTTTGTTTTTTAATTAAGTAACAAGATCTATGGTAGCCGATAAGATGTTACTTTGTGTATGAAAACCATACTGCCTTGTGAACAGGAAGTTAATAGAATTCAGGTATGTCAAAAGTCTGTTATATATGATTTTTCGTAGACTTTGGAGACAACAGGCAGAACGGAAATCGGTCGATAATTACCTGAGTCTGACATAGAGCCGGATTTGTAAATTGGTGTTACCTTTGCTAACTTAAGTGAGTCGGGAAATAAACCATTTTCTAGGCAATTGTTGATACAGTCAGTCAATTACTCTACTATAAAACTTTTTACGCGCTTTAGGCTTTTAGTATTAATATTATCTATACCTGCGCTTACATTTGGATCTAAGTGAGTTGTAGTTAAGGTTTCTTTTTTACTTTACTTAATTTAAAAAAAATATGTGAATAAGTTATTAACCTTAGAATCGACAGATTCGTTTCACAATACTTAACTATAAATAGTTTAATAGCAAACTTAACAACAAACTGTACATACATACGAATATTGCATACTGCCGACAAGCCTCTCAACTATGAGCAAGGTGTATCCTTAAGTCGCACCCAGCGGCTAATGTAGCCACATGCCGATATCACACGCCAATGAACAATGAAGCGCTCCGTGGGAAAACACGCGGAAAATAAACCATTTGCAAACATCGGTGTCGCCTCCACGGAAATTGATACACGGCACACTTTTATAATGAATATAAAAGTGCTGCACTCGGAACTATTGCTATGTATATTTTCTATTTAATTTTAGGCGAGTCACGTATTATGCCAGTTTTCATTGATTTTGTAGCCAAACTATCTGGGAGCAGGATAGGTGGATGGTAAGGTACTTATAGTCAGTATATCTTAATAATAATATAATAAACAATTTCTGACAATTACACCAATTATTTAGTTCCAAGATAAGTATTATTAAGAACTTGTATTATGGATACTAAACAACGGATAAACAGACTTACATACCTTTTTTTTAAAGAGTATGCTGTAATATCTTGGGAGAACTTCTATAGCATAAATATTTTCTAATAAAAATATTGTTGACGATTAAGATGAAAATAAGATTGACTTCATTCTGAATATTTAAATCGCATCGGAGCCGGGTAGGGCCAACGGGAACTCAAGGTCAGTAGCGGCGAGCTGGCTATTATGAAACTGGATTCGAGTTTCCAAGAAAAATATTACTCCAATTATTGCGGTGAGATTATATAAACGGTTTTTTGTTGCGGTTCGGCTTTCTATTCTTGTTGCCGTATTTTTGTATGACTTGAATCCTTTGAACGGAGCACGGTGTAATTTTTATATAATATTGTGGTGCAATCGTTAAAATGGCTTTTTCTTCAGATCAAAAATCATAAAATGACCGTCTCCCGCTGTGGGTAGAGCAGAAGAGTGTGCCAGACTCTTACTGACAGAAAACCATACTTCATTTTAAAGCCTCCTACAATGAAGTCGCGCATTTTAGGTTTCAGGTAATTTTTAAGCCTATAAATCATCATATGCCTAATATCTAGCCCTGATTTCTAAGCGTTAACATGGACTAAACCTGTCTAGAATTGATCTTTAAAAAGCGTTATTTTTAACTATTGGGCTAAGACATATAAAATAAAGTTCTAACTGGTATCCTTGACAATGTAGGAGTGTATTGATAGCGCGTGTCAACCAATGTGGTGTCGAGTATACCCGCACTCCACTCCTGAGGTCGTGGGTTTGATCTACACGCCATATCGGTCGTCAAAATCTATATGGCGTGACTGTATGAAGTTGACTGTACGTTGCTGCATTTATGGCGATATCAATCCCCAATGTAGCGATAGGTAAGCAACAGGAAGACATGCGGAAAATAAACGATTTACAAACAGCCATGTTGCCTCTGCGTACACCGACGCTGATGTGTGTACATGACGCTTTACGTCTACAACTCAATCTACCATCGGAAGGTGCATTAAAATGCAATCATTTTCAATACATACTCACTTAAATATAAGGCACGTAGTTTAATATTGTATAAGATGTTTTCTGATATTTGTGTATTTTATTCATAAGTAATAAAAAACATATGTTTCATTTATTTTTCATTTTTTGTGCTTTGTCTACTGTTTTTTTGTTCTCCCATTTGCGTCGGCTTGTTGTGAAAGATCACTTTTAGCGATAAGACCGCCTAGATTAGCATTTTTTTTATATCTTTATATATTGTATTCTGTAGTTTTAAGTATTTTCTCAATACAGAATATCTGTCCGATCTGTTAATAATACTTCTAATAAAATTACAATTATCTAGTTTTTCAACATGTACTATTAAGAACCTAGAATAATAATAATAGATAGGACATATGAGTTTATATCCCGAATACCCCTGATCTAAAAAGGAGGATGGAAGTTTCTATGGGTAACCAATGGTTTTCGCAAGTAAATAATGACTATAATAGTGGGAAAACTTTTTGAATAATAATAATTCCCTTAAAATTACACCGGGTTATATAGGGCTCCTACCAAGATCTGAAGAGACCAAGCCAACCTCAGCTACTAGAGTGGTGCACCTGCCGATGTTGCCGATGTTGCCGATGCCGATGGTGCAATAGACGAGGCTCTGGCAAACATATAAGCTCCCGGTAAGCGAGAATAGGACCAACAATATTACTGCCGAAATGTGGACTTATAAAATGCCTCTGCCTACCTCTTCCCTTTCTGTCAACAAGCGGCGGGGGTCATCGGATGATTTTTAGTGGGTATTACTGCTGTACAAAAACAAAACCTGGCAAAAGACAAATTTTATAGACGTGTTTTTTAAAATGAATATTTCCACGATAATTACGAGTGAGTTAAATACATGTTTCTTGCTAGGTTTTGGTTTTGGACAGCTGTGCTGGCGGTCGTGTCTGTCGGTGGTGAGTTCAACACACCTTTCGGTCCCCCTTTGGCCGGAAGGTAGTGCGTAAATGTATTTTGTCACCGAAATTTGTTAACTTATATAGCAATCAAAGAAAACAGGCCTTCTCGGCGGGAAAGTGAAGCGTCATGGCCGCAATTTTGTTTTATTTTCTAATATTTGTGATATTTGAACGTTAATGTGTAATAACGGTGGATTATTAACCGTTAAGCATTGTGATAATATGTGAGTGCTGGTAATTAAAACAAAGTAGTGCAACATCACTTTTAAAATTCTCTTAATTTGAGGTCTCAGTATAGTCCCATCTTTACTGAGGACTCAAGGGGCTTAGGGAGAAGGCATCTCATTTACCATTTATCATCTATATCACAAATCATTCTCATTTACTATGAATTATATATAGTTCTTATATCATTTAATTGACACTGGCTAAATGTGTCATACGAACGAAGCTATTTTAAAAAGAAAAAATACCGGAGCTAAGACAAACATCCATTTGAGTATAAATATTTGTCGTGTTTAGGAACCTCTACGACGACTTTGCAACGAGTTCGCCTGTCGTTGCTTTAATTAAGGTTTGACATAATACAATATATTTTTCTTGAGAAAAGAAAGACAAACCTTTCATTCATAGTTCATGTATAATGACAACGAATATTACGAAAAAAAAATAGATCAACTTAAATATATACATGATGACGAAAAGATAAAAACTAAACATTTATATCGAAACATCTAAGTGATGCTTAGGATCTGGTCTTTCGTAGATCTAAAAACCCCTGATACAAAAAAAAGATATAAATAAGCATCAAAATTAGGCATGTTAAAGCTTAATGAGATGCCTTTTTGGCAGACACAACAAAACAGACGTTTCAAAAATATTTAGTAGAGCCCGATCTGTTTATATGTGCGCGTCTCCCAGCATGTGATCTGGCGTGCCTCATTCGATATTGGAAAATGTTTACCGCAGTTTTATCGCTTGCAGACCTTCGGCGAAATTTCATATTTCAGTAACGACGTCGTTCGATTTTTGCCAAACTTTTTTATGAGCATCGCCGTTTTTATTTTTGAAATAAAAGTTGTTAAGATTAGAGCTCTTTAAAGAGGTTGTTGAATTTTAATGGGAATCATATTTGAGGTCGGAAGGAACAGATTTTTTTTATTAATGGAAAATGGATTTTATTATAATCGAGTTCGAAATATTGGTGGAAGTTCTTTTTAAGACAGAGCAGGGTTGTTATTCTGATGCAAAATTGTGAATTTAAGAAAAAAATTAAATGAAGGCGATCGATATATGAATGTACAGACTATTAGCTCTCGAATCGAAAATATCGGTTAGTCAATCATTTGTAAGACCATCCAGCATTGGTATTGTCTTCAGGCGTTTGATTTGTTTCCCGCGTCTGGGTCATTAAACAGGTTAGCAAAATGCGTGACTGTGCATACATGCCGTCTTGAGTAGGCGCGCTTGATATAGTCTACATATAGTAAGCCTCTCCTCTCCATGGAGTTTTGTCATCAACACGGAAGTTTTTGCTTTCTTATTTGTAATATATATTATGCAGTATAATATCCTATTGAGGGATAATTCTATAATGTCCACAATGTGTTGTGCTTCAGGCTACTACATATTTATGATTCCGAGCTGGCGGTAAAATTTCTTACATTTCAACTAAAAATATGCGGGCCTTTTTTAGTATCGAAACACAAGCTGTCATATGTATACGACTAGTCAGTAACCATTCATGCACATAAGTAGTAAATTTTTCATAAAATGATGAGACAAACGGGACGATCACCAGATAGTAGGGATTGATCTCCTTAAAGTCTTCTTTATTCTGATAATCGAAATTCGAAACTATGAACTCTTCTATCAACGTAATAAATACAAGTGTTTGAGGAGGAAAATCCAGATTGATTATCTCACCCAATAATTAGTGAGACAGATCACAAACCTATGTGAAAGGGATTTAGGTCTTATTTCGCTTACCATCCGAACCTATTTATGGAATGGCGTAAGCTAGAGTATGGCATAATGCGGCTAGAAGTTTTAAAGCCATTCAATAGGGCTTCTAGCTCCTCATAACGACTGTCATATAAATTGACATCGGGACTCACAGCTAAACAATATATCAATGTCAAATGCACAAACGCAAGTCATCAAGGAACTGACTTCTCTATGAAGGCGTTTCAACTCCGGTAACGGTACCCAATCTAGTATTGTTCGAGCGCTGTCTATTTATTCACTAAAACAGGAGAATACTGAGAAGAATATTATGATTTTTTTTTGGTTTGTTCTTTGTTTTATAAGCACTTAATTAACAGCCAGGTTGAAACTTCAATCGATCATATGCAACACTAATTTACAAGTAAACTCTGTAAATGCACTTTAACCCCGGTAATCGTATCCGATTCAGTCCTGCGGTGCCTCGAGAGACTTTTTATTCATTTGCAAAAAAGTGAGTGATTATGAATAATTTTCTATAAACACTTATTCAACAGCCTGGTTGAATCTTCCATCGATTAGACTAGTGGGCTGGGCTCACGCGACGGCCGAACACGCCACTTGTTCACACTTTTAATCTACCTATATTTACATTGTACTGTGTGAGGAAAATGCATCAACATACTTTTAAGCAAAGTCTATGTTTTTATTAGCAATTAGTTATTGATGTAATTTTTTCAAGGATGCTTAAAGCTCTTCATCATTGCCTCAGCCACTTGAACCTACCTCTGCTGATAGTAGTCCTCCTCAACAGATTTCCATTATCGATCTATCTTGATCTTGAGCCACTTGTATTCGCCGGATTCTTGCTGCCTTCACCAGGACTTCAGTCCTTTACAGCGTTCATATTCATATCCATTAATTCATTTGCTTAAGATTACGTTTGTACAATAACAACAGTACATACATAAAATTGTGATAAAATAAGCTGTCTGTTTATGTTTATGTATTGTGTAATTAAATTAGTAAGTAGATTAGGAAGTAGGAAAAGAGACTATTACCCCCGTTTTCTGCATTAAATGTGTAATAATTATAAATGAAAGAATTTACTACAACTAAAATTGGCTTATTAATAATGTATAATGCATATTTAGCAATATTTAATAGATTCCTCGTTGTACATTTTGTTTATAATTCAAAGTCTAAAATAATTCTTTGCTTCGGCCATCTTATCTCAACTGCTATAGCTCTTGTTCAAATTTCTTCACCATTAAGTCATCGGGTTGGATGCAGTCGATAAGGTACCCTAAACATTGATCAGCTTCTGACAATTTGATGGTCCACCGTCCGACATTCCACCGTTCAACATTTCTGCCCCAACGGAATTCGATTTGCCTCGTTAAGTGCCCACTGCCACTTTAAAAGAATATACATCTTGAAAACTATGTCGTAGGTTGAAAGGGATACTTATTATTTAAATTAAATGTCTGTCACAGGAATGAACTCGCGGGAATTCCCTGTTGTATCATTAAACTGTTCACTATTCACAGCAATCGCTGAAACATAGTTAAGTAACAAGAGTAGGACTTGTAAAGACATATGATGACGTCTTGCCAGTGTAACATTCAAAAACGATGACTTACTTAAAAAGCGGGCTGAAAATAATGGCAAATAGACAAGCATGTCGGAACTAGCATCTTAACGTGCTTTCCAAATCACAAAAGCGCTCGAAATTGAATTAAAACCAAACGGCCACCTATCCAAGGACTATGAGAACTTTGTTTAACTTCAGTGACCGTTTAAAGCCACTTCGTCAGGCCAAGCTACAGCTTTATACTTTGCGTTTCGAATAAAGAAGCATTTAAAGTCGTTTTTCTTAAACCAGGTAATGGAAAGGTTTTACTATTCCATTTTGACTGTGCAAGTTGCGCTTTTCATCAGCATGGCTCGCTCCTGGCGACCAGCGAAGCCTCTCGCGGCCATATTGTATTGTATCATAGTCTTTGTCTGCTGCGTCATTCATCCGAGCACTCATTAGTGGGATGTTCAAGCGTTCTGTTTGCGCTTCTTTAATAAATACTTCTTTTGTTCCGGCCGGCGTTTTGTTTCCATTCGAGCGAAAGTTGGGCAAAATTTAATCGTTCAGAATTTGGTTTCAAGTCTCCTGGGGACACAGGGTTATCCGGCCAGTTATTTGTACCTGAGCCCGAAGATGCTCATGCAGTTAAACACCGAAAACCACACCACTAGGAGATAACTTATCTTTCAAGTGTCTGGAACAGCAACTTTCATTATGTTCCATTGGTTTGCTGTACAAATATATCGGCGGAATATGAACTTCATGAGTACAAAATAAGCGGTCAAACGGTTTCGAGAATATAATTGTTATAATGGGCTACCTGCGAAAATCTACTATTAGACAGATCAAAGAAAAACCCATTAACTCGTGGCAATATATTCTGACAATTACACTAATTATTTTCCAAGATAAGTAATCATTAAGAACTTGTGTTATGGATACTAAATCACAGATAAACATATATTTTCATTGTTAAACCATACCAAATACACATAGGTAACCAGACCAGCACAAACATTTATATTTATGCATACAAATATTTGTCCTGCATTGCGGAAATCGAACCCACGACCTCAGGAGCGTAGTGCAGGTATACTGACCTCCACGCCATACTTTCTTAATATAACGCATGCTAGGGGGTAGGCAGAGGCATATTATACACCTACATTTCGCCACTTATATTATTAGTCCCACGTAATAGGTGGCGAGCCTATTGCCGCTTATTAGTACATAATCCCCATGCTCTAATCGTTTAGGCCAGAAGATTTATCTTATTATTAAAAATAAGATTTAAAAGATAAAATTGCATTGCTTCCTTCTAAGAAGTAACATTTTTAAAATAAACTGTTTTGAGGTATTACGGGAGTAATCTTTATAAAACCTTGCTTCAAAGGATAATCCTCCGCGCTGTATAAATCGACAACAAGAGATTTTCGTCGCATTATGATTTATGGCAAATTGTCTCAATATAAAAGCATCTACTAACAAACATCATTTAGGACCGATTTTACAACCGAATAAGTTATTGAGACCGCTTAAAAATAAATGTAAAAATAAAATTCAACATCTTAGAAGCCCAATCTAATATATACGCCCACATTTCGCCAGTTATATTGTTGGTCCCACGTAATAGGTGGCAAGCTTATTGCCGCTTACCGGGAACGTTTATGTTCGCCAGAGCCTCGTCCGTGGATCGGCAGGTGCACCAGTTGCAGGTAAGGTTGGCAAGGGCTTCTAAGATGAAGCGGAGGAGGCAGCCGGGAAGCCCAGAGGTTGGCGACTCTGGTGCAATTAGTGGTCAGTACTAAGTGCCGGGAGGGAAACTAAGAGATATCAATGGAGGGCGCAGCGGGGGAGCCAGGAGGGCGCTGCTGTCTAACTACAGCCCCTCCGAGAAGCCGGCCACACACGCTGTGATCGCACACGGAGGTGGGAGGGGCGCGTCCACTGCACCCCTCTGAGGAGGTTTTCGTCGGGGTACGTTGGCCGTGGGCGGGGCGTCAGACGCAGCAACTCAAGTACAAGCTCCCCACTCCTTGCTGGCGTTGTCGGAAGTTTTTTAGGGGTCTTACTACTGGCGGTCGCGTTTGCTGGTAACTCACAAATGGCCGGCCCACACCCCTTTTGGCCTGAAGGCAGTGCGTAACAAATTTTATTACCGACATATAAAAAATGGTAGGATCCCTATACGAGTACACTAGTTATCTCCTTCTCTTTTAAAGTAATAACTTATAGCGTAAAAAGTTTTTAAACGCATCTGTTTCCCGTTTCCCAATAATGATACTTTTGAAATGATATTTATCGTTTTATAGCCCAATATCAATAGATACCGACCAGCAAAAGAAGTTATTAAGCAAGTCAGCAGGTTGTAGAACAAAGGTGAAGCAAGACTGGAAGGCATTAGCAATTTAATGACGTTATTAGCATAATCGATGTCCGGCTTGACGGGAAATGACATCCACCGTTTCAATATTGCTTGTGGCAAAGGAAAAAATAAGGAAACAGTTTAAGTTGTTTGCGAAGATTGCAGGTTTGATTTTATGATTGGAATAAGTTTTCTTAAAAAAGTGCGACATAGAGGTGTTACGTTGTTTTAGGTCTTATTTTTAATCGTCTGAAATGATCCATAAACCCAACGACTTGTGTTTATGAAAGACATGTTATTTTCAGTCATATTGTATCTATATTAATGAATAAATATAATATTGTTATAAAATGATAACAAAATCATTAATTAAAAGTATCGTGACTATTTTTTCATACTTGTAAAAGTGTGTCAATCCGCTAGCTTGATATGATATCAGTTTACACTTAAACAAGAATAATTGCAATTATTTTATTTATTATTTTGTCATCATAATCATGATCTAGCATTATCCCGGTTGCCTTGAACTGGTTAATAAAAAACGTTTTTGTTGTCTACCACACATAAAAATTTAAATTAAATAAAAGTAATACAAAAAAGGCTTAAATAAGAACAAAAAAAGGCTTTGACTTAGGGCCCAGGTACTGCTTACTGATGTAACCAATCATCGTTATTACATAATCGTTAAGTCCAAAAACGCGCCGCTACTGAGCTATGGGCTCCTAGGACTAATACGACCCAGGATCTTTACTGATTAGTTAACATATCACCACGTGGAGCCAATGCCGATTGGCAGAGATCGATTTGTGGTGTCCTGCTGCTATTAGAATTTTTCTAGCCTTTAAATAGTCTCTGACTTGCCAAAACATCTTGACGTACCTACTAAATCACTGAAGCGCTCAATATGCAATGCCACACAAAAGTTTACCTATCTAAGGGAAGAGATCAGCTCTTCCAGTCACTGACCACCTATCTTTGTACTCTTCTCATATCCTTAGCTTTATCCCGATTGCCGTTGACTTAAGCTAAGGGATCATCCATAAATCACACGAATTTCGTGAACTTTTGACCCTTCCCCCCCTCCCCTTCGTCCTTGTCATAGCTGGTCCTCCTTAGTGTGATTTACATACTTTGCAATTGCACAGCGAGAAATGATTACATCAAAACAGCAGTTCCAAAATGTTTATAGGACCTGGATTTTGAAATGTGGCGTCACGAAATTTAGGATCCCTCCCATCTCCTTGTCACACAATGTCACACTTAGTCAACCCCCTTCCTCCCCTAATTTATGGATAGCCCCTTAGGGCCC
Source organism: Musotima nitidalis (assembly GCA_949126915.1). Lineage (NCBI taxonomy): Eukaryota > Metazoa > Arthropoda > Insecta > Lepidoptera > Crambidae > Musotima > Musotima nitidalis. The sequence continues at coordinate 4,087,592 of OX421420.1, read as the reverse complement.
AGGGCTTACTGGTCTAAGCAGATTTAGCCGAATTTCAATTATTGCATGGAGCGACTGCGAGCGACCGCAACCCCGAGAGAAATAAACAAGTAGTGAGGATATTAGAAGGCACTGACTGAAGACTGAATTTGAAGTCTATGGTTCTTGCCACTGGACTATCGCCGCTCTCATATCTTATCTGTATACTTTTTTATGCTATTCATTTCCTACTCCTTAGTACCGCGAAGCTACAACTCTTTCGTCTGTATGCAAAAAAGTCTTGTCATTATTTTGGACTTTTGAGAGTACCACATAAACAAGTTCCATAGATGAATATCACGACAGAAATAAATAATAAAAAAATATGTACTCCAACATTTTAAGCATCTAGTTTAAAATGAAGCTCGACCTGTTTCATTCTGGTTCTGAATAAATGAAATCCTCTTTTGTACACATTTAAATGCACGTCTTTGTGTCAACAGGAATTCGCGGTCCGAGTGCACAGCATTATGCAGTTTTATTTATGTATCAGGTTAGTACAAAGCTTTCAAAGGAAATATTTTGTTTTGTCCGGTTTTGGTAACTATTGTGACAATTAGTTGGTGTTTTCCTATGTATATTAAGTATGTATTTAAAAAAAAAAGTATTTAAGTATGTTTATCCGTTGTTTAGTATCCATAACTTAATCTTCTTTTCTTTTCTTAATGATGCTTATCTTGGAACTAAATAATTGGTGTAATTGTTAGAAAATATTTATATTTATTTATTTATTATTTATTATTAGAAGCGCCGGTTAACGAAGAGTATGTTACGAGAGGAGTTATAAGTCTCAATGTTGGCGGGTGAAGAGGAAGAGGACGACTGAAGAAGAGATGGATTGAGCATATCATGAATCATATAATCGAGAAGGGGTGGATGAGTTGATAACGAACGATCAAAGAGATGAATATATCAAATTATATGTCGGAAATTAAATCCATCATGCTTTATAGCTGAAATACCTGTTATTGGTAAAGCTGTTATCAGATCCGAGTGGTCCGTGGTGTATGAAAAAAAACAAATTCATTTATTCAAGTTTGGTTTTATTTCAAAGCACCTGTGAACGTTATTTAAATCTAGAAGCGACACTTTACTAGAACGTAAGTTTGATACTAAAATAAGTTGGCGAAAACTCGGCAACGTTTTGTTCTGTCTCCTTCTAAGACAATACTACTAATAACAATCATTTTTTGGCAAAAAAACTTTGAACTGTGTTCTTTTTTGCTGTAGGGCTGTTCGGAATGGTTATCGCAACCTTGGTGTCAGGTGTACAGGCTCAAGAAGGAACATGGATGGTTTTTAGTCAGTAAAAGTCTGACACACCCCTCCGCTCTACCCACACATAAGACGGTCTTTTGATGATTTTCCATCCGAAAAATATGAAAAAAAGATAAGATATTTAGATTAAGCTGTTGGAAAGTCTATTGATATCATACAAAATGAAACCTCTAAGTTGAAGAAATTAAATGCTTCCATTATAAAAACTATTCGAGAAAGCCTTTCCATTGAAAATAAATTAAGGAATAGTTTGCATGCTAAAGCGCCTACTAATAATAAAATGGAAAACGAAGGTATGCGTTAATTGCTTATAGGATACACGATACTGACCCGTAACATATAAGCAATAAGTCGCAAAGTTCTGTATGTAGCTTACAAAAACACCTATGCAGCAGATCGAACTTTTATCGTCAGACTCATTATTACTTATTGCTTGAGCCATAAAGTTTAAAGTACCGTATCGAAATAGCTGTCACTAAGGTTTTCGATTATATTCGTAGTATGCAACAAATAATTTATTTATCGATTATGAAATGCTATAGAACGCATGTGACTTCTTTTGAGTAGCGCTTATTATATGTTCTAATCGCGGATGTTCTATAATTTTCTACTATTAACCGTTCACTGTCTTGGCACTGAATGACATAATTCAGACACAACCTCACGCTCATTGGGGGTGGACAGATATGCTACAACTATTTAATAAGGAACTATGCAGTTGTAGCAAGAGATCGCTAGATGAAACGTGAGAAATTGTGCGAGGAAGCTAGCCATTTGCCCACAACCGTAGATTAGTAAGGTAATCTTACCTTAGAATAAAATATGAACCATTCTATTGTATAAACTTTTAAGCTATTGCATAGCTTCTTTCATTGCGGGCCTTAAGCGTGAAGACCGAATCCTGAAATTGTCTGAAATTGTTGTTGATCCTGAAAAAAAACATTAATATATGTATATAAATAATAATTATGATATATATGTTATTAAAATAAAATAAAATACTACAAAAATAATGATACTTGCATAAATTGATAAAAAATGCTATGCAATTGCTTTACCGCGGCAGTCTCCGAGTGCCACACGTCTTTTTAATAGTTTTTCAAGTTTCGACGAAAATTGAAGATGAGTATCCGGTCGTAGCCTTAGGTCGAGAATCCAGTTGCGAGTCAGTTGGCATGGAGATCAAAAAGATTTTTTTTCGGCCATGTATTACATACGAAAACATACTCTCAACGTTTCAAGTTAACAGCTGTTTTTATAAAGCATCATTTGATGATTTTTGTCTATAAACGGTTCTTTACAGTTAAGCTTTTACAATTCCACGAATTTAATAGCTCAATTTAACAGTACTTAATGTTCATTGATTGCTTCTCTTATTATTTCACTAGCTACCGAACAGACCGAGATAGTAATCGCTCACTCGACACGAAACAGCTCATAAATAAATAAAATCGATCGAGCTTTACCGCGTAGCACTGCTATTTGCCGTAGCAAGTTTGTAGCTCTTAAACATTCAATTGTAGCCTAAAAATGTTTGCAGGTGCATTTTTATTAAACGTATAAAATATATTACGACTGACTAGCCTGTTTTATCTTAAGTTTTTCCTATCGCGGGCCAGCTGGGAGATATTCCTATTTGGAATAAGCTGTGCCCTGTACCCAATGTTTCTTAGTTTTTTAGTATTTCTGTATATATATTTCTGTGTGTGTACTAAATAAATAAATATTTTTATTTAGTTGAAATTTATTATTGATATTATAATAGAATATTAGCACATATAAATCCTACTTAACTAAATACGAAGAAACATTTCAACTTTCAGATGTATATTTTGATATATTCAGTCAAAGTTACTATGCAAATAATACAAATAAAAAATATCAATACAGCCATTCAAAGTTTACTCTATTCTTTTGAAATATTTTTATTTACTCTGCATATTGGTTTCAGTTGGATTTAGTTTGAGAAACCGATTCAAACTGGAATGTTTATAATATTATTTGTTGGCCCTGTTAATTTAACAGAACTTTACCAAATAAAAGAATCTACAGTATCTAAAAATATACTGTCATAAAACTTTGCGTTCCCTTACTTCGGAAATCTCATATCTTAAAATCAATTTCTGCTTTGTAAAAAGTATTTATGTTTGTAATGTTTTGTTTAGAATGGTTTATTGCACTTCACTCCGTCGCGTCACGCCCGGTCGCTTGACGCAGAGCTTGATTTGAACATTGTATGCAAGTATTTCCGTTTGTATAGAAAATCCGCTTGGTACAATTATCGACAAAACGAGATTAAAATCTGCCGCCATGAGCTACGCGACGGATTGCGGAAGAGTGGGCAAACGACAAAACACAATAAATTTATTATTTTAAAGTTGGAATGTAAAAGTAGAACTAGAAAAATTGCTTTTTGAACGTAGCACTGGTCGATGTCGTAGCAAGATCGAAGTAAAGGTTTGTAATCTGTTAACAATGATTCTTCTAAAAAAGTAACTTCTAGAATACTTTGTATATAATGTTTGAATAGTATTTTAGAATTAGAAATAATACCAATGTGTCCACATTGTTAATTGTTTATACGTGCCAGACGAGAGAGAACTGAGTTACGATGATACTTAGCATTGTGTCTTGGAGTCTGCAACAAGGGAGTGACGCGGGTACTGTTTTTATAATTATAAACTCGTTTCTTTCTAAGGAAAGCAAAATGATGTAAAGTAAGAAAAGTAAAGTAAAAAGTTATTTTTTTCATAAACTATTACATAGCACTTGAAAATATTACTACACTGAAATCACGAAGCTATGATTCACTTACATGCAACTAAATAAAAATTAGGTGTAAGTGAATGTAAGTGCCAGTTCCGAGCCCCCGCTCTGTGAGAAGAACTGACAAGAAACTCACAGGCTAGTAAACAACGAAATACACAAGTTATGGCTTAGACATTATTCCCATACAATTGGTAATCATAGCCAAATTCAAAAGCGGTCGCCGTTCCACGTGAATCACTAGAGGTGTACGTACAGCATTAGTGGTGCACCGCAGGCCCTCGTATTGAACTAAACGCTATGAATTGCCCACTCATCTTACTAATTACTGTGTACTAATACAGAATGAATCAAGAGCTCCCGAGCACGCAGTCAATTATTGCAAAAACATTTCAGGTCGAAACAGACCGTCAAACCAATTGCAATATTACAATGCAACCGCTTCTAGATGGTTTATTTTTTAAATTGGTACATCAAAAGTTTACATGCATACTTTAACATTTAGTAAAGGTATAGGTTCCGGACTCACACAAGAATCGATAACAGGTGTACACTACACTGTCGATACAGAGCACACATTAATTTAAACAAAAAAAAAAGAACAGAATCAATTAAAATAAATGAGATGTGACAAAAATTATATATAATGCTTTCTACATAGGACAAAGAGATAGGTCACCCAATACTAAAGCTTATTCTATATAGGACTTCTAGCCCCAATCTAGGCAGAGCTTGTACAATAGGTACTAGAGAACGAATAAACAAACTTAATTTATATATATATATAAAAATATCTAATGCCGTCCCCTCTTATCTCCGAGTCGATGAAGAGAAGTCCTATCGGAAGATGGGCGGCAGCGTCATCCTGCGTATTGTTTGGAACTGCAATTACCAATCCGCCTTCCCAGTGGGCCAATACAGTGATTGTGGGCAAATACTCAATAATTTTTTGGGGGTGCCACAGCAGTGTACTCTATCAGGCTTATAATAATATGATGAAATAAAGGACTGTAAGACTAGCTGCTGCTACTTGCTGGGATATAAATCTTACAATTTTGATTGATACTGTTTCACAGCACCTTATTTTTATACATACATACTTACATTCACGCCTGTTTTCCCGAAGGGGTAGGCAGAGACATATTATACGCCCACTTATATTGTTGGTCCCACGAAATAGGTGGCGAGCCTATGCCGCTTATTAGTACAAAATCCCCAAGCTCTAGCCGTTAAGACCAGAGGATTTAACTAATTGTTAAAAATAAGGTTTACAGGAAAAAATTTAATTGATTCCTTCTGAGAAGAATCATTTAAGTTAACTGTTTTAAGGGATTAATGGGGTAATCTTTATAAAACCTAGCTTCATAGGATAATCCTCCGCGCTGTTTAAATTTACTAACAAAAATCATTTAGAACCAATTTTGCAATCGATTAATTTATTAAAGCTCGCGAGCGAGGCGGTGACTAAGAACCTATGGCAGATTTTCTGTATAAATCTTTTATAGGTTTAAGAGATTATTAGTAAATTTGTTTTAGGGTGCAAAGCGCTAGGTATGCCACTGGTGCTGTAAGCATCCATACCTGCTGCCTACCCGTTGACCACTATTCATCAGAAGTGCCACCCAGTGGTACAAAAGAAAAGAATTCATATTTTTGAAACTGAAACTCTTTTATGGGACTTATCATAATGACCACAACCTGTCTGATGGTAAGCAGTCGATGCAGTCCAAAAAAGTAAGAGCGTGGAATAAGCGCGGTACAACGTGCAACGGGCAAGCTAGTACCTTTTTTTTAAACCTGTTGCCTCATTATAACATAATATAAATTTAAGCAAAAATAATTTGAATATAAAATTTTACAATCTTGAATAAGTATTTTATTACATTCAATTAAAAGTAATTCCTAAATTTTGCCCTTTTAATTATAAATAGATTTGGTCGATACTTTTAACCTGTATAAGATTTTTGTGTAAGCACGCAAAATAGAAGAAAATAAATCTATTTTATTCATTTATACTACAAAGTGTATTCAGGTGTACAGGGCTCCTACCAAAATCTGAGGAGCCCAAGTCATCTCCAATTGGTTAACAACAACGGCCAACGGACGAATTTTTGGCGAACATATAAGTTCCCGGTAAGCGGCAATAGGCTCGCCTCCTATTACCTGGGCTCAACAATACAATAGGAAAAATGTGGGCGTATAATATGGAAAACAATCACTTTGAGGAAACAGGCGTGATTGTATGTATGTATTTGTTACCGGCCAAACCCGATTTAAGGACAAACTAGTATGGCCTAGTCCAAACTAATTTAGGTGGGCTGCAACTATTATAATTAAATGTTTTTAAATGGTAAAAAAAGAATTTACCTCAACCTTATCCAAAAAGAGAAGTATAAATATCTCTTTTTGGTTAGATTGAGGTTATTTTTTTTTCTTATCATTAAAAAACATTTTATGCAGCCCACCTAAATTAGTTTCGACTAGGCCATACTAGTTTGTCCTAAAATCGGGTTTGGCCGGTAACATATTTATTCAAATGTTTTACCGTTGAACACGCTACAGCCTATAACTCCGTACAGTATTTGTTCCAAGCTGTCATCTGAAAGGCTGTGACAACTATCTCCCGTCTATTCAGCGGCCGTACGCGCGGGAACAATGGCACAATACGCACACCCACTAATGTGCTGGTTCACTACATGTGCCGCTTTTTGTTTGTGTTTGTTGGCGTTGTTAATGGAGTATTATTAAAAAGTTTGTAATACATAATAATATGCATGCTTCATGATTCATCATGTTTAAGCATTATCCCGGTTGCCCTAGAATTAAGCCTAGGGCCCAGGGTCTGCTCACTCTACCCAGAATTTGGCTGAACTTCAGTTATTACATAGAGTGACTCCCATCTGACCTCCACGATCTAAAGGGATACGTCATTCTGTGGTTAAACCAGTTGTCAGAGTATTAAAAGCCAATGATTTCCCACTAACGACTCCAATAGATGTTCATAACAGCCGGGACCAACGGCTTAACGTGCTTTCCGCGGCACAAAGCTAGCAATAATTACGCACATAACTTCAAAAAAAATTCTGTCACCAGGGTTTGAACTCTAGACTCTCTGAATTAGAAATCTACGGGTCTCGCCACTGGGCTATCATGGCTTAAATGTTTCATTTTTATTTCAAATGTCGTCTTCTTATTTGTTTTTTTTTATGACTTCCCTTAATAATGCTAACAGGGACCAGTGACTTGTCACCCAAAAAAACTCAAACGGTCACCCATCCAAGGACTGACTTCTGTAAACTCTCCTTTACGACGAGAACTACAAGCGGTTCCTTTGTAATTAATTAGAAGTTATCATTTATATCGCGCTTCTTTTTAAAGCAACTTCAAATATCATATTTATATCAGCTTATAATTACAAAATAGTTTTTAGCTTCAAAAATAATGACTATTAATACAAACTGTGATCCACTATTTCTACCACTTGTTACCTTTTATTAGCATTATAATTAGCCAGGACAGAAGCATAATTATGTCCATTCTTAGGCTCTAGACTATCAGTGTACCAAATTTTATTTTAATTGGTTCAGTAGTTTTGGCGTGAGAACGAGACAGATAGGCAGACAAAGTTACTTTTGCATTTATCAGCCCATTAACCCCACTACTGAACACGAGCTAATGAACTACAGAACGCTGTGTTTGTCCGTAATTATGTTAATATTGCTAGAGAGAGTTTTGTCTTCTGTTCTTTTGGAGCTAGTGACAGCAGAACACAATTGTTTTTATATTAGGTATTTTTAATGTAACTGGCGGGAGAAAAAACCAAACTGGACGATTTTCTTGCCCTTTTTTTACGATCAAGCTCCATCCCGCAGTGAATGGCGCGTTAGTTTTTAAGTATGATATTCAAAGGAGCTCGTTTGAGCCAAACTTGAATAAATGACTTTTGAATTTGAATTTTGAGCTTCCTCTCACATATCAATGTTATTGGGTCACACGGACCCAGTGCGGATTGGTGGAGGTGTGTTGTGTCCTGCTGTTAGAATTTGTCAAGCCGCCTTATTAGGCCTCTATAATTGTTTCACGACAACTTCTACCACATTTAGTGATAACCGGGACCTAGATTAACTAAGTTAATCGGTAAACTCTGCTTTCGGTGATCGTTTCCGACCACCGAGCACCGCGGAGCTACGAGCTCACGAAGCAATTTATAATAGTAGTATGTATAAAATATTATCTTTGACAAAAAAAAAAAAGTATTTGCAATTTTATAAAGCTCGCACATCATTAGTCGTACCACAACTTTTTTATATGTAAAACATTACGATAGTCTATCATAATAAAGACGAAGTCTCTTAGCTAGTTTGGGTCTCGTTTATAGGGTGATAAAATCAGGCACAAAGCTACCTTCAAGAAGTTCTCCTAAAAGAAATAAAGATAAGGCACCGACTAAATGAAAGAGGGTTACATTGCAGTTGTAATTGTAGTTTACTAGAAAACTAATCTTACTGAGATTCTGGGCAAATTTCTTGACTTTTCAATCTTTTTTATTTATTTTAATGGCTTCGTGCACTTAGCATATTTAGCCAGTGTCAAGTAAGAGATATATTAATAATACATAAATCATTGTAAATGAGAATGAGTGGCGATCAATATGATGAATGGTAAATGAAAAGCCCTCTTCCTAAACCCCTGGAGTCCTCAGATGGGACTATACTGAGATCTCACATGGACTTTTTGAGAGAATTTGAAAAGTGATGTTGCACTGTTTTGTTTGATTTACCAACACTCATGTACGTTCACAAACACTGAATAATCCATCGTAATTAATGTTCGAAATATCACGAATTTTATAAAATAAAACAAAAACCCTTTCCAATCTTGAACGCTGTGAATGACCGCGTTATTTTTTTAAGTGGACGTTCTCAAAATAATTCAAATGTGAATTTCCTATATTGACTTTGAGCGTTAAATAAAAGTGTTTTTATTTAAAAAGGTTTGATTTTATATAATCTGTGAGGTTGGTAGACTTTTTTATCAAAAGTCCATTATATCTGTTCTGACTAATAAGAACATCTTTAAATTATCGTATCGACGTATTTACTGACATAGAAGTTGATCAGTAAGATTGAGTTAACGCCTCCTGGCGTGTCACATGAATATATCCAAAATTAACAAAAGAAAAGTGTGTTATAATATATTCTATCAACGAGGTAGATGAATAAGGCTGAGACCTGATCAATATGATTACAAATAAGAGTACGGAGAAGCAATGTCGTCATGTTACAAGATATCAATTATACGAGGAGAGACTCACCGTTCCGGAAATTATAAATGAGAAGCCAGAACGTTAATTAAAGCGACACATATTAATTATTATTTGTATAGAGTTAGCTTTGTTTTTGTCCCATATTGTTATAGCAGTATGTGGTGAGCGGTGATTCCCTAGTGTTGAGACCTTTTTTTGACCGTTAAATTCAGAGGATCACGGGTTGCAACCCTGGTCACCTATGACTTCTCCAAGTTTCTTCTAACTTCCTGATAGCTGGTTTAACCATAATAATAATAAGAGGTCAGACGACAGGCTTTCCATGTACTATCTGAAATTTAGCCAAATCTATTTAGATCAGTGAGTAGACCCTGGGCCCTAAGCTTAAGTCTAGGGCAACCGGGATATTACAAGGATATGATTTAATATGCTGTCACTATAGTAACTAGACAATTTTGACACAAAGAGAACTTATGGGCACCTTGTTTGTATATTAAGCAGTTTTTTTGTTTGAACACCTACTCTAGGAAGCGGGGGCTAATTTGACTACTAGGTGCCACAAAAGTATCAGGCCCATCTGCTGGAATGTGATCACTCAAATAGATGGATGGTTGTAATGTCAGCGGCTTTAATTGCGCGTTGTCAATCCTTTCAAATTTGAGCGATTTTTGAAAAGCCCCATGCTTCAATCGCTTATGTAATGTTGGTCAATGAGATTCCACAACTAAAATATTTTTTATGAAATTCGTTTCAATTCCGTACGATATTAACATATTGTTTTCCTCAGGTGTGAGGATAAACTTCTTGATTGCTGTGCAATGATTGAAAGAGGCAAAGGGATCAGAAATCAATTGTTTTTTTTTTCTTATATCAGAAGTTCCTTATATTGCCAAAACCATTTCACGCCCATTTTGAAGAGCCCCATGCTGTAATATTTTGGGAAAACCCCGCCAGGGATTCAAAAAGCAAGAGTTCGCGTCAGAAGGTTTCTTTTGAAATGCACCGGCCGCATATACGTCATTTCTAAATTAATGTTTTGTACCATATAAAGATGGCACAGAATTTGTAAAGATACAAAATTATCAATGCTGTATTAGTCCATGTTGATTTACAATTACAGTTCCCTGCTAACCTTGAACTTATTTTTGAACCTAATGCTTTCTGTCACGACACTTTCGCCTCCAAAGACAAATTATGTTGTTTTCTTTTCACTGATTACTAATTGTCATGCTACTCTTTCTATACCTTGGTACATTTCTTAAGCCCCGGCGTAAACGTAGAGAGTATTTTTATTTTGATATGTGGTACACCACCTCCGAGTAAATTTATTAAACTATATCTTTCGCGAGTGTGTCGTAGAATTAAAAATTAAGTACCTAAGGGAAATAAATCTTGTCTGGGATCCAGTTGGGCGAAGGCTACTTCAACAGCGGTGGGTGTCGTCGGAAGAATTTTAGTGGGGAGGACTGCTGGTGGTCGCGTCTGCCGCAGTGAGCACCACACTCCGCTCTCGATCCGCCGTTTTGGCAGCGGACAGTGCGTATAGGCATTTTGTAACCGAAATAAATAAAAAAAGGGCTTACCACCTCACACAATTAGGCACAACTGTGCATTCTTGAGAACTCTGTGCTAAAAGTAAACTTTGCTACAAACTCCACTATTGATAAATATTAGAGTTAGATTATGTATGAGAAGATTTGTGGCACTATGCAACGTCCAACAGTTCAATCATTTATTAATTAATCAAAATGTTGAATAAGATTACTTCTCGTTTAGTTCATTGATAATGATACTAATGAAGTGAACTCGAAAATGAGTTTGTTTGTTCGAATAAAGAGCTAACCAATTGCTTTTCACGTCAATCGAATATGCACTAACATTTTTGTGTTACTCAATTTAATTATAGTACAAAATATCTGTAAAAAAAGTAGTAAGGTCTGACCAAGAAGGCACTAGTTGCCGTTTACACTTGGAATGGATAATCACATGAACATATGGATGATTTGGTTAGTTTTTTAATATACGAGTTAAATTGTTGCATCTTAATTGTTTTTATATGCATAGACCTCATATCTTAAGGTGTATGAAAAATATAATAGCTGGAGATGTTTAGATTTCTACACGGAACAAATGAATTTTGATTAGTATCTAGTTATTTGAATACGGAAGCGCTCGTATGTCACATCGAATGTGAAGGTCGTTAGGCTAAGTAAAAAACCTTATCGGCGTCTTGGAAAATTCTAAAAGTGGGACGCTATAGACATGCCTCCGCTAGTCCGCACTGGGTCCGCGTGGTCTTGTCGTGAGATCAGAGAAATTTATGTCATAAACATTTTCTTATATCTGGCGGGAGAATAAGTAACCTTTATAATTTTATTGCGCTTACTTTTACGGTCAAGCTCCCGCCCGCGCGATAGATTTCAAGTTGATGTAAGAGCTTTATTGAGTTAAGTAAGTATGTACGTATGACACGAATCCCTCTGACCTTGATTTGAGAATAGAGGCCCGTGCCCAGTTGTGGGATATATTGATGATGGTTCAAATAAAAGACAAAAATCAAATCACTATTTTTATTTAGTTGGATCCGTCTTCCTCTGAGAAACAATGAATTTTATTGACGGTGTAAAAAGCAATATTTACAAAGTTTAATCCTTTTATTAACTTAGTTCTAATACTAAGGTTCATTTTAATACTAGTAAACCAGTTCTATTTTAATACATATATCGTTTTAAGTAGGTCTACCTGGCTTACTGATTTATGTTATACTGTGGTACATTGTACATTGATTGCACTATGTTAAAAAAATTGTGCGTAAAAATGTTTAACATTAAATCCTGATGTCTGTGGTGACGTCTTGATAAGGTGTTAAATTAATGTAATGGTTTGAAAGTAGGAAAATATAATCAACTGAACGAAATTTCCAACTTAACAAAATAAACACTGGCTTATAAAAGAGGTTTCACATTATCAAACTTTTATTGTAAACAAGAATTTTTCATCACCATAACCTCCTTACTATGCAAGCAATGTATATTAACTTGGTCAAGTTTTTTCGTAGTAAACTTTACATGTATAAGTAATATTTTGAATATAGGAAGAAAATAAAAAAACATGTAGTCTATATATCTTGCAGTTTAGTTTAGTCGTTTCCATTTATTGATGTTTTTTTAAAATGTAATAATCATATTACAACTGTGTCGACGAAGAAATTTTTGGATAATACTGAAAGCAATATATATTTTTTTTAGATCTATTAAGTATTTTTTTTTTATTAAGCAAAAACTAAACAATTACAAACTCACACATAGTAGATAAGACTTATATATCGATCAATGAAAACAATTATGATTGTAACAGAATGAATAATACCTATTCAAACATATTAAGAACTTTAAATTGAATTCTGATTTTCATAAATAAACATTAGTCACTGACATTTTTTGTTCTTAAGATATTCTTTAAATTATAATTTTACATCAATAAAAAGTAATAAAAACTAAATAATCTAAGACATTTTGTGTCTTTAAAATCCATAAAATATCCCGGTAATCCTTAAATTAAGCTTCCAAATTCGTCTAATATGTTTATTTTCATATTTAAAATTTTTGGTTTAAGTTGGTTTTAATTGTCATGTCAAGTAGAGTTTTTGGGTTTGTCATATTTTTTACTGCATTTAAATTATAATATTATCCATATTTTGTGTCCATTTTCATTATCGATCAGGAACAGTCATCCTCACTCTCTATCGCTATCAAACACCATAAGGTCGAGGTATGTACACTATTAAGAAATTTATCCTCCTCATCTGAGTAAAACACTCTTAAAGAGTGTAATTAAAATGCATCTAATTCAAAAACAAACGAAGAGATATATAAAGAATAATACACATGACTCTATGGGGAAAATATAGTATTTTTTATGATTCATATTTCAAGCACAGTTAGTTCTACTGACTATGCTTACAACGTTAGCTTTTTCATTAAACATTCCACAAAATAACATCTACTAATACGAGCATTGGATATTATACAATTGTATAAAATAAAAATACTGTTGCATTATACATTTCTAGTACTGACACTATTTCACGTTTATTAGAAACTAGCTATCTACTGTATTTCACTCTCGTCTTTCATAAATATTGCGTTATCTTATGTTAAGTTTAACTATTAGTGATCGTCTATAGGTATTCTGATAATTCTAACAATAGTTAACATTTTTCTAAGAAAAAACAATGTTACTAGGTATTTTTGTACTCAAAAGTGTCTATTTTTGAATTATAAATAAATAAGTTAGTCTCACTTACGGCACAACAATAAGAAATAACAATTATATGGAATAAAAATTTTAAACTAAATATGGTTGCTAACGAAACTGAAAAAAAATATCTACAAAGTTTTCATAATTTTTCGTTAGCAATACAAATGTGAATGAGATTATACAATACTTTTCTTACAAGAATTATATTTAGGCCCGTAACTAGTACGTACAAGTACGTTACAACGTACTTAGCATACGTACATACGTAAATATAAAACTAAGTTATAATTGACTATATTTTTGATAAACGCTTAAAATCTTTAGCTGGGCTCATGGCTTAAAGCTTAGAAGCGTTTAGTAATGTGACTCAGAGTACGCAAATACATTAATTAAATCTATTTCCTACTTAATATTATTAGTTGTCATTACACTTTTGAACATAAAATTTAATAAATAAATTACACTTTTAATTTAAATCTTAATAAATTTGTTGCATACTCAGTGTCACAGAACCAAAGATTTTATAATGGTTTCATTTTAAAATCTTATAAATATATAATTGTAATTGCACAGGTCAACACATACGAAAGTCTCAGGGCACTACTTTGATTTAGGAAGAATAAGAAAGTGGTTAAATTACTCTTGTCATTAATCACGACTCGTGATTAGATTCGCAATATTTCATACAATAATCGACGAAATTTTTATTTATTCCTACAATAAGCAATCCATGCCACTTAACACATTAAATTTAACACTTTCCTATGTAGAAATATAAAGAGACTTTTGAATTATTTAAAAACCTAACACTTATATACATGCTCTAACATTTTATTGTCAGTTCTGAACTTCGAGATTAAATTAAATACATATTCCTACTTTATTTACAAACATTCGAAATCTGCTTTTTAAAAGCCAATACATTTTTCTATACATTTAACACATTTTCCTAGAATATATAATTTATTTTATATTCACACATCGAAAGCATAAGTTTATTAAGAAAAGTCATTATTGGTTGATATTGTCTTAGTAATAGCAATATTGAATGTAAATCATTCAATAAATATTGTGTGCGTAACGATTTCATTCGGGCCATATTCTGAAGCCGAAGTATTTACGCGTTCTTGTGGCCAATATACATGGACTAGGTGATGTGAAAGTCTCCCCGCAATAGCCTCGTGAATGTCTTCTTGAACTGCTGATTGGCTAATGCATAACAAAATGGATTTATCGGGCTGTTTGCGTAACATAGAAAATATGAAAACATATACAAATGTTTGTTAATACATGGTGGATTCGTACAAAATCCTTCCACTAAAGCCAAAATGTGGTAAGGGGTCCAACATACAACAAAGGCTCCTAATATAAACGATATGGTTCTAAACGCTTTTCTTGCTCTATTTTCTGACTTAGACTTTTGCCTGCCGATGCTCTGAAATAAACCGTCTCGTTTCGACCGCTTAACTTTTAATTTTTTTCCTATGTTTTTTACAAACTCTTTCTTGGAGTCACCGCGACCCGACCCAGTTACTGCGGTGCTGGAAACATCGCTGTTCTCGATAGCTGGGCTTATTGGATTAAGTTTTAAGGGTGAAACTTTACTATCCGTAGGCTTCGACATTTGTGGCTCATTGTTGGAAGACGATGATACAAGTGTTATCACAGGTTTTGATTTCTCGCCTGTAGATAAACATACTTCTGTATTTACTTTTACAGGAGGTGGAGATGAGTAACAAGCTTTTGGAGGGGATACTTTTGCTTCAGCTGTAGCTCTTATAAGTGCAGCTTGTAGTAATGATGTATTTGTTAAATTACAAACATTTGAATTAGGTGGTGATGACGGCTCAGTGGCTGTTGGAAAGGTCACAGAGGAAGGCGGGCTTTCAAAAGTCGGTGAAGGAATTATAACTGAACTTTCATCCATAAACCTTAAATCTGCACCGTCCATGCCGACCAGTATATCATAAGATGTTCCATCACTTTTGACGACTCGAACGGTTTTCGCACGTGATGATTCAGAAACAGACGGAGGGCTTTCAGAAACAGCTGGGCTACATCTGAATTCCGAAGGAGGAGGGATGATTCGTTGCGCAATGGTCGTCGATACTTCTCTTTGTTCGGACGGGGTAGCAACACCCGATGAAACAGGTGACATAAAACTAGCGGTAGACATAGGTACAGATGGGGCTGGAGTTTGTCCGCTGCTTTGTGAGTTTTCTAGGTTATCAGTATCAAGCAAACTTTTTTCGGATATTTGTGACAGTGATGTCTTTGCTTTATCAGGTTCATGTTTATACATAGGCTGTTGTTTAATGTCAGTTTTAATAAGCATTCCACCATTCATACGCATGTTATTTAATAACTGTAACGCACCAGTTTGCATTACAAGATTAGCTACAGATGGGCGTTTCTTGGAGTTGGTTTGAGTTGTGCTCTCTTCATCTGAATCAAAAGCAGGACTACTAGACCTTTCTGCTTCTACTTGATCTTCTTTCTTATCTCCGTCAGATTCTTGTGTAGTGGATGTACCAGTCACCGTAGCACTACTCTTTTGTGCTGAAGACTTCTGACTTGAATTAGAATCAGTCGATCCTCCCAATGCGAGTAACGGCGCAGCTAACGAACCCTTAGAAGTAGAATCCTTGCGTATTGTTTCGGACACTTTTATCTGATCTTCATTGGAAACAGTTGCTTTTGATAAACCTGAAGTACCAGCAGCACGACCTGCCATTCCTGTCATAAAACCAGCACTGAGTGCCACCATAGATTGCATTTTCCTCTGTTTTGCTTCGCTTTTCTTTTGCATGTCATAAGCAGTTTTAAATATCCCAGCATATAGAACAATAAGGACAAACAGAGTTGTCCAATAATATCCAATAATCAAAGCAGTATTAAAAATGGGATCCTTTAGGAATTGAACAGCGCATTCCCCTTCTTGTAAATCTCTGAAGCCTACGAAGTGTTCCCATCCAAAAATTGTTGTGAAGAATAATAAGGCAGGTATTATCCAAGTTACTGTTACCATCCATATGACTCTATTTTTAGTTCGCCACGCTCGATATCTGGCTGCTATTTTAACGCTGCAAAACCTATCTACAGTTATAAGTAGGACCGTGTATTGTGAAACGAGACAGACCGTATAATCCACTGATAGCCAAAGGTCGCACAGCAAGGGTCCAAGATGCCAGTAACCTTTTAGAACGTAGTCAGTATAAAAAGGGAGCGACAATGTACCTGCGGACAATGAGGTAAATACTATTATTACAACGTCAAAAGATGTATTGATCTGATTTTGGTATGGAATGGATGATAGATTAAGTAATGTAACAACCAAGATATCAAAATATTGAATTTTTTAAAAGATTTTCTGTGTCAAATCTTTTGAAATGTCTCATTCAATTTATTATTCATGCTATAATATCCATAAATAAGCAATGATCGGACCCTGATGTTTGAAGTAGCAAAATATTATCGGATTTTCGTATCAACTTACAAATTGAGTTTGTCCGACATGATTTGAATTATAATGGATGGCTTTATCAGTACTCGTGATCAGGTTGTTGAAACATAATCTGATTTAATCTTGTGGAATTAATGAATACCCAATTTTGTTGACTTTTATTAGGGTAATAAATGTAATATGTAAAAAATATGATGGAATGTAATAAATGAAAATAATCCATAAATTACCTTATTTATAAATATTTATTTTTCACAACACTGTACAATTTATAACAATATTGATCGATATGATATAAATATTTAATTAATATTTTATTAACGTTTTTTTTTATTGAGTTTAACATTCGTGTAGTAAATAATAATATTTTGTAATTACATTGCGTAAACTTTGTAGTGTGAATCTGAAGAATGTATTTGATTGAAATCATTATTTATAATATGTAAGGGTATAAATAAAATTGTGTGCAATATTCTTTATATAAGTAAATATTTCCCATTTCTCTTGCAAGAGCGGTATATCTACCTTATTATTCAATTACATAAATAAATAAATATTTATAACAATTACACAAATTATTTAGTTCCAAGATAAGTGTCATTAAGAATTAGTGCGATGGATACTAAATAAAGTATAAACATACATAGTTACTATTATTTTATATTACATACTTAATACATAGGAAAACACCCAGACCAGAACAAATATTTATTTTTATGCACACAAAGATTTGTCCTATTCGAGAATCGAACCCACGATCTTAGGAGTGGAGTGTGAGTATACTCGCCACCACGCCATATCTGTCATCAAAATATACTAGACTCATCCATGTGATAAATGGAGAATTACCCGATAGCTTTACCGCACTTCCAAAGGAAATTTATCACTATACAGAACTAGGTTGAACATTTAAAGGTCATAAAATTTAGAAACTTTCTTTTAACCCTGAATTGGGGTACTGGATTTATGTTCTCATCATATATTATATTGAACCTTATTGAGTTAAGTTAGGGCAGAAAACTAATTATAACAATTTTGATTTCTCTGCCTTATTAAGGGTTATTATTTTTTATATACAAAATACCACAACACATAAACTAAATTAGACAATATCACATAAGATACACATAAAAACAAAGTAAAAGCTAACAATGCTACTTAATATCATGTCACCTGTCTAAAGGGCGATACATCAGCTTAATGCTGCTGCATTTCCTGACACTGATACAGCATCGCTGGTGTCCCTACAGCGCCCTTTTGAGGTAAAAAATATATTTTTACAATAGGCATATGAGATTACAAAACTTACCTATCAATAAATCCGTAGCAGCCAATGAAGCTATAAAGTAATTGCTTGGTTGCCTTATAGTTCTGTCCACGAGAAATGCGAGAAGCACCAAGACATTCCCGCTCACAGTCAGCAGGATCACCATCAGCAGACAAGTGGCGAAGATGGCCGCCAACCACAGCGGGAACGGCGGCAGCACTGGCTGCTGTGGGCAAAAAGTATTAGTTAACCCTTTACCAGGCAGTGGTCAAGTGACCATCATAAATTGAACCTTATGCGGGTAAGTTAAGGTAGATAATCAATCAATATTTTCAACGTGCTCTGCCTGTTAAAGGGTTAAAAGCTTACTGTGGTAGAAGCAGTGCCGTTTGATCTGCTACATCATGTTCTGCACGTGGGTGTGGTAGAAGGCGACTAAAGAAATGGGATCTGGTCCAGTTTCCATGTGAGCGAAGGGCTACCTTTTACTATTTTTGTCAGATTTCTATGATAAAATTGAATCCTTTGATCGGCAGGCGCACCACTTGCAGGTGAGGTTGACTTGGACTGCTAAGGTTTTGATAGAAGCCCTTTACACGAGGACGAGGCGCTGGCAAACATACAAGTTCTCGATAAGCGGCAATAGGCTCGCCACCTATTATGTGGGACCAACAATGTAACAGGCAAGATGTGGGCGTATAATATGCTTCTGCCTATACCTTCGGGGAAATAGGCGTGATATTACGTATATAAGTGTAAATTTAAACCAATCGATTCAAATGAAACCAGGTGCCGTCGCAAGATCAGCGTAGTGACAACACCGAGATGTCCGACAAATGCTGAGAGGGCACCATTTCAATATAAGTTATCAAAATATTTTATAAATTATTCCTTATACCTCCTTCATACTTTTTTATTGTATTATATTTGGTGTGTAAAATGTATTACTGGTATTAAAATAAAAAAACAATAGCTTTTCATTAGTTATATAGATAGTTCTTTCAAGGCACACAGCTATGTTCAACAGTAGACGTCTTTTGGCTGATGATGATGGTAACGATGACACAGCTATAAATGGGACTAACAATATGTGGGCATAATATTATGTATGTATTCCATGTGAGTTAATTCTTTGAATCTGCCACTAACACACGACAAAAGACAACGAAGATGAAGAACGATAAGTAAAAATGTATAAACGCGCTAAAGTATCGCTCATTTAGCGACGGACTATGTCAATTTCATAGCCCCCTATTCACGTATGTAACTGCTAATGAAGTCTTCTTAAAAGCAGAAGTAAGATCAATAAGCCTTCTCTATGGAATTCAAATAATATGTATATAATTCTTGAACATTTATCTACTTTTTACACTCCACTAAAGGCGAAAAGATAACAGTACTTTATTTATTATGCCCAAAGGAAAAGGTTTAGTACCTATTTTGTCGAGGGAGTTTTAAAATAAAAAAGAAAATGTTAAGAATTTGAAGTGAGCTGAAAATTTGCAGTCAAATTTACTTAATTTACTTAACGTGCTTACTAAGACCTCGCTCATTTAAATTTCAGCCATTAGCTCGCTTTGCGCAACTCGTAATCAAAACAATGCTGTTGTTTGTAAAATACTTTTGCAGCTTAACAAAGATTTTCTTACATACATATCACAGAAATGTTACAAATTTTTGAAGTGTGGGAGTTAGATAAAAGCCTGTTGTACCTCCGTACAGTTTAACACAACGATCTTAAAGGATTTTTCTGTAAGTTCCTAACTCATTAAATAAACAATTGCCTTAAGAAACATCCCACACACCCGTCTTTTTTTCATACTCCTTCAAATCTTCACTGGGTCTACGATGTGAAATAATACCGAAATCCATTTAACCTTAGTCAGACTTAATGAGCAAATAATATTAGTTGATGTTTAGGTATTATTATTTTTTGTCACACACTTTTATACTAGTGTTTTATTTTTGTTTGTTCACTCGTAATAGAATAGCTTACCGTAATTGACTTTAATATAATAATAATAATTAAAATCATTAATTTGACAACACTGGTCCAATTGTTAGTAATTTACACAACTTAAAGACTAGTATTAGTAAATACAATAATAATTAAAAAAAACTTAAATTCAACAAAATCCATATAACCATGGCAGCTTTTGATGCACCAATACAGACACAAAGTGCCTAATAATAATTGGTTTATCAAACTTATTCAATAACATGATCAGGATTCATATAACCGGTTAAGATAAAAATAAGATATGGTTTAAATAGTTCTCGCTCTAATTTGGCATTACTAAAATATTTTTTTTATATTAAAATAAATAAAGATTATTAAAATAAATAATGCTACGGACCTACATCACGCCTGTGTCCCCAAAGGTGTAGGCATATGCACATTTAACGCAAACATATCGCCAATTATATTGTTGGTCCCGCTTAATAGGTAGCGAGCCTATTGCCGCTAGCCAGGAACTTTTATGTTCGCCAGAGCCTCGTCCGTTGATCGGCAGGTGCACCACTTGATCCGCACAAGGAGGTAGGGGGGGCGCGACACACTGCGCTTCTCTGAGGAGGTCCTCCCGGTTCTGATCCGGGGGACGTTGGCCGCGGGCGGGGTGCCAGAAGCTACAAACCCAGGCACTGGCCCCCTGCCCCTTTTTCAACAGCGGTGGGCGTCGTCGGAAGTTTTTTAGTGGGTAGGACTGCGGTAGTCGTGTCTGCAGCAGTGAGCCCCACACTCCCCTCTCGGTCCCCCCATTGGCCGGGAGACAGTGCGTAAACAGCATTTTTTTTACCGACGATAAAAAAAAAAAAAAAAGGTGCACCACTTGATAGGCTTGGGCTCCTGAGATGTTGGTAGGATACTTATACACCCCTTAATGATTATATTTTATTAAAATTTCGCGGGTATTTGATGACGTGTAAAATTCTTACCAGTTCACCATTGGCCGCTATGATGTTTTCCACAGTGCTGTTCAGGTAGTAAATGTCGGTGTAGTTGGTGCTGTTGGCCAGCAGGAAACCTTGGCAGTCCAGGTGAGAAGATGAACACGAGCGCTGCTTCAGCTTTTGTAGTTTCCTGGAGAAAATCAGCTCATTATAATACATTGCTTTTACGTTCGAAACCTCCATCTAGTGGGAACGGGTTCAAAGTCTCACGAACCGAGGTGGAAGAGATTAAAAAATTACTCCATCACGAGGACCCAGTGCGAAATGTTAGAAGAAGTTCAAAGCATTCTCTTTATTTAGAATGGAAATCATTAAACAATTCAAAGTTCTTTATTACATTCATGTTGTTCATAAACAGATGTTAACAATGATATAAGAAAACGAACACAACCCTGAGATATGTTAAAAATGATGAAAGGACACTAACATGACCCTGGAGGGCACAAATGAAAGCCTCCCGCTGTTATGTCAGACTTTTACTGACTAAAAATAATCCAAAATCCATCTTGAGTTCTCGAAATCGAAATTTTCTTATGTTCCGAGCCGCGGCAACCCAGGTTATGGCATCCTGTTGTACAAATTTGTCAAGCCGCCCAAATGATCAGCTTAGAATTATTCCGGTTGCTTACGACTTAAGCTTAGAACTCGGGCCTGCTAAGTGTTCTAACCAGATTTAGCTGAGTTTCAGTTATTACACGGAGTGACTGCCGCCTGACCTCAACAACTCAGACGGAAAAATAATTAGATAGTTGAACCTGCTGTCAGGATATTAAAAGGCACTGACTTTAATTTTATTTCTAATAACAACTACCAAAGATATTCATGACAGCCGGGACCAACAGCTTAACGTGCTTTCCGAGGCACAGAGCAAGAGATAATTACGAAAAAAACTTCGTCATAAAAGGCTAGTCTTAATAAAATCTCGTAATTAATTCAATCAAATGTTTTTACCAGTTATATTGTACGTCCAAAATGGTTAACTGTTGATTCTGTACCATAATTACTTGACAACCTCTGTACACAGTTATGACAATAAACAAATATTTAATTTAAATTTTTCGAGGATTAGAACCCGAAACTGAATGTGAACTGAACTGAACGCTGTGAATTCAAGCCGCCAATTAGGGCCCCATATTTGGCTAAGCGACTACCACATTAAGTAACAGGAAGCAATAGCTTAACCTACCTTTTGAAACACAAAAGCGCTTAATATTAAATGTAACACACAAACATCCGAGGTCTCTTAGCTCGAGAGTATAATAATACATACATACATTTACGCCTGTTTCCCCAAAGAGGTAGGCAGAGGCATATTATATGCCCACACTTCGCCAATTATATAGTTGGTCCCACGTATAGGTGGCGAGCCTATTGCCGCTTATCGGACACTGTTAGGTTCGCCAGTTCACCTTGCAGGTGAGGTTAAATTGGGCTCTTAAGGTCTTGGTAGGATCCTTACACACCTCATATTTAGTATAGAGTATAATCATATCATATTATAAAGGGGCGACATTAACGAACCGTGAACCTAAAGTTGAATAACAAGCCTTCCCTTTTGCATTACATTTATAATTAGGGAAATTCCCAGTTGGCTCCACACTAGGTTTGTTAACATACATACATATATACTTGCTACGATCATGGCACACACTCTCAGCTTCATTCACACTCATTATCCTTCTCATACACGCCCGTCGGTTAAAGGTACTTTGACCTACCCTTTCTTAAAATTTTAGAGACCCTAAAAGAATTTGGTCATGGAAGGTCTTACGAGGTCGTCCCCTCCCAACACTTACATTTACTTGTCCATCATAAATCACTTTCGTTAGTCTACTTTCATTCATCCTCTTAACATGACCAAACCATCTAAGCATACCTTTCTCCATTCTTGTCACTATATTTTACACAAGCTTCGGCCCTTATTATTTCATTCATGACGACCGATATGGCGTGGTGGCGCAAATACCCGCTCTCCGCTCCTAAGGTCGTGGGTTCGATTCCCACGCAGGACAAATCTTTGTGTGCATGAACATTAATATTTGTTCTGGTCTGGGTGTTTTCCTATGTAATATAAGTATGTATTTACAAAAAAAAATTGGATGTATATATGTTTCTCCGTTATTTAGTATCCAAAACACAAGTTCTTAATGATACTTATCTTGGAACTAAATAATTGGTGTAATTGTCACAAAATATTTATTTTATTATTATTATTAGTCCTAATTCCATAACTCAATTTCACACCTAGAATACTTCTGAGTGCTCTCATTGTGTTTGTCAACCCGAGATGATAAGTACCTAGCACATGCCTAGATATAAATTTCACTAGCTAAAAGTCTAGTCTAGCTAAAATCAGATTTAAATATTTTGTAAATGGCAATTTTTTTACAGCAGAATATATAAGTCTGTAGCATTGATTATTCTCTGTGATAAAGAGAAACCTTTAGATAGTACAGTTATTCAAAGGAACGATATCTTGAAAAAATATTTTTAATACCGATGGATAATGATGCGGTAATTCGGGAAGAACGGCAATGGGCGTCATTCAATTGAATTATGATGATGATTCTTCGATCGACGCTTTGCGACGAGGATTATTTTATAGTCTCAGGATATTGATCCATCATTATCATTTTAGCCACATGTAGTCCTATGATGAGACTTAAAAAAAAAGTTATTTTCTTTTTTATTTTAAATCTAAGTACTAGTAGTTTAGTAGTATCTAAACACATTTTCTTGTAACTGGCGGGAGAAAAAACTAACCTTGATGATTTTCTTGCTCGTTCTTTTACGATCGAGCTCACGCCCGTAGTGAGTGGGCGCGCTAGTTTTTAAGTTTTGACGTTCTTAAGAGCTCTTTTAAGATAAATTTGAATAAATGAATATGAATTTAAATTAGAATTTGATGATTATAAATAATAAAAATATTTATTGGTGCACCATACAATTAAAAATTAAAACTAAAAACAATTAATAAATGTTTATATGATGCACCAAAATGGCCCAACTCAGCATATGCTAGTCCAGTGTTCTAGCGCTGGTTTTCAGCTGGGCCATTTTGGGTGCAGTGCGGAACAATATATTTATAAATATATATATTTACAAAATATTTCTAAATATAATATAACTAAAAAATAAAATATAACTAAATATGCGGTACTAATAATAATAAACAAAAAGACAAACAACATCACACTGAAAAATGTAAAATATAAGTAAAAAAAAAATTTGTAAAAAATTGACTTGATTAAAAAGTAGAATATTTTTATGTTTAAATTTAAAGCTTGAAATACTGCATACTACTACTTGGCCTCCCCAATAGTTTACACTATACTAACACAGTGCCCATAGTCACATCAACAACTACAACTCTTTCCTTTGTATAATATTGGTATGATAGATTACATCAAAATAACACAAATTAAGTTTCGTGAAATTTTCACACAATATTTTGGTTGTGTCTGCAGAGCGAACTGCTCTAACTTTTAATTTGAACTAGCCTTGCCATTACATCTCACAGAATCCTGAATATTTTTTAATAACCTTCTCACTTATTAGGCATGGTTGATTTATTTTAAATTACCCCCTATTGTACGTGAGACACTTACAACTGAGGTTAACGCGACACTTTACGAGAGTATCAAAAATGAAGCTTCATTTGTCTTACCATGTAAAACAAATGAAGGCTGTGCCGACATTTTCAAAATCAGAAGCGACGTGTCATTAGCGATTACTTTGCGCCGCGTAGCTTTCTACGCTAAGACACTTTTCCCAATGTTTTAAATATGCCATTACGAGTATCTTAGATTGTATAGAAAAGCCGCTTGATACAATATACTAATCAAGTGGGTTTTTCTTTCGTTGAAATTTTCTGTCCTGCGCTACGTTGGACACAAAGCTTAGTAAGCTACGTCGTAGAAGCAGCCTTTCAACAACCTTTAAACGCCAAACTTACGATAAACAATAGGTCTATTATGCCCATGCCCGATAGCATTCAACGTGTCAAATATAAAGGTTTCAGGTCACATTTATTTATTTTTGTCAATCTATATGGCGTAACTATAAAAAATATATATCCTACTCATGTCGAATATTTCTCTTGCTATTAGTCCGGGCGAATAGTTTTACTGGAAACATACGCAATTTCACGCCTGTTTCTCGAAGGGGTAGGCAGAGGCATATTATACGCCAGCATTTTATAAATTATATTGTTGTTCCTATGTGGCGAGCCTATCGCCGCCTATCGGGGACTTTAATGTTCACGCCACATAAATTTTACTTTTTGAATAAAAAAGTATTTTTGTAAGACTGCTATTGCCCCCACTATCCGATGTATAGTATCTATAGTCTGATTAGTTTGGGGCTAAATGGCGCTGTGCCAGATGTACATGAAATATTGACCGAAGTCAGCACGAAATTCTTTTTCTCCCGCGAAATTGTTACATTTCCACTGTTTTAAGGGTTTTCCTAGCGATTTCCAAAAAGTCTTCAATCTCAGCTCTCAATAGCTCGGTTACCACTCAATCTGACCGAATCCGACACTTCGCTTTCCTCCATCGAGAACACCGTACTCAGCAAATCGACAACCAAAAGGACATCTTTTATACGAATTGATTTGCAGTAACCGTAAAAGATCAGTACGCGAAATTAGAGCATCGCACGGTTATAATAAAGTTAACATTCCTTTCAAGATTATGTACGGAGTAGAGTTACCACAGAAGGTTGTAAATAACGGTTTTATGCAAAGCTTAAGTACTGGTAATGTCGTAAAAGGTTGAAAGGTCTTATTTTTAGTGCAACCATAGCAGTTTGATATTTCGTATTGGATTGCTTATTAATTCTTGGTACTTGCAATTTGATGAAATGAGAATTTTGCCAGATTTTTCTGCTTTTTCTCACTTATATCTATTATAGTTTAGTTTAACCGTTTAATAATGTTACCCTTTGGATTGCGGGGGTCAGACGGCAGTCGCTTCTGAATTCAGTCGAATCTGGTTGAACCGAAAAATGCTTTGTTTAGTGTGGCGTGCTTTAGTTATCATTGAAATTTAAAAATATACATTTATTTTATTTAATCTTTATAGCACACTCAAGTTCGAGTATAGCAAACATCATCATTATAAAATAATTACATTTCAATTAACCATTTGGGTGTAAGCTATGGAGCTAATTTATAAAAACAATTTCTGTAATCAAGTGATGGATTAAAAATATCTCTGTGACAATTCCCGCGCAACTATAATTTCTCGAAAAATCGAGAGAGTCTCAGAACAAAGATGTCTTTACGACCAACGCTGAAATGAGAGTGAATACAATAAATTATTTCTGTAATTTTAACGTCTGCCTAAATTGTAAGTGACTGACATAGTTTGAAACGATGAATGGAGTAGCATTGCTTGTGCACATTTTTCTGCTTTTCAGCAAAATCCATGCAAAACATTGGATTATTCTGTTTGTCTGTGTTCATCAAACATAAACGGATATCAGCGGAAATCGCATACTTTTTATTGGAAAAATATACAGAGTTAAACAATTATTTTGTGTTTCTATGAAACGTTTTATTAAAAATCTAAAGCGTTATTATAAGAGAATAGGCGTGAAGGTGTGAAGTGGGGGTTTGAAGCTAAATTATCCAAAACTTTTTGTGTCTGATTACTCCCCGACCAGAAACTGATATTTATATCCATGAACACAATTTCTTTTTTTTTTTTTGTATATTTGTGTATTTTATTCATAGTTAACAAATAGTTTTAGTGTTTATTCTTTTTAAAGTTTTTGTGCTCTGCCTATTGCTTTCCTGTTCTCTTCTTTGCGTCGGGTTGTCTGGAAGAGATCGCTTTTAGCGATAAGACCGCCTAGATTGGCTTTTTCATTGTGTTTCAATATTCATTTTAATCTGTAGTTTTTAAGTTATTTTGGTCAATAAATATATATCTATCTATTATATTAACATAATTTAAGTGACCTTAGATGGTGGATGTGGATGGTGGAAGGTTCTGAATATAATCGAATCAATTTAAATTGGTAAATCGTTCCAGTGTAAGACCATTCGAGTGGAGTTTTCTGCCAGCGCATGTGTTTCCTTATTCATATAATCCCGGATCTTTTGTCGTGAAATGGCATTTTTGCAGGCCATCATGATTGGGTGTGTTTTGTGGTATAGAGTGCTCCGACTTCTCTGATCTGCATCGACTCCTTACTATCGCGGTAATTATGATGTGTCATTTAATAAACAGAAGTGTCAGTGACATTGGTTTGTCAAAAAAGGTACGAACCAGTGGGTCCTTCATAAGCTACGTGTGAAAGGAGGCATAAATCTAGTGGAACGTTACAGGCTAAGATGTGTAACGCATACAATTCAAAAATAAATAAGAAAATTCGAACCCTTATGAAATTACAAACAGCAGTTACTCATAATTGCTTTCCTAATTATAACAAACATACTAATACACCTCGTAGCTACGAATGAAATTGAAAGCTTTTAACGAAACATTCAATTCGTAAAATCTTGCCGTAATATATCTGGTCGTAAAATTAAATCGCAGTAAAAGACGAGGATAGTAATACTTGCAATCGAACAAAGTTGTGACAAATTAGAGTGCTTAAGACTGATTTTCTTATTGAGAACATTTTATCTTTACAAACGAATTGTATCGAGGTATCTGTTTTTAATTATTATTAAGTTATGTTATTATGAGCTTATCATTAAGTACGATTTTATCTAAGAAAAGCATAAAGTAAAACTGTCTGTCTGTTTGTGGATAATTTGCGATGTAAGGAAACTAATTTGGACCGGGTTTTCACTGGCGTAGCGTAAATTTTGAACAGAAAAATAACAAAGTATAGAAGTTACGCAAGCGAAGTAATGGCCAGCTGCTAGTTTTATTTATACTATTACTATAAAGTAAAGGGGAAAGTTTGATTGTATCCTTGTTTGCATTGAATATACTTCGATACTATTGGACATAATTCAAAAAAGTATTTCCGTAACATAAATCTACATTCTTCATATTAAGTTACTTAAGTTACATAGAAAATATTTTGAATAGATTTAAATAAGAAACGCCTATGAAAAGTCACATAATGTGTGTATTTGAATATGTATATCACGCGGTCGAAACCGTGATCAGAAGCTAGTTTGAAATAAAAACCATTCCGCTACATTTAATTGAATGCGAACTGATACTTAGCCAAGTGAAGAAGAATCATAGTAGGGTAATACATCATTGGCCCTTAAGATCTAGGTAAGATTTCTATACACCTTTATTAAGAATCAAAATGATTAAGCGTCAGAACTTAAACATTTGTATTTCTTAAGACTGAACCTTTGTCCAGAAACAAATTACGGTGTAACGGACATATCTTTGGAGTTAGATAAAAAAAACGTTATTGACGATTAAAATGGTGTCATCATATCTTAGCATTGCGGTTGCCCAAGACTTAAGCCCAGGGAACAGGGTTTGCTCACTGGTCTAACCGCATTTGGTTAAATTTCAGCATTACATGGAGCGACCGCCATCTGGCCTCCACAACCCAAGTGGAAACATTACTCTATGGTTGAACCAGTTGACAGAATATTAGAAAGCATTGACTTCCTAATAACGAATGCCATAGAAGTTTATGACAGCAAGTTGTGCGTTGTATTTATATATAATAAATTACTAATTACAATTAATAATATTTACTTATTTAATTTAATTTAACTACTCATTTATTAATACAAAATAGCATATCAATTCCACATGTTTCACATTTTTAATTTAACTGAAAAGGTCACCTGTTCCAAAATAATCCCCTGTAATTTCTGCTTTCCTTACAAGATCGCTAATCACCTCGAACACCAATATCGCGGAATATATTAAAAAAGTTTTACAAACAATTATATTATATTTTATTTTAAATAATTGAAATATTATAATGTATTACATTTAGTATATAGGTAGTATTTTGTTTTGCTGTATACCTAGCTTATTTCTCAGGAGCGCTTCGGCTCGTACAAATTCAACAACAGTGAATTAATAATGAAAGCAGAAACATATCTTGTCTTCACCGAGGCGACCGCTAACCACAAAATGGCTTGTACTACATCTAAGGGATATACGACACGTAGCAATTTTGTTTGGATTCGAGTAACATAATAACTCTTGTTACAAATGGAGGTTATAAGGTTAATTATGTAAAAGTACTTTTTTGTAACACATACTGAAATTCAGCCAAATTAGTACACCAGTGAGCAGACCCAGGGCCCTAAGTCTATTGCAACCGTGATAGAGCTTGGATATGATATGACCTTTTTGTAACAGAGAACCTTTAAGACCTTCAACGTCAAATGTCGTGCAAACAATATATTTTCTATAAGTCTTAGATCGATGGCGTTTTACGTGTTAAATAGTAAAAACTCTCTTCTTGAGAGATTGACTTACTAGATTAGATATTATATTAATATCTCAGTGACCTATATAGATAATCATTAAGACTACAAGTGACATGCACAATGCATTGTTCAGAATATAACTGATGACATAATTATGATATTGGACCAATGTTCAAGGGAAATAACAGCTATACGTAACAGATATTCAATTTTATTATATTTGTGTGTCTTGTATATTGTAAAACGCAGTTTCAGTAAAATAGTGATGCACAAATATTTGTCTTGTGTGGAAATGACCAATCGAACCTCTACGACATAATAATTCTCTCAAAATAAATTCTGAAGAAGCCGTCAAGTAATATCCTTTCAAAGCACAATTACATTTATAACATTCCTTGTCGCCTTTTGTCATCATAGATTAAAAGTAAACTAACAAGTTAGGAAACATTTCATAAAGCTGAAACCTTGAACTTCAAATAAAGATTGTGGTCGGATCAGAGATACAAACGATTGAGTTGTGAAGCTGGTTCCTATAGTGTATATGGGCGTTGTCTTATTCACGTCAATGGGCGCTTCTGTCGCATTCATCGTGGCCAGTTACTCTTCTCTTATATTTAATTCCAATCCAGTTGATTCTTATATTTCGACGGTAGCAATTAACAATGTCGTAAGTGAAAAGTTGTTTCTTTTAACAATATCATAAGTGATAAGGCGTTACTTTTTACTTACGACATTGTATAAAGTAACAGCTTTTTACTTACGACTTTGTTAATTGCTACCGTCGATTTTATGAAACAAAATTGAATCACTTCTTTTAAATGTACAATTTAAATTAAATAGTTCCTGGATCACATTTTTGTTTTCATGAATAAAAACGAAAATATCACCATTATTTTTCAAAAGTCACCAACTTAGCCTTAAACATAGATAGTGGTCGGATAAGAGATACGTACCATTGAGTTATGAAGCTGGTTCCTATAGTGTAAATAGGCGTTGTCTTGTTGACGTCTATGGGCGCTTCCGTCGCATTCATCGTGGCCAGTTTCCCGTCTCCAATCTTCAGTTCCAATCCGGTTGGTGGCAGTTAGAGTTAGATGCGAGGGTTCAGATATGGTAGCTGTCTGCAACAAAGACGCTTTATTAATTTTTACTTCGTATTTTGTTATTCACTCATAGGTAGGACTTAGCCTAAACAGCTTTCGTTAAATATTTAAATTTTATTTATTTCTTTGAAGTGTTTTTGTCCATACTCTTATGTAAATAGCAAATAAGTTTTTACTTTTAAACTAGGATGTATAATGGAGCGCTGCTCATTTCCGAAAGTTTTCTTTTCAGCAATCCGAAACAAGTATATAAAATTATAATTTGCAAAAAAATCATAAATAAATAAATATTCTCTTACAATTACACCAATTATTTAGTTCCAAGATAAGTATCATTAAGAACTTGTGTTATGATCACTAAAGAACGGATAAACATTCTTAAAAACTTTTTTTTTGTAAATACATACTTTATATAAATAGGAAAACACCCAGACGAGAACAAATATTCATGTTCATGCACACAAAGATTTGTCCTGTATGGGAATCGAACCACTTTAAAATCAATCAAAGACTATCAAAGACTTTATGGCAGATAAAAATGCTTGGGATTAAACTGCCGTTTCATACAGGCTATTCTAATATGAATAACTTGAAAACATAAATATTGTTAAGGTTATGTTATATTGCATTGTATAGCTTCACTGACAAATGAAGATTGTAATTCTAGTACCAAACTAATGGACATATTTAAAAGAGCATAGCCTGTGAGTTTCTTGCCAGTTCTTCTTACAGAGCGGTGGCTCGGAACTGGCACTTAGATTCACTTACACTTAATTATTTTTTGTTTTTAAATTGTTTTGTTGCATGTAAGTGAATCTAAGCTTTGTGATTTAGTGTAATATTATTTCGATTGTTATTTTTTTCATTTGTAATCATGACGTTTTCAATTACTATGTATAATAGTTTACGAAATAAATATTTTTTTACTTTTACTTTAACCCATGACCTCTGCAGTGAAGTGCAGGTATACCGACCTCCACGCCGTATCGGTCGTCGATATATATATGGATTATTTTAATATGTTTTCGAAAAGAAACTCTAGATGGTCAAAATGTAAGTAACAGACGATCAGGAGGTGGCTCTGGAGAACATAACAGACCCCGGCTAGCGGCAATAGGCTCGCCACCTATTACGTGGGACCAACAATATAATCGGCGATGTGTGGGCGTATAATTTTAACACGTCTGCCCATTTATTTACAGTGTCCCTATTGACCATACATAAATACATTCCCACGTGATATATGTATATACTGGCCTGACCTAATTTCAGTACTAAAGCTTACTCTCTCCATATGGTTTTGTATTTAATTGTTAATTTGTGATTGTGGATTATAAAGGTGTGAGGGGTTAATTTGTATCATTATGAAGCGGTCGTAGTATGTTGGTGACCTGAAAGGGTCTCAAAGTTCACTGAGGTCAGAAACTCAAATGGGTGACCATTTTGTGGGATTTGACATCAAATGTCATTTAGTTTCACGTGAAACCGTCGATCCCGACTATTGCTAAGTCAAGTTAGACGAACTATATTGGCTTGACTTATTTCAAATCGCGCTGCATCCGCGTGGTGTTGCATCAAAACCATTTCAACTTGGGTTGTAAGAGGATGCCTTAACCAGTAGTGAGTCGCAAATAGACTGAGATGCTAATGATATAAGAAATATAATAAGTATTAAGTAACCT
This sequence comes from Musotima nitidalis, assembly GCA_949126915.1. Lineage (NCBI taxonomy): Eukaryota > Metazoa > Arthropoda > Insecta > Lepidoptera > Crambidae > Musotima > Musotima nitidalis. The sequence continues at coordinate 4,055,163 of OX421420.1, read as the reverse complement.
GAATCTCTCCAGCTATAACCAAGTGGCGGGACCCATCGCCCTTAAATTAAGAAGGTATTGGGTTCAAACCCTGGTGACGCACCTATGACTTTTATGTGAAGTTATGTGCGTAATTATCGGTTTGTTCCGTGCCTCAGAAAGAACGTTCAGCTGCTGGTTCCGACTGTGATGTGCCTTAGATGAACATCTATGGCAGTCGACACTAGGAAGTCAGTGCTGTCTAACACCCTGACAGCTGGTTTAACCATAGAATGATATTTACCTCGGGGTTGCGGAGATCAGACGGTAGTGGCTCCATATTATAACTGAAAATTCAGCCAAAATCTGTTTAAACCGGTTAGCAGACCCGGGACTCTAAGCTTAATGCGAGTATATTGAGAAGGAGAAACCGGAATCTCTGTTATTTTCGTTTTTAAGAGAAGTCCTAATCTCTTAAATAGGATGTTAATGGACTAAAATAAAGCGCGGTACTTTGAAAATATAATAAAAACGATATTAAAATATAAGATTCTCAAAGTTTTTCAAACATCTTACCATAAATGGATATAATATGGTAATGTGAAAAGGAAATTTGGATTTTCATGGAATCAGCTCGCGTACCCTTCGCGTTTCATTTGGTTAACTGATTTTATTCCGACGGTTCATTTTGTTGCCCTTACGTGTCGTATTATACACTAGCCACTAGCGAATAGCTTTTTACAGTCGATAGAAGATATTTATATTTTCCGACAATTTCTGAATTTGGTCATGGAAGGTCTTACGTGGTCTTCCCCTCCCAACACTTCTAATCACTGGTCCATTATAAAGAACTTTGCAAATTTGTTTCGATGTTGGAGATTCGTCTTTAAAAGTGTTTTCATTATATCAGCCCATTGTCTTCCTGCTACTCATAAATCATACATACAGACAAACAATCACGCCTGTGTCCCCGAAGGTGTATACAGAGGCATTTTATAAGCCCACATTTCGCCATTTTTCTTATTGGTCCCACGTGACGAGCCTATTGCCGCTTACCAGGAACTTTAATGTTTGCCAGAGCCTCGTCCGTTTTAAGTAAGGCTTTTTTTTGTTATTGTTTTTTTATAATAAATATAAATGAGATGCCCTCCCCTTAAACCCGTTGAGTACTCAGTAAAGATGTGGGACTATACTGAGATTTCACATGGACTTCTTGAGAGAATTCAAAAAGTTATGTTGCACTGTTTTGTTTTATTCATCAACACTCATTTATGTTCACAAACACTCAGCGTTTAATCATCCACCGTTATTACACATTAATGTTCGAAATATCACAAATTTTAGAAAATAAAACAAAACTGCTGACATGACGCTTCACTTTCCCGCCAAGAAGTCCAAGTTATTTTTTCGAAGACAATTTCAATTTCTTTTTTACAAATCCATTAAACTCAAACCAATTGTATCGATGTTAGAGATCAACGTGATAAAGCACCTGGATTACAAATTGGAACATTTCAATGACTTCGAGAAGGAAGCTCTTATTGTATCCTCACGTTGATTGAGGTAAGATTTAAATGCACGAAGAGAAAGTCGTGAAAACGGCAATCTTCCCCTTGCCACCTGGATGGATCGAGGGCGTGTATTTGGAGTGGAAAGAAACGAGGTCAGGCTAAACATACCGACAGACGTACATATGTCTTGAACACAAGAGATAGTAGTTTATTTTCGGGATTTTGGTTCAATTTAAGGGGTTCCTTACGTTACGTCTTACATTTGCTGATTGTCACAGCACAGTTAAAATGGTATGTTACCCAAGCAGAAACAAAAAAATGAATATAGTGGAAAGAAATTGGATAAGATCAAACATATAGACAGACGCACATGTGACTTGAGTTTAAGAGATAGTAGTATATTTTTAGGATTTTGTTTCGATTTAAGAGTTTGAACTTTCGAGTCATAAAATGGATTCTATTCCGATGGTCTTACGTTTGCGTGTATGTCACGGCAAAGTTAAGAAGGTATGTTACACAAGGAGGAACAAAATTAATAAAAGTGCCGACTGAGTAAGCACAGCAAATAATAGTTAACTTTTGGGATTCTGGGGAAAATTAAGGGTTTTTTACGTCTAAGTAATATACTGGAATACTTTTAGGTACTCGTATGTTTGTCACAGCATACTTAAAAATGTATATAACATAAAAAGGAATTTAATTTTAAATTAAGTGAAAAGAACTAGGGTCAGGCTAACAGACGTACATACGTCATGAGCACAGGAGGTAATAGTTTATATGCGGGGCTGGACTTCTGGACCTTAGGGATTTAAATTCAAATTATTTATTGCGTTACATGTGGTACTTCTTAATTCTGGGACTTTTAACCTTTCGTGAACCACGTGGGGTTTCATAAACCCCAGCGAAACAAAAATGGTCGTATCTTTTTCAACTACCGCGCAAATTCCACGAAACCTCGTGTAGCTGGAGTTGTGAAGTTGCCAAATCGCATCATAACATTGATTTAGTAGTGGCGTCGCAGGCGCAGAGGATGTTCGCCCGCAAAGTAAGGTCGGGTGTCACAAACCCCACGTAGTTCGGGACGTCGTCTAAAAGGTAAGCAGGATGGACATGGAAAATATATGTATTTCTACATAAATATTTATTTCATTAGTTTTTTTATTACTTTGTATAACTGTATGTATGTACTAACAATAGGAGGAAGTTTCTTTGTGATTTAGGAATAAGTTTGATTGAAGAGCACCTGAGAAACCGTAAAGACTATCCACGAGTTCCAAGGGATTCTCGTAAACCAAAATAAAAATCAAAGACGTGTAACAAGGTGTTCGGAATGCGATAGGAGGATAGTTCGAAAGACGGTAGAAGTACGGTTGTGAGCGGTGCGAAGTACCTCTATGCTTAGGATTTTTTTTGTAAAAATTGTTCAGATTTGAACCGACTGGGCTCCCAAGAAGACTAATTATGTTTAGTTATTTTCATTTCATTTTTGTTTTTATCTCATTAGGCTCTGAAATAAAGGGCAATTAGAAGTTAGTAGATAATTTTTTTTTTATAAGGCTAAGCCAAAGATGGTTGTCTCCTCTTTGTTAGTAATAGAAGTACTATTTTTGTTATAATGCCTAAAGATATAAAAAATGTTTATTATATTCAAAAAAATATTTAATTTGTATCCCTAATGGTCCATAATTAATAATATTACATGTAAAATTAACTTTAATTAAATAATCTCTATTGAAGGATGGAACAATATGGGGTACGAGAAACCCCACATAGTGCAGGACGTTAATTTTATCCACGTGGTTTACGGAAGGTTAAAGGGTTCCGTACGTCCCAGTGATAAAATATATATTTTATGTGGTCTCTAGTGTGATTGTCTGTCACAGCAAGGTTATAAATGTGTGTTGACCCCAACAGGAACGTGTTACTTAAATAAATGAATTTTGAATAAGGGTTAGCACTTCTGGTATTGCTTTTGCGACCTGTGTCATCCATTAGATGTACATACATATTATATACATATAATCACGCCTGTTTCCCCGAAGGAGTAGGCAGAGACACATTATAGTCCCACATTTCGCTAAATATAAAGTTGCTCCCACACAACAGGTGGCGAGTCCATAGTCGTTTATCTGGAACTTTTACGTTCGCACGAGCCCCGTCCGTTGATCCGCAGGTGCACCACTTGCAGGTGAGATTGGCTTGGGGTGTGGGTCTTGTTTGATATATATGACAGCAAATATTTTGTCTCTGACCGATTGTTAAACCTGACAGATCATTGTAAGCCTGGAAGTTTCATAAATGTCGCCTTTCATAGATTAATTCTTGATGCATTCAGTTTCTAAGTAAACATGCGAAAAATCGTTCGTTTAAGTGAAATGAGTGATATAGTTAATTGGGATTTTATGTCCTAGGTACTAGGTCTCAAGCATGCGTCCCACCGGATGGAAAGTGATCATCGTAGCCATCACTCCTGGACTGTTAGATCGGGGGAATCACTAGCCCATTGTCAAAGTCAATCTGACATTGAGTTCTAGATGCAAATTATAATGATGTTTACGCATAATTTGTGTAGTAAGCTATTTTATACCAAATTATACCAATAAATTATACCAAAAAACAATGGTAAGAATTATAATTGTGAAATCAATGAAACCATGTGCAAAATAGATGACTGGCTTTGTAATAATAATTTAAAATTAAATTTAGAAAAAACAGCATACGTACAGTTTATAAATAAAAATGGAAAAAAACATCCCCTAACTGTAACAGTAAGAGATAAAAAAATTCTAGAAAATAATGAAATAAAATTTCTTGGTATAGTTTTAGACGACAAATGCAACTGGGAAAAACATATAAACGGGATTTGTATTAAAATGCACTCATTTACTTATGCCTTATGGCGACTAGTTAAAGTTAGCAATTTAGCATCTGCTATACAAGCGTATCATGGCTATGTAGGATCGTTACTTAGATATGGAATTATTATTTGGGGTAATTCCTGTCATATAAAGCGAGCATTTATTTCCCAAAAAGCCTGTATAAGAGCAATATGTAGAGTTGACATCATGACATCCTGTAGGCCTTTGTTTAAAAACCTTAAAATATTAACTGTTGCATCCTTATATATATACGAGATTTGTGTTTTTGTTCGGTCACATCCCGAATTGTATCAAAAAGAGCGTAGAGATACAAGTAGGTATCCGAATAAACTGACTCTGCCAATCATGTCTACTGCATCTTATGCCAAGAACAGCTATGTCATGTCTATTAAAGTCTACAATAGGCTCGACAATAACCTCAAGCTGATGCCATTAAATAAATTCAAAGTACATTTAAAGAAATGGCTTGTTGATAAATGTTTTTATTCACTAAGTGAATATTTTGAAAATTAAATTTGTTTGTTTTATTAGAATCATCTAATTATATTTTTGCATACCAGTTACTGGTGAAATATGCGGACTGTATTAAATTTTAAGACCACTTATGTACCATATTTTATGCGAAATAAAAAGTCTTTGTCTTTGTCTTTGTCTTTATATAATATTATCTATGTTATTACTATGTATGCTATATATACCTACTAAGGTATTAATATAGGTATAATGGAACTACATACATACATATATACATACATCACGACTGTTTCCCCGAAGGGGTAGGCAGAGGCATATTAAATGCCCACTCTTTGCCAAAAAAATGAATGGTCCCACGTAATAGAAGGCGAGCCTATTACCGCTTGCCGGGAACTGTTATGTTCGCCAGAGCCTCGTTCGTTGATCAGCAGGTGCACCACTTGCAGGTGAGGTTGGCTTGGGATCCTTAGTTATTGGTGGGATCCCTATACACCCCATGGTGGAACTATATATTTTATATCACGATATAAATAGTAACTCACCAGTGCTCGGCAGATAAGGCTGCGGACAGACCGGCGAGGGCCGTCTGCGGGCGGCCCGGAACTTCGGCGCCGTCCATGTGCACACTCCTTTACCTCATCTGCAGACCAAGTATACGGCTTAATCGAAAATGTGGAAATTAATGATCTTCGTATGAGATAAGTCTGCTCGAGAATATTCGTATCAAGTTATGTCATTAACGCGAAAGCGCTTCTATTGAATATGTCGGATGCTACAGTACTTTATTTATTATAGAATAGTCTATGGATTTTATGATTTTTGATAAAAAATGTTTTTTTTTAAATATTCCGTTTAAGTATGTATATGTAGGAAGCACTTGATGCCATGATTATTTTACGGAATGAAGCATTCTTATTCTTTTGCACTGCGTCGACTCCTTACCATTGGGCAGATTGTGGCATTATGTATAGTATAATAATCTTAAAAATAATAGCAGGAAACAATACGGGGTCAGCTAGCTCTGCAAATTGAATGGAGAGTTAACTACTACTACTATGAATTATAAATAATCAATATTCTGATATAATAGAGAGGCGATAGCCCAGTGGCGAGACCGCTTGCCTTTAAATTCAGTGAGTCTTGGGTTCAAACCCTGGTGGCGCACCTATAACTTTTCGAAGATATGTGCGTAATTATCGCTTGCTCCATGCTTCGGAAAGCACGTTAATAATAATAACTAGCCTAATTACAATATTTTACGAACATAAATTGGGTTAGTAATGCAATTAATTAAAGTGTTATCTACCTAAACTAAGTAAACTTGATTACTTGTGTCTTAGGTATCCACAATAAATACGTGTTAGTGCTTATTTAACAAAATTCCTTACAAATAACAATGAAGTGTGCTTACGCAATTCAATTTATTTTTTCAACATTTTACTTATTCTATCTAGCATTATTTATATTACTTAAAAACTATCGTACTACTTAACATTTATTCTCTAGGACCAATGGTACAAGATCTGCTTAGTTTGGGACTAGAAGCTGTTCTGTGATATGTCCAAACTAAATGAAACACTAGTTACATAAAAATATTACTATCTATTAAATTTTCTTATAAATAAAATTTCTGTTAACCCTGAAATCTTTCAAGCTAAAGAGATACAAATGTATACAACATTCTAATGCAATGAAGTATTCAATTCTATCTAATGTGTGGCTGCATTCACTTTGAACGTGGATGTCTGGCCAAGCCAACCGTTCACTGGCTCAGATCATTCAGCCAGAAATAAACCCACTCAAGGAGTTTCGACAATGTGCACATATAGGTACAATATCAATGAATGAATGAATGAACACTTTATTGTACACTTGATATAAAAAAGTAATCAAATCACATAAACATATGAATGATACAATAGGCGGCCTTATTGCTAACAGCAATTTCTTCCAGGCAACCTTATCAATATGAGAACTGTGCATTTGTTCAGCTGTAAGTAAATAACTGAACAACGAAGTAAAGCAGAGTTCACGAAGGTCAGCTTTATGCGGTATTTCATAACTCGCTCTTCCGTTCTTCAGAACTCACGTCAAGGTGTCTATCCCGGTTATCACAATATAGTCGTTAAGTGAAGTTAAAGTTGAGATTAGTATATTTACAATCCGCTTCTGACGTCGTAGGTTTGATTCATACAAATCTTTGTGTACATGAATATTTGTTCTGGTCTGGTTGTTTTCTATGTATATTAAATCTGTATTTGCAACAAACAAACGCTATTTAAATATGTGTGTCCGTTCTTTAGTATCCATAAGACAAGTTCTTAATGATATTTATCTTGGAACTAAATAATTGGTTTGATTGTAAGAGTATATTATTTTATTGGACGGCCATACACTTGCCTCTGCCAGTAAAAAGCAGGTCCGCCTGAACTCCTTTCTCCTTGTTTCGTGAGAGAAGGCGCTTGCTCAGTAGGAGGACGGTGGTGGGCTAAGATCATCATATCCTAGCATTATCCCGGTTTCCCTAGACATAATCTTAGGGCCCAGGGTCTGCTCACTGGTTCGACCATATAATGGCCGAATTTCAGTTACTACACGGAGCGATTTCTGCCTGACCTTCGCTTCCCATAGAGAAACGTTCTTCTTTTGTTAAACGAGCTGTCAGGGTGTAAGAGGGCACTGACTTCCTAATAACGACTGCCATAGATGTTCACGACAGCTGGGACCATCGGCTTAACTAGGTTTCCGAGGCACGGAGCAAGCGGGCTAAGATAATAAGTAAAACAGATGTGACGAAGGCATAAGTGTGTCAGGCGAGCCCAGGTTATTCAGAGTGTTAAATAAGATTATACCTAACTTTCTCTCCTCTAAGTTTGTATATGTCTGTGCTCAGTTGTGAGACATTAATGGTTTCATTAGTTGTTTATATCAGCACAAATTATAAGTGATAAAAATAATCATCATGTTTATTTGGCTAAATAGAAAATAAAAAACATAGCTAAGAAATTGATAATTAAAAAATAATATATAACCAAAAAATGGATTGGAACCAGCGGAAGCAGATCATCCGCTCCAGATGTTACTTCGGTGCTAACCACGATCCTCAGACACGAGGGACCGACTATAGAGAGAGAGTAACCAAAATGGTTTCCACTCAGCTGTCTTGTCATAGCTTATTAAGGCCATGACGCTGGTTTTTTGAAAGTAACAATTTAGGGCGTCACCGGCATTCTTATAACAAAATAGTATATAATAAATAGAAGCATTGATTTTAGCGTTTGTTTTTATTTAATTTGTGTTGATCAATCATTTCAATAACAGCTGATATCACTTTTTATAAAAATGTTATACCTTTTAAACAATTAAACAATAGTTTTATATATTTTCAACAACTTTTTATATTATTACTGTACCGAGATCAGCGGTTTGTTAGCTGAGAACTTTTTTATACTTTAATTATGCATTCCAGCGCAATTTAAAAATGTAATTGTAGCGTTTTGCATACTTCCTAGAATTTAAGTGTACAGTCAACCAGTTTAAGTAGTCGCAGGTCAAGCATTTTCGGATGGAAAATCGTCAAATGACTGTGGCCAGGGGAGAAGAGGAAGGGTTTGTGAAACTTTTGCTGGCTGGCCCATCCATGATCCTTCTCGAGTCCATCAGGTTCCGAGGCCGCCGTAACCCATTTCCTCTCCATACAGTGCATACGATACATACATAATAATACATATATACATAGAATCACGCCTGCTTCCCTAAAGGGGTAGGCAGAGGCATATTAAACGCCCACACTTCGCCAATTATCTTGTCCCACGTAATAGGTGGCGAGCCGATTGCCGCATACCGGGAACTTTTATGTTCGCCAGAGCTTTGTCTGTTGATCGGCAGGTGCAACACTTGCAGGTGACAAAACCTTCCTACATGCCGTATGTAATAATAAATGAACTACAAAGAAGACGGAGGCTTCAAATAACTTAGTATTGTAGAATGTGCAGATATGCTGCTGTAGTGGAAACTACAGCCTAATTAATTAAAAGAGAGTTTGAATTTAAATTATAGTAAGTTTTTGGTCATATAACATACATACATTTATGCCTGTTTCCCGCAGGGGTAGGCAGAGGCACATTACACGCCCACAATTCGCCAATTGAGGTTGGCTTGGTCTCCTCAGGTCTTGGTATTGATCCCCATATACCCAGTCATATAAAATGACTAATAAAGGGGGCACACTACTCGTTAGAGCATAACAATATTTCAATATTCTGTATCAATATTTCTCAATATATAATAAATTGATAACCCTGTGTCTTCTAAAATTTTCTTTCTTTGGAACACTAGCAAACTCAAATTCACAATGAACAGGGAGCTCGAACACAGAGTTTGTATATTCTGCGTTCTTACACTATACCATGGAAATTGAAAATCTTCCAACAGATTGATAGTACCCTTAGGTCTCGGGTTAACTGATAAATGTTCATTTATCACAGTTCACTATCGTAAGGCTAAACACGGGCTTCCTCTCAGAAGTCAGTCCATCTAGCAGTATGTCTCACGCTACGTTTCCTATCCTACGTTTTATGTTTGCTGTGTGGTACCAGCCTAGTACAGTGCCACCCCTCTCATCTCACGGGGAGTCGTAAGAGTCTACGGAGAGAATATCTACCGAATGTTGGGCAGCAGCATTTATGCGTACTGGTTTGAACTGCAGTCACCAACCCGCCTGCCCGGGATAGTAATTATGGACACATACCCCGAATAGAAAAAAATCTAGCTTTAAAAGGCTGAAATGTTAAAACTATGAAGTTTCAAGATATTTTTGATTATAAATAAACTTAGTTATATACGAATATAATAAAGCCACAACCCCTTTGGTCGATTGACTATTCAAGGTTTGCTCATAACCATATCGTGGGTAGGGTCAGCAATCTAAAAGGTTTTACTGTTTATTCTTACAAAATATTTTATTCATTGCCACTTTTTTATCTTTTCTTTTGTAAGGCAGTATTGATAATTACAGCTCATTCAGTTCATTAACATGCTACCATTGAGCACGGTCTGACCCATAGGGAGAGGTATATGTCATACTTCACTACGCGGACCATGTGCGGATTAACAAAGGCAGGAGGCCTCCTGCTGTTAAAACTTTGAAGGACGCCTATTAGAGCCTGTTGTCTGGCTAAACAGTAACCACTCATAGTGATGACATGACCAACGCAAATTGAGCTCTCTAGAACACGAAGGTTGATCACCAATCTAAAAAATACTTTGAATACTTCCAAAGATTATAATTTTATTTATATCAGAAGAAAACACTTTTTACTAAGAATATTTTTCCGCTTGTAGTTGTAATTAGGGGGCGGCTGAATTTATTGTTTAGCGGAATTATATGTACTGAATACTTCTTTATTTGTAATGTTTTATTTCGTTTTTGCAAATTCATAACGCATCACTCTCTCATGCTTTAAAATATTTGAAGAGTACTTTACAATATTAATATCGCGTTGCTTCGTGCAAAGGGCCTGTGCTTAGCAGTTGGACGTTACTGTGCTGAGATGATGCTGATATTTTTTTATTCAAAAATTACTGATATGATAATACAAATTTGAAACGACGATTTGTATCGTGAATAATTTATCTCACATTAAATATGAGGTTCGAAGTTATAATATTTGAGCTGTTTTGCTGACGGTACCTACATTGTTAGGCGACGGGACGGGACCCCACGGTTATGCGTTCTATTTGCGTCAGCCCGTACCGGCTGCTACTCCCTCCTTCAAAGCCCCAGAAAGCCTGGCCATTAAATATATACAATCACGCCTGTTTCTCCAAAGGGTAGGCTGAGGTTTATTATTAGCCCTCAATTTGCCAATTATATTGCAAGTTGGTCCCATGTAATAGGTGGTGAGACTATTGCCGCTCATCGGGACCTAAAACAAAAGGCGGTTAGCCAGCGCCTCAAACGCTGATCGGCACGTGCGCCACTTGCAGGTGAGGTTGGCTATTATATTCTATAAGTACACATTATTTTTATTTCTAGAATTGAATTATCTGACATTTTAATTCATTTGTATAAAGAATTATATTACATTAAAAATATAGATTAGAATTAATAATAATAATAAATATTTTCTGACAATTACACCAATTAATTATTTAGTTCCAAGATAAGTATCATTTAGATCTTGTGTTATGGAAACTAAACCACGGATAAACATACTTAAATACTTTTTTTTGTAAATACATACTTAATATACATAGGAAAACAATAGAATAACGACCTTTACGAATTAATACGAAAATAACCAATTTACGTCCTAGTGCAAAATGGCTGGCAGCGGTTGGAGACGAAGAACTGATGATCAAGTTCTGTGGCGTGCCACTGGAGGGGCCTACTTCCAGCAGTGGACAAGTGTAGGCTGATGATACAAATACAAAATACAAATACAAAATATTTATTTCTTTAACTTAATCTAAATTTACATTTCATTGGTTCGAGGCCCCCTTTTAAGTATGAAGATACCTGTGTTAGAGGGTCTCGCTCTTCCGTACATCATCAATAAACAATTAAGTTTTTTTTTTTTTTTTATAATATATGAGAATTTTCAGAAGATATGAGAGAATTATATAATAATACTATTAATAGTTATAATCATTATCATTATTATTAATGTGTGTTGTGTATGTATTGTGTATATATTGTATATGTATTGTGTATGTATAGTGTATGTGTAAAGGTGTATGTCTGTATATTTATGAGTACATCTCTGAATATCTAGGAAGGCATCTAGATAATACTGTTGTGTATGCGGTATGTGCATAGTTAACAGATAGGCTCCAAAAGGTTTTCAACTTGTTCATAACTGAGTGTAAGAATCCACTTAGCTAAGGCTTGTTTACATTCATATTTATTCAAACGGAAAATGTTTAGTTTTTTATTAATTTTATTATAAAGGTAGGTCACTCGGGCGTCATACTGTCGTAAAGCAAATTTTGAACGAGCGACCGTTTTGGTTGGTATATATTTCCTTCTACTATTTTGTATTGCTGGGTTATATTCTAAAGATTTATGTAATTTTAAAACGGCATTAAAAATATAGAGTTTTCTAACAGTTAACAGCCCTGAATCAACATACAGCATATCAGTTGAGTATCGATAGGGCTTAAAGAACATTACTTTTATCAAAGACCTCTGCACTCGTTCCAGTTCTAAAAACTTTGTCTTATTAGCGCCTCCCCACACAGGTATACAATAATTTATTATAGATTGCGCTAAAGATATATAAATCTGATTCAGTAAATCTTTTTCAGCAATGTGTCGCATAATTTTGAAAATCCATGTAAGCTTACGAACCCTGCCCATAAGAAGTTCAATATGTGCATACCAAGAGATGATGATGATGACCGTCCCAGTACTGGGCCTCATCTCTCGAACCAAGGTGATAGGGTTCAGGTCATATTCCACCACAAAGACCCAGTTTCCCAGTACCCAGGACCAATGGCCTATTGGCGTAGAATTTTTTGACATACCAGGATACTATGCAGAAGTCATAATCACAAATCTTTATTATTTAATTTGGGGTACAAATAGGTCTTAAAAATAATATTTTGTCCTCAAAGAAACCCTGCAAAGGAACAAATTTCTTCCTTATATTATATATAGAAATAACATACATTAGAAATTAAACTACCATCAAAATCAATCAACTATACATACATTCAAATTATGCTATTATGTTTTTACTAATTATATGAAATGTATTTAACCAATCAATTATATGTTTAAGGATGTAGGTATTCGTTCAGAATGTAGTCAGCGATTATTATCTAAATCGCGCCACACCAGGTCTCTACTTAGGGGATAGGATAGCAAAACAATCTAGATCACGTCAGCTTTTAAAGAAAAAAAACAGGCGTTATAATTTTACCTTTTGTTTAGGAGCTTTGATGTCACAGTTAGACACGCAGACAAACAAATACACACACACTTATTAACCGACATGTTAAACATATCACATTCCACCCCTTTGGTCGGGAGTTCAAAATTAACGTTAACCAGGTAACTCGACCGCAATATCTCGAAATAAAAGGGGATTCCAAGGCCGGTCGCCCTCCACTGAGTCGAGTACACGGATTTATTTACATTCAACAACAAACAATGCTTTGTGCCACCATTTTGTTGATTGAATACCGACTTCAAAGGCAATGAGGTCGACTCGAAGAGTTTGCTTTGTCGATAATTACTCGGATGTGTTCTATAAGGGTTTCTGTGTTCCGCTTTCTGCTACTCTCTTATTGCTACAACTATGTAGGAATGTGTGCCCGGAAAGCGGCAATAGGCTCGCCACCTATTACGTGGGACCAACAATATAATTGGCGAAGTATGCCTCTGCCTACCCCTTCGGGGAAACAGGCGATATATAATATATGTATGTAGAACATAACAATAAACATTATGCGGTCCAATAAAATAAGAGCGCTCCTTACCGTGGAGTAAGCACGATAACAAGCGCACCTACTTTTATCGATTTGCATTAATTCTATTTTACACCTCGCTAGACCCAGGACCATAAGGCTGCCTGCCCACTGAAGTGGAGCGAGGATGTGGAGCGGAGAAACGGACAAATATTAACCAATGAGATTTCATAAAATCTTCCCTTCTCTCCTGTCCTTAATTCCTATTGGATAATATTTCTCCGTTTCTTCACTTTGCTGCCTCTCTCCGCTTCAGTGGAACTAGTCTTACAAAGACACGAGCGCTCTAATCGTAGTATATATAAAGGGTCCGCCATCTAAGGTTTTTTTTTTCAACTAGTGCTTATTTCGTGAATGGCGACACTTAGCTTATGTCTGATTTGACAGTTAATTAGTTTTATCCTTCCGCTGAACGAATATGGTTGCATCCAATGCGTTTTCGCTTCGCTAAGTGGGCCTGTGATCGACTTGCAGAAGATGCCGATTTTGCCAAAAAAATCATCTTTTCAGATGAAGCTCATTTCGATCTTGTAGGGTATGTTAACAAGCAAAATTGTCGCATTTGGGGCACAGAAAACCCGCACGCATTCACTGAAAAACCGATACACCCAAAACGAGTCACTGTTTGGTGCGGATTTTGGTCCAGAGGCATAATTGGGCCATTTTTCTTCGAAAATGAGCAAGGAGCGGCCGTTACAGTCAACGGCGATCGTTATCGGGCCATGTTGAATGAATTTTTGTTTAAAGAAATAGAAAATGAGGATATTGGCGACATTTGGTTTCAACAGGACGGCGCTACGTGCCACACAGCCGACTCTACACTCGATGTTTTGCGCCCTGTTTTTGAAAATCGCATCATCAGCCGCAGAACTGATGTCGTTTGGCCACCTCGGAGCTGCGATTTGACACCGTTAGACTATTACTTGTGGGGTGCCGTCAAAGATAAGTGTTACGCCGACAAGCCAGAGACAATTGACGCTTTAAAGGACAATATTCGTGAAGCCATTGGTGAAATACAGCTGCACACAATCGTTAAAGTGCTTGAAAATTGGACCGATCGTGTAGGCTACTGCATGGCCAGCCGAGGTAGCCATATGAATGAAATTATCTTCCATCATTAACCGGAAAGATTGTACTTTCAAATAAAAAAAGAAATTTGAAAAAATATTCAGTAGTTTTTTTTTCATAGCATTTTCAAAAAAAAAAAGTTATTTGGCGGACCCGTTACTTTTATTTTATAATAATAACTTAGTTTTGATATTTGTCCACCCCAAATGGGATAATTGGGTGTTAAATTATGTACTTATTTATATAGTATAAAATCAAGAAAGTACATTCTAATTCAAAATAATAGGAATAATTTATTTGGTATCCATAAAATCACGCCTGTTTCCCCAAAGGGAACGGCATATTATGCGCCCACTTTTCGCCAACATTATTGTTGGTACCACGTATTAAGTGGAGAGCCTATTGCCGCTTACCGAAAACTTTTAGATTTGCCAGAGCCTCGTCCGCCAATCGGCAGGTGCATCACTTGCAAGTGGCTATGGCATTGGCTCCTCAAATCTTGATAGAATCCCTATACACCCATCTTATGGCCTTAAAACTTTAAAATAATATTCATTGAATATTGAGGTTATGATAATCAAATTAAAACATTTCCTAACCACGATAATAGCTTTGAAATAATAAATTCTAAATAGCCTTAAAAAAGGTACATTCTTAACAGCTACTAAAAAGGTAAATTCCAATTAGCTATTAGAATGTTACTTTCTAAAAAGCTTTTAGAAAAAGCCGTAGTACTCAATAATATTTCTTGGCTTCGTCCTTTGAAACAGGTGTTTAGAAAATTAATCACGTACCAACGAGGAAAATCAGAATTGTTGCTTCATAAATCTCATTTTATTTTCTTTCATCTCGTATAATTCAACGAAGTCATAAATCTGGTCTACCTATAATATTATTGCATAAAGCGTAGACACCGAGTATAGTAAATTTAGGTTGCTAAGGGTTAAGATAATTCAAAGAAGCAATGTACATAACAATCCAATACCAAAAAACATACATACATAATATCACGCCTGTTTTCCCGAAGGGTTAGGCAGAGGCACGTTAGACGCCTATATTTCACCAGTTATATTGTTGATCCCACATTATAGGTGGCGAGCCTATCGCCGCTGACCAGGAATGTTTATGTTCGCCAGAGCCTCGTCTGTTGTATGGCAGGTGCACCACTTGCAGATGAGGTTGGCTTGGGCTTTTCAGATCTTGGTCAGCCCTCACACCCAAATAATGCCAACTTTAAACCTATCAGGCATCTAGCGAACATAGGACCATTTAAAAACCGATACACGTGGCGCCGTGCGGTGACGGCCTAGAATAGTGCAACCCCTTCTCATCTAACGGGGAGCCGTAAGAGTCGACGAAGGGAAATCTCACGGGATGATCGGCAGCAGCCTCATTCTGCGTACTGGCTTGAACTATGATTGGTGCTTGCCCAGCCACATAATCTATTGGGGGGGGCAATGTTCAGATCAGGAGTGCACTTTATAAGGCTGACATGAGTAGGTGGAGTTAAAAGGCTAAAGCGGCGATAGCCCAGTGGCGAGACCCCTTGCCTTTAAATTCGGAAGATCTCGGGTCCAAACCCTGGTGGCGCACCTATGACTTTTCGAAGTTATCGTAATGGGGGGCTGAGTATCTCCCGATAGGGCGCAGAGGGCGCTAGGGAAAAGGTAACACCCAGAATTTGGACGACGACGACTCTGCGTGCCCTTATTACTGACTACCGGGGGGGAAACTAAGAGGGACCTGTGGAGGGCGCAACGGGCGTGCCAGGAGGGCCCGTAAAGCAGCGCCAGGAGGGTCTTAGGCAGCGGGGGCAGGGAGCCTTGCTGTCTAACCACGGACTCTCCGAGAAGTCGGCCACACAGGCTATGGTCGCACAAGGAGGTGGAGGAGGGGCTCGTCCACTGCGTCTCTCTGAGGTGGTCCTCCCGATTTTGGTCTGGGGGACGTTGGCCGTGGGCGGGGTGTCAGAACTGCAACCCACGTACTGGCCCCCGCCTCTTACTCAACGAGCGGCGGGCGTTGTCAGAAGATTTTTAGTGGGTACTACTGCTGGCGGTCGTGTCTTCCAGTGGTGAGTCCCACACACCTCTCTCGGTCCCCCTTTGGCCGAGAGATAGTACGTAAATGCATTTTGTTACCGACGTAAATCAAAAAAAAAGAAAGTGAGCAGACCCTGGGCCCTAAGCTTAACTCTAGGGCACCCGGGATAATGCTAGGATAATATGATGATGACATGAGGACGTGGATTTAATAACATCGTATGAAAAATAATAAATGCATACCGATTTATTACGAAAATTAAAGCGAGAGTTTAATTATCTATCTAATTCCGATTCAGTGAACCGCGTAACGTTAATGTGATCATGAACATACCTAATTGTGTCAACAGTGTACATTCGAGATCTTCGTAGCCTGATTATTGGATAAATCTTCTGTACGACGTCTATGAAAAGAGAGTCTAGCTGCACGAGTTTGAGAGCTTTTGCTCCAAAGTGACATGTGGCAAGCGCTCGTGGCTCCGCGGTGGTCGTATCACAGAACTAAAGCAGATTTTAAAGAAGTGCGTCGATAAGCCAAGATATTGGTCCTGGTTATCACAAAATATGTGATAGTCGTTATGTCATGTCAGATACCATAGTAAGTGCTTTAAAAAAAACAGCTTCTCATTCTTCTCTTTCTCCCCTTGGGTCGCTAGAGGGGCCCCCTGCTCTATAGTGGAGCTGATGATGATGATGATCACAAAAAGTTTCATAGGTCCAATCTAACAGTTAATTTACATAGCCTCCATAACAGCACAGTAAGTTTTGATTATGTATTTTGTGACTGTTACATAAAACACTAACATTGTTAGGACTCCACGGAAGACCAACACTGTATTGTACCTACGGCAGTGCTATTTGGTATAGATAGATATGCTTATCGTAATAAATTCACTTTAATTAATTTTAAAATAACGAATGTCAAGTCGAATGTCAATACGAATATTTAATCATATCCCCAATTACATCAGGGATATAGAAAAACCTGATCTCCTAATAAATAATCTAAAATATTATCTTCTGCAAAAGGCTTATTATAATCTTTATGAGTTTTTCGCAGATAGGCAATAAATAGTGTGTAATCATAATTCAGTATTAAGTTTAAATATTTTATCTTTAAGTTGTGTAACTAATAGGTTGGGGAAAAAGTCTTTTCGTATTTTTGTATGAAAAGTCAAGACATTATTTTCAAAGTTTATTTACATTTATTTACAATATATATGTACCGTTTTGTTGAATAACTTTCTGCCATTTTGTGGGCAGAGACATTATCCCGTTACTGTAGAAACTTTGGGACTTCTGATCAATAAAACGGGACAAATAGTTTTGGCAGTCCTCTCTTGTGGTCAACCTTACAGAACCTAAAGAATTCTGCAGAGACCGAAACAGGTGAAAATCTGAAGGCGCAAGGTCAGGGCTATATGGTGGATGCACTAGGACCTCCCAGTCGAACTCTCTTAATTTTTGCTGAGTGGCTAAAGATGTGTGTGGTCTAGCGTTATCGTGATGAAAGACCACACCCTTCCTGTTGATCAATTCCGGCCGTTTTCTCTCGACTGCTTCCTTTAATTTCATCAGTTGCTGGCAGTAAAGATCAGAATCGATGGTTTTGCCGGGCGGTAAAAGCTCATAATAAACAATGCCCTTCCAATCCCTCCCTCCCAATATTTTGCAGTGCCTTTACGAGGTGTCATATTTATAAAGTGCCTTTGACTTATTTATGTAATATCTGTAAGATACCATGTGACAAGCAAATGAATAAATGAATATGAATAAAACACAGTACCTATCTATCTTATTGCATCATAATGTTATGTAAAATCGCTCTTTGTAGGCAGAATATCTGTTTCTAAAGTGATTATCACTTCAAAGTCATTTTGAAACAAAGAAAACACCCAGTAGCTCTTTTATTTAATCACTTGGAAGTCTTTTTGACACAAAGGATAAACCTATCAAAAATACATAGCTCTTTTATTTAATAATGAAGTTTCTAAAAGGAATATTGCTACTATTGCCTTGAGGTTCTGGAAACAATGTCGAAGGAATGCGAACGAATCTGACCGAATTCAAAGAGCTTTGAACATTGCTATTGTGGTTGATCTTGGGGCCCGAACAAGCGGGCTGCAAAATTGTTGTTTGGTGCCGTTTGCGTTGTGTCGTTGCGTCATTGCGGTCTTGCAGCGAAATTGCAGTTGGATGCATTTGCAGCGTGAGGCTAGTTTGCAGTTAAGTCTGCATCTTGACTACAAACAGACTGCACTGTTTTAGCAAATGCACAAAAAACAGCACCAGATCTGTAGATAGCCGGCAGAATAAATGCACCCCGCTTAATTGTGTCTGCTTTAACGAACAAAGTGCTCCAGAAAATGCAACGAACTGACCGGGTTGTCGAAGATCATTAAATTAAATTAAATTAAAAAAATTAAATTAAATTAAAACAATTAAATTAAATTAAAACAATTAAATTAAATTAAAACAATTAAATTAAATTAAAACAATTAAATTAAATTAAAACAATTAAATTAAATTAAAACAATTAAATTAAATTAAATAAATTAAATTAAAAATTCATTTATTCAAGTTTGGCTCAAGCGAGCTCTTATGAATGTCATACTTATAAACTAACGCGCCCATTCACTGCGGGCGGGAGCTTGATCGTAAAAGAACGGGCAAGAAAATTGTCAAGGTTGGTTTTTACTCCCGCCAGTTACAATTAAAATACCTAGCATTAAAACAATTGTGTTCTGCAGTCACAAGATTAAAAAAAAAGAAAGACAAAACTGTCTTTAGCAACATTAACATAATTATGGATAAACATAGTAGACATTGATTCATTTGTTAATTTCAGCTGTATGTAGTTTACTGCTGAACATCACCCTCCCCAATAGTTTACATACAGTTGGGGGTTATTGCCCATTTTCACCACGCTTGGTAGGCGGGTTGGTGATAACAGATCCAACCAGCAGTATGACGGTGCCGCCCATCATCCGGTAGGATTTTTCTTCGTCGATTGTTACAACTCCCTATGAGATGATAGAAAGTGGCACTATTCTAGGCCGGTACCACACGGTACAACGTTGTAGTTGTCGAAGATGTGGGTATTAAAAAGAGTCAGAAGAAATATGTTCTCCGATGACTGAATGACTGCCTGCGGAAGGTTGGAGTGTCCTGGGACCAAGAAACTATAGACTCCTATTTACCAGAATAGTATTAACATAGCAGGCGAAATGTTTCGACATGTAACAAGCAAAAGTCAAAAGATCCAATGCGCTGAGGATGTCATTAAGTATATCCCAAGGAAAGATGAAATAAGATGTTGGCCAACTTACTTTTTGGTGGATAAAGCATATTTAAATATAATTGTTTGTTGCTGATTATTTGGACACAGAAAAGTTCTTTAAGCCCGATATAAAATTCCAAAATATCTTACTTTATATATTTGATAAGATTTTGTGTGTTACTTGCTATTATTCGCACGAAGGCGAATACTATCGGCTATACGCCTGTAAATGGATCGGTCAGAGCTTACGGTGTAGACTTGATGCAAACAACTCGGATATTAATCCCCAAAGAGGCATTCAACGGCATGCCAGCGTGCCATACAAAACTGTCATATCGTCGTTGTTCTAAGAAAACCCTGTAAATAGATTGTTACCTAATTTGAGTTATAGGCAAATAATAGTTCAAATAAAAATATTTTTATTAAAAAACATATGAACTTAAGTTTTTGTATTTAGATAACATGCTAATGTATTTCGCAGACGAAGAGCATGAAAAACTGAGTCGCTTATTTGTGTTAACTCATTTTATGAAAAAAAGTTATTTACTGGGTTTTCCCAGAACAACGACGATATGCTTGCTATTCAATTATTTAATAATGGGTTTAAATATATTTTGTGCAGTACTATAAATGCGAAAGCATAACTATTCTGTGCGCTATGACGCATAAATAATATCTGCTAAATAATTAGACAAAGAGAGCTTGAAACTTGGAAGACTTTTAATTTGTCCGTTTAAACAGTAAGGGGCTTACTTTCATTTGATGTAATGAATACAGTGACAGCACTAGTTTTCAGCCTGGATTATCTTTAGATCTTAATTTGTAATAAGCCTCCAAAACAGCACAGCACAGAGTACATTTTAAAATTAGATATTTGTTTAACATTTGAGAGAATATGTTAGAATTTTGTTCCTTTTTATGAATCCATTTTATTTCATGGTTGTCATGGAATGCTCTCATCACGCATCAGGGACTATCCATAAATTATGTCACACATTAATGGGGTAGGAGGGGGTTGACGAAGTGTGACATGGTGTGACAAGGGGCTGGGAAGGATCCTACATTTCGTGACGCCACATTTTAAAATCCAGGTCCTATAAACATTTTGGAACTGCTGTTTTAATGTAATCATTTCTTGCTGTACAATTGCAAAATATGTGACATCACACTAAGGAGGAGGGAGTCTCACAAGTGTAACAAGCTGTGACAAGGACGGAGGGGGGTTCAAAAGATCACGAAATTCGTGTGATGTAATTTATGGATGATCCCTCAATCCTTGTAGTTTTTGTGGAGATGTATAAATATGTTGATTATGTGTGAATAATTAAAATATTAATACACTAGTTATATGACATTTAATGACAATAATATTAATAAATGTTATATGACAAATAACTTACACCTATATAGAGAAAATATAATATGCAGTTTAAAATATTAATATACTAGTTGTTATTGTATTTAATGACAATAATATTAATAAATGTTATTTGACAAATAAATTACAACTATATAGAGAAAGTAAAATATGCAGTTTAAATAATAAATTGGAAAACTCATAGTCCATATTAAATAAAATTATGCTTTTGAAAGTTCAAATATATTTATTTCAATAATAGTTGTTTTAATAATAGTTTATTACATAATACTTAAAAACGTCCAAAGCTTAATATGAAAACAAACAAAATATGATTACACTGAAATCACGAAGCTTCACTTACATTCACTTACATGCAATAAAATAATTAAAAAGCACAAACATGTGTCAGCGATTTCAAGTGCCCGTTCCGAGCCACCGCTCTGTAAGAAAAACTAGCAAAAAAATCACATGAACAAAACTCAATTCATAACATTTAAAATACACAACGAAAAAAAAAATCTAACGCGTTATTGTTTATTAGCTTATCAGAGTGAATCGTGTATCGTTTCATGTTGAACATACACACGCATGCTTTGAAACTGGGTCAATCCCGGCCTTTCAATCTGGTGTAAAAATAAATAAAAATAACCCTGAACCACCACACCTGCTCAGCCATTTTGAGGGGAAAGGTTCGTTAGGGACTTTTTAATAACGAAGTGAATGATTTTGTTAAATGTAAGTGAAGTATATGTTAAATGTAATATCCCGAGAAATTATTGATTCCTGATATACAATTAGGTCCACATTTCATAGCAAATTTAGATAATGATTTAAGGTTAAAAACTCGTCCTTTTTAGGTTCTTAAGCCACATTGATCCCAATTTTAACCGTAATGGGTTCAGCGGCTTTACACTTCCACACAGACCAGGTCAGGATGTGTATTGCTTATCTGTCTTGCATGTCTATTATTAAAGTATTTTAGGTTCAGACAACTTTACAGTACATAAATTTGGAATACACTCATTTTATCGCAAACATTATCGGATAATATAACTTGTCGAAAGCGACATTATATTATAAAAATTTAAGTTTACAGGGCTTATATATATATATATATTTATAGGTGTATAGGACTCCTACCAAGATCTGAGGAGTCGAAGCTAAACTCATCTACAAGTGGTGCACCTGCCGATAAACGGACGAGGCTCTGGCGAACATAAAAGTTCCCGGCAAGCGGAAATAGGCTCGCAACCTACATCTGGGACCAAGTACCCAATTGGCGAAGTGTGGGCGTATAATATGCCTCTGTCTACTTTCTCTCTGAAATAGGCATGATTCATCATCATCATTGTTGCCTATGTCCACTGCTGGACATAGGCCTCCCCAATAGATTTCCACAATGAGCGATCCTGAGTCGCCTGCATCCATCGGCTTCCCGCCGCCTTGACCAGATCATCGGTCCATCGCGTGGGAGGCCGTCCTCTACTACGTTTACCGGTTCGCGGTCGCCATTGCAGAACCTTGACGCCCCATCGGTCGTCGGTTCATCGAGCTATGTGCCCCGCCCATTGCCACTTCAGCCTGCAAACTCGCCTTGCTATGTCGGTCACTCCAGTCCTCCTAAGGATTTCCTCATTTCTGATTCGATCACGTAGGGACACTCCGAGCATAGCTCTCTCCATTGCACGCTGAGCGACTTTGAGCTTTCTAATGAGGCCCATAGTCAGGCACCAAGTCTCAGGACCGTACGTCATCACTGGCAACACACACTGGTTAAAGACTTTCGTCTTAAGACACTGAGGTATTTTTGACGAGAAGATATAGCGCAGTTTCCCGAACGCAGCCCAACCGAGCTGGATTCGACGATTGACCTCTTTCTCGAAGTTGGACCTACCCATTTGGACTTTTTGTCCCAGGTATACATATTCGTCGACAACTTCGAGAGCCGAGCCTCCAATAATTATTGGGGTAGGCTTAACATGGACATCCCCCCCGACTGGTCTCCACCTTGTCGTGGTGGGGGGGCTGAGTAACTCCCGGTAGGGCGCAGGAGGCGCTAGGGAAAAGGTAGGGAAAAGGTTAGTTTCCCCCCCGGTAGTACTGACTACCGGGGGGGAAACTAAGAGGGACCTATGGAGGGCGCTGCGGGTAGGCCAGGAGGGCCCGCTCAGCAGCGCCAGGAGGGTCTAAGCAGCGGGGGCAGGGGGCCCCTGCTGTCTAACCATGGACCCTCCGGGAAGTCGGCCACACACGCTATGGTCGCAGGGGGAGGTAGGAGGGGCGCGTCCACTGCGCCTCTCTGAGGAGGTCCTCCCGGTTTTGGTCCGGGGGACGTTGGCCGCAGGCGGGGTGTCAGAAGCTGCAACCCAGGTACTGGCCCCCGCCTCTTTCTCAACAAGCGGCGGGCGTCGTCGGAAGATTTTTAGTGGTTATTGCTGCCGGCGGTCGTGTCTGCCGGTGGTGAGTCCCACACCCCCTTTCGGTCCCCCTTTGGCCGGAAGGCAGTGCGTAAATGCATTTTATTACCGACGTAAAACAAACAAAAAGGCTTAACATGGACATTAGACATAATTTTCGTCTTGTCCATGTTCATTTTGAGACCTACCCTTTGGGAAGCTCTGTCGAGGTCTTCGAGCATTGAGCCCAGATCCACAAGCGACTCCGCTATGACCACTATATCGTCGGCAAATCGAAGGTGAGACATATACTCGCCATTTATGTTGATGCCGTAGTTTCCCCAGTCCAGCGTTTTGAAAACGTCCTCCAGGGCAGCAGTGAACAGTTTCGGAGATATGACATCTCCCTGTCTCACGCCCTTCCGCAGGAGGATAGGATTCGTGTGCTGGTCTAGTACGCGTACGGACATGGTGGCGTTTTTGTATAAACTTCTCAACACTTCAATATACCGATGGTGAATGCGGCATCGCTGCAGGGACTGAAACACTGCCCAAGTCTCGATCGAATCGAAGGCCCTTTCATAGTCCACAAACGCTAAGCAAAGTGGCTGGTTATACTCCTCGATCTTCTGTATAACCTGCCGCAGCGTATGTATGTGGTCCATGGTTGAAAAGCCTTTTCGGAAACCGGCTTGTTCGGGAGTCTGGAAGTCGTCAAACCTATGACCGAGACGGTTCGTGATGACCCGTGAAAACAACTTATAGACGTGGCTCAGTAGCGTGATTGGCCTATAATTCTTCAAAAGAGATTTGTCACCTTTCTTGAAGAAAAGTACAACCACGCCACTGGCCCACGTCTGTGGCGTACGTCCCTCGAACATACCTATATATATATATATATATATATACATATATGTATGTAGGTTTGATTTGTGGATATTAGTGTTAGGTATCCTTTTACACAGAGTATTTTTTGCATAAATGCCTGTTTTTTGTCCCAACCAAGTAAAATCAAATAAGAAGTGACAGATAGCATTTCTAATAGGCACTTCTAATTTCACATTTTACTAAAATTTAAAAAGCATGTGCTATGCGTTACGGTTAACGAAAAATGTGTTAATAGTTTTTTTTTAATGAAATCCTGTGAAACCGCAGACACATCAAATATATAGATAAAATGTATTTAATCTTCAAATTTTGACAAAATAAACCGTAAACGACACATAAATCGTAAATAATGGTAGAATAAGTGACATTTGATGTCTTAAAAGCATGTGCTCTGCGTTTCGGTTATCGAAAAATGTGTTAATAGTATGTTTCTTTAAATAAAATCCTGTGAAACCGCAGTCACATCTAGTATATAGATAAAATTACAAATTTCGGCAAAATAAACCGTAAACGATATTCGACCGCACTTTAGCCGGCCCGAGATAATCTCGACGGAACGTGGGGGTATATGGTATAATGCTCCTATTAAGTTGCCCATAACAACCTTAAAATGTTCCCACAATCCGCAAAAAATCCACATTTCATAGCTTTGTGACCAAAAGGCTGTACAAACATTAAAATGATAATTTTTGGGCTTACAGCGTTAATAGGGTGATGTTATTATGAGAGTTAGGGATTTGTATGCATTATTCTCTTTATGGTTTATTTATTTAGAGTTCCATATTCGTGTCATACTTACATACTTGTCATACTTTCGCTATTAATATTATTATGTATAGATAAATAGAAAAAACTGTTTATTTCCTTTAAATAATACAAGTTATATAAAAACATATCCCACAAAACCGTTTGACTGGTTTGTCTGTGGGTCACAGTCTCTTTTATACTATTTTATACATTACAAATTATTATTATTAATTTTATAAATAAATAACTTACAATTTTTCACTTAAACCAATATAGTGCTTTTTTAAATTTGTTTTGTACTTATTTTTGTTTGTTTCCATTCTAATGGCTTCAGGTATACTATTTAAAAGGTATGGAAGCCGTGGAATAACACAAAGACAAAATAACGGTACGTGACTGTTACTGCGATTTTTTTCGTGTGAAAAAGCATCGATAATTAAATTTGTACAGTGACAATGGCTTGGCGTGTCTTAGAAAGCACGCACAAAACATTCTATATTAAATTCTATAAGATCAGTTATTCATACAAAGAGTAACCTATGTGTACTGCTCAACTTTTACAATGATCGTTTCGGAACACTTCAAAATGTTAAGACACGAATGCTATTATTTTGCGAGTGGTATTATTTATTATTTTTTAATGAAAGTAGCTCTGTCTATCTGTCTTTTACGCCTTTACGCTTTTACGCCAAAACTGCAAAACCAATAGAAATAAAATTGGTACACATAATAGTCTATAGCCCGAGAAAGAACAAGTACTACTTTTTAATGCGAAAAAAGGTTGTAAGGGGTAAAACTCGAACAAAGATTGTCCCACTCGGGCAGGTCTCAACCTTGGCGTGGTGAGGGGGCTGAGTACCTCCCGGAGGCCGGGAAAAGGTAACACTCAGAGGTTGGCTACTCTGGGTGTCCTTAGTACTGACTACCGGGGGGGAAACCAAAAGGGACCTTTGGAGGGCGCAGCGGGCGGGCCAGGAGGGCCCGTCATCCAGCGTCAGGAGGGTCTTAGGCAGCGGGGGAAGGAGGCTACAAGGAGGTAGGAGAAGCGCGTCCACTGCGCCTATCTGAGGAGGTCTTCCCGGTTTTCAACATAGATACTGGCCCCCCGCCTTTTTGTCAACAAGCGGCGGGCGTCGTCGGAAGACTTTTAGTGAGTATTACTGCTGGCGATCGCGTCTGCCGCAGTGAGACCCACACTCCCCTCTTGGTCCCCCCTTTGGCCAGAACGCATTGCGAAAAAGCATTTTGTTACCGACGTACATAAAAAAAATGGAATCAAAGATTGTGTTTATTTTTGAAGCTAGAAGCGTGAATCATTTTGAAACTTATTTATAAGTTAATCAAATTTTACGCGGACGAAGTCACGGGCGAACCACTAGTACAAATAGAAAACTGAAAATGAGAAATAATTGATCAACCTTTTCAAGTAAATGCTGAATGAAGTTAAGCCATAATGATGATAAGTTCGCGTAAATAAGCAACCATAGATTAATTAACTTTATATAATTATCTTTGGCGGCGGAAATGAATCTGCCTCCATTAATCACTTCTTTTATTGACCCGTTTTGGCCCATTGTCTCTGGTGACCCCGCCAAAATCGAAGTGGAGGGTTGATCCGTGCTTTTGTTACCTTGATATAATCTGTTCGGGCGCAAAAGGTAAATTACTTTGTGGATGAACTGGCGTCGGCCCGTGGATTCGACTGTGTTATTAAAGGATTTTGCATGTAATTCTATAAACATCCGACAATAAACAATAAAATCATAAAACTTTCTTTAAATCCTAGCATTATCCCGGTTGCTTTTGACTTAAGCTGAATTAAGTTACGTGGAGCGACTGCCGTCTGACTTCCGCTTCTCCATTTGAGGAGACATCTTTCCATGGTTAAATCAGCTGTCAGTGTATTAGAATGCATTGACTTCCTAATAAAGACTGCCATATATGTTTATGACTGCCGGGACAACGGGCAAACGTGCTATCTAACAGACGGAGCAAGCGATAATCACGCATAACTTCGAAAAGTCATACCTTCAGGGTTTGAACCCGAAAAATAATATATACGAACATAAACCTTTGTGGACTCACAATTAAAATTGTTTGAAAAATGAGACTTCAACAGGCCTTTGAAGTAGGATGCGCAAATTCATTTCAAAAATTAAAAAAGAAGTACACTCCAAAAACTTAAACAATTTAAAGCATCTTCGTCATGAAACCTTTATAGTAAACGTCTCATGTAATATAGTTTTAAGACGAAGTTTCTTCGCGATCCAGAAATGTGACGTCACAATTAGGTTTCTGGAGATTTCTTAAAATGTTTTTTTAAAATAATTGTAACTTTTAAAGGAGTTATCATTGTTTAGGTATCAAGCTAAACAGATATTAAGTTCATGAATGTGTCCATTGTATTATTATTGTTTATTTATTAAACAAACAGCGAGTTGGGCATTGAAATACAGTATTTTGATAGTTTGTCTGTGGGACGAGGCTTTAATTCACAAAATGTAAACTTAAATGTTAAGATAAGTGTGCCAAAAACTACTTCTCAAATATTTTGTTGTGCCCATTACCTGTCAGTTTTGCAATAACTTTTGAAAATAATAATAATCATTTATTGCACTTATAACATAAATAGATTACAAAAGATCCTTAAAAACTAAAAATACAAAGGTGGACTTATCTCTAGAAGAGATCTCTACCAGCCAACCCTAGAAGTTGTAAATCGATGGTACGATAGGTAGGTACGGGATTAAATTTGGTTGAAGATCAATTTTAGAATAATTATGAATTTTAGTTTGTAAAAACCTTTATTGGAAAGTTTCAACCAATTCTTACTTTTATCTTATCTTATCTTTTAGTAAGGAAGTTCTGTCCACTAACTAAACGTCCAAAAGTGAAAGTTTCCTCCTACACAAATAGTTGAAGTACACTTTGGATTAACAAAGTTCTCTTCACTATACGTTTCCAAACTAGGTAACTACACATTATGAGGATCCAAAATATACTCTAACTAGTTTTGAACTAACTTTTGCTTTTTATTTGTGAGTGGTCAATCTGGCTTTTTAATTATAAAACAACTTTTTTAAGAATTTTTTTAAGAGTATACATACATACCATACATTCACGCCTGTTTCCCCGAAGGAGTCATCATCATCATATCAGCCATTTGAAGTCCACTGCTGAACATAGGCCTCCCCAATTGCTTTCCACGTAGATCGATCCTTTGCCGCCTGCATCCATCCTGAAGGGTAAGGCAGAGGCATATTATACGTCCACACTTTGCCAATTATATAGTTGGTCCTACGTAATAGGTGGCGAGCCTATTGCCGCTTACCGGGCACTGTTTTGTTCGCCAAAGCCTCGTCCGTTGATCGGCAGGTGCTCCACTTGCAGGTGAGGTTGACTTGGGCTCCTTAGGTCTTGGTAGGGTCCCTATGCACCCATAATACATAAGACATACGTACATAATAATATTTATAACGTATCCATTGGTTTGTCGCACTGGGTTTTAATCATCAAAAATAAAGTACAAACCATAGGTACTACACATTATCCAACCGAATAATTATAATGAACAAAAATTTATGGAAAGCAATAATGATATAGAGAAGATATATATTTTTGAGGTAGCAGTTTTTGTAAAGTCGAATCCCAATATATTTAAATTACAAACACGGCCTCTATTTTTAAGAAAACGTGATAGAATTTGTAGGAATATTTGTAAAACTACACTTTCTTTAAAAAATATATCCAATATGGTTCCGAGAATTTATGATAAGTTGCCAACTACAATTAAACAATCAAATATTTCTATATTTAAGCGAAATCTATCTAGACTATTAATCGAGAAGTGCTACTATTCAATTCAAGAATATTTTGATGACAAATTTCTGTGACATTGTTTTACTATTTATTGTGGATTATAGGTTGTTTGATTTTAATGTAATGTTATTAATATTATTTACTTAATTTATCGCTTTTATAATAATCATCTTTGATTTTCATTACTTTTTTATTTGACATTTTTATAATAATTGTAAGTACTAATCTTTTGCTTTTAAAATAACTATTCTTATTTTATTTTGACATGTGTTCATTGTTACTACATTAAGTTATTAGTTGTTTTATTATTGTCACTCATAATTGACTGAGTAAGGAAATAATTTTAACTATTATTCAACTTTATATTTGTATGCCTAATACGGTACATTACGGAAGCTATCTATTTATTGTATTGTAAGACCATTATTACCTGTAATGACAATATTTATTTATTTATTATTTATTTATTTATTTATCTTCTCAGTCAATTCACGTCTGACTACTGAGCATGGACCGTCTCTCACAAGTCATAATGGTTCAAACATTCTTCACCACGCGGGTTAAGGGCGGATTTACAAAGACCTGTTCTTAGAGTTCTCGAAGTCGCCCAATAAGGCCTCTGTCAACTCTTCATGACTACGTTTTTTGGGGATAGATATATAGATAACACGTATTTTTTTTAAAATAATTCAAGTTACATAAAAACATATCCCTCAAAACCGAGCGGCAATTTTGCAATTTTGCACATAATAGGTTGGGGAAAAAGTCTTTTCGTATTTTTGTGTGAAAAGTCAAGACATTTTTTTCAAAGTTTATTTACATTTATTTACAATATATATGTACCGTTTTGTTGAATAACTTTCTGCCATTTTGTGGGCAGAGACATTATTCCGTTACTGTAGAAACTTTGGGACTTCTGATCAAAAAAACGGGACAAATAGTTTTGGCAGTCCTCTCTTGAGGTCAACCTTATAGAACCTAAAGAATTCTGCAGAGACCGAAACAGGTGAAAATCTGAAGGCGCAAGGTCAGGGCTATATGGTGGATGCACTAGGACCTCCCAGTCGAACTCTCTTAATTTTTGCTGAGTGGCTAAAGATGTGTGTGGTCTAGCGTTATCGTGATGAAAGACCACACCCTTCCTGTTGATCAATTCCGGCCGTTTTCTCTCGACTGCTTCCTTTAATCTCATCAGTTGCTGGCAGTAAAGATCAGAATCGATGGTTTTGCCGGGCGGTAAAAGCTCATAATAAACAATGCCCTTCCAATCCCACCATACACACAGCATCACCTTATTTCGTGTTAGGCCAGGTTTGGCCACAGTCTGTGAAGCCTGACCAACTTTCGACCACGACCTTTTTCGCACGTTCTTGTCGTACGTGATCCACTTTTCATCGCCAGTTATCAATCTCTTCAAAAACGGCTCGGTTTCATTACGCCTCAATAATGAATCGCAAATGAGTACACGGTTCATTAAGTTTCTTTGAGTGA
This sequence comes from Musotima nitidalis, assembly GCA_949126915.1. Taxonomy (NCBI): domain Eukaryota; kingdom Metazoa; phylum Arthropoda; class Insecta; order Lepidoptera; family Crambidae; genus Musotima; species Musotima nitidalis. The sequence continues at coordinate 4,024,778 of OX421420.1, read as the reverse complement.
GCTCGTGTGGCACCCAAATATCGAGCTTTTTTGTATAACCAGCTTTCTTCAAATGGGTCAAAACTGTTTTGTGGTCAATTCCCAGTTCTTCAGCTACATCGTAACTACTAATATGCCGATCTTGCTCCACTCTTTCAAAAATGGCGTCCATTTTATTCGTAACAGGGCGACCAGAGCGAGGTGCATCTTTAACATCAAAATTTCCGGACTGAAAACGTTTGAACCAAATTTGTGCTACTCTTACTGACACTGCATCAGGTCCATAAACATCACAAATTTTTTTCACTGCTTGAGTTGCATTTTTGCCTTTTTTATAATAAAATTTTAAAATGTATCGAATTTCTTCATTAGATTCACTCATTTTAACGGAGAGAAAAACAAATGAAAAATAGCGGGAAACAACTTTTTTTAATTTTTTTCTTTTCTTTATAATGGAACCTTTTTAATGTTACCAAAACCAGCCAGACACAAATAGTACAGTCAAAAAAATTTATAATAAGTTTATACCTACGTTATGCGAAAAGACTTTTTCCCCGACCTAATACATCAATATAGTGTTTTTTCTAATTTTTTTCTACTTTTGTTTGTTTGTTTCCACTCTAATGTCTTCAAGTATACTATTTAAAAGGTATGGAAGCGTTAGGAGCAACGGCTAAATAAGCCTTCCGAAGCACGGAAGCGTTCAATATTCATTTTCTTATAAACGATCACTGTCCAAGGACTGCATGACCTCTGAGGAAAGACCCCTGTAAAATTTGCTTCACTTTTGTGTTCGTTTTCAGTTGTTTTGCGGAAGGTTCTCAATATGTTATATTATTATTTATTTTTCTATTGTATATATTTGGTTAATTGGTTGGTATCAAACACCTAAAAATATATTTTTTGAATAGCCTGGTTTTAATTTCGTATACTAACATTGTGTGAAAAAACTTACGCTGCTCCTAAAGTGGTGGGTTCCCACACAGGACAAATATTTATAAACTAAAATAAATTGGGTGTTCTTAGGTATTGTAAGTACTTATTTCGGGCTAGATGGCGAAAGGTAAGTGAAATATCTGACGATACTATTCTAAGCATTTGAATATCACTGGATGTGACACATAAACCAAAACAACTTGTTCAAATGTGCGAGTCATGTCTGCACAGATATATTCATATGAAAATGTTCAAGATTGACCTTTTAAAGAACAATACCCTTAAAACTCTTCTTGGCCCTAAAAGGTCAAAACTGATTATTCCACAAATTTTCTACCTTAAATCAAATCCATAAGGTTCATGTTATGAAGGGAAATCTAATAACCACGATCAATACCGCTATTTAAGAATTAAAATACAACTAAACTTAAAAATACACAAGATTTTTTTAACACAAAAAAGTATTGAATACCAGATTACACAAAGCAAACAAGTTCATTGCCATATCATATATCATTTGCATTAACACGTTAAAATCAGAAACTCTAAACAACACCCCATTAAGTCCTATTCCAATGCTTGCTTACATTTAAAAGAAAATGTTGAGAACAACTGTGAAAAGTAATGTCGCATCAATCTCTGTCAAACACAATTTGAGCCTACATTTAGAGAAGGCAAACCTTTTGAATTAATAATACAGCGAGACGTGATTGAAGGCTGTATTAAAGTTTACGTGACATCGAGCTGGGTTGCTTGTGTTGATAAACGGCACCTAGACATATTTAGCTAACAGTGGCTGTAACATTAAGTCATTAATTACAATTACTACAATGTAAGAGACCGCGGGAGTGTCTGAACTTCATAAATTCACGCCTGTTTCCCAAAAGGATAGGCAGAGGCTTATGATACGCCCACACTTCGCCAATTCTACAGTCGGTACCACGTAATAGGTGGCGAGCCTATTGCCGCTTACCCAGCACTATTTGGTTCGCCATAGCCTCGGGAATGTCCGCCAGAGCCTCGTCTGTTGACCGGTAGGTGCACTACTTGCAGGTAAGGTTGGCTTTGGCCGAATCAATTCTTGGTATAATCTATACACCCTTTATCTGACTATGAGCGTCATGAGATAGCTTAATCTCGCTCGGCGTGCAATGGAGAGAGCTATGCTTAAAGTGCCCCTATATGATAGAATCAGAGGGGAAATCCATAGGAGAACTATAGTGACCAACCGATCCGTCCGATTCCGAGTGAAGAACCGATGACTTCACCAATGGCGATCGCGCATCGGTAAACGTAATAAAGGTCGGCCTCCCAAACGACGGAACGATCATCTGATCAAGACAGCGGGTAGTCGGAGTATGCATGCATCTCAAGATCACTCTTTGTGGAAAATAATTGTGGAAGCTTATCATCATCATCATCATTGTTGCATGTACGTGAATCTAAGCTTCGTGATTTAGTGTAATAATATTTCAATTGTTTTTTTTCCAATTTTTATTATGACGTTTTCAAGTACTATATATAATAGTTTATGAAATAAATAATTTTTTACTTTACTTTTTACATTATCATCACCTCAACCCATTCACGTCATACTACTGAGGACGAGCCTCCTCTCATATACCAAGGTGCGAGGGTATTGGGTCATACTCCACCACGCGGACCCAGTGCGGACTGGCGGAGGCAGGTGTATGGCGTCCTGCTGTTAGAATTTTTCAAGCCGCCCAATTAGGCTACTAACATGGCTTAACGACTACCACATTTAGTGATGACCGGAACCAACGGCTTAACGAGCCTTCCGAAGCACGGAAGCGCTCGATATCAAATGCCACACAAACGGTCACCCATCCAAGGACTGACCTCTGTAAACTCTGCTTTACTTCGGTGATAATTCAAGACCACTGAGCACCGTGGAGCTACGAGCGTGAAAGCTTATGTTATATACCTACTAAACATTAAGTGAAATACTAACCATTTTCGTCGCATCCGGATTCGTATTTATTTAGCATGAAATCTTACGACCATGTAAGTGCCACAGCCTAAGCAAGCAGATACGCGTATATGAACATGCTTGTGGAAAAGCGCTCTTAGAATCGGGTACACGGTGCAATGTGGCACCGCAATGATTCCACCTTATTGGCGTACCAGCTGTGTGATCGCTAGTTATGCGAAATTATTGTGGTCTGACCCGGCATTGCATCTACAGTTTATATGCAGTTCGGACCTATTTCTTTTCTGCAGAGTTATTATAAAAACTAATGTATACCTCACAACGATAGGCTTATGTTTAGCTGTGGAAGTTCTTGAGCTAAACAGCAGACGTCGGAGATGAAGCAAAATATAGAAACTCTTCGATGTATTCTAATAAAACTTCAAGTTTCTTGTTATAATCGTATTGCTTAAACTCACCCTCGACCTCTCTAGACCCTCCTAAACGCTTATAACAACAGACAAATAAAAAACTCGAATAAAAACTATTTCTAAAAAGTCAAAGACTGTCTCGAGTTGTCTTCTACGCGTGGGTGCAAAAAACCATGAAGGTGTTTAAAAAATCACGCACAATTTTTATTTTTACGACCAAAGAGAAATATTTACAAAAGAGCTTCTATATCTAACTAGGCCTCCTTAAGCTGTTATTTCTTTTCAAAAGTTAGTAGCTAAGGTGTTTATTAACAAAAGCTTAATTTCAATAGTTTACTATTTAATACCAACGTTTCTACGTAATCCGTTACACATTATACAACCCTACCTTAAACATTTTAACAAACCTAATTCAAACTTCATCCATTAAACTTAATAACTGATATTCGGAGTTTAATCTTGCATTAAAACTGTTTAATAGCTGTAACTTGTACTGTAACTAAATGCATGTACTGGCTAGTATGTTTATTATAATATGTATACAATTAATCATGCAATGAATGAATGCTGATGAAACAATGACAAGATTAAGGCGGCGGGAAGCCGGTGGAAGGTCAATCGCCGTGGAAGGAGGCGCTTTTCTATTAACACATTTCTGTGACGGAATTTAACATCACAACTTTTTAGTTTACAACTGCTAGCGTTGGCTGGTAGAAATCTCTTTAAGGTATAAGTCCACTTTGAACACTTAATTTCATATACTTTATGTGACATTGTTTTTTGCAATAAAATATTGTTAATGTTATGTGAGCATGATCGATCATAGTAAAAAAATCCTACCAAGACCTAAGGATGCCCCAAGTCAAACTCACCTGCAATTGGTGCACCTGCCGATCAACAGACGAGACTCTGGCGAACATATCAGTTCCCGGCAAGCGAAAACCTATAAGTGGGACCAACTACCCAATTGGCGAAGTGTGGGCGTATAATATAAATAGTTTCTAGAAAATCAGCGGCATCTATAAGTAGAAGAGGAATTAACAATATATATATGTCGATACTGCTGTTTGGTAAAGTTGTTCGAGTTATTGCTTTAAATTCAGAAGCTCCAAATTCTCTTCGTTTGGTAAGTAGGACAATATATCAAGAAATATAAAGCCATGTCTTTTAAGGGGCAGGCCTACGCATCCCTTCGCCTCAGATTATCTTTAGTGGATGATATTATTCACGGCCATTGTTTCAAAAAAGGTTAAACTTATTCAGGACTGTGCTCAGTTTTGACGGAAGTCGCCTACACCGCTTCCGTGAACACCCCCCCTTTACTTAATAATACTTTCTTTACTTTAATAAGACTTAATTTTAAAAGAGTTCAAGAATTTAAATTGAGTAACTGTTATAGTAATTACCTGAAGACTACTTCTTGAGCTTCATGAGCGGAAGCCCGAGTTCAGTTCTGGGACATTATTGGATTAAGTTGATTATTATTTTTTGTCGATTATAAAAAATTACTTGTTTGCGATCGCCCGAGTAGTAATAGAACCTATTGATATCCAGTCCACTGCCATCACAACACCGCACTGTACACTATCTTACTAGAACTTTGAGATATGCGTGTCGAGCCCACGTCATATTCAGCGCGTCCATCGAAGTCCACGGTAGCTTATCAGATCAGTGGATACGGTTTCCCCCTGAACAGGTCTCCACCTTGGCGTGGTGGGGGGGCTGAGTACCAACCGGAGGCCGGGAAAGGGTAACACCCAGAAGTTGGCGATTCTGAGTGCCCTCAGTACTGATCACCGGGGGGCAACTGCAGAGGGCGCAATGCGCGGGCCAGGAGCGTCTTAGGCAACAGGGGCAGGGGGACCCTACTGTCTAACCATAGACCCACCGAAAAGTCGGCCAAACACGCTATGGTCGCACAAGGAGGTAGGAGGAGCGCGTCCACTGCGTCTCTCTAAGGAGGTCCTCCCGGTTTTGGTTCATTAGACCAGAAGGCAGTGTGTAAATGCATATTGTTACCGACGTGAAAATAAGTAAACAAATTGGATAGAAAGAAATAAAGAAAAACGTTTATTTAAAACCATATACAAAAATAAAACGAATAAATAATATAAAACTGAAGATACCTACATGTCTACATGATTATGAAAAGGTATCTACTCAGCATGTGCCGTAGCATCTAAGTGATGCCTCGACGCTGGTCTTCCGTAGATACCTGAACTAAAATAATATAAAAGATACTAAACAAAAATATAAATATGACAATATAAAGGGAGGTCACTGCTACAATGAGTATTTTAGTTGTTTCGATTTCTACTTGTTAAAAATCTCCATATATAAAAACACAGTCTCATATATTGCATTGTAAATGCGTAAAAGAGTTATAAAGTATAAAAATTTATGAAGTACCTAAGTCTTTATCGATTGTTACATACTTAATACTTGTCCAAGTATTTCTTCGACTGTGAGGGTAATTTTTCTAAGTGACGTAATAATGCTATTACATAATAACTAACTGAAATAAATACTGCTTAGGACTGGTAACCGTTCCCAATCAAAGAGCTCTTCTCTTTTTCTTGCTTTTCATTGATATTACAAGCCTTAATTTTGTACGCCTGAAATGTCTAAGAATACTTTAATACGTACCATGTCGCATCAATCTTTGAATACAAATAGTTTAGCTATAGCTTAAGGAACTTTTTCTAGTGAATTAGATAAAGTTCTTAAATAAAAAGCTCCTTTTTTGTATGGTTTGCCCCAGAAGTGTCTGAATTCTAGCCTTCTGGTTAGAGTGACAGTATACCAAAAGGTTACTTTGAAAACCGAGTATACCTGCTGTAGCGATATTACTGCTGGAGTTTAGGTTTCAATATTTGCACAGTCTCCCTGGTTTATCGTAGTTCAGCAAATCGTTTGCATACACCCCACATTTAACGAGGTACCGAACCTCACCCAAGATTTACCCTTGACTCGAACAATTTCGGAGCATAATAAATATTATGACGGCACGATATCGTTAATTTGTTTGCTTTCGGCTTACTGAATATCCTTGGGACACGATAGAAAACGTATACCGTATGCCTTTTCAGCTCATCCACGTGAAAGTGTCTTCAGTTTATATTATTATTTTAATTTCTTTGGGACAACAAACAGTTGTACAATATGTATAAATAGTAACTTATTAAACATTAAAATGTGTCACCAGCACCGTTATCCACGAGTTACTAATAAAATAAATTGTTACCACAATGCACTTATGCAAAAGCCACTTATAAAACTACAAAACATGTTTACACACACGCAAACACGAATCTGGCAATAGAAATGTTAAAACGAATTATTAAATTTATTTACAGTTTTCCCTTAAAGTAACAAAATTTTATATTATTTGAACTTAACGTGCGGGTCTTTGGAACTACACTCATACTGTGAACGGCAGTCTATCAGCACTCGAATCAAAAACATATTGAGACTTATTACAAAACAAGGTCTAAAGTTAAACCAGGTATAAAACTAGTGCCGTCTCTTTTATTCGATAAAATAAAGACAGTGACAGAGCTAGTTTAAAATCTGGTTTAACTTCAGAACTTGTTTCGTAATAAGCTCCTAAAAGTCGTTCCATTGCAAGACTATTTGTCTGTGAAATTCTCTACCGGCGCATGTGTTTCCCAAATACTATAATCCCGGGTATTAAAAGCGTGATGTGAAACGGCAAGCCGCCATGAGTGCGTGCGCTTGTTACCTTTTTCTACGGTATGGAGGTGTATAGGGATTCTACCAAGGCCTAAGGAGCTCAAGCCAACCTTACCTGCAAGTGGTGCCCCTGCTGATCAACGGGCGAGACTCTGGCGAATATAACAGAGCCCGAAAAACAGGCTCGCCATCTATTACGTGGGACCAACTATATAATTGGCGAGGTTTGGGCGTATAATATGCCTCTGCCTACCGCTTCGGGGAAAAAGGCGTAAATGTATGTATGTATGTGTATGTATGGATGTGTATATATGGAGCGCTCTTACTTTTTTGGACTGCATCAAGTGCTGCATCAGACGGGATGTGATCATTATGACGTGTCAAATTTAAAAAAACAAAAGAGGATATTCAAAAACCTAGAGGTTCCTTGAAGCGTATAGGAATGTCATCGCTGATGTATCTTCTAGCGCCTTTATTACATGTCATACGCCCATTGGACTAGTTCTTTAAATGATGATATATTTTTTTAATGCCGAAACTTATGTATTAAGTTACTCAATCAGTATTACGTCCGTAATATCACTAGTACTGAACACTCTTTTTTGTACACACTGTAAGAACACACACTCAAAGATGAACGCTCAATTGATAGACTAAGGGAACTAGCCTACTTTAAAGCCTTCGCTTCTCGGCATAATAATATAATTCATGTGCACTTTCAGTTTTCTCTTTATAATATTAGGTCGGGGAAAAAGTCTTTTCGCATAACGTAGGTATAAACTTATTATAAATTTTTTTTGACTGTACTATTTGTGTCAGGCTGGTTTTGGTAACATTAAAAAGGTTTCATTATAAAGAAAAGAAAAAAATAAAAAAAAGTTGTTTCCCGCTATTTTTCATTTGTTTTTCTCTCCGTTAAAATGAGTGAATCTAATGAAGAAATTCGATACATTTTAAAATTTTATTATAAATAAGGCAAAAATGCAACTCAAGCAGTGAAAAAAATTTGTGATGTTTATGGACCTGATGCAGTGTCAGTAAGAGTAGCACAAATTTGGTTCAAACGTTATCAGTCCGGAAATTTTGATGTTAAAGATGCACCTCGCTCTGGTCGCCCTGTTACGAATAAAATGGACGCCATTTTTGAAAGAGTGGAGCAAGATCGGCATATTAGTAGTTACGATGTAGCTGAAGAACTGGGAATTGACCACAAAACAGTTTTGACCCATTTGAAGAAAGCTGGTTATACAAAAAAGCTCGATATTTGGGTGCCACACGAGCTCACTCAAAGAAACTTAATGAACCGTGTACTCATTTGCGATTCATTATTGAGACGTAATGAAACCGAGCCGTTTTTGAAGAGATTGATAACTGGCGATGAAAAGTGGATCACGTACGACAAGAACGTGCGAAAAAGGTCGTGGTCGAAAATTGGCCAGGCTTCACAGACTGTGGCCAAACCTGGCCTAACACGAAATAAGGTGATGCTGTGTGTATGGTGGGATTGGAAGGGCATTGTTTATTATGAGCTTTTACCGCCCGGCAAAACCATCGATTCTGATCTTTACTGCCAGCAACTGATGAGATTAAAGGAAGCAGTCGAGAGAAAACGGCCGGAATTGATCAACAGGAAGGGTGTGGTCTTTCATCACGATAACGCTAGACCACACACATCTTTAGCCACTCAGCAAAAATTAAGAGAGTTCGACTGGGAGGTCCTAGTGCATCCACCATATAACCTTGACCTTGCGCCTTCAGATTTTCACCTGTTTCGGTCTCTGCAGAATTCTTTAGGTTCTGTAAGGTTGACCTCAAGAGAGGACTGCCAAAACTATTTGTCCCGTTTTTTTGATCAGAAGTCCCAAAGTTTCTACAGTAACGGGATAATGTCTCTGCCCACAAAATGGCAGAAAGTTATTCAACACAACGGTACATATATATTGTAAATAAATGTAAATAAACTTTGAAAAAAATGTCTTGACTTTTCATACAAAAATACGAAAAGACTTTTTCCCCAACCTATTATATTTTATATTGACAATAAAAATAAGCAGAAAGCTCGCTTCAGCGATCTTACTGCTCGGTAATAATTAATGAGTATAATCTAAGATAACATACTTGAAGCATAATTATATTAAAATAATATTCGTTATGCCTAGTTGGAGCAGATGTGTAAAATAAGCTAACATTTTAGAATAACTTAAAATCTTTTCTGAAATATAAGTAAATAAAAATATAAATTACATAGAAAATAAACAGCAACTTAAATTACAAAATCTTTTATAAAGCGTCACAAACAAACTAACTGAAAATGATACAACATGTAATATATTATGCAACAAAACCTGATACCATTAAAGTTAGCTCATAGCCGCAATTTCGATCTGGAAACTAGAACTTGAGCCGGAAAGATGAATCTAGAATCTAGACCGAAGCCGAGTCTGTTGTTGACATAGGCTTGATTACGCGACTATCTCACTTTGTCAGTTTATCACAGAGTAGAAGCGATATATGTCACGCTGTATTATTTACTGTTACAAGATTCATTGGGTCATGTTAAGAGTACAACTTTATTTACTTTTCATATTCGTTAACAACGGGCGTCGTGGACTTTACGTCTTAATTTACTCTCTTAACTAAAGGTATCACAGAATACTGGTTATCATCACTATTTCAGCCTTATAATTTTTTCTGCCGAACGTTGAGGGTATTTTGGGGATATTTGCCCATAATCACAACACCTTTTTTTATCGTCGGTGAAAAAATGCTGTTTACGCACTGTTTCCCGGCCAAAGGGGGAGACGGGAAGGGGTGTGGGGCTCACTGCGGCAGACACGACCACCGCAGTCCTACCCACTAAAAAACTTCCGACGACGCCCACCGCTGTTGAAAAAGGGGCGGAGCACCAGTGCTAGGGTTTGTAGCTTCTGGTACCCCGCCCGCGGCCAACGTCCCCCGGATCAGAACCGGGGGGACCTCCTCAGGGAGGTGCGATGTCATGCGCCCCCCCCTAGCTCTATGTGCGGCCATGGCGTAACTGGCCGACTTCTGGGGGGGGTCTATGGCGAGACGGAAGGGGCCCCCTGCCCCCGCCGCCTAAGACCCCCCAAAATCACAACACCTGTCCACAGGCGGGTTGGTGTTCACACATTAGTTTACAGGATGACGCTACTGCTCGTTATCCGGTAGGATTTCTTTTCGTCGCCTCTTACTGGAGAGGGTGCTACTATACTTGGCCGGCACCACACGGCTCAGAATGTTATTGTTACGAGTTAAATATAGTCGAAGCGATATGCGCCATATTTACACTAACAAGCTTCATTAGACTGACTGATTTGATTTAAATTTGTTACTTTTGTTGGTTCTGGTATGCATACGAGTGGCTTAAATATTAATAGTAAGTACTTGTTAAACCGTATCATTTTTCACTTTAATTTTATTTTTCTCAGCGATGCTTGATTGTGCTTTAATTTTTTTACAGCTATAAAATTTTTGGAAATACTCCCTAGGAAGTTCAAATTGTCATAAAATGGAGTTATTGTGTGATTTTTATTTCATATTGTTGTTGTATCAAAGTATTCTTTACCAGAGCAACTACGGTAAAAAATATTGAAAGCAATACAGCAACAAACTGCCTGAAAGGTAATTTTTTTACTTGGCTCATTATTACACAAAATGTGTTAATTGTTAATCTATTTGTTTGCACGTTTCCATATAATAACTGGTGTTGGTATTCTTATAAAGGGAAAAGTTATATTTTAATCTGACACTTGGCTCGACTAAATTCACGAATCTTTCGTGGCTAATTAGAATTTATTGCGGAAAGAGTTCGTGCGACAAGGGCACAAAGCCCCTTAGTTCTTTTGAGTTAATCTTCTTTATACCAGCAGAGAAAACCGCATACGGTCTTGTAGTTCTTTTTTAAATTTGTGTTTCCTTATATCATTGCTGTATAGGGATCCTACCAAAACCTGAGGAGCCTACCCATCCAAACCTGCAAATGGTGCACCTGCCGATCAACGGAGGCTCTGGCGAACATTACAGTGCCCGGTAAGCGGTAATAGGCTCGCCACCTATAACGTGGGACCGACTATATAGGTGGCGAAGTTTGGGCGTATAATATGCCCCTGCTCACCCATTCGGGGGCGTGTTTGTATGATATAATTACTAGAGATGTGCTGATTATAACTTTGGCCGGCTAGTCGTTTAGTCAGTTGTAAAGAAACGGTTGCAATTTTACGACTAGAGTTTTGTATCCGGCTACGGAAAACAGAATTTCCTTTTATAATGAAACATTTTGAGAAGACTTTTTCACATTAATGAGTGGAGTTTCGTAACCGGCTACGTAAACATACTTCACGTTGGAAAACGTCAGCGGCATAAACAAGGAATATATAAAGTGTAGTATATGATTTTAAAAGTTTGTGTCAACAGAAAAGTATTTGAGTATTTACATAGGTACTTATAACTGTAGCATAAGCTATGCTCGAGTGGGTTTTATAATTTCACTCAAATCTTCTTTCGGAACCCGACTTGGCTTAATTCTAAAAAGAGGGCAAACGTCAATGTCAGCAAAATATAAAAAAAACCATAACTGTAAGTTTTGCACAAATTTAGCAAATACCAACCGGCCGTGATCTTGTCCACGTGACCCATAGATGCTTTGTATTTTTGGTATAGAATGTAGCCAAAGTTACATAAGGAGTTATAAAAGGCGTACCTACCTGATAATTAATCTTTAATTTCATTTATTTATATAATTAACTGAATGGTTATAAAAAGAACTTTCATAGGCACTTACTAAATGAAAGAATGAAGCTTCTCTTAGGATTAATTAAAACCCTAGTTCTAGTCTATCGGTATAGGGCACTTCATTTCATTTAAATTAACCTTTTCAAGCACTTTTCTGAGAGCGCTTTAAAATTTTATAGTATTCGAACGATGAATTATTATAATTAAAAACATCTTTATTGTTTTCTGGGAAGGACGCCTCAGTCATGGGCTCAATATCGATACGATACGATCTTATACAATTATGCGATTGTGCCACTAGTGTATAGGGATCCTACTAAAATCTGAGGAGCCCAAGCCAACCTCACCTGCAAGTGGTGCACCTGCTGATCAACGGACAAAGCTCTGGCGAATAAAAGTTCCCAGTAAGCGGCAATAGGCTCACCAAATATTACGGACGAACTATATAATTGTGTTTGGGCGTATAATATTCCTCTGCATACCGCTTTGGGGAAACAGGCGTGATTATATGTATGTAATTGTTATTTCAAGACCTTGGGGTATTTTGACAGTGGCGGGTCAGTTTGTTTATGAAAACCTAGTATATGTACATAAAAATATTGATAAATTGAGTAAAAAAAGCGATATACATAACCTAAACACAAGGAATAAGCTTAAACTAGTTGTACCTGCCACCAGGCTCCAAAAAAATATCAAATCTTTTAAAGGTCAATGTGTGCGATTCTATAATAAAATCCCAAGCAATATACAGCAATTAAGCCTAAATAAATTTAAATTAACAATAAAACCCAAGCTGTCTTTAAAGGGATACTATTCTATTAAAGACTATATGGCTGATAAAAATGCTTGGGATTAAACTGCCGTTTCATACAGCCTATTCTAATATGAATGACTTAAAGCATGAATATTGGTATATTATGTTGCATTGTATAGCGTCACAGACAAATTAAGATTGTAACTAACCAATCGATAATTTAAAAGAGCATAGCCTGTGAGTTTCTTGCCAGTTCTTCTTACAGAGCGGTGGCTCGGAACTGGCACTTAGATTCACTTCCACTTAAATATTTTTTGTTTTTTTAAATTGTTTGTTTGCAAGTGAATCTAAGCTTCGTGATTTTAGTATAATTATATTTTATTTGCTTTTGTTATTTTTTTATAATTTTGACGTTTTCAAGTACTATGTAATAGTTTATGAAATAAAAAGTATTTTGACTTTGACTTAATTTAATTTATAGTGTATTACACAATTGCTTTGTTTTTTGATTTGTCTCAGTTCTTGTCTCAGTTCGTGAATCTTGTCTTTATATCTAAGTCCGGAAAAAGGAATCCTAGTGACGGGTGCTTTGAGTAAAAAACTCTTTAGGATAATAAAGTGACTGAAGGATTACCGCAGGACAATGGTCTAAGATCTTATCATAATTAAATTGTAAATGGCGTTGATAAAAAAAGCGTTAAACAGAATAATAAAAATGATGATAATAATTTCTTGAGTGGGGTACTGGTTAAAATAATTAAGATGTGGGATCTAGTGAAAGTAAGTGTGAAGTTTGGAAACTCAATTATACACTAAACCAAAAACTAAATTGTCCAAATATTCGCATTCAACATTGCTTCTAGTGGTATTTAAAACTAAGCAAAGCTTGTATTTTAGGAAACCAATTTAATTTAGGTTACAGACTTTTAATGTGTATACTTATGTCTAAGCTCGTATGAATGTGTATCTATCGGTGAGATTAAAAATAATATGAATTATGATTTGTAAGGTTCAAGGGACGTTCACATGTGATACGGATCGAGGCCAATATCTAATAAAAATCAATGTTCACAGACAGCTCACACATTGCATCCAAAACTAAGTAGAGTTTAAATTATGAACAAATACTAGAAAACAGATGAATAATTATGAGGTCGTTTATCTGGAGACAGAAAATAGTACAATCTTAATTGTGGATTGTATTGGGCTAAGATTATAGAAGAATTCAAGCGTGTAAATGCTTGCAAACTTTGAATAAAAAGAAGACCAGCAAGTATTATTTATTTAAATCTTTGAATACCCTCGAACCTCTTTAACCTCAATGATTTGCTGTTACATCTGAGGGTGTATTGTGAATTCACCAGTACGGAAAGATATTAAGTATACTTCCTTTTGATGTACCTTCCAAACCACTTAGATAATCGCAGAACAGATATGTTGTTGTTATTGTTGAGCGGCGATAGCCCACTGACGAGACCTCTTGCCATTAAATCAGAGGGTATCGAGTTCAAACCCTGGTGGCGCACCTATGACTTTTAAAGTTATGTGCGTAAGTATCGCTTGCTTTGTCCGTTAGCACGTTAAGCCGTTGGTCCCGGCTGTCATGAACATCTATGGCAGTCGTTATTAGGAAGTCAGTGCCTTCTAACAGACTGGCAGCTGGTTTAACCATATAATGATGTTTCCCTCTGGGTTGCGGAGGTCAGACGGCGGTCGCTCCAGGTAATAACTAAAATTTAGTCAAATCGTGTGAGAGTGAGAAGACCCTGGGTAATCTTAAGTCTAGGGCAACCGGGATAATGCTAAGATATGATGATGGAGAGATGTTGTTTTTATATGGTTCTTATGCATTTAATGAGGAGAAATGAGTGCATCACATTTGTTTCTAAATCACCTAATAAGGATTATGTAGGGACTCCGTAAACTCATTCCTTAGGGCGAACCATATAAAATTATCATATTACGCGTGCGGGATAAACAAGCAATTTTCGATGAGTTTACTATTAACAATAAAGGTTATAAAAAAAAATTTGGCGTGTTGGCAAGTATACCCGCACTCCGCTTCTAAGGTTATAGGTTCCATTCCCACACAGGACAAACCTTTGTGTGCATGAACAGAAATATTTGTTCTTGTCTGGGTGTTTTTCTATGTGTAATACGTATATGTTTACTAAAAATAAAATATTTAGGTATATTTATCCGTCATTTAGTATCCATAACACAAGTTCTTATCGGAACTAAATAACAAGGGTAATTCTCAGATTTTTTAAAAATATTTATTTACGTACATACAATCAATCACGCCTGTTTCCCGAAAAGGTAGGCATAGGCTTATTGTTAACGTCACCATAAATAAACATATAAAGAAAAAGCATACCTAAGAAACCGGTTACCGATTAGTATTCTAATATTTCAAGAGTCGTGTATTGAATTATACTTTGAAAAATCGTTTATGTTTTGCTACTTATAGACCAGGTCATATTCTGTCGTAATAATCCAGCGTTTGATCCTTCCCGTGAAAAAATACTATGTAATTGATAATCGAATCTTTTTTTATAGTGTTTATAGGGCTCCTACTAAGATCTGAGGATCCCAAGCCAACCTCACCTGCAAGTGGACCTGCCGATCAACGAACGAGGCTCTGACAAACATAAAAGTTCCCGAAAAGCGGCAATAGGCTCGCCACCTAATACGTGGGACCAACAATATAGCTGGCGAAATGTGGGCGTATAATATGCCTCTGCCTACTCCTTCGGGAAAATAGGCGTTATATTATGTATCTTTTTTTAAAACTTAAGTTTACAAAAAAATGTGCCACGGAAACCAGTGTGGTCGACCTCCTCCAAATGGCTCAATCGATGTAAAAGTATTACTTTGATATATTTAGTACGTATAGGAACGGGTCGTAAAGTATAATGCTTCCCTCTTGCATTTATTTCAACATTTTATTTGCAAAACAACGTTTGCCGGGCAGCTAGTATTATGGTGGCGTCTGAAAACGTATTCTTGACATGACTAGCAGTGCCTAGTAAGGTCATAAGAAATCGCAGTTTTATTGAGAATGCTTATTTAAAGTTAATTAAGAGAATCTGCATTTCTGTAATCATTAGTGGATCAATAGGACCGATGAGCGCTGGGATAGACGAGTTCTAGAGTGTATACCACGGGTTGGAAAGTAGTGTAGCCCTCCAGTTAGGTGGAGCGATGATATATGCAAAATGGTTGACTGGTCAATACAGCTGATAGCTGAAGAGAGAGGTGGTTAGTCTTTTGCCCACAATGACACTAAGCAATATCCAACACTCATTATTTTGTCGAGGATGACACTGACTTCTGTCATAAAAAAAACTCTTTCTTTTATGAACGGCTTCTATCTATATTCAGTTTATTTCGTGTTGGGTACAAGTACCGGTCGCCATGACATTTGAAGGCAAAATCCCACAGGTTTTCAACCTAGCACTGAATTGCAAAATATTTTTGTTTTTAATACCAAAACTTTTTGGTGCTCATTTAATTTACATTTGTGTGAGGGTGGCGTTTGCTTGTTTGTTTGCGACAATAGGCTCGCCACCTATTACGTAGGACCAAAAACGTATAATATGCCTACCCCTTCGGATTCTTCGGATTCTTTCTTTTGTTCAATCTATATGATGCAATGATAAATAAGTCGTATAGGCAACTGGGATTTATATTGCGTATCTGTAAACCATTTCGTAACTTATTAACTTATAAAGTATAATATAACTCTTATGTAAGAAGCCACTTAGAGTTTGCAAGCTCTGTTTGGCACCCTTTCTTTAAAAAACATATTGATAAGATAGAGGGAGTTCAGAAAAAGTTTGTAAGGGCTCTCTGCTACCGTACTTGTCATTTGTATTCGGATTATGAGACTTCCTCTGTAGCACATAACATTACTCAATTGTGTCACCGTCGCGAATTGGCTGACGTTGCATGCCTTTATAAAATAATTAATAATCAAATAGATGCCCCTGCATTGCTTCATGAAATATTATTTAGAGTGCCACATCGAAGTAAACGAGCTTGCCGTAAAAAGCATTTATTTTTTATCCGTATTTGTAGAACGTGTTACGCTAGTAATAGTTTTATCAGAAGATCTTGCAGACTGTATAATGATAAACTCATAGATGTTGACTTTTTTAGTGAAAGTTTAAATTGTTTTAAGAAAAAATCGTTGCAATTACTTGCCTCGTCTTAACTGTGGTGTTTATATTTTAATGGTTGTATCCTATTATTGTATGTTAGTATTACCGATTCTGTTCATATACATATGGATATGAGTAGGTATGTGTGTGTGTATATATTACATTGTTTAAATATTGCATTGGTATTTGTGTCTAAGTATGTATTCGAGGAAACTCTTTATTTTTCCAGTTATGTGCCTAAGTATGTATTCGAGGAAACTCTTTATTTTTCCATTTATGTGCCTTAGATATGAAACTATAGGTCTAAAACTATGTTTAATTTTAGTACTATTCTCTTTTTGTATATGACTGTTTGTTTCTAAATATAATAAATAAATAAACAAGCGTGATATTATGTATGTATGTGGCGTTTCAGTTCTACTACAATATTACTAAGCAGTGTGCTTACGCAGTTGAATCATTCAGAAATGACTTTGATGATCTAGTCCAACTAAGATACGAACCAGCTACTTCTAATTTTAGAAAAAAGGTTTTTCTAGTATATTTTAAACCTATGGAACTCTTGCAGCTCCGCGGAACTGGGTAGTTGGAAACCATCACAGAAGTAATGCAGTAATCTCAGAGGTCAGTTGTAGGATGGGTGAGCGCTTCCGTGCTTCGAGTCAAGTTAAGACGTTGGTCACGTATTATATTAGATCGTGCACACAAATTATTGTCCTCCAAGAAAATCAGATCCGAGAGATTTGGAGTTAAGAAAGGGGAATGCCGCTCTCGACGCCATTTTGGTTATACTTTTTTTTGCTCGCGACTTTAGTCTTACTTCGTAGTTTTAGCTGCGAATTTTAAATCACTATTTTACGTCATATAGGGTTTATAAAAAAAACTATTCTTATAATGTAATTCTTTAGCGTATTATTATTGAGCCATACATGAATAAACTTTCATTTATAGCAAATCTCAAAATGACAATATCCTTAAGATATGAATTTGTCATTCTGTTACGTTTTAATTTAATGCCAAAAAAACATTATAGATTACAGCGATATAACTATAAGTAAAAGCATAGTTATTTCATTTTGACGCCAAGTCCCAACGTGATATATATTATTAGCTCAAAATTACAAATAAAACACAAAAAACTTCAAAAAATCCCATGTGACCCCGTCATATAACCTTTTCTTTTATAGTAAAATTATTTGTTTGTTTTAAAAAAAATATATTTTTAATGTTCAGTTATAACTTAAATATTTTTTACACCATACATATGTATATTTTTAAATTTCTTTCCACACTCATATGTTAAGTATCAAAACTCTTTAAAAATAAGAAAGGTAAAATTAGAAAGGTGTATTTTTTATAGTCTGCATATAAGTTTTATTTATTGAAATATCTGGTATAGACTTATTCAAGAGTAATTAAAAATTTTTGATCGTTGTCGGTTATAGACTAAATGTTTTAAATATTATAAGCATATTTAAAAATATTTATTTTTGTTATTACGTTATTTATTATAGTTTACTCGTAATTGGATAAAGCCATAATCAACTGGAAAAAGTTTTAAAATTTCGAGATTAGGAACTTAAAGGCATTAAAAAAGTTTATAACTCACCAACAATTCAAAACTCAGTCGCAACAATCTTCATACTAAACTGGCCACTGAGAAAAAAGGTCGCGCTCCATTTGAAAAAAGAGTACAAAATCAAGTTTCAAATTCACTGAGTACGAGGGTGAATCTACGTAGAATGATATTTTTGATAGAAATTTTTGATTTTGTATCAACCCACGTGAAGAGCTTCAGTACGATATAGAATCTATTGTTACCATGATTCTAAGCAATTGTATACTAAAAGCACAAAAATCAGACCTCTATTTAATAAACTATTGATAAAATAAGAAAAAAGACGTTCAGAATAATGACTGTGTATCAGGAAAATGATATTGCAATAAATAACAATGACGTGTCTTAATAATAATGAAAAAATATATAGGTAGGAGGACAAAAGAAGGAGGAGAACAAAAAGAATAAAACATATTTATGTAGAAAACATGATTTTTAATCATTAGTGATTAGTAGTAACAATAGGAACTTGTTCTTGATTTTATATAATTTCTTATTCCAAAATGTAACAAGCAAAGTATGTAGGTACTCTTTTTAGAGCAAAGTTATTTCAATTTATACCGAGTGAATATTGTAAAAGTGATATTTATAACATCTTACTTACTAAACTTTATGGGGAAATTAAGATACAGTGATGTGTGAGTGATAATATAATTATTACACAAAACAAAATCTATTTTTGAAATGAAAAAAATTACCTTCCATATGTAAATCCGTTTAGTCATAATTTTTATTAGGTTTAACTAAGCCTGATAGTTCTACAGTTACCAACACACGGTATTTATTTAAATCACTTAAGTACGATTAATTCGTGAGAACCATAATATGTATTATTATTATTATAAATATAAACATAATCATCTCGTAAAAAAATTTGTTAACTTCAATAGTCATTGAGAAACGTAATACTTATATTAAAAAACGTAGGCACAAAACTTAACTATAGGCTCTTCTTTTACATTTAATTAAATATTTGGTACTGATTGATGATTGATTGTGGTCACACAAACCACCAACTTACAATTATATATTTTCAAAAATAGATTGTTTTACAGTGATTATAATATTTGGCATTGATTGACCATAAACACTAAACTTAAGTAAAATAATTTGTGATTGAGTGTTACTTAATCATAAAGAAATCTCTTTCAGAAAGATCTTAAGAGGGCTTTACGCCGTTCAGCATTCCATACAAATTTCCGAGTTCGAAATTTTACAAACCAATAAGCCAATTTTAATAAAACTTTGCACGCTTATGTAAAATACAGAGATCTAAATAGTTATCAGAAAACTTTTGTACAAAACGTTCACGCAGCTGAATTAATGCGATTTTAAGTCTACTATAGAAAGTTTAAAATCGCATTAATTCAGTTGCGTGAACGTTTTTTACAAATGTTTTCTGATAACTATTTAGATCTATGTATTTTATTTAAGCTTGCAAAGTTTTATTAAAATTGGCTTATTGGTTTGTAAAATTTCGAACTCGGAGATTTGTATGAAATACCGAACGGCGTAAACCCTCTTAATCAATTCCAATAAAAATAGAAACCCTGCCCAAAACAAAGACGAAGAAATGTTAAGAATTCAATAATATTAAATAATACTAGAATCAAGATCAAGAAATTGTTTAATAGAAAACCTCTTTTGATGTCGACGGTTTTGGTAATATCTCGTTTTCATTTGCCTTATTATATGTTATATCAGAAAGAACTACAATGCGACTCGTTTTTGTTTTGTTTGAAAGAAATGTTTTAGTTTTACTTGGTTCGTTTTCTTTTTCATCTTCTACATACCCGAGATGTTTGCCATGAACACAAATTTCTTGATCATCACAGTCAAAACAACTCATGCTGCGAACAGTAATTTTTGTGACAGATTTATTCCATAAAACTTGGTACACGGAAAAGGTGCCCTTGAATGGTTTCAAATTTTTTGGAAGTAAGCTGTCTTTAAATGACACGTCTTTACCTTCAACTTTTCTAAGAACCACATTTAAATTGCCGTCCTGAATAAATTTGGAAATCAAATCGCAGAATTGGTTATAAGTTCCTACATCTTTTCCAAAAGTAACCATGCGATCTGCTGTCCTCTTCAAAGTAGCTCCAACACCATCAGGGGCACCTTTCCCGTGTCCAGCTTCAGAGTAATTCCAAGTGATTCTGTGTATTTGCGGGAAATCTTTACAAATTTGACCAATGATAAAGAAAATGTACTTATTTCTGTACTGCGACGTTGGCGAATCCGACAAAAAATGAATGGTATCAATTAAAGGATTTATTTTGATTACCTCTTCAATTAAGGGCACCAAATGAGCCCATACGGCTGCAGCATCATGCCGCAAGCAATCGCTGATTGTGCACATTGATTGTGGGGTAACTTTTCCAACAGAATAATTGTGTGTGTATATAACCGCTGTGTGCAACGTTACTTGCTGCCTACTTCCACCAAAGTGAAATGATTGTACTTCTGCTCCATATTTCAAAGAATAGTTTTCGGAGAAGTCAACGTGTACAAACGCTTCCTGGAAAGTCAAGTTTTCTTTAAGTATCCTAATTGTGTTGTATTGATTGACAATTTTGTAAGTATGATTCAAGAAAATTAACAAATCTTTCTCTAATTTAGTGATTGCTTCTTCGGTTTTTGCTGTAACTTTTACTTTCTCTGTTAGCACTTGTTTTTTTTTGTTTCCGTTAGTAAGTATAACTTCCTTAGTAATTTTTTTCCATTCATAAAACGTCAAATCTCTGTTAGCTGTGATATTGTATTCAAGCCGACTTGTTCTGCAAATTTCACAATTTCTTTGTAGACATTGAATATTTTTTGAATCGCAACACATTTTGGAGAGAACTTGTTCGTATGTTTTCTCGGAAATCACAGATGCCCTATTCAAACATTCAATCAATAATGTCATATTGGCATGGATTGCGCATTGACAAGTTTCTCTATTAGTCTTACCCGGAAAAACCACCCAAAATGGACGATGTCTACAAAAAACAGAGTAACTGAGTTTCATTTTCGTCTCAGATACAAACTTTTTGTATAAATCCTTTAAAGGCAGACACAAATATCTTTTTTGCATTTGGACCTTGCTTTTAGTGATAAACTCTTTCTTACTAGCACTTAGAACACTATTAGCATCATCCAAGTAAAAGTCTTGGATACATTTTTTTATAGTATTTTGACTACTGACAGAGAGTTGTTTATTAATAAGATCATTGGAAGCAACAGGTTGTAAATTTGTCTCAATACAGTCATCATTAGGAATATCAAGGGAAGTTAGTGTTGATTCCACTTTTGTTTTCTCTTTGAGTTCTTTAACTTTCTTCTTAAGCCTTAATATTTGTCTAGCTTGCGTTTCATTTTTATGTTTGAACGATGCGATAAAGCGTAGTAGTCGTCTCCTTTTCTTAATTTCTTGATATTTAACTTTCTTTATCTCTTCTTTACAACATAAATCATGTGGAATTAAAGGATCTTCAAAAAAATGTATTGTATTATCAACATTAAACTTATCTACATCAGCACTAGTTGATGCTTCTGCTTTAATTTCAACTGGTTCAAAATTTGGCTGTTTTAGTTCTTTTTTTTTCTGTCTGTACCTGTATTTAAAAAAATAAAAAAGTATTTTATTCTAGGAACTCAAAAACTTAAAACTACACTTATTATACAAATCCTATACTAGTTACCTTTTTGTATTCTCTCTCCATCTCTTACGTTGCTCTCTTTGGGCGCGTAGACTTTTGTCTAAAATTTTCTCTTTAGTTATCAAGTATCTTTGTCTTCTTTTTTCTTTTTGTAATGCTAGCAGTTCTGGATCATTTTTAATTTCTGAATAAAGCCGCCTTTGGCACAATCTTTGCTTAGCCAACCTTTCTTCTTTATATTTGTTTGGTTTAGGAGCCATTTTGGGCGAGGCAATAAATTATTATTTCTATTTTCTACACTATCAATCAGTCTTAAAATTCAGCCTTTATTCATGATTAATACTAAATAATCTGAAATGAAATTGAAAATTACGTGTTTATGGCAAAACTATTTAATAAATAAAGACAAGGGTACATATATTTTTAGTTCAACTAAATATTAAAACAAATAAAAGTAAGTTTACAAACTAACTAAAATGAATTAAAAGCTTTTTAATGTACGTCACTACACATCGCCACAATATCTTACAAATTGTTTTGTAAAAAATTACTGGAATCTGACAAAATACCCAAATTTTTCGAGTCAAAATAAGCTAAGTTATTAATGTAATAGCCTACAACACAGAGTAAATACGCAATATTATAAACCATAGCCAGATATTTCAGTAATGTTTGTACTTAACTAGGTACACTACAAATAACTACGAGATGAGTACTTTTGCTACATACGTCAAATGTCCGAGATACTAAGTAGGTACATGCCATCTAAGTACGTAGTTAACTACCTTCCTGTCTGACGACAGTTTACTATACATGTAGCTTAGGTAATTAATTACTTTTACTACCTTGATATTGAATTTTGTACAATAAGAACTTACATTAAATACCTTTATTAATAAATTGAAAAATATAATAATATAAAATCTATCTTTAAGCGCAATTTATTCTGCCTCATTCATTTATAAATCAAACTTGTTTATATTATTTATCAAGACATTGCCACCATCATTAACAATTTCGTATAAGTTCAAAAATTGCGTTCTGGTTCCCTGTCTCAAAATGTTTGTGTATTCGTAATTATTTTCATATTTTTCCTGATACGTAGAAAATAATCTCATATCTGCTGAATCTTCACACAATGCTTTGCATTGTCCACCATCGTAGGTGGCGAATATTACTTCAAAGTGTTGTAAAATGTGTTTATATAGTTCTATATTAGGATTGTTGCGGTTCGTGTATATGGCCAATACGTAATAAGTTAGTTTCATGGCGATTTTAAGGAAATATTACTGTAAAGAAAAATATAATCATTATTCTCAACGCGGGTCATTGTCATAAACAACATTTATCATTATTCTCAACCGACGTCATTGTCAGCTTCATCAAGATTCAGAACAATGACGTTCAGACAAATGACGAATTTGAAAAGGACAAGTCGAAACCAGTCTGAAAGGCGAGGCAGCTAGCTAAAACTATGATTACGTTAACAAACACTTGTATCTTTACTCGAAATCGTTACAAAAGAACGTAGGCATGATGATAAATTGAATTTAGACAGAGAAAATACAATGACTATCGAATTGAACAATTGCGTAGAATGAACTTTAAAAACTTACCAGAGCCAACAGCGCGCGTTCTTCCTCGCTGAAGTGCGTCGGTCGACTGGGGCGCGGCGGGGGCGTTCGGCTCGACACGCAAGTATACCTACCTTGTCTCAAAGTTGCGAATAATCTTGAAAACAAGAACCGCGCTGACCAATGACATAATTTTGTGAACTTTTTATGATCTAAGATTTAGAGAACTTAATGATGCGATAACTATTCTTCTTTTTTATAAATCGTAGTGATATAACCGTAGATCATAATTATTAGAAAATGTAGAGTAAATATAGATATAATGATTTCATACAATTAATTTAACGATTAGCAGTGCTTTTCGGACATGCCGAAAATTGTATCATTGGGGCATATTTTATACATAAATTTCTTGACCATTTGTTATAAGCCGTTAATTGTATAAAAACTATTTTCATTACTTATTTTAGAACCGAGTAACTGTTTAATTTTACAAATATAATGAATGGTCACTGAGTAAACACGTCGGACATATATTTCGACCAGCTTCGTAGATCCACCCACGAACGAAAGTAGGTTATAGTTGGCTCGATATCGGCGAGCGAAGGGCTTGAGGCGCGCTTGATGACTGGCTACGGACGCTACGGTGCTACGCCGCTACGGCGCAACAGGCTACGGATTTTCGTAGCGAGCCGCATAAGCTCGTCTAACATTTTGCGCTTACAGAGATTGCTTTTTGCAATGGTAGCTAAAAGTTATGTGGCTTTTCAGTTTCTACTTACGTTTATATGACGTTTTTTAATGGACGGCATTTTAGTACATATTAACATGATTTTTGAATAGGTTGCATGTTTAGTACTTGTATTCGTATCTATAATATATCTGGCTTTCAGTTCCTACTTACATTTATGCGAACTTCTATATAGACGTCAGGTTTGATATATAGATTATTTTTAACTATTTAGAAAACTGGCAGTAATATTTAACGTTAAAAGTCCAATAAAGCGCAAGTCTAAAGTGCCTTGAATCATAATTTAACCTAAAACCAAGCGGAGCTTTAATGTACGTAAAAAGATGAACGAAACCATAACATTTTAAGTCGGTGTACTAGTTACTCTGTGTTGTAGCGTTAAAAGTCAAATTCTTTTATTTCACAAACTATTACATAGTACTTCAAAACGTAATATAAAAATAACGGAACATTAAGTGTCTGAATCCCTTATTAAAACTCCAAAAACTATCTATTACATTGAAAACGTCAATCGAAATTTGATTACAACGAAATCACGAAGCTTAGATTCACTTAAATACAACAGACAGATAAACATTAAGTGTCTGAATCCCTTATTAAAACTCCAAAAACTATCTATTACATTGAAAACGTCAATCGAAATTTGATTACAACGAAATCACGAAGCTTAGATTCACTTAAATACAACAGACAGATAAACATTAAGTGTCTGAATCCCTTATTAAAACTCCAAAAACTATCTATCACATTGAAAACGTCAATCGAAATTTGATTACAACGAAATCACGAAGCTTAGATTCACTTAAATACAACAGACAGATAAACATTAAGTGTCTGAATCCCTTATTAAAACTCCAAAAACTATCTATTACATTGAAAACGTCAATCGAAATTTGATTACAACGAAATCACGAAGCTTAGATTCACTTAAATACAACAGACAGATAAACTGACAAACCTTGACACATTCTGACAAAGAATCCATTTTCTTTTATTTATTGATTATGGTACCGCTCATATCACTTTCATTGTTGTTAAGATAAAAATTATCGAATTTCCATTTTGTGTGTAAAAATTTGTCGAATCTAAAAGATCCTGTTCATCTTAAGAACAATAAAGTAAATTTTATTTTTTATTTTATTTTACAAAAAAATATATTTTGGTGTAAGCGAATCTAAGTGCCAGTTCCGAGCCACCGCTCTGTGAGAATAACTGACAAGAACCTCACAGGTTAAGCATATTAGTTTCAGTTATCACTGCTAGTGGGTTAATACTATGATTTGAAATGTTCTAACTTTATTTGTGAGACTAGACTTGTGATATGATTATGAGAGTGAAGTTATGGAGATAAAATGATGAAGAATTGGTTAGCACTTAAATGCTTGCATTTAAGCGGTAGCATTTGAAGGGGTAGGCAGAGGCATATTATACGCCCACCAAATATATAGTTGGTCTCACGTAATAGGTGGCGAGCCTATTGCCGCTTACCGGCACTGTTATGTTCGCCAGAGCCTCGTCCGTTGATCGGCAGTGCACCACTTGCAGGTGAGGTTGGCTTGGGCTCTTAAGGTCTTTGTAAGAACCCTTATAATTAAATATGTCAACTTATATATAATGCCATATGTTTATATCCTATTAAACTGCTGCTACTTCTGTGACCGCTAGTGGTAGGTATATATATGAAAAAACAGTGTTATATTAACTGAAATATTTTTTTATAGGATTGATATAAAGAGGTACACGATATTCCATAAATATATATATGTCAAAATTTGTTACACAGTTAAAAGAAATATAGTAATAGTTATTTTAAAATTACGAATAAATTACATAAAACCAATACATAGTACAAAGAGAAAAAAAATCTTTTTAATTTAATTTTCATAAGTCTATTTAGGTAGAATGAAGTATCTAAGGGTTCATATCTTATTGCCTAAAATAAGCATGTTGACACTATCTTTAAAAACCAAAAACACCATGTCTGTTTTGTTATTATTTCTACAGAAAGAACTTATTTATGAATGAAATGTTAAAGAAAATGTGACATTCATTACGTATTTACAAATGAAATATAAGGGCGAGTACCCACTATGTCGTGACGATTGGTTTATTGTTGAACGACTTTCATATCTAGCTGTTCCTATTATATTGACTGTTTTTGATTGTATGGTCATTCTATACGTATTATATCTATACGTACGACATCTATAGTCACCACATCTATACGTGCCACATTTATATATACGATATTTTTAGTCACTACATCTATAGTCACCACACATAAAGTCACATGATAGTCACCACATAGTGGAAACGAGCCCTTAACAAAAACAAATGAATTCAGAATAATAAATAACCTCAAATTGAAACTCAAGTCACGAGTTGTTGTTCTAACGAAATCTTTAATAATAGGGATTTAATGTAATATATTTTAAGCCTATCTGACAGAATTAATGCCATCGAGCAATTTTGAAGTAATGAAAATAATATAAACATTTTAAGCAATCTTTTGATGCCGACCAGTAGAAATTTTATAAAAACATTTTATTCAAAAATAAAAAAAATTATTCATCATCGTTCATTCTTCATCTCAGTTGCTTATAGGAGTCCTCTCAGGACCAAAAGGCTTTAAGTTTTATAGTGAAAACTCTATTAGTAGTAGTCATTGCACCGCTCGCCATAGACTAGGTGTTTTATAGAGAAAACTCTATTAGTAGTAGTCATTGCACCGCTCGCCATAGACTAGGTGTTTTATAGAGAAAACTCTATTAGTAGTAGTCATTGCACCGCTCGCCATAGACTAGGTGTTTTATAGAGAAAACTCTATTAGTAGTAGTCATTGCACCGCTCGCCATAAACTAGGTGTTTTATAGTGAAAACTCTATTAGTAGTAGTCATTGCACCGCTCGCCATAAACTAGGTGTTTTATAGTGAAAACTCTATTGCCCAAAGTAATATTTAATATTAATAATATTTGAATAATAATGTATGTTTTAAAATTTTTTTTTTTTACACCATTCATTTAGTTCCAAGATAAGTATCATTAAGAACTTGTGTTATGGATACGAAATAACGGATAAACATACAAAAATACTTTTTTTTTTGTAAATAAATACTTAATATACATAGGGAAACACCCATACCAGAACAAAATATTCATGTTCATGCACACAAATATTTTTCCTGTGTGGGAATCGAACCCACGACCTTGGAGCAGAGAATGGTGCCCAGGTTGGCAAATACCCCCAATATAATCTCGGGGAGGCTAATTTTCAGCAGTGTACTTTATAAGGCTGTTATGATGATGATAATCCATTTTATACCAGCCACCTTTCTCAAGTCATCAGCCCATCATGCCTCAAGTCGTTCTATACTACTTATACCCAAACGCGGTCTCCACTTCAATACGTGACTTCATTGTGAATTCTATCGGCAAATAAAACTAGGAACATCGCGCCATCTATCGCATGCTGAGCAAAACTAGCGCAACAGACATGCAACAGTTAGTTTATGTAAGGGCTGATTTTTCTATACTTACATACATACATCACGGCTGTTACCCTGAAGGAGTAGGCAGAAGCTTATTATACGCCCATATTTCGCTAGTTGTAATGTTGGTCCCAGGTAATAGATGACGATAACGATTGCCAAGAACATTTGTGATTGCCAGAGCCTCGACCGTTGATAGGCAGGTGCTTGAAGGTGAAGCTGGCTTGGGCTCCTAAGATCTTGGTTTACACCCTACACATTTTCTGGCTAAAGATTTATAAACCCATCACGAAATGTCACAAGTAAAGTTCGCCAATATTCAGGAAAAGCATTTTTTGGGAACCTCTGTTCCACGTGTTACTTGATTCTGTCAATGCACTAGTAACACCCATTACACCAATTATTCAGTTAATAATCGACTACGTGACAAATGATAACTAATTGTAAATTTATTATAGTACAAACAATACGACTAGGTACCACTACATTACATACTATAAATGCATACTCACATCTAGTCTTAACTAAATATACTAATTGTATTTTTATATTAATTCAGTTATTTACTGTATATAGTTTATTTAATTAGATAATAAAGTAAGATTGTTTTGTTCGATTCCCCAATTTGCACTTGGATCGCGTGGTAAGGTCAAAATTATGGTTTAAATAAATGTTACAATAAATAATTTAAATACAAGTCAAGATGTACGTATTCTTGTGAAATAAGATAGTTATCACGAATTGTAAGCGGCACGGGGGCCCTTGACAAAGGAGGCGAGGGACGTGAAAGGAATGCCCCGAAACGTGCGTTATCTCTTCCTCGCTAATTTTGGCACCGACACTGCCTCTTGCATACCAAGTACAAGACATGTAAATTAAATGTAGCATTTTGGTACCTGGAATATTGTTATTGTATGCTAGCGGGCATGTTATGATAGTCATATTATGAACATACATATTTACAATATTATATATACATACATACATTCACGCCTGTTTCCCCGAAAGGGTAGGCAGAGACAATTAATAATTTGCCAATTATACAGTTGGTCCCACGTAGCAGGTAGCGAGCCGATTGCCGCTTACCGAGCACTGTTATGTTCGTCAGAGCATTGTCCGTTTATCGGCAGGTGCACCTCTTGCAGGTGAGGTTGGATTAGGCTCCTTAAATCTTGGTAGGATCCCTATATTATAATACTAGGTATGGGACGAAAATGTTTTAGAAGAAAGGATCAACTCGTCTGTGGTCGCCTGAGTAGGACACAGCCGAGCCACCCTACGGAGTCCAATGTAGCTCAGTGGTTAGAACAGTGGACGAGTTTATTTTTACTAGTAAATAAATTCATACATGGTCGCACGCCCATAATTATATCCTGTTAAGGTTGGGAAGTAACCTAGCTCCGATTATTTACAAGAGATTTATATAGCTTAACTTAATTTACAACTTAATTGACAACTTAATTCAAAACTTATGTACAAGTCTACATCTTGTACATTGGACTTGGCGTCAGCGTGGTCAGCGGCGAGTCGGCCCAGTTGCAACATCCACGTGCAGCGTCGACACTTTACACCGACGTTGCACATCTTTATATCTTTATATGTTTACACAACATGTAATTAATATATAAACCATACAATTATAAGCAATAAATTAGATTTCAACCGTCTGTGTTGGGTCTCATTCCTCTCTCTGCTTTTCCTACTGTCGGCCGGGGCTACACCCCGGTACAGTTCCTTCCCTTCCTGCTGGTGGCCAGGGCACCCCCTGGTACAGCATTCCCTTTCCTTCCTGCTGGTGGTCAGGGCTACCCCCTGGTACAGCAGTCCTTTCCCCTCCGCTGGTGGTCAGGGCTACCCCTTGGTACAGCACTCCTTTCCCCTCCGCTGGTGGCCAGGGTACCTCCTGGTACAGCATCTCATCCCTCCTTCCTCTTACCGTACGAGTGGCGTACAACTTAATTTACAATTTACTGTACAACTTACTGTACAACTTACTTTACTACTTAATTTACAACTAAAAATATAAACACAGATATAAAGGGTATTTATTAATTTAAACGCAACTTGCAAAATAAAAGGCATATTTTGCCACCTACGCAAAGCGCTTTGGTATTCCTATCTTTTGATTGCACAAGATAATTGCTATTACCTTTTCTTTTAATACTGATTTCGATTCAGATTTCAACTCAACCAGAGACCAAGCCCAAGAAAATTTCAGTTGGCTTAGTGACATCTGATAGTCAGGGAATGATCTATATAAATAAATAAATAAATAAATAAATAAATAAATAAATAAATAAATATTTCTGACACTTACACCAATTATTTAGTTCCAAGATAAGTATCATTAAGAACTTGTGTTATGGATACTAAATAACGGATAAAATCACGGATAAAATCACTATATGATGATAGATTTACTGATATATACAGACATAGATACTTATCAATATTGGCAAACTATGAGCTAAACAAAACAAACCGAAATTCACACAAAAAATGTAAGCGCGGATTGTACAGATTCTTTCTCTAACAACCTTCTCTATTTGTAAACAAATATCTGCACGGAATCGGTAACCGGAATTTGTGTTATAACAGCGCGCCCGGGTGAATTGTTATAATTAAATTTTTCCGGTTTGTCGGTCAAAAGAGACGAAAGCGTCCCAGTAACGGCGGCTGTTCGCGGCCCGGAACTGAGCCGCAATCCTTAGTGCTTATATCACATAATACGCTTAAAGAATTAGCAGTGTATACGTGTAATTCTGTTAACATTTCTGTAATATAAAAACTAAGCAGATAGACTTTGAAAGGTAGAGAATATAAAGAATGTTATTCTGTACTGTAGGTTTTTCGATATTCAAATATTAAGCTCAAGTGTCTATACATATACGATCATTTGTGATTTGCTATCATATGTGTTTTCTTAGAACTATATGTGTGTATAAGTAAGCTTTTAATGAGTCGGTTTGTCGGTCAAAAGAGACGAAAGCGTCTTAGTAACGGCACTGAGCCTACCATCCTTATAATGCCTGTATTACATAGTACCCTCAAAGGACCTTTCCTAGATTATAAAAAAAGCAGACAGACATATAATTTTTTATTTTTTATACCATAAGGTACTTAAGCATGCGGTCCACTTGATGAAATGGAACTTATGCACATAAGCTAGCAACGCCAAGAAAATTCCTGGAGGGACCCCTTAATAACTAAAAATAAATGAGTAAAAACTCTTGCTAAGTCGATTTCTCAAATGATTAAAAATGCCTTTCTTTTTTTATTTATCTGGCTTGGAATAAGTATTAATAAGTCTATGATAAAAGAATTGACAAATAAAAATTATGCATAGCTCTTTATTTGTTGTTTCGGATGGAAAATCATCAATGACCGTCTCCGTGTGGGTGAAGCAGGGGGTTGTGTCAGACTTTTACTGACTGAGAACCATCCATGTTCCTTCTTGAGCTTGCTTTGTCCCGGGGCCGCAGTAACCCTTTAACAGTCCTGCAACGTTATGATTAGCTTCTAGCCCAAACTTTGCCGAGCTAAGATCACAAATGACGCTGTGTGAGATACTCAAAGATATTTGTTTTATTTTTACAATAACATCGTTTGTACCTTTAGCATATAAAACCCAAATGAAAACTATTAATTTATGAAAAAAGTTAATTTGTTTATTTCGTTTTTAGGATTAATGAAGAAGAAAAAAAAATTGTAATTGTGCATTACACCGTTTTTCGTAACTCGCAAGCCTAATCATTGCAACGCAATAACAGGGAGCCATATGTACCATTTTAGATTTGAGACCTTATTTCCATGTGACAAGCTATAAAACATTATGAATTTGAGCAAAATATATAATAAAAACCTTAAACATCCGTGTACATCACTTCATAATATTTCATTGCAGTGTATGAGTACCCTCGCGGCGTAAACATGACCATGTATATTTATAACCCGAATCTCGTTTACGGCGTCTGCCAAAGTTTACGCCCCCGGGTGTGATGTTGGCATGTTAAATCGGCCGAGATAGCGCGCATCGTGCCACCTATTCTACTCAACATGAATTTTTAACACTTGTTAGCCTAATGAAGTAAAAAATCCTGTGTGTCTTTTTGGAAAAATAGTTCTTGAAGCCTTTAGTGCTCATGGGTATAAAATCTACATTCTGTGCAGACTATCAGAACTTTGTTGTTTTCCTGTCCATCCTAAGATTGCCTGGAAGAAATTTCTGTTAGCAATATGGCCGCCCAATGCACCATACATTTGGTCATTCACTCAAACCAAGAAATTTTTGAAGTCGTTCCTGTGCAACAGCACCATCAAGCTTTGGAATTCGCTGCCGGCTCATGTATTTCCTAGGTTCTATAATTTTAAGCGGGGCGTGAAACGGCATTACAGCAGACCGTGATGGGCCAGCGCTCTTTTTAGTGCTTGTTCCACGGTGTCAAGCCCCTTAATTTTTGTACTTTATCGACTGCATACCGTCGTAGGATGTAGTCATTACGAAACGCCAATTTTTTTTTTGTTTTTCTGTATAATTGCTTAGTCCTGTCATATAGTTTCTTCATAATCGATCTAGCTTCATTCAAAGCTTCATCTTCTGCGCCTAAGAATGTCCCACTACTGAGTACGAGCCTCTTGTCAACGACGAAGGTGAGAAGGTATTGGGTCATACTATACTCCACAAAGCGGGCCCATTGCGAATTGGCGAAGGCAGGTGTGTGGCATACGTCTGTTAGAATTGTTCTACCACCGGACATGGATGAGCTCAGCGTAACTTCTGAACCATGGAACGTCCACTGCTTAGCCCTTTACTAAATAACTGTAAACATATTCCCAAAATGTGTTGCGAAGGTCAGACGGCAGTCGCTCCATGTAATAACTAAAATTCAGTCAAACCTGTTAGAACTAGTAAGCAGACCCTGGGCCTTAAGCTTAAGTCTAGTGCAACCGGGATAATGCTAGGATATGATGGTTCACATATTCCCACCATAAATTAAACCTTATGGAGTTAAGTTAAGGTAGAAAGCGAATTAAAAAATTGTTCTGCCCGTTAAAGGGTCGACTCCTCAATGTCGCACCACTGAGCTCGATCTTCAGCTCTTTGCCTCCATCTGGTGCCAGCTGTTTTGCATGAATGCCATCGCTCTATTGAAATGAACGGCATTCTATACGCTTTTTGAGCTAACTATCTTATGTAGTACGCTGTTTGCTTTTAAGCTGTGGGTTTAATAAACTTTGAAAAATGATTAAATGAACGAGACGATTACTTCACCTTGTAACCGCTATTGGATTCAGGATTACTCTCCCGAGCGAAGGTGAAAGGGTTATGCACAACCTGAAACAAATAGCTTCTAGCTGGCGGTACCTCTTACACGGACCAAGTTGAGAGCGATTCTGGTCATAATCAACGAAATGAAATCATTTTGAACTAGCGGGGGCTGATGCGCATTCTGCTGTTTGATTTTCAGGTCGCCCAATTGGGCTTCAGTTAAATTCAATGCTACGAAATATTATCATAAGAATTAAGACCAGGCGGATTTCTCCAACTTTATTTTTCTTTATTAACAAATGTAACAACAGTTTAAATAAAGGTCTCCACGGAAGACCAGCGCTGTTGTGGCCCTCCACTGCAGCACATGCACGGCACATGGAGTCCTTTTTAGGCATACTATATGTAAACTTATGTGTAAAAATTGTTTACTGATTTGAATACTGTTTATTGTTTATGTGTATTTATGTCTAAATAAATTTTATTTCATTTCATTTCATTTCAAATAACAAAAAAATTTAAAAACAAAAAAACGAAGGAGATTTTAGCTTGAATACCAATGCGTCTGCGATGTATCTTCACAAAAAGATAAATTAAATAACATTGGTCGCAAACTGACTAAATATATTATTTTCAGTCACAACTAAAAACTTATTCATGTACTCTCCTTAATTTTTTTTTTGTTTAAGCAATAACTGTAAATAACTCTTGACGGGAAAGTGAAGTATCATGTTGGCAGTTGTTTTTCATTTTGGAACTTTGTGATATTTCGAACGTTAATGTGTTATAACGGTGGACTATTTACCCTTCAGTAAGAGTTGGTAAAGCAAACAAAATAGTGCAGCAACACTTTTCAAATTCTCTCAAGAATTCCATGTTAGACCTCAGTATAGTCCCACATCTTTACTGGTACTCCAGGGGTTTAGGGGGGCGGACGGAATGTCTGGCGGAAGAGGGGAAGTCCCCAAATCTGCCGGTCCTTGGGTGGAGTCGCCCTCTCGCTGCCGGCCATCATGAAAAACATGGCCGACAGAGAGAGGGCCACGGAGCGAGAGAGGGAACGGGCAAAAATACCACTCTCTCTACGGCTACGCCGTTGGCGCAGCGGGCGGGCCAGGAGGGCCCGTCAGGCAGCGCCCGGGGGGTCTTGGGCGGCGGGGGTAGGGGGCCCCTTCCGTCTAGCTATAGACCCCCCCGGAAGTCGGCCAGTCACGTCATGGCCGCACAAGAAGGTAGGGGGGGCGCAACACACCGCGCCTCTCTGAGGAGGTCCTCCCGGTTCTGATCCGGGAGACGTTGGCCGCGGGCGGGGTGCCAGAAACTACAACCTAGGCACTGGCGCTTCGCCTCTTTTTCAACAGCGGCGGGCGTCTTCGGAAGATTTTTAGTGGGTAGGACTGCGGTGGTCGCGTCTGCCGCAGTGAGCCCCACACCCCCTCCCGGTCTCCCCCTTTGGCCGGGAGACAGTGCGTAAATGCATTTTGTTACCGACGTAAAAAACCATTTATCATCTTTATCACCACTCATTCTCATGTACTATGATTTATATATTAGTAATATATCTTTTACTTGACATTGGCTAAATGTGCTAACCGCACAAAGCCACTATTTGAAAGAAAAGCTCTATACAAATACTTGAATTAAATATAAATAACAATTGATTGTAATATACATTTTACAGTATTATTAATAAAGAAATGAATATTTATTTCTTTGTTTTCTATTTTAGCCGAATCAATGTAGACAGGAATCGTTGAAATCGTTGACCAGCGCCGCGGGGCCATAGTGACCCCTCGGCATATGCTGAGTATAAGCCTTTTCGGTGCCACATGTGTTTATTAATTTTTATTTTTGTATTTTTGTAAACCAATGTATCATGTGTCACAGAATAAATTATTTTCTTTCTTTCTTTCTTTCAAATACTTGAGATTGAAGAACCAAAATAAAGTAAGACTTATATACGACCACAATTTGTCATAAGGAGTAAAAACGCGGACATACTAAGCAGGACAATGGATTTATTCCATAGATTATTTTGGTCGTTCTTTTGGTTGAAGAGTTGTTCAGGACAGCAAAAGGTTCTCGGAAAACCAACAACAATGAAAGCGACAAAACAATAATGTAGCGTCAGTATGTTTTAATACAATGGTCTTGCCGAGAATATTTTTAGGACTAAAAGGCTTTATACATACATGAACAAGGCCACTGTGGTGCTTTAAAAAAGCATTTTGAAGTACAAGTAACGTAAAAAGGTTTTTGTTTCATAAAGCATTACATAGCACTTGAAAATGTGAAAATAAAAAAAAAACTAAATATTACTACACTGAAATCACGAAGCTTTGATTCACTTACATGCAAAAAAATTAAAAATTAAGTATAAGTGAACCTGAGTGCCTGTTCTGAGCCACCGCTCTGTGAGATAAACTGACAATAAACTCACTCATTGCTAAGACCATTAATGGGTCTTAGTTGTACTTTATTGCAAATTGTTAATCTTCGCTTCTGTTCCCAAATGTCAATCTGGACAAAAGAACATTGACCCATTTTGCACCACTATACGCAAAATATATCATTTTGTTTTTTTGGTATAGAAACTAGCGATAGTTACGATGCGACAAACATTTCTTAATAATTTTTCCACAATATGTCACGAATTCATCATACGTGTGGACCTTACCCCTGCTATGAAAAGCAAGTGTGGCGCGTGACGTTTAGTGATTAGATATTGTGTACATTGGTGGCCTGAGGTTTGAACGAGTTCTAATCCAGATTTATATAAGACGGACTATAAATGCTTATTTGTTACATACACCCAGGACAATACAAATATTAGTTTTCATGCACATAAACACATATTATAAGGACATAACATTATTATATTTTATAAAAAAAAAGAAAGCTGAAAACGTGTCCTACGCCTCTCCTATACTAAAACACAAATCTGAACACCAGGCTAAGGAGTAGTGGGGCTAAATCAACCCTTATATTTTCACCTTTCTCTCTGACTGTTCAAATAGGATATAACATTATTATATTTTATATTAAAAAATAAGAAAAGTAAAAAACGTGCTGTAAGTGGTTCTCGTTCGGATTCTCGAATGCTCTGTTTAGCGTACTCGTTAGTGTGTATTTCGATAGATGGCGCCACTAAGTTGTTTTGCAATAATGTTCTTGATAAAAAAGATATATTTTTTATATATATTCTTGTTTGAGATAAAAATTTAAAGAATGGTCTTTTCAACTTTAGACAGGAAATAGTTATCAAAATCAAGCAACGTCTGAACAAGTCGGTAGTCGGATGGGTTACGGATTATATTTGTGCTTCAAAAGAGTTATATTACGTTGGTCGATCTTATGTCGCATGCATAAGATCTTTCTAGACATACCTAGTTTTAATTATATTGTTTCAATACAATTTAAATAGTATAGTATTATATTTACTTGTAACATTAGTCTAAAAATGTCTATATTTGTTTTTTAAACCTCTGCAGCTATAAAAAAAATTGGCTTTTAACATCCCACTTCTGAACTCAAGCATTCTCTCCTAAACTGATTTACCTACCTTGGTAAGAGAGAATTTGTTTAGACTCTACAATGCATCTCCAGTGCCAATTATCAGAGGCTGCGTGGTTGGTTTGTTGGCGTTTACAATTGTAGAACAGTAGTAGAAAATCACTGGGCTGAATTAATGATTATGAAACCCGAAAGCAAAAACATTAGGCCTAAAAATTTTGTAATTAAGCTTAAAAAGGGTGTAAAGGGATCATATCAACATTTTAGGAACCCAAGCCAACCTCAACTGCAAGTGGTGCATCTGCCGATCAACAGACGAAGCTCTGACGAACTTAACTCCTGGTAAGCAGCAATGAAACCACATTTGCTTGTGGTAATAACTGTAACTCAGTATTTTGAAAAGAAAAACAAATCAATTTGCTAATTCTCATATTCAACAACTTTAATAAATGTACATAGTCAGTTTTCCCCTTGATACGACGCAATATGAAAAAATGTTGATATACCTTACTAGGACAGACATAATTAATAACAAATATGGGTATAGCGCGTACTTTGTATTTAAAACAAATTGTCAATTCAGAACTTTTCATACATATATAATTTCACGCGTATTACCTCGAAAACCCGTAGGCAAAATAATATTATACGCACAAAATATAAATACATATTTAATATACATAGGAAAACACCCAGACCAGAACAAATGTTCATGTTCATGCACACAAAGATTTGTCCTGCGTGGGCATCGAACCCACGCCCTTAGGAGCGGAGAGCGGGTATTCTCGCCACCACGCCATATCGGTCGTCAAAATACATACACAAGATATGCATATACAAGATAGCTCATCCTTCAAGCCTCTTTGTGGCTTCAACGCAACCTCTATTGCATATCAATGAAGTGCTTTCCGTCGACAACATTCATTATCATGCGTATCACAGCGCCAGTATAGTGACGTCTGCAGTTCAGGCAATCAGACACCGTCACAGACTAAAATCAAACATTCTGTCATAAGGGTAACTTTTCTCAGTTTAGGCCCACCCAGACTTCAAAATCTCCATGGCCGTATATAATGTTATATGGTAGGGTGTCATATAAAACAAACTGGTACACAATGTATATGAAGTAAAACGAAATAACACCACTATGTACTTTAAAAAAAACTGCATAGTTTTACTTTGTCATTGGTAAATTATTACTAAACTTGTACTTACCATTGAAGTGAGTGACTGTTATTAGTAAAAAACCTAAGATAAAAAGATAGAAAAAAAAGTGTAAAAAACTTGATAATGACTCCCATCAATTATTTCTAAGTTACTGTACAATGTTGTGTTCTAGTAAAAAAATCATACATATATACATTCACGCCTGTTTCCCGAAGGGGTAGGCAGAGGCATATTATACTGTTATGTTCGCCAAGGGCTCGTCCGTTGTTGGGCAGGTGCACTTGCAGGTGAGGTTGGCTTGGGCTCCTCAGGTCTAGGTAGGATCCCTATACACACTAAAACTTTCATGTAATAATATAATGCAAATGTTGCAAATTGAAAACAAATGCGATTTGTACAAAAGAAATCACATTTTATGTAAAGCCTAACCTCTAACTCTACAAGCTGTCAATTCAAAATCTCTATATCTTAGTCAAAATAATTGGTTTGGTTATTGACTCCAAGAACAATTGTAAAATCCAAAATATAAAATCTGGTTTTGATAACTTTGCCAATCAAACGGTGTGCCTATTATATGACGATTTATCATTCAGCCAAAATAATCAATATTAGTTTATAGATAACGCCTAAATTACTTTAATACAATGATTATATAGATAAATTTGTAAAATTAAGTCAGTTTCAAATGTATTTACGTCGTTGATCCAGTAAAAATAAAATGTAAGTACAGTTTTTTTAGATTTTCTCTTTTTTACTGTGTTTCTTTTCTGTTTACTAATAATACAACTGAGTTTTGGAGTGCGAAAAAACCTACTTTACTCATAGATCGATTCACATGTCTCACATGCCTGATTGTATCTTATCTTACGAGACCGACTTTTATAATGTTGTTTTTTGTTAAATTCTAAGAATAAACTAAGCAGTTGCTTCATTGAAAATTGTTTCCCTCTGGGTTGCAGAGGTCAGACTGCAGTCATCCATTGTAACACTGAAATTCAGCCAGATCTGGTTAGCTCATTGAGCAGACCGTGGGCCCTAAGCTTAAGTCTAGGGCACAACCGGAATGCTAGCATTCCTCATAGTCATACGGTTAAAGATATTTTACCGTATTTATACGGTGTGTGATACGGATGATGATAGATTGTTCTTTAGAAGACCCTGTTGGTTTTTGGCAATTTCTGCACTCATGTAGTTGATCCTGTTTTAAAACTACTTGCTGACTCAAACCCTGCCTCAGTTCTGGTAATTTTTATTGTGTCTGACAAGGTACGAAGTTTTCATACGTACAGAGTTATAGTTTTTATAAATGATATATTCTGTTACAACTATATTTACATACCTTTTTTTTAATATACTTACATACTTATTATTTGTAAAAACATACTAAATATAAATAAGAAACACCTTGACCAGGACAAATATTTATATTCATGCACACACAGATTTGTCCTGTGTGTACAGGCGTACTCGCCATATCGATCGTCGAAATAGAATTACATTCCAGAACGTTCCGACTTAAAAGGAAATACACTAAGATGTGTTCTGAGTACTTCAGATGCGTCCAAATTTAAAGGTTGCGGTCAATTTAATTTTATAAAGTGTAATGATGATGGTAAAAATATATGAATTTTTATAACATGTTACATATTATCTTATCTGTGGCATGTGCTCCGTTTAATTAAAAATTACACATATTTAAATGTTATCGCTTGCATAAACAATCACCTAAGTAGTTGTTAGTAAGTACTGGTAATTTGTAAAATTATTCAGCTAAATTATAAACCATTTTATTATTCTAATCATCATCATCATCATAATCTCAGCCCATATACGTCCCACTACTGAGCACGAGCCTCCTCTCACAAATCAAGGTGTGAGGGTATTGGGTCATACTCCACCACGCTGACCCAGTGCGGATTGGTGGAGGCAGGTGTATGGCGTCCTGCTGTTAGAATTTATCAAGCCGCCCATTAGGCCTCTAACATGGCTTAACGACTACCACATTTAGTGATAACCGAGACCAACGGGTTAACGTGCCTTCCGAAGCACGGAAGCGCTCGATATCAAATGCCACACAAACGATCACCCATCCAAGAACTGACCTTTGTAAACTCTGCTTTACTTTGGTGATCGTTTCCGACCGCCTAGCATCGCAGAGCTACGAGCGCTTTATTA
Organism: Musotima nitidalis; assembly: GCA_949126915.1. NCBI lineage: Eukaryota > Metazoa > Arthropoda > Insecta > Lepidoptera > Crambidae > Musotima > Musotima nitidalis. The sequence continues at coordinate 3,984,940 of OX421420.1, read as the reverse complement.
TTTTTTTTAATTTATTAGGACAAACAGCAAGATAAAAACTAAAGAAAATATAAATCTACACATACTTAAACTTACTTAAACATACAGTTAAGTGTCACCTTATCTACAGGTTGCCACGGCATGCAATAAGAAGAATATTTTTTTAATTATATATTTAAATAACATAAAAAAGTAATGGGATGTAGAGACAGAAACACATTATACTTAAGATGCTCAGTAGTCCCACAGTAAAAGTCAAAATAGTCAAAAGTCAAAATACTTTTTATTTCATAAACTATTACATAGTACTTGAAAACGTCAAAATTATAAAAAATAACAAAAACAAATAAAATATAATTATACTAAAATCACGAAGCTTAGATTCACTTGCAACCAAACAATTAAAAAAAACAAAAAATATTTAAGTGTAAGTGAATCCAAGTGCCAGTTCCGAGCCACCGCTCTGTAGATGATTTGGCAAGAAACTCACAGGCTATGCTCTTTTAAATTATCGATTGGTTAGTTACAATCTTCATTTGTCTGTGACGCTATACAATGCAACATAATATCACAATATTCATGCTTTAAGTCATTCATATTAGAATAGCCTGTATGAAACGGCAGTTTAATCCCAAGCATTTTTATCAGCCATATAGTCTTTAATAGAATAGTATCCCTTTAAAGACAGCTTTCGTTTTATTGTTAATTTAAATTTATTTATTTAGTAAGAACAGCTATGTCATAGAAGATTATCATCTAAAATTATTGTATAACTTAATAACGATATATCAAAATAAACACAATCGAATAACTTAATAATAATTTTTATTTATTTTCTAAATGATAATTTTTTTCTTCTATGTAAAATATATAGCACTTGTTTTTCAAACATTCATGACTCTTAATAACCTACTTACTTACATAATTATTCAAAAACAAAGTAAAAACTATAAATTAAACAAAAACGAATTACTCAATGTATTATTTTATTAATTAACATCGGATCGGATATACCGTATTATCGGTTTATATAAATAAATATCTTTTAAATTTCTTATAAAAACTGTATTACATAATATCAAATATGAATCTGTAAACCACCGCTGTCTTATGGGAAGGGGAACATCTATACTAGCAAAAATGTCAAAAAGTCTCAACAAGTAATACACAAAAAACAGAATCTTTCTAATAAAAGGCCTCAACAATGTAATAATAATCTGACAGTGACATTTTAATTTATCGAATAATTGTATCTTTAAATTTAATCAAAATATGTTTTAACATTTGCACACTTAAATATAAGTAGATTTTGACGATACTACGGCCGTCTGTTCTTCGTAATATGTGCCCCTCGTAATAAGTGGCAGTGACTTCAGCATGCTGATTCTTTTAGCTATGTGGGTGACATTCGTTCTTCTACGGATCTCCTCATTTCTGATTCGATTTTGTAGTGAAATCCTTAATATAGCTCTCTTCTTTGTTCGCTGTGCGACTAAGAATTTCCTCATATAGCCTATAGTAAGTGACCACATTTGGGACCCGGGTGTGGTAGCTCCATGGCACCCGGGGATGCTCAGCACCCCATTTCCCGCCGTTATCATGACCACTACCGACGTCAGTAATGGTGGCCCCGCCCGGGACTAGAGGCCTGGTTTTATTAGAGTTTTTAATAATGTGGGGGTATTGTCAACACCCCCCTTATTATTGCAGTATTCGATTACGTTATATTTGCATGGTTATCCAGCCTTTGGTCGGCTGCATGGGCCTCGTCCGTTAGTCTCCAGGATGCACTGCTTTATGCTGATCCCTCTTCATTCCAATTTAATTTTTCTCTTACATTATAATTATGCTTTACTTTAAGAACATCTTATGAAACATTTGTTTAAAAATATCTTATAGGACTTTAGTTTAAAAATATATTATGAAATATTTCAAATTAATGAAATTTTATGTTGTAAATCGATCTGTTGAAATAACTTAATTAACGCGTCAATTCACTGCAAGCAAAAGCTTAGCTATAGAGTTTAATATTTAATTATAAGGGCAGCTTGCACAACATCTAAATTTAATTTGAGCTTAATTTGATTTAAATGCTATTACATTTCAGTAATTTGTTTAAAGTTGAAATGGAAAGAAAGATGTTTTAAATAGATTTAGCTCTAATCAGGATTAGTGACTTTTGTGCAGAAATATGATTTTAATAACATGAAAACTATAGAAAAGAACCAAAGAAAACTCGGTAAATATAGGAGTAATACAGGTTATTCGAAGAACCCAGCAGTATTTTCTGGAAGATCATGAGAAATGAGGTCTGATTCAAGAGTTATTACGGGGTGTATGTTTTATGTTACGGTCCGTTACATATTGCCTACGAAATATTGATATTTGTTTTACAAGATATCGTTTTCTCAAAAACAAATGAGAGGGGTACCTACTTACTTTTGAAATATTTGAAAGGTGAGGTACTAAATTATTTGCTAATAGTCCAGTCATTATAGGCATTTTATGCCTCAATCTGCTGAAATATTCCCTCTGAGCTGATTTTTTCTATTCTCACCTTTATTACGGCGTTGTAAATGAATATGTGAAAAATCAACATTGACATCGCGTCGGGTAAAAAACTTATAAAGGTTATGTAAATCAGTTTTTTGCAAATATCTGGCAACCTATCTGGCGATATCTGCAGAAAAATGCAAAAGGATTTTTTTGTAAATAAGAACTAACTCCCCAGTTTACAGTAAAAAAAAATGGATGTTTACTAATCTAACTATACTTGTTTATATACTAGTCATCGCTCAGCATGATGATTCAAAGTGTCAAAAATTTCTTGCGCAAAAAATAACTCAGATTGTCACCACTGCATATTTAGTAGATAAGCCGTGTCCCCAGCAGGCAAACTGTTAGCGGCCGACTGAGTTGCAAGACTGAGAGACCGACGCTGCAAACTGCGTATAGTGAGCGCAAAACTAGCAGACTGTGGACACTCCATTTCAAATATATGGAAGGGCGTACTAAATCGGTACGCCGCAAACTCAGTCGGCCGCTATCAATTTGCCTACTGGGGACACAGCCTTAGTCATTGAATGGTGATGGTGACTAATATTTCACTGAAAAGTAACTATTGACACAAACTTATGTGTTTGTTTGTATGTATATTATAATTCATTATAATTCATTATCATTTAACAAAATATCTTAGATATATTAAGTGAGTGATTAATCACATTTAGATTTAAACGGCTGACATGTCGTGGGGGTCGGTATACTTGCATTCCGCTCCTGAGGTCGTGGAATCGTTTCCCACACAGGACAGATTTTTGAGTGCATGAACACATATATATTTGTTCTGGTCTAGGTGTTTTCTATATACATTAAGTACGTTTTTACAAAAAAAAGTATTTAAGTATGTTTATCCGTTACAAGTTCTTAATAATACTTAATTTGAAACTAAAGTAATTAGTATCATTGTTAGAATGTCGAAGAGTAAGAAGATCGAGGTGAATTTATTCTGTGACAAAAAAAATTAAGTACCTACTTTAAGAGTGTCACAGAAAGGGTATACACTCAGCAAAAGCCGAGGTATCACAAAAAGCCTTGCTATATAAATGTAAAAATTAATTATTTAGTAATTTTAATGTATAATCATAGTTAAACTGTATGAACAATTTTGTTGGACATTTTTTTTAACCTATATGTAATACATATATTGTATATAAATAAATAATACTAACTATTTAAAAGGGATCTATAGTTCATTCGCGTTAAGAAAATAGTGACTCATCACCAGAGGTCGGAATTAGGTAGAGTTATTTATGTACTTGCATCGAAATGTTGATATTAATGTGGACCTTCCCGGGATTTCAAATGGACAATCCCGTGTGGCCAACAATATTACAAATAAATAATAATAAAAACATCATAGATAGACAAATAAAACAAAGATACACATACCATACAACAAATTGCGTATTGGAATTTTGCAACTTCGGTCATCCAATATCATTGATGTAAGTTTGGCAACGTCGCGCGTGCAGTAGTCTAAATTAAAAAAGTAAAAGTAAATAACTTTTTATTAAAAAGTAACGGGATTTTTTCAATTCTTTAAAATTAATCCCGGGATTTGAGGCATATCCACTATATTCTTTCGCTGTGTGAAATCAGTGTAAGTACATGAATAACTCTACCTAATTCCGACCTCTGCTCATCACCGACTGCCGGCCAAGCCACGCCCCCTAGCCAATTAAAACGCTAGAAATTAGTAAGGCGAGTTCACAGTGCTCAGTTGAAGTCAGACCTTCAGTCGTTGAGTCAGATAGTAGAACATTGTTAGTGGAAAGAGAAGATATTGTTTTATGGAGGCGAAAATATTTAAGACAAATAAAAGAATATAGAAACGCTAATAAAACCATTTACTATCTCGACGAAACGTGGGTAAACGCCGGACACGTAAAAACAAAAGTGTGGTTGGATACAACAATCAAGAATAAAAGACAAGCTTTCCAAGATGGCTTATCAACCGGCCCAAAAGCTCCGACAGGGAAAGGGAAAAGGTTAATTATATTGCACATTGGCAGCGAAAAAGGATTCCTGGAAGATGGTTTACTAGTCTTTGAATCTAAATCTACAAAAGATTATCATGGAGAAATGGATGGTGAAAGATTCCTTAATTGGTTCAATGGTATAATACCGAAGCTTGAACCAGGAAGTGTGGTTGTCATGGATAACGCTCCCTACCATTCGGTAAAAGTTGAAAAAATACCCACGGCCAGTTGGAATAAGCAGCAAATACTAGAGTGGTTGCAAAACAAAGGCATATCTATGGATATGAGTTATTTGAAAAAAGAATTATTATTGAAAGTCGCCGAAATCGCCCTACAGTATAATAAATATTTAGTAGATGAGACTGCTAAAAACAATGGCATTACAATTCTTCGTCTGCCGCCTTACCATTGTAAATTAAATCCGATTGAAATGGTGTGAGCCCAAATAAAAAATTATATTGCTGCGAATAATACTACATTCAAAATGAGTGACGTAAAAAAAATATTTTATGACGCAATCGCGTTAGTAGACGCCAATCTGTGGAAGAAATGCTGCGACCACGTGATACGCGAAGAAAATACCATGTGGGGTTTGGATGACGTCATGGAACATGCAGAACAAAATTCATTCGTAATAAATGTAAGATACAAAGTAAAAACAAAAAATACAAAGTTTTAAGACAATTTTGTATTTTTTTATTTTAGTACTTATTACGATTAATCCAAATATGTGTTACTCTACTAATATAGCGTTTAAGTTGACATTAAAAATTACCTTAATAGGAATATTTTAACATGTTTAAAATCATTGATACTTTATTATTTTTCTATTAAACTTATTAAATGTTTTGAAAAAAAATGTTTAATTTTTTCTCCATTATGAATACACCCTTACCCTGCAGTTGCACTGATGAGTCACTATTTTCTTAACGCGAATGAACTATACATGTTTATAGCATAGTTCCTGTTTACCAGCTATACGTACTTACTTCTATATGTGTTCTGGTTTTATTAAATTTACTTAGCGCTTTTCCTTCCACTTTTATAAGTTGAGTTATTATTCTTTTTTTAAATTACTCACGTCCAGTAATCCTAATTTAATAGTGCCTATTTAACCCACGATGTGAATTTAAAAAAGCATCTAATATTGGTATACAGATAAGTTTAGATGAAACGTGTTAAATAATGAAAGGTGGCTAGCCTTTCCTCCACATTTACACTAGACGAGATTACATTTCCATAGTCGCTTACTTATCAGGCAAGATGATAGATTTGTTGTAGGTATAATCAATATTGCAGTTATAATTAATATAGGTATCGTAGTCATAAGTATTAAAACAATAACACTTTTTACCATCCCTGTTCACGGTATGCAGCGCTTTTACTATTATGCAGAATGTGGTGATTATGAAGAGTAACAAGAATGGGGTGTATAGGGATCCTATCAACATCCAAGGAACCCAAGCCCTTACCTGCAAATGGTGCGCCTGCCGATCAACGGACGAGGCTCTGGCGAACGTAACAGTTCCCGGCAAGCGGCAAAAGGCTCGCCACCTTTTAAGTAGGACCAACAACTGGCGAAGTGTGGACGTATGATATGCCTCTGCATGTATATGTGAACTTATGTATGTATGTAACATTAAAAAAAGTGCAACAATACGTCCATATTTATCTATAGTTAAGAGATCTTTGAAGTAGGAAGCAAAACATTTGTCACCGAGTGACTCACACCACACATATATCGCAGATGATTCAGTGCCACATAAATGCTATTAGTCTAGAATTTAAAAAACCCTAAAAGTAATTATGAAATATAATAAAACATCTCTTTTTTTCAAATATCAACAAGAAAAACCACTTAGTATTATTTATTGATTGCATTTACTTCGTTGTAAAAGAAAAAATTAAGCTGCTAGGTTCCTTTAATTATTGCATTAGATGTAGGTAGCGTTTCTGATATGCAGGCATTGTCACCTTAATTTTCGAAATGATGACCGTTTTATAAAAAAAAAAATCGTGCTTAGAGCATATAAAAAATTAATAATTTTACTGGTTATTACACTAGGCTCACTGGCCTGTGTCGCAGTGAATAAGTGTGTTACAAAAATTTATATTAAAATTATTTCCGTCTTTGTAGCTTCGGTTCGTGTTTAAATATTTTATTACATAATTATGTTTCATAAAGAGGTCAAATTTAAAAAAAAACAATAGAAATTCAAATTCAATTTCGTGATTATTTATACTTCGTACAGAGTCCCATTCCCATTTCAGTCCCTTGTGAGATGATTGTCTGGATAAGTACTATCATAAAGCCTTTTTTCGGTCCTAAGCTATCTCCATACCCAATTTTACCAAAATCGGTTTAGCGTCTCGAAAAGGCAAAGAGAGAGCAAAATGCGTTTACTGTCATGAGTCGTCTTATTACATAACATACATTTGCTGTGTGGTATCTGCCTAAAATAGTGCAACGGGAAGTCGTAAGAGTCGATAAAGAGAAATCCCACCGGAGGATGGGCATCAGCATTATCCTGCGTACTGGCTGGAACTGTGATTCTCAACCCAACTTTTATCCTTTCGGAAGGTTAATGTTCAGCAGTGGACTTTATATGGCTGAAATGATGATAACAGAACAACAAAGGCAAAGTTACTTAAATTTCTTTCCTTTCATCACAAATTGAAAGATCTAATATTTCTGATGGCGCACGACAGACACTGAGGTCCGATGAGATCGAGAAGACATCGTTGTTCTGAGGCTCCTCATTTACCTAAAGATGCCCTGTGTAAGGGCGAAACACGTGTCGTGTTGAATTGTTTCTCGATTTTTCGGGAAATTATAGTAGCGCGAGAATTGTTACAAAGATATTTTTAATCCATCACTTGCTTACAATGGATTTCCGCAAAGTAACTCCTGAATTATCTACACTAATTTTATAAAGAGGAAAGATTTGTATTTTTGTATGTAACGAATAAACTCAAAAAGTACTGGACCGATTTGAATAATTATTTTTTCATTAAAAAGCTACATTATCACTTAGTAACATAGGCTAAATTTTAATTTGGAAAAAATAGGCTTCCGTAAGATATTTGGGTTTTTCGGACACAAAGTGTAAAAAATCAACCAGAACAGTTACTCATTTTGCGTACGCTGCCTAAACTATAAAAGACAGAAACACAAAATGTGCTAATTAATTGTAGATCTTATAAATATCTACTAAAAAGTCCCCGACACACTATACCTATCTATGTCGAGTGAGGCACAACAACAATTTTTTTATTTCAAAATCTTGAATATTTTTTGGACTACATTTAAATGCATTTATTTTACTTATGCTATCCTTATCAAAATTAATTTCATCACTAAGTGCAGTTTATGCAGATAATATTTGGTCTTGGAATGATAAAAATTGTACGTTTGGTTTTGAAGTTATGGCGATATTAAATTATTACGATTTCAGCTGCACGGCGGCGCCGTATCACGGGTCGGGTCTACCGACCTTCAGTTTATTTTGTTGCCTGAAAATAATTTAACGTCAAATGTTGTTTATAGAGAAGCTCTACAATAATCGCTTTAGTTATCTATCCCAAAACAACGGGTTGCAATCCGGGACTGCCGGTAGGAGTGAAAACTTTGAATTAATTACATTTAAATATTTTCATCATTAACAACTTTAATATCCACATAAAGACAATCTATGCAGCCTGCGGATAATGACTGCGTTGTCGATGTTAGTGTCGGTGTCTGTGAAATGACCTGGGAATCATTTTGATGACCGTGTCTTTTCTGGGTAGGCATTTTGCAGCCGACATCCACGCGGGCGGAGCCGCGGGCGACCGCTAGTATTATAATAAAAGCGTCAATAGAAAACATACTAACTCATAGTCATCATCTCAGCCCATAAACGTCCCACTACTGAGCACGAGTACATACCAACGTGAGAGGGTATTGGGTCATACTCCACCACGCGGACCCAGTGCGGATTGGCGGAGGCAGGTGTATGGCGTCCTGCTGTTAGAATTTATCAAGCCGCCCATTAGGCCTCTAACATGGCTTAACGACTACCACATTTAGTGATAACCGGATCCAACGGCTTAACGTGCCTTCCGAAGCACGGAAGCGCTCGATATCAAATGCCACACAAACGGTCACCCATCCAAGGACTGACCTCTGTAAACTCTGCTGTACTTCGGCGATCGTTTCCGACCACCGAGCACCGCGGAGCTACGAGCGCTTCATATATAACTCATAGTAAACGAACAAAAATGTATTTACTTACACTAAGAAACTCAATGATAAATATATTCGGAAAGAATTTGGCGATAACTTCAGATATGAAATCGAGTGGATAAGCTATCGGGTCCACCGATTAGATACTGATAGCTCTTTGTCCATCGATACGCCCAATCGATAATGCTCAATATCTATTGAGCTGAATTCAACTCCAAAGCAGAACCGATAAAAGTATCAGTAATGATGTTTCGTAATTTCAAAATGTTGTACTAACTACGCGGTCCATACTGTCTCAAATAAATTTCTTAATACTATTCTTTGCCTAACTACCGATTTTTGTTCTATTAACCACTTCATAATTTGATTTCCCACAGTAATAAAAATGTTTCTTTAAACATTTTTAATACTACCAAGGGTGCTCATAACAGTTGGTGATCACATTTACCAATAACCAGTTTACATTCATTTTTTTCCCAGATATTTTTTAGTGATCATATTTGTTTTATTAATGCTGTAACTACCAATAACCAGTTTAAATTAGTATTTTTTCCAAATATCTTTTCTTCATAATATCATCATCATAATTGCTTATTAAATAATGTTGTTACTAAGAAAGTACTTCAGCTCATGTAGCTTATTTTATAACAGACAATTACACGGGGCACAGTTCTAATCTAAACTTTTTGTCTAGTAGCAACACGTTCCTGGTAGCAATTTAATTTTCAGTGGAGTCGTATTCTTAACTTAACTTTCTTTTCTATCAAAAAATAATTACTGGCGATTCGCCGGCCGCTGCCGCGGCACTCACGCTTCGCTCGCTCGGTTCGCGCGTTATTCGGGTCACAGATCTAACTTTTTTTTTTTGTTTTACGTGGTAACAAAATGCTTTTACGCACTGCCTTCTGGCCAAAGGGGGACCGAAAGGGGATGTGGGACTCACCAACGGCAGATGCGACTGCCAGCAGTAATACCCACTAAAAAACTTCTGACGACGCCCGCCGCTTGTTGAGAAAAAGGCGGGGGCCAGTACCTGGGTTGCAGCGTCTGACACCACGCCTGCGGCCAACGTTGTCCGGACCAAAACCGGGAGTTCCCTTCTGAGAGAGGCGCAGTGGACGCGCCCCTCCTACCTCCTTGTGCAAAGCGTGTGTCTACTAGGGCACTCGAGATAATGCTAGGATATAAGATGAAGCAGAAGTCGGTGTATCTGCTTCCCGCTCCTAAAACAGTAGCTTGATGATGTTTTAAATACATATAATAATAAATAAATAAATTACATATTATCTCTATATGTTATCTAACACCGAAAGTATAAGTTAAGCCACGTTTGGGGCTAGATGGCGCTAGATATGTGAAAATATTTTCGAAAAATCTCATCTATTTTTTTGAACTTTGACTACAATCATTATAATTGGCAATTGCCAATTTCTACTTTGATGACGTGCGTGTACGCAGGCGTATATTATTATGAAAAAAAACTATTTGTAGACATTGTCGTTTTACTCAATACATTAATCAGAATTATAAAATATGTGAAGTCTTCATAAGTATGAGAATATGCATTTTCTATCTATATTATATTTGAAGACTTGATGAATTAAGAATATGAATAAGAACTCATTTTTTGTCGAAAACTTTTTATACTAATTCAACCAGATGTTTAGCGTGTTAAATAACAGCCAACCCAAAATCTAGGCACCCAATAATACATGATACTTAGTTCCATACAATGGTTAAAATGTTACTGGTATAACCTAATTTTTCATTTTAATAATCCCATAGTCCGGTTTATATAAGAACATCAATAAAAATAATTTAGAATAGTAATTTATACATATAAGATGTTTATTCAATAAAAAATAATAAGCTCATTACAAAACAAGACCTAAAGTTAAACCAGGTTTCAAACTAGTAATAATAATAAATAATAATAATAATATTCTCTTACAATCACACCAATTCTTCAGTTCCAAGATAAGGTTCACTAAGAACTTGTGTTATGGATACTAAAGAACGGATAAACATACTTAAAATACTTTTTTTTTTGTAAATACATACTTAATATACATAGGAAAACACCCAGACCAGAACAAATATTCATGTTCATGCACACAAAGATTTGTCCTGTGTGGGAATCGAACCCACGACCTCTGGAGTGAAGTGCAGGTATACTGACCTCCACGCCATATCGGTCGTCACTAGTGCTGTCACTGTTTTCATTTTATCAAATAAAAGTGCAAAAAGTAAGTCCCTAAAAGTTTAAAACTAAATTAAATTAGCTAACAAACATTACATATCTTTATAAGTTACAAATAAAATTATATTTACCTTTTACGCACTTCCAAAAGTATTTCCATTTTTAAGAAGGCAATAAAGGAACACTTCCTTGAAGCCTGCTAGCTGTACCTATTTGTCTAATTTTTTAAGAATAAGAATAACTTTATTGTATTAATTTTGTACACAGTATACCAACCTTCATTACATTACACAAAAAAAAAAAGTGTTGTATAGCTAAATGCATTATTTTTAACATAATTGTGTTAATATTTATAAACTTTAAACAAAAAAAAAAGAAAGAATAATGAACAAAAATATAATTGAGGGTATACAGACAGAATTTCTTTACCTCCCATGCTAGTCCGAAGACTGTGTTACGGCAAGGTAAGATTCTCGCCATAGCATTACCAACTGTATTACAATTTAGTAAGAGACACTTTTTGCAAAAAAATATTGAGCATTTTTTTCAATTCAATATTTTAGTATGTTATTGTTTGATTTTAGTTTTTGATTATTGTTTTATTTTAGTTTGTTTTCTTACGTATTTTGTGCACGTGTCTACTTTGTATATGTTTTTTTCCTTTTTTCGGTCTGCTGGAAGAAATTCCTTTTAGGGGTAAGCAGTGCCGTTGTACATGTCTCTCATAACTTTTATCTTTGTGTATGTTCTTTATGTGCACAAATTGTTAAATAAATATTTACTTACATATAAATAAAATAAATAAATATTTCTGACACTTACACCAATTATTTAGTTCCAAGATAAGTATCATTAGGAACTTGTGTTATGGATACTAAATAACGAATAAACATTTATCCTTTTTTTTAAATACATACTTAATATACATAGAAAAACACCTAGACCAGAACAAATATTCATATTTTTACACACAAATATTTGTCCTGTGTGGGAATCGAACCCACGACCACTGGAGTGGAATACGGGTATACTCGCCAACACGCCATTCGGTCGTATAAAGTCAGTCACAGTCACAGTCAGTCACATATAAAGTCAGAGATTAGTAATGAGAAACAATCATACGTACTTTAGTATATAATCCTTACTTATACTTATTACTTCATCATCTCAGCCATCTGACGTCCACTGCTGAACATAGGCCTCCCCAATAGATTTCCACATTGAGCGATCCTGAGTCGCCTGCATCCATCGGCTTCCCGCCGCCTTGACCAGATCATCGGTCCATCGCGTGGGAGGCCGTCCTCTACTACGTTTACCGGTTCGCGGTCGCCATTGCAGAACCTTGACGCCCCATCGGTCGTCGGTTCTTCGAGCTATGTGCCCCGCCCATTGCCACTTCAGCCTGCAAACTCGCCTCGCTATGTCGGCCACTCCAGTCCTCCTACGGATTTCCTCATTTCTGATTCGATCACGTAGGGACACTCCGAGCATAGCTCTCTCCATTGCACGCTGAGCGACTTTGAGCTTTCTAATGAGGCCCATAGTCAGGCACCAAGTCTCAGTACCGTACGTCATCACTGGCAACACACACTGGTTAAAGACTTTTGTCTTAAGACACTGAGGTATTTTTGACGAGAAGATATAGCGCAGTTTCCCGAACGCCGCCCAACCGAGCTGGATTCGACGATTGACCTCTTTCTCGAAGTTGGACCTACCCATTTGGACTTTTTGTCCCAGGTATACATATTCGTCGACAACTTCGAGAGCCGAGCCTCCAATAATTATTGGGGTAGGCTTAACATGGACATTCGACATAATTTTCGTCTTGTCCATGTTCATTTTGAGACCTACCCTTTGGGAAGCTCTGTCGAGGTCTTCGAGCATTGTGCCCAGATCCACAAGCGACTCCGCTATGACCACTATATCGTCGGCAAATCGAAGGTGAGACATATACTCGCCATTTATGTTGATGCCGTAGTTTCCCCAGTCCAGCATTTTGAAAACATCCTCCAGGGCAGCAGTGAACAGTTTCGGAGATATGACATCTCCCTGTCTCACGCCCTTCCGCAGGAGGATAGGATTCGTGTGCTGGTCTAGTACGCGTACGGACATGGTGGCGTTTTTGTATAAACTTCTCAACACTTCAATATACCGATGGTCAATGCGGCATCGCTGCAGGGACTGAAACACTGCCCAAGTCTCGATCGAATCGAAGGCCTTTTCATAGTCCACAAACGCTAAGCAAAGTGGCTGGTTATACTCCTCGGTCTTCTGTATAACCTGCCGCAGCGTATGTATGTGGTCCATGGTTGAAAAGCCTTTTCGGAAACCGGCTTGTTCGGGAGGCTGGAAGTCGTCAAACCTATGACCGAGACGGTTCGTGATGACCCGTGAAAACAACTTATAGACGTGGCTCAGTAGCGTGATTGGCCTATAATTCTTCAAAAGAGATTTGTCACCTTTTTTGAAGAAAAGTACAACCACGCCACTGGCCCACGCCTGTGGCGTACGTCCCTCGAGGATGACGGTGTTAAAGAGCCTCTGAAGTACCTTTAGTACCGGTGTACCACCCGCTCTCAGAAGCTCTGCTGTCATCCCGTCTTCACCCGGTGCCTTGTTGTTCTTCAGCTGTTTCAGGGCCATCCTAATCTCGTATAGGCTGACGTCCGGGTCCGACTTATTACTTATAATATTATAAATTACTATATATAATTACTTATGTACTTATTACTTATTTACTTATTTACTTATACTTATATACTTATTCTTATACTTATACTTATATACTTATATACTTATACTTATATACTATATTAATATTATAAATACGAAAATCACTCTGTCTGTCTGTCTGTCTGTCTGTCTGTCTGTCTGTTACTCTTTCACGCCAAAACTACTGAACGGATTTAAATCAAATTTGGTATACAGATAGTCTAGACCCTGAGAAAGGATATAGGCTACTTTTTATTGCGAAAAGGGGGTTGTAAATGCTACCCAAAGATACTATTCCACGCGGACGAAGTCGCGGGTAACAGCTAGTTTACTATAAAATTCATCCAGGCTGTAAAAGACGTTCTGGATAAGCCACTTCATTAGAGTATCTACTTATAAACCTATCATGTGAAAGTCCTGTATGATAGTTATGTATAAATATTAAAATTATTTGGAGGTATGCATTGAAAACAATATCTAAAGTAGCATTTCATACTTTGTGGGTTCGTGTGAAGCAATTAGGTCATTGTTTTGTTTCCTTTTTTTGGTGGTCCTTGTTCTACAAGAATTCTAGTTACTGCTAATACATACATTCACGCCTGTTTCCCCGAAGGGGTAGGCAGAGGCATATTATATGCCCACACTTCGCCAATTACATTATCGGTCCCACGTAATAGGTGGCGAGTCTTTGTCGCTTGCCGGGATCTGTTTAGTTCGCCAGAGCCTCGTCTGTTGATCAGCAGCACCACTTGCAGGTGAGTTTGGCTTGGGCTCCTTGGATGTTAGAAGGATCCCTACACAATGCGTAATTTAAAACGATAGATTTATACTATAACACTAACCTACTCAAGCGCGGCATGCAGGTTATCGCTGACCGAGATTAGGACGCGTTATCAGCCCAGTCAAAGAATATTTCTATAAGAAAGACATTTTAACTCTCCAAATACTGTGATAACTACTAACATAGCAATATTAGAAGTTATCAGATGATCGAAAGTGGCACGCATTATGACGAGAATTGGATACTTTTATGGGAATCTGTCTCTAAGTTTTAGTATTTAAATGAGTGTGGCATACATGTTGCGGCTTTAAAAGAGATCTCGGTTGAGTTATTCAATGAATGAATGTTTATTTGATATAGAAATAGAGGCGAAAAAATTCAACAAATTAAGGAGAAATAATTTTCGATAAAAATACTTGGCATTAGGCTGCCGTTTCACACAGGTTTTAGATCACCCGTTGATTGTTTCGGTCTAAACCCATACTGGCGATCGTGAAGTAGAGAGTGATCTTCCAGGTAACGGATGAGCTGAGCATTTATTAAACTCCTTGCGCAGCACAGAAGTAACAGCGCTTGCGCTGAAACTCCTTGCACAGCACAGCGATGGGTGGATAGTTGGCTGAATTCGAGCGATTCCCTTTTTGGGGATGAGTTGTATATTTTGTTGCATCTAGGTGAAACTAAGCTTTGAGATTTCAGTATAATTATATTTCGTTTGTTTTTTATATCTATATTTAATTTTGTCGTTTTCAAGTACAATGTAATAGATTATGAAACAAAAAAAATACGTAAGTTTGAATTTCAATAAGTTCTGGCACAAGCTTAGTGGAGCACTAATCTTGTGCTGATAAGACCCAAATTTTTAAGCAAAAAGAAGACAAAGCGTAATAGGGTTCCGCTCTACTTATGTCCTGTCCCACATTAATAATAATATTTATTTATTTTTCTCCCATACAAAGCAAAGAAACTGAAAGCTACTTAAACATATCATACATACATTAACATACTACTTAAACATACATACAGTATCACAATACTGGTAGTAAATCTACCTACTGCCTTATAAGAAGCTTTGAAGTGCTAACGTAAATTTTTGGGAACAGTACTTTAAAAGTTACTAGCTTCTAAGGTAGATATTTTTCGGCCTTAATTATAAACATGGCTTTTGCATTAGTTAAGTACTTGGTAGTGTTTGGCCATAACTTCAAAATTATTTTAATAATGAGGTAGTCAAAACATTATTTAACTTATAAGATGACTTTTAACTAGGGTTTGTGAGTAAGGCCGAATGCCCATTCTCTTCAGATATTATATTATTTTTAGTACTTATTTTTAGTACGGAACACATCCTTACTAATATATAACAGAGAGAGTGTTTTTATTATAATTATGCTGGCTTCAACCATAATGTAAGATTTAGCATTAAACGACTACATTTATACATATAAACTTAATTATCAATTTTATAATAATAATAATAATAATCATTTATTTCAGAATAAATTCCATATACAAATTTGTTAGTAGGTACATTAGCAAGCTTATAGCCTATTGTTAGTAATTACAATTATAATTTTTTCAATTAAGGTACACTTAATTTTTAATAAATAAAATTTATAAAATAATAATAATAATACGTTATAACTAGAAATAGATAGATATAACGTTTATTGCATTAGAATAACACACATACAAACATTTTAAAAAAAGGAAAAACAAATAACACCCACAATAAATGAATAATTGTACGTGTGCTGTAGTAGTACGAAAAGGTACTCAACGTAGTAATGCTCAGCGAGAAAATCGTTGATTTTCAGCTTCAACCTAGAGATGAATAATGAATGAATCTATATAATTTACTCCACTCAGAATATTTTGCAGTGGAGGACCACTACAGCGCTGATCTTCTGTGGAGACCTAATTATACTATTATGTAGCACGATCAAACATGCATGCATACTAAAATTATGTAATACCCAGAAGATAAGTAGATATTAAATAAATAAATAAATATTTCTGACACTTACACCAATTATTTGCCTTACCACGCCATATCGGTCGTATTACTAATACCCCACGAAGTAATGAACACTTGGACTTTTTTAAATGTTACAGATGCTTTTGCTGTTGGCCTTAGCCCTTCTGGGTTCTGCCGCAGCTATACCCCTGTCCGAAATTACACCCAGGAACACTGACTTAGCAGCACAGTACAACCTTCCAAGGGAAACCATTCCTCTTCATTACGACGTCCGAGTCTTCTTAGATCCAGATAATGAAGATTTCTTCTTTGGCAATGTCACCATACGTATCATACCAACAGTAAACGATACAAAACAGGTGGTACTCCATGCTATGGAGATGGAAATAGACAACGTTCAGATCTACAATGAAAGGGATCAAGAAGATTTGTTTGTCGATTTCACACAGGCTGAAGATGATACTCATTTTCTTATAATTAATGTCAGTGAGATCCTAAGGCCTTATGAAGTATACATCCTTCATATAGACTACGTAGCCAATTATTCTACTAATATGTTAGGTGTCTACATTTCGACATACGAGGCAACTGCTGGTAGTACTGGGTAAGTAATGTCATAATTATCTAAGCTTATTAGAGTTCATCTACTTGGGCACGAGCGTCCTCTCACAAATCAAGATGAGAAGGATCTAACAAAATTGACGACCGATATGGCGTGGAGGTCAGTATACCTGCTCTTCACTTCAGAGGTCGTATTTAGTTCCAAGATAAGTATCCCTAAGAACTTGTGTTATGCATACTAAAGAATAGATAAACATACTTAAATACCTTTTGTAAATACATACTTAATATATAGGTAAAAACCCAGCCCAGAACATAAATTCATGTTCATGCTCACAATGATTTGTCTTGTGAAGGAACCGAACCCAAGACCTCAGGAGTGGAGAGCGGATATATTCGCCACCACGCCATATCGGTCGTCGAAATGTATACATACAAATAAAGCACATTAAGCCATCAGAGTCTCTACCGTTAATCGGCAGGTGTACCACTTGCAGATGACTGCAGTGATCATTTAGGAAGTTAAATAAATAGTTTATTTTTAAATTTCTTCAATGTAAAAAGAGACGGGACCAATTTAGTTGATAAATTGATGTTGAGGTGTATAAGAATCCTATCAACATCTTAGAAGCGCAAACCAACCTCACCTGGTATTATTTATTTAACTTACTTTCTATATGATCATTTTGCTCAAGAGCTTTCATGAAACCAATTATCTTATTTCTGATCTCATTCATATTTGGATAAATGACGCAGCTTTTAAGCGATCCGATCATAAAGAAAGAAAATAAAATAAGACAAATGAATAACAAAAGTTAAAAAATATTCTATTCTATTCGATTGTTGTAAAAACAAAATTTGGAGAGAACAACGTATGTAGCGTCACCAAGTTAAGTAATATAATATTTTCAGGAAACTCATAGCTACCCAGTTACAACCAACATTCGCTCGCCGTGCATTCCCCTGTTACGACGAACCAGCACTGAAAGCTATATTCAAAACTACACTCTACGCCCCCGAGAAATACTTGGTGGTTAGAAGCAATATGCCCGAATCTGAACCCAATCTTACGTAAGTACTAATTAAAGTATAGATTCTTGTCTTCTACTTTAATATTTAAGTGAAAAGCTGATCAATTATATTTGCTAAGGCTCAGTGCCTTATGATGATTGGTACTTGTCTCAATCCTTTTACTGTTTCAATGCTGAAAAATAACGTTTTTTTCAATTTTATTTGTGTTTTTTAAACTTATGCGTGGATATTAAGCAAATCGCGATCCATTTCATTACACAATACACAAATTGTTCAACAGCAAAAATATGTTTGCAAGAAACCCTCGATGGGCGTGTCCAACTCGTATTATTTTGTTAAATTCTTGTTAAAGTCGGACTTTCTTGAATCTAAAGAAGAAATGTAATGTAAAAAAAGTCTGCAGATCATTGAGATGAACTTATTTCAATTTCGAACGCTTTTGCCTCGAGCACATTGCAAAGACACGAGATAGATAATAGACTTTTTGGTTAATTGGAGTGTTTAAGCTGAATGGGTTTTGTATCGCTTCTTGGCTGTAAATTAGATTAAAGTTTTGATGTTCTCCTAGACCTAATTGACTTTCATAGGTACTTCTCGTATACATAGATTCCTGAAATTTTGTTAAAACGTATTAATTAAATATAACCCTTAATTAGCAACCAATATCCACGTAGAGACAAAGTTTGTCCGACTTGCAATTAATCGGTTTTTTTTAACACGCCTTATCTTATTACAGGCCTGACGAAAGCGGATGGGTCAGACATGCATTTGACGAAACCCTTGTAATGTCTTCATACCTCCTTGCCTATTTGGTGTCAGATTTTGAATACATCGAGAATGATGCTGATCGCATCTACGACGTTCCCTTCAGGGTCTACTCTAGACCTGGAACGCAAGACACAGCTGCCTTCGCCCTGGACTTTGGTCAGAAGAATATGGTGGCGTTAGAAGAATACATTGATATTCCGTATGCTTTCCCCAAGATTGACAAGGCTGCTATTCCTGACTTTACCGCTGGTGCTATGGAGAACTGGGGATTAGTTCTATACAGGTACGTTTTTTTACCATTAATAGATTATTTTAAATGAAATCGTTAAGACTCCAAGAAGACACCGCGATTCGCAAAACGTTTAAGCAACGTTTTGTTTTAACTACCAACATATTATAAAATGATCTCCATCTACCTACAAAGTCGTTGGAGCTAGAAAATCTTATGGTCAGGTTCTACGTTCGCGAAAGACAGACTTTTAGTCGAGTTGCAGGTCCTAAGCCGAAGCGGGATGGTGTCTGACTGCCCCGATAAGTTATATAAGCGTGTTTTATTTTATTCGCGTTGTCATAGTATCGAAAATACACAGTGCCGGATATTCTCACAATTTAAAAATATAATAAAATATGGGGCTATTCATATTTACTTATTATTCATCAAAATACGCAGCTAGTAGTTTTGAATCATCATCCTCTTGTTCTGATTCTTCTGTTCCAGTTTATTTAGGCTCAGCGTAAGTATTTTATTGTCCTCGGCATAACTTCAGTCAATTGTCGTCGACTCTCCTAAGTCCTCCTCAATCATATTTTCTTCTATAGAAACTTCATATCCGTTCTGTCTTCCACTTCATCTCGTGATAGTTATACTCTCTCCCTACTGATATAAGGTTGGCAGAAAGCAAGCCTACTTTTAAAGGGTTGCTCAAGAAATACTTTCTTGAGGAGTTATCATCCGATTGAGTCTAAATATTATAATTACTATTAATTTTGTGTATAGGTATATGTAGTTTATTAATAACACATATTTAATTCTATGTAAGTTTATATGTTTTCTTATTCGTACTGCCTCATACTTTTCTGCTAACCCAAAGGTTAACTGGTAGAGATTGCCTTGCAGCATTAAGTTCGTCTTTTGTACATTTTAATTTTAATTTGTGCGATAAAGTTTAAATAAATAAAATGAATAAATAAATAAATAGTTATTGTAAACTATACCAAATTAATTTATTGTATTCTTTGCAGAGAAGTCGCTCTTCTTGTCCGAGATGGAGTAACCAGTACATCTACAAAGCAGAATATTGGTAGAATAATCTGCCATGAGAACACCCATATGTGGTTTGGTAACGAAGTCAGCCCCTTCTCTTGGACCTATACCTGGCTTAACGAAGGCTTCGCTAACCTTTTCGAAAACTTTGGGACGGATTTGGTTAGTATATACGAACGATTATTCGATAAATGTTCTTATAAAATGTGCAAGACCGGCGCATGACACAATGTAATTTAGTTTCAAATGAAAGAGTGCTATTGATATAAATAAATATCGCAACAGAATAAGTATCGCAACAGAATAAGTATCATGAAGAAATTGTGTTATGAATACTAAAGAACGGATAAACATACTTCAATTCTTTTTTTGTAAATGCTTATTTATTTACACATACACAAAAACAGAAGTTCTAAAATACATATACAACGGCACTGCTTATCCCTAAAAAGATTTTTTTCCAGCAGAGCGAAGAAGGAAAAACATATACAAAGTAGACACGTGCACAAAATACGTTACAAAACAAACTAAAATAAAATAATATTAAAAGACTAAAATCAAACTAAAATACTTAATATACATAGGAAACACCCAGACCAGAACAAACGTTCATGCACATAAAGATATGTCCTGTATGGGAATCGAACCCATGACCTCAGGAACGGAGCGCAGGTATAATGACCTCCACGCCAAATCAACGAACAAAACAACGTAGTATTTATTATTGTGAGCTCATATGTGTTACCCTTTTATGAAAAGATAGCCCAATGGCGAAACCAATAGACTCCAAATTCAGAGGGCCTCGGGTTCATACCCTAGTCCTACCTTTGATACTCACACCAAATAACAGGTGCGCATTCTTTTGCTTGCGTGTTTCGAAAGACTCTTCCTGCTGCAATCGCTGCTGTGAAATGAGCTTCCTAGCCCGGTAATCTTAATAGGTTTTAGTAAGGAGCTCTTCAAAAACGGTGAAACGGTTTAAGGGTCGGCGATGCGTTAGAGATGGGGTTACAATCGTTGATAGGCTCAGTGTACACTTTTTATCAGGTAAGTCACATGTTTGAGCGCCTACTAATGGTATTTAAATTAAGTATATTCTAGCGTAAGTCAAGCCTAAAACTATCTAAGCTCAGGATATAATTATATATATTTCCATTTTTACTGTAGGTATTACCTGAGTGGCGCATGATGGACCAGTTCAACTTGAACATGCAAAACGTGTTCCAAGCCGACGCCGTGCTGAGCGTCAACCCCATGACGCATCCTGTTTACACACCGGCTCAAGTTCTTGGCACTTTTAATGCTGTAGCTTATCAGAAATGTAAGTATTTTTATAAAATTTATTTCAGTTACAATATAGTAGAAAAGTTTTAGCTGGTGGCACCACGAGAACACTCAGATAGAAACGACTTTCTAAGTTAAGCAGGTTAACTATTAATGACTGACCTGATTATGACT
The DNA here is from genome assembly GCA_949126915.1 of Musotima nitidalis. Classification (NCBI taxonomy): domain Eukaryota; kingdom Metazoa; phylum Arthropoda; class Insecta; order Lepidoptera; family Crambidae; genus Musotima; species Musotima nitidalis. The sequence continues at coordinate 3,963,441 of OX421420.1, read as the reverse complement.
GACCTGATTATGACTAACCTGATTATGACTGACCTGATTATGACTGACCTGATTATGACTGACCTGATTATGACTGACCTGATTATGACTGACCTGATCATAACTGACCTGATTTACCCTTTTTACAAATGGCATTTCGAATTGACGACCAATATGGCGTGGTGGCGAGTATACCCACACTCCGCTCCTAAGGTGTCCTGTTCGATTCCCACACAGGCCAATCTCTCTGTGCATATATATGAATATTTTTTCTAGTCTGAGCGTTTCCTATGTATATTAAATATGTATTTACAAAAAAAAAAAAAGTTTATGTATGTTTATTCGTTATTTAGTATCCATAGCACAAGTTCTTAATGAAACTTATCTTGGAACTAAATAATTTGTGTAATTGTTAGAATAGATTTATTTATTTAAATTTTTAGGTTCTATATATTGCATAATACTCTAGTAGTTTTAGAGGGGCCGTGTTTCATTATTTAATTCGTACATACGTAATTTATTTCTTGTAGCCGGTTCCGTGCTGCGAATGGTTCAGCATTTTTTAACGCCAGAAGTCTTCCGCCAAGGTCTTACTTACTACATAAGAAATATGTAAGTACCGTATCTACATGGTATTTATAAAAAATGCTCTTTTAAATACCATAACATCTTATTAATGTTTATCTTTTTAATGTTTAGGTAAAATCTCATCCAAGAACTGTTTTGTTACATTTTGGGATGTATATGACTAAAATTTCAAAATAGACTTTTTTAATGTCATAAGATCTTATTTATTTTTAAGTTTTTAATGTTTAGATTAAATCTTACTCACTTGCACTGCCTTGTTACATTTTGGGATGTAGATGAATCGTTACCACATCATTTCATAAATTAAGTCTATATTTGATTACTTACAAAAGGAGAACTTAATGATATTATAAATTCCAAGCCTGAGAAATTAAGCTAAGTAAGAAGTAAAAATATATGAAGTATTTTTTTAAGGAAATTTATAAAGAGTTCAATTTACCTCCACTCTGCTCCTAAGATCGTGGGTTCGAATCCAAAACAGGGCAAATCTTTGTGGTCAGAACATGGATAAAAGTTCTGTTCTGGGTGTTTCTATGTTTAAATACGTGACGTACGCCCTTTGTTACTTATGTAGCTAAGTAACAAAGTGTGTCAGTATGTTTATCCGTTATTATCCATAAAACTAGTTCTTAATGATAATTATTCTGAAATAATTGGTGCGATTGTAAGAAATTTTATTTCAAATTTACATACACATACATTTGTATGTGTATGTATCGCCTATTATATAGTTGGTCCCACGTAATAGGTGGCGAGTCTATTGCCGCTTATCGGGCACTATTTGTTCGCTAGAGCTTCGTCCGTTGATCTGCAGGTGCACCACTTGCCGGTGAGGTTGGCTTGGGCTCCTCAGGTCTTGTTAGGATTCCTATGCACCATTTTAAATTTATATAAATAGTAATAGTTATCTATGGCACAAACTCTGCCTAGTTTGGGACTAGACTTCTTTTTGGGATGTCTAAGGATATTTGTTAATGTATTATTTATTTCCAAGGGCTCGCCAAGCAGCCCAGCCTGAGGATCTGTATGAGTACCTTCAGTTGGCTCTGAACAACTCCAACCACTCTATCCCTTTCAACATTATCACTATAATGAACCAATGGGCAAATCAAGGAGGTTTCCCTGTTGTCACAGTTACAAGATCGGCCCCCAGAGCCGAATCATTGGTATTCCGTCAGGTAAGAAGGTATTTCTCATTATCTATAAAATAATCATACCATATTTGACGACTGATATAGTGTGAAGGTCAGCTAGCTGCCTGCACTTCGCTCCTGAGATTGTGAGTTCGATTCCCACACAGGACATATCTTTGCGTGCATTACAATTCTTTTTTAATTATGTTTAGTGTGACTCGTCATAATGCCTGATGGTAAGCAGTCGATGCAGTCAAAAAAAATGAAAGCGCTTCATACTGTGAAATAAGCACGATACAAAGCGCATCCACTCATGACGGCCTGCTAAAATTCTATTCACGCCCTGCTTAAAAGACCATGAATGACTATGAATATTTGTTCTGGTATTGGTGTTTCTTTTGTATAATGCTTATATATAATATTATTAATATATAATATATTAAGGACAGGAGAACGGGTTCAGATCAATGGTTTTTTTCTTAAAGATAGCATTATATTCATATTTCATTTCTCTACGACATATACATATTTACCAGTAGCTATGGCAATAAATAACAATAAATGCGACAGTTAATCCCATTACGTTTACGGCAACAGTCCCTAAATAATTTAAAGACAAAAAAAATACGTTTCGAATCATTTAGAAAAGGATAGCCATATTATTATAGGGCTAAATCTAATTACGGCAAATGTCTTAGTTTGGCCGCCTCAGTTTCCAGAGGCCAGAGCGACATCTATTATTATTATTAAGAGACGATTATTATTGATTAAGATGATAACTTTCTTTTCCAGTCCCGTTTCCTGACTGACAGTTCACTGTCATCGACTCAACTATGGCACATTCCAGTGAATGTCGCCTTGTCGCCTGATCCTCAATTCGAAGACACCAAACCAGACGGCTGGCTACGGCCAGTCACAATTGCAACTTCCCTGGACATCCCTGGGCTATCATCAGCTGATTGGTTCATCGTCAACAAGAAACAAACTGGTCTGTTTTTCTTTACTACAAAGGGGCACATAAATATATGGCCCAGCTGATGGAAAGAGGTAACCATTTCTGGACCTACGGACGCTACACTAATTTGGGTCGCGGGCAAAATCTATAAGAGGCGCAAAGGGCTATATGCCATAGTCAGAGGTCCGTTAACCCGCGGGAGGCCTAAAATATCTAAAAGATCCAAGCATTAAGTCAAAGTCATTTATTTAAATTAGACTCAAAAGAATTATGAAGGTCAAAACTTAAACTAGCGCGCCCATTCACTGCGGGCGGGAGCTTGATCCTTAAAGAACGGGCAAGAAAATCGTCAAGGTTATTTTTTTCTCCAACCAGCCATTAAAGCCGCAAGCTTCAAATATATAAAAACTTCAAGTCGTCAACCAAAAAGGTTAATAGTTATAAACAATTGCGACGTCAGTGGTATCAGGTAGAGGTTGCCGAACCCTTTTTTTGCAATCAATTCAAAACGTATAACACTTATTATTATTAAGTATGTCATTTGTAATTTCCCTAAAAAGTATTTATAATGAACTGATTATATCGAAGATCTAACCAAAAATATTCTTCATCAGGTTACTACAGAGTGAACTATGACGAAGAGAACTGGGCGGCGCTAATTCAAGTTCTTTCTACAAATCACACGACAATCGACTTACTAAACCGAGCTCAACTCATCGATGATGCCTTTAATTTGGCCAGAAATGGACGAGTTGTAAGCACTACTATTCATTATAACATTTAAATGCATAATTTTTAAGATTTTGTTGAAACTATAGCCATACATACTACTGGATCCTTTGGGAAGGCTTATGTTAAGCTGTAGAGGGCATTCAACTGATTACTTAAAAAACAATATGATTGTAAACTCTTGCTTAGTATAGCAAAAGTAAGATGCTATAAAATACAACTATTGACTTCCTTATTATCATCATAAAAATTTCAGCTAAATGAAGCTCACTGCTAAACATTGGCCTTCCCAAAAAGTTCCACTCATATTGGAGGTATTTGCTCATAAACACCCCGAGCAGGGTACCTAGTGCATTTTTTTACACACACCTATGTTAACTGATAGTATCAAACATAATATCGTAATATCGGTAGCACGCTCAAAATCACCCATTCCGCGGACACTCTTTCGCCGACTTAATGCCATTACTTAACGCACTTAATGCCATCCTGGATGCAGCACGCGACTGTGATTTGTTTGCGGATGGATGGCCTGAGATTTTGTCAGTGTGTCAGAGGTATTGTGAGAGAATGGGATAAAAGAGTTTTTATATGTGAGATTTTTAATATTATATTTCACTTTTACTGTTTTAATAATTCGTGTAATTGTTGAATTCCATTCTGATTAAATAAATAAATAAATAATCTTTCAACCAACTTTCCTGCAGACAGTTGCAGTTTCGAAGTTATTCTATATCCTCAGTGTATAAAACTTGTTTTGCTTCGTTCAACTGATACGGGAACTATAATCAGAAGTCACTGCCGATATTCCGTTTTGCATTAAATATTTTTGTAGTTTTGTTATAAATGGAAAAAAAAATGTACCAGCACAAACCAACAGCGTTTTAGTTATGTAAAATACAAGGTCAATATTTGCAGTTCGACCTTTATAAACATCATCACATCGGTCAAAGGAAGTCAACAGCTGAGCATAGCCCTCCCCAATCGTTTTCCACGTTGGATGGATCTTGAACAGCCTGCAGACACCTGCTTACAGTTCTCTCAGCTATCTATTCAAATCGTCTTTCAGTTTGCGAATCTGGTTTCTTATGTCGCCAAGCCAATTGCGAGAAGCGATAACCCACTGGCGAGACACATAGCTTTCAAATTCAGAAAATCTCAGGATCAAACCCTGGTGGCGCACCTATGACTTTTCGAAGTTATCTGCTGTCATGTATCTAAGGCAGTTGTTATTATGAAGTCAGTGCCTTCTAACATCCTGACAGCTGTTTAACCATTGAATGAGGTTTGCCTCTGGGTTGCGTAGGTCAGGCAGTCGCTCCATCTAATAACTGAAATTCAGCCAAAATCTAGTTAGACCACTAAACAGACCCTGGGCCATAAGCTTAAGTCTAGGGCAACCGGAATAATGCTAGGATATAATGATATCGGTCACCTTATTTCTCCTATTTCCTCATTTTTAACAAGTCTACTTAAGGGTAATTGTCTAAGAGTATTTATTCGTGGTATTACAAGTAGAAAGCCAGTTCATTTTCTGCAATTTTTCATTGGTGCTATTTCAAATCGATAAATGTATTGTGCTAAAATTTTTCGTGCAATTGTGCAATTAATAGATATATAATTGGCTTGTTTGTATTAAAGTGTGTGTAGAAGTGATTTTTTTATTTATTCTACCGTTGTATCTTATTGCTTTAAAAGGCCGTAAGGTAACGTAAGTGAAGATATGTATAGGTGCTTAGCGAATGTGGTTCGATTAGCTATGAAATCCAGGAGAGCTAAACGATGTTACGAAAATTTACTTTGTTCCAGACTTACACTGTTCCCCTGCAAATGGCTACATACCTTGCCCAGGAGAAGGACTACGTTCCATGGGCGTCAGCTGTAGCTGCATTCGACTATATGGACGTTGTACTTGGGAACAGCACGATCTATCCGTTATTCCAGGTGATATTTCATTCATTACTTCTCTCAATAGATCTTGATGGGTCTGACGCAGAATGTGCACTTCGCAAAATGGACCCTGGAACAAAACACTTATATTTATAAAATTGTACGAGAAAGAAATGTAAATTATAAAATCGGAATTGCTTTCACTTGGTTATAAAAAAAAACTTTCACCTCCTTATAGCTTTTTAGGGCAGGGGACATTTTGCGAAGTGCACATTCTGCTTTAGACCACTCTTGACATACTTTGTACATCAATGTTTACCTTTAAGTCTAATAAAAGAACCTTCTAATCCTTTTGTAAACCGAAAACATTTGTTGGGCAATATAGATGTATTGTGATGATTTAAATGGCGTAGAATTTAACCTGATAATAAAAAATGCTCTATTCCATTTGAGCTTGATGGAGCACTTGTGAATGTCGAGACAATAATACTAACTCGGTCAATCATTACGGGCTGGAGGTAAGTGAAGAAGAAAAATTCAGCAAAACCCTTGACATACAAATTTGGACAAATATTTGTTTACTTTCAGCGCCAAATAGTTCCACCCAAAGCGCCATAAATACAAGTACAGAGAGAACAAACTACAGAGACGTGAAAAGTAGAAACAATATTTATTTCATAAACTATAATACATACTACTTGAAAACGTCATAATTAAAATATTTTAAAAAAAATCGAAATATTATTACACTAAATCACAAAGCTTAGATTCACTTACATGCAATAAAACAATTTAAAATCAAAAAATAATTAAGTGTAAGTGAATCGAAGTGCCAGTTCCGAGCCACCGCTCTGTAAGAAGAACTGGCAAGAAACTCACAGGCTATGCTCTTTTAAATATATCCATTGGTTTGGTACTTGAATGTGTGTGTTGTTGAAGTGTGTCGATTAAAGATCAGTAGCTGTTTAGATGCTATCAAATATTTGACTGTAGATTAAATAAGTAATCTTATTATGATTTTATTTTATCTAAGGAGGAATTAATTTTATTAATTGAAATAACATTTTAGATATCCAAAACAATATAGATAAAAACTAACAGCTTAGTAACCAGCAATGGCTTTATGAAATGTAAATGGAAAAGTATAGCATAAAAAACGTAAGAAGTACTTGTATATTCAATGCCTGATGAATTCCATTCAACAATACAACGGTCGATCATCGATTTTGCAAAAAAGTATTTATGTTAGCTAAGTAGGTTTAGTACCAGCCTGTAATAGGATTTTACCAACCTCTATAGAGCCCAAGCCAACCTCACCTGCAAATGGCACCTGTCGATCAACAGCCGAGGCTTTGGCAAAAATAACAGACCCCGGTAAGCGTCAATAGGCTCGCCATCTTTTACGTGGAACCAACAAAGTAATTGGCGATGTGTGCGCGTTTAATATCCCTGCCTATCCCTTTCGGGAAAATAAGCGTGAATTATCGTATGTAATACAAGAATTTTAAGTCTGGGGCGTTATGTGAGATGAAATCCTGAAATAGTTATACTACTAATGTATTTTTTTAAATTTTTTTTTACTGAATTGAACATGTTGTTCTTGCAGCGTTTTATAATTGAATTGACACATGATATCTATGAGGAACTCACCTTCACCGCATCTCCTACTGAAGAACACGTGACTCCCTACCACAGAAACCTTATCATGGGCATTAACTGTCGATTTGGAAATGAAAACTGCACGAACGATGCTAATAGCCTCCTACAAGAATTTCAACGAACAGGTGAAAATAATTCAATACTATTATGTCAGTAGTGGAAACGTAGCCTATGGCCTGCTGGAAGCTAATGGGGGAGGACGTCTACTGCTGAACTTAGAGTAGTGGACGTCTGCGGGCAGCTGATAATAATCATAATGTCAGTATACTCTACATGGCCTTTTTTTATCGACGTTAAAAAAATGCTATTTACTAAATGTTTCCCGGCCAATGGGGGGACCGAGAGGGGAGTATGGGGCTCACTGCGGCAGACGCGACCACCGCAGTCCTACCCACTAAAAAACTTTAGACGACGCCCACCGCTGTTAAAAAGGGGCGAGGCACCAGTCCCTGGGTTTACAACTTCTGGCACTCCGCCCGCGGTTAGCGTCCCCCGGATCAGAACCTCCTCAGAGAGGCGCGATGTGATGCGCCACCCCCTACCTCCTTGTGCGGCCATGACGTAACTGGCCGACTTCGGGGGAAGGCGGGGGGGTCTCTGACTAGACGGAAGGGGCCCCCATGTGGAGTATCGGGGTACTCTACATGACCTGCAATAACACTTTTAAGATTTTAATAACTGTTTAGGTAAATAATAAAAGGTACTTCACTTTCTGAATTAAATATAAACTATTAGTATTATTATCTTGTACTTGCTAAATAACTGTTTTGTGTTCAAAAAGTATGCACATAATGATTTCTCCTGTATGGGTATTGAACCCACGACCTCAGGGGCGGAGTGCCAGTACACTCACAACCACGCCATATGCTAATGGTAACTTAGATATTATTATGACACTATGATAGTAGTAGAAAGGCCTATACACAAGTTTTACATAAATGAAATTGTCCAGGTGAATTGAACCCCGACATCCAGACGGTGGTGTTCTGCTCCAGCCTTCGTGGAGGTGATGCCGCCAACTTCGACTACCTCTGGAATATGTACATCCAGACCCAGGACTCCAGCATAAGGACCATACTTCACAATGCACTTGGGTGCACTTCCAACCCAGAAAAACGTGAATTGTGAGTATATCTAAAGGTGACGGGTAGGGGGTAACTCGTCGGAAATAGTCCTAGCATTTTTGTTTCTTTTTGCTGATCACAGTTCTATCTAATGGTATTTTTTAAACTAAATTGTTGTCTAGATCGATAAATAGATAAATTTAGATTAGATTTTATAATCTAAATATAAGGACTCATTTTATTTGGAACAAATTGCCCCTGTTATTTTACGGTCCTACAACTGCCAATTTTTTGTATCATCTGACCTAACGTTAGTCCATAATTGATCGTGAGTTTAAAACTTTAAAGAAAATATCAACTTAAAACTTCAATCACGATAAATTTTCCGATTGACGTCTGTCCAACAAAATGTTCAGTGTATGTACTCCGTCAATAGTTGCTCCACAAAAAGCCTTGTAGCTCCGAGCATGAGGTGGTCCGAAACGGTCAACGAAGTAAAGCAGAGTGTACAAAGATCACTCTGTGGGTGGGTGATGTCTGAACTTGAACCTTCGGAAGGCACATTAATAAGTTATCACTATATGTGGTAGTCGTTAACTATCGTCACCACTAGTTTACCAAAGGTAGAGGCCTCATTGGGCGACTTGAAGTTTATAATAGTATGACACGCCTGACTGCACCAATCCACATTGGCTCAGAGTTATGGAGTCCTTCTTACCTTGGTTTGTGAGAGGAGGCCTTCCATAATAGTGGAACGTTAATGAGTTGAGAAGATGATAAAGCTGTTGTCATTTACTTCTGCCTTTTTTTAACATTATCTATAAATTCCTCAGCTACCTAAACCAGATGATCGCTGAAGACTCCGAGGTACGAGACCAAGACAAACACTCCATAGCCGTGTCAGTCATTAATTCAGACCTAGAGAACTTGGACGTTGCTTTGGATTTCCTTATAGAGAACTTCCATGTGATCCAGCCAGTGTAAGTTTCTGTAAATTAAGTGTTTTTTTAATGCATGTCTGACTCATACAGAATAAGAATAACTCCATTGTAACCCCTGGATGAGTGATGACCTGTGTGGCATTCAGTTTCGAGCGCTTTCGTGCTTTGGAATGCATGTTGATACGTGGTCTTCGTTGCCACTAATTATATGAATTTCACCAACGATGTGCTCGGGAGAAATTTAAAAAAACCCAGTCTATGTCTCATATCTTTTCGCTTTATCGCCGGTGAAAATATAGCTTTAGTGTACTTATCAGAAGATTAACAAGTGAATCTTACATACACTTTTAAAGATTCTTTGCAATTTTTGTTTATTTTAATTAATCAAATTCGCTCTGTCACTGATTGTTTCATAATCAGTAATATTACGAAAAAATAAATGAATATATGAATGCTTCTAATATATATATAGGAATACTTAGAATGTATATATATATATACATAATATATTACCAATTGTTTTCAATAGTTAAGTTGAGAAAACTATGACTGGCCATTTTCATATTTTACTTTATTTGAACCCTATTTGTACCTTAGCAAATTTTATAATCTCATTGTAAAGAAAAATAGAAAAAAAAGCATACATTTTGTTTAGTGATAAAGCATATATATATATATATATATATATATATATATATATATGCTTGTAGTAAAAATATGAAAATCGCCAGTCATAGTTTTCTCAACTTAACTAATGAAAACAATTGGTAATGGCAATAATTTATTAAAGCATAGTAAGTATAATGTTGCGCTAATTCCATTTTGTGTGTAATTTAATACAAGTAAAATGGCACGCCCACTGGCAAAAAATGGCAACCTTTGCCAGTGTATCATTTATCTGAACTAGCCGTGTTTGCGATAAATGATTTGATTTTATGTATCATTGTTACATACGTTTGATGAATGGTGGCGAGTATACCTTCATTCAGCTCCTGAGGTCGTAGGTTGAATTCCCACACAGGACAAATCATTGTGTGTGACAAACATTAATATTTGTTCTGGTCTGGGTGTTTTTCTATGTATATTATGTATGTATTTACAAAAAAATAGTATTTATCTATGTTTATCCGTTATTAAGTATCCTTAACACAAGTTCTTGATGATACTTATCTTGGAGCTAAATAATTAGTGTAATTGTAAATAAATATTTATTTATTTACGCCTTGATAGCCCTTCGGGGTAGGGAAATATCCTACGAAAATTTAATTGTTTAATTCCTTACCATTGTTGCAGCGTTCAAGGTTTGTCAGGAACATCAAACATCTTGACTGCTCTGTCAAGAAGACTAACGACTGAGGTACACCGGCAAAAGGTAAAAAAAAGACTTGCTATATAATCTCATAAGGTTGCATAACACTCGTAAAACTTACTTTTCGTTATAAAATTAGGGGAGTAGTACATTTCGCCAACTGTGGAGTGAATTTCGGGATTTCTAGCAAATTGCACTTTAAACTACTACTTACTTTAAAGCTAGCTATCGAGTTTCAGGAATTCCTAGACAGAAATCGAATATAATATATAAAGGTTTTTGCAGAGACTATGTGTATACCTTTTATAATAATATGTCTGCTCAAAACTATACACAATCTTACGGTTATAGTTATAATGACTACAAAAAAAAAAAAAAAAAAAAAAAAAAAAAAAAAAAAAAAAAAAAAAAAAAAAAAAAAAAAAAAAAGAATCGTACATTCATACATAATGACACGCCTCTTTCCCGTAGGGGTAGGCAGAGATTACATCCTTTCACTTCCTACGATCTTGGCACACACTTTTAGCTTCATTTACACTCATCAACCTTTTCATACACGCACGTCGGTGTAGGGTACTTTTGACCTGGCGCATCGACGTGTCCTCGTAGCGGCTATCGGCGGCGGCGACCTCTCGCGTTCGGCCTTGGTGGAGGCCATGGTCCGGAGCGATAGGGAATGGGATGCTGTCGCCTCCTTTTGCGAAGCAGTCATGCTAGCAAAGGAGGCGTCGGAACAAGAGAGGCAGAGTGCCTCTCGTCACGGATCCAGCCGCCGCGGGGGACGCCCGAGATGTCGGGACCTGCGAGACGACTCCCGGCCACCGTAGGCGCTAGCTTGTGGGCAGTGGGTAATGGGTAACTCGCCGCCCTTCCGCCTACTATAGGCGACAGGCCGCGTCGACGGCGCGTTCGTGTTCCACGCGCGCCTCAAAGAGATGTCAACACACTGAGGGTCCCCTGGGGAGGGGGCCAAGTCTGCCGTGGTTGCGGGACTGTTCGAAAGGGTTACCGCGGCCTTGGTGTTACAGGCTCAAGAAGGAACATGGATGGTTTTTAGTCAGTAAAAGTCTGACACACAAGGGTGCGGAAGGCCGCTTCACCCACAGCGGAAGACGGTCATTTAATGATTTTCCATCCGAAAAAAAAAGAAAAAAAAAAGGATACTTTTGACCTGCCTTTTCTCCAAAATTTTCTGGATTTGGTCATGTAAGGTCTTACGTGGTCTTCCCCTCCCAATACTTCCATCATAGGACAATGGACAAGTGTCCATCATAAGTCAATTTATCACTGTATCATAATATACATACATGCCTGTTTCCCCGAAGAGGTAGGCAGAGGCATATTGTACGCCCCAACTTCGCCAATTATATAGTTGATCCCACGTAATAGACGATGAGCCTATTGCCGCTTGCCGGGCACTGTTATGTTCGCCAGAGCCTCTTCCGTTGATCGGCAGGTGCACCACTTGCAGTGCTGGAGGATGTGGAGACATTGTCTGATCACCGTTACATCAGATTCAGTGTCTCCGCATCGGTGCCAGCGCCCTACGGAGATGGGGGGGAGCCGCGATTGGACGGCCCACGATGGGCGATCAAGCGCCTCGACAGGTCTTTGCTGCGGGAGGCAGCCCTGGTCGAGGCGTGGCCACGGGAGCCACCGCTGGTGGACGTGGAGGGGGAGGCTGTGAGGGTGTGCGAGGCCATGACGCGAATTTGCAACGTGGCCATGCCCCGTGTTCGCGCCCCCCCTCGTAGAACTCAGGTCTACTGGTGGTCGCCGGAGATCGCCCAGCTCCGCCGAACCAGTGCGGTGGAGCGGCGTCGCTACCAGAGGTGTCGCGGAAGGAGAATCCGCGACGAAGCCGAGGTGAACCGGCTCTACGCCGCCTATAGAGAGGCGGTGAGGGCCCTTCGTGGGGCCATCAGCCGGTCCAAAGCCGCAGCGTGGGACGAGCTGCTGGAGGCCGTTGAGGCGGATCCATGGGGCAGGCCGTACAAGATAGTACGGCAAAAGCTCCGAGCGTGGACCCCTCCCGTCTCCAGCAGCCTCGAACCGGCGGTACTCGGTAGGGTGGTTGAGGCACTGTTCCCAGACAGGGGAACCGACTTTGTGCCTCCCGCCATGGCGGCGCCACACGTCACCCATGGTGACTCGGGCACTGAGGATGTGCCCGAGCTCACCCAGGAGGAGGTAGAAAGGGCCGTGCTACGCCTGAGGGGCAAGAGCACGGCCCCAGGTCCCGACGGCATTCCGACGAGGGCGTGGGACCTGGAAGCGCCTTTTCTGCCCCGCGTGACCTCCCTCTTTGCTAGGTGTCTGCGGGATGGGGTTTTTCCGCGGCGCTGGAAGGAGGGCCGCTTGGTACTCCTTCCCAAAGAGGGACGTCCGGCCGATGACCCTTCTGGTTATCGGCCCATCGTGCTGCTCGACGAGGCGGGTAAGCTCCTGGAGCGTGTCATCGCCAACCGCCTCGTCGAGCACCTAGAGGAGGTCGGACCGGATTTGTCCGACCTCCAGTTCGGGTTCCGCCGCGGCCGATCGACGATTGGCGCGATCAGCCGCTTGCGGGACCTGTCTGAGAGGGCGGTTTCCCGGGGTGGGGTGTTGATTGCGGTGTCGCTCGATATCGCAAACGCCTTCAACACCCTGCCCTGGCCAACGATAATGGAGGCGCTCCGATTCCACGGGGTGCCTCCATATCTGCGGAGATTGTTGGGGAGCTACCTGTCGGAGAGGGCGGTAGTCTTCCCAACGATGGGCGGAGGAGGCTGTCGTCGGCGTATGGTGTGCGGTGTTCCACAGGGGTCTGTCCTGGGACCACTCCTGTGGAACATCGGATATGATTACGTTCTGCGCTGTGTGAACCTGCACGGCGTGGACGTGGTCTGTTACGCCGACGACACTCTCGTAACATCCCGGGGTTCTGACCTCCGGGATGCGAGAGTTTTGGCCACCGCCGGCGTCGCGACGGTGGTCCAGAGGATACGGCGGCTGGGGCTCGAGGTGGCACTGCACAAATCCGGGGCTATCGTTTTTCATGGTCCCCGGAGGCGGCCGCCTTCAGGCTCCAGCATTGTGATTGGAGGAACTCCCATCCCTGTCGGGAACACGCTGAAGTATCTCGGCGTCCTTCTCGACAGCAGATGGGACTTCGAAGCTCACCTTCGGCACCTAGGACCAAGGTTGGTAAGCACGGCGGGAGCTCTATCTCGCCTGCTCCCCAATCTCGGGGGGGGTGGCGGCACTTGCCGTCGCCTTTACATGGGAGTGGTGCGGTCCAAAGCCTTGTACGGGGCCCCAATTTGGGCGAGCTCCGTATCGGGTCGCCATCGACGGATCCTGCGGCGGCCGCAGAGGGTCATGGCGACCCGTGTCGCTAGGGGGTATCGCACCATCTCCCATGAGGTGGCATGCGCGCTCGCCGGTTCTCTTCCCTGGGACCTCGACGCTGAGGTTCTCTCGGCGGTGTTCTGGCGTGGCGCGCAATCCCGGAGCCAGGGTCTCCGCTCTGCACCGGACACTGTGGTGCGGTGGCGTAGAGACGCTCAGACGCAGGCTCTGGGCACATGGCGGCGGCAGCTCTTGAGGAGTGCCGAGGGTGCTGAAGGTTCGAGGCGCCGTATCCTCGAGGCGGTTGGGCCCATCTTGGAGGGATGGGTCGGCCGTCGGTGGGGGTCGATGTCCTTCCGGCTCACGCAGGTACTTTCCGGGCACGGGTGCTTTGGAAAGTATCTGTGTGACGTCGCCGGGGGGGAGTCGACCCGGTGTTGCCACCACTGTGACTGCGCGGAAGACACCGCGCAGCACACTTTGGTGGCGTGCCCTGCGTGGGCGGGGCCGCGGTCGACGTTAGCCGCGGCCCTGGGTGGAGTGGCTCTCTCGCTGCCGACCATCATGCAAAAGATGGTCGACAGCGAGACGGCGTGGGAGGCGATGGCCTCCTTCTGCGAAGTGGTGATGTCGCAGAAGGAGGCCGCGGAGCGGGAGAGGGAGCGGGATCCGCTCTCTCTCCGGCTACGCCGTTGGCGCAGCGGGCGGGCCAGGAGGGCCCGTCAGGCAGCGCCCGGGGGGTCTTAGGCGGCGGGGGCAGGGGGCCCCTTCCGTCTCGCCATAGACCCCCCCCGAAGTCGGCCAGTTACGCCATGGCCGCACATAGAGGTAGGGGGGGCGCTGCAAATTGCGCCTTCCTGAGGAGGTCTCCCCGGCTCTGATCCGGGGGACGTTGGCCGCGGGCGGGGTACCAGAAGCTACAAACCCGGGCACTGGTGCCTCGCCCCTTTTCAACAGCGGTGGGCGTCGTCTGAAGTTTTTTAGTGGGTAGGACTGCGGTGGTCGCGTCGGCCGCAGTGAGCCCCACACCCCCTCCCGGTCTCCCCCTTTTGGCCGGGAGACAGTGCGTAAGCAGCATTTTTTTACAGACGATAATAAAAAAAAAAAAAAAAAAGGTGCACCACTTGCAGGTGAGGTTGGCTTGGGCTATCAAATGTTAATATCAGCCGCCTCAAGACTAGTCGAGATTTCATTATCTTAGTGGCTTTCTACGACAGCCTCGAGCAAGACATAGAGTGGTCGACTTCTTGAAACTTAATAAACGAGTGCAGAAAAGTCTTATCGAAAGCAAATGTTCATGTACTTCGTACGAAGTGTAAAGAAAATTTGAAGGCACATGTACATATCTTATAGACGTGACACACAAATATGTGTTCTGAAAAAGCATTAATCTCACGACCTTTATTGCGCCGTCTTTTAAAATTCTTTGCGCTAATCATTCATTTATAATGTATTCAAATAATGAATAATGTTAGACGTATTTATTTGTGTTAGTCATGCTCGAATTTATCTATGAGTAATTATTCCTTTATATTATTTGTCGTGTCATTAAAATTTTCACACAAAATAATATTATCGGCATTTTTAATCTTATCGGCATCGGTATTTTAAAATGTTTAATTTTTGATAGTAAAAATGATTCATTAAATGCCATTATGAAAGTATTAGTAGGGTGTGACATTCAAATGTTATCGCTATTTAAATTTCGTTACCTTTAAAGAGAATAACATTAACATCATTTACAATATCTAGCGGTAAATAATGCAAATTCGAACTTTGAAAAGGGAAGTAGTTTTAACAGCTTATGACGAGAACGAGTATAATTAACGCAGAAATAAACACAAAACAACAAAGCACCTAATTCTGATAAATGAAATAATAAATGCCCATCAATATGGAGTAAACAGTCTATAGGGATCCTACCAAGACCTAAGGAGCCCAAGCCATCCTCATCTGCAAATGGTGCACCTGCCGATCAACGGACGAGGCTCTGGCGAACATAACAGTGTATATAATTTGCCATATTGATATGTATATCAATATGGCAAATACCATTCGTTTGTGTTGGGAAATGGGATAATTTCCAATTTGATCACCCCATATTGACCACATCCTACCAGATGAAAAGCCGTCGATGCAGTCTAAAAAAGTGAGAGCGCTCCAAGCCTACATAAATGCCATATGTAGAGAATTCCAAAATGTATCAACAATATGCAATATTTATCGCTGAGTAGGTACTTGAGAGCGGCAATATCCCAGTGGCGAGACCCCTTGCCTTTAAATTCAGAGGGTCACGGGTTCAAACCCTGGTGGCGCACCTATGACTTTTCGAAATTATGTGCGCAGTGATTGCTTGCTCCGTGCCTCGGAAAGCATTTTAAGCCGTTGGTCCCGGCTGTTATGAACATCTATGGCAGTTGTTATTAGGAAGTCAGTGCCTTCTAACAGATTGACAGTGGGGTTAACAGTAGAATAATGTTTCCCTCTGGGTTGCGGAGGTCAGACGGCAGTCGCTCCACGTAATAACTGAAATTCAGTTAAAATCTGGTTGAACCAGTGAGCAGATTCTCCCCCCCCCCGACTGGTCTCCACCTTGTCGTGGTGGGGGGGCTGGCGCTAGGGAAAAGGTAACACCCAGAGACCGACGACTCTGGGTGCCCTTAGTACTGACTACCGGGGGAGAAACTAGGAGAGACCTGTGGAGGGCGCAGCGGGTGGGCCAGGAGGGCCCGTCAAGCAGCGCCAGGAGGGTCTTAGGCAGTGGGGGCAGGGGGCCCCTGCTGTCTAACTATAGGCCCTCCGAGAAGTCGGCCACACACGCTATGGTCGCACAAGGAGGTAGGAGGGGCGCGTCCACTGCGCCTCTCTGAGGAGGTCCTCCCGGTTTTGGTCCGGGGGACGTTGGCCGCAGGCGGGGTGTCAGACGCTGCAACCCAGGTACTGGCCCCCGCCTTTTCTCAACAAGCGGCGGGCGTCGTCGGAAGATTTTTAGTGGGTATTACTGCTGGCAGTCGCGTCTGCCGGTGGTGAGTCCCACACCCCCTTTCGGTCCCCCTTTGGCCGGAAGGTAGTGCGTAAACGCATTTTGTTACCGACGTAAAACAAAAAAAAAAAAAAAAGTGAGCAGATTCTGGACACTAAGCTTAAGTCTAGGGCAACCGGGATAATGCTAGGATATGATCACTGAGTAGGGACTTAGCCTTGTGTGTGGTTTAATCGTTGTTTTTATCAGAATTCAATCGCATAACCTATATATGTAATTCTGATTTTCTTTAGCATTTTCCGGGACCATAAATTTTATTGTATCGTAAACCCGCAATTTTATTTATTTATTTAAACTTTATCGCACCAACTAAAAAAATGTACAAAAGGCAAACTTAATGCTACATAGCATTCTCTACCAGTTAACCTTTGGGTATAACACTGTGACAAAGGGAGTTTTCTATTGAATCTTAGGGACTTGCATATAAATAGTTTCTCTCTTTCTTTCTCTCCGCTGTCTTGTTTTATTTTTAAATTTGACTTATATTACTTAATTATTTGTAAGTATTATACTTAGGTACAATATTTACAAACCTATGTGAGCCTGAAATAAATGATTATTATAAAAGTCTGGTCCTGTTTTCTAAGCGTTAATATTTTTTTTATTTACTTAAATTTTTGATTGTTATATAGATAGATAAAACGTTTATTTCCTTTAAATAATAGTTACATAAAAAATATATTCCACAAAACCTTTGTCTGTGGATCACAGTCAAAAGACTGTGTAAAAATACTCTTTTATACATTACAACTAATTTTATAAATAAATACATTACAAATTTTTCACAATTTTTCAGTGTTTTTTTAAATTTGTTTTGTACTGGCTTCAGGCGTATTTAAATGGTATGGAAGCCGTTATGCATAGAAGCATTCCATGAAACGCCTAGGCCAATCACGATTCCCGGAATTAAGGTTCTTTCGGCATTATACAAAGTATATTTAACAATTGTTTATTCTTCAGATTGACCTATTCTACGATCGTCACTCTGCAATCTTCACCTCTTCTGAACTGGCGCTGGTTGGGGCGATCAGAGAAAACGTGGACGCATCCATTGCGTGGTCTGAAAACAACCTCGAAATCATCGGTACCTGGATTAACGCCCATCTAAACAATGCAAGTAGTGCTACCGCCAGCATTTTGATTATTCTAGCCACTTTCATCGCGTTGCTTATCTAAAGCTAGATTTAAATCAACTTAAGCACTGTTTTGTTTGTTTCTTATAAAATTTTAATGATGGAAAACGTATTGTGGAATGTGATTGAATGTATTTATTAACAGATTACTGTTTAATGACTTGACAACATAATTATGTAATTACCGCTATAGGATTATATTTTTTTATTAGTAATGGAAGTGCTATTTAAGTTATTAGCATAAAGGAACGTGAATAAATAAGTAAAAAGTTTATTAATTTTTAACATAAATATTTATAACTATGTACATATTGAATATAACTAAAATCGATTTATACAACAAGTTAAAGATATTATAAAAATAAAATATTAAAAAGCTACATAAATACGTTGAGAGGTTGACTGAACGACATCTCTCATAGAGCTAAGTCCAACTTTTCTCACATTGTTCACATTTGTACTTTAGTTTTAAGCGGTCGTTTGCAATAAACGCTTTATTTACATAAATTAACTATTTTATTTCTCCCATTTAAAACTTTATCGCCAGTTTGTTAGCATCATTATCATAATTACATTTTAAGATATAAATAGGTCGTCTGTGTATTGACTTTGTAATTATTGTTGCTGATTTGACTTCCTTTTTCCACCACATAGCGCTAGAACGTTTTTCATTCGTTCGTTCGTTCAACTCACTCACTCGGCTCATGGATTTGGTTAAAAGGGGAGTCAACTAGGCATTCGGTGGTAGACCATCACAGTGAATAGACCTTGTTAACATTGTTCCTGGAGTATGGAGTATGAATAAGTTTTTAAGTCTGTAATAAACGACTTTTGGTTACAAACTTTGAAGTTTTATATTTACTCAACTGATCTTTAAAGTTGTTATCATAAATTTCCCTTGCTACAAATTGATGAAGTCAGAATATTAAAAAGTATATTGTTGAATTTTTTTTTTTATACATTAGAGCAGTGGTTCCCAAACTTATTTTGTCTACTGCCCACTTGGAGAATAAATATATTTTTTAAGAGGCCTCCTTGCTAAATAAAATTACAAATCACCCCCCAGGCCTCTACACAACGCCCCCATTTTCTTTCTGGGTCTCTTACCGCCCCCCTTGAGACCTGCAGCGCCCACAAGGGGGCGTTATCGCCCACTTTGGGAAAGACTGTATTAGAGGATGCATTTAATTTTATTACAAATCATAATGTATAGGAATCCTGCCAACATTTAAGGATCCCAAGCCAACAGACGAGGTCCTGTCGAACGTCTCAGTTACCAGTAAGCGGCTACGTGGGACCACAATGTAATTAGCGCTATGTGGGCATATAATATGCCTCTGCCTACCCCTTCGGGGAAACAGACGTGAATGTATATATATATGTACCGTGTCTACACATCTGGTACAAAACAACACATACAATAATATGTACTATATAATATCTTGGTATTTCTATAATTTTGGTAGATATTGATTGATTGTACACTTGTAATAATAATTGGCGTAACATATTACTTAAGTGCGTGCGTACACTTAAGCAAGGCTACTGCATCAGCCGATCGTGTCAGTTCATTATAAGCCATAAAAATATTAAACTATCAAAATAATACCATGACACATCCATATTGCACAACTATAACAGGCGCGTTCTTACGTACAATCACGCGTGTTGCCTCGAAGGGGTAGGCCGAGGCATACTATACGCGCATATTTTGCCTATTGGGTATTTCAGTCTATATTTTCTTGTTATCAAAGAGCATAACAATCACAGAAACATTCGTGAAATTATAATTTCGTCACTTTGATAACTCTTCTAGAAACTTCTATTTAACATTACTTTTTTAGGCTTTCCCAATAACACTTCATTCAAACGGCTTCTAAGCTATGACGTCACATTCTTCTATTTCATATGGACCGCGTCGGAATTTAAGCGATTTTTTAAGCTATGTAAAGTAAAGACTTATTGAGGTCTAATTGTTAAAATAATTTTAATTGAGATTTTACACATGTGCATTATTTTAATGATAAATGCCAAATAATCACTAACACACACACACAAGCTGAAAAAGATATTAAAATGTTTTATACTGGTCCTTTTTAGGATAATGTTAACTCGTTTATTTGATAAATATTGTGTATTAATTGTGAACTAAGCGTGGCCCCCTAGCACATATGTACCATAAGTACATCTCAGGGAACAGGGCTGGCTGAAACTAGCGCCGTCTAGAGTGTATACTCTGGTCAGCACAGGCTGAGCCATCACCTTTTGCTCTCTGGACCTTCGTAAATAAAAGTTAAGGTCGTTAAAGTTTTTCAATGGCGACCGCAAACCGGCAAACGTAGTAGAGGACGGACTTCCACGCAATGGACCGATGTCAAGGCGAGCGGGAGGCCGATGGATGCAGGCGACTCAGGATCGCTCAATGTGGAAATTTATTAGGGAGGCCTATGTTCAGCAGTGGGCGTCATATGGCTGAGATGATGAATTTGCTCTGGCCTCCTCTGACAAATCACTTTAAGAGGGTACGGATTGGCGGAGGCAGGCGGATTAGTGGATAGGCGTATTTTTATTTATTTAAAAGAGGTAGGCGGAAGGCTTTGGTTATCTGATGTCACGGGTTGAGCTGATGATGATGACTATCGTAGTGCCTGAAATATTACCTACCTTTATCTATGAATAGCAGTTGTGCTTTGAATGACAACTTACCTTTTTACTGAGATATCTTCGGTACATTCGTGTGGATCATATTAAGAGCAAACATTTTTATGAGCAGCGATAAAGTGGCGACGCTTTAAATTCAGAGGGTCTCAAGTTCGAACTCGGATGATGCACCTATGGTCATGGCTGATATGAACATCTATGGCAGTAGTTATTAGGAAGTCAGCGACTTCTTACGTCTTGTCAACTGGTTAAACCATAAAATAATTTTTGGCTTTGCACGGTAGAGCGAGACTTTCAACAAAGGTGGGCGTTTTCGGAAGATTTATTGTGGGTATAACTTCTGGCAGTTGCATCTGGCGCAGTTAGCCCCACACTCCCCTTTCTGTCCCCTTTTGGCCGGGAGGCAGTACGTATAAGCTATGTTAACGACGTAAATAAAAAAAAACAAAAAATGATTGAGCGAGGCGGCTGATTATAACGAATGGAAAAATCCGCGGTCAGTCTATTGTGCTAAGCGGGTTTTCTATACAAACATAAGTAACGTTGTATACAAGTACATAATAACATAACAATCTCCGTAGGTGCAGTAGATATTCCACCTTAAGTAGTTTGGAACCAATTCAAAAGATTATATTAAGATATGAGATAAGCGAAACTTTCAAGATTAGTCATTTTTATTGCAATAATTATTACATGATAAATGTTTGCCGTAAATAGCCTTCAGGGTAAATTTATCACGAAAACTATACTTTTTACAGAATCATGTCTTTTTTTGCTATAAAAATAGAAATAACTAAGATTCTTTTCGAAATTTCCGTAAAGGATAATATATTCTACAAGTAAATGTTTTTGGTATGATTAGTCTAGGATAGATAGATAGGCGTGTATCCATATTCATTCCTAAAATTATCATTTCTGGTTTATTCAAAAACACTCAATATTAAACATATCGGTATTTGTCAGTCATATCTCTGGTATTGATAAGAGAGCCTTATCGGTTTCTGACATGCGTACTAATATCCAACAGATACGAACGAGTGATTTTTAATTTCGGTTCTTAGTCAAGCCATCACCACGAATTCAATTGTCTACAAGATTTCTGAAACAAAATTATGGCTATATTTTTAATTTACCTAGCCTTTTTGGCGGCGGCTAATTCTTTGCCGATAGAAAATTCAATTCTCCCGCGCACGAGAAATGTTATTAG
This sequence comes from Musotima nitidalis, assembly GCA_949126915.1. Taxonomy (NCBI): domain Eukaryota; kingdom Metazoa; phylum Arthropoda; class Insecta; order Lepidoptera; family Crambidae; genus Musotima; species Musotima nitidalis. The sequence goes on along the minus strand of OX421420.1, from coordinate 3,941,820 downwards.
ACCGGGCATGTTAGTTTCCCGCATACAAGTGGAAATAAACCCTGATATTGGAGGAACCTTTTCGGGAAATGCAATGTTAAGCATACAAATCACAGATAGTACTGTGGGTGAGGATATAGTTTTACAAAGAGGAGATCTGAATATAAAGAAATTGTCTTACTCCGCTGATGGATCATCGGTATTTAATGTAATCGAAGATATCCAATTAAATGATACTCTCCTTGTGGTCCCAAATCTGGTTGGAACGGACTTCACACTAATCATTGAATACGAAGGCAGCACGCTTACTCCCAATGGTGTATTTACAAGATATGACCAATCAACTAGGTAAGTGATTTTATCCTTTATTATTTATTTTACAAGCAAAAATAGTGTTGAGTTCTTGCGCTTAATATAAATGTTTACGAACTGAAGCATTATCTAAACTACGCTTACAAGAGTGCTATCAGCCTTGTACTATCAGCCTCGTGACAGATGTAACAGAATATTTCAAAATTGTCTCTTATTACATGATATTAAGATGCGTGCTAAGTTAAAATGTTTCGTTTGATCTGTGGTTGGCTGTTCTATAAAGATCATTAAATTTATTCAGAACGCGCTGGGTAAAATTTATATCGTCGTGTTATCGATACTTTATACTAATATCACAAAGAGGTAATATTTGATTGTTTGTTTGTTTGCTTTGAGTAGGATCCGAAACTACTGGACCGATTTAAAATATACTTTTACCGTTAGAAAGCTTCACTAGCGTTGGGTAAAGTTGGTCAGGCATTGTTTTATTTGTAAAAAAAATGGAGATCCTTACTAAAATTCCAATAATGTAACCCAACGCGTATATATAAATAACAAAAATTTTATATCGTTTGGGCAAAGATGACTAGATGATACAACAAAATATTGTAGAAAATATTACTATCTCCAAAAAATTTTTAGACAGCATATGTTTAAATATTATAATAATTTCACAATAAGAGTTATTTTTTTTTAAATATAAGAAATTTTGCCATTAGCAGAAGGCAGTATTATACTTTGGTATGAATCCTTATATAAATAATATTTAAGACTTTTTTAATAGCTTTATAAAACTGTTTGAGTTATTCAATTCGGACATTTGGTTCGAATTATATTTCTGTATTTATTTAAACTTTATCACAAAAATTATGCAAGGCATTTTCTATCAGTTAACCTTTGGGTTAGCAGAAAAGCATGAGGCAGTACGAACAAGAAAACATATAAACTTATATAGAATTAATTATATGTGATTAATAAACTACATATACTTATACACAAAAATAATAGAAATTTTGATGCGCAGACTCAATCAGATGATGAATCCTCAAGGAAGTATTTTTTAATATTTTATAAGTAGGTTCGCTTTCTGCAAACCTTATATCAATAGGGAGTTCCAAAGTTGAATACCTTTCTGCAGAAAGAATTTGACATAAAACCTGAACTTTGTTGTGGAGTGGCAAGAAGAAAGTTGTCACACGAGCGAAGCTGCCTAGAATAAATAGAAAAGAGATTACTGAACTTGGAGCGTAAATATTTAGGTGAGTCAAGATTGCATTAAATGAAAAATAGTAGTTTGAAGACAGACAATTTTGAAGACAGTCCAAGATCTTTATTTAAATCAGGAAAGCATGTATGGACATAACTACTAATGGGGATAATTAAGGCGTGCTAACAAATCTTTGCTGCTGAAAGGAAGAAAATATTTTAATCTGTAAAAAATTCACGTGCCCGAAGCATCAGTAATTTTGCGACTGACCTCTGTGATGTGAGTAGACCAGTTAAAAGTGGAGTCAATGTAAAGGCCAAGATCCTGAACACTGCAACTAAATGATATGCTAATGTAATTGAGAACCAAAAGCGAAATCGTAGCCAAATCCAACTTACACAGCCTTCAAATACTACCAAAGATGAGTGATTATCGTTTGGAAGGCTTTACCAATAAGCCAAATCTTTTGAACCAATTAGTAATTGTCGTCAAATCTTTATTCACAGGATCACACTCATAGTATAAATTGAAGGTCATCAGCATATAGATGATGAGAGCAACCAAAGTAGGAAACTAAAGTATTTATAAAAAGAGAGAAAAGAAGAAGAGATAAAATTTCACCTTATTGGACATCACATTATGATATCACAGCAACTGACAAAAGCTTTTTGCCTCTTACAATCTGCTGCCGACCACGAAGATAGCCCTTGATCCAATCTAGGGATATCGTCGAAAAGTTTAATTTGGATAGGATAGCAAGTAGCAGGTCATGGTCAAGCATAACAAAAGCATTGGAGAAGTCAATCAGAGCCAAAACAGTGATCTTATGGTGCTCTATGTTATCTCTGATGTCCTCTGTGACTTTCAGCAAAGTGTGCTTGTGCTATGGCCGGGACGTAAGCCAGACTGGAATAAGGAGAGAAGCGAGTTTTTGTAAACAAATGTTGGTAGTTGTTTAAATACAGTGGCTTCAAGGATTTATGAAAAAAGGGTAATATGGATATAGGTTTCAAAATATTTAAGGCAGAGGTATTGGGAACTTTGAGAAGAGGACGGACATAAGCTTTAGGCCAGCAGGTTGGATAAAATCCTAAGTTTAAAGAGGAATTAATGATGTGGGATAAAGCAGGAAGGACCGGATCCAAAATTTACATAATCATGGTTCTACTGATACTATCACAGCCAACAGCATTAGACTTTATTAATAGGTACTACCACCCTTCTCAACTCCTCCTCAATCACCACAGATAAGTTGAAAAAATTTACTCTAATGATGGCATACGCAATATTTCAATGAGAGTCTGAGCCTTCATGGAGTCATCAATAGAGGAAGAAAAAGAAAATTAAAAGTTAACTCGTCAAGAAAAAATCGAGAATTCCTATTATTATTCCCAACTTTCCCGAAACCGAGGCCCTTCAGAAATTTCGAAATATCAGCCGAAGAGGATTTTTCCACATTACTGTAAAAATATTTTCGCTTGGCTGCTCTCACCATCTGATTGCAATGATTACTGGCAACCTTAAAAAAATTCAAATTACCCTGTGATCTGTCACGCTTGAATTTCCGGAAAGCTCTGTTACGCCTGGTCATAGACATTCGTACACCACGAATCACCCATGGAGCAGGAGGACGTTTCAATCTAACTTGTTTTACAGGAGCATGGACATCAAAAAGTGCAATAATAGTTCGATTGAAAAAGTCCACCTTTCGTCCAGAGTATCACAGGCTTGGCTCCCAATCAATTCTCAATGCATCCCTGTAAATGGCATCAACGTCAATACGGGCATTGTTTCGCATTGAAACCACAGCTGGTTTTAGGTTATTAAAATGTAGTGTTATAACTAGCAAGCAAAAGTTCATGCCGAGAAAATCCAGGCGCATCATGTTGAGCGTATGATACAAAACTATGGGGAGAAGAAGTGGTAATCAAATTAAGCCAAGAATCGGGAGAATTTACATTATGATGAGTGGGGTTAAAAGGTAATTTGACAAAGTTAAGAGAAGTAATAAGAGAAAGAAGTTTAGATAAAGAAGGGGTTTGCTTCAAAAGATCGATATTGAAATCACCCATAATAATATGATGCACGTAATTGACACTTAGCGGTCCCAAAGCAGCCCCCAGTTCACTGATATAATCTACACCAGGAGGACAATAGACGACACATAGAACAGCTTTCTCACCACTGATGCAGATCTCCAGAAAATTGTATTCCGCTTTAGACGAGTACAGAGAGGGAGACATGTCCAGAATTTTATAGGAGATGTTACTACTCAGGTAGATTGCCACACCACCTCCACTCTTGACTGTACGATCATTACGTATAGCAAGAAACCCAGGAAGAGCATACGCAGCAAATTCTAAACAGGGTTTCAGCCAATTCTTCGAAAACATAGCAGCACTACACATTTAAAGAAAAAAGTGTCTATAATTTCATTAAAATGAGCCGGTTATGCTCTGGGCATTAATATGACAGATATTTAAAAACTTTTTGTGACTACTGGAACCACTCCCTACCACAATACAAAGAAAATTGCATCATGAAAGGAGTTATCATTTGAATCACTGCTAAAAATAGATATCACGAGTTTAAAAATGTAAGTATTAGAAAAAAGTCGGGTCTCCACTTCTAACCCCGCTTGGCTATCTAGGCAGCACTGTAATATGCGATGTAGGTGTCATTGCTACAAAATTTAGCGACATAGCCCAAAGGAAAGCTAAAGTGGCAGTGCGCCTTATGCCGTAGGACTGATAACCGCTGGGGTAGACGTGTCCTGTAGGGGAAACCAGGGCTCGGTAAGCGTAGTATAAACAGAGTAACCCTCATGTGGATACCAGGCCATGCCGGATTTAAGTGGAATGAACACGCTGACAATCTTGTAACACAAGGTTCGGAATCGATATTCACGGGACCGGAGCCATGCATTGCACTCTCCATGAGTACAATAGCCACGACGCTAAAAAAACATATAGTGGAGAAACACCTATCGGAATGGCAGCTGCTACCAGCGCTTAAGCATTCAAAGGCCTTCATCGGGAAGACAGGGAGCTGCTGGTGTAAGGCCCTTTGCGAAGAACTCTAACAGGGCATTATGCCACAAATAAAACGCTCCACAGGATGCGACTAGTGCAATCACCGTTATATCGTTGATGTGGTGACGAAGAGGAGTCTATATAACACCTGCTGTGTATCTGTGACTCGCTGGCTGCTTGCCGAATGTGTCTCCAGGGGTGGCCTACTCACAACCAAGAGACTTTGGGCTCCAATCTGCAAAGACTATCATAAATATGATGGCAACAATATTTGGAGATTTGAAGTGAAAGGCAAGAGGATGCAAAAAAGATCCGACATAAGGGACAAAGTACGCCACGGACAGTCTGTGGCCCCTGCGATAAGATAAGCGTAGTGTATGACTGCCTCCGGCTAGATGGTGCGACGATACCCGCAAAACGGCTGGCAGCGGTTGGAGACCAAAAGCTGAACATGGAACTCAGTGGCGTGCTATTGAAGAGGTCCATGTCCAGGATGGAACGAAAATAGGCTCATGATGATAAATAGAGTTGGTACGACAAGGACTAATATACTAATGCATACATACGTAAATGACTTCAGTTTCATGTACATGTTGCTTCTCATAATTTATATTAAAAATACTTTTCCTACTATGTTCTTTGTATGAAAATTTAATGTAATTAGCCTTATCTATATTGACATAGAGATTGTTATAATTAAGCCAATCATTAATTAAAGTAACAAGCTCAGGAATATTATTTCCAACAATAATCGCTGTGCCATCGTCGGCATAAAGATTAAAGATCCATGATTTCATTAATTAAATCATCCCTGGTGAGGTAACAGCCTCACTCGAGGATCTCGGTGGGGCTGCGTTCGGGAAACTATGCAAAATCTTCTCGTCCAATAAACCTCAGTGTCTCAAGGTGAAAGTCTTCGAACAGTGTGTGTTGCCAGCTATGACGTATGGGACTGAGACGTGGTGCCTGACTATGGGCCCCATAAGAAAGCTCAAAGTCGCTTATCGTGCAATGGAGTGAGTTATGCTTAGAGTGTCCCTACGTGATAAATTCAGTAATGAAAAAATCCATAAGAGAACTAGAATGACCGACATAGCGAAGCAAGTTTGCAAGCTACTTCATAGCAGTGGATTGGGCACATAGCTCGAAGGACCGAAGACCGATGGGGCGTGAAGATTTTTGAATGATGATCTGGTCAGGGTGGCGGGGAGCCGGTGGATGCAGGCATTATTTAGGCAATATGATGATATGATGATAAAACACATACAAAACTTCTTGCTCTTTCCTAAAATTATAAACTATTTTGTATTTTCCTGCGGGAACGCTGGAGCGGGTCTTTCATTTACAGACAGCTGAAGTTACAAGACAAACTTAAGCTTCTAACAAACTTCCACGCGGGCCGCTGCTAATGTATGATAAATTGGTCATGCTGTCAATTGCTAAAACTAAAGATTAAGAATATAATAAACGTAATTATAAAGATTTTATCCGTATATAAAAGGGAGAGAAAACTCGTTTGCTGACCACATATAATTACATTAGTGAGGTAACTAGAAGATAGTTGTCAAATAAAACAAACTAAAATATATTCTACTTCCTGTGCGCTACAGCAGTTCATCTTCTTATAAGTCATACGTCTACAAATTTTAGAAATTTTCAAATACCAATGAATGTACATACAAAATACACCTGAATTCCTAAGACTAGATTGGTAATCTTGACATATCATGATTTGCCGCTATCGATAATCTTATCTGTAATTTTTTTATTCTTTATATCTGATCTCCTCTCATTTCTTAGAGAAGAAGACGCTGTGAATACATGTGTGGCGTGTTGTGCTTTAATTATTAGGACCGGCCATTTATTAAAATCAAAATGGTCCGGAATGTGATAAAACGACTTGTTTGGTTCTGTCATTTTTATTGTTTAATTAACTTGTCTAATTCTTTACCTGTGGACAAATTAGAAAATACAGCGGTAGAAGAATGGTCACATGGAGTTGAGATTTATTCTCCACATATAAGTGTAGTTAATTCATTGGACTTAATAAATTCAGATACTTCAACAACAGAAGTAGATAACAAGACTACGGTAAACAGTGATTTGAATAATGCGATATCAATGTCACTTTCAAGACAAAATTCCATTAGACCTGGTTTGGAAATAAGTCAATATGATGTAACTATCGAAATTCAGAACGATAGATTTGAGGGTAACGTAGTTATTCGTGCTAATGCATCGCCGGAAACAAGAACCGATACGATAATTTTACATTGTGAAGGCTTAAACATCGTCGAAGTGAGATTGGGCTTTTCCGTCGAATCGAATGCCGCAGTCATAGCTACAGACCCAGTTGAAGATGGTCTACTCGAGATCGAACCACCAGGAGACGGATCATTATATTACGTCATTATTATAAGATACACTGGAACTATTCAACAAGACCTTGGGATTCATTCTGGCTCCAGCAATTCGTAATATATTTTTTTACTATAGTTTAAAACAATTTAGCATAATTTTTAACAGTTATTTAATTTACAGTAAATCATTGAATGCAAATGTATGTGTTAGTTCTCTATTTTTACTAATACATACAGAGCGTTGGTTATATGACCGTAGTGCCAAAAGCTATACGTTAATAGAACAGTAGAAGAACTAAAATTGCATCACTGCATTGAACATATTTGCAAAAAAAAGACAATTCCAACATAAAATTGCATAAAAGGCGTAAAAAAAATCATTTTTTAATTTGAAAAAATATTTTGAAATTGTATTTATCTATTGAAGGAAATTTATCTAACATATTGGTTTTAATGCTACTCAACAGATGTCGCTACGATCTTATCTTTTCAGTTTATCGATACTAATGTTAAGATAAATCTAAAGACATATGCCTATACATAGAAAATTATAAATTATGTTTCTAACCTTTCTAAAGCTTTTATACAAGAATGGCGAATATTTTAAGGTGTTTTTGTAAAATACAAGTATTGCTAAGTCAAGAAATGGAAATTCAAAAATTTAATTATTTTATATCACATAATTAAAAGAATTTAATATGGTGCATAACTTAAAAGCTAAGATCAAACATTCAATAATTTTAAAGTAAAACAAAAATATTATCTTGCAAAAGTTACATAACAATAAAAAATAAACCAAACACTACTTGTAGAAGTCTAATAAAAATACTAACTTTACTTTTACAAGTCTATTAAATCTTATAATAAAAGACATCCATTCAGTTCATCATAAAGTTTTATAAAACTAACGTTGCTATAAGATAACCTACATGTCGTGTGTGTATTTGTACGTTTACTATCTTTAGGATTCAGAAATATCCTATAAATGTGAGATACAAAAATCAAAGTTCTTAATTATATATTCAAAACTTTTTAAAAGACACTTAAGGTATCTTTAACAATGCCACTTTACTGTAGCTTATAAAAGAGTTGGCAAGGTTTTGTCTCCTCCCAAGATATTGAGATAAATCTATAAGAAAGTCTACATAAACACTTAAACCTATAAAGCAGCTGGAAGGTGCTACTATAGGTACTATGGTGTTCATAGAATTATAAAAACCAATCATATTTATTTTCAGATACGTGGCTATGAACTTGAATCCAACATCAGCTAGACATGTTTTTCCATGCATAGACGAGCTAACAGAATCACCAACAATATCTATGTCTATAAGCGGCACGGGTCACTCAAACTTTATTTCAAACACAGAGAATGAAGAAAACCTACCGTAAGTAAATTTACAAATCTATATTTTGTGATTCATAAATCTGAGCCAAACGACAAACTGGTGAAGTACATACTAATACCTTCCTAAGCACTCTAAAATGCTAGATAAAGCAGAAACTATAGTCAAGCACTTGGATTTAGGAATAGGAACAGGTAATAAGGAATACGGTAGTATAATGTCCTCTATTTATTATGCATTTGAGGCGGCCATGTTGAATTTAATACGATGTTCACTTACTTTTTACGAATAATATTAAGTAACTAGTTGTAAGTTGTATAAATTGCACGCCCGCAACGGGTACACTGTTGTTACTAATGTAATGCATGAACACCAGCAAAATGTACACAGTCTTAGCAATAAAGATCTATTCTATTCTATTCTTATATTTCACTTTTTATTGGATACCAACGCGTTCTTACTAATAAACTTCTTGTGAACGTCAAATTTAAAAACTTACGCGCCCATTCACAGCGGGCGGGAGCTTGATCGTAAAAAAATTGGGCAAAAAAATTAAGATCACGATACTTTTGCTTTTTCGTCCAGACGTTACACACTTCTTAGCTTTCGATCATAGTGGTTTTTTGGGCATGTGAGGTGTTTCCTTTTTGCTGGAACACAAAATAACCACCAACTTCTTTAAAATATTATTCCTTCTTGGTCAACCTAAATAAGGCAGTCTACTAAGTACCGGCAATTCCAAAATAAAAAAATAATATATAATTTCGGATGATTGATGATGTTTAAGACTGTTAATCTTTGGACAAAGTTCGCTTAGTGTTTAATTTTCATATTTTTTTTCAGGTCAAATTTCAGAGCAGTAAAAGGGCCGCCCCGCAATTGGGCCATATTTGCCCATGATTTCACGACTTACGCTGTACCAAGTGCTCTGATAATTCTCAGCGGCCGTCCAGGACTTTCTGGCCAAGAAAATCAAGCATCTGTGGCTATAAGTTCTTTCTACAACTTTTATAATGAATGGACGGAAAAGTTGTACCCTAGTATTCTTGCTAATCAAAATGGCAACATGCATGTAATTGCTGTGCCTGATGTTTCTTCAGATTGGTACTCGTTGTCTATCATTGGGATATGGTAAGTGGATTTTCATATTCGCTGTATTTTTAGCACGTTTGTAATAATTACTAAACAGAAAACATGGATTGAATAGCAATTGAGCGCATATTTTTTTCCTAACGTCTCGAATATTTTACGGAAATTTGTGATCACAGGGAATGTGAGATAAGAATTTAAAAAATAGTTTATTATTATGTATATTGTTTTCCATTCCATATTGTGCTTCACAGGCAAGCAGTTGAGTAACTTCTAATGCACATTATATACACTTTTAAAAAAAAATTGTTACTATTATTACTGGAGCTAGTAAATGAAGGCGGCTTGAGACTGGCGTGATATATAACTGGCCTTCAAGCAGTGGCTACTAATGGCTCAAATGATGATGACAATGATTAATGACTATATTTTTTATGCTTTGTTTAGGGAACCTTATGTTTTTATGGAAACAAATCATGCAGTGAAACAAAGGCAAGTTGCATTGCTGAAAATAGCTGAAGGTATGACACGACCTTGGTTTGGTTATACGCTATTCCCGAGAAATTGGATATATTCGTGGGTGACAACTGGCCTGTCCACTTACCTGGCTTATGAGGGTGTCAAAGAGGTAATTTTTTCTTAGTTTTAAAAACCGACAAACATAATCTTTTGACCATATATTTCAATGGAGGTGTGCGGAAACCTAACTAATTAAATAGAATGTTCATAGTTTGTATCGCTTCTATCATAAAGATCTATACAGGTGTACAGTATTCAAACTATTATAGTGTGTTCTCAACATATCTTAATTTTTTTTAGCTCATGAATGCCAATTTAAACGAAGGTGTTTTGGATTATGACACTATATTTGTTACCGATGTAATCCAAGAAAGTTTGAGACTAGATGGATATCGCGACGCGAAAATACTGGAACCGAATGAATTTATTTACGAAGAAGACGAAATCAGATGCCTATTAAATAATAAGCTTAGTAAAATTAAGCCAGGAGCCCTTATGTATTTGTTTAGAAACTCTTTGAATAGAGAAACTGATTTGATACAAAGTGTATCTAGAAACTTGTTTGCGATACGGTAAGTACCGTTGGTCTTTGCGTTGCAAATTTATTTGGATCTTTCTGTGCCACACAATAAATGTATGTGGTTATGTCAGACTTAAACCGACTGGCCTCTTCCTTTCGTAGCCTTTAATATTGCTGCTCTTAGACTACATCTGAAATAGTAAGAAATCTATGGAGATTATGACGCGTCGCATAATAAGTTAAGTGCTAAACGGTGCTTTGGGAAAAGGCTTCGAACCTTGACTAATGGGATTGCTATTGGTCGCCTTTTACGTGACCCTAGCTGTTTTGCAAGGGCTTTATATAACCTAAACGAAGCCGCAAAGGCACCGCTGTCACTTAACCTTGGGGTAGAGGTTAGTATACCTAACTAAGGTAGTGGATTCGAATACCGCAAAGGACAACTCTTTGCGTGCATGACCATGACTATTTGCTGTGGTCTAGGGGTTTTTTGAGTATGTATTTATTCGTCATTTAGTATCAATTATAAAAGTCATTAATGAGCATAAACGAAAATGTAAGAAACATTTAAGGATTTTCAAGTCAATTATGTTTCTAAAGAATTACAAATAAAATAGAAAAAAAATCCTACAAGTGAAAGTTATAGAAGTATAATCAGGCAATAACTAAGTTCATAATCACATACATACCTACAACCAAGACTACTTAGACAGGGAGATATAGAGAAATATTAGTCGACCACATTCTTCCAATAATATTTTCGGTTTCTCTTAAAAAGGTCGAGTCTATTGCCGCTTACCGGGAACTTTAAAATTTATTCATTTAAGTAAAGGTAAGCACCATATGTGCTGATATGAGATTAAACCTTTCGTTATTGTATGATACTACGTATTATGAATTTTTTTCCGAGTACACACTATTATTACTACTAATGTTAGTGCTGCGAATTTTTCTCATAAATATTATATTTCAGTTCATTAGAAACACTGGATTCATCACACTTCCTGGATCTGCTGACCGAGCTATGGACACCGGACGGTTTCGATAGTTTGGAAGATTTTATCACCGCTTACACCCAAAATCGCGGCTGTCCTTTACTGACAGTGAATTTCCAAAACGGCCTCATCACTCTTTCACGGGTAAATTATAATCATCATGTTTTCTTTTTTTTTTCTTGCGGAAAATCATCAGATGACTGTTTTTAGCTGTGGGTGGAGAAGAAGGGTGTGTTAGACTTTTACTGACTAAGATCCATACATGTTCCTTCTTGAGCCTGTTATCTCCCGGGGCCTCGGTATTCATTTCGAACAGTCTCTCAAATGCACGAAGCCTATATTGGATCATACTGAAAGTTTATGCGAAGGCCTTTATTCAGCAGTGATCTAACTTAAACTAAGAATGATTTTGACTCACCCTTGTAATTTACAGTTTCTCCTTGTTGAAGAACGCTGGTACCTTAGGCTAATTTTCAACCCAAAAATCACAAATTGTCTGTAGGTCACGCGGATAAATTCGCAGGCCGCCGCAAGTTAAAAAAAGAATGCATACATAATATCATGCCTGTTTCCCCAAAGAAATAGGCAGAGGAATACTATACGCCCAGTCTTCGCCATTCATATTGTTGCTCCCACGTAATAGGTGGCAAAACTACATGTTCATGTTCGCCAGAACCTCGTTCGTTGATCGGCAGGTGCACCACTTGCATGTGAGGTTGTCGTGGGCTCTTCAGATCTTGGTAGAAACCCTATACACCCTATAAAAAAAAGAATAATGCGTCAAATTTTAAGATATGTTACTTATCTTATTTTATGTTGTTTCCCAATACAGATATCGGCTTTATCATGTTGAGTGAAAATGATAAAATAACTTCTTATTACAACAATATGACATTTATTGACGTACTAACTTTATATTACGCAAGAATTACACTTTTCGGTACAATGTTATGTTATATATTTGCAACACAATTCCGAGGTGAATATTGCACCTCCTTTTCTATAAATAAAATAGTAAAAAGTTCTATATGTCTTTAAAAACGCGGAAATTAGAACACGATCCTGAATTTTCGTGTGCATTGCGCTCCCTGGCAAGGCTTACAAAATAAATGTCGACACAGTATAAAAGGCATTAAAAAATTATTGTCCGATTTATCCATTCCTTAAGCTTTTTAATCCAATAACCTAGCGATAGTAGATACCGTCTTATTCCAATAGTATTGCACTAACTGGGGATTGTCCTCAGGTGTATTTTTATTGTGCAAATAATCGAGAGTTAGTGTCACATAACCATTAGATTTAAAATGACTAGGAGTCCTCTACGTGTTGGCTTTGGTCTTACGCATGCATTCCAAATGTCCGGGTTATCATTGGCTCGAGAATTGAACAAGACAATAATAATCTTTACTGCACAAAATAAGGTACAGTACCTATTCACAAAAGTCGAAAATAAAGATTAAGTTAATACAATTTACAGAGGTCTCCAAACTAGACAATGCCTGCATCTTGGTAAACCATTTTTTTGTTTTCTTGGCCATGCAACCCGAAATACCATATGTTGAGGATATGATACCTACTGAGATTATGATTAAAATTTAAACAAGAAAAAAAATCTATATAATTATGACTTAATTTAAATTTTTAAAGAATGGAAACATGCATAACATTGTCTTGAATGGTATATTCTTAGTGATTGTATCCTACCTAATGCACTAGTTTTTAAGTTATGACGTTTTTAAGAGCTCTTTTGAGCCAAACTTAAATTGATTTTGAATTTGAAAAAAAAATATTTGAATTTTATGGTAAGCAGTTAATGCCTTCTAATATGACAGCGCTTTATATCGAGAAACCCAGCCAGGTACTAAGCGCACTAACTCATGAATGAGTGCGAAAATTTCGTTTTATGTGTCTATTAAAAACTAGGGACCATACAAGCCTGATTGACTGTTGCACGGTAATTATTCCTTTCCATCAGGTAGGCCGCACTCTCAACGGTACAGTGTGTCAGGTATTTTTTTCTACGGATGGGAAATCATCAAATCATAACTTCCCGGTAAGGGTGTATCAGACTAAAATCTATACATTATCCTTCTTGAGCCCATTATGATCAGGGGTAACTCTTTCAACCCATCCCGCAATATATGATGTGCCGAAGATATTAAGTTAGATTTCATATGGGTTCAAATCCTTGTCTGGTTCTTTTACTTTTCGAAATTATGTGCGTAATTATCGACTGCTCCGTTCTTCTGAAAGCACGATAGGTTGGGTTCGGTTGTCATGAAGTGCCTTCTTATATCTTGACTACTGGTTTAAATAAAATGGAATAATGCTTCCCTTTGGGTTGGCGAGGTCAGAAATGAAATTCTGCCAAATCTGCTTAGACCACTGAGCAGACCTCGAGCCCCTAACGTAAGTCTCGGATGATGATGATAATAATTTCTTATTTCAGACCACCTTCAGCTATAGTGGAGTGGGGGGGGAAGCCAACTTCTTTCTTCCAATATCGTTTACTACCAGTATTGCTCCTAATTTCGAAAACCGGTTACCATCGCAACTATACCACCAGCCTACTACTCTGGTGTTGAATGTCGACCTAGACGATGAAGATGACTGGATCTTATTCAATATTCAAGGGCAAGGTAAATAATTATAATAATACTACCTCTTTGTATATATTTGACTGAACCTAGTTCTTTCTTTAAAAAAAAAACAAATATCATTTACTTCATAAACTATTACATAGTACTTGAAAACGTCAAAATTGAATATAAAAAAAAATTTAAACATTATTACACTGAAATCACTAAGCTTAGATTCACTGACATGCAACAAAACAATTAATAATCAAAAAATATTTAAGTGTAAGTGAATCAAAGTGCCTGTTTCGAGCTACCGGCTGGCAAGAAACTCACAGGGTATGCTCTTTTATATTTACGCATTGGTTTGGTACTTGAACTACAATCTTAATTTTTCTCTGAAGCTATACAATGCATCATAATATAACATTAACATTATTCATGTTCTAAGTCATATTAGAATAGCCTGTATGAAACGACAGTTTAATCCCAAGCATTTTTTTGAGTTTCTAATTCCGTAATGTAATTTTTTTTTACCAATGCTTCATTAAGGACACAGTCAAAAGCTTTGGACAGATCGCAAAAAATACCTAAAGCGTCCAAAGAATCTTCCCAAGCATCAAATATATGTTTCAAAAGCTTGACCCTTTATAAATCCCTTAGTTTCCAAATGGCTTCAAATGCATTAACCCATTTTTATTAAAAAATCTTAACATTTGGTTGGAAACAAGATTTTCAAAAATTTTACTAAATGTAGGCAGCACTGAGATTGGTCGTAAATAAGTTGGGTTTGCTGTACTGCCTGGTTCATATAATGGAATGATTTTACTCTCTTTCATTAGATCTGGAAATATGCCGCAATCTACACATTTATTAAATATTAAAGCCAAACTGTGCGCTGTGTAATTACGATGGAATTGCCCCAGAGGTCCTGCAGCTTTCTTAACACTAAGAGTGTTGAATATCTTAATTGTATCCATAGGGGTTACATGATTAAACGTCAAATCTACTGTACATATATTCACGTTACCTTTTAAAGTAGACTCCGCTAAAGTAGGCGAGCAATTTAAAGCTTTTGTGATAGACACTGGGATATTAGTAAAAAAGATTTTAAAAAGCATTGGCTATATCTAATTCAAATGTAAGATTATTTTTATCAATGTTGAGTTTAAACTCAGTATTATTATTTTTACTTTTACCCGTTTCACTATTAATAATATTCCAGGGCATTTTATTCTTAGCATCACATTTTTTTTATTTTAGAACTTAAATAACAAGACCTTGTCTTATGACATGCATTTCTAAATATTTTAGAATATTTTCTCACATAATTATAAAATTGTTCGCTTTTGCTTAAGTTTTTTATCATCAAACAGTTCATATAGCCTTTCTATTTTTATGTAGCTCATATCAGCATTCACTAAAGGTAGCTTCCTCTTATGAGAAGTATGTAAATATTAACAAAAAGTTAATTGTGTTCATGTTTGTTCTTTCTTTACGTTTAGGACTTTCTAAAAGAAAGTTTGATCTGTAACTAATTAAAAAAAAACAATATATAAGATTATATTGAGAAAAAATAGTACATCTTTCAAATTACTAAATATCGTTAAATAACTTTATATTCACCAGGATATTACAGAGTGCAATACAGTACGGACCTGTGGGAGAGAATAGTGACAGCCATGGAGGATCCGGAAGAGAGAAAAAAGATACATCCTCTCAACAGAGCTACAGTAAGTGGATTGATATATTTAAAAAGTTTCTACTCAGTTGTAAGAAGTTCCATTCGAAAGCGCGAGTTGAGCAAACAATTTTTTGACAATATATCCACACCTTAAAATTTATCAGTAAGCGACGATAAGAACAATACAACACACATAAATACATACAAACGGTCATATATACATTCCTTTCAAATTTTCACTTCACCTTTTGCAAAGCAGTGGTAAATATATTCCCACCATAAATTGAACCTTATAGAGTTGAGCTCAGATTAAGTATTAAGATTACATAAAAATAATTAAGATAGAAAACCAATGAATATGTTTAAACTGTGCTGCCCTTTAATAGATTAAATGAAGGGGCCTCTGTTCGAATAGAAGTACTTTTTTGTAAAAATTATGATTATGAAGCGTTCATACCACTGCGATACTAGGTGATCGGAAACGATCAAGCATTGTTCACTTGGATAAATGCCAACTTCTAAAAAATTACATATAAATCTCTTAGTAATAATTTTAAAATACGTACATACACTTATTTACGCCTGTTTTCCCGAAGGGGTAGGCAGAGGCACATTATACGCCCACACTTCGCTAATTAGATAATTGGTCCCACCTAATAGGTGGCGGGCCTATTGCCGCTTATCGGGCACTGTTTTGTTCGCCAGAGCCTCGTCCGTTGATCAGCAGGTGCACCACTTGCAGGTAAGGTTGGCTTGGGCTCCATAGGCCTTGGTAGGATCCCTATACACCCTACACAATAATAATCAATATAATATAAATCAAAATAATTAATATAGTTTTTAATATAAATTTGGAAAGAGATAAGGGCGATTGTCATAGCCTACTAGTAATACCTACAATAAATATATTTATTTATTTATTTATTCATTCATAAAACTTACAACTATCTTTACAGGCACCAAACCTAATACGATAGAGTAGCTGAGCTTACAATTCCTAAATATATGACTAAAGACTTTCACATAATTCTTATCTACTAATTACTAAACTACTACATTAACATCTACTGCAAAAGCAATATGCTGCTTTTGCGAATTCGTTCAGTGAACATGCAAATAAATCTATCCGGTCGGACAGTGACAGTGCATTCAGTACTCGCAGCGCCCGCACGAGCGGGGCGCGCTGCAGCAGGTTGGTGCGCGCACTGGGTCCCGCCAGTAGCGTCGGTCGCCGGCGGCGTCCTACGTACTCATTCGGCACGCAAAGCTGAACCGTCTTTAAAATAATCATTGTAAATAGCGATAAATAGCTGTAGGTAGTCGATATATTAAACGATTTAATTCATATGACTCTTATATTTCCAGTTAGTGGATGATTCATTGAACTTGGCAAGGCGAATCGTCTCTGGGCTGGATTATGAAATTGCTTTCCATATAGTTCTGTCAATGGAGCACGAGACAGAATACGCTGTATGGAAGGCCTTTGTGAGGAATATGGGCTTCCTGAAGAAACGCCTCGAAGCTATGGTGGCAGAGGACGAAGACCTAGACCAAGATATTTATTTGGTAACTTTTTTTGATATTTACAAACAATCTTTTAGATATATCGTTGGAGTGTAGCAACAGCCCAGTGTTGAGACTAGTAGGCTGCAATTCAGAGGGTCTCGGTTTCAAACCCTATCTCAGTTCTTTCAGCTTAGCATCATATGAGTATTTTAGCGATGGTTTTGTCTGTGTCCATCTATAATAAGAAGTAACCCGAAATTTAAATTTATTTTGTGTACAATTTTCATTGCGCTAACAACCTCTATTTTGTTCACTTATGAGCGGCTGATGTGATGATGATTTTTTGAACATAATAAAGATTTTTCCAAAACATGTTTCCAGAGAATGGTAAGAAGAACAGTTTCTTCTGTGGAGAATGAATTGTCATTCACGCCCGAGGTGACAATAACTGAACCTGCCATGCATACCCTCACCCGTGCGTTGGTAATGGACCATGCTTGCAGATCGAGATACGACCCCTGCATTGCAGCAGCCATCGACTGGTTCTACGCATCCGATAATACTGTGTAAGTTACATAATTAGAATATAAGCCTTGATTGATTCTTTCTTAGGCGAGTCTCCCCCAGTCAGGGAAGAAAAAAGCAATATAGATCAAATTTAAAAACGTTGCGCAAGCCGCTTTTAATGCTTTATGTAGCCACGACATACATAACGTAAGGTAGAACCGGTTCATTAAGATACATCACGTACTACATAAATTTTAGTCTAGATGATGATGATAATGGTCTGATGAAGCTTGTTCATGTTGTTTATTTATTAATAAATAAACCTCTAAACGCTGTTTTAGCATGAAACGTGCCCACCCGGCTATTAAGCCGATCTATTTATGCATTAACTAATTTTTAATTTACTTCAAAAGAAAATAACAGAACTGCTGGGGAACAGAAATAAATAGAATATCGAAATTTTAAATACATACAATTTGCTAATAAAATATTTTTATTCATACTAGTACAGCAGTCAATGCCTTAGCCATACAAAGACATGCTTTAAGTTGATCCAATGAAATATCATAGCATAATAAAAACACTGAAACTTCTTACAGCAACCCGAACATTCCTCATGACTTGAAGCCTGCTGTATACTGCTCAGTGGTGAGGGAAGGTGATGTTGCAGTCAGGGATTTACTGACAGCACTCCTTGAAAACGTACGCACAGCGTATGACCGAGTTGTGATACTAGAGTCATTGGCGTGCTCACAGGATGAAATATTTATAAGAAAGTAAGTTAACATAAAGTAAAAATGTTGATTGCCAGGCTTAGAGACTTAGCAAGTTCAAATCTCTTTGATTCCGTTTGAAGATAAACGCCTGAAGCTAAACACGAGAATTTAAGTAAGGTCTTATTCAATGTACTCCTCATGCTTGTGTGATAAAAAATAAATTTTAAAAAATTTGATCTTCGAATTATGTTGTTGATGTCGTAAAAATATCTAGAGGGACTGGACCGCGCGATGCCACAAAAACGGTCGACTATTCAAAAGATCCAAGAACACAGCTTAACTCAAATTCTACAGCAGCGGTGGCACATGTAAAACAGTGCGTTCCACAATTAGCCTGCGATATACCTATTGAACCACCGTGTGATACCAGTCTAGAATAGTGCCAACCTCCTCCATCTCACGGAGAGTGGTAAGAGTCGACGAAGACAAATCCTGGGTACTGGCTTGAGCTGCGATCGAAAACCTGTCCCGCGTCCGTAGCTACGGACGCTGTACGACACCGCGGCCAGGGGGCCCAGCCCCGATTCCGCGCCGTGCTCCCCCAACAGGGGAACACGTAGAAGAAGAGGTTGAAAACCTGTCTGCCCAGCGTAGTGATTACGGGCACATATCCCGAATAGAATTTTATCTATTGGGAATATCAATGTTTAGCAGTGGACTTTATAAGGCTGATATGATGACGATAGATAGGGAATGGAACAACCAATTTCATGACATAATGAAATTTACAAATTATTATACAGCTAAAAA
This sequence comes from Musotima nitidalis, assembly GCA_949126915.1. NCBI lineage: Eukaryota > Metazoa > Arthropoda > Insecta > Lepidoptera > Crambidae > Musotima > Musotima nitidalis. The sequence goes on along the minus strand of OX421420.1, from coordinate 3,922,662 downwards.
TTTACATTTAATCATGCAGAAAGTCAAATCGTTAGCAAACTGTTCGGGATATCTACGATTATTATGATCAATTGCTAAAATTCTAATTTGTTTTCAGTTACCTGCTAGAAACAATATCTTCACAGTCGGCGTATTCGCTGGAGGAGAAGAATAAAATATTCATAGCGGTTGCCGAAAGCAGTTACAAAAATGCTTTAGAAGCTTTCGCGTTTCTGCGGTCAAATACTGCTCTCGTCAGGGAAAGGTAACTAACTATTCAAATTGTCTATATAAGTCTTGTATATATTATTTGTTTACTAGCTGGTCCGTATGCTCGTCGTTCTGTCTTATTTAAATTGATTCTGTAATTTGCGCAAATTTTTAATAAGTCATATTTATTTTAATTTAACAATGACAATAAAAAAATATTCATTCAAAGAATCACCTATAATTTTCCGAAGATATTGGCGTAATTATCTTCCTTGCTCCGTGCCTTTTAAAGCATGAACTGGGGGCCTACCGCCGAATACGGTGGATTACCGGTAATCCATCTAGATCAAACTTTTTTTTGCGTTCATTCTCGTTCTTCTTCATTCTCAATTACTATAATTTTTATGAAATTAATATATCTCTTAACTTGACACTGGCCAAATGTGCAAACCGCACGAAGCCATTATTTAAAAGAAGAAGAAGCAGTATGACGCTGCTGCTTTTACTATTTTCTCTGCGATCCTTTCCATTACAAAGACGACTAAGTGAGTTTTTAGTTAAGCAATTTTGAAATCTGTCTACTAACTGAGCCCATATACGTTAAACTGCCTGTATATTTATTAATATTGTCGCTTTTTAGAAAGAAAGAAAGAAAATAAATTTATTCAGTACAAATAAACATAGCACATAAATTAAGTACACAAAAAAGCAACGATTAAATTTACACAAGCAAAATACAACATTTAACCATGTACTGAATCGGTGTCCACTCAGCACATTGTCGGACACCATAGGATGTCACGACGCTGATCTTCCGTGAACACCTAGGCATGAAGTGTTACTACGCGCAGTATTTAAATAATTAAAAATAAATTATCATAAATAAAATTATAAAGTAGTTTGTGTAAAGAATGGAATATTATAATAAAAAGTTTAAATAAAAGTATTGAGTATACATATGAATATAATGAGAAAGAAGAACGAATAGTAATGAAATGCAGATAACTTAACCAAATCTAAGTAAGACAGTGATAAGCTACGAATGACACAACACAGGTATAATTAATCTTTTTGCGAAATCAGTAAATATTGTTTGTATTTCAATTTAAAAGTTTTAATTAAAGCACTATTTATTATTGGTGGGGGGATGTTATTCCAGCATTTCGTAGCAGAGTAACGGAAACTACCACGAAATGCTGCTGTGTTGTGTGTAGGTACCACGAGAATAGGAGCAAATCTTGCGTCAAGAAAAATTTAACTTCTCAAACAGATACACCGGTTTTTGAGCCTTTACTACACCAAACAGCAAACACGCAAAATGCAGAGATCGTCTCGACTGCATGTTCAGTAAATTTCTTTGGTTTCGATAAGGAGTCACAAGCACACAATATCGATCTTATAATACTCAGTTGTTTACTTTTAATCAGATTATCAACCAAAGTGGTATCATATCCTATTCTATTTGCTAACTGTAAAATAGTGTTCAATTCTTTATCATACTTAGTGGACGACATAGGTATGGTCATTAATCGATGAATGTAACTTCTAAACGCTGCTAATTTATGTTGGATGGGATGACACGAGGATGCTGAATAGTAGCTTGTGTATGTCTGTTTATTTCCGACTCATGAAGTAGTTGATTTCCTTGATTTAACAATGAGAAAACCACCAAACTTTTTGGTTATTTTCGGTGTATCTATATGGCGCTGTGTGATATATTCGAAGATGTTATCCTTCTTAGCTTCTATGTATTGTTACCTAGATCTTATAATACCGGCATTTTAAGCGAGGCGCGAAACGGCATCTTTGTAAGCCGTAATGAATGGGTGTGCTTTTTGCCGTGCGTACTCCATGTATGAAGCGCATATTTATTTTTGAACTGCATCGAATGCTTACCATCAGGCAGGATGTAGGTAGACTAAAAGCGTTTGACTTTTCTGAGATACTTCTAAATCTACATTATAATCTTTTGAATTCTGATTAAGCACTTTCGATATAAACGTCAAGATAATTTACTAACACGCGATAATTTCGATATGAACCTAAGCAGGTATTAATTTAATACATAATGTAAAATAAAATATAAAAACTGCTATTTTTTTTAATTTAATTTTGAATTGTTATTATATTAGTTTATTGAAATTACATACAAATGTATAATTTTGATCCATGTCAAAAGTAAAATAAATAAAAAAGTTTCAGATATAAAGTTAAAAAAAGGTAAACATGTTAAACACGCAGTCTGTTATAGTCCCAATTTTTTTCAGAAATAGTACTTATAAATAAATAAATATTTCTGACACTTACACCAATTATTGAGTTCCAAGATAAGTGTCATTAAGAACTTGTGTTATGGATACTAAATAACGGATAAACATACATAAATACTTTTTTTTTTGTAAATACATACTTAATATTCATATTTATACACACAAAGATTTGTCCTGTGTGGGAATCGAACCCACGACCAATGGAGTGAAGTGCTGACACTGACTTCCACGCCATATCTGTCGTCAAAATAATATTGACTAAAACTAATGAATGAATATTGTGTCCAATGAGATTTTATGGTACAGTTAAATTGATGTTTATTTTAATATTATTTACAGATACGGCGGCGATGCAAGACTGGATGAACTGATCTTCGTTATAGCTGAAAATATGGCCTCCAACGATATGGTTTCAGATGTGAGTAATTTATCCCAAAATTGCAATTACTTTAGGATTAGAAAACTCGTTAAAATTTAGTTTTCGGATAAATAACTTAAAGGGCATGTGAATGCCGGCGCACAATTTATCGCGACTCTTAGTTGCACAAGATTCTTGTCGCCCTAGAAAATCGCTAGCCATTTACAGTTTTAAAACTGACGTAAGTCTCGGTTTTGAATTGATCAATTAAATCGGATTAAGCCAAAATGATTACCGTGGGGTAATCTCTGCGTTAGAATACAATTTTGCCTAATCTGCTTCGACACATAAAGCTTCTCAGTTTTAAGACCACGATATTGCAGCTTCAAGCTCGTAAAGTGTTCTTTAGCTTCTAAAATGGGGTGTAGGATAAACAAAAGTGTTATAGTCGTCAACCCGTTAACGAGCAGAACATGTTGAAATTTTTCATTGATTATATCTTAGCTCAACTTCATAAGGTTCAATTTACCTTAATAAATAATTTACCGCCTTGAAAAGGGATAACATCAATTTAGACTTTTCTGTGAATAGTCAAACAAGCTAAGCTTAGCAATGCATTAAATACCCAACTGTAGTATAATTAAAGTACCTAATTAATTAATTAATTTCATTTGGAGATCTTAATGCTAGTATGTACTATTGTGTCTGTTTCCCCAAAAAATTTGACAATTGTAAAGTTTGCTTAATGAATATAACTTATTCGCAGTTCCAAACCTGGGTCACAACTAACTCCAACGGTCTAGGAACCTCAGAATTGGCGGGAGAAGAAGCATTGGCTATGACTTTAGAAGACAATGAATGGATAAGCAAGCACTTGAACGATGTGTACGAATGGATAGACGAAAACGACGCCCCTACTGTTACGTTTTCTTTGATATTACTTTGTTTGACAGCAATGGTCACTTTATTTCATTAGCACTTAGCAACATTAATAATGAGTTTTACATCTTACAATTATAGTCAATTTGGTCGTTGGTTTAATATTGTATTGTAAATGGTATTGATACATCATCTCAACCACAAGAAGTCCACCGCTTGTCCTGGCTTTGCAAATTTTCTATGTGGCACACTTTACATTGCCTAACAAGTATCCATAATACAAGCTTTGCCTAAATTAGGGCTAGATAGTGTTATGTCATTACTTACAATATATTTATTACTTCATGAATTAAGGTTAAGAACTCTTGGTTGAGGTTTATTAACAAAAACCGTCATGTGTTTATAAAATCCAATACATTAAACAGAATGGTAACTTAAGTTGCTGCCAACGCCATCTAGTAACCTCGTTGGGAACTAAACTTTTATATGTTTACTATCGTTTATTGAAATTTACGTGCAAGGGGGCGGAAGGCAGTATGTTAAATTATATAATTAAATTATTTTATAACTCATGATAGACGTCAGGTATGTCATGTATTTTTTTATTAAAACTAAAGCAATTTGAAAAGTAAGAGAAAGTATTTACAACACATAAAATTATTAAGGATTTACGTTTCCTATTTATAAGTAGTAAATAAGACATTTTTGAAGACAAGATATAAAAACATTTAATTAGACTAAGTACAAATAAAATAATAATAAACGCAGTATATAGCATTGTTTTATAACAAAGTAATGTAAATTATTAGTTTAGTGGGGGTGGGATAAACAGATTCAGTTTTAGTTGTATATTTTTATATTTCTTATTTGAGTACTAAGAAGGAATACGTGGAACTCAATGCTATAATTATCATAGTATTGCTAGTTCCAGTTGTTTAGTAGTAAATTCTGGAAGCAGCAGTGCATATCCGCATTAACTATTTCATATCATCGATTTACTTATACAAAAGTATGTTTGATGTGTATCACGAATATCGAGACTTACCTCTAGTAAACACATATTGGCTTAATATAACAAGTGACTGGACTGCATCACCGTCAACAATCATCCATCATTCTGGGATTATCATGGTTGTGCCCTAGACACACATGGGTCTGCTCGCAGGTCTAAACATATTTGGCTGAGCTTAAGTTACACTAGTAGCGTCTGTCCTGCGCAACTCAAAAGAAAAAATACATTCTATGGTTAATCCAGCTTTCAGAATATTACAAGGCACTTCCAAATAACAACTGCTATAGATGTTCGTGGCAGCCGTGACCAACTTAACGTGCTCCCTGAGGCCCGGAACAAGTGGTAATTATGCACATTTCTTCGAAAAGTCATAGTTTGACCAACTTTTGACCCTCTGTCTCTGTTGGTTTTTTCACTATCTATCAAACTATAGCCCATACTGTTAACGATTGCCAGCTGTACTCTTTTCCCGGTGGTCTTGAAGAACTTCATACTCTGACTCCAGCTGCTGAGAAGTAGCTACGCCAACTGACACTAGAAATTTAAATTAAGAATCAGGCAGCTCAACGCCACACGATACGATGTTGATCATTAACTATCGCTGTTCATTCGATGAAGACAGGAACGTGATGTCAATTTTTCAAGCCATATCTAACTTTAAATTGGCTTAACGACTACCAAGTAAAGTCTGATATTTCGTTATTTCTCGTAAACTAAACTGCTTCCAGAATCGTGTTGGTTGATTTCTTGTTATATTTTAATAAAATAACAAGATATATTGACAGTTAGATTTTTATTCATAAGTTTTTTTTTAATTGTAACGCATTATAATCTTTGCTTATAGCTAATATAATATTCTTTAAATAAATGTAGTGTGTGTGAGATTTTTAATTATGTTTTTTTCATTTGCACAAAGTGATTTTAAATTAAGAATTTAAGGAACAATTTTAATCAAATAATAAATAAAATAATTTTAATCACGTTTAGAATTTAATTTTAATTTATTTTTTTATTGAATTTTCACTCATAATGTATAAGGAAGTTAGAATTTACAAATACATTAATCTATTAATTTAAGTAACATTTATTAAACATTACATTATAATTAAATATTAATAATAAATTATAGTCTATTGTTTTAACACTTTCTGTATATTAAGCGAACGCGTCCTCTCGCTTTTTATACAGTTAAATGGTGTTTTAAGCATAAACAATAATTTTAAGTTATCTATAAGGCACATTTATTTATAATAAAAGGTATATTAAAAACGTTCGTTATGTACAATTATATGAAAAACAAGTAATTTATTATTGTGACGTGTACACGTTACATAATTAAAGAAATAATTAGAAAATAAATTAGATTAAAGAACAATATGTTTTTAATTCGAAACCATTTTACCTTAAGTATTACGTAATAATATCAGTGAAAACAGATATAAATGACTAGATTTTAAATTAATTTTATGATTTCATTTCGATACTATAGTTTGTTGTAAAATATGTTTGATTATATTTTTAACTCTGCAAAAAGCTTTAACTCCAGTCAAGGTTGGCTGGACGATATCTCTATTAGAGATAAGTTCAACTTTGCAATTTTTTTTTGTAAGTTGCAAACGCAACTTATATAATAATAATAATACGCAACAGTGTTCATATTGAAAGAAAGGTATGTCAAGCCTGTAAAACATTAGTTAAATTAAAAAGAAAAAAAAAATTATATATGCCATGAAACATTAAAGACATTTAGAAAAATTATGAATACTTATAAATGTATATAAAAATTAAGAAACACTCAAGTCACCAATAAAAAAACTGGCTATGTAATGTAATGGAAAAATAAATATTTTCGAATTTATGATTTCTTATGCATGAGGAATATATATAATGTATGCATAACAAGATATAATTTTTTTTATGATTTATTTATATATCAATTTAAATTTTAAAATTTTAATATGATTTCATTACATAAACAACTAAGGTTTGTGTGTGATTATAATTCAATAGTCGACACATCGTTACATCAACATACACTAATATATATCTGATTTTATCTATATAAAACAACTGACATCACAAAAAAAAACAATAAAAGATAGCATCACGAACTAATTTAAGGAATATAAAATTATTTATGTCATAGAATTAGTTTAAAATATCTGACTAAAAATATATGTTCTTAGCACTACATAACTATATAATTCAAAATTTGGTAGGCGTGGGTTTTTGACGAGAAAATTGAGATATGGCAGCTTGGGACAATCAATTATCGTGCCGTAGTTTTTTTTTGTTAGATATGGACTACTCGTTTATAGTGTTCGCCAGTGTCAAGTAATATAATGAATGAAGTTATACGCATTAATGTCGCATTTTCGCGCAAGTTCTTCATTAGACCTCTTTTGACCCAAATTTGAATAAATGACTTTTGACCTTGACTTTTGACTTTTTTCGTAATTTAGTACAGTCAGAGTCAAGTCTGTTATAGTCGAGTTAAGTCCAGAGTCAAGTGATATCCCCAGTAAATAGTGGATACATTACTAAAGGCTTTTAGGGAGTTTTGGAATCAACACGGAAAATCACAATTTACTGCTATTTTTCACTTTACTACATTTGTGTATATTGAATTACTACATTTGTGTGTACGAGATTGAATTGATTCAATTAAGTTAAGTCTAAAATTCACTTTATTTACACTTAAAAACTCGAATTTACACTAGTTTTGGGAAATAAAATATTTCCGCGATGCGTCTTTTAGGATTGATTCACAATAAATACAGCACAGATTATTATATTTTTTACTGCGTACAATAAAACCATAACCAATTCGCCGATACTCCACCGAACACGTAACATGCGCCATGTCCAAATCAGGTTGGTCACGACCGAATGGCGTCAGTGCCCAAGATGTGATCTTCCCGCGCTGTCACTAGCTGCACACTAGCGCTCGGAATTGACATCTACTATTCTATGGCGGATGCACAAATCAATTCATTATATTAAAATGGTGCATGTGGTGCACCTGCAAATCAACGGACGAGGCTCTGGCGAACATAACGGTTACCGGTAAGCGGCAACGGGCTCGCCACCTATTACGTGGGAACAATTATGTAATTGGTGAAATGTGGGAGTATAACATGCCTTTGCCTACACCTTCGGGGAAACCTTCGTATGTGTATGAGCAAATGTAGATCTCTTAAAGATGTCCGTTCTACTCACTTTGACATACATTTCTCGTTTGATTCAAGCGCAGTGAACAGTCGTTTTTTTTTTTTTTAAATTTCATATATTTGCATGTGAGACTCTAGAATAATAGTTTAAGTTAAATCTAATATTTGTACTACGGGCAATGGGAGAAAATTAATAATTTTCTTATTTTTTTAACTAATACTTGATATCAAAGTTTTTTGCATATTACAGCCAACATTCTCTTTAATATACACGAACTTGGATCCTTTACTTAACACTAAGCAATACTAACTTAACATAAAAGCTAGTACAGATAAAATTAAGCAGTAAATAGTTGCTTGAGTTCTGTTGGAGCTTGCCTTGGTACGGTCCATGAGCGCGCTTTTTTCAGTGACCTGAAAGAAGAGATTACAAATTTTAGTTTTAGTTTTGTTTAATAACATGATTAGAATACTTCAGTTTCTTCTTTTAAATAATGGCTTCGTGCGTTTAGCACATATAGCAATTCTCAATCTCAAGTTAAAGATAATATATTATATATATCATCATCATCATCATCTCAGCCCATTAACGTCCCACTACTGAGAACGAGCCTCCTCTCACATACCAAGGTGTGAAGGTATTGGCTCATACACCACCACGCGGACCCAGTGCGGATTGGCGGAGGCAGGTGTATGACGTCCCGCTGTTAGAATTTTTGAAGCCGCCCATAAGGCCTCTAACATGGCTTAACGACTACCTCATTTAGTGGTAACCGGAACCAACGGCTTAACGTGCCTTCCGAAGCACGAATGCGCTTAATATTAAATGCCACACAAACGGTCACCCATCCAAGGACTGTCCTCTGTAAACTCTGCTGTACTTCGCGGAGCTACGAGTGCTTCTAAGATATATTAATAATATTTAAATCATAGTACATGAGAATGAATGGTGATAAAGATAGAATAAATAGTCCTTTAAAACAAGTCGAAAGTTATTATAGTGATTTGAGATCAACGGTTAATAATTCAGAAGCACCCACATTAGCTAACAATATCAAATCAGTCGATTCGAGTGCTATCGCGAGTGATATGCGCGAGGACCCTATGAGTGCGAGAGGAACAGAAAAAAGCGTCATACTAAATACGGCGGTGACGGAGATAACCGCGAGTGAGTACGAAGCAACCTGCTTGGCGGACGAGACGGACTGTATTATCGAAGCGAATGAAAGTGAATGCGCAAGCGCAGTGGCCCCTACCAACGTTGCTGGTCGAATGAGTTCAACTCTCGACGAACATGCGCGCGCAATAAACAAGCAAGTTATGCGTACTATGTCCGAAATGCTTCAAAAGAAAAACGACAGTAAGCAAATAGTAGGGGGCGACGGAGAATGGACTGTAGTAAGAAATAAGAATAAGTTAAGAAATAATAGGTTTGTCAGCTGTTTAGCTAAGACAGTGACTAACTTAAACTTTAAGGCAGCCGTGAGTAAAATACCATTGTTTATTTCAAATGTTTCTAAGGAGACCAAGGAAGAGGATATTATTGAATATATTCAAGGTCAGACGAAGGAAATAGTTAAATTAGAAAAGCTTCAGACTAAGACAGACAGAGACTACGATTCTTTTAAACTGTATGTATCTAGTTGTAAGTTGGAGCTATTTTTGAATGAAACGCTATGGCCAGAGGGCATACGGCTTAAGCGTTGTGTTGTTTTTAAAAATGTAAATAGGCTTACTTCTTCATCGAGTAGCCGTGTTCGTTTTAATTAATTGTAAATGGATGACAAAATTAGGATAATTCATGACTATAAGGCTAGATTTGTTACCTTTAATGTAAAAAAATATAAAAAGGTCGATTCAATGTGTTCGAAATTTATGTAATTATGTAGATGTATTAGCGGTTCAAGAAACATGGCTTATGCCAGAGGACCTACCCTATCTGAGTACTATTCATGACGATTTTGAGTACACTGGTAAGTCATCAATAGATACGTCGGCAGGCATCTTAACAGGAAGGCCTTATGGTGGGGTAGCTCTGTTGTGGAGAAAAGGTCTGTTTCAATCAGTTTCGATTATAGATTGTACTAATGAGCGTATTGTAGCGGTAAAGGCTTGTCTGGGAGACAGATCAATGTTAATTATTAATATTTATATGCCGACAGATTGTAGTGAAAACATTGTAGATTTTACCAGCTGCCTGAGTGACTTGAGTGCTATTGTTGAGAGCCATGATGTAGAAAATGTCTATATGCTGGGCGATTTTAACGCTCATATAGGTCGACCTTTTTGGAAAGAATTGTGTAGTTTTTGTAAGGATCACTCATGGTTATGTGCTGACACAGATATTTTAGGTATAACATCTAATATATGTACTTACATTAGTGATATAAATGGCAGTGGGCGTTGGTTGGATCACTGCATTGTGACGCGAGCAGCGCGGCAAACTGTCACTGGTGTGAGTGTTGCTAATGGTGTTTATTGGTCTGATCACTTTCCGCTTATAATTGAATGTGATCTCAATGTTATTGTGCCTACAATCTGCGATCAGATTAAAAAGCGCAATAGGGTAATTTGGGGACAAAGAACCCATGAACAGATAGATAGATACCATGAATTTTGTAACGAAAATCTTAAATTATTGTTGTTTCCGGAGACTTTTCACATGTGTGCCCGTAATTCCGATACATTTTGCAGTGATCCAGCGCATAGAGTAGAATTGAACAATATGTATGAAAATATAGTTCGAACTTTATCGGAAGCGGCCTCGGTAGCCAGTGAGCGGCGTCGTGTGGCTGGATGGAACAAATACGTCCGTGAGGCTCACAGGCAGGCCCGGCTTAAGTATCATAGTTGGTTGTTCCATAATAAACCTCAGTCAGGTAGTTATTGGACTGAGATGAGAGAGTCTCAAAAGATTTTTAGAAGTAGACTTAAATGGTGCCAAAAACATGAAAATCAAATTAAAATGGATAACATTGCGTCGCACATATCAAATAGAAATTTTAGAGACTTTTGGAGAGCTACTGGCAAGATGAATGCAAAGCGGGGTCTGCCGGTGAGCGTGGGGGGGAGTAGCAGGCCGGAGGATATAGCCAATTTATTTAAGGATAGATTCAGGGTGACTTCTCCTATAGGCAAGCACTGTCGGGTGCTCGATGCTTTAATAGACCGTGATCACGAGCTGCTTTCAATCTCTGCCAAACAAGTCAAAGCTATCATACAAAAGATATCTAAGGGCAAATCGCCAGGACACGACGGTCTTAGCATCGAGCACCTGATGCATGCGGGTGTGCACCTCCCTAGAATATTGGCTACCTTTTATTCTCTGTGTCTAAGTCATTCGTATTTGCCTGATGAGATGATACGAAATATTGTTGTCCCCATTGTGAAAAATAAAACGGGAGACATCTCCGATAGGGATAATTACAGGCCTATCTCACTGGCTACGGTGATCGCAAAGGTGTTGGACGGCCTGTTAGACAAACAATTAGATAAGCACGTACACCTTCATGACGCATAGTTCGGGTTTAGACCCGGGTTGTCTACTGAGAGCGCCATATTATGTTTGAAACAGACTGTTCAATATTATACCGATAGGGGAACGCCAGTGTACGCCTGCTTTCTGGACCTCTCCAAGGCGTTTGACCTTGTGGCTTATGACGTTATGTGGAGTAAGTTAAGAAAAGCGGGAGTACCATTGGAAATGTTGCGTGTCCTGCAGTACTGGTATGGGAATCAGACCAATGCTGTCCGGTGGGGAGGGGTTCTTTCAGAGGAGTATAGGTTGGAGTGCGGGGTAAGACAGGGCGGGCTGACTTCCCCAAAGCTTTTTAACCTGTACATCAACGAACTCGTCGTTGGGCTCAGCAGTAGACCTGTCGGCTTAGTAGTATTGATGGTGTTACCATCAATAACCTCAGTTACGCAGACGATATGGCGCTGCTGGGCCCAACGGCCGGCTCGATAAGAGAGCTCCTGTCCATATGTGAAGAGTACGCAGCAAAACATGGCTTAATATATAATGTCACCAAAAGTGAATATTTGATCTTTGAGGCCCCTCGAAAAAGAATAACTTATGATCCCAGTATTTCACTCAATGGAAGTGACCTACAAAGAGTATCTCATTTTAAATATCTCGGACACTACCTTTGCGGGGACCTTAAGGATCAGATGGACATTGAGCGTGAGCGCAGGGCTCTGGCGGCTAGGGGTAATATGTTGGCCCACAGATTTGCTCACTGCAGTTATGAAGCAAAGATAACGCTCTTTAAGGCATACTGCCAAAACTTTTACACAGCGGCTCTGTGGGCCAACTATACTAAGAAGGCCTGGTATACCTTAAAAGTGCAGTACAATAACTGTTTCAGGATTCTGATGGGACTCCCTAGGTGGCCGCTATGCGGCATGCATCGGCGATGTTTGCAGAGGCCAGAGTCGATGATTTTTGCGCGATAATTCGCAAAAAGACGGGGTCACTTCTAAACAGAACGAGATCTAGTCCCAACAGAATCCTGAACATGTTAGTTAATAAGTTTGATGCACCAATTATTAGGCACTTTGTGTCTGTATTGGTGTATCAAAAGCCACGGCTATGATGTTGTACAATTTTTTTAAATTACTGTTGTGTTTACTAATACTAGTCTTTAAGTTATGTAAATTACTAACAATTGGACCATTGTTGTTAAATAAATGAATTTAATTATAATAATTATTATTAAAGATGTTAAAGATAATATAAGAGGCCCTCCCGTTAAGCCCCTGAGTCCTTTTTTTAAATGTGGTACTGTACTCAGATCTCACATGGACTTCCTGAAAGAATATAAACAGTGAAGTTGTACTGTTTTGTTTCATTTACCAGAACTAATGTACATTTACAACTACTTAACGACTACTAATCCACCGTTATTACACATTAACGTTCGATATATCATAAATTTCAGAAAATTAAATCATGCAGACATCACAGACAGAAATTAATAATCACCTGAATATCCGTTTCAGGAGATGACATCGTAATATTTTCCGGCCTTGGCTCTCCTACTGGTATTTTTATAATGAAGTTGCTCTCACGTCGACTGGAAACATAATATTATTTATTTACATAATTATACTGATTAATTTATATAATATACTCTTCATAAATTCACAATATCCCTTAAAAAAATATTGAACGTAATTGAAACAGTTAATGTAATGACTGGTCTTAACTTGTAGTGAAGTCTTTTCTATACTTTATGAGTTAATATTGAGAAAATCACCTGTCAGAAGAATTATGCGACATAATACAATGTAATATTAATTTGTGGATATGTAATGTCATACACAATGTTTAACTGTTTTTCGTACCAATAAAGTGAAATGAAAATAAATAAAATAATCACAACATCCTGCCTGATGGAAGCGGTCAATGGAGTCTATAGAAATGAAAGCGCTCCATACCGTGGATAAAGCATTATAAGACTCATTAATTACATATATATATATAATTTCAAATAAAGGCAAACTATTCAGCACATTTCGCTAATTATATTTTGGTCCCACGTAATAGATGGCGAGCCTATTCTGCCGTGCTAAGGCTAGAAAGCCGCTAACTGTCAGTAAGTAAATTATGAAATATAAACTCTATTGTATTGCAGCAGCGTTTAAATTCCAAGAAATACCCACTGACAGTTAGCGGCTTTCTGGCTTATAGCACGGCAGTATTGCCGCTCACCGGGAACGTTTAATGTATTTTTTTAATCAAACATCACTAAGCTCATTTACGCACTACCACTCTCTCTGAGACTGAAGTGTGAAAACGTGTCAGATATATTCGCGAGTTGGTGATGTCAAGTGGTTGAAGCTGTACTGTCGTACAATCGCCATTGTAATAAGCTCCTAGGGAGTTTTTACCAAAGACAGCAATGACCTCTTCGATAAGGGCGTGAGACTCATATGCTCCTGAAGTATTGCTCCTGGTATTGACAGCGTCCACTGACATGGGTAAACACTATTCATTAGATGGGCCGCATATTTCAACTTCACCAAGTGGTATCACTTCTTTTAAATTCGGTTCTTTTAAATGTTCCATTCGTTATCTTACAATAATGTTAGCTTAAGTTGTATGTATGTATCTATGTATATTTTATTAATATTATTAGCATGTAAGAGATTTGCTTTATATTTTGTTCTTAATTTTTTTTTTTTTCAGTAACACTTTTCTGGACAACATTTATCCCGTACAACTATTTAGTTTACAACTGCTAGGGTTGGCTGGTAGAGATCTCTTCTAGAGATAAGTCCACCTTTGTACATGTCATTTTATATACCTCATGTAATACTTAAAATTATTTTTGTGCAATAAAGGATTATTATTATTATCAAAAATGCTATTAAGAACTTACTGCGAATACTCAGCAACACTTCTATCCTCAGACTCGAAGGCAACGAAATGATCCGCATTGGAGAACCCTTCTCCTGAATTGTAAGCTGTGTAATAACAAGCCACTCTGGAGTCGGGGTCAACCCTGGAAAATGATAAGGAACATTTATTAATATTAAACCGCTTAATGTTATTACCAAGTAGATGAGTTCCTAGATGATAAGATTTCACTGTAATTTTAATTATAATACATTATTAGTCTAATATTCTTTGTTAATGTTTGTATGTCTCAACGACAAAACATAGCGCACATATTTAGTATGCAACACCATAATGTAAAATACCTATGTTTAACAAATTAATAAATTCTATTCTATTCTATTCCATAGTTACTGAATTCTTCGAATATGGGAAGGTTGCCCTATGCCCGTATGAAGGTAAGTAATTAAGTATCAACTAAATTATACTATTGGCTTTGATCAGATAGCAGATGGAGCCGCGCTGATATGGCTTGGTTCTCTGGCATAATCTCATAAAGATTATAAAAAATTTATGGATATCAGTTTGGCATATACCTATCCTTAAAATCTGCTGTAGGTACTTACAAAATGGATGTCTCACCTTTGGTGTTTAGTTCTCCATTGCCTATAAAGATGGCCCATATAATCCAAGCACTTTTGATACCTCACGGCACAAGCGAACTCAATGATCTTGCTCCTGAACAAACGAGTCATTTCTGAATGATCGATACTGTTGACTAGTATTTTATAAATTATTACTACTTTCTTGCGGAGGAAATGCTGTAAGAAATAAAGTTATAACAATTATAAGCTGACATCTGCTTTAGAGTTCAAAACTACGATTTATAAGCAATTCAATTCAATTTAAATCGTTCACTGCGTTACATTATTTTCGTGGTTTACAGTTATGGAACCATCCTGATATTACAACGTTTTCTATATCGGGTGGTCCAAATGGTGGTAAAATATTATTTACACCTTTGTTCTTCTGAACCTACCCTATATATATTATGTACCGCGACTTTTTAAAGATTCCAAGCTGTGTTTTTTTAAGAATATGGGAACCACTCTCATCTTATTATAATTTGTACAAAATAACGTATATAATCATGTTTTTTTCAGTTTAAAATTATTTATTATTTTAATTTGTTATTACTTCGCTATCTTTTAGAAGCACTTGTAAACGTCACTTAATTCTAGGAAATTATACATTTTCTTATATCTAAATAAATTCCGCTGTATTTAATTAAGTTTGATTCAAATTAAGTAAACATGAAAGTTTATACATCCCAATAATATTATGTTTTCATACCTGCCATTCTCTATAAAGGGTTTTAGTCATATGACAAGCTGCTCCGTCCACTCTTAACATGTCATATCCGGAAATCGCAGCCACCCAAACTGTGAAGCTTTGTTCGTCTTCTAAATAATCTAGAATGTTCATGGCTAGACTCTGTGACATGTCACCAGCTGCGTATAGGGCAAACACATCGTTCACGATCTAAAATAAGAAGAATCAAATCAGGTTTTTTTATGAATTGTATTTAAATCTAAGCCCGATGAACCGATGATCTGGCCAATGCGGCAGGAAGCCGGTGGATGCAAGCGGAAAAAAATCGGTCTAAGTGAAAAACTGTTCGGGTGGCCCAGAGATATATTATTATAGATAACGCAAGTATTACGATTTATGGTGAATTCAAGCGTGCCGACTTTTTTTTATCGATAATGGCCTTTCTTACTTATTTAGTTATTTTATTACAAAGCGGCTACCAAGAAATATTACCTCTTATTATACCCTTATATTGAATAAATTGACACCACAGACTATCGAACTACCACAGTTCTTACTATAGAACTCTTTATTTATACTTACTTGAGCTCTATTGAATTCGTCTATCAGATATAAGTCGTCTTTAAGTGTTTGAGCGATAAGCTTCCATGTTCCTTCATCGTAATTCACTCGGTAGTATCCTGTAATTAAAAATCAATCGTTTTATTAGGCCATTCAACATACTTTTATTGCATTATTTAATTTAACAATAGTCCACTAGCTTTAAGTACACTTTCATAAGAGCTTGTGTAACGTCGCAGTAGTGCGAAAAGTAACTAAATTAATCTCAATGTGTTAAACAGCTTGATTGCTCCATGGTAGTTTAAGTGAGTGGCTTATAACATAAATTATAATGTTAATATATTTTGTACAAAAAGTAAAAAAAAGAATATAGTTGAGTTTTTTTTTTTTTTTAATAACATATAATATTATGGTAAATAAGTTTTGTATGTATAACTACTAAATTATTGACTACTTATAATAATTATGTCACCTAGGAGTAAGAAAAGCGTAATTTGAATTAACCTTATTAGTATTTCAAATATGATAACTTGTATATTTGTGGGTTTCGACTGCGTTTACCCTGCGAGTATACTTTTATATGGCAGATATGAATTTGGAGCATCACACATATATCGCATGCTTAAAGGAACATCGACCCATTAAGAGATAGGTCAGGTTTGAGTCACGTACTTATACAGTCTTTCTATTTCTTAATGGGATCGAATCACTGTTAATAAAACTTTGTTAGTGCGCTTACAAGTAAAACAAGTATTCTTTAAAAGATCTTCTTTTTTAAGTTAAGTCACTTTTCCATTAAGCATGCGATATCAGCACCATATCACACAAATTATATAATTTCAACTAAAATACACATATAATTTCAAGGGAGCACGGCGGCGGCGGTGGATGAAAATAATAAACGTGTAATTAACATACGAATGCAGAGAACTATGTTACAATTATTAATACTCCCGTGAATAGTTCCAGATCATCAAACATTGAGCGTCAACTACCGCTAATGCTTACTGAACTGATATATGAAGCAGAAACAATTGCAGCAGTGATCTTAAATCCGTTTCGGTCTAGTTACCCAGAAAGCGTAGGCAGAAATAGCTCAAACACTAACAGTTTAATGCTTCCTAAGATTTGTCAATGTCGTCCAAACATATTTCAAGTTCATTGTAATTTTAACGACTCTATTGATGTGGGTTTCTAGGTTGAATATGCCTAATAAATTAATAAAAATTGACATCTAACGAATATTTCAACATATTACGTATTGAGAAAATGTTTCAACGTTAAAATCAGTTTTTAAAATTCCATGTGTGATTTAAAACTGAAGGTGTATTAATTTTACAGCAGGCTCAAGGTACTCTAAATATCATACACACAATCACGTCTGTTTCCCTGAAGGTCCGCCAATTATATTGTTGGTCCCACGTAATAAGTGACGAACCTATTGCCGCTTACCGGGAACTTTTATGTCCGCCAGAGCCTTGTCCTTTGATCGGCAGTTGAACCACTTGCAGGTGAGGCTTGGGTTCCTCAGATTTTGGTAGGAGCCCTATACACCCTAAATATCATCAAGTTTAATTCAACGGTTGTTATAGATAAAATAAAATTGTAATTTGTTACAAAGTCTGCATAATATTTTACTCTGCAAGTACCAGAATAGGAAATTTAAATGCAATGAACATGCCAATTTAAAAAAAAGTAGACATAAACAAACTATTCGTTCACGAGCATGACGCATAATATTTATATTTTTAACTGCATCAGCCGAGTGTTTTTTTATAGAAGATAATCAACGGGATCAACATGTTTCTCTTCGTCTCTTTCGTTGTATGGAAGTCGCATGTCCACTGTGCCCCGATATGTGCTTGCAGGAGGACCTTTTGGGGTCTTCCGCCCGCGCAATTGCTATGGCAGCATATTGAACTGACAAGGTATATGCCAATTCAAACTGACCTGTCATCGACACGAAAGAAGAAGAAGAATGGAAGAATTTTTATTAACACCGTTTGGCTGAGTGCCTTTGAGGACAGTTACACATGAATCACAGGTACATTTCTATTAAAAGTAACGCTTTTAATAAACAAACCTGATGCATTCCTATTTAAGATTATCCAGCCGTTGTTCAGGTTTTCTTTGAACGTGTACGTTTGTCTACCGATGGTGAACCGTGGCTTGTAGCAGTTGTAACAGTTAGTAATATTCTGGACTATATAGGAAATTGGGATCAGGTAGTCAGTCTCCTGGCGACTGTCTCTGGTGAAACTGAAGCGTCTCTGGATAACAAAAATAGATTGATTATTCTTTAAAGTTTAGCATCGTGTAAAAAAAATCTTTATATTCAACGCAATGGACAACATTTAATTTCAAATTGACTTGATTGATTGAACAGAATTAAATATGAAGTCAAGACTTTATCTCTGAGCATTCGTCAAATCAATGTGTTTATAATTTAAAAGCGCAAGAGACAATGAAAATGGGTTAAGTAACAATATACAATCAAAATGCATACAATGGGTACGTATTAGAACACCTAAAATTAAAATATCGAAAGTTAAAACCCCGATGTTCAAAACCCCTAAAATTACAATACCTAATGATTGGTTGACCTAAATTCAAAATAATGAAAGTTCTAAATGTCGAACGATTATTATATCGAAGACCATAAACCCTAACTTCACTATACCTAAACTTGAAATATCTAAAGATATAATCCCTAATGGTAGGTTGATCTAAATTCAAAATAATCAAAGTTTTAAATGTAAAAGTAGTTTTTATTTATAATCAATACAAAATAATCATAATTATAGCCATATAACAATTTCGCTGAATATCGCTTCGAATCTTTAATTGTCAATTAATAATTTTTAAATAACTTTATTTTTCATTAATAAGTTTTGACTTAAACTTAGTGACCTAATTACAATATGTATGATTAAACGTTTTTTCAAAAATAAATTTACATTTTTTATTTAAGGAGTCCAGCCAGCTGTTGGGATTCACTATGTTCACTATAAAAGGAGGAGAATAACGTGACCAAAGTATTTTCTGGCACTTCGCCGGCCGCTGCCGCGGCACGCTCGCTTCGCTCGCTCGGCTCGTGCATTGTGGTCACGATATAACCTAACCGAATCGAATATCAACAGAAATATCAACCGCAACGTCATTATTCTTTGTAGGTACCCACATTTGTTAAATATATTTTGTTTTCAATCTTCTCATATTTAATGTAGGTATTTTAACTTTCGATGTTTTGAATTACGACATTGTGAACTTGTATTATTATGACCTTAAATATTTTGAACTATTAGGTGATTTGGATATTAGAAATTTCAAACTTAGTTGTTTTGTACTTCGGGGTTTCATCATTAGGTTATTAGAACCATTAGGTATTGTAATTTTAGGGGTTTTGAACATCGGGGTTTTAACTTTCGATATTTTAATTTTAGGTGTTCTAATACGTCCCCCATACAATACCTGCTTAAGCTGTATAGCATTGTTAGACCACCCTCTCATTACGTGGACGTCGATCACCGGGTAACCGGAATGCCGAAACCAAGAATTCAATATTCTTGACGCAGTGGATCCATTAAAAAACTGGTGGAAACAGTCCACAGTGTCCTTGTCTAGACTCGCCATGAAATCGTTCAGAGATATATACAGCCCTCTTCTGAAAATTTAGTACAATTTTACAACTGATAAAATTCTAGACAGATTTTAAGAGTTGATACTTTTTAAATTAATTATAATCGTTCTACTTCAAATCATCATTCTCGTTTGACGAAGGCAAAGTAAGAATAAATAAAGTTGAGTTATTTTTTGTTAAGATCTTAAATTAATTTTTAGAAAAATATGGTATTTTTGACCTTTAGTTATTTTGTAAGTTTGTTCGTGTGATGATAATAATAATAATAATAAATAATAAATATTTCTGACACTTGTTGTGTTATGGATACTAAATAACAGATAAACATACATAAATACTCTTTTTTTGTTAAGAAATACTTCATATACATAGGAAAACACCCAGACCAGAACATATATTCATATTTATACACACAAAGATTTGTCCTGTGTGGGAATCGAACCCACAACCTCAGGAGTGGAGTGCGGGTATACCCACCACCACGCCATATCGGTCGTCAAATATATCATGACATCTATTTGATGTAATACAATAAACGGAAAAGCAATAACAACAATTTTATATTATCTTTTGACGCTTACCTTGAATTTATATATTTTACCAGAGCCTGATGAAATTTGTCAGACCCCAACCAATTTTCCACCATCCACAGCAGTGATGCAGTTTTCATCGTTACCAAAGATTTGTATCTCATTGGAATATTTATCGCCAGCTCCTGGTTAAAATTGATCAAAGGAGGCGTAGTGTGATGCCAGTCTTGCATCATTACAAAGTGCTTCATATGAAGTCCGTAGTAGTCTAGAGACTGTTGGTGAGTTATATGTTGTGCACCGGAGTTGAACTGCAAAAATAATTGAGGTAGGTCATATATACTAATCGAAGCCGTTGTTTTACCAGACGATGACTAAAGGAATACCTGACTCATGTAAATGTATTTCACCTAAATTACGTACTGAAGTGATGAATACTGAGAAGACTATAGTTGAAAAGTATATAATACTGATCGCAAGGAAGCATTCTTACTATAAAAACCCATATTGTTTGTTGTAATAAATTTGCGAACGGAACGGTTTTCCAGAAATTATACCTACTTCAAAAGTGTCTGCATTATTATCGGCATCTCGAAACACCACTCCACATGTTTACCACGCGAGCTGCAGCAATTAACGCTGTGCTAATCAACAACCAAATATAAATCGGTGGTCTTTGTCGCAAAGATAACAAAAACCTAGTAAATTTTATATTGATTTAAAGGCACTTCGCACATTTAGTTCTTAAAAGACGTAAATGTCATAAATCCATAATGCCACTAGTTTTTGTTTATGTCGATGCATTGAGTGCTTAAAGATCTTTTTTGTAATTCGACAACAGTCCAATAGTAACACCATACCATCAAATAAGTCTCATTCATTGTTGTTAAAAAAGTATATATTTTCCATTTTGTGTTTAAATGTTTGACGAATCAAATTGATCATGTTGATCTTAAAGATAATAAAGTATATTTTATTTTAAGTTATGACAAAAAACTTTAAACCGTTCTTCTGTAAAAGTCTTCTGACAAAATGACATTTACGTCTTTGAAGAACTTTGTTTGACTTGTTTATTACCTGCGATAAGAAGTAATATGCAAGATACGTAGCAACTCCTTCTTTGAACCACTCTTCTTTCCACCTAGTTCTGCTTTCCTCTCCTGGGTTACCTAGCCATATCCTGCTCAATTGCTGAGCCAGTTCAAACTTCAATCGCTCTATTTGCTTTATGCTTATGAATTCCGGGAGATAAAGGACTCGGGTGCCACTGTAATCACACAATGACTATGTTAATATTATCCGGCATTTTCATTATCATAAATGGTAAATTAAAGAATTGCAGATGAATCATATATACACAGCTCGAGCTTCTTTTCACAAACGCTGCCGGCTCATGTGTTTCCTATTTCCTATGATCCCGGGTCTTTTAAGCGGGGCGTGAAACGGCGCATCCGCTCATGACGGCCTTCTAAGGCCGTCATGAGTGGATGCGCTTCAAACCGTGCTTATTTCACGTTATATAGCGCTTTCATTATTTTTATTGGACTGCATCGACTGCTTACTATCAGGTTATGACGTATCACATAAAAATAAAACTAGTTTTGAAGTTCTTTACATACAGTGGGCCCGCATATTCTTCAACACGCGGCCCACTGCGTGCATGTTTTGCTGTAAATAATTTTCAAGGCGCTAAATAACACCTCCCACCTTAGGTACTACTAGGATGAAAGCGCTGCATACATAGGTACTTACCACATAAACGGTTGCCCACATAAGAACTTACGTCAGTAAACTGGCATCCCTTATCCTTCTTTAACGTAAGTCCTCAAACTATCATATTTGCATACTAATGTAGTTTCCAAGTTTCATTGATCAATACAAACCTTTCCCATATATAATGCAAAGATTTCAATCCCAAACAAATCAGCTTACCTATTAACCAGCAAATTCCAGCTGGCGACTTCATATCCATTTAAAGATTTTGGTATTCCCACAATATTGATGGGTTCCGTGACCAAAGATCGATTCACTCCAGAATACTCATGAATTAAATCCAGAATGGATTGCCCGAAGTTTAGAATGAAGTAGCCATGTCTTATTTCATCGGCGGGTGCCCAAATCACTAGGGTGTCTTTGGAGTTTTTAGATGTTGTTTGAATGTGTGAGAATTGTGAATAGTGGAATCCCAACTGGTGTAACGATATTTGTGATGAAGGAGCGTAGTGAACTTCCACTCGTTTATCTGGCAATCTGTAAAGGAAAAGCCTTACTCGATTATGAAATCAGAAAAAAGGTTTTGCTTACACGAACTACTCATTTGAGTAAAATTTGTTTTATAGTTCCAGAAAAATTGCTATATTTTCATAAATTGGAACAATATGGGTTGTGATGCACTAACAAGAAAAATAATAGTTTTTTTTTGGAAAATCAAGTTATTTAGGATAAAAAATATAACATTTACGGACTTATGTATGAGTTATAGTTTTGTGTCTTATTATAATGTTAAGAAAATGGCATTTCGTATAATATGAACATATTTTCATAAAATCTGTGTATTTATAAGTTTATAATTTGGTGTCAGACTGAAAACCAGCGCCGGGTCCACCCTGCGTGCCATATGCTTTGGCTGATACCCTTTGCCAACACTTAACAATATTATTATTTTTTATATCTTGTAATATCATTTTTATATATTTTTTGTTTTGTGTGGCAAAAAATGTCTTTTTATTTTTATAATCATTTCTACGACCACAGATCCTAGTAAAACATTGAGAAACCAATTGTCTTCTGTATCGACTGAAATGTTACGCGTAATATTTTTACTATAAACTATGAAAATATAGAAAATTGTTGAAGTTAGTACCTGCTTTCTAGAAATTCTGTATTGCGCTATGTTTTTATATAAATAACAACAAGGCCGTTTAGCACAACATGCGAACAAATTTATTTGATAGCTCGAAACTTCTTACAATATCATCTTTTTAACCTAGGCGGTAAAAAATAAATATTAATAATTGAATAAAGGAGACGCAAGAAATGTTTTAGATAAATAATTATTCATATATTCTTGGACATCTCACACATATTTTTTGTATTTATTTTTGGCCCATAAAGCTCTAACAAACGTCATCTTAAAAAATAATGCATCCATCCTCTGCGCTTGAGCTTGTCAAGCTTTATCCCCCAATCATTACAAAAATAACTTCATATGAATATCAGTAACGATTCAGCGTAGGACTTTTTATATATAACTCTGTCATTTGATTAAATGTTTGGCAGTCGACTTTATGTTGCCGATGAGTTAATGATGATTCGAAATGAATTTCATACATACATACATTCACGCCTGTTTCCCCGAAGGGGTAGGAGGCAGAGTTATATTATACGCTCACACTTCGCCAATTATATAGTTGGTGGCGAGCCTATTGCCGCTTATCGGGCACTGTTATGTTCCAGAGCCTCGACCGTTGATTGGCAGGTGCACAACTAGCAGGTGAGGTTGGATAGGGCTCCACATGTCTTGGTGGGATATATACACCCTGTATATGAATTTCAGTACAAATCTTGTATTTTAATTTAATTTAAATTTAAATTTTGTATTTTCTACTGGAACTAAGTCTTTATTAGACACAGTAAGCGAGAAATTTTTGTCAAGTTCTCGAACTAAAAGTACAGCAATCGCTCCGCTTGCACTGTAAGTACTACCTCAATGCGGTCCTAGACGTAAAAGGCAGATCGACGCTCATTATGGTGTCGAGAATTGTGTCAACTATTCCGTGCGAAGGAGCGAAACATGACATGAGTATTTCTTTATAGAACCATCATATTTGGTTAGAGTTTGTTAAATCTGATTTATTAGATCGTTAAGCGATTCAAGTGAAGTGCTATAAGGAAATGGGTTATTATGCCGGTTTGATTTCTGTTTATGTTAGCCCTTTTCGTTTTTCTATTTGGATTTAGATTCTCTTTTTATTTTTGAAAGGGATAGCTTCTTTTATATTCGAATAACAAATAGTACCTATTACATTTTATCTTATAACAGTTTTTTTTTATAGTTTAGAGATAACTATTTAAAAAAGTTTCTAAACCCTTAAAATTTAAAAAAGAGCTTGAATCTTAGTCATTTACATAGGTACCTAATTAATAAATAGTATTATATTATTTTCTAGCCGAGTGGGACAGCTTACTTAACTTTACGACCACTAAATATTATGATTAGAGGGAACAACGGCTGAAGCACGGAATCTCTAAGGGCTCTTACACACAAGCAGCACATTGACGACATCAGAGGCGACTGCAGTCGCCCTCACCTGTCAGAAGATAGCTCTCGACGTGCCTGCACCAGGCTGTGGAGAAGGCGACGGCAGACGTCGACGTGTGGAGAGCTTGCTCAAGAAGCTGCCAGCGATAGCTGCCAACGCGTCGACAATAAGTCGACGGTCTGTCAACAGCTAGCAACTGCCATCTCAAGTTGACTGCAGTAACTTCGACGTCGACAGCAAATCACTGCTCGTGTTTAAAGTTCTTTATTTCCCAATCTATTACATAGCACTTGAAAACGTCAAAGTTCATAAGTAAAAATAAAAATCGTAAGAGCCCTTAATGTTAAATTCCACATAAACGGTCACCAATCCAAGAACAGACCTTCGTGAACCAATCTTTATTTCGTTAATCATTTCCGGTCATCTAGCACCGCGGAGCTAAGAGCGCCTCAATTATTTTATATATAGATGAGGACTGATATAGCGTCGAGGTCAGTATACCTGCACTTCACACTAGAGGTTCGTTTCCCACACAGGACAATTTTTTGTGTGTATGTGTCTGGGTGTTTTCCTGTGTATATTAAGTATGTATTTACAAAAAAAAATAAGTATTTAAGTATATTTATCCGTTTTTTAGTATCCGTAACACAAGTTCTTAGTGATACTTATCTTGGAACTAAAGAATTGGTGTGATTGTAAGAGAATATTTATTTATGTAATTTATGTACAATAGTTCTAGTACTAAACTAATACCACATGACTGTCCTTTCCTTTAACGTGTGTTACTTTTACGATATTGACTTTCGAATGTTCTCCCCTTGTCTGGTCAGACCACAATCAAACTGGATCCAAACCACACATGTACAGTAAGCCACAAGGTAAAGCTATACAAATTTATTTATAGAACTGTCTTATGAACTTTAGAATCGTAGACATAGAGTTTACAGTTGATTGTATAGTTTTTTGATTGTATAGATTGTATAGTATACTGTCTTATAAGATTTCTTGGCAACTAATTATGTTATATTTGAAATTTCTACTAAGTTCTCATCACTTACCAGTTTTTTTAAAGACTACGCTATAACTAGTATTATAGGGCCGATATGGAGCGAAGGTTGGTATACCTGTATTCTACTGCTAGGGTCGTGGGAACGATTCCCACTCAGTACAACTTGGGGTATATGCTTACGAATGTATGAATACTAATGTTTGTACTTGTCCAGATATTAATAATAATAATTTACTCTTTATTGTACACCATAACAAGGATTACACATAAAAACAAAGAAAATTAAACAGGTAGGCATATACAATGGGCGTCCTTATCGCTTAAAGCTATTTCTTTCAGGCAACCTTAAATGGACAGAAAAGTTAAGAACACAGAAAGGTACATCGTGATGTACAATAATAATTGAAAACAAAATAAATAAACACAAAACAAATAGTAAATTAGACTAACAAGAGGATAATAAAAAACTACTACTAAAAAAATACCAATAAAAAACCAGCTACAAATATTGTTATTATACTATATGTTTGTAATGACAATGAAATATATGTATACATATTTGTATATATGTATATATATTTTTATTTTGTTTTTGGATATTTATGAATGTTAAACCGGCATTTCGTATCCATAACACTATAATATATCATTAAGAAGTCTTAATGATATATTGGATCTAAATATTGGTGAAATTGTCAGAAAATATTTATTTATATATATATTATGTTGTTCTCTTCTATTGAAACAGTAATATATAGTAATTTAATTCGCGATTATATAAACTATTTTTATTTAGAAGTTTCGAATATTTTACAGTTTTCGACAACAGGTGTCGCTATAAACAAAGTAAAAAATTATAAACTTGGATTGACTCAAAATGATCTTACTACGTCTTGAGATCAAATAGTTGGTCGAGCTTTGGAATTCCATACTTATTATACCGAGTCCCAAGCTGACGGTTCATTCCGACCTACCAGGGTTTGAACCCGAGACCCTCTGAATTTGAAGGTTAACCACACCACTAGCCTATCGCTGCTCCATTTTGAATGTATAAAAGTAACGATGGAAGTCATACTTTTTTTTAATGTGACGATAAGTCACTTGAATAGAATATCAGATGGCATTATGAGATTGAAAACTATTAATTTACCTTTGTTTCTTCAACTCCTGCGCAATAACAAGACTCGTGTTTGTATACTGCACATGTTTCCGTTCAGGCATTTCGTAAACCACAAACTTGAATACTGACTCAAACTGTGGATTGTCGAAGCATGGTATGAAGTATTTAGCATTATCTGGAGACAGGCGCGTCTGTAGCAGATATCTGGAAAGAAAATAAATAAAACAGTATTATTAGAAAGAAACTATATTATAAAATACGTCTTTAAAAATAGCGTAAGTTACTTCTAATAACATCAGATTTTTTATTGTATCCTAGGATTATTCCAGTTGTCCCAGATTTAAGCTTAGGGCTCTTACTGGTATAACCAAAGTTGGCGTTTAAAGTTTTGATCCATGGAGCGACTGCCGTCTGATCTCATTCTTAGGTAAAACCAGCTGTCAGGATATTAAAAGGCACTGACTTCCTAATAACGACTGCCATAGATGTTCATGACAGCCGGGACCAACGCCTTGACGTGCTTTCGGAGGCATATGCGATAACTTTTCTTTTTTGCAACGAAAACAATTCTTTTAACATCACTGTGGACTGTCCACCAGTAAATCAATCTAGCTGTTCCGCATGTAGGCACAACAAACAGATAGACAAAACTATTTAAAAACCGGATTTATTTTTCTTGCAATTACAACTTATTTGCATGCGGCAAACGAATCGTAAAGTTTGTACAGAACGCTCGGTGATGCAGTCCGGCTCGCACTTGACCGGGCATTATTATAAAAATCTATTACTATTTTACTGGTTGTTTATTAGAGAATTCGTTATGGTATTAATTCTACCCATTGCTTTTTATAGTTGCAAAGAAAACTCTTTTATTATCTTTTAAAAATAATACATGTTCTTTTGTCTTTTTAAAACGTGATTAGCGATGCACGTATCGATATAGAACCATGAACCGTTCACGATAAAGTCGCATTTTAAACAGAAAAGTTTTTAAAACAAAATAATATTTTTTTGAAAATCGAATGTGATTTATGCACTAGTTCGCCAGATACTCCAAGGTTCTCTTTGTCATTAAAAAAAAATAGAATTGTTATTTGATACCACAGACACAAATATACATAACACACGTGAAACTATAAGCCTGATACATTAAAACTAAGCATCATCATCATATCAGCTTTATTGAGTCTACTGCTGAACACTAGCCTCTCCAATAGATTACATTATATTGAGAGTATTATGCCCGTAATCACCACGCTGGGCAGATGGGTTGGTGATCGCAGTTTAAGCTAATTTACAGGATGACGCTGCTGCCTATAATCCGGTAGGATTTTTCTTCGTCGACTCTTACGACTCCCCGTAAGATGAAAGGGCACTATTCAAGGCCAGAGCCACACGGCTCCTTAAACTAATACTTTTACCATTAAAAACGAATACTCAAGTGTAATTAATTTTTAATGTATAATTGTATGATCAAGATAAAATCTTATATGTGTTTTAAAAGCCTAGGCGGCCTTACTGCCCACGCGCACTTTATCACACAAGGAATGACAACAAACATTATGGACATAGATCGCTTTATGATAACGACCTCGATTTGTTTTATAACACTCCTTTATTGGTACTATGGGCTTTAAGATTCATTCATAAATCCGTATTTCCAAGATGTTAATTTGATTAAGATTTACAATTTATGGTAAAATATAATATTGCGTACAAGTCATGCTTAGTTTGGGGTAACATATCTTTTTTTTATACTTTAGAGCGTTATTTTCTTAAAGACACTTTAAAGAGGTCGGCAAGGCACTAATCGCACAAAAATCAGGATTCTAAAATTCTTTATTTCATAAATTATAATTTATTCAAAATGAATATTAAAAAGCAATCGAAATATGACTACACTGAAATTACGAAGCTTATATTCGTTTTACCTACATGCAAAAAAATTAAATTAAGTGTAAGTGAAGTGCCAGTTCCGAGCAACCGCTCTGAGAGAAGAACAGCCAAGAAACTCACATGCTATGCTCTTTTAAATTATCAATTGGTTTAACGAGTCCATAGGGATTGTGGTGACCACTTTCCATCAGTTGGACCATGTGTCACCTTCTGGTATACGTAAAATAACTATTTTCATGATTAGAAGTGTAAAGGTACACGTGTTAGGTGTTCTTTTTATTTCCTGGCCATTCGCTGGTCATTTTGACAATTCAAAAGTGTTTTTAGCTTGCCTTGAATAAAGCATATTTTTGACTTTGACTACAACTACAACTAGCGGCCGCTCGCGACTTTGCCCGCGTTAGTTACATAGAAACCTTCCTCTTGAATCACTTTTTAAAAAGAAACGCATAAAAATCCTTTGCGTTGTTATAAAGATTCATAGAGACAAACAAAGGAATGCGACCTTGTTTTATACTATATAGTGATAATTATTGCTACTGATATAATTTGTATACAGTTGTTAATTCAGTAAAAATAATAATAGCCGCTCAACGCCTTGTTTAGAGACAATAAATAATGTATTATAGTTAATTAAAATGACGAAATAGTTGATGCGGAGTAATTGCATGGCGTCATTTGCAATTGTTAAACTTTTTTTTAATTAATTTTATGTGTTTAACAGCTGTAAACTATTATTTAAAACACTTTATATTATTGTATTCATGCATTGAAATACAGATACCCCGTTATAAACTTTTTCAAAGCCATAATTTTTTCTTAAATATGGATATCACTTATCAAATTCTGTCAGCGTTTTCGAAATTTATTCACATTAAAAATCAAGTTAGTGTTGTCATAGTCTAATCAAGTCAAAATCATGCCCTAGTAAAGGAGTGGGACTATGGGAGTAAGGCGTCTATGATGTTCTGGAGTCAAAACGGAAAAATCACAATTCAATGTAATATTAATATCAATGTAAATACCAGAGACGTACAAGTTATGTAAACTTTAATGATCTCATCATCATCATATCAGCCCATTAACGTCCCACTACTGAGCACGAGCCTCCTCTCACATACCACGGTGCGAGGATATTGGGTCATACTCCACCACGCGGACCCAGTGCGGATTGGCGGAGGCAGGTGTATGGCGCCCTGCTGTTAGAATTTAGCAAGCCGCCCATTAGGCTACTAACATGGCTTAACGACTACCACATTTTAGTGATAACCGGGACCAACGGCTTAACGTGCCTTCCGAAGCACGGAAGCGCTCGATATCAAATGCCACACAAACGGTCACCCATCCATGGACTGACCTCTGTAAACTCTGCTGTACTTCGGTGATCGTTTCCGACCACCGAGCACCGCAGAGCTACGAACGCTTCCTTTCATGATCTTTAATGATCTAGTTTTTGGAAAAAAAATACTGCTATGATGTATCTTTAACATAACAGTGCCCGGTAAGCGGCAATAGGCGAACTGGGGGGGCATAATATGCCTTGAAATTATTTGGTTTGTTTCGATTTTACTTTTTTTTTCATTTTCTACATCTATTAGTAGTTCTGATTATTATTACCAATTTAAAAAATGTATAGGAATATATCTCGTTATATGGTCATATAGTTTTATATCAAATTTTGTGTCTTATATTGATATTAGAGCCACAGGCGAGTAAACCAGTGGTGACTTTAACCCTTAGTCTTTTGTATAAATTTAAAAAAAAAATTGGTTTATAAACCAGTTCCAGTAAAAGCTAGTTTTTCTAGTGTAGACAAATAACCGGTGATGTATGGCTAAGAACTTATCAGCTAGATAAGTCTCATGAATTGGCACAGTAAACCTTGTAAGTTGACTTTTAAGTCTGCCAAATGCATTCCGAGATTAGCGAACTGTTAGGCCGGCCGAACATTTACACATACATTTATAGTATAAGTAACATGACCATTTTTTTGCTGCAGCGGAACTTCTACGGAAATATATAATTAGTGTATACAGTAGGTAAGTGTTATACAAGTATTTAATTATATAAGGCAGAGTATAACAAAAATGGAAGTCCTAAACACAAAATAATTAGTAGACATGACTTATTAAGCCCCTATTTTTGGCTTGACATATAAGTCGTATTTTTATATTGTTCGGCTGAACCACTTTGTTGAAAAGTATCGGATATTGATTTTAGATACGTTTGGAACTCTGTACATGTTTTATTTATAATATCTGGACTATGTCAGCCTCACTGGGGACAGTAGGACAGACTGAAAGCTGGACCGTCCCGGCCGATACAGGACGGATGGTCACGTTACGTATAGGTAAACGTATCATGATAACAGACGCGAATAGAACGTGCATGCTAAATTAAAATTTTCTTCGCCAAATATTCAGTATCTCCAGAAAGTGAAGCGGGGTTAGCAAAGGTCAGTTTTTTTTCTTGCTAGAACCTTGGAATCTTTAAGCACTTATGATAAATTTATTCAGTACACAAACTAAAATGTATTTTTATGTCAATGTATTTTAAATTTAATATACTAGTGTCTAGATGTGTTATGTGTGAATTAATTTATTTTCTTTTTTTCCTATTATAGGAAGCATTACTACAAGCCTTCACATTACTTTCACAAGCAAAAATGAAACGTCTTTTCTTTAATCTGTCTTTGGAAGCAGTCGTTCTCATTATAAGAAGCAAATTGCACCCGATCATCAGCTTCCAAAGAGCTTGGATAATCGTGACGTAAATCGACGGTCCCTGCGTATAAAAGGATATGTCTAAAACTAAAGTTTACAGGAGAGTAAAATGAAAGTTGGAATCGCTCTACCAAAAAAACATTCAGTTATAAATATAAGTATTTATTATTCACGTAATGTTTTGTTCTATGTACAATTTTTTTTATTCTAGAGCCATTTCAATTTTCATTTCACTTTCAAGTCTTAGTTTTAGACATGTCCTATTATACGTAGGTACAGTCGAAATGTCTATGCGTGTTCACACAAGCTTAATTCGTACGAAAGTGCGGCCGACCTTAGCTAAGATATACAGTGGGTTGGCTTGTGAAGATAGATCTTTACACAAACACACAATGGGATATTAAACATTTGCTCTGGAAGCTGAGAATTCCAGTGTTATTATATTCTAATCTAGCGGCCATCCGTGATTTCGTAAGTGTAATCTGCAAGTACAGATAGTATGCAATTTTTCTGATTAATAAGTAGCCTACGTTATTTCTCAAATATTAGCTAACTGGCATTGAAAATATTATCCGAATTAGTCCAGCTGTTTCAGATATTAGCCTCAACAAACAAACAGGCAGACAACAAAAACTGTTGGTATTACAAGTGAATACCGTAATATTTTATACGCACTTAACAAAAAGCTCTTATTTAGATATTCAGATATTTAAATAAAAAAAAATTTTAATTTCATATATATTTCTATAGTTTTTTAGGGTTCCGTACCCGTAAAGGGTAAAAAACGGGACCCTATTACTAAGACTCCGCTCTCCGTACGATCGTCAATCACAAGGCTGTTTTCATGGACCGTGACAGTCAGATAGTTAATATATTTACAGATGATGTATTTTTGTTTCCGTTATAATAACAAATATTTAATAACAGAATAAAATAAATATTTAACTCCACCACGCAGACCTAGTGCGGGTTGGCGGAGGCAGGTGTATGGCTTCCTGCTGTTCGAATGTTTCAAGCTGCCCAATTAGGCCTCTAACATGGTTAAACGACTACCACATTTAGTGATAACCGGGACCAACGGCTTAACGTGCCTTCCGAAGCACGGAAGCACTCGCCATCAAATGCCACACAAACGGTCACCCATCCAAGGACTGACCTCTGTAAACTCTGCTTTACTTTGGTGAGCGTTTCCGACCACCGAGCAACGCGGAGCTACGAGCGCTCCTCTTTAGTTACCATTAGATTAGTTAGCATTAGATTTAACAACAAACAATATTCAGTACCATAATTTTACTTAAAGGTACGGAACCCTTCGGGCGCAATTCCGACTCGCATTTGGCTGGATTTATATGTAATACTTTGTCATTCAAACTATGTAGAACTCACTCAATAAATGAAAATCTTACTATCTGAACGATTTGAGTAGTGCGAAATGATATAAAAGTGTTAAGCTAATTCTAAGGTCAACCTTTCCATCGTTATTCATAAACTGTCACCATATCCTTGAAATGCTGGAGGGTGAAGGTCGTGGCACTAATGACCATAAAACTGGGAACATAGTACAAAACCTAACCTTAAATAAAGTCTAGTCTTGAGTAATGAAGTTTTGAAGACCTTTTAACGACACTGCAGATAATTAGTTAAGTAAAAAAGGCTGATTTTTGTACAGAGAACACGTTATAATTAATTTTAGATGTAATTAGGCCAATCGAATAAGTGGTCGGTCACAATAAACGAGGTTAATAGAGATCAGTCCTTGAATGGGTGACCGTTTGTGAGGCTTTTGATATTCTGTGCTTCCTGAGATAGTTAATCGCAGTTCTAATTTAAGTAAGTAAAAGTTCTGGTTTAAAATTTCCTGAGGTCATGGGTTCGATTCCCACAGGAGGTTTTTTTGAGTATTCTGGTCTTGGTATTTTTTTATGTATATTAAGTATGTATTTAAAAATAATTAAATAATTCACATGAAAATAAGAATGTTCACTAGTTTTGGAAAATAAAATAATGCCGTGATGTGTCTTATTTCGCGTTGGCGCCAAAATATATACAGGCGGGTTAAAGACACATTGTTGGTTTTTTTAAAGTTTTACAAAATTTATCTTGCCAATGGGATGTTATACGAAAAAATAATTATTAATATTATCACCCGTAAAGACATTCAAAAAAGACTTTTTTATTCATTCTTCTTGCTTTTTTTTTACAAATATGACATAAGCAAGGAGTTTCAATTGAAATTTGTACAAAACTGTAAACTTATCTCTCAGCTGGGACATGCATAAATAGCATATTAGATAGTCTGCTGAATGATGCGACCATTGATTCACTACACGATAATTTAGTACTTTCATAGCAAAAATTTGCAGTAGTGTGTGAATTTTAGTGTAGGAACAATTTCAAGGTTTGCAAATAGAATGTTTCAGAAGCAGAAAGTCATTTTGTTTGTAATATTTTAAAAGCATACCATTATACATATTTTTTGCTAAGCCTTTTAGATTTGTTGTGCATTATTTATTAGTGTTATTTAATTTAATATGAAATGGAGTCTATTTTATGAGACGCACATGCATAAAAAATATTTTCGCGGTATTGTTTTGTTTCCTAAAACTCGTACTCGTAAATTTTATATTTAGAAGTGAAATGGGTGAATTTTTATACATTACTTCTTTTACGCTTGGAGGGAAAGTGAAGCGTCATGTATGCAGGATTTTATTTTTTTTGTGTTTTTTGTGTTTGTGTGGATTATTAACCGTCAAGTGTTTGTGAAGGCATGTGAGTGTTGGAAAATGAAACAAAACAGTGTAACATCACTTTGAAATCCTCTCAAGAAGTCCATGTGAGATCGCTGTATAGACCGACATCTTTATTGAGTATTTAGGGGGCTTAGACTCCTAAAGGGCATCTTATTTACCACTCTTTCTCATAACTATTAATTTAATAATAAATGCACCAAGCTATTAGGTACATATAAAAAAAGTACACTTTTCCTATTTTCCTTGTCTATTCCACAACTCAAGTAGTACAAGTAGTGGTGACTACTTTACTTTACTTAAATCCCAAAATTTTAACAGGTTTTTTTTGGCTTAGACGAAACGACGAGCAATGTCATCAAGGGTAATGAGAAAAATTCAGCCAATATTTAATTATAACTTGATATATCATATTATTTAACTCTGGCAAATACTATAAGGAGTCTTATGTATAAACTCACTAAGAGTTCATAAAAACGAAGATTCTTTTTTTGAATATTGTGGTAGATGTTTCCATTTTTTTAAGATTTGAGAACACAGTTTCGCCCTCCTGACCTAAATTTATACATAGGGTCTATTGGAGTTTTCATAGAGATCTATGATTAAATCAATTAATGTTTTAGCCTATGTTATTTACGAATAATGTAGCTTTTTATCACTAAATGAATTTTCTAATCGGTTCTGTAGTTTTGGAGCCTATTTAATGCATACAAACAACCAATCAATTCATTCTTTTTTACAGTAATAGTGTGGATAGTCCTAAAGCTACAATTCCAATAAACAGACAACATTATTTCTTCTTCCATTTAAATAATGGCTTCGTGCGTCTAGCACATTTAGCCAGTGTCAAGTAAGTGATATATTAATAATATATAATTCATAGTAAATGAAAATGATGATAAAGATGATAAATGGTAAATGAGATCACCTCCCCCTAAGCCCCTTGAGTCCTCAGTAAAGATGTGGGACTATACTGAGATCTCACATGGACTTCTTGATAGAATTTGAAAAGTTATGTTGCACTGTTTTATTTCATTTACCAACACTCATGTACGTTCACAAACACTTAACGGTTAATAATCCACCGTTATTAAACATTAATGTTAGAAATATCACAAATTTTAGAAAATAAAACAAAACTGCAGACATGACGCTTCACTTTCCCGCCAAGAAGTCCTCACATGGACTCCTTGAAAGAAAAAATTGAAAAGTGATGTTGCACTGTTTTGTTTGATTTACCAACACTCATGTATGTTCACAAACACTTAACGGTTAATAATCCACCGTTATTTCACATTAATGTTAAAAATATCACAAAATTTAGAAAATAAAACAAAACTGCAGACATGACGCTTCACATTCCCGCCAAGAAGTCCGACAACATTATTTATTATATGATAAAACTTTTGTTTTTTTAAAAAAAAAGTTTATTCAATTACTTTACCGATCGCCCGCAACTTAGTGTCATCACCACCGGACGTGCGATTATCCAAAAAAATATAGCTTGTAGATTTAGCCATTTAAACCCAAACATACAGTTTGGGTTTACAAATGGAGGTTTTTTAAAAAATATATATATATATATATATATATAGCTATATAAAGCTTTTTTTTATACCTACTGTTTATATGAATTTGTACAATAGTATTAAAGGCTGAAAATTTTCTCTTAGAAATAGGGAACCGTAAATGTATAATATTAATATGTGTTAGTACAAATTTACTGAACAATGAATACATACATAAAATCACGCCTGTTTCCCTGAAGGGGAATTTTGCCGCCATAATTAATAAGCATATGAAATACTCACTTTGCCATTCCGTTTTCATCAAAATATTTCACTAAAAATATTCCAGCACTATCAAAGGTCACATCTTTTCTGAAGGACATTGTTATGACATAGTTCTGCATATTCCTGCCCTTATACGGCACAAGAGCCTCGTTCAAATAAATATGGAGCTTTCCTCGCTCTTTATCGTACGTGTAAGGTCGAGGCCTATTCACAATGTCTTGGTCCCCTTTCAAAACTCTAATAGTATCACCACTTATAGTCATATTTTTCGCTTCTAACTCTATCATTCGTATATTAGGAGCATTTGCGATCACTGTTATCGATATTTGACAGTCGTAAAACGCGCGATCTTTGTAAATATAAGGTGTTATTGACAACTCGTATTGCACGGGATAAATTGTATAGTTCAGGCATTCTTCGTCAACGACAAATGCACTTTGCACTGATAAAGTGAAGAAAAAAAACAAAAAAACGCGAATCATTTTTTAAATTTTCGAACGCGTTTCTTATTTCCCGCCAACACACGGAACGCATAGAGGCGACCGCGCTCCACGCCGAACGAGATCTCTTTTCTAATAGACTCGTTTCAAACTTGGCGCCTACCGGTGAAACCGTCCAATATCTCTTGACCCCCGCCTCTCCCTTCCATTCTAGTTATAAATGGCGAGAAAAGAGTCTACTCTTTATAAAATCGGGATTCAACACAAAATGGCTGTTTCATGGAAGCATTTGTTTTGCTTGAACGAATGAATCATTTAAATCTAAACTATATTTTTTTAATGTTTTTAGTGAAAGGATGTGTTTGATGAATAGGATAGCTCTTAAAATATAGATCAATTGATAATTAGGTAAATATATTGATAGCTTAAATTTTAATATGTATGGAGGACTGCAATAATACAATAGGAAATTATAATGCGATCCAGATAATATAATATGTTAATTACTTGTATTTATATCTTGAAGATGGTACTTACTTATTATTAGATTACATAAAGAAATTGTTAAAATTATTCTAAAACTTTTATAATGTTCAATAATAAAAGTACCTATTCCGATTTAATATTAATTCTTCGAAAGTGTGGAAGAAAAACTTGCACGCTTAATATTAGTAGAAAATATGTTTATAATTTGTAGTGGAATTTTCTTATTGGGCCTGGGGAATTAGTCATACTAGTATTATCCCGCTTGTCCCAGACTTAAGCCCAGGGCTGCTCACTGTTCTAACCAGATTTGGCTGAACTTCAGTTATTACATAGAGCTACCGCCATCTGACCTCCACAACCTAAGGCCCATAGTACACGGCGTATTTTAAACGCGCCGACGACGCGCAGATGACGCGCATATACGCGCTTCAAACGCAATTCGAACGCAACCTAGTAACCTAAGCACACGGAGCGATCGTGAAACGCGCCTCTACTGCACTTATGCGTTTTGATCACAGACTCCTCTTCTTCAGTTGCACAATGGCCTCGGTTAAGACAATACTGCTTACGTTGGCTTTAGTACTTCTTTAAAAATGATCAATCAATGTAAACGCAACAAGCAGCGTCCACGGCGCCGAAGACGCGCGTTTCTGAAACGCGCGTCGTCGGCGCGTTTAAAATACGCTGTGTACTATGGGCCTAAAGGGAAACATCATTATGTGGTTAAACCAGCTGTCAGGATGTTAGTAGGCACTGAATTCCTACTAACGACTGGTAAATACTCGAGTAAGCCATGACCTGAATTGACAAATGGAACATGAAATTGCATTGGAAAATAACTAATTTCCCTGGCCGATCGACGATAGCCCAGTGTCGAGACCCCCCAACTTTGAATTCAGAGGATCTTGAGTTAAAACCCACCTATGACTTATCAAAGTTTTGTGCGTAATTTTTATTATCGCTTGGTTCGTGCCTCAAAAGCACTTCAAGCCGTTGGTCTCGGCTGTCATGAATACCTATGGCAAGAACTCTTGTTGTTAGTAGAAAGCCACTGCCTTCTAACATCTCCACAGAATGTTAAATCATAGAATGTAATTCCCCTTAGGGTGGCGGAAGCCAGAAAGCAGACGCCCTAATTTATGTTCGTAATATAATTATGCTAGTTATTATACAGTAATGAATTATATTGTGATTGAAATCTGAAATTCTTCCAAATATTGTAAGACCAGTAAGCAGACCCTAAGCCTGATATGATGATGATAAGGACTCAATAGTCATCCTCTAGCATAACTTGACATACTTAGAGCATTACCATTAATCACTATCAAATTTAGATAAATCAAAAAATAAAACTAATTAAGGTTGCTTGGAAGAAATCGCTGTAAGCGTCAAGGCCGCCAATTGTATCGCTCTTCGTTCGCAATTATTTTCTTGCTTTATTTTTAATGTGATGAACAATAAAGAATTTTTTATCTATTTTTCTACTAATGTATGGGGTGTTGCATAGGAATCTTACCAAGACCTAAGGATCCCAAGCCAACCTCATCTGCAAGTAGTTCCCGCAAGCAAGATCCCGATAAGCGGCAATAGGCTCGCCACCTATTACGTGGGACCACCAATATCATTCGCGATGTGTGGGCGTTTTAAAACCCTGCCTACCCCTTCGGGGAAACAGGCGTGAATGTATGTATGTATGTATGCTATCTACTAATGCTTTACCTACCACAGTGTTGCCCTTTAAAAAAGCATAAATCTAACGCCTTTTGTCAGTCGTATGGTAAGCAATTACCTTACGTATAAAAAGGGTTCGCGTGGGTGACACAGATGCCATTGTGCATTGCTGCTTGCAGTACTTACTACCCACACGTCTCAAT
This sequence comes from Musotima nitidalis, assembly GCA_949126915.1. Taxonomy (NCBI): domain Eukaryota; kingdom Metazoa; phylum Arthropoda; class Insecta; order Lepidoptera; family Crambidae; genus Musotima; species Musotima nitidalis. Next base: position 3,884,031 of record OX421420.1, on the reverse strand, counting down.
TGCATTGTGATGGTTCTAGTGGATATGTCGCGGCCAGATCCTATGATTAGTTTAACATACTAAGAAAAATCGACTAGTGTAACCTATTTTTATCTTTGTTGTCAAATGTCACAATGGATTAGAGCACTTGCCAGTGTCGAGTAATTTGTTAAAACCAATTTAGAACATTTTGCAGCGTTTTCGTACATTTATCAAAATAGTAAAACTTACATCGACACCGGTTTTGTACGACACATAACTTACATAAAGTCATTTATGTAAATGATGTGTCGTACAAAACCCTTTAGTTTTTTAGTGTAAGGCGATTATAGTGCTATCTATTATGTTAGGCGGAAATGAAAATGTGTTACATGATGAAAGTTAAAGAACGTGAGATTTGTAACCGTCTTTGCAAAAATTAAAGAATTTTATCAATTATGAAAGACCAGAAGAAAACCGACCTTAAGTAATAGCCATGATAATTAGTCTCAGTTTTTCTGCGTGAAGCCACAGCTCCAGTGGAACTTATTTTAGGTTCCAGGTTTTTTTTATGAAATGCTGACCGAAAACTATGTCTTCCTCCTTTCTAAAGTTGAATAGTAATTCCCTTGGACTAAATCTATCGAGAGAAATACAGCTACTCTATGAATTTGTTGGCCGCATCAGCAAGTGATCAATTCTAAAGATAACCGCTTTTTAATATAATAATATACCATCATTCTCCAGGCAGCAGCATTAAACATAGATTGAAATCATACCAGTATTAAATTTCGAATAAAATAACAGTTCATCGTAATAAGATGTCAAAATAAATGTTCAAAAAAAAAGGCAATTATACAAAGTCAAAACAATAGCCACATTCTTAATTCATCTCTTATTCAATCGTCCACTTTCCTTGCAAAATAAACATGACGAACTCTTTTCGTTCGTTTCGTCGGATACTTTATTTATTATACGCATCATAATATCGAAATTTTATAATAGCTACAACTAAAATACATTTGTAACATCAAAAATAACTATATCGAAAGTACAAAATGCTGATATTCGAAATGCCGAAGCTTTCAACGACGATTTTGAAATGACCGAATGTCAAAATGCCGAGATTCAAAAGCTCACAATGTCGTAGTTCAAACTATTAAAAGTTAAAAATACCTACATCAAAACATTAGAAAATTAAAAAGAAAATATAATATTTTTTAACATATAAATTATTTTATTGTATATCTCAATCATCTGGGTTAGGTTAGAACAGAGAGCATCAACACGCGAAGACGAGCGCACGGAGCGAGTGAAGAGAGCGAACTCGAGCCGAACAGACGTGAACATTTCTGTAACTTTTTTTATAACTAGCTTTGCATTATATGAAATGCGACCACAATCGCACATGTGCATATATTTATTACTAACTATTATCGACAGAGCAAAATAGAACCAAATGTATTTTAACATTATGAATAACCAGGGCTTTAAAAATGTAAAAGTATCAAGATTCGAAATCCAAGTTCACTATATATCCGTCCAAGGTGCAACAAACACCCACACAAACAATTAACACTATCAGTACATGATTGAGATATACAATAAAATAATTTATTAGAACAGAGAGCATCAACACGCGAAGACGAGCGCACGGAGCGAGTGAAGAGAGCGAACTCGAGCCGAGTCTAGAAGGTACTAGTCTCGCCTCTATTGTTAATGAATCATTTAGAACCTGCCATTAAGCATTATATCTTTAGTTATTTCAAGTTTAGGTATCTGCAGGATTTTAGGCTTCTAATTTTCGTGCTTTCGGTGAAGTGTTTTTTCGGGAATTTGAAATTTCGTTCAAATAAACATTCGACATTTCGTTTATAGGTGTTGTGAATTTCGGTCTTTTGCATTTCGGTATTACTTCTCGTCACATGCTCTTCGTCTCTTCTCAATATATGTTTATTACCATCATAAACGGTTTTCTTTAATTTTTAAATCTCAAGTCAATGTGTATTCAAAGTCCCTATATGACATTAGTTTTTCGTATTCCAACACATTCATATAATAAAATGCTCTTATTTGGACATTATAAAGATACAATGTAATTGTAGTACCTAGTTAGTAAGTATGTACCTACAGAAGTGGATGCAATTTTTTTTTTAATAAATAAAACACCCACATTATCTGAAATAACATTTTTTTAATGCCAATTAAATAATTTAATTTAACTTATACAAATGTAAGTACTATATTATGAATCTAGGTTATACTCTTAAAACAAAAGCAAAATCAATTACTATTTAAACTTAATTCTGTACATAATATTATATATTAAATGCAAACTTTTTTGACAACTTTTAAATAACAAAAAATTTAAAACAAAAATAATACATAGTTTTTTATTTTTATCTAAAACCAATTACCCAAAGATAACATAATTATCTTAACAATGTAAATATTAATTTTATTAATTTAAATTAAGATTACTAGTTACTCCGAGATAACTAATTATTATTTAACTAACATAATCTAACTATAGTTTTAGTGGAATTTCATTGATCTCTTCTCAACAATGTATTCTTTACATTTAAGTTATTATCTTAATTCTAAAGTAACAAAAGTATTATTTACCCTAAAGTAGGCCCCTAACTTTTTTTAATTAACACGACCCTGTTTTTTGTTAACATTTTATTTATTTAAGTTCCTAAATTCAATGAACTAAATTACGTTGTTTCGAAATTTCTGTTGATTATTATAAAAAGTTTGATATATATTTAACACATATAGATTTCTTAGAAACATAAGTCAAATTAAATATAGAAAATTAAAAAATCTAAAATGAATACAACAAATGAAATTGATAAATATTCCTGGATTTCGCACAAGTCATTACTAGCCCTAAACTAAGCAGAGCTCGTACCTACTATATGTATGTACTAAAAAACGTAACTATCTAATCAAAGCCGAATATTAATAACATGACAGCCGTAAAGACAATGGAAGTAGGAGTGATAATGCTCCCGTGGTTTCTGAAGCTTGTCTGGATCTCGGCCATGTGTTCTCGGGCCCACTGCGCCATCGCCTTGACCTCAGATAACGTTGTCAATGCTCCATCTTTGCTGCCACAATTCTCGCAGGCCTTTAGCCATGATTCGAACTGGAAAAGAGATGTTTTGCGTTGTATTAGCTATTTTTGAAATTTAAAACTAGTTAATGTAAACTTTTTACTGGGTAAATTGAAGTAAAAAACACCACTCTGCCTATCCGCACTGGGTCTGAGTGGTGGAAATGGTAGATAGAAGTCTCGTGTTAGGACGTTAATGGGCTAAGATTATAATAATGGCCCATAAATATACATGGAAACAAATGATAGGTATATTAGGAATTTTTTCTACAAAGTCGGACTTATCTCTAGCAGCCAACCATAGAAGTTATAAATGAAATAGAAAAAATAAAATTTAGCTAAAGAACTTAGTTTAAGAACTGCCAAAAATGGTGATGTACCAATTCCTTATTTCACCGAACGCTTAACCTTACATTCACCAACAGCTAAAGGTCGCATTAACCTCATCAATATTTGCTTCCATACCACAATTTCAAAGTTACATATAAAAACGCCCGTATGAATAATCAACAATTTAAAAATAACCCGAAGAGTTCTCACAGCGGCCAAGGACGCGGTTTTCACAATTTGGCCGTTCTCCAACTTATTACGAATCACTTTCTCTTGTAATATTTATTAGAAGTGTTTGTTTATTTAGGTATTTTAGGTCATGGTTTCCAGAATTGAGACCATTATTTCAAGTAACTACGTACTGATCTGCTTAATATTTGTTAGCTTTATTTATTCCTACAATTAATAACATTACAACTATTGTTGTTTTTCCGTGCCATAGCATTGATGCATTTCGCCTCAGCCCATTAATGTTGCTCTACCGTGCACGACCTTCCTTTCAAAAATCAAGTTCAGATCATATTAACCACGCGGACCCAGTGCTGATTGAACGAGGCAGGTGTGTGGCATTCTTCTGTTAGAGTTTTTTTAAACGGTCCATAGGGCTACATGGCCTAACGATTACCACAACCAGGGCCATTATTTTAACGTGGCTTCTGGATCGCGGATGTAGAAGATATTTATAACCATATAAACGGTTACTCATCTAAAGACTCACCCCTAGAAACTCTGCTTACTTTTGTAATCGTTTCTCATTATCTAGTAACAAAGAGCTACTTTTGAGATATTTCCCAAAATTTCCACAATACAGATAAACTGTAACACCCGAAATGTCAATCTTAATGGCCGGAGACATTCATTAGCGATCCCTATTGACATCCAAACACGGCCCTTTGTAACGAGTGTACCCTCTTTGGAGTGGTGTTTGCGATGGCTCATTAGGGTCAGCCGATGCGATTAGTGGAGGCAGGATGTTTTATGTCAAATGTTTGCGAATTTCGACCTCTTTTGAAGTGCTGTCATAATTATTGCAACTTTTTTGTTTCTGTTCGATCTAACAATGAGGTTCAGTATTTTATGTCGGCCAACATTTTGCAGAATTCTTTGGGACATGAATCTTTTTGAACTTCAAAGAGTGATGAAATAAACGAATCTTTTGTTTTATGATTTTTATGGATAAAGTATCGATCGAGTAATCTTTTAAATAAACATTGCATTTATAGCACTACTTTTATACAAATTGGAAAAAACTTTCGTTCAAGCTTTATCTTTTTGTAATTTCGTGACTGCAAAACATACATTTTGGAGACAAGTTTTGTCGACCGATATGGCGCGCAGTATACCTACACTTCGTTCCAGAGGTCGTGAGTTCGATTCCCACACAGGACAAATCTTTGTGTGCTTGAACATCAATATTTGTTCTGGTCTGGGTGTTTTCCTTTGTATATTAAGTATGTTTTTTCAAAAAAAATGTATTTAAATATGTTGATCCGTTCTTTAGTATCCATAACACAAATTCTTAGTGATACTTATCTTGAAACTAAATAATTGGTGTGACTGTAAGAGAATATTTATTTATTTAAGTTACCTAATCCTAAATCCTTACTGTGCTTAATACTAGCAAAACAAAAGGTAGGACAAAAGAGTCTCTTGCCATGTTCTGCGTTAGTTTTATGCTGACGTTCATGAGAGAATGTATGTTTTTACTTTAAATTTGTTACTCAACTTCAAAAATTGGGCATCAATTGTAATTTTTTTATTAACTTACCTCAGAAATCTCTGACTCTGTACGTAGCACTGATGCTATAGCTGTATAAACCGTATCCATGTACGACGGGTACCTGAAAAAATAATAAGAACCTATAATTACCAACATATATTTAGTGTCTTTCAAAAATAATCGTCAGTCCTCATTCAAAGTTTTATCTTTTATAGTTTTGTAGACACAAATCAGCTGTAGACACGGATTTTATTCCATGGTTGTTAAAATACAAAAACTGCAAACATTGTTTTCATAAGTATCGGCATTTGTTGGACAGTTTGTTAAATAATAAAATTGACTGGAAGTTTTTTATTAAACATAGATATTGATATTTAAAACTCATATATAACTGGCGAACATATTATCTAGAACAAATTTTCAAGATTAATTTAAAATTAGGACGAAAATTCGATTGTTAAAACAGTTAAGATAAATATATTATAATGAAATTTTCAATGAATCAAATATATCTATCATCTTATCTTCCTTCAATACTTATAAATTTTAATAACCTATATCTAAAGGTAAAATAAAACATACATGAAAGTCCATGAAGTGAGATTTTCCTTCAAGACGTCAATGACGATGGGCACATGGGAGTAGTTGGCAAGCACGGCAGAAACGGGCATAGTCACGTCCTGGAGCATAATCGGGCTGTCTTCTATGAGCGTGGATACTAAATATCTGGGGAGAGAAAAATAGATAATGTAATCCTATTGTTAGGTTAAAATGTTTAAATTAACAATCCAAAATGTATGAGTGTTTAGGGATCCTATTAAATTTTAAGAAGCCCAAGTCAACCTCCCCTGCAAGTGGTTCAACTGCCGATCAACAGACGAGGCTCTCGCAAACGTAAAAGTTTTCGGTACGCGGCAATAGACTCGCCACCTATTACGTGGCGAACAATATAATTGACGAAATGTGGGCGTAATCCATGCCTCTGCTCACCCCTTTGGGGAAACAGATGTGATTGTATGTGTGTAATACTTTTCTGGTTTTTTAGTCATGTGATGGATTCCCACCCGATACTATTTGTGTGCGGGAATAGGTGCCAGTAGTTATTCGGTGAACCAGACTATTCAAAATTATGTACAGTAAGTTATCGGCGGTGCATCAATCAGTAAAAATGTACTACTTGGTTAAACTATAGCATTATTTTAGTTGGAAAATACACTGTTAAGTACTTGGATTTCTTATTATAAAAATGGTGTCTTAATTTATTCAAAAGATATTTGCATACGCAATAGAAGTATATATTTTAAATTAACCATAAGATGACTTTTAAATTGATGAATTAGTAATGAAAAAAAAACAACAAATTGCGAAAAACCTTCTCCTTGTTATATTTGATGTGCCGTGTGGTCCGGCCTAGAAAAGTGATACCCCCTCTCAATCATGAGAAGTCGTAAGCATCGACAAAGAGAAATATTACCAGATGATGAACAGCAACGTAATCCTATGTACTGCATTTAATTGCGATCACGAACCTGCCTGCGTGGTGATTTTGGGCAATACCCTCAATAGAATATTATCTATGGGGAAGGCTAATGTTCAGCAGTGGACTTTTTAAGGCTGATATGATGATGGTCTTAAATGTATTTTTAGTTTGCACAAACAATTTGCAGACATACTGGTGCAAAACTTCTCTAGTGAAAATACTGGCTTTCATACCCAACATTGACTAAACTCAAGAAAATCCTATGCTAGAGATGAGTCAATCTTACTTTCTTAAGCTATTTGTATCGGTGGAGCATCCCAGCATTTCTTCAATGAGACGAGCTTCGTTGGCCACGTTGGTTGTAGCCATTCGATTCCAAAGAAATTCGTAGTCATCAGCGGTCCCAAAACGAAGACCAGTGCAATATGCGACAGGTCGTAGACTTGGGGTTATTCTGAAAGAAACATATTTTTCATAGGTATTTGGTGTTTATGTATATATTGACTTGTGTCTTGTGTCTGTTGCTATACGAACTATTCGGTCCTTAGGTTTATGTTTACATAGTTCATGCTTTTAATTTTGTTGTGGATATTTTCAGCGGCGCTCGGTGGTCGGAAACGATCACCGAAGTAAAGCAGAGCTTACAGAGGTCAGGCCTTGGATGGGTGACCATTTGTGTGGCACTTGATATCGAGCGCTTACGTGCTTCGGAAGGCACGTTAAGCCGTTGGTCCTGGTTATCACTAAATCCGCACTGCGTCAGCGTGGTGGAGTATGACTCAATACCCTCGCACCTTGGTATGTGAGAGGAGGCTCGTGCTCAGTAGTGGGACGTTAATGGGCTGAGATGATGATGATGATGATTTTCAGTAAATTAGGCAAATAAGTGACTCCAAAGAAGAAAGTTTAAAAAAAGTTATTCAGTTTCAAGCAATCAGTTGGATGAAAAAAAGTATATACTTACGATACACCATTATCCACGAAATTTCTGAAGAGTTTAACTGAATTTTCGATGCATCCTGTATGACCCAGCTTGCATGCCAACTCAAGAATTTGTAAACGATTCTCAATTGTCTCAAAATTATCAGTAGGTCTTATTTCGTATCCCAAGTTGTCTATTATTGGATTCAATGTTTTAATTATGTACGCCTGAAAGTTCAAGATGTTATTAACAAAGTTATCTTGTAAAGAAGTCCTTATATCTATTTTTACTGAAGGTAGTGAGATTTATATTCTACGTGTTAGTAGATAAAAGTAAACAGATTGTTATGCCATTATTCAAATGTTTATCTATGATAACAACAATGTAAACTTTTATCCTCATAAATATTTGTTCCCTCTAAAACAATTGTAAAATTTAATACAGATTCCCTATTTTCCTATACTCACTTTTATATCGGCTGACGCATCGGATCCTAGGTATATACTTTGTAATTTCTTTAAGCCTCTTATTGCTGCGTTCCACACTGAATAATTCATTTCGTTAGATAAGAAGTCTAACACATCATAGAGAACACTAAAATCGACTTCATCAGCATAAAAGAAGGCAAAAAGGTCATTGATAATCTGTAATACAAGTGTGTAGTGTTATATGGGTATCTCATTATTCAAAGCGTACTGTCAGTCGTTCTACACCTGCAGCCTCTGGAGTCGATACACGGTGCGTGCATACAGCGACCTGCGTGTCCAGTACAACAATGCGTTCAGGGCGTTGATGGGTCTGCCACGGTTCTGCAGCGCATCTGCAATGTTCGCGCAGGCGCATATAGATGATTTTTACTCCATTATCAGAAAAAGAAGCGCATCGCTGCTGAACCGCTTTCGGAGTAGTTCTAACGGCATCCTGAGCGCATTGGCTGAACGGTGGGACTCCCCTATATTGCAGAGGTGGATGAGCCTACATTCTAGCTCATCACCTTTTATAAAGTAGTATTAAATTTTGAATTTTAATTTTATTTATTTGATTATTCTCTTTGACTTTTTATTATTAATTTGTATTATTTTGTGTAATTTGTAATTTAATTTAATGTAATGTAATTTCTTTTTAATGTGTTTATTAATGTGTTATTATGGACTAAGTCTGAAATAAATGATTTATTATTATTATTATTATTATTATTAGACCTGCACAAAAGAATCGGTAATAGTTATATCTAAACTCATACATTATGTATAATTATTTCATGCACTTTATAAAAGTAATATATCAATCAATCAATCAAATACTTTATTTCATAAACAAAAACAAATAAAATATAATTATACTAAAATCACGAAGCTTAGATTCACTTGCAACCAAACAATTTAAAAAACAAAAAATATTTAAGTGTAAGTGAATCTAAGTGCCAGTTCCGAGCCACCGCTCTGTAAAAAGAACTGGCAAGAAGCTCACAGGCTATGCTCTTTTAAATTATCGATTGGTTAGTTACAATCTTCATTTGCCTGTGACGCTATACAATGCAACATAATACAACATTAACAATATTCATGTTTTAAGTCATTCATATTAGAATAGCCTGTATGAAACGGCAGTTTAATCCCAAGCATTTTTATCAGCCATATAGTCTTTGATAGAATAGTATCCCTTTAAAGACAGCTTGCGTTTTATTGTTAATTTAAATTTATTCAGGCTTAATTGCTGTATATTGCTTGGGATTTTATTATAGAATCGCACACATTGACCTTTCAAAGATTTGTTAATTTTTTGGAGCCTAGTGGCAGGTACAACTAGTTTATGCTTATTCCTTGTGTTTAGGTTATGTATATCGCTTTTCTTACTCAATTTATTAATATTTTTATGTACTTATACTAGGTTTTCAAAAAAAAACTGATCCGCCACTGTCAAAATACCAATTTCTTTAAATTTATCCCTTAGTGAATGTCTACATGGTAGATTATAAATTGCTCGTATGGCCCTCTTCTGCAGTACAAAAATATTTTGAATATCTGCGGCACAACCCCACAGAAGAATACCATACGATACATACCATACCATATAATTCATATTATCCCACCTTTGCACGATTAAGATGGTGAATCTGGCTACTATCATTTCCTTTGAGTGCACTTGCGATTATTTGATAGGAATGGGCATCATATTTCACTCTATATAATCCTACAAAAGAAGTTTTGACAATGATATGGATATAAAAATATTATGAAATGTTATCAATATTTGAAAATAAAATGACGTTCTAGATACCTGTTTCCTGAACATTGAATATGACCCAACTATGATTGTCTGTGATATTGGGAACCTCGATAGAATAGTTCCTCGTTTCCATAACAAACACAGGCTTAGTGTTGCTGAAGTTAGGAAGCACGCCAGTGGTGTAAGTTATTGGTATTTTGTATATTTCTTCAGATGAGTGCGAACCGTTCTTATAGAATCTGCGCTGTTAATACAAATTATAAAATAAGTTAAAGATTTCTCTAAGTTATTATGGTTTCGCTAATATTTAAAAATAAATACTAAAACCAAATTAAGAAAACACAACTCACCTGTTCCAACTCAACTCTATTATTATCATAATCTACATTTACTTCTAGCACTGGATGCCCTGCTTGAGATATCCATGAGTTGAAGACATCAGTAACAGATACTCCTTGGTACGCAGACAATGCATTGGTTGAGAGCACACCCTCTTCCAAACTGGCATACAACAGATGCGGATAGCCAGATTGAAACTTGCTGTAAACATAACAGCATTTTTTTAGTTCCCAACAAATGTTTTTTACGTAAAGGCAACACACGATTATGCCTTAGAATAAACAGAGCTGCACAAATGTATAGCCTAAATATTACATAGATGGATGAAACTGAGTCAAAAATAGAATTGTGTGTTTGTATCTCGCTTTGTTTCGTAACTTTGAAGAGTTTTATTAATTAAATAATATGTTCGCAAAATATGATAAAATATTTAATATCTTACTTAGTAGTCAAATATGCATTGAGACCAAATTTAAAAGCATCGTCACCCAAAAGATGATGCATCATTCTGATAACAGAACCGGCTTTTTGGTAAGTTATAGTACCAAAATGTCCACTGATTTCTGCGGGCGAGAAAATGTCCACGTTGGTAATTGGCGATGAAGAAGGTGACTCGTCTGCATCGTAGGCCGAGTAAACAGATCCGGTGACCAATATGTTAGCTGAACCAACTTCAGGTTCAATCTGGAAAATTAATTAGAAAATTAGAGCAAATTATTTTGTCTTTAATAAATTTAAATTAAACCAAGTTTAATTGAAACCAAAACACGTGGTTTAGGAATACGTATTGTAACATCATGTGAATAAACTGATTATTCTGAATTCAAAATAATTATTTGTACATAATAATTAGGAGGGCTCTTATTGTTAAGATAAATTTGCGAACTCTTTCTCAGTACTGATCACTTTTTTGTCAGTATATACCATATAATTTATGACTTCTAGGTTAACTTACCAACGCAGTAATGTAGTCTTGGAAATAATTTGCAAAACCTTCATTTAACCAAGTGTTGCTCCACCAATGACATGTGACTAGATTTCCAAACCACATATGAGTGGTCTCATGAGCTATAATTTGCGCTACTCTATATTTATAGTACGGTGTTGAATCTTCAGGAACATAGAGAAAAAGTGCTTCCCTGTTGATAAAACGGTCAGAATCTAATTTGGTAAATATCGTTTTTATATTTTAAAACAATAACTTTCAGTACTTATCTAAACAGTTATTAGGTTTATGAATTAATATATATTTCAATAAAAACATATGATTGTGAAAATACTGATGTACTAACCTATAGGTAACAAGACCCCAGTTTTCCATAGCGCCAGCCCGAAAATTTATCAGTCCAACATGATCCAACTTCAAATTGTTGTCTATAGAGTAGTAGTCAATGCCAAAATAATCGCTAAGTGCGTCAACAACTCTTAGACCGAAATCGTAGGTGTAATCAGTCTGATTTGCCGCATCAGGTCTTGTGTATACACCAAACTCTTTGCTACCGTTAATATTGTAGTTAGCAGCTTCAAACTCAGACACGAGGAAAGCTACAAGATATGTAGACATTCTTGGTGTTGGGTAAAATACATCTCTTATATAGCCGTTTGTTCTGAAATCATAAAAGTACTAGTTAAAAATTGCTCCTGGTTTAATATCTAAGTTTTAATCAACCATGATACGTTACGGCTGCATTTCGCGAAAGTCTCACAAAAAGACTCACAATTGAAATAACTCGCTTTAAGTTATACAATTTTTTTATCAAAAATAAATTTAAAATTATTTCTCCTAAAGAGACATATATTTTATGACGTACAGTCAGACGTTTGGTATTCAAAAAATATTTTTAAATATGACACAATTGTATAATTATTCAGATCGTTAAATAGAGCGAATCATTCTACTATGTTTTATTTTACGTACCTCAAAGTGTACTATTATTTAACTATTGATATCAGACCATTAAATTGCTACTGCTCGCCCTATTTATAAAAAAGTAAAATTAGACATTAGATCTATCTATTGTGCCTTTCTATTGTATAATACCTATTTCTATTCTTAATCTGTGCTTATAAACCTCCTCTGATTGTTATCGCGTAATATATTCTAAGACTGTGTATATAAAATCCGTCATAAGCTGTAGTGTTTCAAATAAAATTCTGTAATTTATCATTAAGAGCTGTTGATTTTGAATAAATTAAATGTAAAATCAAAATTTAAATTCTCTGAAAAGGCAGTACACCTATATTCTTGTGTACTAAGTTAAAAACTTAAAGGCCGTGCATACGACTTACAAATTGGTAGAGCTTTCCAGTTTAGTGTTGGCCAAAGAAGGTTTGTAGGTATCTGGTCGATCGATAGTCAGAGCGAAGGTAGCCTTCAGTTCAGGTTCGTCGAAACAGGGGAACACCTTTCTCGCGTGTGTGGGCTCCATTTGGGTTGCTCCGAGCCATCTGAAAATCGGGGATGAGTTAATGTCCGTATCTTTGGCAGATTGTGATACTATTATTAATAAGTACTCTACATATTACTGAGTTTGAACAATGAGAAAATATTATAATATCGGAAATGTAACAAAACCAACCCCTTACCTGTTGTCAAGTAATTTAGTTATTATTAATTAATGATCTTAATAATAAATAGTGTTCATGCTCATGATAATGAATATAATGCATAAATCATATATTTCTATACCTTTATGACAACGTAAAAGCAGGTGCTACATCGAACTACTTCGCTGATACTTCATATAATTATGTAATACCTTTTATCTGTTCAAAATTCGATCTGATCCAGAATGCTGACTTCTGTTTTTAAGATTTATGACATAGGTAAGTTAAAATACTACCACATCTGCAATGTGTAAGAGTTATCTCTTAAAATAATCTTACAAACACAGAATTAGATAACAACTGGTCTAATGCACACTCTTGTTTATCAATTTCATCCGACGCTATCTAGTATTAAACGTAGTCCTAAGATTTTTTAAGGGTTTCATAGGTAAAGGGTACCTTACTAAATGTCAGCTTTATATTAAAGTATAGTATAAGTGCATAAATCAAAGTATTCGTTATGGGTACCAACGTAACCTAATCACTAAACCTAGCCATCGAAAACCATCTGTCTGTATGTCAGGAGCAAAGAAGAGTATTCAATACAAAAAACGTGTTTAATTTAGAATGGCAGCAATCAAACTAGCTTAAAAGTACAATGATATCTTAATGGAGAAAATAAGGAAGGAAAGTTTTATGTAATACTCATTTATCGTCTTACAACTTACGAACTAATCCTACAATATACGTATAAAATGCCAAAACATTAAAGTCCAAAGCGAAAGGTTGTGCGAAATTCTCTAAAATCTAATTAATATTTATATTATTAATAATAAAACAATATATAATCTAGACAGTGGAAAAAAATTGTAAAAACAAGTACAAGAAACGTATTTATTCTGCCTATTTGCAATTTTTTTTTTCCTATCAGCCCAGTGAAAGTATATCTATAAGAGAATGACATAAAAAACAACAGTTTAAAACGTGGAGTTATTTTGGCACCTGACATTCTATAAGACATACTTTTTTCAAATTAGGCTCCACGTGGGCTATGAAATGCATCACAGATAGAAGCTCAGCTATAGACTTTATTGTACTAAAGGTCTCTTAACTGTTGACTAGTAAAAGCATTAAGGAAACTTGTGAGTCCTGTAATCGAATTTCGCAGGAAATTATTAGGATTACCACATTATCATCCTATCACAGCCCATTAATGCCCTACTTCTGAGCAATGGCCTAACACAAATTAAAGGATTAATACATACTGTCATCTAATTCTAGATACAGACTTAACTGATAACTCGATACGTGCTCGATAACGATCCAAATCTAAGACACAAGATATTGACCCACTTACTACAGAAGTTCTATTACTAAGAAACTTACAGATAAGTGTTTCTAATAAGAACATAATCAGATATCAACCTGCCATTCAAGTGTAGGGATTAAAAATTCTCTTGTGGTTAAAGATATAATAATATAGATCTCATATAAACCCATTTATAAGCGATCCAGCGATGCTACTTATATCAAGCCGTAGCTCAACCTTAACTTAATGACTTATCCTAAGATTTCGCTTCGTCATTTTTATATATTACGTTATCATCATGACCGCCCATTAACGTCACAAACAGAACACACCTTCTCTTAAAGACAGGCGTGTGGCGTCCTGCTGCCAGATGTTTTAAATTTAATTTTGGGTCAATAAAGTGTGAAAGTAAATTTAAAATCGTTAGTCTTTCGCATTCTCTTGGAGCTGAAGCTAGCGGTCGAAAAGGCTCGAGCCTTTTAGCCCTAAATTTAAAGCTTACGAGCCTTTTTTAAAATAAATAAAAAAATCCTGAAGCCCTTTTTTAGTGAGAAATTTTAGAACTATTGTGAGTTTTAAAATTTCGTGAGTTTTGTGAGTTCGCCATTAAAAAAGCCTCGAGGGCTTAAGAGTTATTTAGCCTTTTAGCCTTCTAACCATCGCTATAAAGCGGCGAGTCTTAAAAAAGGACTAAAAGGCTCAAGCCTTTTCGATCGCTAGCTGGAGTTTGAGTAGAGAAAAGCATCTGATATACTAAAGTAAAGCACGGTAGCGCTTAATATTAAATATCATATAAAAGAAGTGCTGTGAAAGATCACTTCATCCAAAATTGACCTCGTTGAAATCTGTTTCAAAATATGAAGTACGCACAAGCGTTTTCCGTAAGCACATGTAATCAATAATATTTAACAAATCAAAGAAAAGTACTCACTTTTTAACACCATTCTCATTGTAGTAATTTCTATAAAACCCATTCAAGTCTTCTCTAATTGGACCGGTGTAAACAATACTTAAAACATATTCAGCACCAACTTGTAAATCTTCATTCAAATGTATATGTGCAAAGGTATAAAACTTATCAAACTCCAAGGGATTTGTTGCATTTAAAGGTATTTTATATGTACCACTAAATACTGTTACATTGTCAGCTCCGAAATTAAGATCTTCAGAATGAATTTTGATTAGATTAGTAGTTTCATTTGTTGTAAATGTTATCTTACAATCTCCATCGAAAGTGAATGCCTTCTCATTTCCTGTATCGAAGTATGGAGTAACAGTAATAGAGTACGTTGACGGCCTGAGCGGAGTGTTCAGCCGATAATTGGGATCTCCGGTCACATAATGCAGAAGGATGAAGGCACTTAGTAGAATGAACAGAGCTAGAAAAAAAAATTGTTGTTACTTTCTTCAATGCACATTAAAGCTTCAACTAAGAGAGAGCTCTTAGCTAAAGCTTTGGTTAGTTTAATAAAGCATAGCTTGTAGGTACTTTGAATACTTAATAACGGAATATATAGTATGGTAATACTTTAAATAAAATATCACTCAGCCTAGAAAAAATTATACATAACAAATTATACTTTTTACTGTATAATAAATATTAATGTATAAATCAATTGTTTCTGACAATTACACTAATTATTTAGTTCCAAGATAAGTATCATTAAGAACTTGTGTAATTGATTCTGAATACCGGATAAACATACATAAATGCTTTCTTTCTTTATGTAAGTACATTAAGTATATACATAGGAAATCACCCGGACCAAAACAAATATTCATGTCTAAGCACACAAAGATTTGTCCTATATGGGAATGGAACCCACGACTACAGAAGCGGAGTGCGGGTCTACAAACCTCTATGCCATATCGGTCGTCCAATAAATATATACAGAGCAGAGAAAAGTGATTTAAAGTCGTAAGTGGGCGGTACCCGCGCACCACATACATACATATATAAATAAATAAATATTTTCTAACAATTACACCAATCATTTAGTTCCAAGATAATTATCATTAAGAACTTGTGTTATGGGTACTAAATAACGGATAAACATACATAAATACTATATTTTTTTGTAAATAAATACTTAATATACATAGGGAAACACCCAGACCAGAACAAATATTCATGTTCATGCACACAAATATTTGGCCTGTGTGAGAATCGAACCCACGACCTTGGAGCGGAGAGCGGGTATACTCGCCACCACGCCATATCGGTCGGCAGGTGCACCACTTGCAGGTGAGGTTGGCTTGGACTCCCCAGATCTTTGTAGGAACCCTTTACACCAAATTTAAGAGTAAAACACTCGTATAATGACAGTTGACCGATTAAGGCGATTTGTCACTTCTCAGTCGTTAGCGAACAATTGAAGTGTGATTACGCAAAATATGCTGCCTTTTGGCATACATTGAACACTGTTATTATATCGTTGAATGATATCGTTGCTAGAAAACAATATTGCTGTCACTACTTTTTGCAGTATTCTATACATAATTAGTAGTGCAAATAGTAGTGCAGCGTTTTGATTACTATGACAGTATATCGATAATCAATCAAATCAATATAAGAACAATCAAGTTTATCCGTAATTGTAACTTCCAAAAATATTTATAAAAGAGAACTTGGTAATTTTTATGAACTTAATTTTTATTTAATAAGTGTACCAACTATAAGTGTACTTGCTATAAGCATAAAATGAATAAATTTTATGATGGCAGTATGTATCTAAATGCATTAATTACAAAGATGTACCTATAATATTAATAATTTTATTCAAACTATACTTTTAAAATGAAGATATTGATTTTAAACAAAATTACTGCAATTAATTTAAATGCTCTTATTAATTTGTACAATATATGTCTATAAAATATATAAGTATATGTTCTGTACTAAATCTGATGCGACTAGATCAGTAATATATATCTTTTTGTTTTTCGTTCCTCAACGATTAGAAATCTCGAAAATTTCTGAAGTTCTACCCAAAAAAAAAAATTTTATGGATACAATATGTCACAGATACTGTGATCTGAAAGATAATGTTAGATAGATTAATAATATTTTAAAATTAAAGCAAGCCATTTTACACGAAAACCATTTGAAAAAAATAATTATTCGTATTCTTATCAGAATTTACTGAAGGCTCTTCTTTTTATTCTTTATACTACTGTTTTGCTTAAATCTATTGTTTACATTAATCATCACCGTTACGCAGATGGCTTCCATATACACATTTTTATGCAATCTTAATCTGGGGAGGAGAAATAGAAGATAATCCAAGACCTGCACATACAAATAAAATTATTTAAAAATGCTTACTATATTTGCCGCACAAATTTTCAATCGAGCTTATAATAAGCAGTATGAGGCTGTGATTTTCGTGGGTGTGTAACGGTTGATATAATAACAAAAAATCTAACGTTCACTTGACATAATTTCACTTAATATAATTTTGTTTAATATAACGATCAGTTGTCATAATGAATTGTAGTTATAATTTCATTTTACCTAATTTCTTTTGATATAATGAACATTTCTTATAATGCACATTTGACATAATATTCATTTAGTATATTATTTATTTACTATAATATTCATAATCTATAAGTAACTTTTAATTAGGTTAGGTTAGAAGGGGATGGCGGGGTCGTAGACCCCGCCATTCCCTTCGTGGTTATTTTTTATATAGCTACCGTCGACTAATTAGGTTAAAAGAACATGAGGTTAAATGAACATTATATTAAAAGAATATTATGCATTATGAAAATTATATAATATGAACTTTATACTAAATGTTATTATATCAAAGAAAGATTATATCATATAAAACATTAGATCATATGAAATTAGGTTATTTGTTATTATAGCATATGAAAATTATAACATATGAACGTTATTTCAAGTGAAATTAGAGCATTTGTTATTATATCAAACATTACACACCCGATTTTTGTGACCCCATATTAGGCACTGGGTGCCTGTGACGGCCAAGTAAACTTTTCCAAGCCACGTATTATGCTAGGAGGACCAACACTCATGTGCGTTCACAAACACTTCCTTTTTCTTTTTCCCTAACGGGTCACACTCTTGCAAATTTTACATAATATATGTGGTAATACGTCACAGCTATAGGGTGTGAAGATATGAGGTGAGATGAGAAGAGGCGGCAATATTCAAGGCTGGTATCAAACGGCACAGCGGACACATTAAAGTCTACTATAGGCGACAGGCCGCGTCGACGGCGCGATCGTGTTCCACGCGCGCCTCAAAGAGATGTCAGCACACTGAGGGGCCCCTAGGTAGGGGGCTAAGCCTGCCGGGGTTGCTTACTACATTTGCCGCACACATTTTCAATCGAGCTTACAATAAGCAGTATGAGGCTGTGATTTTCGTGGGTGTGTAACGGTTGATATAATAACAAAAAATCTAACGTTCACTTGACATAATTTCACTTAATATAATTTTGTTTAATATAACGATCAGTTGTCATAATGAATTGTAGTTATAATTTCATTTCACCTAATTTCTTTTGATATAATGAACATTTTTTATAATGCACATTTGACATAATATTCATTTAGTATATTATTTATTTACTATAATATTCATAATCTATAAGTAACTTTTAATTAGGTTAGGTTAGAAGGGGATGGCGGGGTCGTAGACCCCGCCATTCCCTTCGTGGTTATTTTTTATATAGCTACCGTCGACTAATTAGGTTAAAAGAACATGAGGTTAAATGAACATTATATTAAAAGAATATTGTATATCAGTTATGTTTCATAATATATTTTTATTTTAGAGTGACATCGGACGAGATGTTCATCTGATGCTGAGCAGCACAGTCTTTGGGTAGGGTGTGAAGATTTGAGGTGAGATGAGAAGAGGCGGCAATATTCAAGGCTGGTATCAAACGGCACAGCGGACACATTCAAGTCTACTATAGGCGACAGGCCGCGTCGACGGCGCGTTCGTGTTCCACGCGCGCCTCAAAGAGATGTCAGCACACTGAGGGGCCCCTAGGTAGGGGGCTAAGCCTGCCGGGGTTGCGGGACTGTTCGAAAGGGTTACCACGGCCTTGGTGTTTACAGGCTCAAGAAGAAACATAGAATGTTTTTAGGCTGTACAAGTCTGACACACCCTTCCGCTTCACTCACAGCGGAAGACGGTCATTAGATGATTTTCCATACGAAAAAAAAACATTAAAGTGGGTATTTAAAAATTATTTACGAAGGATTAGGATATGCAGTGCTTATTTGCATATATGGTGTGCAGGCATTTATGATAACTGATAATTATAAGAAATTTGGTTTGTGAGATAGTAGTGGGACGTTTAGGCTTTATAATTAAAATATATAAGCTTTAGTACGGGGTCGACGATTAGTCTTCCCAACGACATTACCATACTACTTAAGATAAAACCCATTAGTGCAAAGTATTCGTCATTTAGTTCAGTTAACTTCACTAAATAAAGCATTATTAAATCTGAATATTATCTGGAACTGGCAAAACTATCACACCCTATGGAATTCTGTGTCTGTTAAATGTGTTTTCTTGCTCTTATAGTACTAGGTATTGTTGAAATTATATCATAATACTACATTAGGATACTACTAGCGCCATCTAGTGTTTACCGTACTAACTAAAAATGACATGTACATATTATTATGTGTTAATTATAATAAAGTTGTTCTCTTTGTATACTCAAACGTGTCGTTTCATTATAGGTTATGTTCCCAGCAGTTTTCTAGTTTTTCTCGCGATACTTGCAAGTTTGTGCAGTAAAGTAAATACGCAGATTGAGATAAAGCTGTTCTAGTGATAATGACGTCGAACTATGTTGTGAGCGTTCCCAAATTGACCAGGCCGTCATGAGTGGCGGCTCTATACCGTGCTTAGCCCACGCTATTGAGCACTCAATTTTTGTTTTAACAACTGCATTAACCGCTTTCTATGAAGCAGTATGCAGTCATAATGTTGAGATAGATTTTAAAAAACCGTTGTATGCCGTTGTAACACGCCGTCAAAAAAGTTCTCTAACATTAATTAATGACTATCGAAATGGCGACATACTGACATTGGCAATAGCAACAAGGTCAATAAATCTGGACTCTTTTTCCGGTTGGAAAATTATCAAATGACCTTCACCCGCTGTGGGTAAAAGCAGGAGAATATCTCAAAATTCTACTGGTGATGTTTCTTTTTGAGCCTGCTGGGCCGCGATAACAGTACCGCTGTTAATCTGGACTCTGCGCCTTTGGTCGTGGGGTCGATTCCCATACAAAACAATATTTTACATTTGCAGTCTGTTTCTTAGGTTATGGGTTCGATACGGCTAAAGGACGTGTATTGGTTTGCAAGTATTTAGATATTTGTCTTATTCTAGATGATTTTCTGTCTCTTTTATATTTATAATATCATATATAATTAAACAGTTCCTGCAATAAAAAAGTATGTAAGTATGTTTATCCATTATCTAATACTTATAGTACCAGCTCTACTTTAGGGCAAGAAGCGCTGTGTAAAATGACTAAAAATATGAATTTATGAATTATATTAATTAAAACAATAAAAAATAACAAAAGGAAACATACCTGACGTCTTCGCCATGTTAATAATATATTACTACTAACTAAGCCAGGTCGGCTTAAGGAATTTGTTGAACAATTTTGATAAGAATCATCTCAAGTGTAATTTTATCAGTATCTCTTTAGATAAACTACTTGTAGAGAGATAAATTGTTGCATTTTGTTATTACAAATGTGGGTAAATAAAATTTAAATTTCTATTACAAGTGTAAAAAAAGCATTAATTTTAAACATTTTGTTATATAGGGATCCTACCAATGCCTTAGGAACCCAAGAGCACCTCACCTGCACCTCATTGCACCTGCTGAACAACGGACGAAGCACTGACAAATTTCCCGCTAAGCACCAATGGGCTCACCATTACTGGCATAACTTGGAACCAAAAATATGATTGGCAAAATATGGGCTTTACCGGGGTTTTCTGAGAATAACACCACTTATGATAATAAAGTTACAAAATAGTGCAGCTGGTCAGATATAGAAAGAACCTTTTTTCGATACGGCGCGCAATAACAGTTGGTTCCTTTTTGTGCATTCCTAACGTCTGTCGTTTTGGCTGCAGCTGGCGTCTCTCCATTTCGTATATTATTTTACAAACTAGTTTGTTAAATTTTTTATAATTATTTTTATAAGCTTTGTAAAAAATGTGTTGCAATATTGTTTTCCAAGTTGACCGATTTTGTGCCGCTTGCATCCATCCATTTGGCTTCCCGCTGCCTTTTTCAGATCTTATCAGTCCATCAGATGGGATGAGATAAAAGAAATATATATGAATAATAACACTTATAACACTTTATTAGCAGAAAACTAATTACAAAGGTATAAATAGACTAAGCACTCTTTTTTAACAATTGAAATTAATTGATAAAGCTCCGCTTCAACTTATTTGATGGCTTCAATTTATAGTAATTGCTCAAAAACCAGAAATGACTTCACTGGCTTCAAAACCTCAATAGTATCAATTTATGGTACTGATTTAGAAACAAGAATAAGTAACATTTTGAATTTAAATAATTTTATAAAAGAACTCCTGACCAATTTAAATTAAGGCTCAAAATATGTATGGCTTCTGATTGTTATATACAATATGTAGACATATTATAACCTATAATAAATATATAACATATATTTGTGTGTATTTATTTACCTATATATATTTATTTATTAATTATTGGTTTACATTTAAATTCAGATTTACGAATTATTTCAACAAGAAAGTAAGCAGAGATGCCAAAAGCATTAAGGTGGTGGGTACTAAAACGGCTGCAGAACTCCTCATTCCTTTCAGAACTTCCTCTGCCTTCGCACTGCCCCATTCCATGTTGGCTCTTGCTGACTGTATGGCACTTAAGCCACTAGCTATATCTGGAATTGCTGCCGAATTCGCTTGGATCCATGTCTCCATCTGTGGATATATAATAAATAAATATTTTCTAACAATTACACCAATTATTTTAGTCACAAGATAAGTATCATTAAGAATTTGTGTTATGGATACTAAATAACGGATAAACATATATAAATACTTTTTTTTTTAAAAAAATACTTAATTTACATAGGGAAATACCCAGACCAAAACAAATATTCATGTTCATGCACACAAATATTTGTCCTGTGTGGGAATCGAACCCACGACCTTGGAGCGGAGAGCGGGTATTTTCGCCCCCACGCCCATTTTATATTAATCTATTGAAATAAATATAGTTAAATATAGTATAAAAATAGTTCATGATATCTCATATTTATCTTTTGAGATTGCATTGAAGCTTTAACATACACGACGGTGAATATAGCAAATACTTATAAGAAAAACAATAATTATATTTACAATTTTGTTCAAAACTATAGGAAGAAGAAGTATGCTTGTAAACCAAATGTTTTTTACCGGACGGTTGCTTGGTAAATCACCATTATAATAATTTTTTCACGAATCAAGTGTATTTTATTTGTTTGATATTATTATTTTGTGCCCTTTTTTTTTAAACTTCAGAAAAATGCATTTACGCATACCCAACCGGTCGGGGTCCGGACAGCGGTTATGTGGGGCTCCTGCAGGAATTTTTCAGCCTACCCACTAAAAAACTGACGTCGCCCGTTACTAGTTGGCAAAAAGGCAGGACCATGGTCTCTCATTATTTTGTGCCCTGTGGTATCGGCCCAGAATAGTGCCACCCCTCTCATCTCACGAGGAGTCGTAAGAGTCGACGAAGAGAAATTCTACTAGATGATGAGCAGCAGCGTCATCCTGCGTACTGATTTGAACTGCGATCACCAACCCGCCTGCCTAGCGTGATTATCTATTGGGGAGTTTAATGCCCACAGTGAATGAGCGCTCGTTCGTTTTCATGATTTTAAAATGGGCTGCGGCGAGATCCTGCGTACTGGCTTGAGCTTCTATCGTCAAACCGTTTGGTGATTATTGGCAAATCTATTGGGATCTAAATATAATGTGATCTATTAGGGAGGTCAATGGTTAACAGTTGACTTTATAAGGCTGATATGATGATAATAATTATTTTATTATTTCCTTTCCGGAAATTTATTGCAAGCAAAAGTAGGGCTGCGCGGTATTGGAACATTCAATTGCGTACAGTTTATTTTTTAATTTTTAATACTAATCTTTAAATGGAAAGGGTTTTCAGATCAAAAATAAGATAGTTGAATTTAATGCGAAACTAGAGGATATCGTGATAGTACCTTAAACATCTGAAATATTACTTACATCGGTCAATCCATCGCTGTCCAAATTTGAAGCTAAACTGGCGAGGACACTTTGGAAGTTAGCTGGCAGGATAAGACTGAAAATAACGAATAAAACCTTATTTACTGCTTCACTGCTCTAACCAGTGAGTTACCGGGACTCCGATAGACACGTTGAATGTTTCCTTTATTTTGTGATTAGGGTCCCGATTCTACATTATATTAATATAGTATAAATATTTAAATGACTGGCAACGCGCTAATTAGGTGGGCCTCATGCTTGGGGTACAGGAACCAAATATTAACATTAAGAATGACTGTTACTTACGCATCCCGAACTTTTATAGTGTTCTGGTTTGTTTTGAGGTACTGCAGGGCCAAATGTGCATTGTTCTTGCCACCGGCGAAGAGCCAGGCAAACGCGTTGGTTCGGTCTTGGGCTTTCACCTCGTCTTTGGTTATAATTTCCAGCATCCTAAAAGAAAAATATAATAATTCATAGGTAAAATCTATTTTTTATTAATTCACGGTCAAGAGCTTGATCGTAGAAGAGTCGGGCAAGGAACTCGTAATGGTTATAATCCCAGAGCCTAGCTATAGAACTTGGATCACTAACTAGTTCTCTGCTGTCTCGGAGATGGTGCAGCTACGTAATTAAAGTATTGTGACTTCTGAATCACACTGCATGATTAACAGCAAAAATACGGAAGAAAAGTCTCTATTCTTTAGAACCTAAACGGGTAATTTACTGGTTACCTGCTATTACGTTAATAGTGCTCCAATTCATTGCACTGTGGTGATA
Source organism: Musotima nitidalis (assembly GCA_949126915.1). Taxonomy (NCBI): domain Eukaryota; kingdom Metazoa; phylum Arthropoda; class Insecta; order Lepidoptera; family Crambidae; genus Musotima; species Musotima nitidalis. Next base: position 3,859,983 of record OX421420.1, on the reverse strand, counting down.
TTGTCAGTTTTTCATAATAACAACAGCACCCGCACCAAATTAAAAAAAAAACATGACCACTTACTTATTAACTGCTGTTTTGAGCAATCGAAGTATGGGCCTTTATTAATTTCGTAACAGCAACACCAAATATTCACTTACTTATTATCTATTATTTTGTAAGTAGTTCTTCCAAGCAATTCCATAACAGCCACACCAAACATAAACGGTAACTGCTATTTCGCTGATAATTCTTTCAAGCAATCGAAATATGGATACTGCAACAACTTCATAACAGCAACACTAACACTTACTCATTAACTGCTCGTTCGTTAGTGGTGCAACCTAGTGATCGAAGCATGGCAACTTCATCAGCTTGATTGTTAGAAGCAAGCATTCTGTCGTACACGTGTTTCCAATCGTTGTAGTTTCCTTCACGCAGACCGATACAGAATACATGTCGTCTCAGGTTAGGATCAACACTAGGGAGAATGTTTTAAATATTAGTTTTAGCATAATTTGATCTTGTATATTTAATATACAATCATAGGGATGCAATGTGAATGGAAAGGTTAAGTGATATAAGGTTAAGGTTAAGTTATAAGATCCTAAGTCTCCACGGAAGACAAGCGCTGTTGTGGTCCTCCTCTGCAGCACATGCTGAAAGAAGTCTTTTTTTAGGCATATTATATGTAAACTTATGTGTGACAATTGGTTACTGTATTGATTTCTGTTCGTTGTTTATATATATTTGTGTCTAAATAATTTTTTATTTCATTTCATATATTTTACTAGTATTAAATCTTTTCAAAGCGCTATAAATATACAAACATAATTAAAAATTTAGGAAAAGCCATGTCACATATGCCTATTAGTATGTATAAAATATTACTTTTTATATTTTAACAACACTAAAAATCCAATTATTTTTATTACCCACTTAACATCTCATACATCAAATAGACAATTTCCTCTTTCCCTGCCAAGTTGTTTATGAAAAACCAATTACCCTGATTGTAATAACCTAATGGAAAGTAGTCACGCTCACTATTTATTACATAACTAGTAATACTATTTGTAAAAACCATCTTTATGTTTCCAATTTTTCTCAAATAATTAGATTTCCAATTTATTCTACAAACTATTATACTAAGAACGTATGTTTATTTGAGAAGGCTAGAAAAACTTATGACCTATTTTATTGCCCGTAGTTTATAACATCAATTATCTCTGAGACCTAATTTTGAAAAAAAAAGAGAACTGGTTTTACAAAGGTATCTTCCAAAAAACCGTGGTTCAATAAAAAAAATCACACACTCTCTACTCTATGTTCATCAACAGAAGATAAATAATCTTACCTAAACAGTACTAACAAAATTATACTCACACGTTAGTGTAGAATACTACTCATAATTAAACGACCTCATCAATAGGACATAAAGGAATAAAGTAATTATCCTAAAGACGAAAAGCGTTTTTTACTCAATATAATTTAAATGAAAAAGATATGTGAATAAAAACCATTAAAAGGGAAACCTAATATTCTTTAGTTCTAACCAAAATACTCACGGAGTGTTATTATCAACGAATTCTTTGAACTTGGCCAGTGCATCATTTACACAGCTTTCAAGGCCAATGTTACAAACAAGACTGAGGGTGAATATTCTGTTTAAAGTCCTAGTCAATGGCTCATTTATTCTTACATTGAAACCAACGGTGTCAACCACTTTATCCATGTATTTTTCAAGCAGCTCCTGCAAGAATAAGATGTATTTAAGGTAACACGCTGCAAGTTCAAGGTACATTCAATGAATTTTGGGATAACCCATTCACCTACATCACCAACATTTACAACATTATAAATAAGTAAATTATCATCATCATTCATATACCGGTTCCATTTTAAACAGCATGAGTTTTCATTATATTGGTTCTTGGTTATTCGGCATCGACTAATCGACTAATCGACATCGACTATTCAATGATATAATCAGTCACATATTTTATAAATAAAAATAAGCATACTAAGTAAATAAAACAACATTATGGCATTAAATAAAGACATTAGAAATAAAAGGTGATGTTTAAAAAATTCTTAACAGATATTTTGATACGTGGATAATAAATTATGGATTTGAAGCAACATTTACGAAATTAGTTGTCAACACGCGGCTGCTGTTATTTCCTATTAATAATAATAATAATTAAAATCATTTATTTGACAACTAGGGTCAATTGTTAGTAATTTACACAACTTAAATACTAGTATTAGTAAATACAATAGTAATTTAAAAATAAACAAAAAAATCACAAAAATCTTAGCCGTGGCTTTTGATGCTTAGTGCATACAGACACAAAGTGCCTAATAATTGGTGCATCAAACTAATTTACTAACATTTTCAGGATTCTGTTGGGACTAGATCTCATTCTGCTTAGATGCGAGCCCGTCTTTTTGCGAATTATCGCGCAAAAATCATCGACTCTGGCCTAATAAAATCATAAATTTACAAGCACTAACGTCAAATTCTTCTAAGACTTCAGGTAAATGGAGAAACCGATTTCGAAGCCAGGTAAATCCGGAGACAGCTGGATACCATGCCAAAAAGTTGTCTTCCTTCTTGAGGAACTGCAAAACTTCAAAACCGACTTCGTAACTCAACCTTCCCGATCGCATCAAAGCGAAGATGTCATCTACGATCTGAAACAAAACCGGTCTTAAAAGAAATTCGTCGTTCGGTACAAATATTTGTAAACGAGAATGTACAAATTTTCCGCGGACTAGATATTTTCAATGTATTTGATGTTTATTTACCTGAGCTCTGTTTAAGTGGTGATAATTGTTAGGATTCTCATCTAAAGCTTTTGCAATAAGTGCCCACGAATGGTCATCGTAGTTTACTCTGTATATTCCTGAATAAAACGAAAAAATAATTCAGAATCATTAGAATTATTAATTAAAAAATTAGTTAATTGCCATAGGACTGCAAAAACCTGCAAGACCCTAGTCAACCATATCATCGTTGGTGAACTTGTTGTAGAAAGTATCAAAGAAGAAAAGTCTATTCAATCTGTTTTCCGTAAAGACTCGCTAGACAATCTTTGTAAGAAACTTGGTAAGAGACAACCCATATAATGCAATTCGAAAACTCAGCCCCTTAACGTCTTTTTAGAAAATTAAACAAAGATATGGCATAAACACTAGCCGTCAAAGATTTCATACCTTCATCAAATGAAAATAATAATATATTCTAGGTTTAAACTTTGATATTTTTTGAACGACGATCTATCGTATAATTTGTGTTGCAATTTTTGGTCTTTCAACTTTTCTGTCAATAAAGTAATGCCGTATTTAAGGAATGCAATAAATTCTGCGATATGTAAACGTTTTTATGCTTTTTACTAACTGCGTCTGATCGATTTCGATCTCTTTTTGCAGAACTAAATTTTACAGTTATGTGAGAAGAAATCGTCACTGAGCTGATTAACAATATTCTCGGCATCGTGAAAAGGTTTTACACTATCAAACTGCTTCAATTGCTTCATATTGTTAAAAACCAAACACGAACCTTTTTGTTGTACATTAAAAATTACCCAGTCCTGGCCCGGTTCAATGGATATTTTATCTTCTTTTGTGGTCAACACATAAGAAACGGTAAGGTTATCCCAGTCGGCGTCCTTTCCTGTAGTAAACGTCAAAGGCAGTGGCCATATTTCATTCGTTTGTTCTGTGTTCTCATTGATGTAGAAACGTTCCTGTTTGTGCAAATTAGTAGATATCATTATATAACTAAAATAAGTCAGATGAAATTATAAAATCTAGATCCATACATGAGTCAAAAATCTGGAATGGAATACACGCTTCGATATACACCAATGCAGTGCCATAACATAAAATAAGAAAAAGCTATTTATCTTAAGCAAAAAAAATTTCAGATTATTTTAATCTTTTGTTGCCGTTATTTTGAATAAAACTAATTCTTCGCGCTTTTTCTTCAAAATGACCTCATCACATCATAAAATCGCCTCTTATGTACAATTTTTTTATGCTTTAGAATTAAACATTCATTCAGTATATTTTGGAGTAGAATGATGTTATGAGGAAGAATGTTTTGTTGTTGATTTATGATATAGAAAAGTGATTTAAGACGATCATTATAATGTTATAGAAGTAAATACTAACAAAATTCTTATTATTAACCAAGTTACGATTTTTAAAGTTCGTTGGGTGAGAAATATTCAACGTCACGTTTAAAAAATCATAACTTCTAAACTATCAAAAATCGCGAAACATATATGGGGTTTCTGGTTATACCCAGTTGTAAGAAATCTGAAAAAAATCTGGACCGTTGTGTATTCCAGTTTGAAAGCTATTTGAGCTGGCGACATAATACAGCACATTATTATGAGATTATAAAATAATCACCTGTTTCAAACTAATTTCTCCTTCATCATAATCGACTTCCACTTCTAAAACAGGATAACCTCTTTGATCAACCCAAGTGCTCATGAAAGTTTCGATATTAACTCCGCTGGCCAAAGGAGTTTCAGCTTCAGAAGTAGCGTTTAGGAAAGCTCGGTAAAGATCCTCGGGGAAAGCATGTTCGTAAGCTCTGTAACGAAGTTATTTTACAGGATTAGAAAGCTGAAGTGAACCAAACACAGATGGGGTATCACAGAACAATAAAAGAGTTAGACCGCAGATAGACAAACATCAGTCGATGACTTATTATGGCGTCCTTAGAGCAGGTGAAGCAACGATCTTTACAGAATAGAATATTTTATTTGCACATGATTGAGGTACAATAATAACTTGTAATAACTAGAAGAGAGTGACCGCCGCCCAGTCCCGCAGACGTGCAAAAGAAGAATATTAAGTCCTGTTATCCTGTATTGCACTACTATGAGATATTAATTCTGATGATGACACCTAACTTTATCTTGTCCCAAAAACAGCAGCATCAATTAAGAAACAAATATAAATAACAGAAGATAGAAAATAATAAAAGAAGAGTACCTGTCAACCAAGAATAAGTTTAATGCCTTCTTAAAAACATCTTCAGTGACGAAATGTTTTAACATGAGAAGCAGAGATGCTCCTTTCGTGTAACTGATTCCAGAAAAGTGTCCAGTCACCTCAGTGGGGCTGTTAACTGGATGACGTAATGCTCTGGTTCCCACTGTTGCATCGGAGGCAAGGGCACTTTGGAGGTACATAACGTTGAACTGATCTTCCAACTCCATGCTCTTGTCCACCTGTAACAGTTCGGAACTTTATTTTAGAACCAGAACATAGGGTTAAAAGATTATTCGATATTTTTGTATTTTATTATAATATTTTTCATATACATCATTATTTTTTTTAAATATACTTTTAAGATGTGTTTAAGAAGTATCGTTAAAAATAGCAAGCGCTGGGCTTAGGCGTTTCATATATCAAGTGAAAATTTATTCAAATGGGCTCAAAATGCCTTTCGAAGCATTTTTTATTATAAAACAATAAAGTAATTCAGTATATATAATTTCACACAATAAGCCCAAGTGAAATGTCGTTAACTTTTCATAGATAATTTCAAGAACCGTTTCTGACCAAATTAACAATACCAGCTCTGTCATCTACTTATATACTCACTCCGTCCATTGCAAAATATTCGAAGTAGCTAGCGAAGCCCTCGTTAATCCAGACGTTGTCCCACCATCTGCAGGTGATGTAGTTGCCAAACCACTTATGCGCAAGCTCATGAGCTGTGATAGTACCAATGTACATCTTATCTAAAGCATTTGTCTCTCCTTGTTCGTAAAGCAAACGGACCTCTCTGTAAACATTATACAGTTAAAGTTTGTTTCAATACCTATACTAGCTTACCTAAAACTAATATAAATAACTAGCTGAGCCAGCAAACGTTGTTTTGCCATATAAATAACTTTAAGTAATTTCATAAAAAAAATTTGGGGTGGACTACCCTTTAGGGTAGGGACTATCATTTAGGGGGATGAAAAATAAATGTTGGCTGATTCTCAGACCTACTCAATACGCTTACAAAATTTCATGAGAATCGGTCAAGCCGTTTCAGAGGAGTATGGGAACGAAAACTGTGACATGAGAATTTTATATATAAGATTAGTTTCGAAACAGATTTAAATGTATTATGTAGTATTATAGTTGTGATGACTGAATGTGTTTTATTATTATCATTTACATCTTGTAGCCCGTTTATATGTGCTTATTGAACTAACTTTTTTTTTTAATATGGTAGTGCGTGGTATTATATTTTGCTTCGTTTGGCTATTGTTTCCGACAATTAGCGTCGTTTAAGTCATGGTTTTAATGTACCATATTTCTTTTAAACTCACTCTTACACCACGTGAACAATATTTCCCTTCATTTGAAAAACTTTTCCCTATTCAAGTACAAATACTTTAATAACGTTCTGCCTTTAACTTAATACCATTTAGCTGAAATATTCAAAAGCTAGATATAACATGAATTATTTAAAATTAAAAAGGTTTGAATTTACCTATAAGATACAAGTCCCCAGTTTTCAGTTGCCCCAGACGCCCAGAACGGCGATGCAAGTTGATCATTTCTAAGGCCTTCGGCCATTTTATAATATTCAATTCCAAGATAATCATCAAACCATTGTGTCAGTGGTGGTCCAACTTCCAAAGCATAACCGCCTTGATTCTTAGCAGTTGGTCTTGCAATGATACGATACGATTTCTCTGTGCTATTATTGTCGGCAATAACTTCGAAGCCTTCGCTAATATGGATAGATATAAGATATGCAGACATCCTTGGAGTAGTATAGAACTCATCTGTGTCCGGATCGTCTCCCCTGTAAAGGCAAAAAATTATGTTGTGTCACAGTTTTTATTTTATCAAATAAAAGTAAATGCGCTAGTTATAAACCTGGTATAACTTACGAGCTTATTTTGTTATAAGCCGCTGATTCTTTAAGTAATTTAGAGATCTTTTATTAAGAATATAATATAAAATAAAATCTTACTCGAGTTTTTCTTTGACTGGCATGTTTGAAAAAGTAGTCGTAAAATGCGAAGGCTTATGAACAATAATGTCGAAAGTTGATTTAAATCCAGGTTCGTCAAAACTTGGGAACAACTGCCTTGAGTGGGTTGGTTGAAGGTGAGTCGCAGCGTACCAACTAAAACAACAAAATAATTCTAAATAACATATATATTAGTTTTATTTAGCTAAATCATCAGTACTGGGTAAAATATCATACAATGGCAAACATTATATTTACGAATACAAATGACCATGTTCATCAATTATAAAATTTAACGTTTATCAGATTTTTGAATTCAAAGTAAGGACTTTATTGTAGCTTTTTGTTTATGTGTGAGCTAAAGCCGTTGAAATACTTCATTTTTGAAAAGTCTATATTCCATATATTCTCCTTTTAAAATTAGACAGTTCCAAATGACCCTATCATTTTACTTAGGGTCTGTTTTAAAATGTCTTACCAGGATATATACGGACGTTAAAATGACAGCATTGTATGCGCTTTCTGTCAAATCAACGCTAGTGGGAACTTTCATAGACATTGAAGAACAGGTATTTATAGAATATTCTTTAAGTCAACATACCGCAGTTCACCATTTTCATCCACATAGTTTCCTCTGAACATACCTCTCGAGAGAGGAGTCTCATTAATGTTACCGATGTAGCTAATGAACAAAGTGTATTCCTCGTCTTTCACTAATGTGATCCCATCCTTTAAATTCACTTTCAAGAAAAATAAATCACGGATTCGTTCGAATGGATCACTATCGTGTTCCAAAGATTCATTGAGTTGGTTGGTCAGTGACACAGAAATAATCTGCCTCACATTGTCTTGTAAAGTAACGGCTGTCAGTCCATCCTCAAGGGGCTGAAATAAAAAATATTTAGTTGATCACAAATTGGATTCATTCCAAATAATTCAATTTTCTTTAAAATATACTGAATTATCACGGTGTTTCGAGTTTTATTTGAAGAAAAGAAATTTCAATGATTTAAGGTTGTCTCTTTAAGTTTAGCGCCAGCGGCCCAGACAAAATAGAAAATCTATTCGTTGTCGGTCACTTGGCGCTTAAAGATTTATAGACTTTATCACGATATAAAAAGTACATAAACCTTGATAGTGTGTGTTGCTTCACCATAGAAAGTAAATGGCTCGTGGTCTTCTGGCGCTTCTTGAAAATAAGGTGTTATCTCAATAATGCAATGAATTGGATCAAATTCCTCGGGTAGACGAAATGAGTTATCATTTCTAGCGATAGTTTCTTCAATGTCAGTTTCTAAATTGTAGTCGAAAGGAAACTCTGCTCCCACTAGTGCAGATAACACTGACACTATGAACAGTTTCGCCAAAAGGTCCATTTTGCTGAAATATTAAAAAGTTAAAAAAATATTTAATGCAGTTTAAACTAACTAGCGACCGCTTAAACATCGCTTGCATGAACTCGGAGGTTTAAAATAATCTAGTTACTTTCTATAACATCGGCAGAAAGAAAAGATCACATCAATATTTATTTAGCTTTTTTGGCTTATATCTAAAACAAACAGACAGGAAAGAAGACATAATTTTTTTAGACATTGTTAAAAGAAACGTATTACTTTCATATTATCATGCATAGAAAAATAATTTAATGTTGACATTACAAATCAGTTTTATTTATTGGTAGTTATTAAATTATAAAATTAGCGGCTTCCCGCGACCTTGTGACATACAGATACTTTATAAAAATCAAATTCCCGCGGGAAAATAAAACGCAACTTCAGCTATCTGTTGATGAAAGTCTCGTTTGCGTTTTATTATTCAATGTCAGTTTCGTTTTCTTATACCACGTTTAATGTCAAGTTCCGCGGGAAAGAGATAAAATGTGACCTATGACCATCTTCTGTTTTCCAGCTACTTCCCTACCTAATCAGACTAATCGTTTCAGACGTTCTTGAGTTATTAATAGTGTACACGACTTTCTTTAATATATAAATATGCAAAAATTTTATGAAAACATGAGCAACAAATAATTATACTCTCTACTCTTAAATTATATGCAATTTAAATTCTATCTGACATAATTTTATTGAAAAAGTACTTACTTGCCTTTTGTCGAAATCTACAATGATTAAGCGAGTCAATATCGATATAATAAACAAAAATTATCCGTTTAATTGTGATTATAATGCTGATAGCAGAATTATCACTTATTCATTTAAGATTGTTGTTTTTATCAATTTTTATCACAAAATTACTTATTATCATTTCGATATAGCAATATATATCAACGCAATATAAGGTTTCAGACAAAAAGAATGTCATTAAGTAGAAACTAACGACATTGATTAAATTATATTTTTTTTATAAATATGAAACTTGTCTGTGATAGCAATGATTATTGAGCACGTGGTTACAATAAGGATTAGACTATATTAGGCAGATAGGTTGAATGGAAAATAAATCAAAAGCAGCAGTTGTAACAGCTATTATCTAGAATTTTCTATAAGCACACTACAATCAGTCAAAAACCGAAAGCGAAACAATTGTTGAACATAGTTTTTTTTTATTTAATAATCATCATCTCTTTGGCTCATTTTTTTGACTAGTGGCTCAATTGGCTAGTGGTCAGATGATAACGGTGGAGTGATGTGGTCCATATGAACCCAGTGGAAATTTGCAAAGACGGAGTATGGCATCTTGCTGTCCATAGGGTTCTATCTTGACTTGATGACTGTCGCAAACCTTGCTTAACGTGCCTTTCGAAAGATGGAAATGCTTATTGACTGATAACTCATAGTCGCGGAGCATCGACCACTTAATATTTAATACAAAAATGGTAGTGAGCTCTGTAGTCGTTTCATTCTTTTACAGATTTAACTGTAGGAATTAAGATATCGTATTGTACTACCTACTTTTAAAACGTTATTTTATTTTCTGAAAATTATGCGGAAGAGTGAAGTGAACTTAAGGTTTCGACCCTTGCGGGTCTTTCGTTTCTCTTTCCTGTGCGTACTCTGATCATCATCAGTATCCATTGCTAAACATACTCTATGTTCAGCTATAATAAATAAATATAAGAAATAATAATTTCTCACACTTACACCAATTATTTAGTTCCAAGATAATGAATCATCAAGAACTTGTGTTATCGATACTAAATAACAGATAAACAGGAGTTTTGGCGCCAACGCTGAAAAAGTCATATCGCAGCAGTATTTTATTTTCCAAAGCTAATGTACATTTGAGTTTTTATAAAATATAGTCATAACTTCTTCGGCAATATTACTGTAAACCGTAAATTTTTCCACATAGGCTCTAAAACTCTATAGACGCCTCTAGTAGTCTTTAGTGGGGTATGACTTCGACTTAGCTCGACAATACGTGCTTTATTTTACTTTAAATGGAACTAAATAACGAAAACGCTGCGTATAACTTATTTTATAGCGGGAGAAAAAACCGAACTTGTCGATTTTCTTGCCCGTTCTTTTACGATCAAGCTCCCGCCCGCTGATAACGGGCGCCTTAAATTTTAAGTTTGACCTTCATAAGAGTGCTTGAGCCAGAGTTGAATAAATGATTTGACTTGATTTTTGACTTTGATTTTATTTATTTAATTGACACTAGAAGATCACTCTCTGCTTCACGATCGTCAGTATGGGTTTAGACCGAAACGATCAACGGGTGATCTTCTGGCGTTCGTTGCTCACGCATGGGGTGAAGCGATGGACAAGCGTGGCGAATGTTTGACCATAAGCCTGGATGTCGCCAAATCTTTCGATAGAGTATGGCATCGTTCCCTTCTTTCCAAGTTGCCGGCCTTCGGTATGCCGCCCCGTTTGTGCGCCTGGGTGGCTGGCTTTCTAGAAGGTCTGAGGATTCGTGTCTTATGTGAGGGCAGTTCCTCCGAGTTCTACAAAGTCAATGCCGGAGTGCCGCAGGGATCGGTACTTTCGCCTACCCTATTTCTTCTGCATATTAATGACATGTTGTCCTTGGGCAATATTCATTGTTATGCGGATGACAGTACGTTACATGAGCGGTACTTGGGACATCCTGCGGCAAAGCAAGCCGATATTCTGGTGCAAAGGCAAGACCTGGTTGCCAAAGTGAACCGGACTCTCGACCGTGTCACTCAGTGGGGATCCGAAAACCTGGTCGAGTTTAATGCCACCAAAACCCAGGTTTGTGCATTCTCGTCGAAGGTTACTCCCTTCCTTACTCCTCCCTCTCTTCAGAACGCTCCGTTGCCCATTTTGGCGGATCTCAGCATTCTCGGCATAGACATCGGCCAGGACCTTAATCCGAAATGCTACATCGAGGTTGTTATTTTAACTGCTTTCATATGTAATAACCGTGGATTATTATCCGTTAAGTGTTTGTGAACGTACTATGAATGTTGGTAACTGAAACAAAACAGTGCAACATCACTTTTCAAATTCTCTCAAGAAGTCTATGTGAGATCTCAGTATAGTCCCAATTTTTTACTGAGAGAAGGGGTTTAGGGGAGGGCATATCATTTATCATCTTTATCACCAATCATTCTCATATACTATTTTTTATATGCCATTAATAGATATCTTACTTGACACTGGCTAAATGTGCTAAACGCTCTAAGCCATTACTTTAAATAAAACGGATAAACATATATAAATACTCTTTTTGTAAATACATACCAAATATACATAGAAATCACCCAGGCCTGAACAAAATTTTATGGTCATGTTTATACACACAAAATGTTTTTAGAGGAGCAGCAGATAATTATATTACAATATCTTATAAAAAAACAACAACCTGGCTTGCCGTTGATAAGTTATGAGGCTATAAAAGAAGCACAATTTTATCAGATAGAGTCAAATCTAAATTAGGTATATATTATTCCGTGAAGTCATTTTTATAAAGAATAGGTAAATTATACAGGTAAACATGAATCATGTCTTTGATCAGAAACTTTGCACTTTGTCTATATGATCGGTAGTAAAGGAGAAAGAAAAATATTTCTTGCTAAAGTAAGTTTTTGCATCCAGGGTAGCAGACCAAATGCTAGAAAATCCATACTATTTTTAAATTTATGGAAAATGGCTTCGTAATTTTAAGCATAATGTATATTGTCATAATATCATGTTCCATATTTTTAATATCAATAATCATCACGTTGCATCTTATAATATATAAGTAATAGAATATAAGTACATAATTTTAAAAGTCCTAATATAGCGTAGACTAAAAGTGTTTGTCATATGTATTAAAAGGCATAGAAACGCAGAATAATTTTAAGCAGAATTTTTAAAGGCTTACCATTGTATAGCATAATGATCACAACAAATACTTTCTTGACCCATATTTTGTTTAAAGCATAATAAATGCATGGCACACTAATTACAAGGAATAATAGAATAACGCATAATTTTTAAAAGTATGATTGTTGTAATGCTTGCTCGTATGTAAGCAATGCAAGTAGGGATGCAGCATGCATGGCTTCTGTCACGCTTCCGCGCCTATGCGGGCTTAAATTACACTCTAGTGTTGGGCAAGGTCGGACCACGTGGAGTCAGGGTGCGCTAGTTCGAATCTGAGAGATAATTCGATTTAATCAATAAGATTTTGGACTAAATAATGACGTATTTACTACATAAACCTAGGAATTTCAGTAATAATGCTTAAAAATTTTACGACTGCCTAGTTATGGCAATATAAATTATGCTAAAGAATTTTAAGACTACCTAATATTATGCCAAATGAAATTGGGATTTAATTTATTATACTTAATAATAATATGACTTAAGGCAGGTATGTCGTTGATAAGTTATACTAAGAAAAAAATATGTGAAACGTCTTCCCAAATTTCTTGGTTCGAGTGCTAATAGTCTGCACAGTATGAGGATGGTTTCTAAGACCAGCACGTGTTGTTCGGGAGAGGAAAGGAAAGGGCGGGATGAGATCGAAAAGCTCCTTAGAACACTCGCCATTGTGGTTCCGGTAGAAGACACTGAGAGATGTCTCTACGCAGCTGTAGATCCTCGAGTGAGGCTTGTTACCTCAGCATCCCCTATAATGCAAACCGCTCGCCGTTGCAGTCTGTCAAGTGCGTCGAGAAGGTACTTAGCAAAACCGTCCCAAAGTTGGGAACAATACTCTACACACTCGATCGCATCTCATTTTATTGAGTATACCCAACTTACGGGAGGCAGTTAAAATAACACTCTCATTTCGGATAAATAGGCCCTGGCCAATGTCCTTGCCAAGAATGCTGAGTTCCGCTGGAATAGGCAACGAAGCGTTCTGAAGAGAGGGAGGAGTAAGGAAAGGCGGAACCTTCGGCGAGAATGCACAAACCTGAGTTTTGATGGCATTAAACTCGACCAGGTTTTCAGATCCCAGTGAGAGAGCTGCAGCGTCTGACAACCCGCCTGCAGCCAACGTCCCCCGGACCAAAACTGGGAGGACCTCCTTAGAGAGGCGCAGTGGACGCGCCCCTCCTACCTCTTTGTGCGACCATAGCGCGTGTGGCCGACTTCTCGGAGGGTCTATGGTTAGACAGCAGGGGCCGCCTAAGACCCTCCTGACGCTGCTTGACGGGCCTGTCCGCTGCACCCTCCACAGGTCTCTCTTAGTTCCCCCCCCCCCAGTAGTCAGTACAGTACAGTACCAGAGTTACCAATCTCTGGGTGTTACCTTTTCCTTAGCGCCCTCTGTGCCTTACCGGGAAGTGTACGTTTTGCTTTATTTTAAATGATGATTATTAGAAAAACATAAAATGTAATTTAGGATAAAGACAATTTTTTAAATTAGATAGTTCTTTTCGTCAAATGTCTTTTAAGTGGGTGCGTGAAGTGAAAATTTCGCAGGCCGTTAGAGCAATTATATGCTTTAGAAAGTATAGGTGTGTAGGGATCCTATCAAGACCAGAAGAAGCCCAAGCCAACCTCGGGACCAACTATATAATTGGCAAAGTATGGGCGTATAATATGCGTATATACGAGTACGATATAATATGATTATATGTAATATGGGGACACAGGCGTGACTGTATAATGGGGAAAGAAGTATTAAAATTTACAATTTTCCAGCCAAATCTGTTTCTCTTTCGAGCTTTATGTGCTGATCTTAGAAATCACGTCATATCGAGCATTCCATCAGCACTCAAACCAAAAATTTTTTGAGCGTGTCGTGAAACTGCACCTTTGTTTGCATAATCGCTTTTGGATTGATTGGATATCGACAACTCGAGGAAGGACGTGGTAGATGGAAGTAACAGTAATAAAAATATTTAAATAAAAAACTTTTTTATTGGAATATTGATTGGTTACACCATTGTTGTTAAAATAGCAGCAAATACGACGACCATTGAAGATATGACTGTAGTAGCACTCGCTCTTGCTGCTTCTAGAAGTGCTTCAGCATTAGCAGTACCCCAAGCCATGTTAGCCCGAGCACTGGTTATAGCAGATATTGCTGTGTTCATCAGAGTAGTCCCGCTTAAAGTTGAACGTGCCCAAGCTTCGTACTGCAAAATAAATTCCATTATCATTTAGGATTCAGGCGGATTGGAGGTTGAAATTAATTCCTGTCTATGTTTACATGATGGCGTACTTCTGAGGTTCTTAGATATTCTGACCTGAAGATGCAATCTGGGGATAACCAACGTGTCGTTTTAAAGTGTGTATCGATTTTTCGATAGGTTACAGTTGCGAAGAAATTGTCACAAAGTCATTTTAAACCCCCAATTGCTTACATCATCATAGTAATAAGGTTCAAAACAGAAGCGCTCTTAGCTCCACGATTAAGGTGGACATTCGGGTTTATTCACAGTGGTTCATCCATTCAAAAACCGACCTGTCTGGTTAACTTCGTTGATCGTTATTGGCCCTTTAATACCGGGGAGCTACAAGCACTATGTAAAAACGCTGTGTATATTGTATGTTGTATATTAATAGGACCATTAACAATAAATATGCTCTTAAAATATTATACTTTGAGGTGGTTTAACTTTTAAAGCAGCATTTTGTTTATGTTTGTTTTTTTAGGGCAAGATAACATGAATAGAATAGAATAGAATAGAATAGATCTATTATTATTATTGCTAAGACTGTGTACATTTTGCTGGTGTTCATGCATTACATTAGTAACAACAGTGTACCCGTTGCGGGCGTGCAATTTGTACAACTTACAACTAGTTACTTAATATTATTCGTAAAATAGTATTCATTCAAATTGTAAAATGGTTTATTTATTAGCCAGGCTTTTAATTTGTATTTAAACTTTGGTAGATTTAATTCTTTGATTTCCAAAGGCAATTTATTGAATACTTTTATACTGGTGTAAAAAGCACTGTTATAGTATAAGAAATTTTTTACATGAGGAATGCATATATTGTGTTTATACTGATTGCGCACACTATAGCGCGATGATTTTACATCAAAAAACTCAGGGTGCTGCTTAATAAACAATGACGTTTCCAAAATATAAATATTCGTCAAAGTAAGGTACCCCTTCTCTTTAAAAATATTTCTTAGAGTTTCATCAGAGTACATATTATATATAATGCGCAAACATCGTTTTTGCAAGATAAATGTTGAATATACGTTAACAGAGTTTCCCCACATGAAGAAGTTATTACATCTAATAATGAGAATTAAACTCACATCTGTCAAGTCAGCCTCATCAAGGTATGCCGCAAGATTTGATAACGCCGTGTGCACGGGATTTGCTGGAGAATCTTCCACGTACCTGGTATGCAAAGTAAGCATTATTTTTTTCTTAAAATACTACTTTCACAATAATAAAACGTTTAAATCTTTCATAACAATACAAAAGAAAGACTGAACAAAGCCGAATATCTTAATTATATTCTTCTTATTAATGCGATATTTTTATATCTAGAGCCTTCAACTGTATAGCCCGTGCTCAGAATTAAGATACTGATGGGCAAAATTAAAAAACATTGCTTACAGGTTGGCTTCATTTTTTCATCACTTTAATCTAGACGCGCCACTTCAGTTTAGCGTACTTTGATGATGATGATGATTATAGTGGTGATTATAATGGCTTGCTATAATTATTCCCCTAATTTCGCTTCAATACAATATTGCGTGCTATTACCAATTATAGAATTAATACTTACTCAACCCGAATTTCGGAAATATTATTCTTTACAAACTCTAGCGCGATAGCGCCGTTTTCTATATTGCCAAGTAGAGCATAGTTGAACGATCCCGCTTTGTCATGGGACCTCACGTCCTTTGTGAGTGTTAATTCTAAGTATCTAAAAAAAAAATATTAAAGAAAAAATAATACAATTAGATACAAAAAAAATATTAAAACCAACTTAAAACCATAGTCACATATTAACACAGGAGGTTGGTAGTTCCCGGAGCCAGGGTCTCCGCCCCACACCGGACACCGTGGTGCGGTGGCGTAGAGACGCTCAGACACAGGCTCTGGGCGCATGGCGGCGGCAGCTACACAGGAGCGCGAAATACGTGCCGAAGGTTCGAGGCACCGTATCCTCGAGGCGGTCGGGCCCATCTTAGAGCGATGGGTCGGCCGTCGGTGGGGGTCGATGACTTTCCGGCTCACACAGGTACTTTCCGGGCACGGGTGCTTTGGAAGTATCTGTGTGACGTCGCCGGGGGGGAGTCGACCCGGTGTTGCCACCACTGTGACTGCGCGGAAGACACCGCGCAGCACACTTTGGTGGCGTGCCCTGCGTGGGCGGGGCCGCGGTCGACGTTAGCCGCGGCCCTGGGTGGAGTGGCTCTCTCGCTGCCGACCATCATGCAAAAGATGGTCGACAGCGAGACGGCGTGGGAGGCGATGGCCTCCTTCTGCGAAGTGGTGATGTCGCAGAAGGAGGCCGCGGAGCGGGAGAGAAAGCGAGATCCGCTCTCTCTCCAGCTACGCCGTTGGCGCAGCGGGCGGGCCAGGAGGGCCCGTCAGGCAGCGCCCGGGGGGTATTAGGCGGCGGGGGCAGGGGGCCCCTTCCGTCTCGCCATAGACCCCAACCCCCCCCCTGAAGTCGGCCAGTTACGCCATGGCCGCACAAGGAGGTAGGGGGGGCGCTGCATATTGCGCCTTCCTGAGAAGGTCTCCCCGGTTCTGATCCGGGGGACGTTGGCCGCGGGCGGGGTTCCAGAAGCTACAAACCCGGGCACTGGTGCCTCGCCCCTTTTCAAAAGCGGTGGGCGTCGTCTGAAGTTTTTTAGTGGGTAGGACTGCGGTGGTCGTGTCGGCCGCAGTGAGCCCCACATCCCCTCCCGGTCTCCCCCTTTTGGCCGGGAGACAGTGCGTAAGCAGCATTTTTTTAAAGACGATAAAAAAAAAAAAAAGGAGGTTGGTAGTTTTTTTAGGAAAAGCAACCCCTTTTATATTTTACGCTATATTCATTATATCTATATTAGTTTTCCCTCTGAATTGCGGAGGTCAGTCGACAGTCGCTCTGTGATATAGGAGGTTCAGCCAAATCTGAATAGACTAAAGAGCAAATTCTGGGCTCTAGGATAAAGTCTAGGACAACCAGGATAATGCTAGGATATGATAATGAATATGTATGGTTCTAGCAGGATAATGGAAATATTTCGTTAGGTACGTCGCATCAATATTAGTATTAGGACATTAATACGGCTGACATCCAGCGTGATCCTTCGTACTTTTTCAAGTCATCCGCCATCTTGCATTTGCAAGTTTTACTTGAAATTTTCAGCAAAGTTTGCTAGAGTATCATTAAAAAAATACCTACCTTGTCAACAGTAGTGGGTTCTTAGAAGCTCCCAATCCTCTAAGCATCTCCAAGCGGTCATTGGCCATGTTAGAGGAGTGGAAACGCTCTAATAGAAAGTCGAAATCTTCTTGATTACCCTCTCTGACGCCGCTCATGTATACATTTCGACGAATGCGACGATCAACTCTAAAAAGAAAAATGAGATTTTTATACAATTTTTACACTAACATTTCCTATGATTCTGCTACAAATCGAAATGACAATATTTTTAAAATTTTAGTTTTGTTAGTAGTTTTGAAGCAACTTAGCTTTGTTATGAAATTATTGCATATTATTATATGGGTGCGAATTCAAAGGCAACGCAACGCAGGTGCTCGTTGATTATTGTGACGTCGCTTATTCAATGCATATCATACAAAACATAGAAACAACTAATATCATTTGCGGTCTTACTTTTCTTAATTAATTAACTGTCAATAATATCTCAGACGTGAAACAATTGCCAAGCACAGAAACTCAAAGAGATTTGTCTGCACCTGCGGTTGACTTCGGAACAATGTTATTTTCCTATACGGTATACGTAAGTAAATTATCATACTTAGCCCCGTTATCCCTAAGGTTCACAAATTTCTTCACAGAATCTTCGACACATTCCTCGTGTCCTAGATTGCAGGCGGTTTGCAGGACCGTCTCGCGAAGAATACTTATGGTTGGTGTTTCACTCCCTGCAGGGTCAAATCCTACATCCTCGATGACGTGTTCCATGAAGCTCAATATTATTGACTGGAAATTATTTTTTTATGGATATATTATTCATATTACACACATTTTCTGTAATCAAAAACGAACCATATAATTACACAAGCACGAAGCCTGATTCATACACACAAACACACGCACGCACACGTACTCTTACAAATTCTCAAAATTTTGCAGAATAAATTTCTTTTCTTTTTATTATATTGGACAGACATCAGTGCACACACCACTATATTTTCAGACATTAGTTAAAACCTTTCAGCACTTACTCTCGCAGAGCGCTTCGAAATTATATTAATCTTTATATAACAACTACTTACAGAAAAATAGCTATGTTTAATTTACCCAACCACGTGTGTATCTATTGTATTTAGGAGTTATATTAATCCATGTTTTAGCAGACCAAAATCGATTGCTGGAACTTTTATCAAATCATCGGTCAATCATGAAAGGCTCCACACATTATTATTATGCTTACTAGTGTATGAAAAAATAACTTACGTCAAACTCTTCCAGGCTTTCAGGCAAATGCCTAAGTCTGTTTCGGAACCATGTAAATCCAGATATAGCTGGGTTCCACACATGATAGTTATTTTCTTTGTTGAGGAATCTCAAAATATCAAACCCTTCTTGGAAGCTTAACCTCTGCGATCTCATCAGGGCAAACACGTCGTCGACAATCTGAAAATTTCTATATGTTTAAGGATCTCGCTAATCATTATTTTCAATTTCTTGAAAATTTTGATCAGTTCGCCTACCATTAATTGTAACAACACCACAACAGGTAATGTAGTGAATCACATAATAAAACATGAAACTTCACATGGCTACAAATATTTGTCTGAATCCAGGGTAGTGTTTAGAGTCATCAGTATCATCATTTTAGGTATCTCCAATAGTTTACATTATATCGTGGGTATTTGCCTATACTCACCTTAGTGAGCAGGCTGGTTGGTGATCGCAGTTCAAGCCAGTAAGCAGGATAACGCTGCTGCCAATAACCAAGCAGTAATTTTCTTCGTCGACTCTAAGACCTCCCCGTGAGATAAGGGCGGGTAGCGTAATACTAGGCCGATACCACAGGGCATGTGTGGTGTTTAGAGGGATTGCTTCTAAACCAGAAAATACTGCATCTAGATCGGTAGGAACTCGTACTGGCTTAAGAGCTTTACGAACCACGGAGCAAGCGATAATAACGTAAACAACTTTGAAAAGTCAAAAAACTCCAATGACCAGTATTTAAACCCGTAACCTTCTGCACTGCGCTGGTCCGTGAGACCGATCAAAACGAAACAAAAAAAGTGGAGTCGAAATGTAGGTATATCATTTTCATCATCAATTTTGTTCCAAAGTGTGAGAATGAATTACTGACAATGGAATAGTTGAGAGATCGTTGGCATCATGTCATCGGGACAAGCTTCCTTATACAGGCGCTGTTTCACCAATACCATCAACGAAAATACAGATAAAGCTGCTTTACAAATAAATGGAAGTAACGAAATTATACAAACTTGAGCTCTATTTAAGTGATGAATGCTATCACGGTCGTCTTTTAAGGCTTTGGCTATCAAGGACCACGTCGTTTCATCGTAGGTCACTCTATAATGTGCTGAAACAAAAAGCAAAATTAAGTATATCGGACTCTACATTACATAAAGCATACTTTCATTTTTATCGTCGAGGACGATCACTTTCGATTTTTAGCATACCTTAACAACTTTCAACGTGGCCGATTGCAGGCGGCCTGCGTTTTATCTGATCATTTAGCGGTTAGACGTTCTTTGCCATATGTCACATATTTTATCCGTCTCCACAATTATACGATATTTTTTTGTTTAATGTTGTTATACGTTAAAATAATAATCATGCAGTCCGAAATAAATATAGGCGCGTCACACATGAAGGTCTGCCAAAATGTCGTGGCACGCCCCGCTTAAAAGACCCGGGATTATAGAAACTAGGAAACATGAGACGAACATGAATTCCAGAGCTTAATGGTCTTACACAGGAACGACATACCAAATTACCGGTAACGATCACCGAATTACAGCAGAGTTTACAGAGGAGTGGAAGGGTGACCATTTGTGTGGCATTATTTCGAGCGCTTCTGTGCTTCAGAAGGCACTTTAAGCCGTTGGTTCCAGACGCCTCTCTCCGCTAATAGGCACTGGGTCCGCGTGAGGATTATGAGAGTACTGGTCCGTGCTCAGTAGTAGGACTTCATTGGTCTGGTATGATGATGATTAAGTAACTTTACCTTGTTGTTGATGATTAAAAATCACCCATTCCTCCCCTGGATCCTTTTCCAGCACCATGTGGCCGGCACTCATAATATCAGAGGGTTTCAGGTTCCCGAAGTTTTTGTTTCGCTCTGTTGAGTAAGTTATGGGTATGGGGTAAATTTGACCAGTCGGCTCGGCTGTAGCGCTTAGGAAAAATCGCTCCTACAAGAAAAATTATCAGTTTAGGTTGGCGTTAATGTTTCTTTTCATGGTACTTAGTGTACTTTTGGTAGTCTAACCTCCAAAGAATTCTACAATCTCATATATTGACAGAGGTTGTCGTAGAAAGCAACAACGGGAATGTGCTCTCGTTCAGTGTTATTGTGGGCGAAGTGTTAGTCACCTCTGACTATAAGACATGCTAAATTCAGGGATGTCTGTGCTAATGAACTCTGTTACAGAAAACTCTGACTTAGGAAACATTACCAAAGTATTTATACCTTGATAGTAAGAGACAATAAGAATATTCATTGTTGTTAAAAAAAAAATATCGAATATCAATTCTGTGTATGAATGTTTGAAGAATCAAAATGATCATGTTGATCTTAAAGACAATAATATATATATAAATATAATATTGTCTTTAAGATAAATTAGGTCCCTCTTTTCAAAAAGTAATTCATTCATTCATTCATCTGTACCGAACTTGGTTGACATTTAGTATAACAATGAAGGATCTGTGCTTTCCTACGCTAATAAAACAAATAGTAAAAATTGGATTTGCAGTGCCACAAACATCAACAAAACAACACAGGTACATGGAGAAGTAATAATCCTGGAATATTTTCAAGATCTACACAGTGAAAGAAAAGATTTTTACATCCACAATTATTACTATTGAGGGTAGAATTTAAACAAATGAATACAAAAATATAACGAAACGAAGAGGGTAGAATTGAAACATCATTTAATCAACATAAAACGTCAACTGGTAAAATAAACAATATTTGTCTATTAGTTGGATAGGTTGACAACTAACTGGAGTGTTGCCGTCACAAAAATATATTTTCTACTAATTAACGTTTTTCGTTTTGCACGATCACATTAGAAATTATGGACGAACAATTTCAATTATTGTTTGATAAAATGAAAATAGAAATGCAGAAACAATCAAATGAACTAAAAGAATCTATAACGAAGAATTTAATTCATAAATTAAATTCATAAATTCATATTCATTTATTCAAGTTTGGCTCAAAAGAGCTCTTATGAACGTCAAAACTTAAAAACTAGCGCGCCATCAGATAGACGAAAAACTAAGCCCTATAATAGAGAAAAATAAAAAATTTAAGCAAAAAATTTGTAACTTGGAGAACGAGATTGAATATTTAAAAAAAGAAAAGAAAACTAACAATATTATTATCTACGGATTAGAAGAGAGCGAAAAATCGATACCAGATCTATTGCAAGCTATTAAGGAGAACTTTAAAAAAGATTTAAATATATCAGTAGAAGAAAATGAAGTAAACCAAGTTTACCGTTTAGGTAAAAATCAGATTGAAAACAAACGTAGGCCTGTGCTATTGTCATTTTTAAACGCATGGAAAAAAGACCAAATTATGAGGAATAAAAAGAGTTTAAAATTAATTTATGTATCGGAAGACTATACAAAAGAAGTTATAGAAAAGAGAAAAGCTTTGATACCACAACTGCTAGAAGAGAAAAAAAAGGGAAATATTGCTTTTCTTAAATACGATAAACTAGTAGTTAAGGGACCCTACACCGACAAAAGGAAACGAGAACTATCTGTTTCACCACAGCCAACGACAACCACCAAACCTAAAAAGCAACAGACGATAAGTTCTATCAAGACTAACAGGACAAACGCTTTCGATTTGATGAGAACCCGATCAAACTCTCTCATTAACATCTTCACACGTAAAAACCAATAGCAACTAATTAGCGGAAAACGGATTAATCAACTACATCGTGAAAATCAAAGAAGAGAACCAATAAAATCTCCCCCAAGCCGATTGGTCCTCGTGGGGGACAAAGACCACAACCCTCCAACAATATAGAAAAATAAGAGTAAAACAACACGAAAATCTAAGATCAGAATGGAGAAAGTAGGTTGGAGGAGGCCTTTGCCAACTGGCAAACGGACCTACAAACAATAAAGAAGCACCAGATACTCGAATAAGTGAAAGTAAATAATATTATAAAACAGTGTAGTAGTGTAAGGAAACGTAATGTTGTATATTTTTTTGTCCGAATAAAAGGCTTTATTATTATTTTATAACAATGAAGACCTCTTGCTTATAGACTTTCCAGACTGTAAGTCGTGAATTTAAAATAAAGTGGAGTCTTATTTAAATCCCTTAAGAGGCTGAGGTTTTTGGATAGTGTTAATGATGCATACTTATTGCATTTGCATACTCTTCATCATCATCATCAACCATGCGTTATCCTTTTTGCGACTTTACCAGACCGGGCCCAAGGTCCACTTTCTTCTCGCATTTTCGCCTTCGCTTAGCACGATATTGCTTTGCATATGAACGCAGTTGTGAATGGATCTTAGCTGTTGTCGCTATAAATGTGATTATTACAATAAAATTATATGACTACAGATATTTTAATGCTACGAAATAAGATTGTACTGTACCTGTGTTAAAAATATTTCTCCAGTAGTATGGCTGACGTTAACTATTAAGATAGGGTAGCCAGGTTCGTTCACCCACGTGTCGTAATAGTATGTGAAATTGAAGTGTAAGTGTTCCGATAGAGATTGATCTTCATCAATAGCAGCACGGAAAGCTTCGTAAAGATCATATTGGTCAGTTGCTTTGTACATACTGAAATAATGAAAAAATCTTTATATACCTAAGGTGACACTCAACCAGGGTGTATAGGGATCGCACCAAGATCTGGTAGGCCAAGCCAACCTCACCTGCACATGGTGTACCTGCCGATGTTTGGCAAGTGCACCACGGCACGGTAAGCGGTAATAGGCTCGCCACCTGCACGTTGGACCTAAAATATAATTGGCGAAATATGGACGTATTTGTCTGCCCCTTCGGGGAAACAGGCGTGGTATTATTATTATGCAGTATATGGCATTCAAGCATACGACCAGACAGATGGAAAATGATCTCTTTGGGCGCTTGCATTAAACCATGGGATGACAACCGCGTTGCCCTTCAAAATCTTGCCCTCACCTTTTCTGAAGATCTCTATTTTTTTTTTTAAATTAAGCTTTTTCACAGAATTAAGCTGACCTAAGTTAAGTTTGGCGGTTTCAATCAGCTACCGGTGAACCCACTCGTAACAAAAGCACTATAAACAAGAGCTTACAGGGTTATCAGTATGCTTGAAAAATATTTAGAGATTCGAAGTCAAACGAAAAGGATTAACAACAAGTACCCACCCCATGATAAATGAAACTTTTTTAATCACTAAGACACATACTACGGATTTAAAATTCCATATTCACCTATCACTGTTAAGTAGCTATGGATAAACCAAAATCAAGTCTGCTGTGCCCCATAAGATAAATATAAAATGTGGGCCGTTCCTAAATGACCTCTGCCAATCCGGACTGAGTCCGCGTGGTGGGATATGACCCCTATCTTTCTCACCTTGGTTCTTGAGAGAAGGCCTGTAGCAGGTGGTCCGTTAGTGAGCTGTGATATCGTCATACCATCTATCAGGTCCTATATATTTTATACCTTTTTAACTCAGTTTTCTTCTGGCAAAAAATATTAGGCTGGACTGTGTCAAATAATCCAAATTACAATTTTGAACTTACTTATTCTTCAGAAAATATTGACATGACTTTTTAAACGTTTCCATGGATATCATATTTGCTGTCATCCTCAAGAAAGCAGCTGCTTTCGAGTAGCTGATAGTACCGAAATGGCCAGTGACTTGGGCTGGAGTGTTCACCTCATGGTTTAAGGGCACAGTTCCTACGCCGGAGTCAAACGACAAGGATGTTTGTAGGTAACGCGAGTTAAAATGCTCGTGCATCTCATATTCGGGAAACTTCTGTGAAATGAAAAGAAAATACCAATTTTAATCAATACTCTTTGGACTTTCTTAATTCAAAAAAAGCCAAAAGAGTCAGCAGGACTTTTAATTGTTGTTGAGTGGTCTGACGTCTTGAAGCGCTCGTAGCTTCGCGATGCTCGGAAACGATTGCCGAAGTAAAGCAAATACACACATGTCAGTCCTTGAAACATCCGTGTTATGGTATTCGTTAAGTCAAGTTCTATCGGGCGGCTATCTTACCGTAGGCCGACATATGTGTCGGCCTACGGTAAGATAGCCGCGCTTTTGAGGCGCGTGGTATGCCACGCGCCTCAAAGAGATGTGAGCACAGTGAGGGCCCCCAGGGAGAGGTCAAGCCTGCCGGGGCTGCGGGACTGTCCGAAAGGGTTACCGCGGCCTCTGGACGTAGCAGGCACATGAAGGAACATGGATGGTTGTTAGATAATTATTCATTTGAAAAAAATAACAAAAATGCCGACACACACCTGCCTCTGCCAATACGCACCGGGTCTACGTGGCAGAGTTTGGCTTGACTACTACTGCTCATTAGCCTACACTTGTCCACTGCTGGACATAGGCATCTCCAGTGACACGCCATAGAACTCGATCTTCAGCTCTTCGTCTCCAACCAGCCGTTTTGCATATTTCGTCGCTCCATCTAGCCGGAGGGCATCCTACACTGCGATTACCGAGACGCGGTCTCCACTGCAGAAAACGTCTACCCCATCGGTTATAGGCCCTACTGCGTATATGGCCGGCTCACTGCCACTTCAACTTGCTAATCCTTTGGCCTATGTCAATAACTTTTGTTCTTTTGTCTTACAATTGCAGGTTAAATAGCCGCTGCTTCCGTCATACAGGTAAGACTTTTACTTACATGGCAGCATCACCCTTATACCTTAAAGGAGATGATTTGAATTTGCCGATGTAAGATTTTAAGGAAAACTCTATCTGCACTGCTGAACCAACGCCTTCCCTATAAACTTCCTTTTCAGAACTGACGACTGTTGGTGCGAAAAAGTTCCAGAATCGTCCACCCGCATGCACGGTCGCAAGGATCATGGATGCTGATTATACAGTCACATTTTAACTTTAGCTCTTTCTCTCTTGAGATACAGTAGTATATCTACTCTTTATTCCACCGTAGTATAGTATAGTGCAAAAACTAACCACCACTTCACAAAACAACACACAAAAAATCGATGTTAGTTTTTTAGAAAATAAAAACAGTTATAGAAATACATTGAAATGTCGTGAATGCTTGTAATGGCTTGCATATAGTATGCCCTTTGGTGTTAAGCGTTGTTTATGATATATATATAAATATTGAGCTGACAGCATTCCTAATTAATAAAAAAAAAACCCGAAGATTAGATAACATGCTATGATGATTGTACACAGCAATTTAATAATTGTCGATATTGAGCTGTTTACTTTAATGGTTAGAAAGTTTCAAAACGTACCTCATGAGTTGCCATGTATCCGAAGTAACTGGCATAGCCCTCGTTGATCCAAGTATTACTCCACCAGAAGCATGTGATTAAGTTGCCGAACCACTTATGTGCTAGCTCGTGGGAGACCAGGGTCGCTGCATAATGCTCTACCGACATAATCGTATCCTCTTGATTCAGTATCAAATATAGTTCTCTGAAAATAGGGGCTTAAATTAGCATCAAAGGCAATCGACTATTCAAGCAGATCGGGAACTTGAAAATTATACGTTTCAAGTTTGGCTTAGTGAAAAAGATCGCTACGTAACAATTTGTCTCAAAGGAATCACATATTTTTATAGAACAATAAGAATAACAGTATGATTATAATCTTTGATTGCACAAAATAAATTTAAGTATTAGGTACATGAGACAAATAAAATAACATGTTCAAAAGTGGGCTTATCTCTAGAAGAGATCTCTACCAGCCAACCCTAGCAGTTGTAAGCAAAATAGTTGTACGGGATTAATTTTGTCAAAGATAAGTTTTACTAACTATGTGAAAGTCAAGACTATAGAATTTTCATATAAAGTTAAAGTTGGTTTTATTCAATTTTATTGTAACTTGTTTCGGCAATCTTTTTTTTTTTTGTTTTACGTTGGTAACAAAATGCGTTTACGCACTACCTTCCGGCCAAAGGGGAACCGAAAGGGGGTGTGGGGCTCACCACCGGCAGACGCGACTGCCAGCAGTAATACCCACTAAAAATCTTCCGACGACGCCCGCCGCTTGTTGAGAAAAAGGCGGGGGCCAGTACCTGGGTTGCAGCTTCTGATACCCCGCCTGCGGCCAACGTCCCACGGACCAAAACCGGGAGGACCTCCTCAGAGAGGCGCAGTGAACGCGCCCCTCCTACCTCCTTGTGCGACCATAGCGTGTGTGGCCGACTTCTCGGAGGGTCTATGGTTAGACAGCAGGGGCCCCCTGCCCCCACTGCCTCAGACCCTCCTGGCGCTGCTTGACGGGCCCTCCTGGCCCGCCCGCTGCGCCCTCCACAGGTCCCTCTTAGTTTCCCCCCCCCCCGGTAGTCAGTACTAAGGGCACCCAGAGTCGTCGGTCTCTGGGTGTTGCCTTTTCCCTAGCGCCTCCTGCGCCCTACCGGTAGGTACTCAACCCCCCCACCACGACAAGGTGGAGACCAGTCGGGGGGGTTGTTTCGGCAACCTTTTTTTTTTTTTTTTTTTTATTATCGTCTGTAAAAAAATGCTGCTTACGCACTGTCTCCCGGCCAAAAGGGGGAGACCGGGAGGGGGTGTGGGGCTCACTGCGGCCGACACGACCACCGCAGTCCTACCCACTAAAAAACTTCAGACGACGCCCACCGCTGTTGAAAAGGGGCGAGGCACCAGTGCCCGGGTTTGTAGCTTCTGGAACCCCGCCCGCTTGTTTCGGCAACCTAACTCAACGTCGTAAATATGACGTTCTAGATCGCTGAGATTTGTGGGTTGCATTTAAGAAAAATTTTGGAATTCGCTGCCGGCTCATGTGTTAATAATCTAGTAGTATAGTTCCTATATAATCTGGCATTATAGCAGGCCGTCATGAGTGGGTGCACTTTGTACCGTGCTTATTTCAAGGTATGGAAGCGCCTTTTTTTTTTGGACTGCATCGACTGCATACCATTAGGCAAAATGTAGCCATTATGACGTGTCACATTAAAAAACAAAAAAAATGCCGTGAAAGAGGTTTGTAATAGAAATGTATGGATAAATTAAGATGTACTAAAAGTTGTGACAGAGAAAAAAAAGCATGGTTTAGATGGTTAACAGTTAAAGTCAAAAGAAGTATGCAGAAGGCAAACAGATGAAGACTTAAAGAAAGTAAGAAAAGAGTATAAGAAGTTTAAAAATGCACCATGGCTATTCAACATATTCAGACAATTGCCTTATTCGTTTAAAAAAGTGTACTAAAAGTGGGTTCAGAATGAACGAGATGCTCATGAAATGACTGCTATAAGCTGATGACGAAGTTTTGTTTGCGTCGTTGGCTAATGAGTTGCAGATGGTAACGATAGTTCAGGATTCTTTGGTAGCGAGAGGAATGAAAGCAAACGTTAGTAAGACGAAAGCTATGGTTTTTGAGAGAATGAGTTTGTGTATTTGAGATCGAAATTTTCGTGAGTAGGAAAGTGTGAAAGCGACATCGATAAAAGAGTGAATGCTGGAAACATGGTGAATTCAGGCACTTCACGCCTTTGTAAGCAGCCAGAAAGTATCCGAAAAGGTACTTCTGGCAGTTCATAGAAGTATGATGGTACCTACATTAACGTATGGAAGCGAATGCTGGGTATGGCAGAGTAAACATGAAAGTACGATTAACACAGGAGAGATGAGAGCACTCAGAAGTATTCAAGGTGTAATATTGAGTGATAGTAATAGGAATGTAGTGATAAAGGCCGATGCTGGTGTAAAAGAAAATATAGCGTCAATAATGGAAATAGGTATGCTACGATGGTTTGGTCATGTTGAGAGGATGAATGAAAATATACTAACGAAAGTAATTTATGATGGACAAGTAAATGGAAGTGTTGGGAGGGGACGACCACGTTAGATCGTACGTATCTACCCTGTTGGGGCAATGTCTGTATTATGTTCCCACCACGAATTAAGCTTTATGAAATTATGCTCAAACCAAACCAAACTTTTAAGACAACCAAACAAAAAAAATTAACTTGCTTAAATTAAATTACAAAATAAAAGACGATCTTAATAACTTACCTATAACTAACCATACCCCAATTCTCAGTACCCGCAGACGCCCAATCAGGTGATGCAATATGGTCATTGTTTAGATAAGGGTGTAAAGTAGAGTACGGTAGATCGAAGTACTCATCGAAATGTTTCGTCATCTGGACAGCCAGTTTTAAGGCTTGATCTCCAAGGTCTTTGGTGTTGGATCTGCCAATTATTCTGACAGGTGGCTGTAATGAAGTGTCCTGTGCAATTACTGTGAAGGTTTCACTGACGAGGAATGTAACGAGATACGATGACATCTCAGGGCCTGGGTTGAAGTGGTCAATCACTCGTTCATCATCGATTCTGTAAAACAGACCTTTAGATACAGCCTCGGAAAACATTCACATTTCTACCATTTTCGCTCTTTATTTGTTTTTATTAATAGCGAAGATGTGAAGAAAAAGCATCACTTAAATGATAGTGGTTCTGTTTCTCGCTATGGATAAATATTTGCTTTTGCATCATATTTAATTATGTAATTTTATATCGTTTTACAAACTGGTTTTTTTTTAAAATATATATAATATGGATATTTCTAATTGGCACTAAATGTTATATCAAGAATTAAATTTGAACTTTCTTGTCGACTTGATATTTTTGAAGTATAATTATTTTCAATATAACGTTGAAGCCCCATTACACCTAAATTAATGATCATAAACTAGCACTGTAAGACTGAATGGCCAGATGCAATCATTGTAGTTAAGCGGTTGTTTAAAAAGTCAGTCCTCGGGTGGGACGTTTGTTTGGTTAGTTAGCCTGTGATCTTGAATGCTGCACCTTGAATGTAGGTATTCTATACTGTTGTCTAGGTCCAAATGAGCTAAAGGCTTACAACCACTCAAAATTAGACACGTTTTACCTAGAGATCTCGGTGCTAAGCATGAAATTTGCTACAACAATTTAGATCCTTAATATATAATAGATAGGTTGCTGTCCATTCTCAACGGGATTATTTAAATGCGAGATTAAGTATGTAAAATAACAATAAGAATTGACTTACTCTTCAGTGTAGTTAAGGGCGGTATTGGTGAAGGTGCTGGAGTAACTGATCGGTCTAGAGATGTGCAGAGTAAATACGGATTTGAAGAGAGGTTCATCCCAGCAGGGAAATGCTTGACGCGCATTGTAGGGCTGGAAGTGGGTTGTAGCGTAGATCCTGCAGTATGTAAGAGGAATATAAGCCTACATCGTCGCATACATCGCTTTCCGCCACCGAGACTATATAATCGGTTTATCAGACGGGGGGCCGTCTGCTACAACGTTTGCCGGTTCACGGTCGCTTTTAAGGAACCCTAACATCCCAAAAGCCGTCGGTTCTCCGAGCTTCTACTCCGCCTTCTGCCACGTCAGCTTGCAAATCCGCGTTGATATATCAGTTAAAATATCATTGATGCACGGATAGTATCTGAGAGGATTGACTGGATGGAGTGACTAAGATCCTTCTCACCACGATTTGTAAGAAGAAACTCGTGCTCAGTAGTGGGCAGAGACGATGATGATCGGAGGGACTAAGTGGTCTCTTCTCAATTAAGTATAGTTCACAGAGTTTCATTCTTGTAAACAGTCTAAGTTATACTAAAAATTTAAATAATCTATATTTCATAAATTAATACAAAGTACTTGAAAACGCGGTCCAGATCACATATAAAAGACAATAGAAATATGACTTCACTGAAATCGCGATGCTTAGATTCACTTAGATGCAAAAATAAAATTTCATCATAAGTGTCTAACAATCCTACCAACGTCTTAGGAGTCCAAGCCAACCTGACCTGCAAGTGCATCTACCGATTAACGGACGAGGCTCTGGCATACATAAATATACTCGATAAGCGGCAATAGGCTCACCACTTATTACGCGGGACCATTCAATTGGCGAATCACCTATGCCCGTTTGGGGAAACAGGCGATATTGTATGTATCTTAGCGCCAGTTCAGAGGTACCGCTTTGTGAGAAGAACTGACAAGAAACTCAGAGGCTATGCTCTTTTGAATTATCAATTAGTTACTTGAATTACAATCTTTATATGTCCGTGCTTTGGAACACACGTTACGCTAAGTAAGAGACGAGTAGAAGATTCTAGCGCGCGTAGATCCTAGAGAGTGCACGTTTTTTGCTTTCGACGACCTTTTTCTTTATTTATATTAAACTACAAATCTTAAATTCAAGCATTTATATTTCCTCACTCTTTATGAAGCGCTCGTAGCTCTGCGGTGCTCGGGGGTCGGAAACGATCACCAAAGTACAGCAGAGTTTACAGAGGTCAGTCCTTGGATGGGTGACCGTTTGTGTGGCATTTGATATCGAGCGCTTCCGTGCTTCGGAAGGCACGTTAAGCCGTTGGTCCCGGTTATCACTAAATGTGGTAGTCGTTAAGCCATGTTAGAGGCCTCATGGGCGGCTTGATAAATTCTAACAGCAGGTCGCCATACACCTGCCTCCGCCAATCCGCACTGGGTCAGCGTGGTGGAGTATGACCCAATACCCTCACACCTTGGTATGTGAGAGGAGGCTCGTGCTCAGTAGTGGGACGTTAATGGGCTGAAATGATGATGATGACTCTTTATAAATGCGATAACACCTGCTGTTGTAAAAGCTTTGGCAACTATCAATTAAAAATCTTAGAAAATATTTACCTTTCATCGCCGTCTTTATCAGTGTACCATCCTCTCCATATTCCTCGTTTCATGGGTCCCACATTCATTGAGTTCGAATAACTTATAGACAATCGATATGTCTCATTTACCGCCAAAGGTGCGGCTAGTTGAATTCTCAAGAAGTGGTATTGCAGTTCTACGTTTTGATTGCTTATCTCTATTTCTGTGTCTGATTCTGGGTGATATAGTTGTTCAACACTTATTTGCTCAACATTTGCGTGGAGCACTATTTCATCTACATCAATTTCATTTGCCTAAAAGGACCACCATCTTTTATTAGGAATATTAAATATTTCTGAACATTTTATTTAATGCGTATATCCCTAAGCAAAGAAAAGCTTATGCTTTGCCTGGTTATCCTTATGGGGCGGCTCGAAAAATTCTGACGACAGAACACCGCATACCTGCCACCGCCAATTCTCCGTAGAGGGAAATTAACAGGCAGAGATAAGTTTTTCTATACAATAAAGAGCTATCAACTGCAAGTTAGTCAAGGTTTAAAGTTACATTAAGAGAAATCATCAATATTTTTATACTTACAGTGATTAAAATATATGCTCTTCCTTCATAACTGAAAGGGTTTTCAGTTCGTTCACTGAAGTAAAGGTCTAAATGAATGTCATATTCTAGGGGGATCACATTAGTAGGTAGTCGGTATATTCTCTCGTCATTCCTTGCTGTTAGATCTGATGCCATAAAGGGCTCTTCGAAATCCCAGTTGATTGGATCATCAGCTGTCACCAGCACCAAGAGCGTTAAGCCCAAAGCTATCCTCCACAACATACCTATTTCTTTATTTAACACCTAACTCTTAGTTCCTAGCTACAACACCACTATTCTTCAAGTATCTAGAACAAATGAAAATGTAATAATTATCAGTATCATTAAATTTAATAAAAAAATAACAGAGGTATAATGATAATCAAGATTATTCGTGATAAAGTATGTTTTCTAAGATAAACTGTTTTTATGACTGTATTATCAGTAAAGTTCCTGCGGGGTGGAATGATTATTTGGCGATATAAAAAACAATCGTGTAAGAATTGTCATAAAAAATTTACGTCATGAAATAGGATAATGAGTTATTTATTTATAAGAAACTTGCGGTTCACCTGCGTAAATTTCTATTACATCGCGCATGCTTATTACAAAAAAATCGCACAGCATTAAATCCGAATCCATCTTGTTGGCCAGTTGTCATCAGAATTTCGTGAGATTATGTGTTCTGAAAATCGTAGCTGCAATATGTTCGATTGTTTCATGCGCGGTGTGGCAGGTTGCGCCGTCCTTTTGAAACCACATGTTGTTCAGATTCATTCCGTTCAGTGAAGGCCACAAGAAGTCCGTCCGTCATATTCCTGTAACGAATGCCGTTCACAGTCCTCATTTTCAAAAAAGTAAGGTCCAATTACGCCTGACCAAGCTCCGCACCAGATAGTTACTTGTTGTAGGTGTATTTTTTGGTGCGTGGGTTTATTTCTTAGGGTTGTGTAAAATCACGGGCATAAACGAATAACCCGAAACAATTCCTGAGCTCAAATAGGTATACAAAACGTCATCGGTGAGATACAGCCACATCTCTGTGCAAAAGTCATGGCAAATTTCAAGAATAGAGTAATTTCGTGTCATCGATGCCGTGGGGGTCATTTGTCGGATATTATATCCCATAATTAATCGGAACATGTCTTCTTTACAATACATTAAAAACATCACAACTCTGTCATAAAATAATTGTTTTTATTTTAAAATGAAAAAGTGCACTCTTACTGAGACACTACTGATACTACGAATTAGGCGAATGCATACATACATTCACGTCTTTTTCCCCGAAGCGGTAGGCATAGGCATACTATATACACTATACACTTCGCCAATTATATTGTTGGTCCCACGTAACAGGTGGCAAGCCTATTGCCATTGCCGCTAACCGGGATCTTTAATGTTTACCAGAGCCTCGTCCGCTGATCGGCAGGTGCACCTCTTGCAGATGAGATCGGTTTGTTACCTGAGAGATTGGTAGGAGCCCTGTACATCTTACTTCATTAGCTGCCTATGTGTGAAAACTCCGTAAAACTGGGTGTAGAGAAAGAGTGCCGTCTGTTCTGATTGGAGACCAATCGGCAAGAGACAAAATAAAAAATACATCCAAAAAAATGATCTTATTATTCTACCACGAACAGGTATTTACATTTTATTTATTTGTATTATAAATATGAGTAATTTTTCTGGTAAAATACATCTATTGAAAATAAATGATGATTTTTACATGCTTAGTAGAACTGTGGGAGCTTTTTTTTTTATTTACGTCGGTAACAAAATGCATTTACGCACTGTCTCCCGGCCAAAGGGGGCCCGAGAGTGGTGTATGGGACTCACCACCGGCAGACACGACCGCCAGCAGTAATATCCACTAAAAATCTTCCGACGACGCCCGCCTCTTGTTGAGAAAGAGGCGGGGGCCAGTACCTGGGTTGCAGCTCTGATACCCCGCCCGCGGCCAACGTCCCCCGGGCCAAAACCGGGAGGAACTACTCAGAGAGGCGCAGTGGATGCGCCTCTCCTACCTCCTTGTGCGACCATAGCGTGTGTGGCCGACTTCTCGGAGGGTCTATGGTTAGACAGCAGGGGCCCCCTGCCCCTGCTGTCTAAGACCCTCCTGGCGCTGCTTGACGGGCCCTCCTGGCCCGCTCGCTGCGCCAATACAATGGAAATAAATAATGACTTTTAGATTACTAAGTTCATTGATGTAGATTTGGAAGAGTTTAGATCCTAATACACTTTCCTGTGGTACCAGCTTCACTCTTTGTGTTCTGTCTAGTATGTGAAAGAGAATTAGAATGGAGACGGAAAATATATATATATGTATATATATATATAGTAAAAGGTCGTAGTGAAGTAACGCCTTCACTTGCGAGTTCATTTCACAGAATTTTTCAAGTGTACGTGGATAGGACCCCAATAAATAATTTTATTATTCTCTTGCCTCATCATCAACACCAAATTATTTACTTTGTTTCAATATAAGTATTATTGAAAAAATAATAATGAAATATTTATATTTTATTATTGTTATTTTATTATAATTAGAAACTAATATTTTATATTTTTGTAAATACATAGGTAATTAGGTAGGTACTTGATATAGTCGTACATTCAGTCAACAAAGTAACGGGAATTAATGTTTTGTTTATGGTTCCAAAATAAAAAAAATGTTTTTTGTGGAGTTGCTAGATTGGCATTATTGTTTTCCATTTTGTTGCGGATGTTGAGTTGCATCTGTCGTTTATAATATTTACAACAACATCGAACAAAGAGTTAGTCTTAACCTTTATATCGCAAATGGAATTTCGTGTTCGGAGACACTGAAAATGTGAGTCCCACACCCCCTTTCGGTCCCCCTTTGGCCGGAAAGCAGTGCGTAAATGCATTATGTTACAGACGTAAAACCAAAAATCAAAAAAAAAAGGATATGAGATACTCGCTGTTGGAATCTATAGAGATTCGTAGAAGGTAACCAAGGGAATGGGGTGTCGTCTAGTGTCAATGTGGGCGATTGGCCACTGCTTTCTATTGGACACGTTTCATCTTGTCTGTGCTTGAAATTATGCCCAAACTATTTGGACATCTTATTAATAGTTGTAGCAAGGATTTTATCCACCACAAATAGAATCGCACCTCCGGAGCGAAACAGTCACTTCTGCAAATAAGGAGGTTCTCCAGGAGAAGCGGTTTTAAATTAAACATCCTGTTTTAAAATGTTAATGTAAGAAATTAACTAGTTATATTTAAGCCTCTATTTTAGACTTACTCGTAATTTCAAAGTAAAACGAAACATCTTACAATTTGGTACATTAGCTTTTTCTCATAATCAGATCAATTTCGACAAAATTGCATAAGTAACGTTGTAGCACCGTAGGTGCGTATAAGGACATAAGGTTATGGATTGTCGATAACATAAGAAAACTACATAAAATAATTACTATATTTTTATTATTAATATTATTCAATCATTTTGCATAACACTTAAATAGGAAAACACAACGGATTTGGCACACAGTTCGCTAATGTAATTTCTATCTATTTAAAATTGAATAATAGTTAAATCGGGACTATCATTGGTTATACTCTATATGTAGTTGTTTTGAGAATATTACAGAACATTGATCAACCACTTCACATTATTATACAATTATAAATAAGTTAATTTTGTGTAACTATAATTTATTAATAGCTTTTAACGCCATGGTCTTGTGTAGAAGAGAAACGTTTATAGTATTTAACATTCAAAGTGACGTAATATCAGACAGTTTTATATCCAATTAATTCCTGTCCTATTAGATTATTTTAATAAATGTTTTTCTTACAATCACACCAATTATTTTGTTCCACGACGCATATTATTAAGATCTTGTGTTAATGTTATTAAATAACGCATAAACATACATCAATACTTTATCTTTGGTTATATAACCTTTATAGTTGTGGGCACGAAAATTATTGTCATCTATGAAGACCATGGCACGCAAATGGTAAATGACTATTAATGCAACAAGTACACTGCAAAGGCAATCAATACTGATAGACAAGAGGCAGTGGCAGTAGTACTAGCTGATCTTTCAAGCAAAATAGTGTGAATTTCCAATGCATTGGTATTTCCCCAATCTAAGTTGTTCATAGCCGCCTGTATGACACCTGC
This sequence comes from Musotima nitidalis, assembly GCA_949126915.1. Classification (NCBI taxonomy): domain Eukaryota; kingdom Metazoa; phylum Arthropoda; class Insecta; order Lepidoptera; family Crambidae; genus Musotima; species Musotima nitidalis. The sequence continues at coordinate 3,823,672 of OX421420.1, read as the reverse complement.
TCCCGAATTGAATGACTCGCCTAGGGCTATTTGATTAGTGTTCAACCACGTGCGGAACTGAAAACAATACAAAAAGGTTATAAATTAATCGTTTCTTTCGGAATACACAAGAGTGTGGTATTAAAATTTTGATAAACCGACATAAGATGATAAATGTAACATCCAAGGTTCAATTTGGGTTGAAGTTTCATAAAGGCGCGGCTGTACACAGAGAGGATGATGTCTTATAATGAGATTCATAATCATCAGCCCTAGGAAGTCTACTACTGAACATAGGCCTCCCCCATACATTTTTAGCGTGACCTATTGTAGGCGGCTTGCATGCACCGTGATTCTGCGACCTTTCCATCTTGAGGGGGACGTCTTTCGCCACGCTTTCTTTCGAACGGGGTTAAAGGCCATTTTTCATGTAACGATGATAAAATGCTGAAGTCAGTATGTATTGTTGTTTGTTAAACTTTCATTAAAAGTTTACCAATTTAACAAATAAATTTAACAAAGCTGAAGTGGCAATGGGCGGGGCACATAGCTCGAAGAACCGACGACCGATGGTGCGTTAAGGTTCTTTAATGGCGACCGCGAACCGGCAAACTTAGTAGAGGACGGCCTCCCACGCGATGGACCGATGATCTGGTCAAGGCGGCGGGAAGCCGATAGATGCAGGCGACTCAGGATCGCTCAGTGTTGAAATCTATTGGGGAGGCCTATGTTCAGCAGTGGACGTCAGATGGCTGAGATGATGATGATGATGAAACTTTTATTGACACAGTTACTGGGAGGGGTTCGTTATATCCGCAAACTTAATCTTGAAATTTGTAGTCTTCAAGACTACTATGTCTATTATGGCTGCAGACTGGATTTAAGTATAAAGATAGCCACAGCTTGTCGTAATTATAAAAAAATTAAGGAGAAGTCCCGCCGAGTGCATTTGTCTAAGCTATATGGTCAAGCGCAGTCATATCTTCCAAGGTTTTCTTTACATGCTCTACGTTTTAAGTTTTTATAACCTACGGTAAAGAGTTCACATCAGCTTCTGTTTTTGAACGTGGTGATATGTCATTGATAAATTTAAACTTATCATCAGTCCAAAACCGTCCTCTGCTGAACAAAGACTTTCCTTTAAACTATCAATGTGACCGACAGAAGGTGGCCTGCGTTAAACGTGATCCTGCGACCTTCATAAAGCCTTCCATCCAGCTTATCAAAGGGCCTCAATTCCAAAACTATTCTGCACCGACGGCCAACATTATCATCTCAGCTATGGCTATGTGACGTCCAGTGCTGAACATAAGGGTACCTCAACAGGTTTCCACACCTAGGGAGCCTGATACGTCTGCATCTTCAGGCTTCCCGCCGCCTAGCCAGACTATAGGTATATCGGGTGGGAAGCTCCTATTTATTATATTACAACGAAATAACCAAATGACTTACATTGTCAAGTTTGTTGAAGTCAGTCATGAACGCGGCCAAGGTTTCGATGACGACACTGAGTCGTGCAGGTCCTCCGTAACTAAAAAGAAATGTCAGTTGTTATCGGTTAAAAGGGTAACAAATATTTTTAAGCACATATATTTTTTAAGCCTAATTTTTTTTTAATGTTACTACTCATAATGTCTTAATTGGTGAAGTGTGGGCGTATACCATTCCTCTGCCTACCCCTTCGGGGAAACATGCGTGAATGGACGTGATATTCTATATAATTATGTGAAAATCTATGTAACCTCTATTATGGAAGAAGGGGGCATCCTATTACAGGTATAATCATACTTAATAGAATGCCTTCATCCACTAATCTATGTTAAAACTGTACGAGATAGCGAAATAAGCATATTTAAATAAATATTTTCTGCCCATTACACTTATTATTCAGTTCCCAGATAAGTATCATTAAGAAATTGTGTTATGGATACTGAACAACGGATAAACATACTTTTGTAAATACATACTTAATATACATAGAAAAACACCTATATTTACTCTTTTTTACTTTCACATCTCGACTCATAATAATATTTGCTCATCCTTGGAAGTTCTGTACGATCATCAAGGTCTGATATGATTGTAGCAAGTGCGTGACAAAAGAATAATGTACGATTATTGAGCTTGTACATGATTTCCCCATGTACGATTATTGAGCTTTTACATGATTTCCCCATGCACAATTATTGAGCTTTTACATGATTTCCCCATGTACGATTATTGAGCTTTTACATGATTTCCCCATGTACGATTATTGAGCTTTTACATGATTTCCCCATGTACGATTATTGAGCTTTTACATGATTTCCCCAAGTGCGTGCTAAAGGAACGCACACTGCGTACATTTGTTGTACCTAGTTTTTTTATAACTTACGCTTCTCTGATCTCTGCAAAGTTCTCGTAGAGGAATTCAAGCACGATGTCTAGGTTCTCTCGGTTGCCTGATAGCGCAAAGGAGATTGCATTTGTGCGGTCGTGAAGGCGGATCCTGTCGTTGGTCAAGGTTTGTTGGAGATAGCTAAAAATAAAAATATTGATTAACTGAATAGTATTAATTTAATTGTATGTTATTAGACATATCTATAATTTATTTCTGCGCCTTTAAAAGTGATTATTCATGCTATGTGTTAGTTTCATGCGGTAGTCTCTTATTATTATTATTTATTTTTTCAGTAAGTACAGGTAATAATAACTTATTTATAACATAGTCCCACAAAACCGTGAGTACGGTTTAACTGCGGGGTCTGATTCTCCGTACATTTTTTTTTCTTGCTTAAGTCTCCATTAAGAGCCACTGCTCACTGGTCTAACCAGATGAGACTGAATTTAAGCTTTATTCTTAGGTCTATCTATGGCAAAACAATTTAAAAAATAGCCAATAATCATAATTTTTTGGACTTTTTTGCATACTTTTTTATTTCGATTGTTTTTTATATTTATGTTTAATTCAGTAGTACAAGTTTTCAATTTGGAATTAATTGAAATATTATTTTTATTAGTGCATTAAGAAGGTTCATTAAGGTGGACACCATTTCAATACAAGTTGAGTTCTTCTTTTACTTAAGTTCTTATTATTCTTGATTTGTGTCAACTATATTTTATACTTATTTTTTGTAATTTTTTTTCTTGCAACTTGTATTGAAAAAATATTTTCTTTCTTTTCTTTTCTTTCCTTTATTATTAAGTGAGTAACTTACTGTTCTAAGGAAGAATTATCCTTGGTGCAGGCGAGGGCTCTAAGAATGACGACCATGTCAGCAGTGTTTTCGGAGTTCATGTACTCGTTGAAGAGGAATTCGTAGTCACTGCTGTTACCCTCGCGAAGACCGACGCAGTACACGTAGCGACGTTGGTTTACTGGCACTCTGTAATAAGATCGGTAATCAGCCCGGGAAACCGTTGCCTCCGGCACCTCATTATAAGGATATATCTGAGATGTCCGACAATATATTGGTTGTGCTAAGTGGGCAACAAGCAAATTGTTGAGATCAGAGTTACTATAAAAGTGTATGTATTGTATGAAATAAACAACGCATTGTATGAAACGCTGGCTTAAAGTTGATAAAACCTGTCGTGGGATGATCGTATGTATGTAAGGAAACCTATCTTATATGAGAGAACACTTGCAATTTTTTTTAACTATAATTCTAAACCCATCTAAAATGGAGCTAGAATAGCAACAGAGTGTGAAATTGGATGCTGTGGCAGTTTGTGGCGTTGCGAGATTGTCGCAAAGTGTTACTGCAGCCCCGGTATATCCACCTAAATAGGTCTTCACCCTGATGTGGTATGGCATAGAGCAAAAATGAAATAATAAAAGACGCTATATATATGAATTTGAAGAACACTAAAATCGTTCATAAAGATTATCCAGTTACATAATTAAAAAAATTAAGGATTGTGCAACGAATTACTCTACATATAGCGGAGGAGGATATTTTAAGAAAACACCTTGAGATTATAAATTATAAGACAAAGGTGGAGCACAGCTGGTATGTAAACAGCAAATAATTACGACAAAGTCACGTAACTTACTACCAGCGCTATGCAGTTTAAAAGTTCCGTGTATACCTTCTTATCCATTTATTACGAAATTACAAACAGACTACTCTTTCTATCAATTGTATAGATTTAATATAATATGCAATATCACTTACAGGTTGCTGGAATTATCTTTCCAATTATTCCACTTCTCAAGGCTGTCTGCAATGCAACCTTCATGTCCGAGATTGCAAGCGAGGTTCATGATCTGCATACGGTTCAGGATGGTCGACGTGGAGTCAGTAGGTAGCTCGTCAAAGCGGAGGCTATCAATCACAGTCTCCAATTGCTCCAGCATGTATCTCTGTTCATACATTAAATATTACATCAGAACATGGCCAATTTCAACAACATTCGTACACGCTACATTATCACTGTAATGAGCGATGGGATTAGAAATTGACTGATAAGAGCCGATTGAGATGTGACAAGATGTGGTTCAGATAGAAAGTCATATTAAGAGGATAAAAAGAAATTCATTAACGAAAGCACATTCAAATGTTAGGAGCATAATAATTTCAATTCCTAATTTTTTTAAGTTTGAACAACCCAACCCAACGGGAGCCAAATTTGTGGCTAGAATCTTAGAAATTGGATGAATGTAATCTCTCCCTATTGCTACAGGAATCACGTATCATAATTTAAAGTATTGCGCTTGTATCATAAACAATTGAAGCGTTACAAATAGGATTGCATAAATAATCGTTTCATATTGACAGAAGGTACTATGAAATATGGCGAATATTTACAAAATAACATTTGAGAAACGAATACAAAACAAAATAAGTTTTAATTGTATGGGCTTGACATAAGCCATGGCTTAATATATAAGCATAATAAGAAGAACCTTTCAGTATATGTATTCAGTATACTAAACGGTTAATAACAACAAAACTACTCGCAATGAATTCTAATGATAAATATGAATGTTACTAGTCTATGTTATTTAAATCTGTACTGAAGATTTTGTACAAGATATTGTTCATGTTTTACCACTTTAAGCAAAATAGTGAGCAGTAACTATATTTTTCCCAAAAACAAGCGATAATTCCGATATAACAAGCGTTTTGTTATATTTGTTTCACCTCTTCTATGAAAAGCAAGTGCAGTGCGTTTAGCGATAGTAAGGTAGTTTAAGGTTAGAAATCGTATCGTATTCAAACATTGTGTGCAGTAGGGAAGCCTGAGGTTTGAATTAAATTTGGTCCCGATGTGTGATCTAGAGATGGAATAACAAATTATAAAATCGAGAAATCTTCGACGACATTTAACTGCTGCGATAATTTGCTGCTTAACAAAAATAAGTCAGGAAGATGATGACTTACAGTGAATTCTATGTGGCCATTTGGAAGATGTTCCAGCCTCCTCCTGATCCAGTCCAACTGGCCAATAGCTCCAGCCCACACATAATAGTCTGTCTCCGAACGCATGAAACGAAGAACGTCGAATGCTCGCTCTTTCGATATGCCTCCAGATCTTATGAAGTAGAGAACGTCGTTGACCATCTGTGAATACATTATAAATGCTTATATTTTTTCCTTACTATCGTCATTTCTTGTTTTTTTCTTTTAATGCATATGCAACTATTGCAAACTAAAATGTACCCTTTGACGCTCAACAGACAAGTTCCATCTTAATTGTGCAACCTGGTTTGAGTACTTAATATTCTATAATTTTTGCTGTTTTTTTTATTTTTTTTCTTATTTTGCTTATTTAAAGAAGATTGTATTCAAAGATTAACAGATTTTTTGTCCCTCTCACACCATAAAAAGTAAATGAGGCAGAAGACTGTAAGAGATCTTTAATATTTTGACAAAACATGAACCAGCCAATAATGTAGATAATAAAACACAGAGGTATGTTTTCCTGCAGTAGCCGTACATACCTGAGCTCGGTTGAGTTTGTTGATACTGTATCTGTTGGTATTGTGTCTGAGGAAAGAGGCAATCATCTCCCAGTTGTGGTCATCGTAGTTGACACGATAGAGACCTGTAAGAACACAATTAAACCTAAATATACCAATATGATAGTACTTTTCATAAACGCACAGGCCAGTGTTGGCCAGTCGCCTATCGCCCCATCAGGGGACATACGAAATTCATAAGTCAATGAAATTTGTGAATGTGGAATCTCAGTCCGGAAGGTCAGCATTGTATTTTATCATTTCGACCTAATAAAGTCCTACTACTAGGCCCCCTCTTACCTACGGGGAGTCGTCTATGTCGACGAAGAGAAATTCTATCGGATAACAGGCAGCAGCGTCATCTTGCGTACTGGCTTGAACTGCGATCACCAACCCGCCTGCCCAATGTGGTGATTATGGGCAAATACCCTTCATATTAACGTAAAATATTGGGTGTATAGGTATCCCACCAAGACTTTCAGAGCTCATGCTAACCTCACCTGTAAGTGGCGCACCAGCCGATCGACGGAAGAGGCTCTAGCGAACGAAACAGTGCCGACCAACTATTTATTTGGCGAAGTGTGGGCGCATTAAATGCCTCTGCCTATCCCTTCGGAGAAACTAGAGTAAATTTATGAATGTATGTATTTTGAAGAGTCTAATGTTCAGCAGTGGACTTAATATGAATGAAATGATGATGACTGGGCATATGCCTTCTCTCAGGAACCAACTGTTTACTAAATATAACTGAAACAATTTCACAACGGTCTCAAGGACCGCGTGGAACTTATGAAAAGTAAAAGTAATAGTAAATAATTTATTGATTCAGGCGTTACTTTGCGGAAATCCATTGTAAGCAAGTGATGGATTAAAAATATCTTTGTAACAATTCCCGCGCTAATATAATTTGCCGAAAAAATCGAGAAACTCGTTTCAGCGTTGGTCGTGAAGACATCGTTGTTCTGAGGCTCCTATCTTACCTGAAGATGCCCTGTGTAAAACACGTGTCGTGTTGAATAATTTCTCGATTTTTTCGGGAAATTATATTAGCGCGGGAATTGTTACAATGATATTTTTAATCCATCATTTGCTTAAAGTAATAGTATCCATGTGGTTTTAGACATGTTATGTAAATGATTTTTTTTTGACAGCTTACCTGATTGAGCAATGTTCAACACAACCCATAAATGTCCAGGAGTGTTTTGAAGAGTAGTGGACCGTTCGCTCAATAAAAACTTAGGAGTGGTGTCATCGAAACCCAATTCGCCTCTGTGGGTCCATGAGACCGGAATGTGCCAAAGTGGCTGCTGCTCTAAGGTTGCTCCGGATACCAAGAATCTTTCCTGAAAAAATACAAACCGTTCTAAGGTATCAGTGTTATTTTAATCAAGTAATAATTTACTACTTAATTAAGGCCTCCTCTCAAAATCAAAGTTAGAGCGATTTGGGGCATATACGTTGACCGCGGGCGGGGTGTCAGAACCTTTTACTACTTTGGCACTGGCCCCCGGCCCCTTTGTCAACAGCGGTGGGCGTCGTCGGAAGATTTTTAGTGGGTAGGACTTCTGGCGGTCGCGTCTGCCGCAATGAGCCCCACACTCCCCTCTTGGTCGCCCTTTGACCGGGAGGCAGTGCGAAAAGGCATTTTGTTGGTCACTGGTTACTGGTCGACCTTGAAGTCGTGAGGGGCTGACCTCCCGGTAGGGCCGAAATGACGATAAGATAAAGGTAACTCTGGGTGCCCCTACTACTGACTACCGGAGAGGAAAGCAAGATCTGTGGAGGGCGCAGCAGACGGGCCAGGGGGGGCCGTCAAGTAGTGCCAGGAGAGTCTTAGGCGGCGGGTTCAGGGGTCCCCTGCTGTCTAACCATAAACCCTCCGAAAAGTCGGCCACACAAGCTATGGCCGCACAATAACTATTTCGCTATGGTTGCTGTAACCATGTGTACCTTTTTAATAAATTAACAAAAGAAAAAAAAATAGTACCTGGGTAATATCAATCACTCCAGTATCCATGTTAACTGTAACGTTGAGAACAGGGGAGCCTGGATTCTGAACCCAGCTGTTCAAAACTTCACCAACATCAACATCTGGGAATCTTCTGGTAAATGATAGGTCTTCCGAAGCTGCTCTTCTTAGGGCATTGTACAGATCTTCAGGGGTCCCAATTCCATAGGCACTGGAAATATAAAAAGTCCATAAAATTCTCTTTGTCTCTCTTCCTCTCCACAAAGAGTCATATGATGTTTTTCCAAACACAAATTTTTGTGGACATTGTCTGGTACAGCAAGTAGAAGAAAGAGCGATAATAATATATGCTTCACTGAGATAAAAATATGCATATGATGTTGTTATGTATAATTCTATCTACGCATTGATAATTCAGCCTGAATGCCGTTCGACATGTAGCAAGCTTGAACGTGAAGCATCATCATCTCAGCCATATGACGTCAACTGCTGAACATAAGCCTTCTCAATTCATTTCCACATTAAGCGATCCTGAGTCGCCTGCATTCATCGGCTTCCCGCCGCCTTGACCAGATCATCGGTCCATCGCATGGGAGGCCGTCCTCTACTACGTGTGCCGGTTCGCGGTTGCCCTAGAAGAACCTTAACGCCCCATCGGTCGTCGGTTCTTCGAGCTATGTGCCCCGCCCATTGCCACTACAGCTTGCAAACTCGCCTCGCTATGTCGGTCACTACAGTCTTCCTATGGATTTCCTCATTTCTGATTCGACAACGTAGGGACACGAACCCGCACTGAGTCTGTGGAGTAAGACCTAAATCTCTGAATGTGTGGAACTACGAGGACCCACTGCGGATTTGCAGAGAATCCGACTACTATCTAACTACTTACTTGTCTCTAAGGTAGTATCTCAATCCCATTCTGAAAGTTCGTGGTCCAAGGAAATGTTCCATCATTCTTAATACTGAAGCTCCTTTGGCATAACTGGCAACACTGAAGTGATTCCAGATAGAAGGATTGTCTACGACTGTACTTAAATTCATTGGAGTAGCGCCTGCCCCAGAATCAAAGTTCAAAGCACTATGCACGTAGTCGACGACGAACTGGTCAGCAAGCTCTAGAGTAGGATCAGCCTGAAATATTACATTTTAAAGGTTAGGTTCTGTACAAATAAGCATCTCACCCTATTAGCTTTCTACAGTTTCTACTAAAAAGTGATCATTCGTTGACAAATCTAGTCGTAAATATGTTGCGGACACACCAACACAGCACAGAAATAGATGTCTGTCTCTCAATAGTATTTAAAATTTACTTTCTTTTATTCAGTTAAATTTCGCTCGCTAATTAATTAAACTCGCTAGTTAGTTATGCCTTTCTTTAAAAGATTTTGGCGCACTGACACTAACCACGATATCATTTACAATTTGGCGCATACGTTTGCTATTCTGGGTAAAGCAGCATTATCAAAAATTTAAGTAATAAACTCACAGCATGAGCACTAAAATATTCGAAGTAGCTAGCAAAAGACTCGTTCAGCCACAAATTTCCCCACCAGAAGCATGTGACAAGGTTTCCAAACCATTTGTGACCCAGCTCGTGAGCCATGATAGTGGCAATGAAAATTTTGTTAATCAAGTTGGTGTTTGCTTTGTCGTACAGAAGATAAGCCTCCCTAAAATAGAATAAGAGAAAAAAATTAAAACAATTGTTTTAGCAAAAATGAAATAAGTAAAGTACAATCAACCCATGAATTAAGGTGAAACAGTAAAATATTAAATAAATAATTGCGTTTGTTCTTGCAAGTGTAAGGGTGCGCCAACACCCGGCGAATGTGCAGCTCGCGAGCCGCAAGCAAACTGACCCCGAGCTGCGCGCTTATATTTTATTTTAGTTCACCGCCCGCATTTGCACATGAAACCATTGTAGTTACTGCATGCGTGCAGCGAGTACGCATTCGCTGGATGTGGATGCACCCAAGAACAGCAAAGCACAAACAAGTTACTAATATACTGCTGAGTTACACAAAAAGCAATTAAAAAGGCGCTCAGGTTGTGCTGGCATGATCTGCTCTTGATTTTAGACACTCCTTTTTCTTCGATAAGGTAAAATATGATAATGAGGGCTATGAATTACCTTAAATCATGCAAATGGGTCATACGTAGCAATAATAATTCTTTCTTTGACATACACATTTTTCGGAGTATGCTTAGGGAGTGTGACTTATATTTAAAGCCACATATTATTCACTACAAAACAGAATACATTATGCACCGACCTGTAATTTACCATACCCCAGTTTTCCATTGCACCAGATGGAAAATCAGGAATGGCAAGATGATCGTTCTTCATAATTTGCCCTTGTCCCATTTCATAGTACTCAATGCCGAGATAATCATCTAGTTCATTGGTGATTGCTAATCCAATTTCGGCAGCGTATTCATGTTGATCAGTGACTCCTGGGCGGGAGATAATTTGGAAAGACTTTTGGGAAGTGGATGTGGCGTTGGTAGCAACGAAGTCGCTGACGGTGAAAGCGACAAGGTAGGCGGAGACGATGGGCGTAGGTGCAAAGGTCTCGGTGACACGCCCGTCGACAACACTGAAAAATTGATAAAATAATATTGATATTTTATTTGAATCATTTTATTTATTAAATAATTAAGTATGTAGTTTCTTTGGCATAATGACTATAAAAAAAAGGTCCCAGTAAGCGGTTATAGGTTTGTCACCTAAAACGTTGTGACAATAATACAATTAGCGAAGTGTGGGTAAATAATATGCCTCTGCTACCCTTTCGGGGATACAGGCGTGATTTTATGTATGTATATATTTATTAACTACCTAGGACATATTATAAGCAAATAAAATTCAATTACTTAACGAAGCATCAAATTGTGAAATTTAATTCAATAAAAAACTCATCAATAAAATTAATAATTTGTACACTTAAAAATAACGAGTTTATAGCCAAAATATTCTTGTATAGATGAATTTGCTTAAATGATTCACCATAGATTTTGATGGAAGCCTTGATGGAGTTCGGGAAATGGTTTCATATTTTAATAGTGTTTCTAGATTTAGTATTAACCCATTACCAGGCAGTGGTCAATATATGACCACCATAAATTGAACCTTATGCGGTTAACTTTGGGTGGAAAACCAATGATTATTTTCAACATGCTCTGCCTGTTAAAGGGTTAAAAATTAGGGAAGAGATCGCTTTTAATAAAAAGACCTCTCAGGTAAACAATTTTTATACCATTACATCATATTGTAGATGTAATATTATTTATATTTATTTGTAAGTTTAAGTCAAAGTTTATAATGTATAGCCGGGTACATTTTGATGAATGCGTGTACAGCACTGTGATTGGCAAACAGATTTAAATTACTATCACAGTACTGTGTATTGCTGTTGTTGTATATTTTTTTAAAATATTCCTATTATTTATAAATAAGTAATATGAATCATTTAATAGAGTTATTGTCTATTCTTTTTTTAAATTGTCACGCGAAACGCTCGCGAAAATTGTTATAGCTGAGGAAGACAAAGACTTTGAATGTGTTTTTCTGATGAACTAAACTACTTATTCTATTTTTGTCACCAAGGTGTCATGTTAATTAATATGCTGTTAATTTATGTCTATAATAGTTTTACAGCTTTATAGTTAAGGGTGACTGAGAAAACTAGATTTGACAGAGCTTAATTATATAAATAAATATAAATATTCTCTTACAATCACACCAATTATTTAGTTCCAAGTTAAGTATCATTAAGAACTTGTGTTATGTATACTAAACAACAGATAAACATACTTAAATCCTTTTTTTTTGTAAATACATACTTAATATACATAGGAAAACACCCAAACCAGAACAAAATTCATGTTCATGCACACAAAGATTTGTCCTGTGTGGGAATCGAACCCACGACCTCTGGAGTGAAGTGCAGGTATACTGACCTCCACGCCATATCGGTCGTCAAATTATAGCTACTTCACATCACTCCACCTTTTTAAAACTTATTACTTACGAGCTAGTAATATCAATCGGCATGTTGGAATAGGACGGTTGCAAGTTTGCATCACGTGTAATCATGATGGTAAATCTTGACTTAAACTGAGGCTCATCGAAGCAAGGGAAGGCCGTCCTTGCGTAGTAGGGCTGGAACTGAGTCGTCGCATAGTATCTGCATTAAAAAATAAAGTGTTATTACGCGGGCTTTGAACGCCAATTTGAAAAATAACTGCAAAAAAAAGAAAAAAAAAACTTCCTGCTGTTATATTTTTTCATACATGGTGGGCAGCATAATGATATTTAAGGTCGTTTGAGTCGCCTTATAGTGCCTCTTACATGGCTACCATGCATAGTAATTACCGGGAGCAATATTTATTTATTTTTATTTTATTTATTTAACAATTTATGTACACACAAAACATATAAAGAAAAAAAAATTATAAAACATTGAGGAGCTGCTTATTCCAAAAGGAATCTCTTCCAGCAGTCCGAAATAAGGAAAAAACATTCAATAGTAGACGACATGTGTAATAAAAGGAACAAAAATAAACTTTATGTATGCTACCACGTATGATAACATAGTATCGTACTTAATACTTTATATAACTTAATGATTAATAACTCAATGACTTGATATAATTCATCAGTCATGTAAGAAATGACATCTTACAGCTCTCTTAAACAGGCCCACATTTTTGCAAGTGTGAATATTGTATTGTGCACGAAAGCTCTCGAAATAAAATGGGTCACCACCAACATCGGTTGTGCCCCAAGGCTTACGCATCCATCAGCCTTTGGCAAAGAATACAACTCGCTTTATTTTGAAATAAACTACTTACTTCATATCGTTTCCCTCGAAGTAGTATCCCCTATAAAATCCTCGGTCATACTGATTGGTGTGGATAGCTCCCAAGTAGTCAATATGAATGGAATAGTTTCCAACGGCGATAGGGTCTGCGAAGTTGATGAAAAGAATTTCATAATAATCATCTTGATCGTAAGGTTCAGGTGATTGTAGGTTGACGGGTCTGTTTTCGGCGTCGTAAACGCTGACAGAATTGATTTTAACTACTTTCTGATGTAGAACAATCTGAGAGAGATCCTCTTGAAGAACCTGAAATAAATTATAAATAAATTTGTTATATAATTTCCATGAAGTTTTATAAGACATTTATAATATTATGTCGTATTTAACAACAAATTAACTATAAATATTGAACAATATATATGTTACGGTAAATGTGAGCAATCGGTAATTATCTATAATTACCGGTAATTATAGATAATCACCAATGCACATGGTAAATGTAGTGAATTATCCACATTTACCGGTAATTATATAAAACTTCCGCGCGACCGTGGTAAATGTCGACATAGGCTTTGGAATTTGTTTGGAATGGAGAGCGAATGGCGCGGGCGGGGCGCGGGGAGGGTGATACTTGCAGCCGCGCACGTTGTGACCTGTCATTTGTTAGCGTATAGCGATTGAGAGCGGTTCGTTGAATTTTCGTTGCAGTAATAAGAAAGTAGTAAGGCTATTTTGAGTTGTATTGTGAATTCTTTGTGTTATTCTTAAGATTCTTTTGTATTGATACAAAATGGGAGATATCGAGTCTACTAAAAAGCGGTTTTATGAAGAAGTTGAAAAATTAATTTCCAAAAAAGCATCAAATAATCAACTGTTTTTAAAGATGCATATTATTCGCTTTTGGCTAATGTAAAGGCGTCCAAGGACAAGAAAACGAACAAGAAACCTGAAGAATATCGAAGATTATTGAGGTATGATACAGTAGAGATTGGAAATATCCAAAAACTTGTAGTTCCAATAAAAAATGAAAGAGACCCAATAATTTACTATACGCACTTAAAGGAGGTATTTGATATAATCCACATAGTCACCTATCCATAGGACATGGGGGCAGAAACCGAATGATGGCGGAACTTAAAAATAAGTACAAAAATATCACCATAGAGCTAATTAATACATATTTAAATCTTTGTGAACCGTGCCAGAAAAAAATGAGTATCCCTAAAAAAGGGCTGGTTGTTAAGCCTATTAAAAGCAACGAATTTAACTCAAGATGCCAAGTTGACCTCATTGACATGCAGTCGCAAGCAGATGGCGATTACAAGTTCATTATGGTATATCAAGACCACCTAACAAAGTTTGTTCAACTTAGAGCTTTAAAAACCAAGACTGCTGAGGAAGTGGCTTACCATTTGCTGGAAGTATTCACAATATTTGGTGCACCGTGTATATTGCACAGCGATAACGGACGAGAATTTGCAAACAAGGTGATTGTGGAATTGTGTCTTAAGTGGGATGAACCAAAGATTGTACATGGAAAGCCACGTCATAGCCAATCACAAGGTTCAGTAGAAAGGGCCAACCAAGATATTAAAAAGATGTTGGCTACTTGGTTAGAAACAAATAAAACCACAAAATGGTCCGAAGGAATAAAATTTTATGCAGTTTATGAAAAATAAAGCTCATCACTCGGGAATAAGTCGTAGCCCCTATGAGGCTATGTTTGGATGTAAAGCAAAAGTGGGCTTGAAAACTTTCTTGCCAGCTCTTGATACAATGTCAGATATTACGAGCGAAGAAGACCTTGAGGCAATGGTAAAAAATCAAAATGGACAAGCCAGCGAAGATATGGATACTAATTTAGAGGGCAGTATAAATAACGACATTCATACCGAGATTACAACACAACAAGCGACTATTGAATCAGGACCTTCGGATAGGGAGGAGTCAATTTCGACTAATCAAGTAAAGGAAGATGATGATGGTAACAATGTAGAAAAAGATAAAGATGAAGAGAATATTTATGAACCAAATGAAACTGAAAATAACCCTGAAAGTAAGAATGAACAAGTTTTTAGCGAAAATACAGCTGTACAGGCAATACATATATGTTCTCGAAAAATTAAAGAAGCTAGAATCGGTGCTAGACAATCGCTAGAAAAGCAGGCTGAAAAAATGATAAAAGCCTTAAATGCTAAATTTCCCGCTGTAGAAATAGGCCAATGCGTAAGAATTAAGGTACCAGACGTAGATCGAGCCAAATCAGATGGCCGAAATATAATAGCCGTTGTAATTTCAATCGAGAATGAAAATCTTTACAAACTCGGTACGAAATATGGGATTTTAAGCCAGTTGTACTCAAGAAATGAATTCGGTGTCTGCAAAGAACGATTTATCACAATAGAAGAAGTTCCAGAAACTAATATAACTCTGAGAGAATGCGCTCGTAAGGATTCAAATTTAGGTAGACAAGGTTTTCAGCATTGCAATTGTACTTCAAATCGCTGCAAATGCAAGAAAACACAAATACTTTGCAATTCCAAATGTCACAAATCTCGGACCTGCAGAAATAAATAAAAGATAAAGAATTTTAAGAGTCTTACTGATAGTTGCCTGTCAATTTGTTAATTTTGTTTGATCCTAATTGTATAAGTTTATTTTTTTCTTGATATTTAATTTGTTAATTTAATAAGAATATATTTTATGTTTTGTTTAACAAAACAGAAGCTTTGATCTCTTGATATTTGAGAAGTATTATTATTGTTTGACTGATGTTGTTTGTAACCAAATTTTATTATATTTAAGAGTAGAATTGTTTTTATTTCAATAAACATTTGATTCCGATGTTTGATTTACTATATTTACTAAAGGGGTAAGGTAATTTTATATAATTTCCGGTAAATGTGAATAATTCGAAAGTTTTTACAACCTTTACCACGAGCACTGGTTATTATGCATAATTCCCGGTAATTATACATAATAACCGCACTATCCACATTTACCGTAACATATATATTTTTAATATAGGTTACATGCAGTTTTATTAAACATACATCTTAATAATTCAATGATTACCATGTCTAATAATAAAAAACTTATAAACTAAATCAAGACCATTATATTTACTTTGAATATAATTTAAACACAGTTTTACAAGACATTAAAACTTCGCTTTCAATGAAAAAATGTAAAGATGATAATTCATTTAAATATTTCCTGTGTATATAAACAAAATTCACGGTCCTAAAACTCGGCAGCGGTTGGCTCATCCAACCGCTGCCAGCCGTTTTGGACCTGAGACTTGGACCAGATCTAAAAATCGAGTCTCTGGCGTGCCTTTGGAGAGAACTATCTCCAGGAGTGGACAAATGTAGGCTGATGATGATGATGATGAAATCCAAAACTGTCAGAAAGCTCACTGTAAAATTATGGATTTGCGTCAGTATTAACAATAAACAGACATAAATATTTTTTTTACAATAACACAAATTATTTACGTTGTTCCAAGATAAGTATCATTAAGCACTTGTGATAATATGGATACTGAATAACTGATACACTTACAATTATACTTCATTTACCTAAGAAATCACCCAGACCAGAACAAATATTCATGTTTATGCACAAACAATTTTGTTGGGTGGGAATCGAACTCACGACCTTAGGAGTGGAGTGCGGATATACTCGCCTCTACGCCATATCGGTCGTCGAGTACAACTTTAGTTGTATTTCGTTATAATCTCAGACCGACCGACGTCCAGTGGGACGTGGGGCTGAGATGATGATGATAACGATAACTGGCACGAGCTTCCTCTCACGAACCAAGTTGAGATGTCATACTCCACCACGCGAACCCAGTGCGAATGAGCAGAATCAAGTGTCTTTAAGAAGTTTATAACATAACATAGTGATGTTAAGTCTAACGACTACCACATATATTTATAACCGGGACCAATATCTTAACGTGCCCTTCGCAGCACGGAAGCGTCGATATCAAAAGCCACATAAGCGGTCCCCCATCCAAAGAGAGAACTCTGTGAACTCTGCTTTACTTTGACGATCGATTACGACCGCGGAGCTACGAGCGCATCATAGCTTTGTTTACATAAGTAAAACTTCTGAAGTTTTATGAATTTTAGGTCTCTATATGACAATCATAGCTGATACTATTAACTGCGTGCTTTATGCAAAGTTTTGGTACCAATTCCCACACAGGAATTAAAATATCTTAGCTCGTCTATTATATAGATTTTGTCTTTTTCTGTCTGTTTTATGTATACCTGTTATTTCTTTCTTTTTTAATGTGACACGTCATAATAACTACATCCTGCCTGATGGTAAGCAGTCGATGCAGTTAAAAAATATATATTTCATTGATATTTAGTAACGAATCACTTGATAAATTCCGAATTAAAAAGAGATAAGTAGATTATTAATGTAATCGGCGAAAGATAAGATGTCTCAATGATTAAGTTGACGACTAAGTCGATAATACCTTGGTATTTTGTATGTTGCATGACGTCGGTATATACTTGTAGTATTAAAATTGGAATCATTGGGTGTATAAGAATCCTACCAACATCTAAGGAGTTTAAGCCAATCTCACCTGTAAGTGGTGCCGATCAACGGACAAGGCTCTGGCAGACATAAAAGTTCCCGAGAACCGGCTATAGACTCGCCATCTATTACATGGGACTAATAATAAAATTGACGAAATGTGGGCTTGTAATATGCCTCTGCCTACCCCTTTGGGGAAACAGGCGTGAATGTACTTAATTGGAATTAAAAACGTTTCTATATTTACTTTTGAGATGAGGCAGATATAATAGGCAGTTCGTAGCTTTGCAATACTAGGTCGGAAACGAAGAAATTTTGAACTTTGAAGTTCAATAATGTCAGTTCACAGATGTCGGACCTTTCAAAGATGTGAGACCTTGGACGGGTGACCATATGTGGCATAAGATATCAAGCACTCCCGTGCTTCGGAAAGCACCAAGTTGTTGATTCCGGTTATCGCTTTATATTGCCATTATGTGGAGAGGTCATATTTGGTAGCTCGAAAATGTCAACGAAAGGAGAAGAAGAATTAGATAGGTTTCATTACGAATATATAGATAAAGTTATCAGTTCCTAATTAATCGTTAGTTTAATGCAATACGATGAGAATAATGCAAAGCAACATTTTAAAATCTTGCATTAATTGGTTAAGCTTTAGAGATGAAAAACTGCAAGACTTTATATCCTCCCCAGTCTGTGATACACTAAGGGTGGATTTCACCAACATCCAACTTATACGAGAATAGCTATCCCAGTATAACTTTACTCTTAGGATTTAATCTACGGCTAACTTTGGTTTCATTTCACCAGATTATTCTATGGATAAGTTACTCTCGCATAGTTACTCTGTGACGATGAATGAATGAAACGAACAAAAGTATTAACCACCAAGCATAAAAGTACATTCAGTGGCATACTTATGCAATGGCGCTGCGTATTTTTAATTTACCTGGGTAATATGCATGCTTGACGTTTTGAATAACCTCAAATATTGTGTTGTGTTGATTGTTCGTTGCTGTAGTTGTATTGTTTGTTTAAAAAAATATTATTTTAATTATTTGTTAAATAACGATGATTTTTGTCAACAAATTATACACAGACGCTTTTGACAAACGAAATCTTATGGCGAAATCGTTGTCGTCGTAATCTTCAAAGTAATATGCCCTTTCTTTAAACCATCTTGGGCGAGGGCCAAAATAATCTTCATCACTATCAGATTCGTCAATAAATTGATTCAAACATAACGCCATTTTGTTAGGTTAGGCACCTATAAAATTTGTACGTGACAGTTGTTATGACGCAACTTATTCTTCGAATAACAGCTAACTCTGCCGAAATCGGCGGTATAAGAATTAACTCTAGTATAGTGAATTTATCCTTGGGTTAAACGTTGGTGAAATGTAAAGTTCGTTTACTCTCGAGTAATTAGCGATTTACTCTCGGAATAGGACTTATACTACGTTGGTGAAATCCGCCCTAATAAACCGTAATTTAAATGTATTTTATTTTGTTTTTATTCCTACTCGGGTTATTGATTATTCGTATAATTAATGCATGTTTAAACTTGGTGTTAAGTTTGAAGAAGAGATATTAAAGTTTCAATAATGCTTTAACCCTTTTTCTGGTAAATACTTTTTAACTCATTGACACTTCTTAGCACGGGCCTCCCTCTTACAAACATGGTGACAGAGTTTCAGGACTTTCAGATCATACATCACTGCCAGGACTCAGCAATCTCTTTTTTAAGACCTATTTACACAACATAGCTGCAATAATGATATTGAAGCAGAGAAGTGCTTAAAAATAATTTGTGATACTCACCTCAACAAACAAATCTACTTTTCCTTTAAATGATGCATCATCCAGATCCACATCCAGGTCTACAATGATTTCTCTGGGTTGAACGGTATCTGTTAGACGGTAATTGGGTTCATCCAGATTGGTGCTGTATTGACCCAATTCAAAGTTAAAATCATTTTGGTATTCTTGAGGAACCGCTACTACGCCTCCCAAGAGGAGACACGCAAGTAACGGGAAGTACATTTTTGAGCGGTCTAAAAAATTAAACATAAATTATAAGATATTTAGTAAGGGACTCGCCATTTCAAAACTATCAATCACCACTTGCGACAATTTTGACCAAAAAATAAAAAATACCGAAAATCACAGTTTAAGTTTATTCATTGTAAGTATAATTAAAATAGGAAAGAAGGTACAAATTATCTCTGTCTACCCTACTTTTTATGTTAAGTTTTAAAAAGAATTATATGGGGTATCATTTTTGAGGTAATATTTCAAATGAAAAATTTAAACAGCTCTAATATTATTTTGGATATTCGATTGTTGAACATCTATTGCCGTGTGGAATTTATCAGACATTAAGTCTATTGTTAACATTATTTTGGCTTATTGTTAATATTTAAATACAGCTGAACAACAAACTTATACCAGAAAATTTTATCAGATTCATTTTCATGGAAAATTTGTGCTCACACTTCAAATAATTTTGCAGTGCATGGCACTCACCGATTATATCTACAGTGATAATATCATGTTCTGACCCAAAAAGATATATTTAAGTTTATTTGTTAGTTAAGCTTAAGTATGAATGAAAACGCTTAAAATATTATTTTCAATACCAAAAAACGATTATTTCATGCTTTAATAATCAAATTATAGATAGTTCTTACCCTAAGCTACCGCGACAGCACCTTACTACTAAATAAAGACTAATACAGACCCAAATTTCATATTTATCAGTAATAATCACCTAATTATCTTCAAGTTTAATGATTCGATTAATACCATGAAATTATCGCGATTTATGTACGAAGTCGACTGAATATCTAATAACAATCGTCGATAGCTTATCATCATTTACTTGTATTATGGAAGTTTTTTATATTGTCTTTAAAATAGCATTTACTTATGTAGGCATGTCCGTTGTGGTCCGGCCTAGTATAGAGCCACCCTTTCTCATCTCACAAGGAATCGTAGGATTCGACGAAAAAAAAATCTATCTGGCTTAAACTGCGATCACCAACCCGTCTGCCCAACGTGGTGGTTATAGGCAAATAAATTACCCCCAATAGAATGTAATCTATTGGAGAGGCCAATGTTAACATTGGACTTATAAGACTGATAATCATGGAAGTCATAATCATCACACATAAACTGTTTTCTGTGCCAACCCGCCGAACCGTAGCACGCTCAAAATCACCCATTCCGCGGACACTCAACGCACTTAATGCCATCCTGGATGCAGCACCCGACTGTGATTTGTTTGCGGATGGCCTGAGATTTTGTCAGTGTGTCTGAGGTATTGTGAGAGAATGGGATAAAAGAAGTTTTTATGTGTGAGATTTTAAAATTATATTTAACTTATACTCTTTCGATAATTAGTGTAATTGATGTATTCCGTTCTGATCAAATAAATAAATCACTTTAGCTTAAGTCACACAACTGAGGGACTTGAGCTAAAGTTCTCACGAACCAAGGTAAAAGGCACTCGGGTCCACCACGCGAATCCAGTGCGGAATGATAAAGGCAGGTGTCACATTCCGCTGTTCGAACTTTTCAAGTGGCCCAACAGGGCTCAGTCCTTGGCTTGAGTATATCTAAGTGATAACTAGGGCCAACGACTAAACATATGTTCCAAAGCACGGAAATACTGACCAAGGTGAACAATGCTTTCTTTAATGATCGTTTTCAACCCCATCGCCTATCATAGACTCAGGAGCATTTTAAAGTCATAGTCGCCTCATTACTTAACTCCATTTAATGCAGTGCCGTGCGTTACTGTCCTAGTATAGAGCCATCCTCTCTAATCTCATGGGAAGTCGTAAGAGTCGTCAAAGAGGAACCTTACCGGATGATAGGCAGCAGCGTTATCCTGCGTACTGGCTTGAATTACGATCAGCAACCCATCTGCCCAGTGTGGTGATTATGGGCAAATATCTCTAATAGAATGTAATCTATTGGGGACTGATGTTCAGCATTGGTCTAATAAGGCTGTTATGATGATTCAATTCAATATATTTTTTGCAGCTTTGTTGTACAAATTGGTCTTAACAGAAAGGGTGGTCTCAAAAATAGGCTTTGCTTTAGGCAGAAATAACAAGGTATACGTAGTTAACAATGTTGTATTGGAAAACAATTGAGGAGGACAATGTTCAGCAGTTGACTTTAAATGGCTTATTATGATGAACGTAAATGTTCGAAGCGAAAAAGCGTTATCAAAAGTCTAGAAAATGCCAAAATATAAAAAAAAGTAAGAACATAAATATTTTTCTGATTACAATCACCATATTCTTTATTTCATTATAAATTGTAATATTTATTTTTCTGCAAACAGTTGCTAGGTTAGTTTATATTGGTAATAAAAACTAGAGATGTGCTTAAGTAAACTCAATCAATCGGTTAGAATCGTATATAATCGTAACTTCTATCCGAGTAATTTGGCACTATAATACGCATTTCTGTCTCTATATATTATATTACCTAATTTTCACTTTTTTAATTACCGCCGATACCATCGTTATCCGAAATTTTGTATTATAGTGTTAACTTACTTACATAGTTCTCAATTTGCTTTTATAGTTTGTTTGTATTTTGGTGACCTGCTGAACTATGTCAGCAATTTGCAATTCATACAGCAAACTTATTTTTAGTACAAGTATGTAAAAGCCGAATTCGTGTCATAGGTGAGAATAAAATTACATATCAGTAGCCATAATCATATCAGTAGCCATAATCATATCAGTATTTAAAGTACACTGCTGAATATTATCCCCCCAATGAATGGTTGTCATTACGTTAAGCAGGCGAAGATCGCAGTTCAAGTCAGTACGCAGGATGAAACTGCAGCCTATCTTCAGTAGGATTTCTCCTAGTCGACTCTTACGACTTCCCAAGAGATTCAAGGGGCTGAAAGTATTCAAGGCTGGTACCACTCGGCATACCTGGATATTGGATTTCAGTAGCCATATTTGGATTTTATTCATAAAATGCATTGATGCTAAATAAAAGGACTAATCACAAAAGTATTTATTTTGTGTAGAATATTTTCTTCTCAGACAGGAAAATAATTTTAGCATTTAACAGATGTTCGTATTATTCTGGTATTTATCATATATTAGTTATACCTATAGCGTTCTTTTTAATAATTAATTCTAATTAGTACAAAATTTGTTGTTAGTTTTTGGACATTTTTGTTGGTTTGGATTATATTATAAACAGGTGTCAGAGCTAGAACGACTACGAGATTTTCAGAACAGAAAAGAAGAAAAAGAAACGGTATATATCTTTGGCAATCCAGACGGTTCCATATCAAATGTATACTCCACTTAATTAGTAACTGCTAACTACCATAAATTCAATCAAATCAAAACTGTCGAAGTACACAAATCTTACAGATCTATGAAGTCAAATGAATGCATATTAATTTAAGAATAAATGAGTTTGACACAACATACCTTTATTTAAAACGTAAATTTATTGAGAAGACAAAAATTTTATTAAAAAAGAATAAATTTATTATACAACTTATTAATTCGGATCTAGAATCAAAAAGTGATTATATATTTTTGTGACAATTTTGTACAAAATTATTAAAAAATGAATGTTTTATTTCATATTAATATTTTGTTTTCATCATGATACCACTTTGATGTTATTTTTGAAAAATCAGTTTAATAATAAATCCGATTTCATTATTCTACATAATCTTCTCGATACCAATAAAATATCGATTTTTTTCAATAGACGAGCATCACTATTAATGTCAAACTCGAACTCACCTTATCTGAGTTCATTAATTCATCTTATCATTAATAAAATACCAACTAAAGTTTATATAGTTACCAAATATAGTTTGTATTTTTTATATGAAGTGAAATTGGTTTCTTTATTTAGAATGACTATTAAATTTTATACGGCATACGTTGCAAATGTGTAGTATTTTCATATTAAAGACTCGTAGGTATTGTGTGGTCATTATTAACTTGTATTTTTATATAAATGTTAAAATACTTTGAATTACCAACATATACATCAAAAGTATGTTTATTTTTAGAGGTACGCATTTTGTGCAAATTTCATGTAAATAACCCAATATTGCACAGATTCTGTCTTTGTATTCATCCGTTAAATCCGTCCATCTCATTAAAATTTATGACGAATAAAAGTATTCGCAATATTTTTGTTATATTTCTCCTCAATAGATGGCGCTACTAGTCTAATCGATCTACTATTTAGGAATAATACATATCTACATATATTCACGCCTGTTTCTCCGAAAGGGTAGGCAGAGGCATATTATAAGCCCACACTTTGCCAATTATATTGTTGGTCCCACGTAATAGGTGGCGAGCCTATTGATGTAATATTTCTATAATTATTACATAATTTTATCCATGTTTCGAAACTCTGACATAAAATATCTATTTAAGTTCCCCTATCGTAGTAGTAGGTCCTGCCAAATAATATTTTTTTATCATATTCAGATGCCAAAACATGTCACGAAGGCAATACTTCTATTAAATGTTCATGGAAAATTTATTTCGATAAACTGCATGACCTTGAATTATTTAGCTTAAATTTTAAAACCAATTAGGAAAGAATATAAATAAATCTTATTATCAAAATGATGAAGTGTGCATTTTTGTTATCTCTAGTTTTTATTAATAATATCAAGTAGACGATTAACTTCCTCATTCACGTAACCTCAGGCCACGCACCAAATTAGCCACGCCATTCACAAAGCTGCATTTAGTGTCCAACAATGTCCATTAAAATATATAACAGACTACCAAAATATATAAAAGAAATACAAAAACAAATAGATTTTATTAGGGAGTAAAAAAAATATTTAATACACAAATGTTTTTTTTTATAATTTAGATAAATACAATTGTTGCCTAACAGTTAAAAATAGCTTTGGCTTTTTGTGTAAAATACTACAATACTTATATAAAGTATAAATCGAATACTTGTGTTTGTCAGCCACTATTATTAGGTTTTTATTTTTAAGTTTCATTTTATATTGCGTTTAATGCCCTTGCAGGACTGATTTGATTGATACCTTTATATGTCTAAGATCCTTATCACTTCATTCCTTATTCTATCACTCAATTTCACACTAAGAATACTTCTGAGTGCTCTCATCTCTACTGCATTAATCTTACTCTCATGTTTTTTCTGCCATAACCAACATTCGCTTCCATACATTAGTGTAGGTACAAACACACCTCTATGAACTGCCAGACGTGCTTTTTCAGACACTTTCTGACTGCTTACAAAGGCGTGAAGTGCCCCATTCAACATGTTTCCAGCATTCACTCTTCTATCGATATCGCTTTCACACTTTCCATCTCTCGTAAATTTCGATCCCAAATACACAAACTCATTCACTTGTTCTACTTTCTCACTTCCGAATAAAATTTCACAATCTGTCACTTACTAACGTTTACTTTCATTCCTTTCGCTATTAAAGACTCTTGGACTATAGTCACCATCTCCTGAAACTCTTCAGCCGACGACGCAAGCAAAACTTGGTCATCAGCATATAGAAGGCATTTGATGAGCGACTCGTTCACTCTCAACCCTTTAGCACACTCTTTCAAACCAAAAAGGCAATTGTCCAAAAATAGGTTGAACAGCCAGGGTGACGCTACACATCCCTGTCTAACACCTTTACAGATGTTAAACCAGTCCGTGCACGTCCCATTAATCCTGACACAGGCGCTGGAATCCATATAAAGAGATTTTAACGCCCGTATCAGGACACTGCTCACTCCATTTTGAGATAATGCCGACCACAACTCATTTCTCGCCACTCTATCATAGGCCTTTTCCAAATCTATGAACGTGCAATAGATCTTTTGGTGTTTCTCCAAGAACTTTTGGACTATACACCGTAAGGAAAATCGTCCGTTAGAAAATTTCTTCGTCGACTTTTACGACTCCTCGTGGGATGAGAGGGGGTGCCATTATTCAAGACCGGTACCACACGGCACCACTATAATATTTAACTCAACCTAAAAATGCTAAAAGGTCGCAATGAAGTTACTTCAACTATACTCGTATTTTTGGATGCATTTATCGCTTAACTACTTTGAAATTTTACTTTGGAAATGTTATTATCCTATATTTACTGCTTACTTTTAATCTCTTCATGACTTTTATCATCATGAATCATAATGAACAGTTGTTTGGCTTCGCCTATTAATTTATTGGATAACCATCGGGATCTTTGAAACGCCAGTGCCTACTATTTATAGGTTTCCCCTTTGTTCTTTTTTAGCTTTTAAAAGTGACTTGTCATAATGATCACCTCCAGCCTGATGGTAAGCTGTCGATGCCAGCAAAATGAGAGCGCGCCATAATTACATACTTTCACGCCTATAGTATTACTAAAGGGCAAGGCAATGCAAGGGTAGAGGCATATTATAAGCTCACAGCTCGCCAATTATATTGTTGGTCCTACGTAATAGGTGGCGAGCCAACTGGCGCTTTTCAGGAACTATTTATTATGTTTGCTAGAGCCTCGGCTAGGGCTCTTTAGATGTCAGTAGGATCCCTATACACCATACCATGCTCTCCATACCTTTGAAAATGAGAGTACTGGTTCCGCTCATTGGCCATTGTGCGCTTAAACCCATTCATGATGGCCTGCTTAAATGTTGTAAACGCCCCACTTAAAATACCTCGAGTATTAAATGTCATCATAGCTTGAGTATCCCATGCTCAACTAAATGTCTTTGCGGTGGTGGCGTCATGCGTCGGGTCGTACCGTTCCCTAAAATATAGTTGAGCGAAATGATGGCTGATTCATGAGTCATACTCGTGAACGGGTGCCGCCAGTGGGGTCTGGTCTGCTCATGTCTACTATGTTTATTCGTAGTCAAGCTCGTATAACTTAAAGAAAAAGTTATTTTCTTCTTTTATTTTAAATCTTGTGACTTGTGAGATTTTTTGTAGACTTGTCAAATTGTCTTACTTCTAAGTACATTTTCTTATAACTGGCGGAAAACTAACTTTGACGATTTTCTTGCCCGTTCTTTTACGATCTAGCTCCCACCCGCAGTGAATGGGCGCGCTAGTTTTGAAGTTTTGACCTTCATAAGAGCTCTTTTGAGCCAAACTTGAATAAATGATTTTGACTTTTTGACCAGGGACTGTTGGAGTTGGAAAACACATTCGCGATAGAGAACTAGTAT
The DNA here is from genome assembly GCA_949126915.1 of Musotima nitidalis. Classification (NCBI taxonomy): domain Eukaryota; kingdom Metazoa; phylum Arthropoda; class Insecta; order Lepidoptera; family Crambidae; genus Musotima; species Musotima nitidalis. Next base: position 3,797,182 of record OX421420.1, on the reverse strand, counting down.
GGCGCACATGTACAATGATTATAATATAACATATATGCACTCCAGAGCTAAGGCCGTGGGGGGAGGCCATACACAGGACAAATTTTCATGTTTAGGAATGTGTTTTAAATTGAAAGGGTATTTTTGAAGTATGCTTTCACAACGGAAGATAGTCATTTGATGATTTTTCATCCGAAAAAAAAGCGGAACATTTAAATATGTTTATTCAATGGTTCATAGTACAGGCTCTGTTCAGTGTGGGCTTAGATGTCGCTTTGGGAGATTTCCCAAATATTTATTTTAAGAAATTATAATCGATAGTTACTATAAAGGTTATACGTTCCTAATTGTTAGACCACGTCAGAAGTCCTATGGGGCAACTTGTATAATTTTAACAGCATATCACACCACTTACCATCTCCGCTAATCTGCACTGAGTCAGCAATGGTGGCGCACTGCTTTGAGTCCCTTTCACCTTAGTTTGTGAGTGGAGGCCTGTGTTCAAAGCAGTGGTGGAGTCCCTCAATTCTTCCCATTTTAGTTTTTAAGTGGTGGCCTGTATTTTAAGCATTGGTGGAGTATCTGAATCCTTCTCACCTTAGATTGTGAGTGGAGGCTTATTCTCAAAACAGTGGTGGATTCCCTGAATCCCTTTCATCTTATTTTGTGAGTGAGGTCCGTTCTCAGAATTAGGTAGACTAATTATTCGAAATTGGCATAGATTAAAATATTAAGAATATTTAAATTACCTCTAGCACGGCCATTAACTTTAAGCGGTCTCGAAACGACTGCCTTCGATAAATACTTTTTTAGCTTTTTAACGGCACCCGTTCACGAGTATGACTCATGAATCAGCCATCATTTCGCTCAACTATATTTTAGGGAACGTAACGACCCGACGCATGACGCCACCACCGCAAAGACATTTAGTTGAGCATGGCATACTCAAGCTATGATGACATTAAATACTCGAGTTATTTTAAGTGGGGCGTTTACAACATTTAAGCAGGCCATCATGAATGGGTTTAAGCGTATCAGTATAGCAGAATTTACGAATGTCAGTCCTCGGGCCTTTTAATACCGAGCGCTTCCGTGCGTCGGAACGTACATTCAGCCGTTGGTCTCGGTTATAACTATACCTGCGCGTAAAGAGCGGTGGCTCGGAAGAACTGGCACTTATATTCACTTACACTTAATATTTGTATGTATTTAAATTGTTTTGTTGTATATAAGTGAATATAAGCTTTGTGATTTCAATGTAATAATGTTTCTATTCTTTTTTTATGTAAATATTAAATTTTGATATTTTTAAGTACTATGTATATAGTTTATCAAATAAATAATTTTTGACTTTGACATGGTAAGTGTTAACCCAAGTTAGTGGCCCTATAACCACAGAATGGCGTCAGGTAAGGTGCCAATTCGCACTGGGGCCGCATAATCATCTCCGCCGATTAACGTTCCACTACTAATCACAGGCCTCCTCTCACATATCAAGATATTGGATAATACTCCACTACGCGGACTCAATGCGGTTTTGCCGGAGGCAAGTGTATGACGACCTGTTAGATTTTTTCATGCCGCCCAATTAGGCCTCTTACATTGCTTAAAGACTACCACGTTTATTGATAACCGGGATCAGTGTCTTAACGTGCCTTCCGAAGCACGTATGCTGTGGCCGCATGGTGGATAATAAACTGATTGTTTTTGAATTTTTATGTTATTTGAGGGGAAAATTATAATTGTAGAGGTTGGAGAGTATAAAAGTTAATATTAACTGGAACTGATCTAATCAAATCTATCTAACCATTACCGAAATGAAAGAAAAACAAAACATGATGCGATAACTCCAAATAAATTAGAATTAGAGCAGGAGGATGATGATAACGAGGACTATACCTTCAGAGATTGAAAATAAACAGACATTAATTTTTTTTTACAGATTATTTTATTTATTGTTGTTTAAATCTTATATCGAATGCTCACAACTCTTATGTCATAGTGGGTAAAGTTGTCACCACCCACCAATTTCCATTACCCAAATGTCACATCGAACAGCTTCCCATCATGGTGAAATAACAGTAAATAGTTTAGCATTTGTAGTCTATAGGGTTTATAGGGATCCTACCAAGACCTGAGGAGCCCAAGCCAACCTCACCTGCAAGTGGTGCACCTGCCGATCAGCGGACGAAGCCCTGGCGAATATAACAGTGCCCGGAAAGCGGCAATAGGCTCGCCACCTATTACGTGGGACCAACTATATAACTGGCGAAGTGTGAGCGTATAATATGCCTCTGCCTAATTCTTTGGGGACACAGGTGTGAATTAATGTATGTATATATTTTTAGTCTATGTGATGAAAATGATAACCTAATGGAAGTCTGTAAGAAGCATCTAGTTCAGAAAGTTGATAGCCAGAGTGGCAATGAGAGCTATGATGCTTAATGAAGTGGTGGCAGCGCCATCTTCAGGTGTAGTGCTAGGAATTTCAGTGGTAGTAGACGTAGACGTTGCCTCAGCTTCGCTGGTCGGAGGCTCAGTGGTGGTAGGATCAGTTGCTTCCACAATCTCCAGGTCAGAATAGCCAATTTCCACATATTGGGCGATTTCAGGCAAGCGCTCGGCTGACCAGACCAAGTTGTTATATGCAACTGCTACACCATTAGCTGCTGCGTTCAGTGAGGTTGTTCCAATCAGATCGCTGTTTTCTTGTAACCATTCTTCGAACTGCAAGTAAGATGCGAAATGTTATTATATTGCTTCAAGAGCATGTAAAGTTTGATTAAGGCTTTTTAAATTTACTAAATTAACTACCTTCACCTCCCCTAGAACTTGAATTAAGCGATGACCTCAGGGACACCTTGACGATCATGAGTTTTATATGGCTTACGTGCATACTCTCCATATAAAACCTTCTTTTTATCAAGAGATAATATCTGTGATAAATACTATACTATATCTTACTCAGGGTGTATAGGGATCTTACCAAGACCTAAGGAGCCATAGCTAATCTCACCTGCAAGTGGTGCACCTGCCGATCAACGGACGAGGCTCTGGCGAACGAAACAGTGGGACCTGTATATTACGTGGGACCAACTAAACATATAATTAGCGAAGTTTTGGCGTATGATATGCATCTGCCTACCCCTTCGGGGATACAGTGGTGAATGTATGTATGTATGTATATGCATATCTTACTTTCAGGGTAAAACCTCAAACGATGACCTTTGCAAATTGTAATTTAAATCTATTTTGAAGTTTAAGCGATAAAAGGTAAAAAACTAACACGTATATGAATTCATTCGTTATCTAATATAGAGATAATGAATATGATTAAAAAAGTAAATTACCTCGGTTACATCGTTATCATGCAGCAGACGTTGAGCAATAGTACTTAAAGGTGATGATAGACTACCTAATCTGTAAAAAATATTATAAGTTTATAAAAAGTGCTCCCAGGTTTAAGTTATAAACAAATCAACGAAACAAAGATAAAGGCAATTAAATTTCTGCTATTTCGAGACAAAATATAAGGCACGGAAGAAAAAATAGCCCTATTCAATTCCCTTGAAAAATTCTAACTGCAGGACCCCACATATATGTCTATACGTTGTGGAAATATTTACGTTATTACTTTGAAATGATGACGATGAATACTTACGCAGTTTGTGTTATTTCAACGTTTCTCTTCAGCCAGTTAAAAGCTCTCATCGTGTTGACTTCATTGCGTGCTATAGCTGAATTGAGAGCAGTACTGAAGTCCTGTGGGCGAATCAAGTCCTCGTCTGATACAATAGCATCCAGGAATCGCTCCAGACTTTCCTCATCTGTGGTGCACCCAGCTTTTTGCAGCATGACAATTTCTTCGCTGGCCAAGTCATTAGCAATATAACGGCTCCAGAAATAGTCGAAATCTACAGCTGTACCTTGGCGGAGACCGACGCAGTACACCCAAGGACGCATGTTCGCTGGAATACTATAACAAATACTATATAGTTACTACCTTCTAATGTTGTGTAAAAGACCGCGGGGTCAAATCTCATCTAGAGTCTTTACGACCATATGTTATCTATGCTATTATAGCTGGTGACTACTATTATATTTAAGCCTGTGTGCATAACCATAGTCAAATGCTAAGACAACATTTCTTAGAAAAATAAATTTTGCGCCTGAAAAACTGAAAGGCAAAAGGTTTGTACTATGTAAGGAGCAGAGACGAACACATGAATTGAGTATGTGAATATGACCGAGAAAATGGTAGGTTAGTCCGTGCATGACGAATAAGAGCGACCCCAGATCAACTGGGACCAGGGCAGAAAGGTGAAGATGAACATTATGTAAACAATACATATGATCATATTAGTCATATACAGTCCACTGCTGCACATTGGACTCCCGAAATGTTGGGGATATTCGCCCATAATCACCACCCTGGGTAGGCGGTATGGTGATCGCAGTTCAAGCCAGTACGGAGAGTAACACGACACGGCACATATATGAAAATGGTTACCTATTGAAACGCAAAACGTTTTTGACCATATAATGAAAATGCATAATGTTGATCACCATATTCGTCACTTGCCATACCGCTATAAAACATAACGATATAACGCATATCATCATATCGCCGAATTTTGACACGCAGAATCATTAAAAGGCATAATTTAGATAAGCATAGGTATTGAAAGGCATATTTTTTGTTGGACATAGTTATACTGAATCATACTTATTATTATTTATGAAAATTAACAATAATAGTCAGGTGGGCAAATTGTATATGACTATAATAAGAAAATACTTTTTAATGGAAAGAAAAAAAAATAACCTCAACCTTACCCAATAAGAGAAGTTTATTGCCATAATTTTAAAAGACATACATCATATTATGGCATAAAGATCCAAAAGCATAACATCCTTTTCCATAACATATTACTACGCATAACCATAATAATGCAGAATTGTTGAAAGTCATAATTATAAAAGCTATAATCATATAAATCTATATTTTTATTTGCCATATCCTTATAAAGCATACTTTGAAACTTAGCTTTCGTATGCGTTTCGAAGTGTCACCATATGAAAATATATATGTATATATGAATTCCATTTTACCTTTCTCCATTTTTCCAGTTCTCGAAGTAAACTCTGGCGGTAGTGACGCATTGCTCATGTCCAATGTCACAGAGGAATTCCATTACATACATCCTGAGTAATCCATCCATATACGGTTCATTATCCCTCTCTACAAATCCAAGGCGTGCTGTCACGGATCTACTGAGAGTGATGATATATTCCTATGCGATGAAATTTTGGGTTATTAGTATGTACTAAACTTACTTATAACTACGTAGTTATCCATATTTTAGAAGTCCCGAATCCTTACAAAAGTCGTGTAGGTTGTTTATCGTTATTATTTTCCATAGTTTAATATGACATGTTAAATAGGAGCAATCGCTGCCGTTAAGTTGCTTCACGTTGGTCATTCCTTAGATTCAAGACAGTTAATGCTGAATTTTTAATCAAGCGCTTCAATATTTCAGAAGGTTCAGACCATAGCCGGAGCCAAATCGAACAACAGAATGCTGCTCTCCTGTTTTCATTTGCGTGGTATAATTATAAATTATGATCTGTATTTTTTAGGTGTTTAGGGATCCTACCAAAATCGGAGGAGCCCAAGCCAACCTCACCTGCAAGTGATGCACTTGCTGAACAACTGACAAGGTTCTGGCAAACATTAAAGCTCCACGCCGCATTAAAGGGGCAACAGGCTCGCTACCTTTTACGTGGGACCAACAATTACTGGCATAAGTTTTGCGTGGTAGTATGCCTCCGCTTTATATGGTGGGTATGTTTTTTGCCACACTGGTTGGTGCAGGTTCCTCAAAAACAAAAACATGCCGCGAAGGGTTACGAATGATGATGTTAATACGATGTATTTGATAAGAAATCATAAAGAACCTCACCTGCAATTTTTTTAATTCTACTTCATCATGAGCAGTTCTCCTGAGAAGGTAGTTAAAACCACTGATAGCCGCAATCCAAGGTGCATATTGATTTTCGAACTCCAAGAAGGACAGAATGTTCAATACTGTTTCGTAGCGGTATACATTAGCTCTGCCCAAAGCGAACAAATCCTCTACAATCTGCAAAAACATATTAAAATACGATGAAGAGATGAAATTTGATGTTATTGTAAGAACTAACTGCTTTTTCATTACCGACTATGCAAGTACTAATCGGAACAGCATGATTGTGACCAGTTGGTATTTGTGTAGATCGGCGCTTGCATAAGATTGCTACAAGCCCTGCCCTTAAGGTAGAAGTATAGAGTTAGAAGTCGTTGACTTCATCAGGGCTTAGGTAGTGCATTAGAGGTCCGATATTGTATTCCGAAAATACGAACAAATTGATTCTTTTATAAGCAATTTGAAATAAGTTACCTTTTAAAAGGAGTTTCTTTACGGTATATACACCAATTAAAATTTTAAATACTGTGACAAAGTAAAACAAAGTGTAGTCACATTTTTTTATTCAACTTTAAGTCTACTTCTTATCTTACATCAGATTTATAGTATTATAATGCATCCCTGTATGCTTAAAAATAAAATATGCCTCTAACATATATCTTTCCACATCTAATAGATGTTTTACCTGTGCTCTATTGTATTCATGAATAACGGTGAAGTCGTTTCTCAAAGCTCTTGTTATTAAAATCCATGTTGTTTCATCATATTTAACTCTATAGAAACCTGAAATATTATTGAATTGTTTTTTAATGTTGACCCACTTTATCCATGTTTTTATACTTTCTAATTTAAAAAGTCCAATCAACTAATCTGATTGTAATCACCATCGTATCAACCCATTATTACATTACTGCCAAACATACATTACTGAGCAAAAACATAGCTAGGAGAGAGGGACTAGTAGCACCGTGAAACTTCAGAAGTCTTCGACGTTTTTGTCGGCGATTAAACAGCTCATTCAAGGAGGTAAACTTTGCCTGCTTCATGAAGTCAGCAACTTGTATTAGGAGCACGAACTCCAAATAAAAGTTGCTAAATGAAATGTGAAGAAAGGCGAAGAGTCGGTCGGCGTCTGTCTTTGACATGGATAAATCTAACCATGCAAAAGTAATCAGTATCACAACGTGCAACAAGCTAATGTTTGTCTCACATTGAATATTTGATCTATCACTGTGCCCAGATACATATTCCCGGGAGGACCAAATGAGCGCTTCAACCAGTGCTATTGCTTTGGCGGCATATTGGGATAGCCAAATATCAGTTTAAAGAATTTACTTCTCATCGACACGACAGAACAAAAATTGAAAGACGGTATAGAAAAATCTGTACCTACTGTTCTATTGTTTGACTAAGAAAAGGTGGCGACTTAATATTTATACCATGTTACAGAATATATCACCGAAGATAAGCTTCTTCCAATTATATGCCCTTGTTCTGCAAATAAGGATGATTGACCTAACTCAATTCAAACTGCAATAGAACATTCGAGCTTAATAATTTTGGCAGTCAAGCTCAATGCTTTAAAGTAATGAGATGATCATAATGATGAAATACCTGAAGATTGTTTGTTAAAGATAACCCACTCTAATCCCTCGGTCCCACGTTCGATGGTAGTGGTTTCGGTGGTAATAAACTGCGATGGCTTCAAGTCCTCGAAATCGGCGTCATTAGCTCTTGTCCACGTGATAGGTATGTCCCAAATAGAGCTGATTTCGGAGACACCAGTATCTCGATGCCAGCGGCTCTAATAAATAAATTTAATTTAATAAAAATTTCATACTTTCTGCATTTGTAATAAAAATAATTATTGGGTTTGAGATATATAATTATATTTATTCACGGTATGAATCCCCATACATTTTTGATACAACCAGAATATGAAAAATCCCAAAAAAATAAATGGTTATCGTTAGTTATAATAGAAACAATTTTCGAGTAAAAAGGCAGAAAAAATCTAAGTGGTAACGTGTGACAAATTCATATGTAACTATTAGTAGAAAATCTGTAGCATGAAGATATATTTTTAATCGCTATCGAAATAAATAATTACATTTGAAAAGCTTTTATAGCTTGTTGAAAAGAAAGTAATAAGAATTAAAATTTGTACAATAGATCCGCCTGGTTTTAAGCTAATAGACATGTTAGTGTATACGGTGTTACAAAGATCTGAGGAGCCCAAGCCGACCTTACCTGCTAGTGGTGCACCTGCCGATCAACGGACGAGGCTCTGGCGTACATAATGTACCCGGTAAGTGGCAATAGGCTCGCCCCTTATTACGTGGGACCAACGTGGTTACTAATTGGCGAAGTGTGCGCGTATAATATGCATCTGCCGACCCCTTGAGGGAAACAGGCGTGAATGTATTGATGAAGATATATTAGCAAACAATTAATATTGTATACAATATTGTAATCAAGTGCAAATCCTGACTTCCTAAGGATTCGTGTCGATCGATCGCGTCGGACATTTTGATGTTGTTTCGTGGACTAATATTAAGATAATAGGAGGATATAGCCTGTTAGTTTCTTGTCAGTTCTTCTCACAGAGCAGGGGCTGAGAACTGGCACTTAGATTCAATTACACAATTTTATTTTTCATGTAAGACTGTAAGTGAATCTAAGCTTCGTGACTTTAGTGTTATATTTAGTTATTTTTATATTTGTTTCATATTGACGTTTTCAAGTGCTATGTACCTAATAGATTCTTAGATTTTTTTACTTTTAAGAGTTAATATCAAATAAGTAGCTATAGTTTAAGTAGCGCACTTTGGAAATGCTATATACAATAAAAACTTCAATATTGATTGAAGATTCTGCGTTCTGCCTATGGTAAAAATTAACCAAATATGAACGCTCATAAATTGACTGGCGTCTTATAAAAGAATAAAATCTACAAACAGTTATTGATATTGGAAAAAGTTGGCCTCATGAATGAATAAACGAAATTAGGTCAAACATAACTGCCACAAAAATGACGAAAGATAGAGCTCATGAGCCTCGTTTTGAGGCCCAGGACAGTGTTATTAAGTTAGTTATTAAATGGTGATGCTATGCAAAGGCTGACTTCGACTAAAAACGCCACATCTAAAATATGCAGACGATCCTTAGTATAGGCTTTTGCATCTGACAACAAAGAAAAGAAACTATTCTGAGGAGATTAAATTTCAAATTAGATTGCGCACTGTATATCGATGTCGATGCACACTCTAACGTGTTATCTAAATCGTGTTAGATCACAGCGTTTTTTTGATTTAATTTTATGTGTAGACAGTAAAAATAATTCTTTCTTTCTTTAAATTATGCAGTACGTTTCAGATCACAATTTTTTGCATTTTATAATTTTGCGTGATGGATTATCATCTAATCATATGAACAATTTTACGATGTCAGTAAATTATGTGTGAATGTTATGTTATGAACCGATGAAGTCATAAAATAAATATTATTATTTGATAAAACATATTATCGTTATCCATGATTACCAGTATCCTTTGACTCACATTAGCATTGAAAACATAAGTGACTTTTTCATATATAATTATAAAACTCCCCCATGGGGCAGCCTTGTCATGGTCATAAGCCCCTCTTACGGGAAACAGGGACATAAAAATTAACTTCTTAATAACACCTAGATCTCCTTCAAAAGGTTTACAAAAAAGACCACTACCATCTTACCCTTCCCAAATTAACTGTCCCAAAACACTTCTCTCAATTTATGAATATGTCATATACAGTGAGATATAACTGATATTGTACATGAAACTTCTTTAAATGTAGGATACATACCCACAATTGGCATCACAAATTTTACGCAAACGACTCAAATCAACCAATCAAATTTTTAGAAATTTTTACAAAATTTAACCATATATTGAAGCAAAAATTAGCCAACCAGAAAAGAGAAAAACACTAAAATGATAAAATAGAACTGCTTGAGCTGGAACAAAAAAAACGTGCAGTTCCCAGTAGAAAGAAATAAAATATTTAAAAACAATCAGTTTGGGTTAAGAGAGGGTAAGTCAACTGAAAATGCAATGCTTCAACTGACCAATAAAATCACATCCCACCTTGACGAGGGCAATAAATTTATAGGTGTCTTTTTACAAGTTCTGAGTCTGCGTGTAACTTCGGTGTACCCCAGGGAATCATGCTTAGCCCTACGCTCTTCCTTATTTATATTAACGGACTCTGCTGTTCTGTCTCGTCTGATGACGATATGCAGTTGTTTTCCGATGATACGGTGTTACTTGGCCAAAGGTTATAGAACGAACGGATCTCATATTACTAAATGGTTAGAGAAAAGCCTTCTGAAAATTAACACGCAAAAAACTATAAATTGCAAATCTAAAGCTGGTGATCCAGGTCCTAACACAGTTCTAAAAATACACACATGCCCTCATAACCTACGTCGAGGGCAAACCAACTGCTTATGTAGCTTTCTAAATAAGGTTACTTCATTTAAGTATCTAAAAGTCGAAAGTCTAAAGATCGAAGACAAGCTGAACTGGAAATCTCATATTGCAATCGCCTATACAGCACTATGTGAGTGTCTTACCAGATATTGTATAATATCACGAACATATTATGTCCGTGGAGTTTCGCAGCCAAAATCCATCTCATCGCTGCAGCACAACGAGCGGTACTCAAAGTATCATTGCGTCCTCCATACAGACATCCAGCACAGGATGTTTATGAAAAAGTCAATGTTGAGTGCAAGAAAAGTATTTATTTATGAAAGCATTCGGCGATACCATAGATATGTTGTTGTTTGTTATAGATATCAACGTCTAGCTCCTTAGCAAAGAAAATTGTGTTAAGAAATATAGTAATAAGAAAAGTGTTATTTGTGTGGCTAAAATGTAAAGACTATGAGTTAATAGAAATAATATTGCCGTAGATATCATATACATAAAACCTTACACACAAATGCTTCTGATACAGTTCTCACACATAAAGTGTATAATTTTGGCCGTGTTGTTTTTTTGGTGATACACAACAGTATAAACACAAAAAATACAACGTTTAGCCATTGTTCTCATATTATCTAGATTAACGCCAATATTCAAATTAGTGAAATGTCTAATGGGGAATCCGCACGGGCCGGCGGCAAGAGCTGTCTTTTTGTGCGGCAGTCACAATACTGCCGGCGTCATGTCTGACAGTTCGTTCGCGGCTTTTTTTTAGTATGAACTCACTCAATAAGAAACTTCTATGGAGTTTTTAATCAACACGGAAAATAAAAATTCACGTTATACTACTACTTTACAATTCATTTGTGTACGTTGCTGAAGAAATTATGTCCACAAATCCTGCATGCATAAAAATTCAGTTTTGGAAAACAAAAGTGTCTTGTTTTACGTTGGACGAGAAACTCCAATTCGTGTGTGCGGCGCAGAGCCGCCCTGCCGGCGACAATTTTCGGCATCATTGCTTTTGATAAAGCCGCCGGGTATCAAGCTGTGCAACCGGGCTTTGTTCTGTAATATTCTCTTACCTGTGTAACAGTCATAGTTCCATTGACATGATTAACATCGACACTCAACATGGGATGTCCCGCCTTTTCAGACCATGATCTGAAGTATCTATCAATAGTCATTTCGCCGTACGATGACAAGGCTCCGTCCTCCACTGCCGCAGCGTCTAGGGCTTCGAAGAGGTGATGGGGCTCAGCAACGTCGAATGCCCTGACATTATTAAAGAAATTTTTGCTTTATGTCTTTATGAGAATAAGAATATTTATATGCTAAAATACTGTGACTAATAGTGTTACACTGAAATTCAAAAATACGTATATTTAGGCAAGTTACAGTGGCTTGCAAAAGCATCAGGTGTCTATGATCCACATGTACTGAATTAAAAACATTGTAGATGAATATTTAATTAAATAAGTTGTGATAAAAATTGGACAATTCGATATTAAAGTAGGTAATTATGTTAGACATCAAAGAAAAAATATTTTATAAAAATAGAGTCTATATAAGAAAAATAAATTTAATAATCTAATTAATTAATTAATTTTCAAATAATTTATTGATTCAGGCGTTACTTTCCGGAAATCCATTGTAAGCAAGTGATGGCTTAAAAATGTCTTTGTAACAATTCCCGCGCTACTATAATTTCCCGAAAAATCGAGAAACTATTCAACACGACACGTGTTTCGCCTTTACACAGGGCATCTTCAGGTAAAATAGGAGCCTCGAACAACGATGTCTTCACGACCAACGCTGAAACGAGAGTGACTCTCGTAATTAATTTTCCTTACAGCGAAACCCGCAATAAGTCACATGTTTTGAGTAACATTTGTTACAGTAATAATATCTAACAATACAACAAAATATTAAACATTGTACGGGTATGTCTAAATAAAGTAATAAAATTGAAATAAGGAAATGAAATAGGTACAAAAAATTTCATTTACGAAATTTGTCATTAAAATTCTCTTCATTACGAGGCTCTGGCAAACATAAAAGTGCCCAAAAAGCGGCAATAGGTTCGCCACCTATTACGAATGCCTCTGTCGACCCCTTCGGGAAATCAGGCTTGAATTTATGTATATATGTATGTAGAATTTTCACTACATAATTAGTACTAATAAATAGTTCTAATATACTCCTTTACTTATATTACATACATAGTATTATGGTCCTTTTTCATAATGGTGTTCCTAATGGACAGACTCTGTTAAGAATTTAATAAAAAGCAACATTTTATAAAGCGTCAAGACCTATAACAGAAAGAAACATAAGCAATATTGAAGCAAATCGACTCAAAAAAACATGAAAATGACATGAAAATCTATCGAATATAAAAACCATACTTTAAATTCAACATCAATCAAGGAAACTCAACGTCATTTAATCCAGGGTTAATTTATCAGTAGTTCTCGTATAACAATTAGGTACTTTTTAGAGACACAAAATCTATTCTCAAAATAAAAAGGAGTTAAAGCAGTAAAAAATTGTCAATAATACAAAATATTTTTTTAGCTCTGCGTTTCATAATATGCGAAAAAACACAGAAGTCTATGTGGGATCTCAGTATAGTCCCACATCTTTGCTAAGGACTCAAGGGGTTTAGGGGGAGGGATCACATTTACTTTTTATCTTCTTCATCACCACTCATTCTCATTTACTACGAATTATATACTGTTAATATATCTTTTACTTGACACTGGCTGAATGTGGTTACCGCACGAAGCCATTATAATAATATAAAAAATATAATAACATGTCAAAAACAAAGGAACCAAAAAGTTTTAATGTTCACAAAGCCTTCAATAATTTGCAATTCATCATTCGAAAATGCTTAATTTATGATAATGAATAAAGCAAATTTATTTGCATAACTGACCAAAAAATCACTAAACGTTGCTTTGTTGTGATTTTTGGAGGTGTTTATCTACAACTAAAATAACAATACCTTGTGCTCAAATAGCTTCTGAGGCCTTTGGTGTGCGTTTCAGATCCAAGAAGATGTTCAGTCATTTTCAAGATGCAGGCTCCTTTAGCGTAGGTGATGGATGAAAACTGATCCCAAACTTCGTCAGGACTATTCGTTTCTGGGTTGGTGAGGGCATGTGCTGAGTCCACAGAGTCAGTACTCATTGCCAGATGCAGCTGTTCAACTATGAATCGAGTCTGGTATCCAAGATCGGTGACCTAGAGACATTACAAGAAATCATAAGATGCTCGGTCTATTATTGCAGTGTTGATAGATCTTTAAACTCCATCTAAGGCTATTAACGTCCCACTACTGAGCACAGACCTGTTCTAACGTAACAAGGGTCTGATTACGCGGACCCAAAACTTATTGTTAAAGGGAGGCATCCTACAGTTAGAACTTATCAAGCTGTTCAATAGGGCCCTTATTTTGTTTTAAGGCGAAGGCAGGTCTACACACCTGCTTCTAACTTGATATTACGACTATCACATACAGGGATAGCCCAGAAAATCGGCGTAGTATTCCTTTCGAAGCACGGAAAGCATTCATTTTTAAAGCAACACTAACGGTCACCCAATCAGATACATATCTTTGGGTACTCTGTTTTACTTCGCTTTTATAATCGTCGATAGCCTCTCAAAGTCTCTGGTTAAAACGCTTGTTTAAAATCAATGACTTTGCGAAGATATGTGCGTAATAAATTAGGTTTCCACGGAAGATCAGCGTCGTAACATTTTGTGGTGTCCAACAGTGTGCTGAGTGGACATCGTTTCAGTACATGTTTTAAGTGTATTTGTAAATTTAATCGTTTCTTTTTCTGTGTACTTTTTCATTCAGTACAGACGTACTGAATGAATTTATTTTCTTTCTTTCTAATTATCGCCTCGGAAAGCACGTTAAGCCATTGGTATCGGCTGTCATGAACAGCTATGGTGGTCAGTGCATAACATCCTTCCTTCTAAACTCCTGAAAGCTAGTTTAACCATAGAATGATATAAGCCTGTGGGTTGCGAAGGTCAGACAGCAGCCGCTCCGCGTACTAACTGAAATTGACCTTACGAGACCAATTACCCAGACCCAGAGCCGTAACCTTATGTCCAGGACATCCGGGAAGGTTCTAGGATATGATGACTCTATTTTACTTCAGTGATCGATTCCGACAACCTTATCTTACAGGCAGGCCTTTCTGCATATATAACTGTTAATAGACAATATTTTTTTCTTACGTTCGCAGTAAGGAAGTATTGATAATATCTAGCGAAGCCTTCGTTTAGCCACAGGTTGTCCCACCAAGCGCAGGTCACCAGGTTACCAAACCATAAATGAGTAATCTCGTGGGATATGATGTTAGCCACTCGTTGCTTGTAGAAGTGGTTCGAATTTAATGGGTCGTAGAGGATCAAGGCTTCCCTGAAAAAGATTTACAGCTAAATACTTATTTTACGTTGAAGTGGTGGAAAACAGTGTTACTTTATTGGGTACGCTTTTGAGATAACACTTTAACAATTTGTCATATATCGGAGGAAGTCAGAATTTTGCAGAGTTTCGTGCTTACTTATTGTCGTAACTTTATAATTTTGTGCTAACCCTACCAAAATAGGTATAAATTGTATCCATATTTGCTAGATATCTAACAAAAATGGATATTTCTCATTTTATTCATTTACTGTATCCATTTTTATACCGTATAGATAAGGAACTAACCTGAAAAAACCTCGACCTGAATATCAGGGACCGAGTGATATACAAACTCAGCATCAGGTAGGCTGCCCCAATGCTATTGCCTCAGTGCGGGAAGTCCCAAGGCTGGTGCTAGAAGGTCCTTATACCCCTAATAAGATACCAGGCCTGGACGGATTTGAGCGGAATGAGTACGCTGACAAACTTGCCAAGAAAGGCTCGGAAACAATATTCACGGGACCAGAGCCATGCATTGCACCTTCCGTGAGTAAGATAGCAACAATGCTAAAGAAGCATATAGTAGAAAAGCACCTATTGAAATGGGGCTGGTACCACCGCTTAAACATTCAAAGGCCTTTATCGGGGATATAGAAAGCAGCTGGTGCAAGGCTCTTTGCGAAGGTAGTAGGAAACAAGCCAGACCAATAGTTTGGGCTATAACAGGCCCCTATGCCAAAAACAAAATGCTCCACAGGATGCGGCTGGTGCAATCACCGCTTTGTCGTAGAGACCAAGAGGAGTCTATGGAACACCTGCTGTGTACCTGTAACTCGCTGGCTGCTTGCCAAATGAGTCTCTTAGGGGTGGATTGCCCACAGCCAAAGTGCTATGGACTCCAATCTGCAAAGGCTGTCGTAAAGATGATGACAACAATATTTGGAGATAAAGAGTGAAAGACAAAGGGAAGCACAAGAAATCCGACTATAAGGTCAAAGTGCACCTATAACCCCTCATGATAAGATAAGATAAGATAAGATCCATTTTTGGTCCGATAGTAAACTAAAAAGAGCAACAATAAAGTTTTATACATCGCACGCAAACGGCATGTTGCCATAGCAAATTATAGGAGCTGATAAGATTGTGTTAAAAAAATTATGATATAACTTTTTATTATGTCTGTATCGCAAAATAAAAATAATTATAATTAAATCTATTTGGTCCTAAAATTGTTATGTGTACATTGGTGTCAGGTACATTATTTAAAGACAAGTGGGATCAAAATTCAACACTTACCTATAGGTCAATAGACCCCAATTTTCCATGGCTCCACTATTAAAATCTGGAATGGCAGCTTGTTGAAGTCTAATATTCGGTGCCATACCATAGTAGCTAATGTTGGTGAAGTCTTCCATTGTGGAAAGCAGCAGCTCGCCTACTTCGAGACCCCATGCTCCAGTAGGGTGAGCGTTGTCTCGGGCATATATCTCAAAAGGTCTTTCCTCGTTCTCACCTGTCTCAATAGCTACGTAATGGGAAACTATAAATGCCAACAGGTATGTTGATGTTTCAGGGGTGGTGTAGAACGTTTCCGCCACACGTCCATTAGGCAAGCTAAAACAGTTAACTTTTTGAATAATACTTATATTATTTCAGCATATATACATCTCACTAATGGGGGGAAATCTCATAAACCAAGTGAGAGAGATTCGGGTCATACTCAGAAACATAGATTTGCGGACATATTGTTTTATGTCGCTTTTATGATCTCAGACTTCTGACTGAGACCAATGATCATTTATATTTTGTAAATAGACACATTGTTTTAGATTGTTTGTTTTTATTGTTATTTTGTATGATTTAGTCTAGTGTTGTTTATGTGTTAAAACTAATCTATTGAAAAGCTTAATTATTGAAACATGGAATCGCTGAAAATCAAATACCACGGTTCTGTCTTTGTGGCAGCGTTATTGATTATAAGTCAGCTTTAAAAATAACTCCAACCACCAATCAGACTCGAGAAAGGATTTTCAATCCTCGACCTGGCTTGAAAGATAGAAATCGTAAAAAATACTACAAATAAATACATTAACAAGCAATTAAGTCCACTATTCTATAATAAACTTACGTTGTCGTTCCGTCCTCTCTAATTGGCATATTGGACAATGATGGACTGAAATCAGCCTCTCGGTTGATGGTAATATCAAAAGTTGCCTTGAACACTGGTTCGTCGTAGCATGGGAAAGCATATCGGGCGTATCCAGGTTGGAATTGAGTAGTTCCCATCCATCTAAAACATAATAAAATCTTTATTTATTAAGTCAATTTGAAATAAAAACAGTATGGTGACCGAGCGGATAGTGAGTATCGCTGCACACATTGTACTCAAAATATTCTACTACAAAATACTACTCATTGCGCAATTGACTAGAAATTCATGGATCAGATTGACCTGCAAATGTACTAACAATATTCGCTTTTCGAATATTGTTAGTACATTTGCAGGTCGCTCCAAACGGAGGGGATCTGACGCATTATTGACAATGTCTGATTGTACATGTAGAAATTCCAGTTTGTAAGAATGGATGTTTTCTAGTACAAACTATACTTAGTATTGGGGCTATTAACCGATGTTTGGGATGAAATAATGTGTCCGGTCATCAATCTCAAACCATTGCTAGTTAGGATTAATCTTAAATAACACATATGAGCATGCGTAGCATTTGCAACAGGTAAGACAATTAAATATGAAAATTAAGCTTAGCTGGCTTTGAAAAATATTATGCATCTTACCTCTTAGTATTGCTACTATCAATGTACCAGCTCCTATAAAATCCTCTCATTCCAGTTTGAATGTTTCCAGTGAAAGATAATGTTACAACGTACTCTTGCTCAAGTAACAAAGCTTGTGTGGTGGCGATTCGCAAAAAGTTGAACTGTTCTTCGCAAGCCAAGTTTTGAGTAGATGATTGTATATCCCGAACCACATTGTCGGAGTCTGTATATTGTACTAAGACGGAAGAAACTGACATGTCTGCGCAATGCATAACGATTTGGTTAACATTTGCTTCTGTCGCACTAATGTATATGACCACAGTTCCGTCGAAAGTGAATGGTGCTGAACCAGTTGGAACTGCTTCAAAATATGGGGTCAGTGACACTTCATAGTGGCGAGGCTTGGTTGTTGTGACCAGCCTGTAGCTTGGATCGCTTTTGCTGCTAACATCTTGCAAGTCATCCTGATTTATTGGATTTAGAAGTAGTGCCCCTTGAAGCAATGTTGCTCCCAAAAGGAAGCAAAACCAGTGAAACGCCTGTAATGTATTTGTTTATTTAAAATCGTCGCAGGTGTCATATTCATGAAGTTCTTCTCAATATTCTTAATATAATAGAGCTAATAAATAAGACCTTCCCAGACCAAATTTCAAAAAAATTAAGAGAAAGGGCAGGTTAAAAGTACCCTAAACCGACGAGCGTGCATGAGGAGGTTAATGAGTGTGAATGACGCTAAAAGTGTGTGCCAAGATCGTAGCAAGTGGAAGGATGTGATCTCTGCCTACCCCTACGGGAAAGAGGCGTGACATTATGTATGTATGTATAAACTAAAGGTCTACGTTAAGGTCTAGTAGCAAAGTACAACCAAATTAAACTAAAATCAAAGGAAGATCATTCAGATCTCGATAAGAGTATTTACCTTAGTACACTGACACCGTTGCCCGGTAATTCTCAAAATAATTCACATACACATACATATATAATATCACGCCAGTTTCCCCGAAGGGGTAGGCAGAGGCATATTATACGCCCACATTTCGCCAGATATATTTCTGGTCCCACGTAATAGGTGGCGAGCCTTTTACCGGGTACTTTTATGTTCGCCAGAGCCTGTACCGTAATCGGCAGGGTTGGCTTGGACTTTTTAGATCTTAGTAGCAGGGTTATAGGTAAAATAGTTAATTATAACAATTTATTTTACTTTTTAGGATTTTTGTTGCTAGGTTCCGTTTTATTATGTATCTATTTAGAAAGCATGACCCTACACAACACGACTTTCCCTGTGACCCTGCATTCAGTCGAATACAATCGTAAATTAACTTTTATCATCAGTACCCATTTTAGATTGAACATGTTCTACAAAATTTTGCGACAATTCAACATTTGGGCAAGTTTAAAGTTCAGTGTAAAAATTAATTTCACTTGATTAGTGTAGTCTTTTTGAAATAAATGCTTATTTAATATTAGAAGTGAACTTACCATCGTTCTCCTACTCACTGATATAAATTAAAGATTTAGGCGGTATCAACTGTAAAGCATTTTATCAAATAATATCAGTACCTTTAATGTACTGTTATTATTTCATTGGATAAGGTATCAATAGTGATAATATATTGCTTCCTTTTACCTTATAGAGTTAAGATCTAAAGTTATTATTACTTATATAATTTTTTTCTCATATCATGGCATTTTTCAATATAAATACAGCACCCAAAAAATGCCTACTAACAATTCAATGCAGCGAAAACTTCCTCGTTCATCATCATCATTTTGGCCATTGAAGATTTGCTAAATATTATTTATTGACGTGACAACGTCTTAAATTAGGTTGCGGCTGGGAGTCACTTATGAAAAAGTGTAACGCTCGGTAACGTTACGATGAGTCACCGAACGAGAGAGAGGCCCGGCGAATGCCTTGCGTCTCTCTCCCACTCAACTATGATCGGTCTGCCGCGCGCGCAGCACTAGAATTCCTTGTTCCTATTGTGCAATTTAATTATATTCATATCAATAAATATTCTACCGAGAAAAAGACGTTGTCACGTAAAATCTTCGCCCGTAAAAACGACTTTACAGGCAACCATTTTTTTTTTTATTAATAAAAATAGTCATAACTTAGTCTTAGTTCTTTTCTGACCAAATATTGTTTTAGCAAGGCCAAAATTAAGTAGGTTTTATTAGGTAGGCAGGTTCTTTGGGCATTCAATTCTAACATGTTTATGTGGGTATGTGTTTTTATGTTTATTAAGGTATTTTGTTATGTTTTATGAGATTCTGTTTCTATCAGTGGGGACCTATAATAAACTTTCTGTGATTATATGTTTAATCTATTAAGGTTAGCAAGCCGTTGGTTCTCCTAAAAATGTAATAAATAAACGCAAACATTTTTTTTTCAATAATATTAAGTTGTGATCTTTGCTTATCGCCCTATTACGACTTTTAATTAAGTCTTAGTATCTATCTTCAATTATTATATCTGAAATTTAGCTAATACTTGTAAAACCGAGCAGACCATGCGCCCTAGGCATAAGTGCAAAATTGAGATAATGCTAGCTTGACTATATCTGAAATCTACTGGGTACTTTCCCGGTTTATGTTACCTATTTAGTTGGTATTACGTCATTTATTATGAAACAAACGCTATCTTTTGTTTTTTATAGCATTATTAGGGAATTTTAGTATAGGCTTAAGCCTTTGGTAATACGATGCACTTCGATTAATTTCGTTCACTCATCATCTTATTGGTATATATAAGGCATACATAATATTAGGTTAATAGGGATCCTACCAAAATCTGAGGAGCCCAAATCAATAGTCTCGCCACCTACCACGTGGGACCAACAATACAGTTGACGAAGTGTGGGCGTATAATAAGCCCATGCTTACCCCTTCGGGGAAACAGGCGTAAATGTATGTAGATTAAAATAGTTCAGCGCAAGTTCCTTAAAGCAACACACAATATGTATTTACAATCACGTAAGTAATACAAATACCTTTAAACAAATTCTCTAGGTACTCTCTTAAGATCCGAAGGAATTTTTTTTAAAAGCTGCACGACGGTTTTGATGCTATAGATATGACAAAAAATATAAAAAAACCTTAAAAAAGAGAAAAATCAAAAACAATTTATTTGCATAAAACATGGTACAATAGTTGTTGTTACATTTATATAATATATAGGCGTCCCATATTTTTGCCATTATAGCGTGCAGATGTTATACAAATATATGTCTAAAAATAATATTATTAAGTATAAAACAATATTATAATTAAAGTCATAAAACTCATTTATAGTTCAATTAACATTTACCCTATGAATAGTACTGTCGTTAAAAGATCTGTGTCTCAGTGGCTATTAAAACTTTCTTACGATGAAACAGAGAACTTTATTGCTTTACAGCAATTAATTTAATTAATTAATGTAAATTAACACACACTATTATTCCACACTATTATTATACGTACTACATTTTATTCACCCTCTCACACACACACAAGCACCGTCACATTTTACACACAGAGAGGTCACATTCCATTTAGCTATGTAATTATTAATTTAACTCTAAGTTCATATTGTGAAATCCTTCTGCGTTATCTTATGTAAATTATGTTTAAGTCCTTGGACTGGAGGCGCTGCATGCTGAAATACAGGTTACCCTAGTTCAGCAGCAGAGGCTACAAACTCGAAATATACTTAAGGTAATATAATTACAGTTAGTAATTCATCTAAGTTTGTACTGACATATCCATGTATTTTTGTCAATAAAAAATTATTATTATTATTATATAAAGAGTAAAAGCAATCTGTTCAGCAACCATTCATTAAGTTTTGCACTGCACTATCCATATTTTCATTATTCTTCTGGTGAATCCCACTGATCTCATCATTATTAGCTCTGTTTGAATGTGAATAACTCTGGATTCAAATTTTAACTCCGTCTGAGAAGTTTTTTATCAATTCGTGTGCCATATTAGGCGACTCTTTGATGCTGAGTTCAACCGTAATAGACTTTACGAGACTGCCAAGAGAGACGCAAGAGGTGCCAGTTAGAGCATTATCTTGTTCAGCTGTTCTTTAATCCTGCCGTCTCAACAGGGTTGTGGAGATATTGCGGACGAAGTCGGCAATGGACTGTGTTCGCCAGAGCCTCGTCCATTGATCGGCAGGTGCACCACTAACAGGTGAGGTTGGCTTGGGCTCTCTAGGTTTTAGTAGGATGCCTATACACCGTTTGCTTATTCTTTAAATTTACTTATTCTAAAGTCAAAGTCAAAATACTTTTTATTTCATAAACTATTACATAGTACTTGAAAACGTCAAAATTATAAAAAAATAACAAAAACAAATGAAATATAATTATACTAAAATCACGAAGCTTAGATTACAAAAAATATTTTCATGAATCTAAGTGCCAGTTCCGAGCCACCGCTCTGTAAGAAGAACTGGCAAAAAACACACAGGCTCTTTTAAATTATCGATTGGTTAGTTACAATCTTCATTTGTCTGTGACGCTATACAATGCAACATAATATAACAACATTCATGCTTTTTGTCATTCATATTAGAATAGCCTGTATGAAACGGCAGTTTAATCTCAAGCATTTTTATCAGCCATATAGTCTTTAATAGAATAGTATCCCTTTAAAGACAGCTTGCGTTTTATTGTTAATTTAAATTTATTTAGGCTTAATTGCTGTATATTGTTTGGGATTTTATTATAGAATCGCACACATTGACCTTTAAAAGATTTCTTAATTTTTTGGAGCCTAGTGGCAGGTACAACTAGTTTATGCTTATTCCTTGTGTTTAGGTTATGTATATCGCTTTACTTACACAATTTATCAATATTTGTATGTACATATACTAGGTTTTAATAAACAAACTGACCCGCCACTGTCAAAATACCAATTTCTTTAAATTTATCCCTTAGTGAATGCCTATATACAGAACCCTCGACGTATTTATGATAATCCTTTTATCATGTAGCTTTAGTATGTCATCATGCTTCAATAAAATGTATTTACGGTGGTGGCGTCATGTATGTATGTATGCTTGGTTACCTAAAATATTTTTTTCAGTTTGACCTATTGCACTTCGATTCAAATATATGATTCCTGCTATACCCTGCTAGGTATCCGTGTTTTAAAGGGAGAAGTGTTTAATTTTCCTAAACGCTGAAACTGCCTGACACTTCATTCGCCTGACTCGCTGCTATGTAGGGTTCTCTACGTCTGAATAAAGGTGAATTTTAACTAAAGAAATGAATTTTAAAGATTTTTATATGAAATCCTTTGAAACCTTGCAAAGCTTACCGCCTATCTCCTCTAACGACGCTGTAATGTACCTAAGCAATATGATATTATAAAATTGGTTTAGCAATAAGTAAACTCACGTGTACGAATATTGCTATGGTTGCGATTTATCGTTAGGAACTGCGTAATTAAGCATATTGTAATACTTCTATTTTATAAGTTTTTAAGAATGATTCTAATAAATGACATCGAACGAGTAAGACATGTTTCATTAAATTATCCTGAAACCTCAACATAATTATTACAATGCATCGAATCGTCTAAATGTGGAATTGTGAAACGTTTCATAAAATTACACTTAATAATTTTAAAATTCGTTGCGTTCGACACGTACGTATCCCATAAGTGTGCGTTCATTTTAAAATAAAGAAAGCCTTATTACTCGTCTATCTGTCTGTCAATCCGTCATTATCAATTGTATGACTCCGAATTTTAAAAAAACCGATAATTTTTTTATATTGTTATGATGATGTTTTGACGATTTTCTGGCCCGTTCTTTTGCGATCAAGCTCCCGCTTGCTGTAAATGGGCGCGTGAGTTTTTAAGTTTTGACCTTCATAAGAGATTGACTTTATGAGTCCTACCCGGGCTACGGCAGACGAGTTGATTTGTTTAAAATAAAATGTTAGGACCGATTAAGCTGAAATTTGGCACACATACCTATCAATTTTGGCACCCCGTACGCGGCCAACGCCCCCCGGATCAGAATCGGGAGGATAATCGGAACCGATCACTCAGGCATCCGAGGACTCATCCTTGGATGGATTATAATTATGTGGAAATTGACATTGAGCGCTTCCGCGAAAATTAAACCGTTAACATTTTAAGTTGACGTTCACAAGTTCTTCATTAAGCCGAACTCGGGCAATTAATTTTGACTTTACTTATTTATTCGATTTGGAAGTCGATAAGCGAAGGTAAGAGCCTAATCGGGTCCTTTGAAATGTGTAATGGCAGTATATATAAGCATTAAAGGAGTTTACGAGCCTTGACGAGTTTCTTCCCCTATTCTTCTACGATCAAACTCCCGCCCGCAGTGAATGGGCGCGTTATAAGGTGACATTCATTAGGAGCTTTATTTTGATTCTAATTTTATAGACCGTAACTTATGTAACTAGAAATAAAGAAGAAAAAAATACACAGATTTTCAGTAATATGTTTATTTATATAAAATTTATATAACGATAAAGAAATAAATTATTTTAATATTTATTACATAAAATTAAGTGTACAGCTGATTTTGTTATATTATTATGTCACCACAAAATAATCGAAAGATCTCGACGATATTGACAACACAAGACAACGCAACATGATTAATTGTGTCTCATTAGACACTTTTTACTGGCACCCAATTTCTATTTCATTCAATAAATTCTTTTTAACAATATAATTACTCAATACTTGGTAATAAAACTTTGTGATAAGATTAAAGCACTTTTATTGCTTTATCGCAATACAGTTCACATTTGATGTATGTCGGCACAAATTGTGCTCAGTTTAAGTAGCCTTAACGGGTATAGCCGAAATAAATAGAGAAATGACAATCGAATACTTTCTACTTTACTGATTGCCTCGAAATAATATTGTGATTATTTTTCTATTACTCAATATGTAAATGTAAAGCTGATTCCACGCAAATAGTATAATGACACAAACAAAATAGGACATTTTCAAATGGGCAGTATTACGTGCAGGATGCACATACCTTTATGTACTTTACAATTTTAAATCGTATTGTTTGGTTTTAAAACAGATATTTTGTAGATGTCATATTACTATACATACAATACTACTTGGTGAAATAAATATTTACAAAAAGGTATGTGCGCCTTGCACAGCCTCGTTCACGTCAATGTATTTTACACAATGATAGTATATTAAAATAGAGGTAGATACTCCTTCTCACCATGATGAGAAGGCCTGTGATCAGTAGGTATGATGACATGAGCCTAAGAAGTGGCACCACAAAACAAAGAAACTAGCCCATGCATAGTGTCGCGAGAGCGTTGACAGTTCGTGTGAAACTCTTGCTTGTTAGTATTTATGATGTCATCTTACTCATTCATCAACACGATCAAGTTCATTTAGCACATCATACATTACACTCCATCGTTCTCTCAACTGTATGACATTGTGTAATTTATTGTCTTTTTATATTCCCCCATTGCTTTTAATTCAATTAGAAACTAGTTATTTATTTGCGTTTCTTGTACACAAATACAGTGTAAGTAGGTATATACGCCATGAATGAACCATTTTTTACCTTTCATTAGTACTGACATAACCTATCTTCCGATTTTTATTATAATATCATTAATTGTACAGCAATAGCATTAAAAGTATCAGCTATATTACAAACCAATAGTGACTACACTGTCAATACTATCAATATTGATTTTCAGAACTTTAACTAGTTCTACACTTTTGTAGTATTTACCCATAGTTTAGAACCAATACAATCGAAATGTCGTTTCTTGAAATAAATCAAATGTAAGTATTAGAGACCATTGATAATATTATCAGTCGACTATCGATTGGTAACATTCACCACGAACGCTTTACTTATAGATCTTACTACTGAATATCGACAAACGTTATACCGAAAATATCTGGAAAATAGTATCGATATACTAAAAGAAAAAATGTTTCAATATTTGGTTTTCGTTAAACCAATAGTACTTTCCTGATAGTGTTCAAAATTTTTCGGACCCTAAAAATTCCGATTTCGACTCGAAAGTATCTTAACAATGTCAATTCTCAATATTGTCCTAGATAATGAAACGGCTGTATTATTAGTTATTTATATGACAAAATAAGCTGCCAGAGCAAAAAGCAGCACTATTGATGATAACAATGAAGTAACAGCCGAAGCTGGTAGATCAGGAGTAACTTGTTGAACAAGCGGCGCTACTGTGATCACTTGTGGATTAGTTACAGGAGGCTCTGGTGAGGCAGTGCTGAACTCTGGTACGTAGCCACCGCTGGTGATATGATTGCTTATGTCCTCCTGGACGGAAGTAGCCCACGACAAGGAGTCAGCCGATATGGCCGCTCCGTTTAACACTGCTGTGTACTGCGTGCCCAATTCTCTTTCAGCACTCACGGCCCAATCCTGGAACTAAATTTTAGAATTAATAAGAAGACTATAGATTGATTAGTAAAGACTGACGAGATCGTAACGACCGCGAGAATAGAAACGTGGTGATCAAGGAAGATTTGACAAGTTAATTTCACACATTCAATTATGTGTAACCAAATAGTTGCTGTGCATATTATAAATCCGAAAGAAACTTTGTTTGTACGTACGCAATAGGTCTGCGTAGTGATACTGGTGCTTTGGAGTGGGACGTTATGAAGCTGGGATGATGATGCTACATCGAAACATCGATGTGAAAGACAGACGGACATAGTTAAAATATATTATATATACGACTGCACAAAAAGAAGTAGAATGTAATTAAGTTACAGTTATGTAAATTTTAACATCTTGATGGGAAACAGAACCTTTCCAAGTTCCTTGCCCAATGGTTCTCGAAGCACGCTCCGCCCTAGTGAAATAGCGCTTATAAATTTAAGCAACGATTATTATTTCTAACATCCTTATGTCTTTACGTAAGAAATGCATTCGTGTTCTGTTGTTTTATAATATATTTTTTTGTGGAGTTAAACTTACATCACTAATTTCTTGATTTGTCCTTAATCTCGATGAGATATAGGAAAGTGCTTCAGACGCTCCGCCAAGTCTGCAATGAAAAATAAATTGCAATCATAAAATTTATTAATTATTAGGATCGAGTACTATATATAGTATATTTTGGGTACTCACGCAGTGGATACATTCTGTAGATTCTCTTTGATATATTCGAATACAATTTGAGTGTTGCCCTCATTGCCGGTAACAGCCGAGTTGAACGCCGTTGTGTAGTCCTGGTGTCTTATTACAGTATTTTCTTCTACAATAGCGTCAAGGAACCTAGAGCAATATGTTAAAGGCTTCATTACAATGCTTTTATCTGTGGCCTGCATTCAGCGTAATTCCGCAACCGAAATTAGTTTTTTTTTGTGGTTTAAATTATTTTGTCCCAAGATAAGTATCATTCAGAACTTGCGTTATGGTATATAACACAAGTTCTTAATGAGAAGAGACCGTTCCTTCTTTCCCTTTTTTTAAATACATACTTGATATACATAGAACACACACACCAGAACAAATATTCATGAACATGCACAATAGGATTTGTCCTGTCTTTAATGCTTTTTATTTGTGGCCTGTATTTAGCGTGATTTCTCAGCCTTCATTCGGTTTTTTTGGGGTTTCACACCAATTATTTAGTACCAAGACAAGTATCAGTAACTTGTGTAATGAATACTAAATAACAGATAAACATAATACAATACATTGTTTTTTTTTTAATATACATAGGAAACACCCAGACTAGAATAAATATTCATGTTCATGCACACAAAAAAAAATCCTGTGTGGGAATCGACCTCACGTTTCCTGGAGTGAAGAGCAGGTATACTGACCTCCACGCGATATCGGTCGTCGTAAATCGGTTTGATTATCCTTCCATTTCTTTTTTTTAACAAAGCACAAATTGCTAGCAAATTTCCGAGTCATCAAATTTTGGTTATCACCAGCCAAAGAAAAGCCTTTGCTGAACATAGGCTTTTCTTACTAACATTCCACGTGACTGATTGTAAACTCGCTTACGACCTTTGTCAAATCTTCTGCCAATCTTGCAGGTGGACGTCCTACACGACGATTTCGGTCAAAGGGACGTTCTAGAAATTTTCTGCCCCAACAATGTCTAATGTAAGTCATAAAAACAATAAATTTAAATCTTACTCGTTAAGAGCGTCTTCGTCAGGAGTACATCCCAGCACACCAAGAAGCAGAATCTTCTCAGAATAAACGTGATGGTTCAAAAATCTTTCCCATAAAAATTCGTAATCTTCGTAGTTCCCTTGGCGAAGAGCGTTGCAGTAAACCCATTGGCGACTGTCCACTGGTACCCTAAATTAAATAAAACTTAAATTGTTTTGAAACAATCTGTTTAAATATTGCTCTCATGTGGTGTACTTAGTGTAGGTACATAACCAAAAATTGATCGCCGAAATATATTTACGCGCATACTTAACTGTCGAATGACTGCATTAAAGACATTTTTCCGGACAACTTTTCACAATGATATTTTTCCGGACTTATTAAAGATAGTTATTCTTAAAAATTAAACCAATGCCAAAAAAAGCCATTGCCCATGATCTTTACAAACAGCCGATGCTCCAATCTCGGCCATATTGCCCACCTTTGCAAAGGTCTTTGAAATAATCATGGCTACTCGCCTTAATTCATTTTGCGAGAAATTTAAAACATATTACCAAAATCAATTCAGCTTTCGTAAGGACCGATCAACATGCTATGCTGTTATTTCTTTACTCGCAAAATATTAGATATATTGAAGAAGCGTTTATTATGCGGTACCTTTAAAGCATGCAATGAGCAAAGCTTACGATAGGGTTTCACCCAAGGTCCTTTTTAATAAATTTATTAGAATCGGGGTAAGGGGTACAGCTTGTAGGTGGTTTTCTATATACCTAAAAACCACAAACAGCTAGTAGAAATAGACAATTATAACACATCTAATTCGACTCATATAAATGTGCGCTCACGGAAGGCAGTGTCGCAGGGCTCAATTCCACAGGGAAGTGTGCTTGGTTGCATCCTATGGGTTAATTAAAAATCACACTACATGCTGTTGCTTGACTAGTTGACCTAATCTTCAACTATACTTGACTATAATAATGCGGTTCAGTCCGCATTATTCTTGTTTTAGACAAGTTTTATTTTGTGTGGGCAAGAGATGATAATGAATCTCTCTACATATTCGTAATTTGAAAATTTATAACAAAATATAGTTTTAATATCTAAATGCAAAATCACAATATTCTTGCGACTATAGCTTGCGTTACAGAGACAGACTTGCGCCACCTTTTTACAAATGTTTTTCTATAAATGTGCAAATCAGGCACATACTTTATGTCCATTAAAATATTTTACAGAATCCCAAATCTAAAATATCTTTAAGATCACATGAAACATTTAATTTCAATTATTGAGGGTATAAGGTTTGTATTAAATAGTATTAGCAGAAATATTTTTATAAAAACTGCTAGGTTTGCTATGTACACTAGTAAATAATAAAAAGGCACTTACTCGGAAATTCCGTTTTTCAGATCATCGAATTGAGTTCTTGCGGCATTCAAGCACGGTTCGTACCCCAATCGGCACATTACTGGTGCGAGTTGGTAACGCAGATATGAGTCCATGAACTCTTCTTCGTCATTTGGCTCAAAACCCAACTGAGTCATCAACGGTGTGGCCCAATCTATGAACATAGCCTGCGAAATAATTCAGAGAATAATTTCGAGAATCACAATAACTTTTTGAAATCAGTAGGCTACTCAAGCACCCGGGTTGAGTAATATTAGGGAATACTTGGAACATTTCGCCGTTGGTGCAGTGAGGGACCGTCATCCAGCACCAGCAGCACCTAAGAGTCTTAGGCGGCTGGGGCAGAGGCATTATTGTGAAATCAAAGACCCTCTGCGAAGTCGGCCATCCACGCCATGCACAAGGCACAAGGAGGAAAGGGGGGCGCGACTTCTGCGCCTCACTGAGGAGGGCCTCCATGTTCTGGCCTGGGCAACGGTAGACCCGGGCGGGGTGCCAGACGCTACAACACAGGCGTTGACCTCTTTTTAACAGCGGTGGGCGTAGATGTACTAGCGGTCGCGTCTGCCGCACTGACCCTCCACTCCGCTCTCGGTCCCCCTTTGGCTGGAAGGCAGTGCGTAAATGCATTTTGTTACCATCGTAAAAGAAGTCATGGAACGTTTGCAAGGGCAGGGAGATCACTTTCGTAATGCTGACCCCTTCACAAACCTATTGACTCCCTTTTTAACTTCATGCTGAGGTAACTCGCGCGTGCTCTAAAGAAAAGACAGACATAGAATTCATGGTGTATAGGGATCCTACCAAGACCTAAGGAGCCCAAGCCAACGGCACCTGCAAGTTGTGCACCTGCCGATCAACGGACGAGACTCTGTCGAACATAATAGTGCCCGGTAAGCGGCAATAGGCTCGCCACCTATTTCATGGCTAATTGGCTAAGTGTGGAATGCTTCATGCTTCAATGTGAAATGCAAGGCTAAGGCTTGAATTTATGTATGTATGTATAGAATTCATTTCGCAGCCTAAATGTATTCCCGATTTTTTTTCATATACCTATTTAATACGTCATATAATAAGTAATATTTTTATTTTGTAGATTTGTCAAATTGTTTTACTACTAAGTACATTTTCTTGTAACTGGCGGGAGAAAAAACTAACCTTGACGATTTTCTTGCCCGTTCTTTTACGATCAAGCTCCCGCCCGCAGTGAATGGGAGCGCTAGTTTTTAAGTTTTGACTTTCATAAGAGCTCTTTTGAGCCAAACTTAAATAAATGAATTAGAATTTTGAATTTTTCTAACTTACGTTAAATTGGTTTTCAAGTGGAGACCCGATCAGTCGATTATTGATCCAATTAAATCCAGTAATGGCTGCAATCCAAGGTGCATAATCGGTTTCTTCTCTCATAAAGGACAGTATATTCAAAGCTTTAGTATATGGCATCAGACCAGACCGAGCGAATTGGAAGACATCGTTGACAATCTATTGTAAAAAAAGAAATTTTTATTCCAAACTTTGTAGGTAGGGCTTATGACTTGAATTTTATAAATAAATTACGAATATTACTAATCTACTAACAAACATTAAAGGTCTTATTACAAAACGATGTCTAAAGTTAGACCATGTTTACCGCTGTCACTGTCTTCATCTTATCAAATGAAAGTGACAGCACTAGTTTTAAGCCTGGTCTAATTTTAGATCTCGTTTTGTAGTAAGCCCCTAAATGATGTTCTTAATCGCGCGAAAATTTAATTAAATCTTACTTGAAAATAAAAATAATAGATCATCGTTTCTGATAAGCAAAAGTTGACGATCATCAAGATCGCCAACGGTTCTGAACAACTTTTGTTGTGCGTGGGAATCGAACCCACGGACTATATCGCATAAACGGGTATCTCGTCCTCGAAGTCACATTAGTCGTCAAAAGGTACATGTTTGATGCAGAATAGAGGACACCATCTCAATGTTTCATAAATGTTTATTTAGCAAAGTAGATCATGCCTTACCTGAGCTTTATTGTATTCATGTACTAAAGTTCTATCAGGGCTTCTCAATAGCAATGTTATAAGGTCCCAAGTGTAGTCGTCATAATAAACTCTATAGAAACCTGAAAGGAAAATAAATAACTACTTAAAAAAAATGGAGACAACAGAGGGAGACCTTTACCCTGCAGTAGGGCCCTGTAGGTTATTAAAAAGAATTAAAAAACTTGTATGCTGTGAGCATGTACACATGTATGAGAACAATGTATGAGACACAAAAATAAACTTTTTAACTATCATATAGGTATTACAGCATGTATATTCGTTATTTAGTATCTACAACATAATTTCTTAATGATACTTATCTTTGAACTAAATAATTGGTGTAATTGTTTGAAATTATTCCTTCATTTATAAACTGGCTCGGATCGCTCATTAAATACCATGCTCTCATAAATTTCGAATTATGTTGATGTAATTATGTCATATAATACATATGTAAATTTTGAGTTATGAAAGTGTTAATAATATTTTTAATAATAATATTTTTTTTTTTCAAGTAGTATTTTAATTTTTAAAAAATTGAATTCATGCAAGGTAAGAGTTATCCACCGCATAAAATTACAAAACGACACCCTAGCCGTATTTTTAAGTCGACGAATTAACGTGTCAAGTGAACCACACTATATGGCTAAGGACAATACAAATACAAAAATACAAAATACAAAAAGTTTATTTCAGTTTCTTAGTCTACTACAGGCATAAGTGGTTGATGCTCCCTTTTAAGCTAAATTGCTTGTGATAGGCAGCACCGCTCTTCCATAGCATGGTTACAAAATAGACTAACCACCATAACAGTTATAAATTAACGGCAGCTAATATAATCTAAGACAATAAAAATAAAAAATAAAAACATTACAAATCAAATCGTTAACATAAAAATAAATATAAAAGAAAATTATTAAAGGATTTAGAAAATTGTGTGTGTGTTTGTAAGTGTGAGTGTGTTTGTGAGTGTGTGTGTCTGTGTGTGTGTGTCACGAGTGCGAGTGTGTGTCACGAATGCGAGTGTGTGCCGCGAGTTACAGTGTGGTATGAATTATATTAAAATGTAATAAATAGTAGTCAACTTAACAAAATTTCTATTTCAGAATAATTTTTTGTTTTCAGCCATTCAGTAATTACATATTTACATCCTTTGTAATGTACATTATAAATGTCAAGTTCCTTATTAACTTTATTATATAAGATATCAGCTCTGATGACATATTGCCTCCGCGCAAAAGCAGACCTAGCTCGCGGTTGATGCACAACATTACGTTTTCTCCTGGCGTTGTTTACATTGTGTTGGTAAGGAAGAGATTTGTGTTTACTTAACACAGTGGACAAAATATATAATTTTCTAACAGTCAGTAATTTAGTGGAAGAGTAGAGTAAGTCTGTTGAATATTCTCGCGGCTTAAAATACATGATCTTGAGTAATGATCTCTGAGCTCTCTCTAAATCTAAAAATCGAGTTTTGTTTGCTCCCCCCCAATAATAATAATAATATTTTCTAACAATTACACCAATTATTTAGTCCCAAGATAAGTATCATTTAGAACTTGTGTTATGAATACTAAATAACGGATAAACATACTTAAATACTTAATATACATAGAAAACACCCAGACCAGAACAAATATTAATATTTAAGCACACAAAGATTTGTTCTGTGTGGGAATCGAACCCACAACCTCAGGAGCGGCGGCTGGTATACTCACCATCACGCCATATCGGTCGTCAAAGTTGTTAATGGGTTAAAATTATGCATAGGAGCCCAAGCCAACCTCACCTGCAAGTGATGCACCTGCCGATCAATGGACGAGGCTCTGGCAATTATAACAGTTACCGGTAACCGGTAATAGGCTCGCCATCTATTACGTGGGACCAACTATTTATTTGACGAAGTGTGGGTGTATAATATGCCTCTGCCTTCCCCTTCAGGGAAACTGGCCTGAATGTATGTATGTAATATTCATGTTATTGACTAAAATGTAACATGAGGAAAAAAATATATTTGTAAAGTTTTTTCGATCCGTGGTTTAAGCAATAATAATTATTAATTGCTTATGATAAAATGTACAGATAACTTTGCAGTAGTAACTAGA
The DNA here is from genome assembly GCA_949126915.1 of Musotima nitidalis. Lineage (NCBI taxonomy): Eukaryota > Metazoa > Arthropoda > Insecta > Lepidoptera > Crambidae > Musotima > Musotima nitidalis. The sequence continues at coordinate 3,763,881 of OX421420.1, read as the reverse complement.
TAACAATCAGGCGTATCTATCATACATAAATAAGATTAATGAGCAATAATCGGAGCACATTGTTGCGAAAGTGACGTGTAATTGAAAACTTATGAACACCCGATTTATTCTTATTTACAAATATCATATCCTAGCATTATCCCGTTTACCCTAGACTTAAGGGCCTTACTCTAGGGCCTAGGGTCTGCTCACTGGCGTAACCAGATTTGGCTGAATTTTAGTTATTACATGGAGCGACTGTCGTCTGACCTCCGCAATCCAGAGAAAACATCACTCTATGGTTCGCCCTAAAAGCTTAAGTCTGGGGCAACCGGGATACTACTAGGGCATAATGATGAAGACGGCACCAAATTTAGCTGGTAAATAAATAAAAATTACACACCAGTCTGTTGATTATTGAAGATGACCCATTCGTCTCCTATCGACTCTCGATCTATAACTGTGACGCTGGCTCTTATAATGTGCGTAGGTTTTGTGTTATTGAAGTCAGGGTTACTGGCTGTGGCAAACGTGATTGGTATTATCCAGTTCGTGTTGGCTGTCGCAAATCCACTGTTGATGTTGAATCGTCTCTAAAAGGTATTAGGTTAAATAAGATAATAATTGAAATGTAATGTTTTGCTATTAAAAAATAAATAGAATTTTATTCATGGTCTTTGTTATCATGTCAGCGTTATACAGCCTACTGCTGAACATAAGCATCCCCAATAGATTATATTACTTTGCCTACAATCATGACCCTGAGCTTAAGTCAGTTCGCTACTGCCCATCATCCGACAGAATTCCTTTTCATCGACTTTTAAAACTGCCCGAAAAATGAAAATGACAATATCGGCAGTTACCACCGCTTTTACTTTACACACAGTTATAGCTCACACATTTCATCGACATCTTGATAAAGTATCCTCTTCTTGATGAAATAAGCAAATTTAATAGTAACTCATATGACTGCTTGTTGTGTATATTTATAATTCATAGTAAATACCTGGTTAATAGTCATAAGTCCCGTTTCATGATTAACATCTACAAACAAGACAGGGTGTCCTGCTTGCTCAGTCCAAGTTCTGTAGTACTCGATAATATTAAAATTGGGATACTCAGATATAGCACCACTTTCTACAGCTGCATCTTGAAGAGCTTGGAAAAGATGAATAGAGTCAGCAGTACTGAACTGTCTGTAAAGATAGTATTTGGAATACAACTTCTATCAGAAATACATACGAATTTGCATTTGTTAAAACATAATAAGTCAAATAACAAAAAACAACAGAGAAACTAAAGCAATTCAAGTACCAAATCAATGGATTCATTTAAAAGAGCATAGCCTGTGAGTTTCCTGCCAGTTCTTCTTACAGAGCGGTGGCTCGGAACTAGCACTTAGATTCACTTACACTTAATTATTATTTGTTTTTAAATTGTTTTGTTGCATATAAGTGAATCTAAGCTTCGTGATTTCAGTGTAATATTCAAGTACTATATAATATTTATGAAATAAATAAAATTTTGACTTGGACTTTGAATAGCAGTAACAATTACCTATTACTCAAGTAGTTCCTTAATCCTGTTCGGTGGTTCTCGAATCCCATAAGATGTTCCGTCATTCTGATTACTGATGCACCCTTATTGTAACTGATTGTACTAAACATAGTTCTGATCTCGACTGGAGTTCCGAGACCAGGATTGGTCAAGGGGTGGGGATTGTTAACAGAATCTGCGAGGAGAGACGTGTGCACTTGTTCAGGGATAAACCTTGTGGCGAAACCGAGAGAACTGTCGACCTAAAAGTTTTTGAAAGAACAAAAGTTATTAATGAGCTATAAATCAACCCGGAACTAATGCCAGATAAAATCGCTTGAAGAAAAATCGATGCTTTTCGGAATTTGTGAAATCTTAAATTCTTTATCAAATTACAATTGTAGTTCAAAAAACATGTTTTAGCACAAGCTAAAGTTCTTTGACGTTATTGTGATTTTATTTAGAAAACAAAACGTAGGCAACGATTGTTTTCTAAAAAAAGTTTTAAGGTTCGTGTCACAGCTTAAATTATTTTACGTAGTCGCAATTGTATCACTCCTCTATTTTTTTCCATTAATATTTTTTTACAAATTTCCGAAATTTTCTGTTGTTACAAAGATAAATAGATATAATATGTGCGATAAGAAAAATGCGTTCAACAATTTTTAAGGCCTTGTACGTAAATAAGGTTCAAGTTTAAATAGCGTAACACGTAAAAGTTTGTTCATTCATACTGCAGATTATTATTATTATTACACTTTTTATTTTTATATACCTTAAGAAATTTATTTGTCATTCCACAAACTTTTTACAAGTCTTCATTCAAATTTAAATTTATTCACCAAAAAATTATATTTGGAATAAAAATGTAACCAGAGTCATAATCTATTTTTATACCGAAATGAATATATACAGATCAGAACATTTACGCTTTAGTTGCGCATTTATATGAAGTGAACATTAGAGAATTTTGATTTCAAAAACATATACCCAATCCGTGAGGAAATACTGGTAGTATCTGGCAAAACCTTCATTGAGCCAGAAGTTGTCCCACCAGTCACATGTCACAAGATTCCCAAACCACATATGAGCGATTTCATGTGACAAAATGTAGGCAATTAGTTGCTTGGAGTTCGAATTGGTATGTTCCTCGCTGTACATTATATAGGCTTCCCTGCAAGTATTACAAAATTTTAAAAAATCTGCCGATTATAAAAAGTCTCATTAGCTGGGGGTTATTATGACAAAGTAAATTTTTGAAATTATTATTATTATGTGTTAATATAAGTTAGGGAATAGCTAAAAGAAAACAAAGAAAAATGATTTTCATCAAGTGAAAAAATAACTTGGTTTTGGGAAACTAGATACTTGGTTATTTAACTCTTCAAAAGGCTTGCTGTTATAGTATTCAGATAAATAGACACATAACTTTAAAGTGCCCTTTTTGCTTTATTCAGACCTACAAATATACTGACCTATAAACTAACAATCCCCAATTTTCCATTGCACCAGCCCTGAAGTCTGGTATAGCAGCTTGAGTCATTTTCAAGTTAGGATGTAGACCGTAAAAGTCAAGAGCAGTGTGGTCGCTCATTCTAGCTAAGAGCAGTTGTCCAAGGTTTAATGCGTATTCATATTGCTGGTCATTAATAGCAGCAGGTCTTGCTATCACTTCGTACATGAGGTTACTGTTTTCTTCAACGATAATACTTTCATACTCCGCTACAATAAGTGCCAACAGATATGTTGACATAATTGGGGTTCTGGAGTAAATATCGTCCACATAGTTTCTGCAAAATTTGTATATTGATTACATGAAATTGTAGACCAAAATTAATATACTAACGTAAAGCGGTAAGACTCCACCACGCGTATCCAGTGCGGATTGGCGTGCCATTTGAATTTTTCAAGCTGCCTAATTAGGCATCTATCAAGGCATACAGTTATAACCGGGACCAACGAATTAACGTGCCTTGCGAAGCACGAAAGCTCGATATGAAAAGCTACACAAACGGTCACTCATCCAATGACTGACCTCTGTGAACTCAGTTTTATCCCGATAGCCGTTTCCGACCACCTAGCATCGCGGAACCATGAGCACTATCAAAGACATGAAGAAAGTTTATTCTGATCACCTAGATCGACAACGAGCTAGTAATATATAGCCAAAGAAACCAGTCGCTTCTGTCTAAGTAACATTTCAAATTCACTTCAACGTCAGCATGTCTTATTCACCAGGCGAACAAATACATTTATCCAAAATGCTTAATTTTTACATTTAAAAAACGAAATATTTAGATTTTAATTTAAAAATGTCTTTAATAGCATTAAGACAAATATTGAAGAAGAGACGTACTTTTTTAATTATTGAAATTAGGATTAAATAAATATTGCAGTTGTTATACTCATATAGTAAATTTGTGATACTGTTTGTGTTACCATAGAAAATGTATGATGTAAGAACATTAACAATGAGGATCAAGTTCGATCATACTTACGGGACGACAACAGTATCATTAGATATGCGTCTTGTACAAAACCAGCTTCCGAAACCTTCCGGGCGTCGAATGGTGACATCAAATGTTGCTTTAAATCCTGGTTCATCATAGCAAGGAAACGCAAATCGAGCCGCAGTGGCTTGGAAATGAGTGGACGCCATCCAACTAAAACATGTAAACAAATAAGTGTACAGATTTAAAATGCAAAAAAGACCCAAAACATTACAAACATTTTAGAACACAAAAAGCCAAAAATAAAAAGTTAAGAGAAACAGAAAAGAACAAACATTATACTAACCTTACTTCATCTTCAGGGTCATTCCTAAACCAATTTCTGTAAAGTCCTGTCATATCAGTTCTCAAAGGTGCTTCGAAACTTATTTTAAGCGTATAAATTACAGGCTCATCAGCATTGTATTCCAGAAAACCGGTATTAAGACGAACGCGCAAAAAGTGATATTCCGGTTGAGAAGTATTCGTCTGAAATATCACTGTGTCTTGTCTATACAGCTCTAGTGAACTTATGTCCAAGTCATGTGCATGCAAAACGATTTCGTTCACATTTTCCTCAGTGGCATGCAAATCTATAGCAACCTCGCCAGAAAAGGAAAGATCTGCTATGTTTACAGTCCATAAAACCTCATAATGAGTAGGTCTGGTAGTTGTTGGTAGACGGTAAGGATTGTTACTATAGTCGTATGCTGGTGGAATATTGTCTGACGTTTCTGTTAGAAATTCAAAGGGTTCTCCTTTTAATCGTTCATCTCCAAAGATTGTGTTTATATAGGGGGCTGGTTCTTTAATAAATGCTTCGGCTGACAGTACTGTAGCCAGTATTGCAAAAATTAAAATATTCATCTGGAAAAAATCGTATGATTTTATAAATATGTTTGTTCATTAATCTAGGTAATTATCACTGAAAGGCCACAGCTTGAAAATATTTTCCGTAATTTTATTATAAGTTGCCAATTTTAAAAATATCATAATATAAATACAAATTTAAATTGTTATATGTAATAAAATTACCTTAATCTAAGCTGAAGTTGAGCCCTCGCAGCCTGTGCGACGGCCTCCAATAAATAATACAAAATAACCTAAAGTTAATTGATAACTCATTATGAATTAAGATTATTACATCGATAACATATCTGAAATTGACTTGTAGATACAATTGTTGATTGCTTCTGCACATTTATTTTTTATCATAGATAAATGTATGTGTTTGTCATGTGTTTGCTTTTAAGTAGAAAAATAAACTCAACAAGTATCTTGCTCAATTCACCTGCACTTATGCTCCTGCCTGTTGTGAATGGGTTGAATTTAAGGACATATTTTATAAATTAAAGAAGTTATAGAATTTACTGAAGAACTATTAAAAAAACAGATAAAAAACAAAGTTGTATCCTCAGAAAATATCTATTTCAACACTATTTTATTAGCATTTGCAAAAGAATTTCCATACATTAACAATTAATGGGAACTGTACGGTAGTCCGCTAACTGTATGCTATACCAGGGGGTGCCCTGGCCACCAGCGGAGGGGAAATAAGTGCTGTACCAGAGGGTCCCCTGGCCCCTAGCGGATAGGAAGGGAATGCTGTACCAGGGGGTACCCCGGCCACCAGCAGGAAGAGAAGGTACTGTACCAGGGTGTAGCCCCGGCCAACAGTAGGAGATGCAGAGAGAGGAATGAGACCCAACCCGACTGTTGAAATCTATGTATTGCAGATAATTGTTAGGTTTATATAATATTTACATGTTTTGTGCACTTATATGGCTATAAAGAAGTCTAACGTCTATGTAAAGTGTCAACGTAGATGTTGCAACTAGGCCGTCTCGCCGCTGACCACGCTGACGCCAAGTCCAATGTACAAGATGTAGACTTGTACATACTGCACACTCGGAAAAGAGGCTCGCCGGTCTGATGATGTCGGCGTGAATTGCAGATGGTGCTGTACATACTGCCAATCACGACAGGCTGATGATGTGTGCTTGATTGTCGATGATGCATGATGCAAACGCTGAGTCCAATGTGCAAGCTGTTGCTTGTACATCTTGCCAGCTCGAAGAAAGCACTACTGATAAGGCCTTATATGCAGTGCAAGTCGCAGTGATAATTCTGCTTAAAGCTAATGTTCAAGAAACCTCTAGAACATCCTGCCGACTTGAAGAACGACGTGCAGTTTAATTTTCAACAATGCGATGCAGAGACAAGTTCTAGAACGGATATGCAAGTTCTAGAATTGATGTAATATGCTATTTATTATAACGCGACTTCTCAGTACTATGGTGGAACCCGTTGGTGGTAAGCCAGAGATCGATTCGTTTATTGATGCAGAACTGATTAATCCTCTGTGTCTTCTTTAATCTTTATTCGCAGTTGTTGCTATTGATTAATTAATAGTAATTCTTAGTAACACTTTATTTGTGGGTATAAGCTGGGTACAAGACGAAGTAGCATTTTAATATCCATGACTATCAATATAAACTAATGAATCAAGAACATTACTTCTAATTGATCTAAAATCTTCTCATTCATAAAATTATGCAGACATGTCGCTACACTTTCCCGCCAAGAAGTCCCTGTTCACCATTTAGCTGCATGAAACTATTTTTTTTTATACTAATCTTGCGAATGTAAATTTTTTTTGTAAATTACTGTATGTGATTTTCAACGACCTCAAAAACGTTATCACCGTCGTAGTATAGTATAATATAGTAGTAGTCGTAGTACTCCCATAATTTTTCAGGAATTCAGGTACATACATAATTGAACGCCCATCTTTTATATCCCATTTTAAGGGGCTAAAGTCCTGCTACAACTTTTCAAAATCTATATACGAGTAGTTTTAGAAAATTATACATTTTCAAGATTTTTAAATCGTAGAAACGTGTCAAACGGTGAGATCTATCAAGATAGGTCCTTCCATATTTCCTTCTTGGAGAACTTCAATTGCCCACTGTATTAGTCGTATGCTGGTGAATTATTGTCTAACGTTTCTGTTCGAAATTCAAAAGGTTCTCCTTCTAATCGTTCATCTCCAAAGATTGTGTTTTTATAGAGGGCAGGTTCTTTAATGAATGCTTCGGCTGACAGCACTGTAGCCAGTATTGCAAAAATTAAAATATTCATCTGGGAAAAATCGTATGATTTTACAAATATTTTCGTTTATTAATTTAGGTAAATCTGTATATCACTAGACACAGCTTAAAAAATATTTTCCGTAACCAACGGCTTTACGTGCCATCCGTGCTTCGGAAGGCACGTTAAGCCGTTAGTCCCGGTTATCACAATATGTGGTAGTAGTTAAGCCATGTTAGAGGCCTAATTGAGCGGTTTGAAAAATTCCTTCTTGGAGAACTCCAATTGCCCTCTGACATCCTAATATTTGCTCTTACTTTTCTTCGCTAGGGTACACTGTACTAATTTCATCAAAAAAATAAAATACGACAAATACTCCTGGGTAATCTTTATTTAATAAGTTATTAAAATATCTATTATGTACATTTCTGCGGTAGTAGACGAAGAGATAAAAGAATATAATATTTCATGCATTAACTAGTTATATACACTAAAAACAATGATGGATAGACTTAGTTGGCTTAAATCGATTTCTTGTATATTGCAAAAAACCGTTAAGAAAGAATGATACATAGAGGCATTGATAGTTTTAAACAAATATTTTATTTGACTATACTTCTTCATTGATTTATGGTTGTTAATGGATAGATAAGATAAGATTCAATTTCTAGAAATTAAAATTGGTATTTCAAATAAAACAATGTTGAGATAATAAACTTTTTTATTATCCTAGTACATAGGTCGGCGACAGCCCAGTGGCAAGACAGAATCAGAGGGTCTTAGGTTCAAATCCTGGTGGCACACTTTCAAAGTTATTTGCGAATTATTGTCTGCTTCATGCTTCGGAAAGCACGTTAAACTATTCGTCCCGGCTGGTATGAACATCTTTTTCAGTCGTAATTAGGAAGTCAGTTCCTATAAATAAACATTCTGATAGCTGGTTTAATGGATGATCTTTCCCTCTGGGTTTCGGTAGTCAGACGGCAGTCGCTTCATGTAATAACTGGTTAATCCAATTAGCAAAACCATATACTTAAGTCTAGGCCAACTGGGATAATCTTAGTATTAATGAATTTACTTATGATACTATGATATGACCCTATAAAGTGTCATTTATTAAAATTTAAGCAGATGCAGTACAGGTGTACAGTTTAAAGAATAAACTTGACTATAAATGCGAATGCGATGACTAATGTTGAAATGAAAGAGGTGTTAGCCGAGGCTGGAAGATCGGGTGTAGATTGTTGTACAATTGGAGCAACAGTCATGACAACTGGTGTAGGTGTGGTTATTGGTGCTGTGGTGCTTGTGTCAGGAATCACGTTGCCCACATTGATATAGTTGCTGAGGTCTACTTGAGCCTGAGTCGCCCATTGGAGCGAACCTTCAGTAACTGCGGTCGCTGCAATTATTGTGTTGTATTCTGTACCTAACTCTCCTTGGTTATCTGCTGCCCATTGTCGGAACTGTGAAATAATAATAGCATTAAATAATTTATTGATTCAGGCGTTACTTTGCGGAAATCCATTGTAAGCAAGTGATGGATTAAAAATATCTTTGTAACAATTCCCGCGCTACTATAATTTCCCGAAAAATCGAGAAACTATTCAACACGACACGTGTTTCGCCCTTACACAGGGCATCTTCAGGTAAGATAGGAGCCTCAGAACAACGATGTCTTCACGACCAACGCTGAAACGAGAGAGCGCGGGAATTGTTACAAAGATATTTTTAATCCATCACTTGCCTAATAATAGCATTATTAAGCATGATTATGTGAAGCGCATTGTCTTTAAATTACTAAATAAATAGGCAATGGCTATTAGTTCTCTCATGTGGGAGAAATAATGGCTACTAAAATCTTTATATTCATTGTTTTTTTTTAATCAGGGCTTAAAGCAGGATCCCGCATTGAATGAGTTTTTATGATATAGTGTGCGTGGAAGGACTAGTCACCGCCTCAAATTTGCGGACAGGACAGGGAAACATTAACTAACTAACCCCGGTGAAGCTAAGTTAGCTACGGCAGACTGATACCGCAACGGTATTTTAGAAAAAGTATTCAGGCTTGGCTCCATGAGCAATTTTTTTTCTTGACGTTCTTTTGTTTGTGCTTTATTGTAGGAGTTCAAAGATAGTGTGACTTCAAAGCCATCTACGGGCACAATATTGAGCTAATATTTGCTTTTAGTTTTTGAGCAAATATTTGGAGTCATTTACTTGAAATTGGCTTAGCGCGATCTTGAGTAGGTACTAAATAATGGTACTGGTTTATGAATTAAACCTTTAAATGGTGAAGAAAAAATCAAGTAAGTGATTTCAAACAATTTCTCTCGATTGTTAATATGATGGCTTTATGGACTATTTAATTTTCTGGAAAACATAAGTGTATATGTTTTTATGTCAGGTAAAATGATGTACTAAATTAACTAGGACTAAATTAACACAAACCGTAGCAATTTCATCAGTAGTCTTCAGACGCGCTGTAATATAAGACATAGGCACAGTCAACCCATTAAATCTGAAAAAAAAAGAAAATATTTTATTTTGTATATCAAAAGCAATAATCTTGATAAATGGTAAAACAAAACAAATACTTAAAATTACATAAAAATTAGGTCGGTTAAACGAAATTAAAATTCAACAGAAAATATTGCAACATTCATGCAAAATAGTAATAAATGTCGATATCATCATCATCATCTCAGCCATCTGACGTCCACTGCTGAACATAGGCCTCCCCAATAGATTTCCACATTGAGCGATCCTGAGTCGCCTGCATCCATCGGCCTCCCGCCGCCTTGACCAGATCATCGGTCCATCGCGTGGGAGGCCGTCCTCTACTACGTTTACCGGTTCGCGGTCGCCATTGCAGAACCTTGACGCCCCATCGGTCGTCGGTTCTTCGAGCTATGTGCCCCGCCCATTGCCACTTCAGCCTGCAAACTCGCCTCGCTATGTCGGTCACTCCAGTCCTCCTACGGATTTCCTCATTTCTGATTCGATCACGTAGGGACACTCCGAGCATAGCTCTCTCCATTGCACGCTGAGCGACTTTGAGCTTTCTAATGAAACCCATAGTCAGGCACCAAGTCTCAGTAATATACGAATGTCGATATACGATAGAGTAATAAGGGTATCTTTAATACTGTGTCTGATCCATCTGAATTTATTTAAATGAACTACTCAAAAATCGTCCGCTTTGCGTGTGGATTATTATAATGTAATGTTCAAATTTACATGTTTAATATCCTTTATTTTCAGAACCATTTTGAGTGCCACTACTTTCCGTCTTAACAGGACGCCAGAAAATAATGATCAAGCTGTTTTTTTGTAGGGTTTGCGATGGAGGTTTCTTCGATTCACCCAATTAGGCCTCTAACATGGCTTAACTATTACCACATTTAGTGATAACCGGGACCAACGGCTTCGCGTGCCTTCCAAAGCACGGAAGCGCTCGATATTAAATTCCACAAAAACGTTCACCGACCGAAAACTGACCGCTGTAAACTCTTCTTTACTTCGGTGACCTTTTCCGACCACCGACAACCACGAAGCTACGAGCGATTCTCCCTCACTCACAAATATAAATTTGTCTTAATGCATACATTCTGTTTTCTGATTACGTAAATTTTTTTTTTATTTCCCCAGCTTACTTCTCGCAAGTGTTACTTGTAATTATATTTACAGACAAAAGAAGATTTAACTTACGCATTCTTGACACTTTCCACGTTGTTTTGGATGAATTGGAAGACAATCATGGTATTCTCTTCATTGCCGGAGACGGCACTGTTATAGGCACTCGTGTAATCTTGAGGACGGATCTCAGTGTCCTCTGTAACGATTTCTTCAAGGAAACTGAAATAAACCTCCAATTATTCAATTTATATCAAATTTAAATCGTTTTTGCGTTACATGTGGTTCAGGTGTAGGTGTAGGATGACAAGGATAGCAATATAAGCTTATTCAAATAACAAAAAAACGTATTGTGCTGAGAAAAGCCAAAAATATAAATTATTTATTTATTCAATATGCGCCACACACAATGCTGCAATTCGTTCGGGACTCGGTAATGTGTAACTGTGCATACAAGTTTAAACTGACTTTACGACCCTCATCTGGTTTTTAAAAGGAGGCAGTAGTCTAGTTAATCCACTCAATTTATGTTATTACTATACAGTGTATATGGAGTGTATGGAGTGTATAGTGTGTGTGGAGGCAGCACCTCGAAAGTATTCTACCTATTTTGAATGTAACAGAAATTTTGTGCACAATGCAGGACCAGGGGGCCTACCGCCGAATTCGATGGATTACCGGTAATCCATCTAGATCAAACTTTGTTTTGCGTTCATTAATCCGTACCGGGGAATCTGCCGACAGCCACCTCTCATTCATGACCTTCAGTCCGTGACAGACCAATAGGTAAATGGAGAACGCTATTTTGTTTCGATTTCCATGAGTTCGGCGGTACGACAGAATCAATTCGAAATCCATTTTGCCTTATAATCGATTGCCATCGAACTCGGCGGTAGGCCCCCTGATCAGCATTTGGAAAAATTGTGCTAGCCCAGGGCAGGTCAAAAGTACGCTAAACCGACGGGCGTGTATGAGGGGGCTAATGAGTGTGAATGAAGCTAAAAGTGTGTGCCAAGGTCGTAGCAAGTGGTAGGATGTGATCTCTGCCTACCCCTACGGGAAAGAGGCGTGACATTATCTATGTATGTATGTATGTCTTTACCGAGTATGTCGTAGACGGTGATTAAGGGCCACCTCTCATCATTTTACACGTTTCATCGATGTCGACGAAGGCGACTACTGTATAGATCCTTTTTAAATAGTTATAGGAATGCTTCTGCCGATTCCTATTACACATCCTTAATATAAGAAAAATGGATCCCCGAAATATATGCACGCGCATAACTTTCGAAAGACTGCATCAAATTCTTCGATAATTCTATTATTGCCTTCGTTTTGTCGGTACAAGGTGGGCGTAAAAATAAATATTCAGGAAAAAACATGGCGGTACGACGCTTTTCGAGTTAGCCAGCTGAGTAAGATTATGTGATAACTGTACCTGTTTAAAGAAACAGGATCGCGGGTGCAACCCAAAATCGAGAGGATAAGGATCTTTTCGCTGTAGACGTGATGGGTGTGGAATCGTTCGAAGAGGAAGTCAAACTCCGCGGCTGTGCTGGCTTGACGAAGACCGTTGCAGTATACCCAGTTGCGGCTGTCCGCTGGCACTCTAGGGAGAAACAAACATTCTACTTTAGTTACTAGCTTCTGAATATAATAGTTTTCGTAAAGAGGGATGTAATATATTATATATAGAGGGAGGGATTTTTTATTTGTGTTTAAGTGTATGCCTTGACCGTGGTCCCGGGTGCCTGCTGGTACCCGCTTAAATAGTACCACCCCCTCTCATCTCATGGGGAAGCGTAAGAGACGACGAAGAGAAATCTTGCCGGATGATGAGCAGCGGCGTCATCCTGCGTACTGGCTTGAACTGCTGATCACCAACCCGCCTGCCCAGCGTGTTGATTATGGGAAATAGAATGTAAGCTATTGGGGTGGCTTATGTTCAGCAGTGGACCACATACGTTTAAAACTATGTCATTCCTTTATAAACTGGTAAAGTGTGACATGCCAAATTAAATTAGTGATATTATGCGGTTAGACAGATCTTGCCTTGAAAAAAATATGTGATATTTTTTTTCTCTCGGTAACTACACTACTAAGAGTTGTGCTACTGTTCGATCTTAGAAACGCAGGCTGAATACATAAAGCCTCTGACTATTCCGCTAACGGTGATTATACGTACTCCTGTCCACTAGTAACGAGGGCAGCCAATTGATCTCTTGCAGCTTCAAGACATTCCTCGTTTCCAAGTCTGCACATTACCGGTGCAAGCTGATAGCGAAGGTATGAAGTCATGAAGTCCTCGTCAGTTGAGGGATAGTACGTCAACTCAGATATAACATTTTCGGCCCAAGTCAGGAAGATGTTCTGATGACAACATATATTTTTACATACAAAAGTGTTATAAACAAAATGCTATATATCTGCATAAATGCATCTCAAAAAAAATTACATAACGTGACATTATGTATATACAAAATTCATTTAAGTTTATCTTACATTTAATTCAGTTTCAAGTGGAGTTCCGACCACCCTTCTGCTGAGCCAGTTGAAGCCACTGATCGCTGCTAACCAAGGAGCATACGCAGTCTCAAATTCCATGAAGGAAAGAATAGTGAACGCTCTGGTGTATGACATCAACCCAGAGCGTGCGAATTGGAAGACATCGTCGACAATCTAGAGCATAGAAAACAAAAATCATTATTTAGTTTACTTCTTTTGTAGTGCTTATAAAATTTAACATATTCGCCTTTATATTATATATTTTTGCTACAACATTTATGTCAAGTAATTTCACCTGCATTTGTTTTATTACTTCGAAATAATGTAAGCAAGTCAAAGTCTAACCCCAGGAAAGACTACTTTTCAAATTCAAATTCATTTATTCAAGTTTGGCTCAAAAGAGCTCTTATGAACGTCAAAACTTAAAAAGTAGCTCGCCCATTCACTGCGGGCGGGAGCTTGATCGTAAAAGAACGGGCAAGAAAATCATCTAGGTTAGTTTTTTCTCCCGCCTATTTTGAGGGATCTACAAGAAAGTTTTAATTTACTGCAATATGCCAATTCATGTGCATGTTTTCAACGTCGTCAATTCGAAAAATCTACCTTTTTTATGGATAAATACTCGAATTCTCACTAGTTCTAAAAAATGAAACAATGCCATATAGTGTTTTTTTCGCGTTGGTGCCAACTTCGATAAATGAATAATTCTTTTCAACTAAAGTTTTTAGTTATACGACTGGATATATAACATACCTGAGCTCTGTTATACTCGTGAACAAGTGTCCTGTTTTCTCCTCTTAAGAGCAAAATTATGAGATCCCATGTGTAGTCATCATAGTTGACTCTGTAAAAACCTGTAAGGAAATTAGACAGATGCAAAAGTCACAATATTTGTAAAATGTTTAGATTAATGATATATATTTTAATCTGTGTTAATTTTCAATAAAAAAATAATATTTAGCAGTAATCTGACAACTTTTACAAAAACAAAAAAGAGATGAAAGTTTTAAAAAAACCTTTACTATTCAAATGCTTTTTTATGAAATGAAATATACGTTAATTAATAACAATCAACATACCAGTTTGTTGCTTATTGAAAATGACCCATTCATCACCAACGGATTCCCTTTGGATAGTGGTGATGGACTGAGAGATGATGTGAGTGGGTTTGGTGTTGTCGAAGTCAGGGTCGCTGGCGGTAGCGAAGTTGATAGGAACAATCCAGTTCCTCTGGGCGGTAGCATAACCACTGTTGATGTTGAATCGGCGCTAGAACCAGGTAAATTTGATATGATTTATTGGCGTCGGTTAAAGGCGAAGAGCTGAAGATCGAGTTCAGTGCCATTGCTGAGGCCTATATCCAGCAGAGGTCGCAATTCTGCTAACAAAGATTTTTATTTATTTATCATGTCCCCGCAAGCTTAAGGCATGTTAATAAATTTAAAAGTAGCCTTGGCTTAACTCCTTATTATATTAGCTATTTGAAATTCAAATTCAGTCAAAATCGATATAACTTAACCTGAATAAAAGAGATTAACCTGAATGAGTACGGAATAACTTTTTTTTAAAATTTTAAAACAGGTGTACAGCAAATTTATTACAGTGATTAGTATATATGTAGACTGTAACTCCTTGTGTAATAATTTACATTTACAAAACATAAATAGTAATAAGTACATCAAACCATGCATAGATTATTTCCCTTGGTGAGTGATGAAATGTGAATGTCAGGCATCCCCTTTTATATTCATATAATTAGCTCATATTATGATATTATAAACAGACACATCCATTCGGATTTGCACTGGTCCTCTAAGAGACTTAGATTGAGCAACAAATACAAGTAATGTGGAATTTGTATATTTTAATCAGGTAAGGTTGGCAATTTATTAATTTTGATAGTACCTACGTGAATTCCCTACAAAATGATTTCTCGGGTTATTGATAACTCACCTGGTGAATTGTCATGATGCCACTTTGATGATCAACAAACACGTTGAGAACAGGATGACCAGCTTGTTCTGTCCATGATCTATAGTAGTCGACGATATTGAAGTTCGGTCCATATTCACTAGTCGCGTTAGTTTCAATCGCAACAGCCTGAAGATCTTCAAAAAGATCAATAGGTTTTGCTGATGTGAATCGTCTGAAAATGACATAAAATGTTTGTTATCATCATCATCATCATCATCACAGCCCATTAACGTCCCACTACTGAGCACGAGCCTCCTCTCACATATCAAGGTGTGAGGGTATTGGGTCATACTCCACCACGCTGACCCAGTGCGGATTGGCGGAGGCAGGTGTGTGGCGTCCTGCTGTTAGAACTTTTCAAGCCGCCCATTAGGCCTCTAACATGGCTTAACGACTACCACATTTAGTGATAACCGGGACCAACGGCTTAACGTGCCTTCCGAAGCACGGAAGCGCTCGATATCAAATGCCACACAAACGGTCACCCATCCAAGGACTGACCTCTGTAAACTCTGCTGTACTTCGGCGATCGTTTCCGACCAC
The DNA here is from genome assembly GCA_949126915.1 of Musotima nitidalis. Lineage (NCBI taxonomy): Eukaryota > Metazoa > Arthropoda > Insecta > Lepidoptera > Crambidae > Musotima > Musotima nitidalis. Next base: position 3,748,129 of record OX421420.1, on the reverse strand, counting down.
CGAGCACCGCAGAGCTACGAGCGCTTCATGTTTGTCATACTAGATAATTTTATTTAATTTAACATAGTATCCAATTATAGGTGCTTTTTTATTTATCTATCGATTTTTAAGCGAATTGTGCCTCGTCTAGTGTAGGTGAGGTGCTAGCCGCCACCTCTCACCATACACAAGTTTTATCTAGAGAACTTTAAATGTTAAGTGAACTATGCTATTACTATTAAAACGGAATCTTTTTAGCTGTAGCATAGTTTCTATACTAAAATAGAACACATGGGCTTAAAATCCATTATAATTGTTAAAATACCTGGTATCCAAATAACGTCGTAAGCCTTGTCGGTGGTTTTCAAAGCCCATAAGATGTTCAGTCATTCTGATGACAACAGCTCCCTTATTATAAGAGATGACTGTGAACATATTGCTGACGGACTGCGGACTTCCCACTGTCGGGTTTGTGAGTGGATGGGCGTTGTCAGACGAGTCGCTGAGCAAAGCCGTATGCACTTGCTCGGTAATGAAACGAGTTTCAAAACCTTTGTGATCCTCCACCTTAAAAACATTAAGAAGGATAAGCTAAATGAATTAAACTGTCTTCAACAGTATTTGCCTACCAAGCGAGTCTTAATGCTATGCCATTAAATTTCCAAGGTCGAGTGAGACAGCGCTAGACATTGCTGCATCTTCTCTAGAAACTGTGATATTAGTGATCTCTGGCTCTCAACAAAATGCTCAACCGAAAGGCTGTGAGAACTTTATACTTTTCTTGAAATAATTGTAGTCAATAATAACGCAACGTCTGGGAGTGAACAAATATGGCGAAGAATGCCAAGCTATTTAAAGGGTTGATTACGAGATGAATGCTAACCCTATCTAACTGGCAATGTTCTGACGTGGTATACTACATTAAAATTCCTTTACAAATAACAAAAGTAAATTACCCAGTCAGTGAGGAAGTACTGGTAGTATCTAGCGAAGCCCTCGTTGAGCCACAATACGCTCCAGAAATCGCATGTGACCAGGTTTCCGAACCACATGTGAGCGATCTCGTGGGACAATATGTAGGCGATCAACTGCCTGGAGTTGCTATTCGTGTGCTGCGGACTGTTCATCAAGTATGCTTCCCTGAAATTAACCATCTTGTTCAGAAACAACTTCAGTTGAACATACCAATCTTTTGATTCGTGAGTACATAATAAAAAATTAAGATGTTTGTAGCGCAAAGATAACGATGTATGTGTACTTGTGGGTCAGTTCATGATAAGGAGAAATAAAACAGAATAATCATTCACCTGTATGTAAGAAGTCCCCAATTTTCCATAGCACCAGCACCAAAATCTGGTATAGCCGCTTGAGTCATTTTTAAATATTGATGAACTGAATAATAATCCAAATCAGTATGATCGCTCATCTCAGCCAAAAGATCTTGTCCCACGTAGAACGCATAATCTCCTTGACGATTAGCCAGCGCAGAAGGTCTCCCTATGACCTCATATTTTAAGATTTCCTCCCCATCTGAGTTAGTTTCATATTGTGGCTGAGATTCGTACTGTGAAACAATAAGCGCCAGGAGGTATGTAGACATCACTGGAGTAACGTAGTAAACATCAGTTTCGAAATTGCTGAAAGGAAAGTATTCCATTATTAATTCGGTATTCACTACATTTAATAAAAGTATTTTCAAATTAACCAACAATTAATAAAAATATTTGCACTTTTTACTTACGTAATGTATATAGGGATATCTACCTAGCGCAAGCCCACCTCACCTGCAAGTGGTGCACCTGCCGATCAACGGACGAGGCTCTTGCGAACATAACAGTGCCCGGTAAGCGGCAATAGGCTCGCCACCTATTACGTGGGACCAACTATTAAATTGGCGAAGTGTGGGCGTATAGTATTCCTCTGCCTACCACTTCGGGGAAAAAGGCGTGAATTCATGTATGTATGTATGTATGTACTTATATGTCTTAATTTTACTCTAACTTGTAAGAATATTTCGCCTCCTGACGTAACGTCGATGTTTATATCAGGGATAATACTGCTAACGGCAATGCGTTTTACTTTATCAAATGTAACTAATCGTCGAAAGCCGTTGCTTGTCTTTGGATGTAATTATACTTCCCTATTCATTGATTGATTACAGATCTATGTTGAATCGCCACGATACATTGCCTAGTTTGGAAATCTTTGTACGTTTGAATGTTACTTTCTTTGTGCATTAAAGAACATTATTATTATAGTTGCTATTTAAACAACAACACAGAGGGCGCTGCAGGAACATCAGCGCTGCTGTATCAGCGTCAGCAGATGCAGCAGCATTTTTTGAAATACAATTACAAAATAATTCATTTGCCCAAACATGTGTAACAAAATATGGTATAATAATAAAGTCTTTCGATCAAGTCTTAACACATTTACCATTTTGTGGTATGCAAATGTCAGTTTTATGATTACCCATTAAATGTCAGTATAATTATTAATTATCAAAAATGAATCATCTAAAATTACACAATACAATAAAATTAAAATACATGTCACATTTAAATTATGCTGATGTATCGCCCTTTTGACAGGTGACATGACATGACATGTCATAGTAGCCTTGTTAGCTATCACTAAGTGTTTTCTTTTGTGTGATACTGTCTAATTTTGTTTATAATTATAAAGATAAAGATAAAGATAATTTATTTGTCAAAATACAGTACATTAAGGTGTTACATAAATATTAGCATCTTGCATTCTACCATTACTGGTGTACAAATATTGATCTTATAAACTAACAAAATAAAATGAACAAAGCTATTGGTCAACAAAAAAAAAAAAAAAAATAACATTACATCTTATCCCTTAAATATTCACTAACAGCGTAATAACATTTTTCTATTAGTTTAGAATATAATTTTTGTTTAAATATTACAATTGTTTCCTTTTTATAGTCATTTGGTAATTTATTATAAATTCTAATAGCCATACAATATGAATTCTTACTGAACATGCTAGTGCGTTGATTAGGTACAGAAATTTTATAATTATTCCTACTATTTTTATTAGTACAAGATTTTTCAAATAGTTTTTGATTTTTATAGACAAATACACACATTTCATAAATATACAAACAAGGTAGAGGAAGAATATTATATTTTTTAAATAATGGCACGCAGCTGTCCAAATAATCAGCACCACTTAAAGATCTAACACATTTTTTTTGTGCTCTGAAGGCTCTACCTAAGTCAACAGAGTTACCCCAGATCACTATTCCGTAGCGCAAGATGGAGGAAACATAACCATGATAGGCACAAAGAGTCGCCTTGATTGTAGCTACCTGTTTAAGTCTGTTAAGTACATATACATATCTGTCTAATTTGGAGCAAATGTTTTCTATGTGATGTTTCCAAGTACAATATTGATCTATAGTTATACCTAAAAAAGTCGTTGATTCAACCCTTTCTACGATTGTTTTGTTTTGAATAATATCTATTTTTGGCGGATGACTATTGTATGTTTTAAATTGAATAACTTTTGTTTTATTTATATTAATGCTCAAATTATTATCATCAAGCCATTTAATTACACTATTTAAACTTTCATTTATTTCATCATTATATGTATTTTTATTTTCACAGTTTATCAAGAGAGTCGTGTCATCTGCATATAACACACATTTGTACTTTGTGGACTCCGGTAAATCATTGATATACAAAAGAAATAGCAGAGGGCCCAAAACACTGCCCTGCGGTACACCACAGCCATTTAATTTGTATTCAGATCGCTCAATAGTTTTTTGAAGACTTGTTGTATGCGTTATTTCTACACATTGATATCTATTGGATAGATAGCTCTCAATCCATTTTTGTGCATTCCCTCTGATGCCGCAGTTTTCTAGTTTTTTTAGGAGGATACTATGAGACACGAAATCGAATGCTTTTGACATGTCGAGAAAAACTGACGTGATTGGAGTTTTTCTGTCTAGGAATTCTGTTATACTTTTAACTAGAGTAAAACAGGCTAAGGTTGTTGTACAGTTTTTTCTAAAACCAAACTGTTCTGGCTTTAAAATGTTATGTTTTGTAAGAAAATTAACTAAAATGGCATAAAAAGACTTTTCAAATATTTTGGACATAATTGGAATTAACGTGACAGGGCGATAATTATTCATATCATTCATTTCTCCTTTTTTTTTGTAAAGTGGTTTTACCACTGAGTATTTCAAACGAGTTGGGAACTTGCCTTCAGAAAATGATAAGTTTACAATGTGGCATAGTGGACCTGATAATTTTTCGGAACACTTCTTAAGGATTTTTGTATTAAGGCCATCGTATCCCGTAGAGTTGGTGTTCTTAAGTGAGTGGATGATCTTTTTAATTTCGGTGGTGTCGACTGGGCTTAAAAATATGGTACCAGTGTTATTACAAAAATTATGTGTTTTATTACAATTTAATTGTTTATTCTTATGTGGTGTGCTTAAAAAGAAATTATTAAAATTATTTGCTATAGCTGATGGATCTGTAAACTCTTTATTATTATATTTAATTATACTAATGTCTTTTTGATTTCGTTCTACATTAGAATTACTCTTAATAATGTGCCAAGCTGCTTTACATGTAGTTTTGGAGTTTGTAATAAATTTAGTGTTTTGTATTTTCTGAGCCTGTAGAGTACATTTCCTTAATATTTTACTATAAACGTTATATATTTTCAGATTTTCTTTTTTATTCTGTGATGATTTAAGATAATTAAAATAAAGTTGTCTCTTATATGTGCATGCTTTTTTCAAGCCCCTAGTTATCCAATTATTTTTGATTGACTTGTTGGTAATTTTTACGTTCAATATTGGAAAACACAAGTTGTAAAATAGTGTTAGGGTTTCGTGAAAGATATCAAAAGCTCCATCAACTTCTTCAATTTCATAGACATCATTAAATGAGATTGCACTAATGGAGTCCAAAAACTTATTTAAGTTTTCAGTACTATAGTCTCGTCTTTTTTCAAACCAAAAGTGTTTAATTAGTGATTTTTTACTACAGGAAGACTCAAACGTTATAGTTTGAGCTTTTTCGTGATCTGATAGTGCAAGGAACGGTGTGCTTGAGGTTATATAAGACAAATTACTAACTATGAGATCTAAACAAGCATCTTTTCTAGTTGGCGTTAGAATATGATTTTTTAAATTGTAATTTTTTAACAATGAATGAAGCTCTTTTGTGTTATTATTGTCTTTTGTCAAATCTATGTTCCAATCGCCACACAATATAAGCTTTCTTTTTGGTTTCTTTGAAATTTTATTGATCAGTTCAGTAAGACGTTTCAAAAAAATTGTTGCCTTAGCGTTTGGTATTCTATAGATACAAATGACATATAGTTTTAAAGACAGTATTTCAACACCACAATATTCAAAATGAAAAGGTATAGGTTCACCAAGACTTAGTGGTTTACATTCTAGGCTGTTTCTAACAAGGATACAAGTACCACCCCTACGTTGATCTGATCTACAGAATGATGAGACTAACCTATATCTATCTAGTTTAAGATTAGACTCATTACCGCGTCTTATGAATGTTTCTGATAAACATATGATATCAATTTGACCATTCTTTTTTTCTAATTCTGAGATAGTTATTTCAAACAATTCCCTTTTATTGAGAATACCCGCTATGTTTTGATGCAAAAGAGTGTAGTTTTGTTTATTGGATTCGAAAAAAATTTTTACCTTTTTTATTGTTCAGTATGGAAGTTACTTCTGAATCATAACCAGTCGGGTATGTTTGAATATCCACAAGTAAGCGCTGGAAGATATTTTCATAAACACATTTAATGCCATAACTATTAATCTTTCCTGTATGGTCAGAGAAAGCGCTTAAAGAAAGATCCTGATTTGAGTCAAATAAATATGCGTAATTATAACAGTCTATATCCATCCAGAGTAAATTATTAAACATTTCGATTTTATAGTTAAGTATCAGAGCACCTCGCACAAATGTTGGACAGCATATAACTATGTTTGTGTGAGTTATTGGTTTTAATGTTTCTCTAATCAATTTAACAACAGTAATCGGATCTTCAGTACCCGTGAACTCGTGTTCACCTATCATAATAATACAATAGTCGTTGATATTAAATTTTTGGATTTTATCTTGAATATTTAAAAGGAGGTTTTTCAAAGGACTGTTAGGCGATAAGTAACGACAGTATTCAAAATAATTCGCGCATGTATTTTCTAGCACATCTTGTATAATACCATTTTGATTCCTGTTGCTGACTATGCATAGTTTTCTTTTTTTGTTTATCGTATCTCTTACTGGCGTGGTAGTGAAGAGACTAGCTGGGCTGGCATGCGTAGCTGGTGACTTTAGCTGGAATGTGTTCTGCGTATTCTGTTTTGTATAGTGTTCACCGTCTCGTTTTGGTATAGATGGCGTTACCAAGAGATTACAAGTTTGTGATCCTTTATTTACTTTGCAAAATTTTTGAACAACATCCATATTTTTTGTGGTAACAGGTGAAATTTTTTGTTTTGTTGTTTTGCGAGTTGACCCTGGTGTGTTGAATTTCCTCTCGGGAGTTCTGCAGATATTTTTATATATTTCGGTAGCTTTTAAAGATTTTTGTAGTTCTAATTTCAAGCGAAAATTTTCGCTATTGAGATCTTCTATTTCCTGGTGTGCACTCATTAACTGCAATTTCATTGTATTTATTTGTTCATTTAAACTATTCATATTGTCGTTTCTGTCACTGGTATCATGTATATCATCTGGTAAGCTCATCATAGTAGTATCCAATAACGTTTTTTCATCGTCTAATGTCATGGTCGACAGATTTGTTACTGACCCAACAGTAGATGGTTTTCTGTAAGTTATGTTTTCATCTTCATAGTTACTCATTTTTATAGAACAATTATTGTAATAATTTTTAAATTATATAAGATAGTGGTCCGTTTCTTGGTCACCAGTAGATTTGTACTCAACTGTTAATAGTGAGTTCTTCCGTTCAAATAATCTCTCAAAAAGAACAACGACCTGAGTGAGGTTCGAACCGGCGGATGGCGGAGCTTAAATAGCCGTCATACGCTCTTAGCCACGGAGTAGTTGAGAATGTGAAGTGAAATTACCAATTGTATGCTAAGGATGCTATTTATAAATATTTAGTCGGTAGATGTGACTAGACAAATTAAATTTATCTTCTTTCTTTGTGTTAACTATATTTTACACTTTTTATTCACTTTACACTGAACTTTGAGATCATTATAAGTTCAATTTCACTTATTTTTGAAAACACTGTTGAAATATACTGATGTGATTCTGTTTTTTTGTGATCTTAAACTGTATTATTTATTTCACTTATATTTTCAATATTATTGCTTTAAACACTTGAATAACGCTTGTACATATTTATTGAATGTATATGTATCGTTTTATCGTAAATTGAGCACGTATGATAATATTATAACTTTTTAAATTTAATTGTAAATACGGAGCTTTTTCACTTATATGCTAGCCGGACAGCGCCATCTAGCGAACCTGATATATGTTGTGTTATTTAGTTTATTTAAAAAAAAAAACAATTCTACATAAATAACTGGTTACTATATATCATTTTGCTTGACTGAACCATGTTTGTAGCCTTATCTGTTGTATCCCAAAATCAATTATGAAAACATTTTTCAGAAACATTAATTGCAAATCAAGAAACGCGTTTGCCCTCATAGATAGTATAAATGAATAACTTTACAACATACTCATCATCTGTCGGCAACGTAATGTTCTGTCTAGTGCAAGACCAGCTTTTGAACGCTGTTGGGCGAGTGATCGAGATGTCGAACTCTGCCTTGAAGCTTGGCTCATCGTAGCACGGGAATGCGGATCGGGCCGCTGTAGCCTGGAATTGAGTCGACGCCATCCATCTAAAAATATATAACTCATATTAAACTGGCACTGTTAATAGCCATTCCAATGTAACTATCTTAATATTTTCTTTATAAACTGATCTGAGTAATTATTCGCAAACACCTCAAATCTTTCGCAAGTTTTGTCTAGATTACGAATATATAAATAATAATGATGTTTTGTATTCTTGAGATAACTTTAAGCCTACGTAAGTTTTAAGTTTACGTAAAACGGCACGCTGACATTTTCGCCATGTTTGTCGACAGATGTTCGCCTAGACGCCATGCAACCTTATGACTGTTGAGGGAATAATTCTTATACGTGTTTGTCACTTCTCTCTAAGGCTGCTAGTCCACTTAAGCGACTCTAGGCAGCAGAGTGCAGAAACGGAAAAATATTGACCAATAGGACTCGCGGACAGGAGCGGAGCTAAGTCTTTATACAATCGCATTAGTTATTATTTGTCCGTTTCTACGCTTAGTTACCTAGCTCCACTTCAATGTAAAAGCAGCCTTATGCCACTGTATAATCCATACCTAGTGCACCAGAAGAGCTTTCCTTTTAAAACCAATAAGTTTCGACTTAGAAGTTAGAAGTTTCGACTAAGTTTTAACTTTGAACCCCTACTACATAACAGTATAGCTTACTACATAATTTAAAACCGGCCAAGTACGAGTCAGAATCGCGCAGGAAGGTTTCCGTACCATTATGTAGAACAATGATACTGATTTTTATTAGTTGTCAAATCTAATTGTAATTTCAAAATTCTTACCATAAAGGGTAATGGTAACTAAAGAGACCGTATAACTAAAGATTCTGTGAATATTACACAAACGGGCAAAAAATATTACGTTTGTTATATGGAAGCCGTATAAATTTTTATTCTGCTTTTTAGTATTTGTTGTTATAGCGGCAACAGAAATACAACATTATGAAAAATTTAATTATACAAGTATCACGGTTCATAAGATGCCTGGTGACAGACGGACGAACGGATAGCGGAATCATAGTAATAGGTTCAATCATTATTTGGTTGCAAGTGAATCTAAGCTTCGTGATTTTATTATTTTGTTTTTGTTATTTTTTTATAATTTTGACATTTTCAAGTACTATGTAATAGTTTATGAAATAAAGTATTTTTGACTTTTTTTTGACTTTTTTGACATATAAAAATTTGTTTTCAAAATATTACAGACTTTTTCTTATTGTCATTATACGAAAAGTGAAATACTGTGGGAGATCTTCATTATATTGACAAAATAATGGCAGATAGAAAATTTTACGGGTCAACTAGTTTCTCATATTTATGAACAAGTCATGCAGCTCTCAGTGAAGATAATGCGCTTGCGCTTTTTGCAATTAAATAACAACCAAAATGTAATCGGACAGTCTGACATACTTATGCGTGTATGTACGAAGTTTAAGATACAATATTAACACATATAATGTGTATGTTTATTTATTAGTTGGGACCTGTTATTAGCTTTATGTTATTAAAGTTATTTGTATATTTCAACTGTTGGCCTTCCTGAAAATGTAATAAAAACACAGAAAATGTTAACTAGAATATTTACCTTATTTCTGGAGAACTTCCATCTCTATACCAAGACCTGTAAATTCCATACATATCAGTCCTTAAAGGAGCTTCAAAGCTGATACTAAGTCTGTAAAGAACGCGTTCATCGGCGTTGTATTCGAGGGATCCTGTGTTAAGACGCACTCTCAAAAAGTGGTACGCGGGCTCCAAGACGTAGGTTTGGTAGATCTCAGTATCGTCTCGGAAAAGTTCCAATGAAGTGATGTTCAATTCATTTGAGTGAATGACGATTTCATTAACTTCTTCTTGTGTTGCGTAAAGATCAATGTCTACCTCGCCAAGGAAATAAAAGTTGTTCATGTCAATAGTCCATCTAATATTGTAATGTTCTGGTTTGGTTGTTGTAGGTAGACGGAAGGCATTGTTATCAGAGATAGGTGGGACATCACTATTGTCAAGCGCAACATTGATGTTCTCAAAAACTGCTCCTTGGAGTTTTTCCTCGCCGAAAATTGTGTTTCTGTACTTGACAGGCTCATCAGGGAACGCCTGAGCTGCCAAGCACGCTGTTGCTAAGATAATATATCCTAACGTCGCCATCTAAAAAAAATAAGAAATTAGAATCATCAATCAGTGGAAAAAATAAAACTATTAGTAATAGATGAGTGAATATAAATAATGGGATCTTCCATTCCCAATTCCAGAATGTTTTCAAAAAAAGGCAACTCAATTCTAATGCCAAACAAACGGTCACCCATCCAATGACTGACTTCTCTAAACTCTGCTTCCGTGATTGCTTTTACGACTAGTACTGCTGAGGTACTAGTAGGCTAAGACTATATAATTTTATGCGTTAAATTTGTTAATTCAAAAGAAACACAAAAATTTTACTTGTTTATGGAAGCTTATTTTTCTTCCGAAGCACTTGTAAAAGTCACTTAAACCTAAGACGCCACTTTACTAAAGCGAGAGTTTTTGAGAAAAACTTTGCAAAGTTCTGTCACTCTCCTAGACATTTCAAATCTTTGTAGGCTTGTTGATACTTTAAGGATAAGCGATATTTTCTATATTTGTTAAGAGTTTCGAAACTGAGTAAAGAGTTTTAACAATGAATTTGTAACGAAGTAAGGTACCCCTCTTCCATAAAATAAATAGGTAGACCCTATATGAAAGCACCTATATGCATATCTTACAATGGCAGTAGTAATATTTTTATAGTTCCAAGATAAACATCAAAAATTTGTGTTATGGATACATAAAAAATATGCTCTGGCCAACATAAAAGGCTCGTCACATGTGTGCGCATCGTATGCATCTGCCTACCATTTCAGGGAAACAGGCGTCATATTATGTATGTATGTATAAAAAATATTACATTGTGGAAAAAGTTCTTTACTGCCCCTATGTTATTATTTTATTTTTTAAATTCTTTGGGAAAATTTAGTCTAATTAAATTTACCAATAATACTTCATAATCATAGCATATATTTTTCCTATGCGTCTGACGGTTGGCGTTTTACTTTATACGTAAATAATAACTAGTCAGCACTCGTCATAATAATGGTATATTTTTTTTAAATGTCTTCGTGCTTTTAGCACATTTAGCTTGTGTCAAATTAAAGATAAAGTTAAATTAATATTACAATTATAATAAATAAGAATTAGGAGCAAAGCGGCGATAGCCCAATGGCGCGACCCCTTGCTTTTAAATTCAAAGGGTCTCAAGTTCAAACCCTGGTGACTATGGCTTTTCGAAGTAATGTGCGTAACAATCGCTTGCTCCTTGCCTCGGAAAGCATGTTAAGCATGACATCTATGGCAGTCGTTATTCGGCTGACTGACAGCTAGTTTAACCATATAGTGATGTTTCCCTTTGGGTTGCAGAGGTCAGACGGCAGCGCTCCATAATAACTGAAATTAAGTCAAATCTGGTTGAACCATTGAGCAGACCCTGGGCCTAAGCTTAAGTCTATGGCAACCTGGATAACGCTAGGATATGATGATAAATAAATGCGAATTAGTGGTGATAACGATGATAAATAGTAAATGAGATGTCCCCCCTAATCCCTTGAGTCCTCGGTAAAGATGTGGGACTATACTGAGATCTTACATCGACTTCTTGCGAGGATGTGAAAAGTAATGCTGCACTGTTTTGTTTGATTTACCAACAGTCATGTACGTTCACAAACGATGAACGGCTAATCATCCACCGTCATTACACATTTATTTTCAAAATGTGACAAATTTTAGAAATACAACAAAACTGCTGACATGGCTTTTCACCTTCCCGCCAAGAAGTCATGATAAGGGTTGCAGGATCACGTTAGATGCAGGCCTCCTGTAATCGGTCACTTTAGAAGCTGATGGAGGAGGCCTATGTTCAGCAGTGGACGTCTTTGGGTTGATGATGATGGTAATAATCAAAGCGAAAATTTTAAGTGATAACAAAATACATACTATGAACTTACTTATTCTAAATATCAGCTAAATGATAAATTTTGTCTTTTGATAGGAAATAAAATACCTGATCGATTTTTTATCTCTAGTCTTTTCATCGATAATGCGATTAAAATGTAACTTTACGTTGAGCGATCGGATTGATTCGATTTTATCACAGAGTTATATATAATTTCGCAAGTATATTGTTGAATTAGCCGTCTAATTTCCAAAGTAAGGCGAACATTAGTGATTACACATAAAGTACTAGCCTCTCGATTGAGCAAAAATCTTAAATCTCAACTAAATAATTGTCATAATCCATTATATTCTTGCATTATTCCGGTTTCCTTAGACTTAAGCTTTGGGCCTTGGCTCCGCTCAAATTTGGCTGAATTACTGTTATTAAAGTATTAAATTTAATTAATTGTCACATTAAGTTGGATTATATCAGACCCCGCAGTTAAACCGTACCTACTCACAGTTTTGTGTGACTATGTTATAAATAAGTTGTTATAACCTGTACTTACTGAATAAATAAATAATAATAATAAGCTATTTAATCCTCTATATTTTGACAATTAACTTTGTCGTTTTATTAAAACGGCCTATTTTTTTTAATCTGCGTCATCCTTTATTACAGCTTATGAAAGTCTACTAATTGGGCACAGATCGCCTTCAACTACCTAACAAAGACATAAAAAATATGCTCGTGTTTTTTTTAAGTTTATTATCAAAATTAGTTATGACAGCTGTAGTATTATATCTTAAGTAATAACTAAGTTATCGGCGCCATAAGTTAATCAGTTAGTGACGACAATCTCTAGAATGTAAATATACTAGCAGTATTGTTAACTATACCGCTAATCCAGTCTCAAGGTCATAATGTAGACGACGTCCACAAAGATTTTTGAAATTTTAATTTTCTGAAAATGTTAAGATAAGCTATGCTCTCCGCCATAAAATGTCTTCTGCTAAACATTGGAGTACTCAATAGTTATTATATTTATTTGCTCATTATACTACTACACTGAGGAGACTGATTAGTGGTATCAGCCAGTACGCAGGATGACACTGCTGCAAGCTGCCTATCGTCCGGTAGGAGTTGTATATTCATGAGATGATATTCAAGAGTGACACAATTTACCTGCTCGCTTTTAATTATTAATACATCATTTTATGCCCTGCTCCCAATTTACTTATGGTTTGTAATTAATGGTTAAATTATGGTAATTAAACAGCGTCCTTCCTCCTCTCTCCTACACTATGCTGTGCCCGACAGGGTCCACAATTGATACTTTTGTACCTAAACTACCATCCTGTAACACATTGTTGGAACGCAATAAAGTATTGAGTATTATTATTGAGCGACGATATGCCTGTGGTGAGACCCATAGACTTCGTATTCAGAGGGTCTCGGGTTCAAACCCTTGACTTTTCGAAGTTAGTTAGTTAGTTTAGTGCGTAATTATCGCTTGCTCTGTGCCTCGGAAAGCACGCTAAGCCGTTGGTCCCGGCTGTCGTAAACATCTATGGCAGGTAGAAAGTCAGTGCCTTCTAATTTTCTGACAACTGGTTTAACCATAGAATTATGTTTCCCTCTGGGTTGCGGAGGTCAGACGGCAGTCGCTCCATAATAACTGAAATTCAGTCAAATCTGGTTGAACCAGTGCGCAGACCCTGGGCCCTAAGCTTAAGTCTAGGGAACCAGGATAATGCTACGATATAATGACCGCTGCATATTAAAACATCGCCCTTTCATTAATTTTGGTCATTTCTTTTCTGAATCATATTATTCTTGACATACCCTTTTCATATGTCCCCTTATCTTCTATAAGTTAACATTCATATTTATAAAACGTTAAGTCACATTTCGTTCTAAATAGTTAAATTAAACTTTTAAAATGTTTACTTCAATTATTTTAAGTCGACTGATTAGAATGAATTATGATTGAATGAGTTTAAATATTACTAACTAATCTAACTTGAAAAATAGCGAAGTAATCAAAAGACAAAAGGTATGATGTTTTCTGGACTCGTCGTAAACTAGCAGTGTTATACATACTAACATCACAAATGTGAAAGTAACTTTGCCTGTCTTACAGTCTGTATCGCTTTCACGCCAAAACTATTGAACTAATTTATGTGAAATTTGATGCATAGATAAACTAAAGTATTCATTTTTCAAGCTGATATGAATATGTTATTGGAAGTAAACCAAACAAAATGCGCGACAAATGAATTTCACGCAAGTTATTTTTATATCTCATGGCAAGTCTACCAAGAAGATATTTTACATCTTGGGTTACATTATTGAAGTTTTAGTAGGGATTGAATTTACACTAGTTGGCATTAAAAGAAAGTTTTGTAGAACTTATTTTAAGTTACGCAGCTTGAATATTAGACCGACGATTTGTATTTTCTAGGAAATATTAAAGTTAAAATGAGTTATTGAGATGAATATTAAATTAACATAGTCGAAAATTGAAAAAGTTTATTTGTGTTACGTCATTCGCTATGATGAAACTTATTGCTTGTTGATGTATAATGTCTAATTAAGTAATTTTACAAATCTTTAACTAATAATGTCGGGGCCAGAACCTTGCCAACATTTTTGTCAACTGTTTCTTGTGAACGTTCACAAGAATTGTCTTGTGAACGTTCACAAGAAGCATTGGCTTGATAGTAAAGTTTAGCTTGAATAAATGAATTTGAGTTTTAGGTAACTTTGTCCTATAGAAACCACTTTTCACAAAACAAAAACCTTTCGAACTTATTATACTAACATCATTTTCATATCAAATTTGGTTCTATGGAAATTTGTGACTTCATAAACCACAACCTTAAAAACTTTTATCAAAACCGTAGTCGTAGTGCCCAAAAAGTTAATTGATATTTAACTGCTATTATTTGCATTTTGCAAGATTTTGTGCGCCAAATTCATACCTAATTGAGATTTATGAATAATATGTCTCAGACTTACCTTAAAAGGCGACAAAAGCCATTTCTACCTAAACCAAGTATTGCTAGAAAAGACAATTGATATTTTACTGCTTTTATTTGTATTTTGCAAGCTTTGGTGCGCAAAATTCATACCTAATTAGGAATTATGGAAAATACATGTAAGACTTACCTTAAAAGGCGACTCACTCACTCTCCGACGCAACAAAATGGCGATCAAACTTGATTATTACAATCTAAATTATAAAAATATATCATAATTACCCATTATCATTGATATACTATCTGCGATATGTGATGGCTCGAATCGGACTTGAAATTCATTAAGTTGCACAAGACTGTTGTCTACGTAAAATCCATAATTTTACTCACCAACTGAAATAAAATTAATTTCACTTTTGGTGGAGTGTGAGCGAACACGAGGTCTGAAACAGAACTCATTGAGAGTATTAAATAAAGGAATATAATAAACTGAACCTCTAAAAAATACTTTTTTGATCATCAAAAATACTGATCTAGCATCTAATAGGGGATTAGGTGCTCCATCAGAATTTTTTGATGTACAAAAAGGTTAGGTTAGGTTGGTAATTTATTAATTTTGATGACACATTAAATATGAGCCTTAAATAAATATTGTTTTTCAAGTCATATAGCTCATAATTTCGTATGATAATTAAAAACAGGTAAAATAACAATTTGAAATCCAATCTACTTATTGGAATCCAGCGTCCACAATATCGGTGCCTGCATATTACTTCTGGCTGAACCAAATTAGATCTAAGCTCAAAAATTTCTTAAGCTCATATAACATATTATTATAATGTCGTAGGTTAAGATTAGGATAGGATGGAGCTGGCATTATCAATGATATGACCAAAATTACTAAACACATAAAGTGAAAAAAATACATTATAACGAAAGCGCTGATAGGTTTGCGGTACAAGGATTATAAAGATCAGCGCTTCTGTGCTTCGGAAGGGACGTTAAGCCGATTTTCCTATAATATATGGTGAGCAATGCTAGCGGCCCTATACTATTATAGTATGGTTAGTAATTGGTCGCCTTAAGCAAATCTAACAGCAATACGTCACACTCCCGTTGTGAGATTGCTTGTTTCGCTCGGAAACATAGCAGGCTAAAAAAGGAACATGGATGATTTGTAGTCAGTAAAAGTATGAGACATTCCGTTCAACCCACAGCGAAAGACATTCATTAGATGATTTTTTATCCGAAAAAATAGATAAACACGCCACACCATGACAATTCAGTGGTATTTAGGTCAGGGTGTATTGAAATCCTACTAACATCTAAGAAGCCCAAGCCAACCTCACCTGCAAGTGGTGCATCTGCTGATCAACAGACGCGGCTCTGGTGAAGTTAAAAAATCCCAGCAAGTGGTAATAGGCTCGCCACCTATTACGTGGGACCAACAATGTAATTGGCAAAGTGTGGGCGTATAATATGCCTCTGCCTACCCCTTCGGGGAAACAGGCGTGGACGTATATATGTATTCAGGTCTCCTCCACGTGGACACATAGCGGATAATCTTATCACTAACCATCAAGCAGAGTCACTTATTTAACAATAGAATGATATTTCCCTTTGCGTTTCAGAGGTGAGATGACAGTCGATCCTTATATGGATGGGATGAACTGAAATTTTGCCATATCTGCTAAGACCAGTAAGCAGACCCTGGCCAAACGGGATAGTAATGGTGATGATCAGGCAGACGTCAGTTTGGTATCGGTGATTTAAAATACTCTCCCATTTTTTCTTCACTAGTAAGTAACTTTTCTTTCACTGATTCCTTTAATTTAGACTCTTAAAATTTAAACCACGACTGAATAAAAGTTAATAGATTTTTTTAAGCCAACTGCAGCGTAGCGTAAGAAGTGGAGCTCATATGCATTTTTTATATCACAAAGCCGACGTACCCCAAAGGATAAGCAAACTGAAGTGGGCTGATTATATCTGTCTAAGGACCGATAATCACTGGGGTAAACGCGTAGTTAGCGTATGGGACGCCTTCCAGCTTGTTGAAGCGACGTCATATGCAAAAGGGCTGGCAGTGGTTGGAGAAGAAGAACTGAAGATCGAGCTCAATGGTGTACTATTGGAGAGGCCTTTGTCCAGCAGTGGACGAAAATAGGCTGATGATGATAATGATGATCCATATCGCACCTCATGTTTATGGTCACAATCTATTAACGTCCTACTATTGGACTCAGACCTCTCAGAAACCAAGATGAGAGGGATTCATGTGGAACTCCACACGCGAAGCCAGTGCGAATAATTGGAGGCAATTGTGGCGTCCAGCTGTTAATTCTTTTCAAGCCGCTGAATGGGATCTTTTTTTTCGCTTTACGACTACCAGGGGTATTCATATCAAGAAACAGTGCCTTAGTGTATCTTCCGATGCCAGAAAGCGCTTCATATCCATTTCCAAATAAAACCCAGTAATAAACTGTGCTTAACTTCATTCTATCTAACTAGAGTTAAGATCCTTAGAAGTCTTAAGACGATAAGTTGCGCAGTCACTGAAAACATAGTGGAAACGGGTACTGCTATATTTGGGTAGAAGCACCTGGATTCCAGCTCAAACTTTAGACCTGATTCAAAGATTAGCAAATAGAATGGACGATGATCCCAGGCTTTCAGGGAAAATCCATGTGCATGTTATATTGCTTGGATTTCTATTAAAAGATTATGTTATAATGAACTATATGAGTTTATATCAGTAGCTACTTTTTACCATCACACCACGGCAGGGAGTTCATCCATTCACCCAAAAGTTATATATTAATAATTCTTCCACAATTACACCAATTACTCAGTTCCAAGATAAGTAAGAACTTGTGTTATGTATACTGAATAACAAATGTACGCACTTACATACCATTATATTTTAAATACATACTTAATATTCATAGGAAACACCCAGACCAGAATAATTTTTTATGTTGTTGCATGCAAAGATTGGTCCTGTGTGGGAATCGAACCCACGACCTCAGGAGTGGAGTGCAGATATACTGACCTCCACTCTATATCAGTCGTCGAAAAGTGATAGGAGCGAGTGTGGTACGCTTCAGTAGAAACCTTCAATCGCATACCCTTTGGTTGTGAAATGAGTTCCCTTGCAAGATTTTCCCACATTGAAAAATGGCTTTAACCCTTTAACAAGCAAAGTACGTTGAAATATATCACTGGTTTTCTATATTAACTGAACTGCATAAGGTTCAATTAATGGAGGTCAAATGTGGTTATATATATTGACCAGAGCCTTATAAAGAGTTAATCTTTAAAGACTACATATAACGACCAATATGGCGTGGTGGCGAGTATACCCGCATTCCACTCCTAAGGTCGTGGGTTCGATTCCCACACAGGACAAATATTTGTGTGTATAAATAGGTCTGGGTGTTTTTCTATGTATATTAAGTATGTATTTACAACAAAAAAAAGTATTTATGTATGTTTATCCGTTATTTAGTATCCATAACACAAGTTCTTAATGATACTTATCTTGGAACTAAATAATTGGTGTAAGTGCCTGAAATATTTATTTTTTATTTATGTACTACTGCACCATGGGCTCAGGGGTGGGGCAGCAGTCTAAAATAATATGTAACAAACAGTAATTTTATTTTTATTAAAGGTTACCCTACACTATATAGCACTCTGTACCTGTATGTATAATTTGAATTATGCAAAACACTTTCTTATTGCTCTCCTACGTACTCCACAAAATCGTCTAGGTTTGATTACCTAGCTAGCAGGTAAAGGCTTTTGCCCCACTCTGTACTACCGTGGCTACGCCCATGCAACTACGCTAATTATGCCCTTGGTGTTGCATTGCAAGCGTACATACGCTTTGGGAAACATTTTCATCCGGCCGTATGCTTTAATAGTACCTACTAGTAGTCGAGTAAATAAAACAATAATTATACAAACATATGTATTTTATTTATTGAAAAGTGTGTTACAAATATAGTGACATCAATTTGTTAAAACCTTACAATTGTAAATTATTTTGATTAACTTATTTTTGTGTATTTACAAAGCATTTTTATAACTTTATTATTTTATTATCTAAATATCTACTATTTGGTAAGAATAATAATGATAGATATAATCCAAAGTTCTCATGAAATACGCAATATTTACACTTTACTGGTATTTTAGTACTTATAAGGGTATTATTACTAACTTTAAAGTAGTCACACACATTATTAATGCAATAATAATAATTAAATAAATAATAGTTCAAACTCTTTACTAGCA
Source organism: Musotima nitidalis (assembly GCA_949126915.1). NCBI lineage: Eukaryota > Metazoa > Arthropoda > Insecta > Lepidoptera > Crambidae > Musotima > Musotima nitidalis. The sequence continues at coordinate 3,729,037 of OX421420.1, read as the reverse complement.
GAGAGAGCACTGAAAATTACCTATACAGAAAATAAAAGCTAATTTATCATAAAAAAATATTCATTTATTGTGTTTGATCAGTATGCAGTATAAATAAATTGTTTATGCCTTACATTAACTTTACAATATACACGCACATCTAGATATATGAATAGCTAACTTGATATTTAGATATGAAATCTAAGTTTACACTGAAAGCTGTCATGCATTCAAGAACTGAATGTCAAAAATTGCATATTTATTTACCTATCCTATATCATTAAAACTATTATTTAGGTCGCCTTATGAATATTATTTAGTGCCTAACAATAAAACCAATAGTCTAAAAGTTGGTTTCGGTTTGATTAGAATAACATTATGTAATTATGCGTCTTTTTAATCCAATTAGCAGTGATAAGCATATTGCCAACATAAAATGAACCTTATACAGTTTACCAATGCTACGAGTCCCGAGCACATTGAAAAAATCAAAACCCTTCGGGGCTTAAGGGATAAATTTTGCATAGAAATTGTTTTATTAATAAAACTTTATACTTGCTTAATAAATATTTATAAATAGATGACAATTAATTAACTAACTAATATATATTTATTTGAACACTAAAATATTGCATGTGACTTTTAATAACGTCGAAGATCGAAATTATCGAAAGTGTTTGGTATAGCTTTTCTTAGCTCATATGGAAGTGGGTTCAATCTATTTTCGATTTACTCTTAGTTTTTCAGCTGTATCTACTAAGTATTAACGAAATTAAAAAGTTTATCTAGCTAATAAAATATGTCGACGATTATAATGCATTGTATGGGGATCCTACCAAGACCTAAGGAGCCCAAGCCAACCTCACCTGCAAGTGGTGCACCTGCCGATCAACGGACGAGGCTCTGACGAACGTAACAGTGCCCGGTAAGCGGCAATAGGCTCGCGACCGTGGGACCACCTTTATTATAATAATTGGTGAAGTGTGGCGTATAATATGCCTCTGTCTACATCTTCGGGAAAACATGCGTGAATCTATGTATGTATAAGTATTCCACCAACCAAAAAAACAAAATCATCAGTAATTTTGGAAATTTATATTTTGAAGGTTTTAAGTGACCAACCTTATTTTTATGAAATTGGTAAAAAAGTATTATCGATCATAAAAAAATATTCGAGGGTATTGATCATAAAAAAATATTCGAGGGTATTCTGATCGGATGTAGTTTTTACACTGTCACTTCCTTACTAATATTATAAATGCGAAAGTAACTCTTGTCTGTCTGTCTGTCTGTCTGTCTGTTACTCTTTCACGCCAAAACTACTGAACGGATTTAAATGAAATTTTGTATACAGATAGTCTAGACCCTGATAAAGGATATAGGCTACTTTTTATTGCGAAAAGGGGGTTGTAAATGCTACCTAAAGATACTATTCCACGCGGACGAAGTCGCGGGTAACAGCTAGTTATAAATAAAATTTAAAAAAGCACGCAAAATCACAAAGTCAAGAAAAATACATCGTTGGAGTCCCTTTAGCTCAGTGCAGTGGACCGGTTATAAAAAAGACGCATTGAGATTTTGTGGTGAAAATTTCATCATATAAAAAAAAACTGTTGAAATATGCTGTAAATATAATTACTCTGGGTATACTTATGGGATAGCAAGAAATAAGGGAGCACTGAATTCGTGTTTTATAATAATTCATATATTATATTATATAATTCATATATTATATTATATGATTCATATATTATATTATATAATTCATATATTATATTGACTGTTCCAATAGTTTTGTAAATCACTTGATACATGAAATTTATGGTTTAGGTATAATTTTGTAGATTTCACAACGAAGTATCAAACAATTTTATCAAATTTTTAAGATAGCGCAATTTCGCGAGTGCCTACTGGTTTTTAATATTATACTATAATGACTTCATTTTTTTATTCAAAAATATTTTATCAAAACAAACGGGTAACTCTTATTATTTCAATTTCACAATAAGATTATGAGTGACTAGTTACTTTGGTATGTGAACAATCTTTACATAAATGAAGTCTTATTTTTCCTGATATTATCCTTGAAGATTTAGTTTTAAAATTTTATAGGTGCATAGGGATTCTACCAAGACCGAATGAGCCCAAGCAAACCTTACCTGCTAGTGATGCACCTGCCGATCAAAGGACGAGGCTCTGGCGAACATAACAGTTCCCGGTAAGCGGCTATAGGCTCGCCACTTATTACGTGAGACCAAAAATATAATTTGCGAAATGTGGGCATAAAATATGCCTCTGCCTACCCTTTCGGGGAAACAGGCGTGATTGTAAGTATGTATCTGTGTATATATAATTAATTAAACATTTAAACATAGGTAATTTATTAAACAAAACTAAATGTGTTACGATAGAATTGCTCTATTCACATACTTAAAAAACTAAATTATATAAAAAAACTGATCAAAATAAGATCTTAATTAGTAATCATCCTACGATTGAAATAACAATCTTCAGCGTTACACCGTCTTATAAAGATATATATTGATAGAGAAATAATTATCCGACGCCAGACAGTTAAATCATAGATGACATAGCATTATCTCAAGTTTTTATAGATTACATTATAAAACTATTATTTCAGCTAATTATTAAAAACATGTCATGACTTTTCATGATTTTGACAACCGATATGGCGTGGATTCGATTCCCACACAGTACAAATCTTTGTGTGCGTCATTATATATATATATTTGTTCTGGTCTGGGTGTTTTACCTATGTATATTAAGTATGTATTTACAAAAAAAAAGGCATTAAAAGTATGTTTATCCGTTCTTAAGTATTAACGATGCTGTTGCACATTTTTTAGTCACTCAATTATGAGTATAATCATAATCCAAGCTAACGGTCTTAATGTAATCTGACATTTGATTTGAAGCGCTAAAAAACTATCTTGTTAATTTTTAGTCACACCCTAGCTCTTTTTTCGAAAATTAAACCACAGACATACAAAACATACAAACGTTTGCATTCATCATTATTCTTAAGATACTTTGATAGCTCATTGCCGGTCCCGAGCCCAGATGATAATAGATTAAAAATCCATACCCACCAACACTCTGGTCATAAAAGGAATCTCAAATTTAAGGCAGGGCGGCAACCGAACCTTACCATCAGGACTACCAGTCTTGAGGAATAAATTTCCTCAGAACGCACAACACCAGCAAGTATCAGTGGGCATCTATAGTTCAAGGCAAACAGCATTCTCGAGGAGGGTTGGTGTCAGGCAGGTGGTTTCACTTATTGCCAAAACCCCTTTACAATACTTTAAAGACATGCAATTTCTTTAATTTAATAATACTATAACATCAATTAAACTAAATTTGTAGTGAGTTTCTAAAGAAGATTATCTAAATTAGAACTATCTATAAAATATTTTCTTATATGTTAGAACTATTTATAGAAGATTTTCTTTTAAGTTATATCCATCTATAAAAGATTTTCTTCCAAGTTAGAACTATTTATAACTAATAGGTCTCTCTCGTCACCACATCTTGGCACCTTTGTCCTGTTCCAGCAGCCAGTTGACTATGGTCTGGTAATTCTTCTCCATCCAGTGAACGTTGGCAGCTGTACGCTCCAGCACTTGCTGAACTGGTCTGCCCAGTTCTGTACACGAGCTTGCTATGAACCTCTTGAGCTGTTGGATTTGAAAATATTAGTTTTAGTGTCAAGTTTAGCGCTGATATATGCCTAAACATACATGTGCTATAGTCGATTAACGGTCGTCGCAGCAAAAGTCGTAGGTTCCATGCCCAAACAGATCTAGTATTTTTGTGCATGAACATGGATATTTTTCTTGGCGACGGTGTTTTTTAAGTATTTTATTTATGTATAACCTACTCATAGTACCCGGTCTGCTTAGTTTGGAGCTCAAAGCGTAAATCTTATTTTTGTCAATATTGTTGCTGAGTATAAAAAACTGGAAAAAGTATTATAGAGATTTTTGCTTCCCTAGTTTGTTTAATGATGAATAGCAACGTTCCTACTGGTCAATCCGTGGATAGGTGACTCAATTGTCGTGGAGTACTTCAATCCTTTAAGAGACACACAAAACCTTTTGTCCCGATTGTAGTATGTAGTTAGAGTTGAAGTTCCTATTCATGCTTTCAGTATTTCAAGCTTTAAATTTAAATCTCAAAATATTCTTCTCTTTAATCAACTCCATAGTAATTAGTCGAAGAGCTTTTTTTACAAATTTTCTATTTTAATTTATTACTAATATTTTACAATTCTCATTATGATGTTGTATTTCTTTTTGTTTATTATAATTATTTTTTGTTCCTTATAATTTTAGTTTTAGCAATATTTTGTAAATAAGTATAATGTATAAGATGTCCGTTCCGCACTGCACCCAAAATGGCCCAGCTGAAAACCAGCGCTAGAATACTGGACTAGCATATCACTGAAATGACTAAAATATCACTAAAATTACCCAACTCAGCATATGCTAGCTTTGTGAGACGAGGTTTAAGCCCCAAATTGTGACGTCGATATGCCGATATAACGAATAATGATAATAAAGTAATGTCTTCCTTACCTCCTCGTATTCATGGATCTGGTTCAATCTTCTCGTGACAACTTTGACAATTGTATTCAATGTCGATACCGATCCCACGCTGTAACAAAATAGAAAATTTAAATGAAATTGAGAGGAATACTAACTGGTATATATATTCTTTATTGTACATTAAATAATAACAAAAAAAAGCCTTACGTGAAAAAGACAAAGTACAAAGGTGGACTTATTTCTAAAAGAAATCTCTTCCAGCCAACCTTAAATGAAGTGGGAGAGATAGCTAGCGGGCATTAATATGACACTGGAATATGATTACATATTCTAAAAGAGCATACATAGCCTGTGAGTTTCTTTCCAGTTCTTCTTACAGAGCAATGGCTCGGAACTGACACTTAGATGCACTTACGCTTAATTATTTTTTTGTTTTTAAATTGTTTTGTTGCGTAAGTGAATATAAGCTTCGTGATTGAGTGTAGTAAAATTTCGATTGTTTTTTTTTAAATTTTTATAATGACTTTTTCAAGTACTATGTATAATAGTTTATATATTTTTTTTAATTTTTAATAATATGTTATCATATTCTAGTGTCATATTAGTATTTATACATGTACGACAATAAAATAAATTTGGGACATTCTCTAGCTTTAATTTTTTTTTCTTTTCTTTTATTATGGACTCACTCGATTAGGGTATTTTCCAATGTCAAATAATTTAATACTTCAATTTACTTGCAACAGCAATGTGCTGTGTTTTCGTCATTTCGTAACAGTTGAAGTCAAGACAAGTAAAGTTCGCCAAAGTCGACTCAACTCAATCTCACACCTCAGTTAGTGAAGACTTTACTAAAGGTTCTATAGAGTTTTGGTTTTCTATGCAAAATATCACTTTCCTTCACATGTGTGCATTGTTGAAGAAATGTCTAAAAATCCACTACAATTACACATTTAAACTAGAATTTACACTAGTTGTGGAAAATATAATAATGATGCGATGTGTTTTCTTCGTTGTCCATTCTTCCACGTTGGCGCCAAAACTACCTAGCTTTAATTAATTTTGAGGTTATGACGTGTCACAATAAAAAGTAAAAATCATGAAAGCTCATGTCTTGAATTACAAACAGATTTATTCAATTTAATTTGTAATGTATCGATGTCAGCTAGAAAGTACTTACTATTCCTTAATCCTTTGCCAATGTGCCCTGACGAAATTAAAAGCGATCGGCTGACCAATAGCTGACCCCGCCACTGCTGAGAACACTCTTACTGTGTCTTGCTTGCGGATGCCACTGTCATTCCTCAGCGAAAGTTCTAAATACCTGCAAATAAGAAAATTTATATAATCAGACATAATTCACAATGCTATTTAAGTACAGTTGACACACTTCTCACTACTGAATTCAAATCAATTTGGTTTATGATTGAAAAGGTAGCAAAGTAGTGCATTTGATAAAATCTTGTTTTCTTAATCCGTAATAGTTTGGATTACAAGGTACTTTTGTTTAAAAACTTCGAGACTTTAAGGGATCTTAGGCAGTAAGTACTCTATAATCCGAAAAATTCGATGATCCGATACTGCCTTGCAAAACCTTTGTCCAGTGTACTCGTAAAGTATGGATAAATTGTACTATGGGCATTAGACAAGGGTAAAAAATATATCTTCATCACCATCTGAGCCCATCAAGTTCCAATACTGAGTATGGGCCTTCTCTGACGAAGCAACGTTCGGGAGAATCAGCTCATCCAGGCGGACCTAACGAGGATTGGCGGAGGGAGGTGAGTTGAGTTCTGCTATCAAATTTGTCAAGGCGCCCAACATGACCTCTTATATGGCTTAACGACTACCACGTAACAGAAAATAAAACAGAATTGAAATAGTTGGAAATCCTATACTAAAGATAAGGCGCTCTGGTGCATCCCATTACAGTGAGTAAGACTTATTTTTTAACTGGGGCGCTGTAAGCACGCACGGTCTTTAAACTTCCCAAGCTTCCCAAATAAGGAAAATAATTGTTGGAATAATAACATGATGTCAAGCAAGGCAAGATATTCATACCAAGTACAGAGTAAGGTGCCCTGGTGCATCCCAGTACATTTATTAAGAGTTCCCTCTCAGCTGGGCTGCTGTCCACATAGTTATACACATTCCAAGCTGTCACTTGACAAAAAAAAAGAATAAAATGGGTAGCTTGAAACACAAACCTGTACAAAAGATAAGGCGCCCTGGTGCATCCCAGTACAGTTAGTAAGAGTTCCCTTTCAGCCGGGGCGCTTGCCACTCGGAACCTCTCCCACGCGAATCGCCATTCCCTTGCACCACCAGCCTGCACTCCTACGCAGTATACGGTGCTGCGGATGTCTGCGTGAATCCTTTGAATAAAATAGTTTTCATAAATTTACATGGTAAGCCGTTGGTTCTGGCTGCCATGAATATCTATGGCAATCGTTATAACTACTGCCATAGATAGACTGGTCTATAACTTATAACTACTGCTATAGATATACTGGCTTATAAGGAAGTCAGTGCCTTCTAATAACACTACTCAACAAATTTTCAACTTTTGATTTTATCTGAGGTCGCATTATGTGATTACTATTTCTTGCCACTAAAGTAATAAAAATATGCAAATATACACACACCATCACATCTCAATGTCCAGATAAACATCCATGTCCGAAATCACGAATTTTCCATAATTTTATTGTAATTTTAATTGAAATGGCGTAGTTTTTTTGGAGTAGCTGAGGTTTTATTACCGATGGCACGTTGGCATACTTAATACTTCGTTTTGATTTTTCAGAAAACCCCTTTAATTGCGTTAAACAAAAATAACAATCGACGGCATGATTCGTTGGCTCCATCCACACCATTGGCGTACCAAATGGCATTTTTTTAGTTGTTCCCTTACACCAACCATTAAGATATGTATAACATCTTAAGCAGCACACTTTAGGAACCCATGACTTGTCTTGATTCCTTACGACACGGTTAAAATAAGCTTGATAGCACTGTTTAATTAAGTCAGAAAGTGTTTTTTTTTCGATTTCGGCGTAAACTCGCCACAAATATAGCAAAATAAATCAGGACTGTTAACACACACTCGCGACATTTTAGAAGTCAGTTAATATACTAACAAATGCACTATGTTCCATTTGCAAAAGTAATAAGTTTCCGGACTACCCGCATTTTAACTTTTGTAGGTAGGTAAAAAAATAAAAAAATATTTATCTCTATAATCAGATGTGATATCGAAATAAAATGCATACAGTATTTTTATATTGGTCAAGCTTATTATGAAATAATATGAATTGGGTCAGATATTTTTAAAGTGTTGAGTAGTGTAATCTAACATCTGGTTCAACCATAGAATGATGTTTCCCTCTGGGTTCCAAAGGTCCCAAAATTTAAAATGAGTCATTTATAATTATATAATATATGTAATTCAGCTTAATCTGGTTAGACAAGTTGGTTGGAATAAGGTTGTGAATAAACATACCCACTGAAACCGAAAATAATGTTTTTTTCCATCTACAAAAACCCAAGGAGAAGAATTAAACCCACAATCAAAGGAAGAGAATCAAAACCCGCAATAATAAAACTTACGTCTAAAAGTTTTATTATTGCTTAATTACAAAAGTTCTGTAGGCAAGCCCTATTTACTTTACTAGTAACGTTACTATAAAAGAAAAAAAGGCCGAGGATCTTAAATTCTCTTTTATGTGTTTATGTGAAATCAATACTTGGTTGAAAGCAATTTATTGATGCAGGCTTTACTTTGGTAAAATCCATTGTGAACAAGTGATGGATCAAAAATATATTAGTTACAACTCCCGCGCAACAAAATTTTTCCGAAAACAATTTAACACGACACGTGGTAATTTAACACTTGCTTACACGGGGCATCTTCAGGTAAGATTCAGATCAGAACAACGATGTCTTCACGACCAATTTGGACACTTGTTTTTAAGATACTGGATTCATCACTTGCTTACTTAGCAGAAAGGTTGAACTATGTAAAATTTTGCTATAATTTCTCGTAGCAGTCAAATATTTGCCAAGTTCTTAGTTTATATAGATATATTTTTTCTTGGTTTTTGAATTAAGTAGCGCCATCTATTTTTATTAAATGTAAAACTATTAATCTAACTACCGCTAGTAGTTAATATATCTTTAATCAGCGATTAGAAGATATTATATAGATTAACACCGAAATTTGATAAAATTATATCAAGGTACTATTAAAGATTATTAAACAAATATTTTTATTAATATCTGAGTAATAATACAACTTGACTTAATTTTGATAAAGTTAGTAGGTAACTAGGTACTTTTTATGTAAATAATTGTGATACAACTAACGCCATCTATTGGTTTCTTAATTGTATTAATATGATACTACCTGCAGAAATAAATATTAAAAATACAACAACAGAATTTCAAATTCTATTAAAGTGTGAAAGTTATTTTTAAAACCCAATTCAATTCGTGTTTGCTATTCCTGCCAAAATTAGGCTTCCTCATCATAAATCTTTACCAACTTCGGTGAGAATATCATGACATTCCTGTGGCGTTATTTACCGAGGGTCCCTCACAATTTAAGCATACTATTAAATTAAATTACATATTAAATATTTCTGACACTCACACCAATTATTTAGTTCCAAGATAAGTATCATTAAGAACTTGTGCTATGGATACTAAATAACGGAGAAACATACATAAATACTTTTTTTTAAATTGTAAATACATACTTAATATACATAGAATATACTATGATCATCCATTTTCTTAAATTGTTGATCATAATATATTCCATTGACTTAAATGGCAAATTGCAATTAGTTCAAATTTTCGTGCTCCGTAGAAGACTATATCAGACTTACAGTAATTAGGAACCTGGCTAATAAGAAAAGGAATGACTTACTCATTATAGGCATCAGGGTTGGGTGTAAGCATCCAATTGGTATACATCCTAACGGCATGTTCCAGGCAGTCCAAATGTTCTAAATGGCACGCAGTAGAAAGCAAGTCAGCCCTCTGCTGGGCCCGTACCACGCTCTCGTTGGCGGACACCTCCCAGCCAAGGTCCTTGACTGCTCCATCGAGGAGTCGCAACACGTATCGCTGAAAATTGTATAAATTATTCATAACATCCAACGTTATTAAGGCATGTTTATGATCAGCCCAAAGTTCACTGCTGAACAGAGGCATCTCCATAAACTTATTAGGTACTACTTATTGCCGACAACCTGCATTTAACGTAATTTTATTTATTTATTTATTTTAAAAAGATACCCTACAGTGGACATACTATAGATTAAAATTAAGAAATTGCAACACAATGGAACAGGTACACCAATTATAGGTATCTACAGCATTTAAAACAAAACAGAGTATTATTATAAGCTTAAAACTATGTTAGTGCAACAGCGTTAATATAATCTAATATAATATATTATAATCAATATAACAAATTTTAAAAAGAGCCAGTTAAATATGTTTTACATTGTTGTAACCTAAAAAGAGCCTCAATAAACTAACTGATCTTTGGAGGTTCTGATACAGTCATGATAAATTTACTGATTTAATTATAATTTATTTAATTTTGCGACCTTCATCAGGTCTGCCGCCAATCTTGCAGGTGGAAGTCTCATGCAAAATTTCCTATCAAAGTGTCTCAAAGGTATATTATATATGGTTATATACGTGGTGCTCATCAAGTATCCCTACTTATATAAGTACTGCCGAGATCTTTGTCTGCCCAATCAAGGAGTCCAAATACATATCATTAAAATTGTACATACTACTTAGTCACAACTACGCTCGTAACAAAAGCATGGTAAAAAGGATTATCACTGACCGAAATGGTGCATTTACTTCAAATGATTTTCAGGATTGCAAAGATTACACATTATACGATTACAACATGACAGCCTGAGAGGGAATGGCCAAGTGGAGAGGATCCATCAAGTCATTGTTAGTGTTCTCAGTAAATTAAGCGCCAGCGATCCCACAACTTTTTTTAAGCCTGTATGTAAGTCATCTTCAGGCGCTCATTAGTTTTTAAGTTTGACTTTCATAAGAGCTCTATTAAGCCAAACTTGAATAAATGATTTGGACTTTGCTTGAAAATGAAACACTTGATATATTTTATGAAATCTTTAAAACCGAGTCTGGGACTTTAGACTTTGAAGACCTTGAAAGTCTATTCGCACCTAATAGCGTTACTTCGTCTGCAATCATGACTCGTGCTCATAAGCTCAAACACAAGATAAAATTTATTTAGATATCAAATACTTTAATCTTTTTAAATTACAAGATATTTGGTAGATTATTTATTCACAGTTAATTTAACATTAAATATTTTCAATAATCTGTTGGTTTTTTAATTCTCTTTATCGACGACACGCACGAATAATAATAATGTTTATTTCACATTGAAAAATATGATGCCTACAGTGAAATACTTACAAACATTATATATTATGAACTGAACAGGGATAGTTCTTGTTTCTCTTGTTCCTATACCCTCCCCCCATAAAGTGATCTTTAATCTAATAGAAATAACATAAATTAATTAACAATTAATACATGTTATTAAACTTGCAGGGGATTTTTATTTATTTATTTATGGTACAGCAACAGAGTACAAATCAGGAATCATTATTATTTTATAAACTAAATTATATTTATAATTAAGCCCGCACTCCGATTACAGCCGAACACGGCATTCACTTATTCTAAGTACACACATACATATTCAATCATGTATAAAAAAAAATACACAGCCACACAAATATAAATTTTACACATACATAATACATAACGGGATGGAGGTAGATACACATTACAGTTACGCCAGCCGAGTCAGCAGTTGAATTCATTCGCTTTTCGACTACCCTACATTTTTTGTTGGCAAATAACTAGTGTGTGGTGCAAGTAATACGTTTCTGGTTTTATTATAATAATATATACCTATAAACTAAAAGACTGGTGAATTATTTTTAAAATAATTATTAGATTAACATATAAATAACATTTATTAAAATTAATTTAATTACGAGTAAATTAAAGCATAAATAGCAATAATTAAAAATCACAAATAGATACTATATTTATTTCTTTTTTATTTATTGAGCCTATTTATTTAATTAATTAGGTGTATAATTGTATTGTTTATGGTGGGTTGTGTGGTGTGTGTATGTGTGAGCGTGTGTGCGAGCGTCTGTGTTTGTGTGTATTTTATTTTATACTGGCAGAGGGTGTGTTAATTAGTGAAAAAACATATTAGAATGATATTTATTGTGTAAATACGAAAACTGTAAATGTTAATTTATTTGAATATTTATCGTATATAAATATATAATCTGGTGAAATAATTGCTTAGTCATGATTATGATACGAATAATTTGCTTGAATACAATGAAATGCTGCAGCATTACCACTGCCTAGAATGTCATTGTTTATTGTTTGACAAAGATAGAAACGTGTGATGACGGCCTAAAACAGTGCCACACTCATCTCACCGGGAATCGTAAGATTCGCCGAAGAGAAATCCTACAGGATGATGGGCAGCAGCGTCATTCTGCGAACTGGCACTGATTATGGGCAAATACCCCCAATAGATTGTAATCTATTGAGGAGGCCGACGTTCAGCAGTGGACTTTACAAGGGTGATATGACATGATGAGAGATAGAAAAGACATACATAACAATCCTTTTTTATGTATATTAAGTATGTATTTACAATAAAAAGTGTGTATGTATGTTTATCCGTTATTTGGTATCCATAACACAAGTTCTGAAAATATTTATTTTTATTTTATCCAATAAAACAGTTGTTACTTTTCGCCATAATGATCACAGCCTGGTTTATGATTCAGTTTGAAAAAATTAAAGCACTTAATTCAGTGGATTAATCTATATAGGAGCTGGGACATGCGCCAAATGAATATTATAAAACTGAATGGTCTTACAGAGGAACGACTTTTTCAATTTTGTTTGTTTGAAAGAAAGAAAGAAAGAAAAAGTATTAACTGCACAAGTAGGTGCACAACAATTGTTAAAGTTTCACAAAACTAAAATGGTGCAGTCAAAAGGCATTGCTTCAGCGTAATGCAGCTATAACAATGTTGCACGCTGGTTTTCAAGTAACACCTTATTACGCAGTGGCATTAATAAAAGTTAAAATACTCATAATTTTTAAAAAAATTAGACACAGTACTATTTTTAATTTCAATCACAAAGACTACATAATATGTTTGGTTTCAGTGCTTATATTCTGCTGAGTACGAGTGTGGTTCTGGTGAACATTTGTTCGGTAGAGGAATGAAGGAACAGGCTGATAAAGAACTTTTCGATCTCCCTCTCAATTTTGAGGACTCCACTGAGTCCAGCGCTGCTTGGCACCAGGCAGAGGACAGTAGTTATGAGGCGTCATATTAGTATAAAAATATAAACCTAACGTTTACCAGGAATAGGCCAGGTAATTTCAAATACTTGTACTAAAAGAGGCTATCTATTTATAACTAGCGGCCGCCAGCAACTTTGTTCGCTTGGCCTACAGGTACTTTTTTCTAATAGAGTTCCCGGGGATAACGAGAGTAGGTTGTAACTTCAGCTATCAATTGATGAAAGTCCCGTTTGTGCGAACGGTTTCCGGGGGAACGGTGTAAAGAGTAAGGTTCTGAGGTACCTTTCCACAATTTTTCAGGGCAATTGGTTTGGGCGAATTTCGAGTTATAAATACTTAGTTTAACTAACACTTTCTTCTGTATACCTATATTTATATCGCAAAATGCTACAACTAACTCCATCTATCGAATGTTTTAAGCACCAAATATCTTTTCGAACCTCGCTTACCGAACATTTGAACACCGAGTTTCGTCTTATCATAAAATTGATACAATTGCAACATAAAGTATTATTTAATGGTTCTTACGCACTTCCGCGATAAAAGATGGTTACCGAAGGAAAGCAGAATTCATAGTGATCTGTTCTTGGATGGGTGACCGTGTGTGTGTGGCTTTTAATATCGAGCACTTCTGTGCTTTAAGCAGTTGATTCTTATTATATGTAGTAATCGTCAGGTAATAAGTGTCTTATAGGGTCTGTCAAATTGTAACAGCAGGACTCCAAATACGTTTCCAGTCTTCGGCAATCAGTATTGAGACCGCGTAGTAAAGTATGACCTGAATTCTTCTAGTCCTGATTAGTGATATGAAGTCAAAGCCTAGTGGTTGGACGTCATAGACTAAGAATATATTAATAATAATAACATGAGTGTCGTTCCCAGATTCTCATCATCTTAAAATATACACACATAATCTCACGCTCAATATATGCATGCATCTGTAGCCTTAGAATAATAACACCTAGAACGATAGTTCCCTCCAAAGCGGTCTTTCAAAAGCGAGGCAAGAAAAAAATCTATGTGTGCGTAAGATACTTGTATTTACGCTCGACGAAACGCACACAGTGAAAAAAATCATGTTGTCATTTCATTCAATTTTCCCTAAAAGTAGGGAAGTTGAATAGCTATTTATTGCATTTAGTTTATGCGAAAAACCACTTACTTTATAATTTCATTAAAAATGTATTATATTTATCCTGCCTGGGGTAAATAATTTATCACTACTTATTTATTTCATATATTTAAAGCTATGAAACTCTTAAATTGTTATAGTTAGTCAACTGTTTTATGTAGATAGACCAGAATCGAATAAAACTATTACACCTTTTTAAGATGTGATTTATGCCATATCAATTGAAATCAATCAATCAATGCAAAAATAAAGATTTATGTGTTATCGTATATGAAAGAAATTATTCCGCGCGAACAAAGTCGCGGGCGGAAGGTAGTAGCAGATAATTGTCAAATAACATTTTGTGCAATTTAATTATTGTCTAATTGTAACTAACAAAATGTAGGAGATTTTTTCCCCTTAATGTCAACATTTTCATCAACTGTCACGTAACAAATATTGAAATTATTTTTTTCATTTTAATGAATATTTTACTTAATAATTTAAGTTCAAACGCATAATTAACCCGTGTAATGTTATGTTAATACGTTTCTTGTGCTTTTCCGACGTATTGTGATATCCGTTCATAGCGCAAACCGTCATTTTTAATAAAAACATCAGGAGTAGTTTTCAATACGACACGACCTTGAGCACTGACGGGCCGCGTAACAAACTTAGCCATTATGGCTAGGTTTGAGTTGCCTCACTTTGACGACGCGTACTGGGCTTCTAGGTGTAATTATTCTAAGTCTGTAGCATACCTTCAGCTAGAGATTCATAGATTAAACCATAGGTTGACGACCGATATGGCGTGGAAGTGAGTATACCCACACTCCGCTCCTAAGGTCGTGAGTTCGATTCTCACTCAGAACAAATATTTGAGGTCTGAGTGTAACTGTTGTCCTATTAAGTAGGTATTTACATAAAATATACAGAAATATGTTTATCCGTTATTTAGTATCCATAAAACAAGTACTTAATGATACTTATCTTCGAACTCAGAAATTTATATTTATACTTTCATTTAAAACGTGCCAAACGGAGAGAGGTGGCTAGCCCGCTGCCCTCAATATGACGACCGATATGGCGTGGAGGTCAGTATACCTGCACTTCACTCGAGAGGTCGTGGGTTCGATTCCCACACAGGACAAATCTTTGTGTGCATGAACATGAATATTTGATCTGGTCTGGGTGTTCACCTATGTATCATAAGTATGTATTCACAAAAAAAAGTATTTATGTATGTTTATCCGTTCTTTAGTATCCATAACACAAGTTCTTAATGATACTTATCTTGGAACTAAATAATTGGTGTGATTGTAAGATAATATTTATTTATTTATTATTTAATAACACTAGACGAGATCACACTTCCGCCTGCCTGAGGCCTTATATAAAAGCCTGTAGCAAGATAAGCAGTTGCTGAATTCTTTACAGGTTGCGCTTCTACACAGAATCTTAAAATATGAACTTGTACAAACTAAAATATGTATACCTTATACTCCAAATAATAAGCTCCCTTCGACAGCATGGTATCAATGTAGCCCAGAACCATCAGACCAGCTTTCCAAGGCACATAGCTCCTCTCATGTTTAAGGTAGCTGGTGATATCCAAGGCTATTCTATAGTCCAGTCTACCAGCCAAGGCCAGGTTCATTGCATCGTCGACAATTTGGGCTCGATTGATGGGATGCAGATCTTGGAAGTTTTTGGAGTCGTTCAGCACCTTTACCAGCATTCTCCAATTGCGATCGTCATAGTTCACTCGGTAAAATCCTGTAAACATACAGAAAGCTTGACTAATCTAGTTAATTTATTTTAAATTATTAGAACAATACAGATACCTAAAATCTCATTCACTCTGAGACATTTCAAGAATCCAAAAGCCCAGAGGGCCTACCGCCAAGTTCGATGGCAGTCGATTATAAGGCAAAATGGATTTCGAATTGATTCTGTCGTACCGCCGAACTCATGGAAATCGAAACAAAATGGCGTTCTCCATTTACCTATTGGTCTGTCACGGACTGAAGGTCATGAATGAGAGGTGGCTATTGGCAGATTCCCCGGTACGGATTAATGAACGTAAACAAAGTTTGATCTAGATGGATTACCGGTAATCCATCGAATTCGGCGGTAGGCCCCCAGTTGAAATCGACATCAAAACCGTAGTATAGTTCTTCATTTTGGATAATATGTTGAACGTATCAGTTAGGATAAAGTGCTTATTTTGCAACTTCAAAAAATTTTAGATAATTTTGTTTAGCTCTCTGGACTGTGCATTTCCGACACACAATACCAATAAATTTTACAAAGATAATTAAATTTAAATTATATTAAGCTAAAATTTAATAAATAATTAAATTAGCTTTTCGAAGTTACAATTTTTTATTCAAATCATCTTAGCCAAAAAATACAATATATCCAAAATGTAGAACTACATCATGATTTGCGATTTTAGCCATTATTATGTCGATTAAAAATTGTAATTCAAGTACCAAACCAATGGATATATATTTAAAAGAGCATAGCCTGTGTGTTTCTTGCCAGTTCTTCTTACAGAGCGGTGGCTCGGAACTGGCATTTAGATGCACTTACACTTAATTATTTTTTAATTGTTTTGTTGCGTGTAAGTGAATCTAAGCTTCGTAATTTCAGTGTAATAATATTTCGACTGTTTTTTTTAAATATTTAATTATAACGTTTTCAAGTTCTATGTATAATAGTTTATGAAAATAATACTTTTTATAAAATGATATTTCAGAGTATAGGTTGGTATATTATTTTTAAAAATAGGTTCATAGGTTGCGCTGTACTATTTTTAATTATTTTTCTTATCCATGTTATGATAATAAACAAATAAATACTATTAACAATAACCTTTTATACATATACGGTGAATAGGGATCTTACTACACCTAAGGAGCCCAAGCCAACCTCTCCTGCAAGTGGTGCACCTGCTGATTAACAGACGAGGCTCTGGCGAACTTAACAGATCCCGGCAAGCGGGAATAGGCTCGCCACCTATTACGTGGGGCCGGCAATGTAATAGGCGAAGTGTAGGCGTATTACATGCCTACCCCTTTGCGGAAATAGGCGTAAATGTATGTATATGTAATAACCATATATCTGGTTTATTTCAGAAACACCACTGATTGAGTAAAATTAAAACATTTTAACTGTTTTAGCCTATTGATATATAAATCTATGTCACATGATTTTTTTACAATTATACGTAAACATTTGCTTAGTCTTCTACAATCTTACTACTTCTGGTATACTTCTAGTATCTTAAAACTCAATGATTCCTAGTTCATTGAAATTAGATACAAGCAAGAGCTGGCTTTTTTATTTTATTTGTAAAAAAGTCTTGAAGGTTATAAAACGCCCAGGTCTATAATTCATAATTCATTTGTTACATTTGGTTATTAAGATGTTTACATAAAATTATCCGACACATTGTCATCTATTTATTACGCTAATAGTTTTCCAGAATTATGTCAACATCGAAATAAATAAAATAAAAATCGTTAAATTCAGTCAAGACAAGTTTATATTAAAATCAATATTGTTTAGGTTATTTATTTAAAAACTCTTGCAATGAGTAATAACATTTTTAATTTAAATAACTTTTCATTGTTTTATCTATCATGAGCTCACATAAGTCAGGGTGTGAGAAGACCTTGATTATAGTCTAAGGCTACGGATTCTGCACATCAGAACAAGAGAGATTACCAAAACATTTATGATGGGAAATGATTTTCATTTTTGATGTTAAAAAACTGCAAATAGTAGATAGCATACAATGAAATGCGCGCAACAGACCGCGTTTCTGTGTGGCCGAAGCGTGCTGTCGTAATTTAAGCGTGCTGTCGTAATTAAGCGTGCTGTCGTACTTAAAGCGTTTTGGCGTAATTCAAGCGTTCTGTCGTAATTTAAGCGTGCTGTCGTAATTTAAGCGTGCTGTCGTAATTTAAGCGTGCTGTCGTAATTTAAGCGTGCTGTCGTAATTTAAGCGTGCTGTCGTAATTTAAGCGTGCTGTCGTTAGTTAATTAAAGAAGAAATAACACGCTTGAAATTTGTTTTGATAAAAAATAATACTTTTGAACAAAGATATAGATAGACATACAATAGCTGAATAGCAAGTCACTATTTGTATTAAAATAAATGCTTAAAATTCGTTATAATCAAAATTCATAAAAAAAATTCATGACCGTGACCACAGATATAGATATACAATAGATAACGCAAATATCACGATTTGTGTTGAAATCAAGCGTGCCGACTTTTAGACAACTACTGTGACGTCACTGCCCATATTTAGTGATGGGAAATCCAAACTGATTCACCGACACTATTGCCGCTGATGATAAATATTTCATACGTAAAATCGTTCATTTTACAATATTTAAAAAAACAACAGACGCGAGCAGACTGTAAGCAGCAGCGGCCAACCTTGACGATTGGTCGGGGTTCGCACATGCGCAGTACATTCATTTGCTTTATCTATGGTATATTTATGTCAGTGACTTTGCCGCTATTTATTTCCCAGGTATAATCTCAATGAAGGTAATGATCCTGATACTGAGCAGAATACGTAGCTTTCGGCTTTGATCAGTCCTTTTACACATACAAATATTATACAAGACGGGATACTGTTCTAATCTATGCGCCTCATTTTTTATTGTAACTTAGTATATGTAATGACAACATTCTGCATAATGATGAGCAGTCGATACAGGCTAAAAAAAATAACAGCGCTTCATATTGAAATATTAACTATTTCCCTCACTACAGTAAATTTTGGATGAAAATAAGGCCACCCTTGTATACTTCATCTTCATTTTATCTCCTTCATCAGTCCAACGAGGCTTGTTGTGCTTTTTTTTAAAAATATTTCTGACACTGACACCCATTTTTTGTTCAAAGATAAGTTTAAATAAGAATTTATATTATGCATACTAAATAACGCATTAACATACGTAAATACTTTCTATACATAGGAAAACACCCCGAACAGAAGATATGTTCATATTTTTACACACAAATATTTGTCCTGTGTGGGAATTGAACCCATGATCTCAGGATTATAGTGCTCTCGCCAGCACGCCATATCGGTCGTATTGGTTCTATTTTAAACTTCGATCAACAATACAACTAGATAACGCATCACATACAAAAACAGAACTCAAATATGGCACCGAGTGACTATAGAATAAATAGATATAGGTATACCCTATGAAATGGAGCAAAACGACTTTTAGCTTTAATATTTTTTATCAAACTTACACCTTATCTGGAATATATAAAGCAAGCTTTTGTTTGTGTCAACATTCACTTACGCTTTTACGACATGAATGACAGAAAGCGATAAGAAATAGAAGTTCTTATCTAAACATTTTTTATACACATTGACTATTGTGTCTAAATTAGACTTTATTTGTTAACAAATAAGTTTAATAATAACTTAAAAAGTAAATCCATAGTGCTGCACTGTTCTGACACAACCAACTTATGGCAAACTCACGCGCCAACATTTGCCAATGTTGGCGCGTAGGTTGGCTTTACAAAGTTAATTGTGTAATGTTATTAAAAAGGCGAATATTTAATCTATTATATTATAAAATTATATTTACTTACCGAAAGTACGATATTCCGTCCGATACATTTTTTTTCGATAGTTATTTCCACAGTTTTTGAACACACACTGAGGCATTGTGGCACTTCCGCACGTTGGCGCAATCACAAGTGAACTAACTCGAAAATAAGACCCCACTTTGAAGTGAGGCGTTATTTTCTCGGCCGTTTTTAAGACTCTGACCCGTTATCTAGTTGTATTGTTGATCGAAGATTTTAAATAATAATAGCTACAAATAAGCCGACATAAAAAAATAATTACCAGTTTGTTGAATATTCGCAATAAACCACTCATCCCTGTTAATGGAGATGTTCTTCACTTCAATGGCCCTTTCTCCACGTAGCCATAGCTTGGGCCTGGTGGAACGGAAGTCCTTCTCCGCAGCAGTGGTGTAAGAAACCGGGATCCACCACACAGGAGATGTGTGGTTATCCAAAGTGTTGTTGATTAGAATGAACCGCTCCTGGGAACAAAACCAAATTTATTACATACATATATAAAATCACGCCTGTTCCTCCGAAGGGATAGGCAGGGGTATAATTATACGCACACATTTCGCCAAATATATTGTCGGTCTCACGTAATAGGGGGCGAGCCTATTGCCGCTTACCGAGAACTTTTATGTTCGCCAGTGCCTCATATGTTAATCGGCGGCTGCATCACTTGCAGGTGAGGTTGGTTGGGCTCCTAAGACGTTGCCCCGACTGTTCTCCACCTGCTCCATGGGGGGCGGGGGGCTGAGTATCTCCCAATAGGGCAGAGGCGCCGCTAGCGAAAAGGTAAAACCCAGAGACTGGCGACTGGGTGCCCGTGTGAAGGACACGCCAAGAAGCACCAGAAGGGTCTTAGGCAGCCGGGGCAGGGGCCCCTGCTGTCTAACCATAATAACTCCTAGAAGTCGTCTACCCACGCTATGTTTGCACAAGGAGGTAGGAGGGGCGCGTCCACTGCGCCTCTCTGAGGAGGTTCTACTGGTTTTAACCCGAGGGACGTTGGCAGCGGGCGGCAGGCTCTGCAACACAGGTACTGGCCCCCCGCCTTTTTCTCAACAAGCAGCAGGCGTCTTCGGAAGATTATTTAATGGTATTAAGATGTTGGTACGGTTGGTTGGTATGGTTGGTTGGTTGGTATACTTTTCTTGAAAGCAGTATTCCATGGACCATTATCTTCCTACCCTGCTCTTAATTTATCTGGGGTCGTCGTAACATGTCTTTTCCTTCCACCTCTTACTCGATCATATCATTTCTCACGCACTTAATACACATAGTTTCCCTTACTCTCCACCGATAACACTTCATTCATTACCTATATCCATAAAATCTCGCTTGTAGCAGCAAAAACCTAGTGGCGGGACCCATATAAGTACTTCATATTTAGAGGGTTTCGGGTTCAAACCGTGGTGCAGCTTTCCGAAGTTATGTGCGTAATTATCGCTTACTCGTCTCGGAAAGTACGTCAAGACGTTGATCCCAGCTGTCAGGAACATCTATGGCAGTCGTTATAAGAAAGTTAGTGCCTTCTAATATTCTGACAATTGGTTTCACCATATAATGATGTTTCGCTTTGGGTTGTTGAAGTCAAATGGCAGTCGCTTCATGAAATAATTGAAGTCCAAAATCTGGTTAGGCCACTGAGCAGACTCTAGGCCCTGGGAGTTAGTCTGGGGCAATCGGGATACTAGGATATGATGTCGCGGTTTTTATATATATATCCTTTATTGCACATAAACATTCATAAAAAAAAACACAGTAACAAAAAACATGTACAAAGGTGAGCTTATTTCTATAAGAAATCAACAGAAAATAATAATAATAACTAAACTAAAAAAAAATATATACAACATGGCACAGAATTAACGCACACCCTCAGACACCCCAATTAGAATATTTATTTAAAATTAAAAAACATGCAAAATAATTTTACTTTTATTTAATTAAATATGGTTTATTTAAGTTACTAGTTATACTCATCGAGGGCAAATCGTATGGACATATTAGCGCTTTAGCCTACCGACCTACACACACAGAGAGACACGCACGCACACATCGCTTAGCACCGAAAAGTGCCGCAAAAAAAAAAACAAAAAATAAAAAAAAAATTTTTTTAAAAAAATTACCTATTTTTTTAATATTTTTAATCGATTGAGTAGCCGATTTATAACAAACTACTTTCTTGGTGTAACCCTTATTCTGTTACATGTTGTATATATACATACAATTATAATGTAAACATATACAAATAACATATATTAACAAATAAATACATTCTAAATAAGTGTTAGCTCTGTTCTAAAAGCAACAGGTCAATTCAACAATTCCGATAGGGAAGGCTACATCATGTATGAGTATTATACGCCCATCAATCGGCAATTACTGATTTTCCATAAGAGTAGGTACATCACACAGATTTAGCGTGACAGTGCATCAATGGCACGATTTAAGAAAACAGGGCGGTGCAGGAACACCAGCGCTGCTGTATTATTAGATGCAGCAGCATTATGCTGATGTATCGCTCTTTTGACAGTTAACATTACGTATGTTGTTGTTATTATCATTGTTATTTTTTTTTAAATATTTTTGTTTTCTTTTTGTGTACGTTTTTTTGTAACTGTTTAATCTAATTGTTTAGATACTTAATGTTATTTTGTCAATAAAAAAAATATTCTTATTCTTATAAAATATCTATAGAGCTTTTCACTGGAATTCCGTTATCTCCCTCTCTACAGTATGGGTTGGCTGGAAGAGATTTCTTTTCGAAATAAGTTATTTTTTATATTAGCTCTACTTATTATTTTACAAAAAAGTATGTGTAAACGTATGTGCATGTAAAGTTGGTGTATGGGGATCCTACCAAGACCTAAGAAGCCCAAGCCAACCTCACCTGCAAGTGGTGCACCTGCCGATCAACGGACGAGGCTCTGGCGTACAAACTAGTGCCAATAAGCGGCAATGAGTTCGCCACCTATTACGTGGGACTAACTATATAAGTAGCATAGTGTGGGCGTATAATATGCCTCTGCCTACCCCCCGTTAATGTATAAAAATATATGAATTGTACAAAATTATGTTTCACAATATAAAAAATGCAACCTCTTTTTTAGATTGCATCGACTAGTCATCGGGCTGAAAGTGGTCATGATCATTATGACGTTGCATTAAATAATTGGTGTGATTTTAAGAGACATTAATTTACAAAATGACAGCGATAGAAGTTTTGTAGGTGCAATATTAAGGACCTAAGTAAAAAAATAAAACTAACAAAAAACCCAATCTTTAATGAAATTCACCAAAAACCCAAAAAAGTTTGACATACCAAACGTGCTTCACTAATTAACTAATACTGATTAGGTGATTAGATCAAATATATAAGATAATAGATATAATATTTAGTTAAGACATTGACGTCATGTGATCTAATTAGATATTTTAATTTGAATCAATTCACTGACAATGACTCTAAAATTTTATACCTATTCTTATTTTATTATTTCAGCCATTTAAAGTCCACTTCTGAACTTTGGCGCCCCCTGTCTTCGCCTTTATATATGGGTGATGCGTTCCATAGCCATTTATTTGGCCCCAATATGGGCGAGCTTCATCACGGGTTGTCATCGACAGATCCTGCAGCAGTCGTAGAGAGTCGTTGCGACCCGTGTGGTTACGGGGTATCGCATCATTTTCCATCAGGTGGCTTGAGCGCTCGCCGGGTCCCTTCCGTGGGACCTCGACACCGCGGTTCTTTCCTTGGTGTTATGACGTGGCGTGCAATCTCGGAGCCAGGGGCTGTGGTGCGGTGGCGACGCTAACCGCGGCCCTGAGTGGACTCGCTCTCTCGCTGCCGACCATCAAGCGAAAGATGGTCAGCGGCGTGCTATGTGGTGATGTCGCAAAAGGAGGCCGCGGAGCGGGAGAGGGAGCGAGATTCGCTCTCTCTTCGGCTACGCTGTTGGCGCAGCGGGCGGGACCGTTAGGTTTAGGCGGCCCCTAACCTCCCAGAAGTCGGCCACATACGCCATGGTCGCATAAGGAGGTAGGGGGATCGCGTTACACTACGTCTTCCGGTTTAAGCACGGGGGGCGTTGGCCGCAGGCAAGGCGCCAAACGCTAAAAATCTAGGTACTGGCCCCTTTTCGTTGCGGTGGACGCCGTCGGAAGTTTTTTAGTGGGTAGGACTGCTGGTGGTCTCATCTGCCGCAGTGAGCCCCGCACTCCCCTCACAGTCTTCCCATTGGTCGAAAGGCAGTGCGTTAATGCATTTTGTTACCGACGGAAATAAAAAAAGGAAATGATTATTGGAGATGGACATAGCTCGACCCTTCTTCGGTTTTTTACTGTTTCTTTCCCTCAGTTCCCATTCCTCACATGTTTGGAGCTATCTTGGTAAAATCCGTGAATCGTGGATCAAGCAAACTGAATAAATTAATTTTTATCTAAATCTTTTTTTTATAAAAATGCTACCACTACCTCCATCTGTCGTAAATATAAAGCAAACTTTAACGGAATTTTTCGTATCACAAAATGTATACCTACACTACTAACGGAAAGTACATTATCTTAATAACTATACTGTACCTATACCTAACATTTTTATAATACCTTAATCCTGAGACATAAAAGATAATTATTTTACAGTACATATCGACACGAGCTAAAAGTACACTCAATTGTAATCTGATAAAGAATATTTGAGTAAAAATATTAGTAATCTTTGCTGTTCCTATTATTTCTTAATTAATAGATTTTTGAACTCAATATGAACCTATGATTTGATTTATGTTGTGGAAATAATATAGCTGCTAATTGCCGTGCTCGACAGAGTCCTCAAAATTCAACACTTCAGCCCTTAGCCAGCTGCGCTGCGCGAAGCTAGATAAATGTAGCGATTGTATTAGTTCTTAACAAACACATTCCTTGCAACGCATCCTTGTTCACCTCTGGTGGAAACGAACCCTTAACGTCCTACTTCTGAGCGCATGTTTTCTCTCTCAAACTTTCACCATGGGGTGAGAGAGATCTCGATGCAGGTCCTGCTGTTATTTTTTCAGCTGCCCAATATATACCTATGATGTTTTGGGCTTAACAAATAACACATATAAAGTCGGCGGCGATAGCCCAATGGCAAGACCTCTTGCCTCTAAAATCTGAGGGTCTCGGGTTCAAACCCTTAGGCGCACCTATGACTTTTCGAAGTTATCGCTTGCTCCGTGCCTCGGAAAGCACGTTAAGCCGTTCGTCCCGGCTGTCATGAACATCTATGGCACTCGTTGCCTTCTAAAAGACTGACAGCTGGTTTAACAATATAATGATGTTTCCCTCTGGATTGCCGTGCTCAACAGAGACCTCAAAATGCATCATTTCAGCCCTTAGCCCTCTGGGTCGCGGAGGTCAGACGGCAGTCGCTCTACGTAATAACTGAAATTCAGCCAAATCTTGTTACACCAGTGAGCATACCCTGGCCCCTAAGCTTAAGTCTATGGCAACCGGGATAATGCTAGGATATGATGGCATAAAGTTATAACTGGGACTAAAGTGCAGAATCTATATTATTAGCGAAGATTGTTTGACGTTTATATAAAGTCAATCTAGTCATCTAAAAATAACCTTTACATTAGTTGACAACGACGTTTGATATCTGCAAGTATTGTTTTATCCTGTTATTCGACGTAGCTGAACTGAACTTTATGAAAAAGAAATGTTCGAGGTAAAGCATGCCAAGAGCTTGTATAGAGAAAAGATCATTAATCTTACAAATCAAGGTTAATTTCAAGAGAGATTCAAGATTTGATGGATGATAAAGATCATCGAATTAATTTGCAAATACACTGCAGTAAAATAAACAAACCTGCTTTAAAGACATGTATCCACTTTTATAATCTCTCTTGATGGTTAAAACAGGGAATCCAGTCTGCAAGGTCCATGAGTCCATGATAACGGCCACGTCAGCGTCCAGGACTTTCTTCTGGTGCGCAGCGTTGGTCAAGGCATTCCATAAGTCCTTCTGTTCAGCGTCTCCATACTTCTTCGCGTTGAGATAGTCGGTAATGCCAGCGTTGAAGACGTCATCAGTGAGGAAGTGGTTCATCATGCGTAGGATTGCAGAACCTGGTAGATAAATCATAAATGAAACTACTTTCAAAATTAAATTTACAAAGACTGGTGTACGGTGTGTCTGAAGTTGCGTCCGAGTTTTCTGAATCTCTATCGGGTCTCGGTCAACAGGACCTCATAACGGTACAACATAAACAAATAGGTACAAAATAAAGAGTTATTAATACTATAAGAATAGAATAAGAATAAGAATATTTTTTATTGACAAAATAACATTACATAACAATTAGATTAAACAGTAACAAAAAAACGTTACACAAAAACAAAACAAAAGTATTCAAAAAAATATATCAATAATAATAACAACAACTAATGGTAATGTTACCTGTCAAAAGGGCGATACATCAGCATAATGCTGCTGCATCTAATAATACAGCAGCGCTGGTGTTCCTGCGCCGCCCTTTTGAGGTAAAGTGGCGTAGAAGAAAAAGTAATAAAAAAAATAAAAAAATTATAATACTGTTTTAGAATTAAATGTTAGTATTAAGGATGATTTACGCTGTGCTCAAGTCACGTCCGTGCTTCCAAGTCTCCTATAAGATTCGGTTGTAATAAAACGAATAGGTACAATAAAAAAGATTGATATTGTCAAATTGTTTGAAAATCAAATCTTCAATGATTTGTTTACGATGTGCTCAAGTCTAGAGTCCGAGATTTCTCAGTCTCTTTCGGGACTCAGTCACCTTATAACAGCGTAACATAATTGTATTGAAAGTAGAAAATAAAGATTATTACTGTGAAACGGCTTCAGAAATTATATCTGCAATTTTTCCTCAATTCACGTAAATGTTCTCCGAGTCTGTTCCCTAAAAAAATTTTGCAATTCGTACCTTTTCCATATGAGATCTTGTCAAATATGGCACCAATTTCTTCAGGGTTGCCGACCTCGACCGATATCTGGTGCGAGGACGTCAGCGCATCCAGCTTGAACACACTCTGGACCTCGTTCAGCACGAACACTTCCATGGACTCCCAGCTTTTTTCCACCTATAATATTATAAAAAGTTTAACTTAGGAAATACTTAAATAAATCTTTCCTTACTAAATTTAACTTTACCTTCAATGGCATATAGAAATTTAAATCGTACCGGCGCATTTTCACTCATATCTCTTAGTTATCATCATCATCATGTGAGCCTTATAAGTCAGCAGCTTATAAGTGCTGAACATTGACCTCCCCAATTTAATGTAATCTATCTATTATATTTTCCAATAATAACTACGCTGGGCAGGTGGGTTGGCGATTGCAGTTCCAGCCAGTACGCAGAATGACACTGCTGCCCATCATCCGGTAGAATTTTTCTTCGTCTACTGTTACGACTCCCCGTGAGATGAGAGAGGCTGACACTATTCCAGACCGTCACCACACGGCGCATCTCTTAGTTAAGTTCCCTAGAAACAGTTACACTTACAGCATCAACAGCCACGTACTCCACGTAGCTAGCGAAACCCTCATTCAG
The DNA here is from genome assembly GCA_949126915.1 of Musotima nitidalis. Classification (NCBI taxonomy): domain Eukaryota; kingdom Metazoa; phylum Arthropoda; class Insecta; order Lepidoptera; family Crambidae; genus Musotima; species Musotima nitidalis. Next base: position 3,701,757 of record OX421420.1, on the reverse strand, counting down.
CCAGATGTCAGACCACCAGGCGGGGGTAACCAGGTTTCCGAACCATTGGTGGGCAATCTCGTGCGCGACCACTGCCGCCACGCGCGCCTTCGCTGTCGTTGGGTACAGCCCGCTGTCGTACAACATTGCTATTTCTCTGTAAGTAGACGTTGAATTTGAATTATTAAAGTGTAATGTTGATTTGCTCTGTGTAAATGGTAATTATACTAAGTTGCACTACTGATCACGAGTCTGCTTTCACAAACCAAGGTAAAAGGATATCGGGTCATATTAAATAAAATAAATATTTTCAGACAATTACACCAAATATTTAGTTCCAAGATAAGTATCATTAAGAACTTTTGTAATGGATATTAAATAACGGATAAACGTATATATATACTTTTTATTTGTAAATATATACTTAATATACATAGATAAACTCCCAGATCACAACAAATATTCATGTTCATGCCTACAAAGATTTGTCCTGTATGGGAATCGAACCCAAGATCTCAGAAGCGGAGTGCGAGGATACTTGCCTCCACGCCATATCGGTCATCAAACCCATTGCAGATTGGCGAAGGCAGATGTGTGTCCCCCTGCTGTAAGGTTCATTTAAGCTGTCCAATGAGGCCTTTAGCATGGCTTAACAACTACCAAATTTAGTAATTTCCTTCTAACTCAATATAATACAAATCAGCATACGTCATTACTGTGGTGAGCCATTTCTATTGGGGTAGCAGGAAAGAATAGAGTAGAATACAGCCAATCTCAACTGTCACCGGACTGAGTCACCCTTAATTGCGGGGTTGATAGATGGCCTCGAGTGTCTGAGACTAATGAAGTGTCTCCACTCTCGGGCGAGCGCGATCGATCAGCGCCCCTATTCCAAAACCAAATAAACTGTGATTACAATTTGTAAACAAGGGGTCGGGAAGGCGAGAGATTCGTGTAGTGTATAGAAATAGTAGTAGAGTAGTTTACTTTGGTTTGAATACATTTAATTCTCATAAGCACAAAGTCAAAGTCAAAAATTATTTATTTCATTAACTATTACATATAACTTGAAAAAGTCAAAATTTAATATAAATATAAAAATACAATCGAAATATTATTACACTGAAATCACGTATATTCACTTATATACAACAAAACAATTTAAAAACCAAAAATAATGAAGTGAAAGTGAATCTAAGTGCCAGTTCCGAGCCACCGCTCTGTAAGAAGAACTGGCAAGAAACTTACACCATAGAAAAATGAGGTTCTGGTTGGATTCTGTCGTCAAAATCTCTGTCTTTAAGAATTTAATAGTGTTTTGTATAGAATTGTTGAAAGGGTAACAAGGGGTCGACACACGAGAAATTATTCGGAAAATTATAGTAGCGCGGGAATTGTTACGCATATATTTTAAATCCATCACTTGCTTAAAACAATTGACAATCTCTGTCGTAATAAGAATGTCTTCCACAACGGTCACTATAAAGCTAAATCTATTTGAAACATCGTTCTGTCGCGCTCAACTTCAAACAAATGGTTGAAATGCAATGACATTTTAAATCAAATTAAGAACTGTTGTGCAAGCCGCCCTTAGTTTTGACTCCAGTGTGCACAACCTCTTTTTCTTCTTTGTGAAAGAAAGCCTGAGACCAATTAAATTATGATTATAGGCTGATAATTATGTTTCTACATTGTTCTTGTACTCATTGCACAATCTCTGCCGAGTCATGTTCCAAGAGTTATGTGAAATGTCCAGAGATATTAAATTTAATTTTGAATTGAAATAAAAAAAGTTTTTTTTAAATCCATATTGGTATTTACAATTTAGTTTAATGCTTTCTAATGAATTATTGAAATCCTATTGATGTATGCAATTTGATTTCAAATATGTATATTTCAGAATAAATATTTGAATAGAAATTGAATGATTACAGAATAAGTCGCTTTTATTTGTTTTCGTTTAGAGATGTGACCCTGAGCAAGTTCATGGCTTGTTCGCTCTCCCGAAGGTTTTGACTGACATAATTGAAACAAACGAAGCCTTTTATTTGTTTTCGGATCAGTTTTGCGCGACTGAAATTAATGGTCTGTTATTTTCCCTTACAATATAGCCGCTCCTATTAAGATTTAAAAAAGTTATATTGCTATAAATTAACGATTTATATGTTGATTGACGTATTTTTCTATTTTAGTTGGACAAAAACATAGAAGTACTACGTTTAAACAAATTTATTTGATAAGCAGAAAAAAAATACTTTTTTTTTTATAAGAGATATATTATCATAATATTTGTATTCACGCACGGAAATATATGTCCTGTGGAGGAATCGAATTCAGGAGTTTATGAATGAGCTTAGGTTTTATATTAACCTTGCCATTATGTCAAGTAAAGTAAAAGTAATGTTTAAAGCAATGAATGTGTAAAGCAGCCCTGACTCATCGGCGTCGTAACTTTTATTGAGTCATAGCTCCAAGTGTTAAGTGTTTCCCAGTAGCTGACTTTACTGAAAATATATATTTTACTTTTGTTAGTTGATTTTTTTCATACTAAAGATTAAATACAAAATAACTATTTACCTGAAAGTCAGCAATCCCCAATTCTCCATAGCTCCAGCCTTGAAATCGGGCAGAGCAATCATATCGATCTTCGGCAACGGGAACTTGATCTTGTAATATTCCTCCAGGAACCTCAACATCTTGGGGCCGATCTCCAAGGCGTACTTGGCTGATGACAGTGCCTCCTTGCGAGCCCACACCGTAAAGTTCTGGTCACTGATACTCCCAAAGTCGGTGACAGCAAATGCTACCAGATAAGTAGACATTGGCAGCGATTCAGCGTAATGGTCCCACACATAATCTGGTAGAGTTGCACTGTAAATTTAAAGAAAATAGTAATAGTACACAAAATAACATTTAAATATTTTATATATCAGCTGATTTTCTATTGTAAGTACAGATAAGCAAGTGCCCGCCGCAATAAACTATTTCAATCACAAAAATGTGGAAGCATTACTTATGTTTTCATTGTGATTTAAACAATTTAAAAAATGTTCAAAATGACCATCCGTGCCCGGACTATTTGAGCTGCCTTCACTTGTGTACCGTTCTGAGAACATCAGTAAAGATTCATCACAATGAATGAATGAATGAATGAATACTTTATTGTACACTATAAATAAAAGTAATAAAATCACATAAACAAATATATTATGGTACAATGGCCGGCCTCGATTCGATGACTAGAAACGCATAGAGGACAAACTTGCATACATAATGTTTTATTAAACTTTAATTAATTACTCACTGTGGCTCCCTTCCAATGGTGTTCATGTTGGAGACTGAGCTCATGTTAGCCGGACGCGCTATGCTGATGGTGAATCTTGCCTTCAAGGCAGGCTCGTCCCAGCACGGGAAGGCGCGGCGAGCGTCTGTCGCCTGGAACTGCGTCACTGCTATCCATCTAAAACATTAATAACATCGCTTTCAACGTTAGTTTTTTTGTCAGAATTTTAAACTAAAGACACAAAATCGGTCGACTAATGAGCTACTGAGATAGTCACATACGATATTATTTCATAAGAAAGTTAATGATTAGTTTTATGCATTAAAACGAATGCGAAAATGTTTTCTTTTAATAATACTCTTTTAAGTACAAAAGATAAAGCTACACCACAGGACAATTTTTACACAGGTATGCAGCGATCACATTATTCCACTTTCTACGAACCTGGCACACACTTTTAGCTTCATTCACATTCATTTTCCTTCCTATACACTTCCGCCCATTAACAAAACCTGCTTTTAAACTTTTGACCTGCGGTTTCTCCAAAACATCATATATTTGTTCATAAAAAATCTTCTTTATCCAACATTTCCATTTACCATTCGTCAATCTATTTCCATTTATTGTTGCAACATCACCAAACTATCTAAGCATACCTCTCTTAACCCTCGTTACTACATCTTCTTTCACACAAAACTCAAACAATAACTATAACAGACTTTTTGTTCATTAAATATGTGGAGTAGGCTTCACTGTCTTCCCTTTGCTATTACCAATAGGCTGACCCACAATTTTAAGGATCAACAGTTAAAATTCGAATCAATTAAACCACACGTCAATATCACAAAGGGAATTCAATGCGGAATCAATAAAACATAGCGATATAATCCATTTGCAGGACACAGTTCATTTGTCTATGCAAGCTTAATTTACCTGCTCATACCCTGCCGCGAGTGCTTACTTGCCTTTAGAATTTTGAACTGCCTTTTTTTCAAAAACTTATTGATTGTTTTGAACCACTTGGACTTCCCCTCCCATCATTTCCATTCATCGTTCGTTAACCTTACTTCGCTTTCGATAAACTACTTCCAACATTCATTTTCTCAACATAATCCACCAAAACCATCTAAGCTGTACCAATCTTAATTCTAGTAACTTTATGTATTCATGTTCATTATATAAGTGAAGTAGACTTTACAGTTTTCTCCTTGCTAGTACCAATCGGCTAAACCACATTTCCTTCATTAGCGAGCAACCGTCAAAATTCGAAGCAATTAAACCACAATTTCCAACACTTTCATAAAGCTTGAATCCTACACGAAACAGGTAATATTTCCACGTCAAACACACAATGGAAATTCGATTCGAAACAAAACATAGCGACATGATCCATTTGCAGCGTACAGTTTATTTATTTGAAACACAATGAAAGGAACAGATCGACACAAAACGAGGGCAATTGCTTTTCCTCTCTGTTTTATTTGATTGGGGTGTTGCACTGTTTCAGAGGATATCATGTTGATATAAAAGCTCGACCGACATTTCGTGATCGCTCTATACGAGTTTATAGATAATCGGAAACTATCATTAAAATTAAGCACAGTTCAAAGAGATCAGTCTTTGAATGCAAGAAAATTTTGGGTTTTCGAAGTTATGTTCGTAATTATTGTTTGCTTCGTGCCTCCCGAAAGTACGTGAAGACGTTGTCCTGGCTATCGTAAACATACAGCATAAAGCATAAAGCAGTCGTTACCAGGAAGTCAGTGTCCGCTTATATTTTGACAGCTGGTTTAACCATAGAATTATGTTTCCCTTTGGGTTTCGGAGGTTAGACGGCAGGCTTCATTTAATATCTGAATGCAGCCAAATCTGGTTAAACCAGTGAGCAGACCCTGGGCCCTAGGCAACCAGGATAATGCTTTGATATGATGGGAGAGTCTTGTTTGTATCCTGTAGTTTTAAGTCCTTTTTTTGCCAACAAAGAGTATACAAGAGTATATATCTCCATTTAGGCGCGATTCCTCCAATTCGCTATTAGTTCAATTCCCGATTGCTCCAATCTGAGCAATGAGCAAAATGTATGAGGAAAAAAGACAGGACATTAAATCAACATAATTGTATTACTTGGTTTTAAAAGATAACCTTAACCTATTGGGATATTGTTTTTTTAATCGCTATTGGACCAATTGCGAACTGGACCATACGCGACTAAACTCTAGTTAGATTGAGGAGGAATAGGAATAGAAGGAGCTATAGTTTACATAAGTCGCATCGCATTTAAATCCTCGCCACGGCCTACAGACAATCAAATAGGTGATTTGTATTCCTCAAAGGAGCCGTTCATTGTGTTTTAAGCGATTCCGGACGGACACAGCTTCCCTATAAGGAATATCAACTAAGAATTATCTATTGTGAGCCTTATTATAGATAGGAGTACTCACAATATTACCACTTTACATTTTTATCATGCTTGTTCAATGTCATACGGATATTTTCTACTTTAAAGTGATATTAAGTTACTATTTATAACAATATTTCGAATTAAATTATTTATATCATAGCTGTCGTCTTATAAAATAAAATAAATAAAAAAAAATAAAAATGTTTATTTGATCTCACATGTTTTTGTTCACAATATTATAAAGCAGCCCCGGTAAGTTACTAAGTACTTGTGTTGGGGCTACCTTGCTTCTTCCCATTGTAACAATTCATAAAACTGAGCAATACAATTTTGGTAATAATAAAAAAAAAAAAACTAACATAGAGTAATAAATTAAATGAAAACAATAATAAAAATATGCGCATGCGCGTGTATGTGTGTGTGTGAGTGTATGTGTATGTGTGTGAGTGTGTGTGAGTGTGTGTGCATGTGTGTGTGTGTGTGTGTGTGTGAGTGTGTTGGGATATTACTGTGTAGTTTAGGTAAGTCTGGTTAAGATCATTTCTGTTTCTTCGTATGTGAGAGTGTTCAACCATTGTGTAACAAAAATTTTACATTCATGAAGTGATTTAGGATAAATATTTAATTTTAAGTTTAATTTATTATAGATATACGTAGATTGAGTTTTATATTGTCGTCTAGCAAAGACAGTACGGACTGGGGCGGAATAGGCCACATTAAGATTCCGTCGTTTGGCCTTGTAATCTGGGTTGTAAGTCAAAGTCTTATGTATACGTAGGGTTATGTTTAAGATGTACAGTTTTCTTATAGAAAGTAGCTCGCTAATCTTGTAAAGGCTGACTGTAGGATATAATAAAGGCTTAAAGTACATAACTTTAATAATGAACCTTTGTGCTCTTTCAAGTTCTAAAAGCTTGGTTTTCCCAGCACCACCCCATACCGAAATACAATAAGTAGTTACGGACTGTGCCAGAGCAGTATAGATTTTATTTAGCAGTTGTGATTTTGCTACATGACGTAACCTTTTAAAAATCCACATTAACTTCCGGACTCTAGTCATGAGTGCCTCAATATAAGGATGCCACGATAATCGTTTATCTACTGTAATACCTAAGTATTTGATAGTATTAACGCGTTCAATACTTTTACATCCACAAGAGGTAGAATTTACTGAAACACCACACCCATGAATCACGACTCCAAAATCTTCATCCGGCTGTGTCCTCAAAGTCGGAGTAAAACAAATGAAGTTAGTCTTTGAGATATTGAGAGTCAGCAAACTTGTATTAAGCCAGTCAGCTATTATAGCCAAACCCTGCTCCGCGGCAGCCTGTACAGCAGGCCACGATACGCCTGAGAAAACAACTGCAGTGTCATCTGCGTAGCAAAACAGTCGCCCGCCACTGCACCCAATACTACAAAGATCATTTATATATATTAGGAACAGTGTCGGGCCGAGCACGCTTCCCTGTGGGACTCCGTAAGCCACATTTGCCTCCTGGCTCATCAAATTGTCAATTTTGACTTGTTGCTTCCTATTTTGCAAGTAGCTTTTAAAAAGAGAATGTGCGATACCTCTAATGCCAATCTTATCAAGGCGGTTCAGAAGGATGGGGACAGAAACGGTGTCAAAGGCTTTTTTGAGGTCCAAGAATACTGTAAGGCATTTATCTCCCCTGTCTACTTTAGTCACTATCTCAGTCGTCAATGCTACAACAGCATCTTGTGTGGAGATACCCTTCCGGAATCCATATTGAGAGTTTGACAGTATTTTGTATTTATTTAAGTATTTAATTAGTCTGGTGTTTATTAATTTTTCTAAAATTTTAGAGATACATGGCAAGACAGAAATTGGCCTGTAGTTATTGACATCCCGCATGTCCCCACCCTTATGAACAGGGGTCACTATAGATCGCTTAAGAACATCAGGAAATATTCCTTTTACGAAACACAAATTAGCTAACTGACTCACCAATGGAACCACAAAATCCCTAGCCAATTTTAGAAATTTGGTTGGTATGCCATCCCAACCAGGTGAACTCCCAGAGTCGAGACTCATGAGTATTCCGTTTACTTCCTGCGGGTCCGTCTCTAATAACACGAACGAGGAGACTTGAGATTTTACGACTACGGTATTTGTGGGTCCTTTCAAGCTACAGATAATGTCCTCTGCTAGGGTTTTACCAATACTAACGAAAAATTGATTCACGCGATTCACCGAATCTAGAGGGCTAGGCGCTATATGTAAGAGTCTAGTATTTGATGACTTGGGACTTTTAAATCGAGTGATTTCATTTATTTTTAGCCATAGTTTTTTAGGGTTTTTAATCGAGTCAGCTATTTCTGTTCTTTGATATTGTCTTTTTAGCTTTTTAAGCATATTAGAGCAAAAATTTCGGTAACGTCTGTAGCTAATTTTTAATATTATATTGCATGGATCTTTGCTTAGTTGGAGATGCATTCTATTTCGAAATTTGATACAACGTAGTGCCCCCAAAGACATCCAAGGCTTTAAAATTTTCTTAGTTCCAGAGACAAACTTAACTTTGGAATTTGAGAGTAATGTCATCTTAATGACTTCTATCAAATTTTGAGCTAGGATGTTAGGATCACTATTTGTGTTTAGACACGTCTTATCTATTTTTATGAGATGTTTAAAGGAACTTTCATAGTCTATAACCATATTTCGCTTGTTATTATTGTTATATAAGATTGTGTCTTTAGTTTTATGTGTTATATTTAGTATTACCATAGCATGATCTGTTATAGTCGTATTTAAAACCGCTACAAAGGCTGAGTTGCTACTCATGTCAATTTTGAGGAGGACATGATCGAGACAGTTTTGATCTCTGGTAGGTAGACAATGGCCATTGAGGACACCATGGCCTGCCAGCATATTTAGATAATTTGATCTATTTCTGCGCTGTTGTGCCGTTTCAGATTCTTTATGAATTAAATTAATGTTTATATCCCCCAATATAATAATGTTTTTATGTGTTTTAATTGCATCTAGGTGTAGGTTTAAGGAATTTGTGAAGTTATCAGCACATGTATTTGATGGGGAACGGTATATGCCTATAATGGTGTACTCAGCGATGCATACCTGAATGGCTGAGGCATGTGTTAGTTGGATTTCTTTTACGTCAGAAAAGTACTTATTTCTAATATAAACAACCACCCCATCATTTTGGTTATACTTATGATTTGTATAATAGGAATTGTAATGATTAAGTAGCGGTAGTTGCAGGTTATAGTTAAGTCTACCTTCTGTTAGAATTATAACATCTGGTTCATGTTTCAATTGGCATAAGTTAAGTTGTAGGTCATCAAAATTACCATAGACACTTCTAATATTTTGAGTCAAGATCGTAAAGTTTGGGTCTCGTACACTATTAGAAAATTGTTCAATGTCAAAAATAGCAGAGTTTGCGGTTTCAAAGTTGTCCAATTCATTTATAGTGATTAAGTTGTTATTCATTTAGAAATGTAAATATTATACGAGGTACCAGAAATTGTACAAGGTAAAAGCTAGTTTTGGCTGAACTAATTAGTAAAAATATATTATATTTTATCAAGGGTTTATAACCAGTATCAAAAAGGGATATATTATTATGTTTTATGAGTGAGTTGAAAATTGTAGTGTGGTTTAATTGTAGTGAATGAGTTTGAAATTGAAGTGTAATTGTAGTGAGTGAGTTTGCATTATTGTGTATGTGTATTATAATAGTGTGTTGATTTTGTGTATATACTGTAATTTTTTTTTTTTTTTACAAATAGTCTAACAAAAATAATGCCAGATGCATAAACTTTGTAGATTAAAACGTATCAAGATGAGATACCCGGGTGCAGTCACAACTCTTGAAACAGGTGTTGAACTTGAACTTCACTCTTGATTAGAATAACCCGAGAGTTTTCATCCTTCTTCACAAATACACGCCCAAGTTTGGTCCAACAGTATTTGTATTATGTCACTCATTGATATTAGACGAGATTTCATAACAGCCTTTGACACGTTTCTAAAAGTGTTTATGGAGTGCAATTTTCCATAAAAAAATTATAATATAATGCGGGTGAGAATTTAAATATCGGAAATTAAAAAAATTGTGTGTGTTTGCAAATGAGACGTATTTTATTTAAATATTTGCATACCTGGTCAAATTTTTCTCTTCATATGAACTCCGGTAGAAACCATGCAGATTGTCGTTCAAGATTCCAATGAATGTGATGTTCAGCACGTACTGTTTACCAGCCTTCAACGTTTCTCCTAAAGCTAGAATCTGGAATTGTCTTGGAACATCCTCAGTTCTCCTAACAACTTTGATCTCCCTGCCATCAGCCTTTTCGTATAAATTTATTTTAATAAACGTAAGTTCGACTCCGTGGAAAGTAACTTGCTGTGTATCATTTTTCACTGTTAACTCTATACTGACTATACCATCGAATGTGAAATTGCCTTCTGTAATGTACGGAGTGAGTTTAAGATCATATCTCTCCGGTTTGATATTAGTTGGGAGACGAACATCGGTAACTATGACCTCTGAGTCATCACTATTGCTGATAATTGTGGTGGTTTCTAAAGGCACAACACTTTTACTAGTTTCCGTTGTAATTGGTAGCACAAGTAGCTTAGTTTGATCACAATGAGTTAGTTCGTATTTGGTAACGTTTGCTAATTGATCAGTCCTTGGGCAGGCTGCAAAGTTATACACTAGAAAGGCGGTTGCGACAATCGTCAAAGCGAAGATGACAAGGATCACTACAGCGAGGCCCTTGGATAAGTAGTACCCTCGCTTGGTCTTCGTGGAGAAGTTGCACGACGGTGGATTGCCGTCCATGATGCTGAGAGTTTCTCTCGCCTGTGTCATCACACCATCATCATGTTATCTGTAAAGAAATAATATTTTTAAAATATGAAAATGATACATCCTATGCTTAAAAGTAGTATACATACAATCCCTTGTACCGAGCTGCTATATTAGGTCTATACAAGGTCACTAAAATATAAACAAGGTGGGAGCAAATTTTTACGCCACAGTACTGATTCTTAGAACTGTCAAAGCTAACATCGCCAAACTATAAAATGCTTTCGTTATTACTGATCCCTGATAATTATAATCATTAAGTAATGTTCCCAAAAAACAGAATGAAGCCACGTTAATATTTCTTGCAACTTTGTTGTCGCTTGCTAATAATTCAGTTAACAACAACAGTCAACAATTTTACTTAGACTTAACAACTCCCATCAAACTCGAGACAAGTTATTGTGTGTCGTGTATTGGTTAACTGACTTAGATTCGAAATATCTAAGCACGATATTTATCGTATTTTCATTACGTTAAAAATATTTTTTTTTATAGTTCTCTCTTTTTTCAGATCTTTTAAATAGATTTTGGATGGTACTCAACATTTGACTTTAAATGCTGCAACGTATCTTCGTACACACTTATAAATTAAGCATTAAGTCTTTTCCATCTCAAAATTTAATCTGAAACAAACCTTCTAACTAGCAAAACTTTAAATTAGTTCTAATATCCTTAAAGAATTAAATTAAACATTTAAAATATTCATAAGTCTCATAACAAAAATATTATTTTAACATTCGATTAATAACAAACTTTGATTTGTTTCTATTTACATATACATAGATCTATTTTCTCGAAAACCACAACCTTAAATATTATCAATAACACTGAGTCTTGTATAGGGCCAACTAATTTACGAGACAGCAGATGTACAATTCTGAGATTGCAACAGATTATATAAAGCATATTAAAAAGTTGTTACTTTCTTGCTATTTTTCGTGACAATAAAAAGTTACTTTGATCTGCTGAACCTTAAAATTTTATGATACTTAAACGATTATCAAACAATTTTCGAACATGAAAGTTTCCAAAGTATAACACGTTACCCCTGAAGAAACTTCCTTCACTTCTTCCAAAAACTTTGTGGAAGCCACGCGAGCGAAGTAGATTTAATATTATACCAACTTAACTTCTAACAACTTTGTTATGCTATAAACTTTGTAGTCACACTCGATGGTGTGCCTTAAAGATAAGGGGATAGAGTTTAGTGTTGTGTTCGATGGGAAATAACGAGTTGACTAACTCTTAGATAAGTTGCTATGTCACGTACGGGCATCCTCCGATGAGTTTGTGACAATGGTCTGAAAGGCTGACGAACTTTGTTTAGTATGTGTATGGCGGGGAGAATTTTTGATATAATAATCTATAGGCACATGTCATCATCTCAGACTTTTAACGTGCTACTACTGAGCATGGGGCTGGCTAACAAAATGAGAGGATTCATGTCGTACTCCAGTACGCATATCTAGTGCCGATTGGCCAAGGTAGATGTGTAGAGTCTTGCTGTTAGTTATTTAAGCCGCCTAACACAGATATAGCAAAAGAAAAAAGAAGAATATACTTTATTATCTTTAAGATCAACAGGATCATTTAGATTCGTCAAATTTTTACACACAAAATGGAAAAATGATTTTTTTTCTTAACAACAGTGAAATATATATGAGCGGTACCATAATCAAGAAATAAAAGCAAATGGATTTTTTGTCAGAATTTGTCAAGGTTTGTCAGTTTATCCGTCTTTTTAGGTTTTTTCTAAAGATTTGTCAGCCTGTCGTGATTCAAAAGGGGGAAGGGTCCGTCAGTCAGTCAGTCTGTCGGTGACTCTAACGAGGCTTCCAAAAGGCAACGGGATTGAGATGAATGCCTTAAGAAACACATTTCAGCTTTTTCAGATGACGTAAATTCTAATACAATCAAAGAAATAAAATATGAAGTTTGCCGCTGTTGTTCTTAAAACTACCAATATCTAAGCTAGCTATACAATAGATAGCGCAAGTATCACGATGTGTATTGAAATTAAAATCAAATGGGTCGACTTTTGAACACCTAATGTGATGTCACTGCCAAAATTTAGTGACGAGAAAACCAGACTGATTCATCAACACTCATGTCGCTGTTGATAAATATTTCATAATGTAAAATCGTTGATGTTACAGTATTTAAAAACAAGAACAGACGCGCGCGGACTGTAAGTAGCAGCGGCCAATCCTGACGAATAGTCGGAATCACATCCATTTGCGTTATCTATGATATATATATATATATATACCATATGTACCATACCAAATATTATATATGTATATATACACGAACGAGTTACCGTGCCTTCCTTAGCATGGAAGCGCTCGATATCAAATACACAAGCGGTCACCGATCCAACGGCTGACCTCCGTGAACGATGCTGTACTTCTATAATCTTTTCTACCTAGCACCGCAGAGCTACGAGCGCATAAACAATAGAAAACGTTAAAATCGCTCTTCAAAGAACTTAAACTTAATAGCTTTTTCCTCATTGATGTTGGTTTGTTTGATATTGTCTTGGGTTGGGTGTTAACTATATTTATTCGTTGTATAGTACCCATTGTAAAAGTTTTTGTAGAAAAAATATCTGCATCATCTAATGTTGTACGTCTATTAGTCCTAATGTATCTCTGTCTTATTAACGTTTATTTTTCTTACTAATGATAAATGTTTTGTTTGTTTTTTGTGAAATTTATATTGATTAGTTCAAAATAAATGATAATGTTAATTGAACTCGAAATATACTTAACCAATTAACGATTACTAAAATCCTTAATTCTAAGTAAGTTAATCATTTACACTCGAAATAATTTAACCTATCCGCAATATGAGATTGAAACCACCTTAATATAATACTAACTTGTATGAAACCAATCTCAGATAGAGATTAGTTTTGGTTTCAATAGTTCCTAAAGTTTTGTTCCAAGGATTGGTTATTAAAAGTGAATTAAATTAAAAGTAGTAAATTCAAGTTAAGTGTACTTGAAAAGAGGATTAATATGTCTATCGCAGATAGACATACTGGACTGTCCGAAAGGGTTACCGCGGCCACTGGACGTAGCAGGCACAAGAAGGAACATGGATGGTTTTTAGTCAGTAAAAGTCTGATACACCCTTCCGCTCCACCCACAGCTGGAGAAGGACATTAGATGATTTTCCTTCCGAAAAAAAAAAAAAAAAAGATAGCGAATTTTGGATCGAGAAAGGTAATTTATTTCGCGCGTTAGTAATTGTGTCTTTTCTAAAATAACAAACACCAACAGAAACTGACTTAACCAAACCATACAATCACGCCTGTTTCCCCAAAGGGGTAGGCAGAGGCATATTATACGCCCACATGTCGCTAATTCTATTTCTGATAACACATACTAGGTAGCAAGCCTATTGCTACAAAAAGCCACTATTGCATTCCAAATCAATTTGCTTCATATTGTCTCTCTGTTTTTTCAACGAAGTATTCACAACATGTATTATAGCAAGAAGCGAATCAGAAATAATATTTAGGGGCGGCAGTGAAAGATAATTTATTATTTCCAATATCAGCAATACAAAGCGTTTGTATAAGAGGGGAATCAGCGTGAATGAGAAGAGTGCACCCCTGTTTTAAATCATAAATCGACATTTTCTATGATACAGTTAGTATGAGATTCTCATAAATTGTTAATTTCGGGGTTTATCGATTATAGTAGTAAGGGGCTGGCGTCTTTTTTAAAAGGAAATTTTTACATATTAAAGCTACTGGTGTGTTCAGCCACTATTGAGGTTCTGTTGTTTCCTGTCTAACAGTCGTCTGGTAACCTACATACTAAAAAGTATCTGCGCATTATTGCGTGGGTAGTGTCGAAAAAAATAGCTCAAAGAATGATTTGTAAAAAAATATTATTTATCCAATATCGACACCGATCAATAAATATATTAACAATCTTATGAATAGAAAATAAATAAAAATGTTTACAAAATCATGATAACTCATTCTGTGGTAATCATTTATTGCATTCCACGGTGTATAAATGGATATATTTTTTTAACATAAACACATATTTTAAATTACATATAGGTACATGACAAACATCTGCATGAATGCAACAAAAAACACTTATAAGTTGGATTAAACCTGTTACTTATGACGATACTGAACTGTTCTTAAAATATGTATAGAAACACACACTTACATGCACACACACCACACTGACACACACATCTACCAAAACACACATACCACACACCACTCCCACGTTCACACCACACTCACAGACGCATACATGATTAAGCACAAATAAATAAAAGTTAGATTGATATAAACTAGATTATTAAGTATTGTACCTAATTGTTGTACTGAAGTTATGGAAGTGCGGAGTCTCCTAACACAGACTTTCTCTAGTCTAAATAGAGGCTCTAAAAAAAAGGTAAAGTTATAACTTAAACTATCTATGGACCCTGTCGGGCATAACACTACTCAAAAGCCTCAAGATAGATTGTCGTCGAAAGTCGGTGAGGAAACCTTGGACCTTGTAGGTAAAAGGACGAGAATGATACGTATTACTTTAAATATACACACGAACAATTATAACTGTAGCGCTCGTCTTCTATATCTCGTCTCAAAAGCACAGATCTATCAAAACAAGTTTGTCCTATTTCTTTCACAAACAAGGCCAAAAAAAATACTTGGTTTTCATTCATACAAATATTAGTACCTTGTGTTTCGAATTCTAGATCTTTGTAGCAGACTTCAGATACACCTTTTTGTCGTGATGGCGTCAGATATGGCGTGGTGGCGAGTATACCCGCACTCCACTCCTGAGGTCGTGGGTTCGATTTCTACACAGGACAAATATTTGTGTGTATAAATATGAATATTTTTTCTGGTCTGGGTATATTAGTTATGTATTTACAAAAAAAAGTATTTATGTATGTTTATCCATTATTTAGCCTCCATAACACAAATTCTTAATGATACTTATCTTGGAACTAAATAATTGGTGTAAGTGTCAGAAATAATTATTGATATTATTTACCTTCGCGCTTTATCGGTCAAAAACCTCAACAAAATTGTGTTCAAAGAACAAGGAATAGCTATTCTACATTTTATTTTGTAGACGGTTGTACAGTCAGACGTAGATAATACATTACTGTTAGTAAATTATTTTACTTATTGCTGTGTAATAAAGTAAAACTTTAACTTGTAACTGGACACCAAATCGTAGTGCACAGTGTGATTAATCCTTACATTGAACTTGTTTGTGGCTAAGCTCTTTACAAGAGCACCAACAAAGCTAGCTTGTTCTTTGGTTATTAATCTTGCAGCACGGCAAACAGATGAGATATTTATAAACGTATGTTTAAATCATAATTATATTCAATGTATTCGCAGAATTCGGCGTCACTTCGAAAACTCTTTTCCTCAATATTAGTTTGACGGAAATCTTTTGATATTTTATTGTTATGGGTCTTCCATAAATTACGTCACATGAATTTCGTGATCTCTTGACCGCCCCCTCCGTCCGTGTCACAGCTGGTCACACTTGTGAGATTCCCTCCTCCTTAGTGTGATGTCACATATTTTGCAATTCTACAGCACGCAATAATTACACCAAAACAGCAGTCCCAAAATTTGCATAGGACCTTGATTTTAAAATTTGACGTCAAGAAATTTAGGATCCCCTTATCACACCATGTCACACTTCGTTAACCCCCTCCCACCCTCTTCACGTGTTACGTAATTTATGGATAGCCCCTTATAGTTTTTAATTTTTTATCTTTATTGGTCTATTACAGATCAAAAAGTCTAGGTTATTTTTAGGATATTCATTATGGTAAAGTCAGCGTGAAAAAAAAAATGCATGAAATTACGATTATTGGTCAAAACGAAACTTTATTTAATTATTTCAATACAGCAAACACTTACACTAACATTATTATCTAAATCTAAAATATCTTAATAATTAAATAAGGGAGAATTAACACTAGAAGTAGAAATAAATGCTTTTCTATCTGTCCAGTGGCCAAGGATCACCAGGAGACAATAAACAATATGATCTTAATTTAGTCTGTATTCCAGTGCATTTAAAGGTTATTAATATGAAACGCACTGTGTATCATACAGAAAAAACCGCGAGAAAAAGAAGTCAATGATTATAAGTAGGTATTCAGTCCAGGGTTATTTTATGACTGTTGAATAGTATTCCAATACAGCCTAGTACTTAATATACATAGACTAGACCTTAATGGGAACCGGTTTTTATGATATGACGTTCTATTTGATAAAATTATACTCTATAAGGTTTGATATTAAAATGGTCTAGCGCCTTATAGCATAATACATACAATTACTTACGACTGTTTCCCCGAAGAGGTAGGTAGAGGCATAATATACGCCTATATTTCGCCAATTACATAGTTGGTCCCACGTCATCATCATCATCATCATAATATCAGCCATCTGAAGTCCACTACTGAACATAGGCCTCTCCAATTGCTTTCCACGTAGATCGATCCTTTGCCGCCTGCATCCACCGGCTCCCCGCCGCCCTGACCAGGTCATCGGTCCATCGCGTGGGGGGACGCCCTCTACTACGCTTACTGATTCGTGGTCGCCATTCAGGCACCTTAACGCTCCATCGGTCGTCGGTTCTTCGAGCTATGTGCCCCGCCCACTGCCACTTCAGCTTGCAAACGCGCTTCGCTATGTCGGTCACTCCAGTTCTCCTACGGATTTCCTCATTTCTGATTCGATCACGTAGGGACACCCCGAGCATAGCTCTCTCCATTGCACGCTGAGCGACTTTGAGCTTCCTTATGAGGCCCATAGTCAGGCACCACGTCTCAGTCCCATACGTCATCGCTGGCAACACACACTGGTCGAAGACTTTCGTATTGAGACACTAAGGTACTTTGGACGAGAAGATTTTGCGTAGTTTCCCGAACGCAGCCATCATACCCTAGCATTATCCCTAGAGTTAGGACAGGGCCCAGGGTCTACTCACTGGTTAAACCAGATTTGGCTAAACTACACTTATTACATGGAGCGACTGCCATCTGACCTCCACAACTTAAAGGGGAAACAAAATTCTATGGTTAAACCATTCGTCAGCATATTAGAAGGCACTGACTTCCTAATAATGACTGCCATAGATGTTCATTCCAGCCGAGACCAACGATAGCAAGCGATAACTACGCACATTACATCGCAAAGTCATAGTTGCGCCAACAGGGTTTGAACCCTAGACCCTCTGAATTATAAGTCTATGAGACATCATCTCATAGTTAGTTCCACGTAATAGGTGGCAAGCCTATTGCCACTCTTTATTAAACTGTTTTCGTTCTTACTCTATTTTCAAGGTTATATTTGATTGCATTGTATATATAAATAACTAACCAATTGATAAATTCAAGAGAGCATAGCCTGTGAGTTTCTTGCCGGTTCTTCTTACAGAGCGGTGTCTCGGAACTAGTACTTAGATGCACTTAATTTATTTTTGTTGCATATAAGTAAATTTAGTAAGCTTCGTGATTTTAGTCAAGTTGTTTTTTAATTATAATCATATTTCGAAGTACTAGTATAAGTTTATGAAATAAATTATTTTGAAGTACGTAATAGTTTTGATTTTGGTTTGATAGTCAATTATCGACGACCGATATGGCGTGGAGGTCAGTATACCTACACTTCACTCCAGAGGTTGTGGGTTCGATTCCAACACAGAACAAATCTTTGTGTGCGTAAACATGAATACTTGTTCTGGTCTGGGTGTTGTCCTATATGTATTTACAAAAAAAAAAGTATATATGTATGTTTATCCGTTGTTTAGTATCCATAACACAAGTTCTTAATGATACTTATCTTGGAACTAAATAATTGGTGTAATTGTCAGAAAATATTTATTTATTTAATTAGGGAGATTCAACATCTAAATACAGAAATTTCAAGCACTTTTTTTATTTATCTATTCTATACGTGTATTCATTGCTCATTGTTATTCAAATTAAACGAAATGCTTGACGTGACCTGTGACGTCACAGACAATATCCCGTGGCTGAACAAAAGCTCACATACACTTTGACCCAAATTGAACAGCGCATCTGTTGGGTGCATCTGTGTTGCGTTACTCGTGTTAAGATGTATTGTGGTTTGAGTGTAAGGATAATAGCGGATAGGCTCTACACACAGACACGCACACGCACATATAAACACACACAGAGAGAGACAGAAGCGTCAGCAATCGACATTTTTTTCGCATTTTGATTTTCGATGCAACATTTATAATAGTCGTCCGCGTGATCTACGGATACTTTATCAAATCGAGTTTCCGCGGGATAATGAAAAGTAGCTTATAACCTCAGCTATCTGTTTATGTAAATCTCTGTACCGTTTTGTTATATCATGTTTTTCGTCACGTCCCATGAGACCGATATAAAATACTCTTTAATCTAATTTGTCTGTTTTCTTACTTACCTCTCCATTCAGTCAAATCGGTTTGCCGTTCTTGAGTGATCAATAGTGTAACTAACACGTATTTCTTTATTTATAGCTCAAGATAGAAGAAGAAGTTTAATATTTATGCGTTACTTTGTGAAAACTGTTTTCTTCCTAAAATCGACAAACCAAACAAAACGAAAACAGACACACCATTGCTATCCGAATCTGGACAGTGCCATTAATTAACATAAAGGTAAACTGTTTTTAAAAGATTTAATGTAATGTTTAGCCGTTATTTAGTATTCATATCTAACACAAGCTCTGAATTATACTTATATTGAATTATAATAATATAATATTTGGTGTGATTGTAAGATAATTACTTACGCAATAAATTAATATCACCCGCTTAATCTTATGACTCGCGGCGTGCTTGTGTTTTGATTAGTAGAACAGATTTCAATCAAATCTTTAACAAAGTTGATTGTAAGGCATGAACAGCCGTGATTGTCTTCACCCGCTTCGGTTCATTATGATGTAATAATACAAGAGTACGAGATTAGGGTTCATTGTCGCAATAGGCACAACTAACTACACAAATACGGTATTATGACTACGCTTTATGAGCGAAATACGATACGCTTATTAACGGCTAAGGATTATAGATATCTACTTATTTTATTTTTGTATAAGGTCCTACCAACATCTACGGAGCCCAAGACAGCATCACCAGCAAGTGCTGCACCTGCTGATCAAAAGACGAGGCTCTGGCGAACGTAACAGACCCTAGTAAGCACACTTAGGCCGTGTTCCCAGTAGGCAAACTGTTAGCGGCCGACTGAGTTGCAAGACTGAGAGACCGACGCTGCAAACTGCGTATAGTGAGCGCAAAACTAGCAGACTGTGGACACTCCATTTCAAATATATGGAAGGGCGTACTATATCGGTACGCCGCAAACTCAGTCGGCCGCTAACAGTTTGCCTACTGGGGACACAGCCTAAATGTGCTAAACCCACTAAGTCATTATTTAAAAGAAAAGAAAGTACAATAACATTATAATTCGTGTGAAGATGATCATGATGTTGTCAGCTAGCTCCGTTCACTTCCTAGTGAGAGCTGAAGAGCGAATGGTGTGAAATATCACGGTTGACAATTGAAAAGGTAACAGTAAAACGGTGAGCTGCCTTGTATTGTTTGTTGCAATCAACTAATTAGCAAAATGAAGCTATTATTGAGTACTTTTTGTATCGTAATTACATTTTGCACATTTAAAAGTATTACAAAGAGCGAACTTAATGCCGATAGGTATTTTCGGCTAGTTAACTTAAGTTAGCAGAAGACTATATAAAGTGTATATGTTACCGGCCAAACCCGATTTTAGGACAAACTAGTATAGCCTAGTCCAATCTAATTTAGGTGGGCTGCATAAAATGTTTTATAATGGTCAGAAAAAAATAACCTCAACCTAACTCAAAAAGAGATGCATATACTTCTCATTTTCTTTAGTTTTTGTATTTTGAACACACCGAAATTCGCGTTCATTCCGAAGCAGTTGAGAACGCCACCTGCGCCTAGGAGGGCACTATGCCCTCAAGGCAAGGTTTAAAGTTCAACGCTTAAAAAACAGCCTACTACGACCGCAATAATAATTTGGAATACGCCTATTTCCTCGATGGGGTACGCAGAAGCATATTATACGCCCACACTTTGCCAATGATAAAGATGGTCCCACGTAATAGGTGGCGAGCCTATTGTCGGTTACCACTTTTATGTTCGCGAGAGCATCGTCCGTTGGTACACTACTTGCAGGTGAGGTTGGTTTCTCAGTTTTTTGCGCTAGCGCTGATTATTGCACCGCTCTTTAAGCGTGACTGTAAAATGACATCGGAGACTCCTTATAGCTAGAAAAAAACGAACTTCCTTCTTGGAGGACCTAACAAAACAACTCAAAGAGGGCACGTGGGTCCTTTGGTGTTTCTGTGACGTCATTGGTACTTAGATGATACCACACAGAAGCAAAATTTTGGAATTAAGTGTATGTGTTTACTTTCACTCGCGAAATAATTGTTTTATCAACACTGCTATATTAGTTCTGTCACTCTTAGCTTTAACTTTAGTTTTAGCTGTATATTTAAAATCCCTGTTTTGAGTTAAGTTACAAAAAGTTTTTTAAGTAATCCATATTGATCTAGAGAAGGGGGAAACCGGTGGATGTAGGCCGATTGGTGAGAAAAACAATCAAGGGAATCTATGTTCAGCAGTAGTATTTTAGTGGCTGAGAGAGCTAGCTAGTCCAACATATAATAACCTTGACTTAAAAGTAAATTTAACCGAATTTATTAAATTGTAGAATTAGCCAATTTGGGTACAATTGTTGTCGCTAGTTTATAAGTATTCTTTTCTGAAATTCGATTAAGATTACATACCCAACACACCAGACAGATTTATTGTGTGTTTCAAATCCATGTGAAAATTTATTGTGGTTATTAAAAAAATAAAAAATACCTACAGAACAAATCAAATACTCTCGTAAGTAAATTAATTTGAGATGTTGAACAATTCATTTCTACCCGTAAAGAAGCCCTGAAGAGCTTTAATGAAGATGAGTAGGTTGAAAAGCATACAAATTGGACAATATAGTCCACTTGAATGCGAGCAGCAAAAAGAGATGAGCCTCCCTTTGAGCTCAAAGACGGCGAGCGAGTACTGAATATGGATGTCCGATTCTACTTAGCCTTTAATTTCCTAGATTATTTTATAGTTTTTTATTTACTTACGTGTGGTATGGTATCGGCCTAGAATAGTGCCCTCTCTTTTAACGGGGAGTCGACCAGGAGAAATCATACCAGATGATGGGTAGCAGCATCATCCTGCGCAAAATTGGGGGGTCGTTTCTGCGCAAGACCACTAAGCTCTGGAATTCGCTGCCGGCTCATGTGTTTCCTGTTTCCTATGATACCGGGTCTTTTAAGCGGGGCGTGAAACGGCATTTTAGCAGGCCGTCATGAGTGGATGCGCTTTATAGCGTGCTTATTTCACGTTATAAAGCGCTTTCATTTTCCTATTGGACTGCATCGACTGCTTATCATCAGGCAGGATGTAGTCATTATGACGTGTCACAATTAAAAAAAAAAAAAAAAAAAAAAACAACCTGCCCTGGTGATTATGGGCAAATACCCTTAATAGACTGGAAGGGAATCTATAAGAGAACCCAATGTTCAGCAGTAAACTTTATATGGCTGATATGATGATGATGATTTATTTTTATGGAGCTCCTTATATGTACCTACTCCTCTTTATCAAGTAACTAATTGTGTAATTAAAGATTATTTTTTAATACAATTATTGAATGAAAATTAGAAATGTTTTAAACACCGGCTATTGGTGTATTAAATATTGTTCCGGATAGCGTTTCAGGAGGCGAACTTCTACTTTTATAATGCACCGAGTCAAAGTTTTCCTTAGTAAGCTGATTAGCGTCATTATGCTAACGGTCCTTGAGGTCTCGGGAGCGAGCTAAATACAAAATCTTGAGTGTAAAATGTAAATAATTTGTGCAAATTAAGTTAAAGACTCGGTGGTCGGAAACGATCACCGAAGTACAGCAGAGTTTACAGATGTCAGTCCTTGGATGGGTGACCGTTTGTGTGGCATTTGATATCAAGCGTTTCCGTGCTTCGGAAGGCACGCTAAGCCGTTGGTCCCGGTTATATAAGTGAATATTTTGAAAATTAAATTTGTTTGTTTTATTAGAATCATCTAATTATATTTTTGCATACCAGTTACTGGTGAAATATGCGGACTGTATTAAATTTTAAGACCACTTATGTACCATATTTTATGCGAAATAAAAAGTCTTTGTCTTTTTGTCTTTGTCTTTATCACTAAATGTGGTAGTCGTTAATGGGCGGCTCGAAAAATTCTAACAGCAGGACGCGATACACCTGCCTCCGACAATCCGCACTGGGTCAGCGTGGTGGAGTATGACCCATTACCCTCACACCTTGATTTGTGAGAGGAGGCTCGTGCTCAGTAGTGGGACGTTAATGGGCTGAGATGATGATGATGAAGTTAAAGACACCTTGAAACAATAATTTGATTCACTTATCAATTAATAGGGATATAGGCGTTTAGGGATCCTACCAAGATCTAAAGAGAGCAAGCCAACCTCACCTGCAACCTACCAACCAACGGACGAGGCTCTGGCGAGCATAAAAATTCCCGATAAGCGACAATAGGCTCGCCACCTATTACGTTCGACCAACTATATAATTTTCGAAGTGTAGGCATATAATATGCCTCTGCATACCCCTTCGTGAAAATAGGCGTAAACTTATGTATATATATATAATATATATAATTTATATATGAATTTATATATGAATTTATGTATGGACCTATGTATGAATTTATGTATGGACCTATGTATGAATTTATGTATAAATTACTTCGTAAATACTGTGTTTGTGACCACTTCAATAAAGTGGTTGAAACTAGATGTCACTGTACGTATTTAAATCGCGCAAGCGAGTTAGAGACATCGAAACATATAAGTCTCCATACAATGTTTAGTTTCTAAGTTCATCAATAGATGGCAGTGTATGTACATTACATCGCGCAAGCATATGTATTTTATCATAATATAAGGTATTGTTTCAATTATATTAAATTTACACTTCAGATTAAGTTACGTTGTTGTGGTTTTATTTAATTCCCTATAACTGTAGCTACTAAAGAACACATTTAGTTCTGAGTCAATCATACTGTAATATAGAACATTTATACAGGCTAATTTCCATTTTCAAAAGTCGCAGTTTTAGTGAGTAAGCTATACAAGTATTAGCACGAGTGCACCCATACAACCCATTCAACGGCTCGGTATGCTTGGAGGCGCCTGGTGAAGCGAGCCACTATTTAGTAGCGACCACGACCGCTGGGCCGAGAACAATATTGACAAAAAATACCAAGTGAAAATATCAAGGGGAAAGAGCGAGTCTATGCTGTCGAAACACGGAACAAAGCAACTAGTATCTACAAAGAAATCTCAAGAAAAATGAGTAGAATCAGTTACCAGAATCTGGGTATGCAGCTCACGGCGCGAGCAATAAAAATTTAATGAAAGCTCGCCGGAGGCATGCTAAAACTCTGCCAAACAAAACATACAGGTCAATGACTCCGAAAATGTTTAAAAAACTATTATAGATATATGTTCTGACGCCAAATTTCCTCGACACCACTGAGGAATGTATCTAATGCAAAGAAAAAACCGGACAAGTGCGAGTCGGACTCGCGCACGAAGTAATCTGTGCTATTATTTAGGTTACCGGCCAAACCCGATTTTAGGACAAACTAGTATGGCCTAGTCCAAACTAATTTAGGTGGGCTGCAACTACTATAATAAAAAAAATTTAATGATAAGAAAAAAAAATTACCTCAACCTAACCCAAAAAGAGAAGTATAGTATCTGTGGTATGTGCGTTATGGGCGTTATATACTTATATATATATTATATAAGCATATATTGTAAGTGTATAATGTATGTATGTATCGTATGTTGCCTATATATCTCTTTTTGGGTTAGGTTGAGGTTATTTTTTTCTTACCATTGAAAACATTTTATGCAGCCCACCTAAATTAGTTCGGACTAGGCTATACTAGTTTGTCCTAAAATCGGGTTTGGCCGGTAACATATATAACAATTGTACTGAATTTTATTTTTGTTGTTAAATCTAATACTCACATCGAAATTGTATCTATAAAGGGCTATGGTGACTAAAAAGGGCGTAAAACAAAAAATACAGTGCGTAATATTTCAAGTGTCTACCTGTTGCCGTTATCAATATCAAGCCAAAACGAGCAAATATATCACGTTTGTTCCACCACTGGGCTATCACAACACATATTTGTCATAAATAGTCTTATAATCGGTACACCTAAAAAGGCTTCCAAAGTTCATGCACGTCCGATTCATCCAGAACTTCATCAACAAATGAATTCCCGAAAGACCTGCCGTGAATGAGTCCCATAGTCCTGTACAAAAGCGAGTACGTTAAATAATTCGCGAGTCAGCGCTCGTCACGTGTCCACAGTCGCATAGTGAAAGTTTGATGAGCATAGTCCCCGGTGACGTGGAATGGAACGTACCCTTCTTTAAAAGCTGTCTGTGTACATAATCATATTCACTTTTGATTGAATTCATGTGTAAAAAAGGAAAGTATCATTTATTTATTGTATTACATACATACATACAATCACGTCTGTATCCCCGAAGGGGTAGGCAGAGGCATATTATACGCCCCCAGTTATATTGTTGGTCCCACGTAATAGGTGGCGTGCCTATTGCCGGGTTTTTTTATGTTCGCCAGAGCCTCGTCCGTTGATCGGCAGGTGCACCACTTGCAGGTGAGGTTGGCTTGAGCTCCTCAGATCTTGGTAGGAGCCCTATACACCTCATTTATTGTTTTCGTCTTTATATAGAAAGAAATTAAATTACTATAAGTAACAAAATCACCTAGAATCTAAAATATTAAACATATCTTAAGATAACTCTTACATAAGATTACTTCTACCAAGATCTGAGGAGCCTAAGCCAACCTTATCTGCAAGTGGTGGACCTGCCGACCAACGGAAAGTTCCCGGTATGCGGCAATAGGCTCGCCACCTATTACGTGGGACCAACAATATTACTGTTGAAATGTGGGCGTATAATATGCCTCTGCCTATTCCTTCGGGGAAACAGGCGTATTCAATAGTAACAAAAGGTTAATTATTATCAAAACACACATAGACATTACATAGAGTATATCACAGATTCACCGTAAAAGTTTGATGTGCATAGTCTGGTGTCTCGAGGGACTAAAATGGAGCGTACTCTTCTCTAAAAGCTGTCTGTACGAACATATTTAGATATTATTATTATTACATTAAAAGAATTTACTTATTCATCATCATCATGTCAGCCCTTTAACGTCCCACTATAGAGCACGAGCCTCCTCTCACATATCAAGGTGTGAGGGTATTAGGTCATAGTCCACCACGCTGACCCAGTGCGGATTGGCGGAGGCAGGTGTATGGCGTCCTGGTTTACTTATTATCTACTCAGATATTGAAAAAATTAAGGAAAGATAGTTTTAAAGGCTGGCATGACTAAAAAGGACTCCGCTCAGCATATATTCATTTTCATTTAATGGCCCCTCAAACTTCAAGGAACAAAGTATTGCACTGGCACAATGTTAAAATAGAAATAACATACAAAATTAACAAAAATATTTTTTATATTTACTTGCGGCCTTCTTAAAAGAGCATAGAAATAATTTAAGTTTTCAGTCCATTATTCGTAGATAATATAATGCTATACTAGTAAATATTGACTGATTGTAATTTGCGGGTACAGCATATGCTGCAGTAAAAAACCACTACATCGGCACATAGCTTGAAGAACCGACGATCAAAGGGGCAATAAGGTTCTTTAATGGCGGCCGCGAACCAGCAAATGTAGTAGAGGACGGCCTTCTACCCGATGAGCTAATGCTCTAATGATCTGATCATGGCTTCAGGAAGCCGTTGGATGTAGGCGCCACAGGATAGATCAATGGGAAACACTATTGGGGAAGCCTAAGTATAGCAGTGGAATTTACATGGCTGAAATGATGATAATGATTTTTATTTTATTAAATGCAGTATTATTTTAACTTTGACAAGGACATAACAAGGTACGTCACCTGAAACTAAGTTCATTGCGACTTCAATGTTCAGTGAGAAAATATTTATTCACCTGGTTCGAAATACAAACATATTAAGCTGAAAGCTGAATTATACACGCGATAATTAGTAGGATCTCTATACACTCATTTAGTGTACAATAATTATCTGAAACCTAATAATGTTCACGTGTTAATTCAATCAGGCACACCACTTAAGTCCTTACCTGGGAAGTAGAAAGCCGTGTATGCACGTGCGAAAAAAACATGTTGAAAAACCACAAACTTTTGCTATGTGGCCGCCATAGACTGTTGAAATTGTAATGAGTGTGTGTCGTAGACAATTTGATGAAATTCAATTAAAATGGCTTTAAGGGATATGAATTTTCGTATTTTTATTTCAACCAGACTGTTTGATTTGATTATTTAAAATTAAACATCTATAACGGCCATTACGTTTGTTCAAAATTCGCAAAACGAACACAAATCTTGCAAACACAATTCTCCGTATAATCGCAGCGTCATCCTGAGAACTGGCTTGAACTGCTATCACCAACCTGTCTGCCCAGTGAGGTGTAAAATACCCCCAATATAATGTAAGTTATTGGGGAGGCTCATGTTCAGCAGTGGACTTAATAAGGCTGATACGATGAATATACTTGAGTCGAGACAGTCTGCTACCTTCCAAATACCTCTAGGCGTCATGCTAAGGTCACCAAGAACAGGTCCACTGGCTTAACTCAGAAGCCGTATTACAACGCGCATATGTTTGACAGGACAGTCCGCCACTACCGTGTCCCCAGTAGGCAAACTGTTAGCAGCCGACTGAGTTGCAAGACTGAGAGACCGACGCTGCAAACTGCGTATAGTGAGCGCAAAACTAGCAGACTGTGGACACTCCATTTCAAATATATGGAAGGGCGTACTAAATCGGTACGCCGCAAACTCAGTCGGCCGCTAACAGTTTGCCTACTGGGGACACAGCCTAATAGGGTATGCTTAGTCACCAATAGCAGACAGGCTGGATTTACTCAGAAACCTTGCAGAAAGAAACGGGCAGCACCTACATACATACACACATAATGCCACGCCTCTTTTCCGTAAGGGTAGGCAGAGATCTTAGCACACACTTTTAGCTTCATTCAAACCCATTAGCCTACTCATACATGCCCGTCGGTTTAGGGTACTTTTGACCTGCCCTTTCTTCAAAACTTTCTGGATTTTGTCATGGAAGGTATTACGTTGTCTTTCCCTCCCAACACTTCCATTCACTTGTCCATCATTCATAAATCACTTTGGTTTGTCTACTTTCATTCATCCTCTTAACATGACCAAACCATCTAAGCAGTCTCTTATAAATAGCCTAGAGCAACAAAAATCAGTATAAAGCCAGTCTCAAACAGTTAATAGCACCCAGAGCTCCAAAAGAGCGACATTTGTCTCTATTGTTAAGAGCGTAAGGGCGATCCGATATAATATGGCGCTTTCGGTGATACCAACTACGTGACGATGACTGTACACAGACCAATTTATACGTCACCTGTCAAAAGGAACTGGTATAATTTAGTTAAAATACCAATAAAATAGTCAAATCAACACCAATTGTGTGCCAATTGGTGACCAGGTCCAGCCATCTCATTGAATCGCAAATTCTGATCTAGTCTAGTGTTGCCTGCGACCTCGTCTCACCGTCCCTTTTTAACGGGAGCTGTGTGAGAGAGATGGACTATAACATACAATTATGTATTAATAATTTATGTATGACAAGTGCATATGGACTTGAAACTGGTAAATGTATTACTTGAAACAAGTAATAACTTGTGACATATGTAAGGACTTATTTACCGATCATTATAGTGAGTCAGTTATTAAGTCAATACTTTTATAATGTAACTTTTCATAATTTTTAAGCGGCAATAGGCACGCCACCTATTACGTGGGACAACCAAATAATCGCGGATTGGCGTTCGGGGAAACAGGCGTGTTTGTATGAATGTATGTTAACAACTTTTGTCAGTACTTAAACATCAAGATATTTTGTTTAAAATAAAGATTCTGCAACTGATTTTAAAATGGCTCTGAAGTTTAAAAAGGGAAGCTAATAGTTAGCCTCTTTTTACAGGACAGTAAAATCAATTTTAAAAAAAAGATTTTCTATCATTTTATTTTTTGAATAGACGTACTCATACTTAAGTCAACCATCGACATGGTCAGTATTGTTGAAAATACATGGCAGACGGAAAACATAAGGAAAATACTTATTTAGGCAGGTAATTGATGATGTAGTACGAGTTCGTTTTGTTTCCTCTGTTGGTGGTTTATTGTGTCAAATTATTTGTCTCTTTCAAAAAATAATTATCAATTTTTTCACGAATTATTCAGTGTCTGCCTTTTCGTTACGGAAAAGACAGCCTTGGAAACAGGCCAAAAATTAAAACTTATGCGAAGTTTTTTTATAGATATAGTTTTATGAAGTTATGGTTGTTTGTACGTCAACTATTCACACTTAGCTGGTATTTTGGCAGAGGATTTTACTGGCTGACGGTATGGTATAAGTGTATGTAAGGGTGCCATTCCACTACAGGTGTGGCAGGTAGCTAAGCGATGAAACTAAGAAGCTAATTATCTTAGTGTATGTAGAAAAGATGTGGCATGGAGGTACAAGAAATGATACTGGTTGTAAAAATACCCTGCCCACATATTGGATCCGCGCTGTAGAGTATCAACAACTCCACCTTGGTTTGTAAAGGCACACCAGTTCGAAATGACGTGACGTAATGATGATGGTTATTTGAGTTTCGCTTCGATACACTACAAAAGTAACTGCAATATTTGCGAATCATTAATTCATAATTGTAGCATTAATATATATTTACTGTATAGGGTGCATAGGAGTTCTAACAAGATCTGAGGAGCCCAAGCTAACCTCCCCTGCAAGTGGTGCACCTGTCGTTCAACGAACGAGGCTCTGGCGAACATAAAAGCTCCCGGTAATCGGCAACAGGCTAGCCATCTATTACGAGGGACCAAACAATATAACTGGCGAAATGTGGGCGTATAATATGCCTCTGCCTACCCCTTCGGGGCAACAGGCGTGATGATATGTATGTATGTATGTATTGTAGCGTTAATGTCTTAAACAATAATCTCACTAGAATAACTCTAAACAAACCTATTAAAATCAAATGATCCTATTGGTGGAAATCAGTTTTACAACTGCCACTATCGTTCGATTTTCATTAGTATGTTATATAAAGATTAGCACTGTACTGGAACAGCTCCCTAAACGTATTTTCGGCTACGAATATCTTTATACAATTTTCATAAATTGTTTTAGATAGATTCGTTTCGTGTTGTCAGAAACGCCATTTTTAGCTCGTCGGTATTTTACAAGATGGCTAAAGGAGCAGGCATTCAGTGTAGGTCAGGGCACTAAACAACAAGGAATACATACTGAAATGCTTGTAACTTTTAAATACAAACGTATATAGACTTTATAAAATACCTGCTTTAGGTACACAAAAATTTGTTTTTTTTTCAAGCCGCTCAACAAGGCCTCTAACATGGCGTAACGACTATCATATTAATAACCGAGCCCAACATCTAAACATACCATCAGAAGCACGGAAGCAATCTGTATGAAATGCCACACAAACGGTCACCCATCCAAGGACTGACCTCTGTGCGCTCTGCTTTACTTTAGTGATCGTTTTCTACACAATATTGCGGAACTATGAGCGCGTCCTGTAAACAAAACGTAGAGCAGAAAGGATCAAATAGCTAACTGCACTTGATAGGAAAAAAGTCGCTGTTTTTCTCACTGGTTTCATAATATGCTTCAATTGCTGTATTACGCGATTACCTCTCATAATTACTAGATACAGCAAAATAAGATCAAAACACCGCGCTCGTATACAAACAGATCAGGAAATATGAATGGCAAATCTTTAACTCAGCCAATAAACATCCCACTAACATAGGTGAGAGGGATTCTCCACTAAGTCATTTTCCACCAAGTCATACTCCACCAAAAGGACTCAGTGTGGATTGGCGAATTAAACGGCAAAGAAAGATCTTAAAAATATATTGAAGTAGCTCCACTTTGCAATCAACATACATCTTATCTTATCGCGGGGCCACAGACTAACCGTGGCGCACTTTGCCCTTATGTCGGATCTTTTTTGCATCCCCTTGCCTTTCACTCCAAATCTCCAAACATAGTTACCACCATCTTTATAACAGTATTTGCAGATTGGAGCCCACAGTCTCTTGGTTGTGGGTAGGCCACCCCCTGGAGACTCATTCGGCAAGCAGCCAACGAGTCACAGGTACACAGCAAGTGTTTTATAGACTCCTCTTCGTCACCACATCTACGACATAGCGGTGATTGCACTAGTCGCATCCTGTGGAGCATTTTGTTTGTGGCATAATGCCCTGTTAGAGCCCCAACTATCAGTCTGTCTTGATTCCTGCTACCTTCGCAGAGGGCCTTACACCAGCTGCTCCCTGTCCTTTGATTGCTTAAGCGCCGGTAGCAGCTGCCATTCCGATAGTAATCAACATACATACATGTCAATCTTCACCAGGTCAGCTTCAGCAAGAGGACTCAGTGTGGATTGGCGAATTAAACGGCAAAGAGAGATCTTAAAAATATATTGTAGTTGTTCCACTTTGCAATCAACATACATGCATACAATCACGCCTGTTTCCCCGAAGGGGTAGGCAGCGTCAGAATATATGCCCACATTTCGCCACTTATATTTTTGGTGTCACGTAAATAGGTGGCGAGCCTGGACGGTTAATCAACGTACATTCGAAAATCCTTACAAATACGCAAATTCGTTCGTTTATTATTCTTTCACGCCTATATCAATAACTCGAAAATGTATAAAAAAGTGTACAAAAATGGATATTTCTCTACATACATTTTATGAAACATTCAGGGGCTGACTTTATAGGCAGGGACTATCTTTATTTTATCGAGTAAAAGTGACAGCCCTAGTTTTACACCTGGGTTAACTTTAGATCTTGTTTTATAATAAGCTCCTCAATTTTGAATACAAAGATATAAAACGTTGAAAAAGGTATATTTTTCGCGGTTTAATCCCATCCTATACAGGATTGTGTAAGTGCAAATATTTGTGCAAGAACACAGGTATGTATGTGAAAAAAAAAGGAATGGGATCTTGTCTAGAACAAGTAATATCTAGGGCTTCTTGGCGGGAAAGTGAAGCATTTTCAAGTCTGCATTTTTGTTTAATTTTCTAAGATTTGTGATATTTCTTACATTAATGTGTAATAACGGTGGATTATTAACCGTCAAGTGTTTGTGAATATACATGAGTGTTGGTAAATCAAACAGAAAGGTGCAACATCACTTTTCAAATTTTCTCTCAAGGAGTCCATGTGAGATCTCAGTATAGTCCCACATCTTTACTGAGGACTCAAGGGGCTTAGGGGAGGGTATCCCATTTACCATTTTTATCACCACTCATTCTCATTTACTATGAATTATATATTATTAATATATCACTTACTTGACACTGGCTAAATGTGCTAGCCGCACGAAGCCATTATTTAAATGGAAGAAGAAGAAGTAATGTCTAGAGAATATATCTTTCTTACAACTTATATAAATACTTTTTGAAGAGTTTTTTAAAAAGATAGTTGCACCCAAGCTATGCTTTGTTTGAGGCTGAAAGGCGCTGTTTTATGTTTCTTACATCATTATCATATCATCTTATAAGTCCAATGCTGAACATTGGCCTCCTCAATACATTACGTTCTTTTCGCCCATAATCACCACCCAGGAAGGCGGAATTGTGACCGCATGACGCAGCTGCCCATCATCATGTAGGATTTCGCTTCGTTGGGTCTTACGGCTCCCCGTTAGTTGAGAGAGGGTTTCTAAGGCAACAATTACAACATTATGTTTGATATTTAATGAGAATAACAAATAATCTATGAATTATTTAATAAACAAATAGATTTAACTGACAAGTAACAACAAACAGCGTCCTTCCTCCTCTCTCCTACACTATGCTGTGCCCGACAGGGTCCACAATTGATACTTTTGTACCTAAACTACCATCCTGTAACACATTGTTGGAACGCAATAAAGTATTGAGTATTGAGTATTTTTGGAAGATAATAAGAAATTGGATTTTATTAATGATAATAATCCCTAAGTATATTAAAACAAATCCAATAATACGTGAACGAGATAAGATAGCCAATAAATGTGCCTAATAAATCCGTAGCGGGTCTATTGGGGTGGTATTCGTCCCCAAGACCCTATTGTGGCGTCCCCATTGTGGCACGACCCTTCCAAACGTGACGTGTACAAAGGGTTTCAAACGACGATAGCGTAACACGCTATAAGGGCCAGCGTACACTTAGCGGTTCAGTATTTTAGCCGCTGGCATAACAGATAACGTACAAAAGATATTTATGATGAATATTTGTTCTGGTCTGGGTGTTTTCTATATTATATTAAGTATGTATTTACAAAATAAACTATTTAAGTATATTTATCCGTTATTTAGTATATATAACACAAGTTCTTAATGATACTTATCTTGGAACTATATAATTGATGTAATAAGTAAGAAATTATTTATTTATTAATAACGATAAAATCTCTTGCCTCTTGCATGGCGGTTTGTTATGTTAGCTGCTGGCTAAACTGATCATAAAGATTGAAGTGTATTTTCTATGTAAATTCTCAACTCGCGATCTTCCACTGTGTATTATTGGAGTAATATCACCGAATGTTTAAAAAGTATATTAAAAATGCTTTTTTTTGTCTCCCCAATTGGCAATTTAAAATTTGCCAGTGTCAATAAAAAATGTTGTTGATGTCGTGTTTTTACGTGTGAATCGTGCTGCTATAATTTTAAGTTTGAAGTTTTTTTTTTTTTTTTTTTAATGGTTGATTATTTATTTTTTTTTTATTTATTTATTGAGATCACCAACAATTGTTACATCAATTCTTATCTACTACATTTTACAAAAGTTTTAGCTTAATGCACAATTACTAACAGGTGAACATAGCATGCTTAAAATTAGAAAGTACAGTAATCATTAACAAGCACGCAATAACATACATATATACAAAACAAAATACACAGATCCATTTCGGTGCCTCTCTTATTGTATTACAGTAAAGAAGTTGCATTATACATAGTAATCAAGTAGATGGGTAAATTTAGAACGATTCGAAAATACTAAGCATTATGTGAAATGGAGAGAGAACAAAAGTTATTTATATGAGAAATCTCTTTCAGCCAACCGTAACTGCAATTAAAAAATTTTAGCGTGTATTATTTACATTATGAAGTACGAATTTTGTTCTTATACGTATAAGAAGTACACATAAATACTTCTAATATTATTCGACATATTTAAAACTAATAAAACGGTCACAGCGAAAGAAAAGTATTATTTTATTTTATTATGAAAGAATTCAGATAATTGGAAAATTAATTTAATGTGTTGTATCGAAAAAATGTTCATTTATTTTTATTCATTAAGATTTTTTATATTATAATAATAAAGAGGAGAGAGCGAGACTAGTGAGCAGACACTGGGGCCTGGGCTTTAGATAGATAGATAGAAAATTCTTTATCACCAAATTAAAAATATTATAATTAAAAATAATAAAGAAGAAAGATTTAAAATTATTTCACTTCAGAAAGCTACCTTCTTTGTGAGTTATGTAGGCTAAATTATAAAGCAATTTATATTTTGAGATGACTACTAAAACATCGATAATGGAATCCATCGTGTAAACTATTTAGTAAATAGTTACCGAAGCAAAGCAAGAGCGTGCCACTTAGTTATAATTAAAAGTTTAGAAGGAATTAAATATTTATTGACGGACATATGAGTATTTGACTCGTTTGATTTTTTGAATATCGATACTTTTTGAGTATTTAACATTTCAATTAACGGAAGCTTGGTACATTTTGGTAGCTTTTCCATCTTAACAATAAAAAGTATATTTTTTTGGTTGGAATAATATTCTCTTATCATCCTAGGGTAATCCTGGTTGTGCTCTGGAGTTACGTCTGCTCACTGGTCTAATAAGATTTGGTAATGATTACACGGAGCAATGGCCGTCTGACTTCCGCAACCCAGAATGAATTCATAGGACTTACAAAATAATTTATTTGCCTAAACATGTGTAATCAGATATGGTATTATAATAAAGTGTTTAGACAAAGTCTCAACACATTTACTATTTTGTAGTAGTATTATTAATAATCTAAAGTGAATCATGTAAAATTACACATTACAATATAATAAAAATATACGTCAATACATGTCAATATATAAATGTATATTGATATATCAAAATTTAAATTATAAAAAAATATGGGGTACTAGCTAGCTAGTAATATTTAATCTTAAGATGTATCTGTCAAAAAATCGCTTATGTGACAGTAACATTTGTCTGACAGTATTTTTTAAAGATTTTTCTTAAATGAATGAATTGTCTAATATTTTATGACTTATATTCCCTCTTACCGTAAAGCGATTAAACATCCCTTATTTGCAGATCAGTATGCGTTGCCCCTTACCGTCACACCGGCCGCATTAAGATTGAAACGTAACGCTTTGGGGCGACATGTTGTATTGGCTGATAATTTTGTACTAGCAACACAAAAGGGCTAGCCGAACCCCAAATATGAGATTAAACCTTTTATAGAATCACAAAGTTTTATTACATTTAACGTTTTTTTAACTAACGCTACAAAAAATAGTCGTTTTACAAACTATTTTTAAATTATGAACAGTATGAAGTGTTTAAAAAACTATGGTACAGTTATAGACTTGTGAAATGTGAATAAATTTAATGTTTTTACTGAATAAATAGTAAATTATAATATGAAAATATTATTTTCAAAATTATACACAAAAAAGTTGAAAACCACTGCTGGAAACCATATACCATGGATAACCATAGATATATAATATATGTCCAAAATCATATTAAAACTATTTTTTTAATATATTCCGAAATTTATTCCTTCAAATCATGCCATTAGATGTGCCTTCGAAAATTGATGTTGAAGGAAAAAGCATCGCACACCGTATCAATTATATCTTTATTAAAAGCACCATATCAGACGGTCCACAATATTGGATATATATCCAAGTTCTCGAAAGTTCGTTCATAAGGTCAGAAATCTAGATAACTATCTTGTGAAGCTCATAGTAACAGGTAAGATGAATGAAAGTAGTCAACAAGGACGCCCCCATTACTGACCACTTTGAACTCCACTGCAGTTATAGAAGACCATGGTAGGATAGAAGGTGCTTCCTAGAGGAGGTAACAACCCTCAACATTGGCAAAAATTTTCACGGAAATCGGCAAGAGATATGGAAGTAGATCTTGGAAGCGATGGCGAGACGACATTGCCTCTTTCGTCCCAGACTAGGGGAGACTCGCCCATTGAAAGGGGGGCAATGGAGACAACAGAGGAGATCTTTGCCCTGCAGTGGAACAATATAGAATAAAAACAAGAAGATATAAGTTTAAAAAAGCTACGTTACTCATCTATGGAGGATTCGGTTCAGAAATAGTGAGTTAAAAGAAAACTGGTGTTCCAGTCAGTAAATTTTTTTAGTCAACGTGTGTCGAGATACTCTCCTGATAGTATATGATATTCCTGCGCATAATTAAACTGTCATTTAAGAAACGAAAAAAATAGGGTAATAAAACTATTGTGTTTCTTCTTCTTCTTTTAAATAATGGCTTCGTGCGGTTTGCACATTTAGCCAGTGTCAAGTTAGAGATATATTAATATCATATAAATTATAGTAAATGAGAATGAGTGGTGATAAAGATGATAAATGGTAAATAAGATCCCCTCCCCTTAAGCCCCTTGAGTCCACAGTAAAGATGTGGGACTATACTGAGATCTCACATGGACTTCTTGAGAGAATTTGAAAAGTTATGTTGCAATGTTCTATTTCATTTACCAACACTCATGTACGTTCACAAACACTTAACGGTTAATAATCCACCGTTAAACATTAATGTTAAAAATATCACAAATTTTTGAAAATAAAACAAAACTGCAGACATGACGCTTCACTTTCCCGCCAAGAAGTCCTAATATTGTGTTTATACAAGTGAATTTAAAACGGAAAATCGGATACGTTTATACAAGTGAGTTAAAAAAAATATAATTATGCGCATCGCCATAGTCTCACTAAATTGCTTAAACAACCCGGCATTCATTAACTACAGACTGCGTACTTTACTAGAGAAAATAGCTTTGTTTACAATTTGCAAAAAGATTTTTTATCTTACAATTTAAATTACAGCGGTCCAACTCTACGGCACTTTTATAAACATTGGAGGTAGGGTTGCCTCAGTTCAACATTAGAAGATTTATATATAGGACTGAACAGGAATCATAACGTAGTTGATCGAACCAAAGTTTATTTTCCTAATCAATGCGTGAATTTTCCTCTTCTAGTCCACCTGTGTACATAATCTCACTCCTATTTATTTGGTGAGGGCAAAAACCTTGATATAGCTATTGAAAATGTATCAAAGTCAAAGTCAAAATTATTTAGTCAAGTTTGGCTCAATAGAGCTGTTATGAAAGTCAAAATAACAAAACTGAAAATCACCCTAGCATTTGTCCCGGTTCTTCTCACTGGTCTAACCAGTTTTGGTTGAATTTCAATAATTACAGTAAGTATTAAATGCAACCCGTGCTCTAAAGTAGAGTGTTGTGGATGAATGGTTCCCTTAGAGAAACTTTATTGGTTACGGTTTCTAAGAGAACTTTAATTCGATTTATCTTAGGTTCTGTCTCCCGCCAGTTTTGGCGGAACCTTGCCGAGTTTCTTGACTACTTCTTCTTCAATCCAGCTTTAGGTACGGTTTTAGTTAGTGCTATAGTGAAGTGACGCTCCTTGATTGTAGTAACGTTCACTGAAGTTGAATTTTAGAATAAAATAAACTGATAAATGCAGTTTTATAAGTGAAATAGAAATATATTGCACCCTTTTTAATGCTGTGTTCATACTTAATTTTTGTTGAATTAAATAGAAAACATATTTATTAATCTTAAATTAAAGTGGCAACCCTAGTTGGGAGAGAAGTCTCGGAAACCTTGAAATCTTACGAATGCCAGACTCTCATAAAAACACTGTTACAAATGTGTAAACAAAGCCGCAGAGAACGAAATTATTATGCACAGTGTTAATTTATATACAATTTTGTGTAAATTTTGTATAATTTGTGCGGAAATTTTATAAGCAAGCAGATATACCTCGCGGAAATTCTATAATTTAATGTATAATCCGTTATTTGCTATATGTTTTCAGAATATAAATTTGTTAATTAAGACATACGGTTACGGCTATTTAAAAAACATATAAAAATTGAAACCTGTAAATTTGCGCGACAGTGTGATAAGTATCTTCGTAAAATTTGTTATGTGCTGTAAGTTTTTTTATGTGATTTTGAACAATATCAAAATAAAAATTCCTGTAGTAAAATCTATGTAACGTAAGTTCTAAATATCACACAAAATCAGCTACATAATAATAAACGTCGGCATAAAATTATGCAATGAGCTTTCTTAATCTTTGTAATTTGTTTTATATTGTAAGTAAAGTTTTAATCTCGATATTTTAACTAGGTATTTATAAAGTTTCGTTGAAATTAAAGTCATAAATAGTGATACAAATCTCTAGCATGTTTTAATAATAACAAGATTTAGCCATAAAACCTCAACGATATAAAAAAGACATATTTCAAATTTAGAATAATATTAATTTTACAGATAAAATGTTATAAAAATCACCATGAGAACAATAAAACAAATTAATATAAATATCACCAAAAAGTTTCCATATACAGAGCAAAATAAAAAAGAGATAACGAACCATGGAGTTTTTAAGCGAGATTCACTGTACGATCACTCAAGAGTTTTCTCATAACATTCAAGATATTACGTGACACGTAGTAAACAATTGTCTATTATAAAAAACGGGTTGATTATAGTGACGTTGTACTATTGTTCTATGAACTTGTGTGTGATTGCGAGCGTGTCTATGTGGAGCACATGACAATGCGCGACCGTGGTTCGGTTGTTACTGCTGCGGTTGGCTGTTTAACTGCCGCTGGGAACCGCGTGGACGGTTACGGACAACCCCATAATTTTCACGAGATTTTCTCCGACCGTTATCTGTTGTACCGCGGATTTTATTTTGTTTGCTCTTTTTCCGCCTTAAGCTGGACGTTTGTGGTCCAGTACCGGTTATATAATTAAGGTTCAGAAATGACGTATCTATATCTAAAAAAATACCGTGAGTGTATGTTAAATTTAGAAATTTTATTATAACTTTGCACTGACGATAAAATTTATCTTAAAACGAGAGTTGACTTAAAACTTTAGGACTGTAAAAGAATATAAACACAAAAAAAATCCATGGAGCGAAGTTATAACGATTTCAAGCACACGTAATAGTTTACTAAATATAAAAACTTTTGACTTAAAAAACAACTTACGGTCCAACTGATCTAAATTCGTAGTAAGTTTTAGTGCAAGCATAATGGCATTACTACTACGTAAAAAATAGCATTATGATGTTTTATTCTAGGGGTTTAACTTAAAATTTTCATAATAATAATATATTTAATTCCACAAAAACTTATGATTAAAACATATACAAATAAAGCTTAAGTCTAAGGTACAATTAGTAGATAGAACATCTATTTCTTAATAAATAATATCTGCATTCCAGAAAACAACGTTCTTTCATAAAGTAGTACTTATAAAGTAGTACTTATAAATTCAATAATTCTCTATTGTTGCTAATATTATTTACATAACCTTAAACTTATGTAGCCGTTATGTAAATGCCTTATTTTCTATACCCTTGAAGGACGTCACATAGACCTAATTGAACTTACCATCTTTTTATTATAAAGTAATTTGGCATGCACTAAGCGGTATTTGGCATGCCGGTAACGGTATCCGCAGAATACCTCAATCAATTGTTGCTATTAAGAATATTAATTAGTATGATTAGTATATTCGTATTTTTGAAATGATGTAATTTATAAGACGTCACATACTAACTGCCTATGCCTAAAACTTTATTTTAAACATTGAATATAAATGTAAAAAATGTCACTATATTTACACATAAAAAATCAAATTTACACTAGTTTTGGGAAATAAAACATTGCCGATGTATCTTTTTCGAGTTGGCGCCATAACTTCAACACTAAGCTTTAATGTTTGTGTTATTTTTCTTTTTCTTCTGTAAACGTGATTACCTTGTTGGTTGTCTTAATTAATAAACCATGAAAGTAAAAGCACTTGTTAAAATCCCCAATATGGCGAAGTGTTTCAGAGGCGTGGTTGTACGTGAGCTGAGTTCTCTAAAATGAAAACCCCTTTTTATTTAGAAATTTTCGACGCTGAAATTCTGAAAAAGTTTATGTAAATCTGCAACCAAAAATTGTATAAACTTTTTGGTTTTCCTCTCCTTGTCGATTTTATCTCCCATTACAAGATTTGTTTTACGCCCAGTCGAGTCAGTCGGGCAAGGCCAGCGGCGTATCCCCCTCGACTTGTCTTCACCTTGTCGTGGTGGGGGGCTGAGTACCTCCCGGTATGGCGCTGAGGGCTCTAGGAAAAAGGTAACACCCAGAGGTTGGCGACAATAGGTGCCCTTAGTACTGACTACCGGGGGGGAAACTAAGAGGGAACTGTGGAGGACGCAGCGGGCGTGACAAGCGGGCGTGTCAAGCAGCGCCAGGAGGGTCTTAGGCAGCGGGGGCAGGGGGCCCCTGCTGTCTAATCATAGACCCTCCGGGAAGTCGGCCACACACGGTATGGTCGCACAAAGAGGTAAGAGGGGCGCGTCCACTGCGCCTCTCTAAGGAGGTCCTCCCGGTTTTGGTTCGGGGGACGTTGGCCGCAGGCGGGGTGTCAGACACTGCAACACAGGTACTGGCCTCCGCCATTTTCTCAACAAGCGGCGGGCGTCGTCGGAAGATTTGTAGTGGGTATTACTGCTGGCAGTCGCGTCTGCCGGTGGTAAGTCCCACACCCCCTTTCGGTCCCCCTTTGGCCGGAAGGCAGTGCGTAAATGGATTTTGTTACCGACGTAAAACAACAAAAAAAAGGCCAGCGGCGTATATGGAAGTCTCATAATAACATAGATTCACGCTTATTTCCCCTAAGGGGGCAATGTACACACATTGCCGAATAAAAACTCGAATGAACACTAGTTTTGAAAATTATAATACTAACGCGATGTATCTGTTCCGCGTTGGCGAAAAAATATTATAAAAATAATTGTTATCTAAATTTTGTTAAGATATTTAATAAGTTACCTAATACAATGAGAGGGCTTAGTTTACCCATATTTAAAAAAAAAATAATAAAACTAAATGTTTTTATTCAATCGTATAATATTTTAACACCAAAGTTGATTAAGTTGTTAAAGAAACCGTTCTTTTACGATCAAGCTCCCGCCCGCAGTGAATGGGCGCGCTAGTTTTTAAGTATGACATTCATAAGAGCTCTTTTGAGCCAAACTTGAATAAATGACTTTTGAATATTGAATTTTGATATTATATAATTTTATATTATTCGTTATTTTGACACGAATTTTTATTTTATTATGATTATTACAATGACTTGTAATTCCACTTATTTTATATTGACATTCACACGCCCTGCGTTTGGCAAAATAGATGTTCTATTATATAACAAAACAACCACATGTAACTCTATTTTATGTGAATAAATTTATTTCATTTTATTTCAAAATCCCAACCTATCTTTTTTAGTTCTTGAAACGGAGTCCCGGGCGGCCGCTCGTAATACTGTAAAGAAGGAAAATAAGATTGTTTGTTTTCATCGAAGAGGCTCTAAAACTACGCGACCGAAATAAAATTATCTATCAGTAAGAGAAAGCTACAGTATTCTTGAGTAATATTGGCTATATTATGAACTGAGTTAAATTTGTGATCCCCACGAAAAAACAATTAATATAAAAATTACAGATCACGCGGGCGATCCCGTGGTCAAAAGCTAGTATGAAATATCCTCTATGGCGATTATTGACACGCTCGTGGCTCAGCAAGACTAGGTGGTCGGAAGCTATCGACGAAATAAAGCAGAGCTGACCGAGGTCAGTCCTGGGATGGGTGACTGCTTGTGTGGCATTTAACATAGCGTGCTTGAGAACGCACGTTAGGCCTTTGGTCCCGGTTATAACTAAATACGGTGGTCGTTAAATTATGATAGAGCCCAATGAGCCGGCTTTTTAAAATTACAACAGCAGAACGCTACACACCTCGCCCGAGACCTTTGGGAGCAGCGAGATAACTCACGGCCACCGTAGCCGCTGGATTGCGGGCGGTGAGTAGCCTTCTATAGGAGACAGGCCGCATCGACGACGCGTTAGTGTTCCACGAGAGATGTGAGCACAGAGAGAGCCAAGCCTGCCGGGGTTGCGGGATTGTTCGAAAGGGTTACCGCGGCCCCAGGACATAGCAGGCTCAAACAGGACTATTGAACCACCTACAGCGGGAGACAGTCATTTGATGATTTTCCATCCTCCTCCATTCCACTTGCCTCCGCCAATCCGTACTTGATCCGAGGGGTGACGTAACTCAACACCCTCTAATCTTGGTTCTTAAAGGGCCTCCTTGCTCATTATGGGAACATTAATGGACATGAGTTGATAGTGACTAAACAATTTAAAATTCCTCCATAACTTAATAACTAAACTCTAAATATGGACTATGCAATAACAATCTCCAAAATAGTTAAAGTTTACATTATACGGAATTATTATATTTTAGACTACGAGTATCAAAATTTATTCATGTGGCGTGATTCGCCTTTTCATTTGTTTATGAAAAGGCGATATCCGTATATCACAAGTAATGTCGCAAAATTGTGTTGATCTAAGGCCTTTTTGTTAGCAACTGATTGTGTATCGAATTATACGGCGCCCTTCCTCCTCTCTCCTACACTATGCTGTGCCCGACAGAGTCCACAAATGTACTAAACTGTAATATTCACCACCTTATCAAACCATTGTGGAACGCAATAAAGTATTGAGTATTGAGTATTGTTACGTAAGAAATATACAGTTTCAATCCATGGATGCATCTAATGAATGGGGAAAAAAATATTTAGACACATTACATTGCACATGAAAAAATTGCATTAAAGCTATTGTAAATAAATATTGAATATATAGAGAAAACGATGTCTTCGTTAATCTTAGTCCTAAGTAATCTAATTTATCTTTTAAAACAAGCTTTGAAAAGATTGATAATGTTTCAAGACATGTTTTTGTTCAGAATTGTATTACTAAATCATTCACTATTATAACTATAGCCATAATAATGTACAGAATAGAGAGGGGAATTTTCTAATACAGGTTTTCGCTAAACTTAAAAGAAAATTTTACATTGTAAACATAATGTGTAGTAGGTTCATAAATAAAGAATTTTTTTATTGATTTGATTTTTAATTTTTTTGTAATGTGACACGTCATAATGACTACATCCTGCCTGATGGTAAGCAGTCGATGCAGTCCAAGATTCAATTTCAATCGAGATAGACGGAGTGTGTGTGGCCGCCCCAGTGTTAATCTTTAACTTCTCGAGGTAGGGCGACTGAGTTCTTCTGTTTCTTCGTCGTGCAGGCAGTATACTCAATAGTAAAAGTATTCTTCTTTATTCAGCACTTAAAAAAAGCTCCTACTAAAATCTGAGGAGCCCAAACCAACCTCACCTGCAAGTAGTGCACCTGCCGATCAACGGACGAGGCTCTGGCGAACATAAAAGTGCCTGAAAAGCGGCAATAGGCTCGCCACCGAATACGTGGGACCAACAATAAAATGGCGAACTGTGGGCGTATAGTATGCCTCTGTCTACCCCTTCTTTGTGTATGTACTTGAAAAAATAAAAAGTATGCTATTGTCAATGCAAAAGGGACTGAAACGGGTACAACTCAGCATAAGTCCACTGTCTTTGCAAAATTTAAAAGGTGGCTACGTCGATACGTCGATTATGCGCATAAGGGTGTAAACTGCATTACTCCAGCGATCCCAGTTAATTCAGGGAACCTGTCAGCGCCTTGACTCCTCTGGTGCTCAAGAAGCTGCCTAGTGTCTCCAGGTATTTTTCCCGGTAGTTGGGCACCTCCCTGTGCGTAATGTGTTATTCTCATAATGTTACCTATAAGGAGTAGAATACTAGAGAGATCTGGCAAAAATCACTCTGATCGTGTTCCAGATTAGCCGGAACAAACATCATCATCTCAGGCCATAGACATCACATTTCTAAGCACGAGCCTCTTCTCACATATTAAGGTGAGAGGGATTAAACTAATTAAGGCGCCGTATGGTCCCGGCCCACAATAAAACCAAATTCTCTCATCTCATGGGGAGTCGTAAGAGTCGACGAGAAATCAGCATGATGGTCAGCAGCGTCATTCTGCGTGCTAGCTTGAACTGCGGTCACAAACCCGCCTGTACAGCGAGGTGATTTTGATCAGATACCCCCAATATAATGGAGGCTAATGTTCAGCAGTGGACTTAAGAAGGCTTATATGATGATAATAAAAGTGGTAGGAATATGATACTTGATCTTGACATATAAGATATATGTCGTCATTTGCTGTTTGTAAGCAGAACCAAACTGAAGATTGAAGCACAATGAAACGGAAATAAAAATTCCCTTTCTTTTCCGCTCAGGAGATGGGATCGACACACAAGGAAGGCACGGTTTAGAATAAAATATAACTTACTGTTACTTTTTAATGGAAGAAAAACATGGTTTCGGTAAATAACCGAACCTTCAAAAATGATGTTATGGTATGGAATGTGTTTTAGTATAAAATATGCTAAGTAAGTACACTGCCCAGGTAGACTGGTCCCAATTTATTTATTTTTTTCATACCTATTTGACAGATATATTCTTACCCACATTTATTGTAAATTTCTCATGTAAGTGACTGTATGGTTTTTAATGAGAAAATAAATATTCTTTAAACCCAAGTATAGCAAAATTCATAGAGTTCAGTTCTTGAATGGGTGACCGAGAGATTGAAG
Organism: Musotima nitidalis; assembly: GCA_949126915.1. NCBI lineage: Eukaryota > Metazoa > Arthropoda > Insecta > Lepidoptera > Crambidae > Musotima > Musotima nitidalis. The sequence continues at coordinate 3,656,977 of OX421420.1, read as the reverse complement.
ATTGATTAAACTGTGAGATATGAGTTTTCCCTAACGTATAAAGTAGCGGGAGAACAAACTCTTTTGAACAAAGAGTTTCTTGCAAAAAGTTTATAAATATTTTCTTTATTTTAGTGTAAATGTTTTAGTTGCTCTATTGTCATGTATATACTTAATTGTGACTTAGCCGTAACATATCAAGAAGACATTACTTGATTTCTCAGAAATAAAATGTATGGGAAAGGTAGTGTTACTTACTATGGAGTGTTACCTGATCTCGGCAGCCATTTGTCCGTTAAAGGCATATAAAAACAATGATATATTTTAAAATTACTGATATCTATATCGAGGGTTCCGTGCTCAAACCCGATAAGTGTTTTTGGGCTTAAAACAGTACTTAAAAGAATTTATCGGTTAATTAAAAAAAATGAAACTTAAAAGGTTTACTTATTGGATTATGAAGTCCTCAGTTTTCAGTCTTCTTTTCTGAAATCGACTTATCTGATAATATCACAAGAAAAAGCGGCAGAAATTATGTATCTGATGTTGTCACTTATCGGGTTTGAGCACGGAACCCTCGATATATGCTACTCTGATATGATATGATCTCTATATGATATATAATGAGCTATGCTCGGAGTGTCCCTACGTGATAAATGAAGAAATGAGGAAATCCGTAAGAGAACTAGAGTGACCGACATAGCGAAGCGCGTTTGCAAGCTAAAGTGGCAGAGAGCGGAGCACATAGCTCGAAGAACCGACGACCGATGGGGCGTAAAGGTTCTTGAATGGCGACCACGAATCAGCAAACGTAGTAGAGGGCGGCCCCCAACGCAATGGACCGATGATCTGGTCAGTGCGGCGGGGAGCCGGTGGATGCAGGCGGCATAGAATCGATCTACGTGGAAAGCAATTGGGGAGGCCTATGTTCAGCAGTGGACTTCTAATGGCTGAAATGATGATGATGATATATGATACTCAGGGAACTGACAGAAAAGTAAGCACTTTTCGTAAGCAGCTAGAACAATTGAAGGGTCCAAGACACATACAAACCATCGCCAGGTCGGCGAATCACCAATATTACGGGTTATTTTTATTAATAACCACATGTTCTGATATGTTATAATTATTTGATGTGTCTATTTTTTTCATAACTTTTCCGAACAAGATGACAAATAACAATCTAATTGAAAAAGCCCAATTTTAGCGATCTCACATAACTCCCGCCTTAACTATTTGTAACTGTCAGGCGGTGACTAGTCAAACGACACGGCATGTGCAACGGCAGGAGAGTAACATCAATGTTCTCGGCTTGAGGGTGTCGAGAGGTGTACTCGAGGTGTTCACTTACTGCCCAATAAGAAAGTTCGCCAACACAAAACTTACTTTTTCACTTCCACCCTGCATGTAGCCCTTATGACTCCATCCAGTACAACTAACGCACTAGGAAATAGGAGGGGAAGGACTGTCCACTGCGGTTCCGGCTAGCCCCGTTAGCTGCGAGCTAGGTGCCAGAATATAAAACCCACATTCTGGCCCCCCGCCCTTTTCTGTTAACAGTAGCGGGCGTCTTCGGTTTTTTTAATTGGATATGACTGCTAGTGGTCGTGTCTGCCGGTGGTGAGTCCTACACACCCCCCTTTGGTAAACATCAGATTACCTACCTGATTTTATATTTTTAACATAATCAGAGCGACTTTTCGATAAACACGGAAAACCCTCATAACTTTATATTGTGCATTAAAAACAATTGTATTCTTTTTGTATTAATTTTATAACGAGACTAGCAGTCGCCCGCGGCTCCGCCCGCGTGGATGTCGGCTACCGCTGTAAAATGCCTACCCAGAAAAGACACGGTCAGCAAAATGATTTCCAGATCAATTCACAGACACGGACACTAACATCGACGACGCAGTCATTATCCGCAGGCTGCATAGATGGTCTTTATGTGGATTTTGAAGTTGTTAATGATGAAAATATTTAAATCTAATTAATACTTAGTTTTTACTCTTACCGGCAGTCCCGGAGAGCTACCTGTTGTTTTGGGATAGATAACTAAAGCGATTATTGTAAATCTTCCCCATAAACAACATTTGACATTAAATTATTTTTAGGTGACAAAATAAACTGATGGTCGGGAGCCCCGACCCGTGATGGGGCGCTGTGCAGCAGAAATCGTAATAATTTAAGTCCGCCATAACTTCAAAAACAAACGTCCAATTTTGATCATTCCAAGACCAAATATTATCTACATAAACTGCACTTAGTGATGAATGATTAATTTTGATAGGGATTAATAGCATAAGTAAAATAAATGCGTATAACTATAGTACAAAAAAAATCAAGATTTTTAAATAAAAAAAAGGGTTGTTGTGCCTCACTCGCCATATATAGGTCGCGGACTTTTTAGTAGGTGGTATAAGATCTTTAATTCATTTATACATTTTGTGGTTCTATCTTTTATAGTTTAGGCAGCGTACGCAACTGTTCTGGTTGATTTTTACACTTTGTGTCCGAAAAACCCAAACATTTTACGGAACCCTATTTTTTTCGAAATTATAATATAGCCTATGTTACTCAGTGATAATGTAGCTTTCTATTGAAAAAAGAATCATTAATATCGGTCCAGTAATTTTTGAATTTATTCGTTACATACAAAAATACAAATCTTTCCTCTTTATAATATTAGTATAGATTACATTGACTCCCCCCCCCCCCCCGTACCACACCAGTGACGCTTACATGGAGCCTACATCGCATGCTGGCTAGCTGAGCGCGGTGAGCGTCACAACGCGACTTTTTTCTAATACTTGCATTTTTAAACTCGTGATATCTTCCGAATGAAATGTCCGAATTGAATAATTCAAAAAGTTATAAAAAGGTATTGAAGCCGTCTTGAATACAAAGTAATTTTTTTTGATAAGGATTAATACCAAGGTACAAATATAGAGCCTTTTTAAGCGGCGGCATATAAATTAAATTTTTAGAATAAAAAACCGCTTACTGTGACGTAACTATAATATTTAGACATATGCTGTCGCGACACTTTTTGTAGATAATGATGAGTACTGCAAAGTCGTATTACATAATTTTGTTCTATCATCAATAGTTTTCGCTGCGCACGCTATGTAAGGAATTTTTCAGGTCATTTTTTACACCTTGGGTTACATTATTGGATTTTTAGTAAGGATCCCAAATTTTTTTTAAAATATAATATAGCCTATGTTACTCGGGGATAATGTAGCTTTCCAAAGGTAAAAGAATTTTTGAAATCGGTCCAGTAGTTTCGGAGCCTATTCATTACAAACAAACAAACAAACAAATCTTTCCTCTTTATAATATTAGTATAGATAGTATAGACAACGTCTAAGAAATAATGTTAGTTTTTTTTATAAACACATCATTGTGTGTGTTGTACAAAATCCTTTACCATCCTCAGCTTCCCCATTACTTACGTGTTCGTTTCAATGTTCTACCATCTACATCCCGCCCCAAACGGACCTGTGTAACTAAGACCCTTGTTTCTCCTTCCACCAACACTAAGTTTTTCCGTAACTCCTTCTCAGCCCGTGCTGTACGAATGTGGAACAGTCTTCCTTCTCAGATCCGTGAGAGTCCATCAGTTGTGTCGTTTAAAAATAAACTGAGAAATCACTACTTATCTGTTTTGGCACTTAGTTAACACTTTTTATAATATATATTTTTTATTACATTATTAATCATAATATTGATATTTATGTATGTATAATATTGATATATATGTATGTAAGTATGCATGGTATATATAGGTTTATTTTTTTTAATTTCCTTTTTTAACAAAGATCTTTAACCAAATTTAATCCCGTACCTACAAATTTATACACAACTTCTAGGGTTGGCTGGTAGAGATCTCTTCGAGAGATAAGTCCACCTTTGTACTTTAAGTTTTTAAATACCTTTTGTAAACTATTTATGTTTTATGTGCAATAAAGGATTATTATTATACTTTTTATAAATATAATTCTTTACTAACTTTATATCATTGCATAAGCTAATACAACTTGTACCTTATCAATAAACCTATTTTTTCAACGTAAATAAACATTTGAATAGAAATATATACCTAAAATATGCAGTAGTTTTATTTATTATTTTTAATAGAAACATATATCTAATCTACATAAAAGTTTTACCCGAATGAAATGATACATTTGTAACATACTAGCGACATCTAACGACATACGCTAACACCATGTAGTATATTACAAACTATGGTGGGTTCCTGGTCGGTCTTATGCTTGTTTTAAAAGGCGTCGTTCACCACTATTTTCTACAAAACGTTATTCTCAACTCACTATAATGTTACGTCGCCGAATGGTTTAATAATCTTGTATCATCCAACCATTAAGTTTTACGCGTCACCGCTAGATGACGTTAAAACGAGTTTCTCTGAATGCCATCACATAACTTAATTTTTGCTAGGTAGTTACATTTATCTAAAGTAACTAAGCAAGTAATGACTTAAAAATATCTTTGTAACAATTCCCGCGCTACTATAATTTCCCGAAAAATCGAGAAACAATTCAACACGACACGTGTTTCGCCCAAACACAGGGCATCTTCAGGTAAGCCTCAGAACAACGATGTATTCACGACCAACGCTGAAACGAGTGAACTCTTTTAACCATATAATGGTGTTTCCCTTTAGGTTGCGGAGGTCAGACAGCAGTCGCTCCATGTTAGACCAGTAATCAGACCCTGGACAATGGGCTTGAGCCTTTTTTTTTTTTTTTAAAAACAACCCGTTGCGGCCAACTTCCCCCGGACCAAAACCGGGAGGACCTCCTCAGAGAGACGCAGTGAACGCGCCCCTCCTACCTAACCGTGCGACTAAAGCGTGTGTGGCTGACTTTCCGGAGGGTCCATGGTGAGACAGCAGGGGCCCCCTGCCCCCACTGCCTAGACCCTCCTGGCGCTGCTGAGCGGCCCCTCCTGGCCCGCCCGCTGCGCCCTCCACCTATTAGTTTCTCCCCCGGTAGTCAGTACTAAGGGCACCCAGAGTCGTTGGTCTCTGGGTGTTACCTTTTCCCGGCCTCTGGGAGGTACTCAGCGCCCCCCCCCCCCCCCCACCACGCAAAGGTGGGCAACCGGGATCATGTTAGGATATGATGATGAAATTTATCTGAATTAATTAAGTAGATACACTTTATTGTTGTGTATAGAAATTTATTCTTGATCATTTTCCTTAGCACTAACTCATTTACTTAAAACAGGAGTACCTACTTACCAAGTATTTATAGTTTAGGTAGATAAATAAACTGAATGATTAACCCAATTTAATATGTAAATAAATATAATCTATCTGTCTATCTCTTATATAATTTTGTATGTTCATTTGTATTTAGTTAAGACATTAAGGAGTAACTTTTGTAATGCGTAAAAATTAATGATATCACTCTTTGCGAAGGAACTGACTTAACATAGGATTCAGTGTCTGCCTTTAATAGTGAAATTCTGAAAGTATCAATCAAGTATACTTTGCAGAAATCTACCTAATGTAAGCAATTGACAACAAAAATCTCCCGAAAAAGATAGAATAAACTCAAAACGACAGTCATTACTCGTTTCAGCGTTTATCATGTGAATTTTGATGTTTTTAAAGTTGTCAAATATTCTAAACCAAAAGATGCCCTCTATGGGGGCGAAAAACCACGTTCTCACAATATTGTTTGGAAGTTTCTATTGCTTACAAAGAATTTCCGCTAAGTTTCTTTCTTTATTTTAAATAATGGCTTCGTGCGTCTAGCACATTTAGCCAGTGTCAAGTAAGTGATATATTAATAATATGAAATTCATAGTAAATGAGAATGAGTGGTGAGAAAGATGATAAATGGTAAATGAGATACCCTCCCCTAAGCCCCTTGAGTCCTCAGTAAAGATGTGGGACCATACTGAGATCTCACATGGACTCCCTGAGAGAAAATTTGATTCCGCTAAGTTAATAGTTGTTTCTTATTTATAATAATCACATGGATAAACAGAAGAACCTTCGCAACTCCTAATGTCTTTAAAATGGGTCTACAGGGATCCTACCATCATCTTTGGAGCACAAGCCAATCTCACCTGCCATGGTACACCTCCCGATTAACGGACGAGGCTCTGGAAAACATTGCAGTCTCCGGTACGTGTCTGTAAGCTCGCCACCTATAACCTGGGATCAACAATATTACGACCGTTATGGCGTGGTGGCGAGTATACCCGCATTCCACTCCTGAGGTCGTGGGTTCGATTCCCACACAGGACAAATATTTGTTTGTATAAATGTGTATATTTGTTCTGGTCTGGGTGTTTTTCTATGTATATTAAGTATAATACATACTTAAAAAAAAGTATTTATGTATGTTTATCCGTTATTTAGTATCCATAACACAAGTTCTTAATGATTCTTATCTTGGAACTAAATAATTGGTGTAAGTGTCAGAAATACTTATTATTTGTTTATTAAATATTTATTATTATTTATTAATATAATTGACGAAGTGTCAGCGTATGATATGGCATGTTCCCTCTGCCTACCACTTCGGGGAAACAGGCGTGATTGTATGTTAGTAGAAAATAGACACAATCAACGCAACACCCACACATATTTTGATACCAGAAAGAACTAGTAAATGTTTACAAATTGATACCTATTGAGTTCAAGCTATTATTATCTCAACCGCAGCGTGGCCGGCGTTAACGAAGCGGGTAAAGGTTAGAAGAGCATTAAATTTAGGAGAGTAAATAAACATGTACGCACAGACAGACACGTAACGTGAACCGTCTTTCATGTTTTATGTAACTATTACGCTTTCTAATTGTGCCATAATTTTTGTTCCTCATATAAACTAAAAGAAAATAAATAAATGTGCGTCTAGCAAAAAATTGCTCAAATTGAGGAGAGTTTTTGCTTAGTATTATTAGTATGTATGTACAAAAATACAGTGTTTATTAATTGTCTAGTACTAATACCTAATACTAAGGGAACGCGCAAATGTTACCCAGGGTTATCGGCAGCTTGTATTTAATGGTTTATCCGTTTTTATTACAGACATAAGTACATTACAGAAGCGAAATGTCACTCAATTACTAACTGATCACGCGATTTCTAAATCAGCAAATGCTTAAAAAAAAAAATTGCATGATGGTTAACAGATAGGATCTTGAATTCAATCCCAAGGTCTGTATGAAACTTTTTTCGATTTTTAGTTTTACGGGGGTTTTGTATTTTTAGGAAATTCTAATTATTTCATTAATAAACTGTACTTAATTATAAAACAGTAAACCTGACACAGGGGTTATGTGCACCTGCCGGGGTTGCGGGACTGTTCGCAAGGGATACCGCGGCCTCGGTACGTAGCAGGCTCAAAAGAAGGAACATGGATGGTTTTTAGTCAGTAGAAATCTGACACACCCTCCCGCTCCACCCACAGCGGGAGAAGGTCATTTGATGATTTTCCATCCCAAAAAAAAAAGGGTTATGTGCAACGCGTAATTTAGTAATATGAAGAATGTCTTATTTTCAAATCTATCGACTTGAATACGTATAAAAACGAAAAGTAAGTCACTCACTCATTCAAATCTCAGAATATTATCACTTAAAATTAATTGTAAAACGAACATTTGATCTAAAACTAATTAACCTTCTCTCTTCTTCTTTGCCATTTAAAATTTATCATTAAATCTAAATTAATGAGAGGAAAACCTGTCTGCCTGACATATAAATCCGTCAACGTACAGCTCAAACTACCGGACGGATCGGGCGCACATTTGACACACATAATATCTGTTTCTTGTACCTACTAATAGTAAAGTACGGGGAGTGTTCTGAAGAACTTTTCAATCTAATCCCACTCTCTCCCGAACTCCCGCAACTCCTCTTTCGAACGTAACTCTCTTATACCAAGTATCTACTTAAACCAATTAATTTGTAATTTCTTTATTGTTTATAAATATGATACAAATTGGTTAATAGTATCTCTAATCCTATACAAGGTTTATCTAGATACAAGGTTAGTTGTCAACAATTATAATTTAATCTATAATAAATAAATATAATAAAATAAATAAAAGCACTTGAAAATCAAAATGTTTCTTAAAATATTTTTTTAAGTTCGATTCGGTTATTTTATTTTTTTAATCTAATGGTAAATTATTAATTAAGTGGGGAATAAGATATTGCAAAAATATGTCTTATTGTAAAACAAAGGGTTGCAGATTTTTTTTCCGGCGCATGCGTTTCGCAGCTCCTGTAGTGCAACGATGTAATTTTTCAGGAAAAGCTTTTGAAAATTCGGAATGAAACAAATAAACTAATTAGCTCTTTCAGTTACATCTTCAAACTTCATACCAAAATAAATGAAACTTCTTATTACTTCGTACATTTGTTATTTTTTCTCGTACATTTTGATTTCATCTGAAACAAATTTTGACTAAAACTGCATAACTATGAATCGTTATAGGACCGTGTATCGTAAGAGCGTACCTACACAAAGAATGACTACCGACCGCATTCACAAACATACTCATTAAAGTAGGTAGGTAGGGGAAGGTGAGGTATAATGATCCCCTTAAGGGAAAAAACTTAACTGTGACTAAAGTTGAAGGCAAAATCGCAAGATTTCTATTGTTGGAGGTAGTGAATTTACTTAACTTTGTAACTACATACTTATTTTTTATTATATGCATGCAGTTTTTTTCTATTAGAGGTTTTTGTGAAAGTCTAGTAAAGGATCATTTTATACACCCCTATGTATAAAATGATCCTAGGGGTTCGGGTAAAATAATCCCAGGGATCATTTTGTACATAAGTTAATAAATATCAGGAAAAGAAAACACTCAGATGTTTATTTCAATCAAATATGTATTCTTCATAACAATTAAAGTAAGTAAGCTACACAACTTTTACAGTCTTCTAGTTTCATTAGAGATCTTTTTTTTGTAATTCTTTTTTTGTAATCTACTATTCAATCAACAAAACTAAACAACAAACTTCTAAAAAGTTTGCAAAAATAACAATATATCTAGTCTAGCAATAGGTAAACAAATAAACTCTTCTTCTAAATAAAAAAAAACAGAAATAATATTATCCTTATCATAAAAAATCTTCATTTAAATTTTAATTATTATTATTAGGATCTCAGAAATAGAAATATTAAATACTATTGGGTAAAATGATTCCAGGGATCATTTTAAACACACAGAAAGGGATCATTTCGCTCCAAACATCAAAATCCAAGATATCGATCAAAACATAACCTTCAAATACCGCGTGCGGTGATCGAACATTGCTTAAATATTTGCTAATTGCTATTATTACCCGCAAATAAAACAACATTTCAATAAACACGAGCTTGTAAAAAGTAATGAAAGTTAAAAAACAGGCTTACGTTAGATTACAGCCACACTTTTTGATTTTTTTATAATAAAATCACGCCAAGCGTTCACACCGCCATGAGACTTGGAGAGGGAATTGGTAGGGGTGCGGGGAATATGTTTCATACGCTTTTGGATAGTTAGAACTAGTTGTCTCTGATTTACGACGGGGGATCATTTGACCTACAGGGATCGTATTACCTCAACTTCCCCTACTATGGAAAACTGCTGCACGGCCATGAATAAAAACAATAAGCAAATACGAAATGACCTAAGAACCTTTTGTTTTTGGCCGTAAAAAAATTTCGTCAAAGATTTCTTACAGGAAAGTGTAGAAATACAAAAGTAGAATAAGCCCTTTTAATCATTACTAAAACATACATACATAGATTCACGCCTGTTTCCCCGAAGGGGTAGGCATAGGCATATTATAAGCCCACTCCACGCCAATCATATAGTTGGTCCCACGTTATAGGTAACGAGCCTTTTGCCGCTTACCGGGCACTGTTATGTTCGCCTGAGCCTCGTCCGTTGATTGGTAGGTGCACGACTTGCAGGTGAGGTTGGCTTAGGCTCCTTAGGTCTCTTCTTTCTGCGAAGTGGTGATGTCGCAGAAGGAGGCCGCGGAGCGGGAGAGGCAGCGGGATCCGCTCTCTCTCCGGCTACGCCGTTGGCGCAGCGGGCTGGCCAGGAGGGCCCGTCCGGCCGCGCCCGGGGGGTCTTAGGCGGCGGGGGCAGTGGTGCCCCTTCCGTCTAGCCATAGACCCCCCCAGAAGTCGGCCAGTTACGCCATGGCCGCATATAGCGGTAGGGGGGGCGCATGACATCGCGCCTCCCTGAGGAGGTCCCCCAGGTTCTTATTCAGGGGCGTTGGCCGCGGGCGGGGTACCAGAAGCTACAAACCCAGGCACTGGTGCCTCGCCTCTTTTCAACAGGGGTGGGCGTCGTCGGAAGTTTTTTAGTGGGTAGGACTGCAGTGGTCGCGTCTGCCGTCAGTGAGCCCCACACCCCCTCCCGGTCTCCCCCTTTGGCCGGGAGACAGTGCGTAAACAGAATTTATTACCGACGATAATAAAAAAAAAAAGCTCCTTAGGTCTTGGTAGGTTGCTTAAACACCATTACTACAAAGTATGCAACAAAATCGTTGTCCGCTGTCTGTCTGTCCCTTTGAATGCTTAGACTTTTAAAACTACGCAACGGATTTTGATGCGGTTTTTTTTAATAGATATATATACTGAAGAGGAAGGTTTATGTGTAGGTCACGCGGAGGAAGTCACGGGTGGCCGCTAGTTAGAAATAAACTTATAATTATGATTTTTGGACATCTCACACAGCGACCTTCTTCCCAAACAAAGTGTACAGTCACCTTCAAATAGTAGCATCCAAAGCGCTATATTATGGCGCAATTTATATTATATATCGAAACACACCCTAACGCTCTTGATAATAGAAACGTTAGTCGATCTATATGGCGCTTTTGATGTTACGAGATATGTCATATATCTGTACGATGTATGTAAGGATGTATGTATGTACTGACTGTACTATGAGGATTAGACAACAAATAAACACTTTTAAGCTAATACGAGTTTTAAAGTAACTTAGTTAATTATAACACTTAAACCTAGATCATCATTTCAGCCACCTGAAGTCCACTGCTGAACATAGGCCTCCCCAATTGCTTTCCACGTAGATCGATTCTTTGCCGCCTGCATCCACCGGCTCCCCGCCGCCCTGACCAGATCATCGGTCCATCGCGTTGGGGGCCGCCCTCTACTACGTTTGCTGATTCGTGGTCGCCATTCAAGAACCTTAACGGTTCATCGGTCTTCGGTTCTTCGAGCTATGTGCCCCGCCCATTGCCACTTCAGCCTGCAAACGCGCTTCGCTATGTCGGTCACTCTGGTTCTCCTACGGATTTCCTCATTTCTGATTCTATCACGTAGGGACACTCCGAGCATAGCACTCTCCATTGCACGATGAGCGACTTTGAGCTTCCTTATGAGGCCCATAGTCAGGCACCACGTCTCAGTCCCATACGTCATCGCTGGCAACACACACTGGTCGAAGACTTTCGTCTTGAGACACTGAGGTACTTTGGACAAGAAGATTTTGCGTAGTTTCCCGAACGCAGCCCAACCGAGCTGGATTCGACGATTGACCTCTTTCTCGAATTTGTATTATCATATTTACAAATAATAATTCTGTATAAGAATCGAATCCACAAACTTAAGAACAGAATGCAGGTAAATTAATCCACGCACGATATCAGGCATGTGAAAACTTACACTACTAATCTACACGCCAAAACAATCGCTTCAAATATTTAGTTTTTAAATTCTTTATACACCATGACAATTTTATTCCTTACAATTTTATGAAACTTTTATCGACACACGCTTCATATTTTATAATAAACACAAACTAAGAAATCTGATGGATTTTTAAAACTTTTTTGATAAGCCTTTGCGCCATCGGAAGTGTGTATTTTAACTATCCCTAATTTTTCTTATCGAGCACAACAAATTGTATCAAGCATGCGTCAAAATGCATTTTATCAGAATAGTCTACTTTCAATTCAACTATAAACCGCAGTACGCCTAAAGGACGCGACGCGACCGCACGCGCGCGTTCACGCCTTAATAAATTGTGATGTCAAATTAAAGTTTTTATTAAAGTGTACCTACGTAAAAATCATCAAAAAAAACAAAACGAAGGTAAGCATAGATTGTGAAAAAAGTATTCTTGTTATTTTAAAAAAAGGAACATATAAACAAAAAACAAATGATGAACAACGAATGATAGCTTTTTATTTCATGTTTAATGGGACGTCCCAGCTGTGCAAGGGTCGATATTAATGAACACATTAATTTGTCTATGACTGTTGCGAAGTGCCAAACTTTTGACTGGTGCCAAAAGTGTATTTAGTATTTATGTCGTTAAAATAGAATGGCATTGTGCTTTTGTTCAAATTTACGAATTGTTTTTCTTTGTTGAAATTTACATATGGTAGGTTGCATAGGTAGGTTATTTTTTTCTTATATTGATGGAAGTTTGTAATACTTTATATATTGTACTAAACATATTTTTTAACATTCGTTCAGAAGTCAATAGTGTAATGAAACCCTTTTTTATGAATTAAATTTCATTAATAATATTTGTATAATTATATTATACGTCTACATTAACAATTGATCAAAAGCACAAACAAAATACTATATAACAAACAACAAAAACTTGAAATGAAATTTTATTTATCAAATAATTAACAAAATTTGGTTCTTCCAAATATTTTCCTTTCGGTTTTTTAACAACCTTGTCTTACCAGCACAAAAAGATGTCCCAGTATCAATGGACATTGAAACTATATTTTTGATAACCGCTAGTACTATTTGGACACAGTCCAGGTATAAAAATACAATAGCGACTGTCTCGCCGGCTGGGGTCGCCCGGGTGATAACTGCATTCTTTGGATTGTGATTACAGTTTCTGTATTCAGTATTCAAAACCGGCGATAGGCCAGTCGCTAGATCTATAGACTTCAAATTCAGGGGGTCTCGGGTTCAAAACCTGCATACATACATTCACGCCTCGAAGGGGTAGGCAGAGGCATATTATACGCCCACATTTCGCCAATTATAAAGTTGGTTCTACGTAATAGGTGGCGAGCCTATTGCCGCTTACCGGGCACTGTTACGTTCGCCAGAGCCTCGTCCGTTGATCGGCAGGTGCACCACTTGCAGGTGAGGTTTGCTTGGGCTCCTTAGGTCCTGGTAGGATCCCTATAGGTGCAGAGGTCTCCTAGACTTAAATAAACACTTAAATATATAAGTAATTATGAAATGTATAGTAGACTACTCTTACAAATACTCTATACACCCTACACAGAGTTCAAGACCTGGTTTTTTTAAAGTTATATGCCTTTTAACATCTTGCTAGCTGGTTTAACCATAGAATTACCTATAATAAAATAAATTTATATTTCAGACAATCACACCAATTATTTAGTTCCAAGATAAGTATCATTAAGAACTTATGTTATGGATACTAAATAACGGATAAATTTACATTAATCCCTTTTTTTTGTAAATACATATTTAATATACATAGTAAAACCATTTGTCCTATATGGGAATCGAATCCACGACCTCAGAAGTGGAGTGCGGATATACTCGCTACCACGCTATATCGTTCGTCCAATAGGTTCCTTATGGGTGCGGAGGTCAGACTGCAGTCGCTTGAAATAATAATTCAAATTCAGCCAAATCTAATGAGACCAGTGTAAAGATCCGGGGTACTAAGCTAACCACTTACGACCAACTGGGAGGCAGTCTGATATCTTACCTGAACATAATAATCCTTTATTGCACAGAAATAATTTTAAGTATTACATTAGGTATATAAAATAACATGTACAAAGGTGGACTTATCTCTAGAAGAGATCTCTACCAGCCAACTCTAGCAGTTGTAAACTAAATAGTTGTACGGGATAAGTGTTGTCCAAGAAAAGTGTTACTAATAATTTTTTAAATAAAAATAAGAACAAATTATAAATCAAATCTCTTACATGCTAATAATATATTAAAAATATATACATAGATACATACATACAACTTATGCTAACATTATTGTAAGATAACGAATGGAACATTTGAAGAAAAGAAAAGAACATGCCCTCTGTAAGGGCAAATCATGTATCATGTTGATCTTTTTCCGGTTACTCGTAAAATTACAGTGTCGCGGGATTGGTCACAAAGTTATTTTTTAAATCATCACTTGCTTAGAGCTATCCATTAATGACGTCACATTTTTAGGGGGTGGGAGGGGGTTAAGTGTGACATGGTGTGACAAGGGGATGGGAGGGATCCTAAATTTTGTGACGTCACTTTACAAAACCCAGGTCCTATGAACATTTTGGAAAAGCTGTTTTGATGTAATTGTTTTTTGCTGTACAATTGCAAAATATGTGACATCACACTAAGTAAGGAGTCCCAAAAGTGTGACCAGCTGTGACAAGGACGAAGGGGGGGTTAAAAGTTCACGAAATTCTTGTGCCGTAATTTATGGATGATCCCTTTCATCATCATCATCATCATTACAGCCCATTAACGTCCCACTACTGAGCACGAGCCTCCTCACACATATCAAAGTGTGAGGGTATTGGGTCATACTCCACCACGCGGACCCAGTGCGGATTGACGGAGGCAGTTGTATGGCGTCCTGCTGATAGAATTTTTTAAGCCGCCCATTTAGGCCTCTAACATGGCTTAACGACTACCACATTTAGTGATACCCGGGACCAACGGCTTAACGTGCCTTCCGAAGCACGGAAGCGCTCGATATCAAATGCCACACAAACGGTCACCCATCCAAGGACTGACCTCTGTAAACTCTGCTGTACTTTGGTGATCGTTTCCGACCACCGAACACCGCAGAGCTACGAGCGCTTCATCATCCCTTTTGAGATAATGAATTACCCAAATGCCGTTAACTGCTGAACATAGGCATTCACCGAAGAGCACCAACCATCATGTTCCTCTTGCTAGTGCAACCATCTTCCTAAAGTTGTCGGTTCATAATGCCGCAAATCGACGTTTAATAAACTTGCTTAATATAATAATTAAAATGCAGGCACATTCGACTAAAACGGTTCCAAAAGTAGGTGAACAGTTTTAGTAATTTACAGACACGATACGAACGTCGTAACGTTTTCTACGATAAGCTGACATCACACAAAGGAAGAGGGAGTACCATAAGTGGGACCAGCTGTGACAAGGACGGAGGGGGGGGTCAAAAAATTACGAAATTCGTGTGACTTGACTGTACCATCTGATATTGTACCCACATATGGCAATAAAACTGATTCTGATTCTGATTCTGACGTAACTCATGGATGACGAGATCCTATGCCCTTGTCCTCTTCTAAGACACACCTGAGGGTGCTAGAATTCTTTGAGGGTACCGTTACCAATATAACACATTCCTTACAACAAAGTTCAAATGGAGGCGAGTATATCTGCACTTCGATCGTGGCTTCGATTCACAGGACAAATCTTTGTGTACACAAAAATTAATATTTGTTCTGGTCTGGGTGATTTTATATGTATATAAAGTATGCATTTACAAAAAAAAGAAGTATTTATATACGTTTACCCGTTATTGTATCCATAACACAATATATTTTTGATACTTATCTTGGAACTAAATAATTGGTGTAATATTAATTTAATTATAAGCCTTGTAAACCGGTTTCATTGTTAACTGTAAGTGCAATCTGTAAATTAATTAAAAGATAATTAGTGAATTGGCCATATTATGTTGTTTATATATTTATATATCAAAATGCTTTATATTGTATGATATTTTTTTATGAAATGACATTTGAACTTACGATTAAATGATATTTGTAATTTCGGGCGAAAGGTCTTTTTTCGGATAAGGCTGGGTAAAAATATATGTAGTTGATTCGTCCATGTAACACACACAGTAACACTCTAAAATATCGCCGTAGTTTCATTTCGAGCAGAATTATTTACTTTAATGATTAACAATTTCTCATTTGTAAAAGTGTTACGTTTTTTGATTGCCCTAATAAATTTCTTGTCAAATCGATATTTTTTGATGCAGATCATTCCAGATTCGCTATCCCAAAAAGAACTTAACATATTATAATAACATACAGAATGTCTTAATGTTTACGTAATCGTAAAAGGTCAATACATTTAAGCAGCTAACATGGAACTAATTTGATATGAATCCGTATATTTAGGATCTTATTTCGAGCGATAACGCGTGCTCCGTCGTGTACCTTTTAATTATCTTTGGACACAGCGCCATCTAGCCCCTTGCTACGACATAAAAAAATAATACTTTTTAGCTTATTTATATTTTACACTATCGCTTGCTCCATGCCTCTGAAAGCATGTTAAGCCATTGGTCCCGGCTGTCATTAACATCTATAGTAGTCGTTATTAAGAAGTCAGTGCCTTCTAACAGACTAACAGATTGTTTAACCGTAGAATGATGTGTCAGACGGCAGTCGCTCCACGTAATAACTGAAATTAATTCAAACCTGGTTGAACATTTGAGCAGACCCTGGGCCCTAAGCTTAAGTCTAGGGCAACCGGGATAATGCTAAGATATTATGGTATATTACACTAAAGATAACAATCCTTAATTAATGGCTGCAAAATCAAAATAGAATAAAGCAATTGCATGTAGTGCTCGAGCATTTATGTTAAAAGTTTTTACAGTGGAGTATGACCTAAATCCTTTTTAACTTTAGTACGTGAAAAAAGTCCCGTGAGTCCCCACGAAGAAGAAAACAAAAAAAAAGTGTTGTGTAAGTAGTGGGATGTTGACAAAGTGAGATAGATGGTGATGATGATTAACATTAGACCCATTAACCTTGTGATAAGCTTAAAGCACTTGAATCAGCAGTAGATGCACGTATATTGTACTTAAATTGGCAAGGTTTCACCTCAGTGCCTACTAGATGGTACACATTCTATACCATACTCTTGAGTCACCGTCTATATATCAATGTTATTAAAGTTCCCCGTTCCCATAGGGCACACAAAAAACAGTTTTAGCAAAAATAACATTAAAATTTTTGCTAACATTATTCACAGACTATATTAGCATTTCAAACTAGTTACACCAACTTTGGCTACGCACGGCTTGATTTGTATAATCTGCATAATTTTGCCCAAACATGTCTTAAATTTTAATTCTAGTGCTAAGTTTTTCAATATGTAGGTACTTGTGTTTAATTTATTTATATTTATTTTAATATATTCAACTGAGATATGCATTGAGGAAAAGATACAGAGATTTCAAATCTCGCCGTGGCAGCTGACCATGAAAAATGAATGAGCAGACCAGTTTCTGGTCCATCAACCGTTGCGTGTCTTTTGTTTTCAACGCTGTGTTTGGTTAAATTGAATTCTGGCAAAATCTTTTTGAAAAATCTCAAGAGAGTCGCATTTGTAATTGGCTGAATTCGATTCTGGCAAAATATTATTGCACATAGCTTCGTTTTTACAACTGTCGCGATAGGCTGAACATTTTTTTTATTTAATCTTCTGTGTTCTATTTTGTATTATTAACTATTTTTTACTTTTTTTATGTGTATTAGTTGAAGATGGTGATAGTTTATTAAGTTAAGTTTTAAGTTATAAAAACATGGGGCTTATTCCAATAAAAGAGAACTTAAGTTAAGCATGGTTTAAAGCCAGTGCTTTCACTGTCTTTATCCTATAAAATGAAAGTAATAGCACTAGTTTTAAACCTGTTCCAACTTTAGATCTCGTTTTATAATAATCCCTCATAGGTATGTTTATTGATATTAATCGGTACTAACCACCAGTAATCTAGTAATGTAAATTTTATTATTTTATATTATTATGGGCATAACGAAAAGGTCTGCTTATCGATAATTGGCCAAATATGCGTGTACAAAGTAAAATAATATGACATCTATAAACCTAGTACTGTAAAAATAATACGTGGTAGCGACTGTAGCTTGTCCAGTTAACTTACATCAAAAGTAAGTTATCTACTGTGCACGGTAAGCGGCAATAGGCTCGGCACCTATTATGTGGTACCAACTATATAACTGGCGAAGAGTGGGCGTATAATAAGCCTCTGCCTACCCCTTTGGGGAATCAGACGTGTTTATAATGTATGTAAGTTATTTACTGAATGTGAGATCCCACTTAGCTCCTTAAAGGTTTTGCTACAGCAGGACGCCGTACTCGGCAATCCCCATTGGGTACGCGCAATGACCTGAATCTCTCTCACTTCGTTTTACAACGGGAGATCCATGCCTAGTTAGTCATCATCATCATCATGTCAGCCCATTAACGTCCCACTACTGAGCACGAGCCTCCTCTCACATACCAAGGGGTAAGGGTATTGGGTCATACTCCACCACGCTGACCCAGTGCGGATTAGCGGAGGCAGGTGTAGGCGTCCTGCTGTTAGAATATTTAAAGCTGCCCATTAGGCCTCTAACATGGCTTAACGACTATCACATTTAGTGATAGCCGGGACCAACGGCTTAACGTGCCTTCCGATGCACGGAAGCGCTCGATATCAAATGCCCCACAAACGGTCACCCATCCAATGACTGACCTCTGTAAACTCTGCTATACTTCGGTGATCGTTTCCGATTTAGTTAGCAGTGAAATTATAATAACACTGGCTGGAACATAGAAATCTAAATAATAAGACACTAGAATTGGTATGTGCCGCGTAAAACTATCGGGTGTATAGGGTTCCTATAAGGGAGCCCAAGCCAACCTCACCTGCAAGTGGTGCATCTGCCGATCAACGGACGAGGCTCTGGCGAACATAACAGTGCCCGGTAAGCGGCAATAGGCTCGCCACCAATTACTTGGGAGCAACTATACAATTGGCGAAGTGTGGGCGTGTAATATGCCTCTGCCTAACCCTTCGGGAAAATAGGCGTGAATGTATGTATGTAAAACTATCGGAACACATTTCGCCATTTTGAAAAGGAACGCACGTCGTCTATTTAAAAATATAGGTTCAAGATTGGCGTTGATGTCATTCACAATGGACTACAAGTTATTCTTGAACACAATATATTGATTGTTTGTAGTGAGGAATGATTCAGATATAACTAACGCAATTGGCAATGTATTTAATAGTTCTGGATGCACTTGTGCCTTAGGATACACCAGTACGTCAGCGATTTTATGCGCGCACAGTACTTCTATTAATATATTATTAAGATTTATTTGGGCTGGAAAGACAAATCACATGCCTTCGTATTTGAAAAATGTTACCTTTGTAAGACAAAACAACATTTATGACTACGGTACCTTTAAAAACAGCATAGATTAATAGTTAAAAAAATCTTACGACAATCACACCAATTCTTAGTTCCACGAATAAGAACTTTTGTTATGGATATACATACAATCACGCCTGTTTCCCCGAAGAGGTAGGCAGGGGCATAATATACGCCAACACTTCGCTAATTTTATAGTTGGTCCTACGTAATAGGTGGCGAGACTATTGCCGCTTACCGGGCACTGTTATGTTCGCCAGAGCCTCGTCCGTTGATCGGCAGATGCACCACTTGCAGGTGATGGATATAACTGATAAACATAAATCAATACTTTTTTTAAATAGTATATAAATAAGGCACATATTTCTATTATGTCATATGAAAACGAAAGCCGCGGGCAGCTCCTATTTAGCTAGTAATGTTGACTTAAAAGTCTGTATATTTCCATATTCTTTCTTAAAAGTATGTACCCATTATACCCGCGCACCCAATAAGCGATTGATCCATGTAAACGACTTCGTCCGACCTATTTATTAACTTTTATCCTAACTCTGAGTCTGTAATAAGTCGTGGATGAAAGTGTGACTATCCTTTAAAGCAATAATATAATTACCTTTTATATCGGTAATGATAAGCCTTTATGTTATGTAATCCTAATGCATTGGTTGTGACAAAATGCGACTTGTGTTCGTGGGCTTATCAATCAATTGAAACAATCAATCGAAATGTTCCAGTCAAGTGAAAGCAAGATAAAACTTCTCGTAAATATTTGTGCTTAAGTACCTCTTGTTCTACACAGAAAATTACAACTTAGGGCTCTTACACACAAACACGATCCGACGTCGCGTCGTGTCGTGGAATACAACGAAAATTTCAACACCTACCTAAAAATAATTTAGATGATTACTAAGCCAGATTATTTTTGTTGCAGACCTTAGCGCAATAACTCACCATGGGTGCGTTGTTCAGGAGCGAGGAGATGGTGTTATGCCAGCTGTTCGTGCAGCCTGAGGCAGCCTACATTTCAATGTACCAGCTGGGAGAGGCTGGTATTGCACAGTTCAGAGATGTGAGTCAGTACGATACATTTATCAATCAATCAGCTAATCAGAAGCTGTCATAGCTTTAAGATCGCTCGTAGCTCTAAGATGCGCTCATATATTACTCACTTTGGTTCATGAGAAGTGACCTCTTTGGGGCTATCCATAAATTATGTCACACATTAATGGGGTGGGAGGGGATTGACGAAGTGTGACATGGTGTGACAAGGGGATGGGAGGGATCCTGAATTTCGTGACGACACATTTCAAAATCCAGGTCTTATAAACATTTTGGAACTGCTGTTCTAATGTTATCATTTCTTGCTGTACAATTGCAAAATATGTGACATCACACTAAGGAGGAGGGAGTCTCACAAGTGTGACCAGCTGTGAAAAGGACGGTGTGACGTAATTTATGGATGTTCCCTTTTGAGATAATGAATAACCCAAATGCCGTTAACTGCTAACCATAGGCCTCCACCGAAGAGCACCAACCATCACGTTTCTCTTGCGAATGCAACCACCTTTCTCAAGTTGTAGGTTCATAGTGCCGCAAATCGACGTTAATTAAACTTGCTTAAGATGAAAATGTAGGCGCATTCGACTCCAAAAGTAGGTGAACAGTTTTAGTAATTTACTGACACGATACGAACGTCGTAACGTAATCTACCATAAGCTTTATATAAAGTTACGATTATTAATATGAAGCTCGTCAAAGATTTCCATGACAAGACGTCGTATCGTGTTTTTGTGTGAAAGAGCCTTTATAATTTGAACGCGATAATTGGCTTAGGACTTCATGTGGCATATATACCAAAATAATTATTTGTCAGCACTATCAGAAAAACAAAATTGAGTCATTAACAACAATTAACTACAATTAGAACATGAGCAGTATTACGTAATAAAAGTCAACGCGTCAATGAACAAACCACTAAAATTTTAATTAAAAAAATTAAAGCTAATAATTAAAATAATAAAGACACATACTGCAGCCAGAATCGTGGTGTAAGCCGAACAACACCCACTGTTGAAACATTGGCTTCCGTCAAAATTTTCTATAACGACAAACGATATTTCCCTTCGACGACAGCCCTTAGGACTTACACAAAGTCATACATTTTGATTTCTATGGAAAAAGAAAATAATTACATAAACCATCGCCGAATTATCCCATCATTTTGTCATGTCTATACATTTTATACTTATCAAATTTAAATTTGCCAAACCGATCTTTCTGTTACTTTTATAAAGTCAACGAGCAACTCTTTGATATCTAAAACATTGGGAGCTTATTACAAAACAAGATCTACAGTTAAACCAGGCTTAAAACTAGTAACAGTACACTAGTTTTAGACCTGTTTTAACTTTAGATATTTTTTTTGTTATGAGCCCCTTAGTAAGTTTTATTAATAATACTAAATATTTTAGTGTACAATTTGTGGTGCAGCTTATTTTATTTAAATTTATATAATATCCTTTATTGCAGACTCAACAAAAAAAAGAAACACATATACAAATCAAACAAGTACAAAGGTGGGCTTATCTTATATAGAGATCTCTTCCAGCCAACCCTAACGAGAGTGAGAATTTTGTATGTGGAATAAAAGTTATTACAATAGGACAAAAACATTATTATCGATTAAGGCGTTACTTGACTTGATTTATTGATGGTATAAAGTAAAAGTAAAGTAAAGTAAAAAAATATTTATTTCATAAACTATTATACAAAGTACTTGAAAACGTCATAATTAAAAAATGAAAAAAAAACAATCGTAAAATCTTCATTTGTCTGTGAAGCTATACAATGCAATATAATTAACATTAACAATATTCATGTTTTAAGTCGTTCATATTAGAATAGCCTGTATGAAACGGCAGTTTAATCCCAAGCATTTTTATCTGCCATATAGTCTTTGAAGACAGCTTGCGTTTTATTGTTAATTTAAATTTATTTAGGCTCAATTGCTGCATAATATAATAAGTCATTGACAATCAAATGATTGAGTGTATTTTGAACTCAACGAAAGCGTGTTAGTGTAAATGGTGGCAGATGAATCTTGGGCACAGGAAACTATACGATTCCAATAGTGTAAATACCTGCGACTTGAGTATTCAAGGCATTATCTCCAAATTAGTCAGGGTATATTACTGTAGTTCCCATAACAAGGTCTGAAACAATATCCAAAGTTATGTTAAGCTTACTAATTTCAGTACCTGTTTGTGTAACATTTGATATCAAGCGCTTACTGTGCTTTAAAGGCCACTGGTAAATGTCCAGTCAGGCGTGAAGACTGAGGACCTGTTGAATGGCTTGATAAAATATAACAACAACCTCTGCCTCTGTCTCCGGCAATCCTTCTTGCGAAGTACTTCTTAATTATTTATTTAGTACACACACAGAAATATATATACAGAAATACTAAAAAATTAAGAAACATTAGGTACAGGGCACAGCTTATTCCAAATAGAAATATTTTCCAGCTGGCCCGCGATAGGATAAGCTTAAGATAAAACAGGCTAGTCTGTGCGTTGTAATATAATAAACACAGAGAAAAAAAAATACAAAACACATATACTAACGAAGACAGATACAAACAAAATAATAATAACTATAGTAACATTAAGTGTAAACAAAGAACAAAAACCTAACAACGTGACAGAAAGTGAACTTTTAAATGTTTTTTAAAAGAAGCAACGCTGGGGCAATTCTGAACGGGCAAGGGCAAATAATATGACTGCATGCACTGAGAAGGAATATAAAAAGAAATTAGACTTGTGAGGAGGGAATTTTTATTTCTTACTTCTTTACTCTCTCATCTCGATTTGCCAGAAGAGGCTTTCAGTTCAATAGCATGACAAGAGCTAAGGCGGTGATATAACGAGTTGTCATATCTATTTCATACATACATATACTCACGCCTGTTTCAACCCACCCAAAGGGGTAGGCAGAGACATATTAATACGCCCACCTCGCCAATTATATAGTTGGTCCCACGTAATAGGTAGCGAGCCTATTGCCGCTTATCGGGCACAGTTATGTTCGCCAGAGCCTCGTTCGTTGATCGGCAGGTGCACCACTTGTCGGAAGAGGGAGCGGGATCCGCTCTCTCTCCGGCTACGCCGTTGGCGCAGCGGGCGGGCAAGAAGGGCCCGTCCAGCCGCGCCTGGGGGGTCTTAGGCGGCAGGGGCAGGGGGCCCCTTCCGTCTAGCTATAGACCCTCCCAGAAGTCGGCCAGTTACGCCACTTACGCCAGCATTTTTTTATCGACGATAAAAAAAAAAAGGTGCACCACTTGTAGGTGAGGTTGGCTTGGGCTCCTTGGGTCTTGTTAGGATTCCTATGCACCCTATCCCCACATCTATTACAATATGAAGAAATAAGGTGCTTTTTATATACATTTTTAAAAACAGAGAACTATAATGTGGCCGGGTTCACTTATCGATAATTAATTATTAAACTTGCCGTTATTAATCTATGCCCCTGTTGTTTTGGAAACATGTTATATTATCGGAACGGTTCAAGATATTTGAACATTGTAACTTATCTTTTGACCTCTAGTGAGATAAATTTGTGCCTAGTACTGTGACAAATATGAAGATCATTATCTATTAGAATTGTGCCATGACATTTGAAGTGCCTCAAGATGACTCAATGAAAAATTCCAGTATTCTTTATGTAATAATAATAATATATCAGATATACAGGAAATATCAGCGGATATTCCCTTGATATTTTACACAGAGATATGTAGTCACTACACAAATTTTGTTGTATGAGTATAAAAGGAGAGATCGATATACGTTACTACTACATATATGTTACAATAAATTAATAGTTATTTAAAAATCATCATCATCATCATTTCAGCCCATTAACGTCCCACTACTGAGCACGAGCCTCCTCTCACATATCAAGGTGCTAGGGTATTAGGTCATACTCCACCACGCTGACCCAGTGCGGATTGGCGGAGGCAGGTGTATGGCGTCCTGCCATTAGACTTTTTCAAGCCGCCCAGTTAGGCCTCTAACATGGCTTAACGACTATCACATTTAGTGGTAACCGGGACCAACGGCTTAGCGTGCCTTCCGAAGCACGGAAGCGCTCGATATCAAATGCCACACAAACGGTCACCCATCCAAGGACTGACCTCTGTAAACTCTGCTTTACTTCGGTGATCGTTTCCGACCACCGAGCACCGCAGAGCTACGAGCGCTTCATTTTAAAAATAACACCATTTATTTAGTTCCAAGATAAGTATCATTAAGAACTTGTGTTATGAATAATAAATAACGGAAATCTGTACTTATTTTTTTTTTTGTAAATACATATTTAATATATACAGGAAACTCCCATATATATGCTTATGCACACAAAAATATGTCCTGCGTGGCAATCGAACCCACGACCTTAGGAGCGGAGTGCAGGTATACTAACCTCCACGCCATATCGGTCGTCAATTAACTACAAGAATATTGTTATATTATGTTGCATTGTATAGCGTCACAGACAAATGAAGATTGTTACTAACCAATCGATAATTTAAAAGAGCATAGCCTGTGAGTTTCTTGCCAGTTCTTCTTACAGAGCGGTGGCTCGGAACTGGCACTTAGATTCGCTTGCACTTAAATGTTTTTTGTTTTTTTAAAT
Organism: Musotima nitidalis; assembly: GCA_949126915.1. NCBI lineage: Eukaryota > Metazoa > Arthropoda > Insecta > Lepidoptera > Crambidae > Musotima > Musotima nitidalis. The sequence goes on along the minus strand of OX421420.1, from coordinate 3,632,097 downwards.
TATTTGGTTGCAAGTGAATCTAAGCTTCGTGATTTTAGTATAGTTATATTTTATTTGTTTTTGTTATTTTTTTATAATTTTGACGTTTTCAAGTACTATGTAATAGTTTATGAAATAAAGTATTTTTGACTTTTGACTTTGACTTTACAGTTATAATAATAATTGTCAAACAATTAACTTTTATACAAAAGAAGATTGTTGATGTGCAACTATGAGATATAAAAGAAAAAAAATTAAAATCATTTATTTTCAAACCAAAGATTCATAGATTGTCAACAATTTAACTTATGGACAATGTTAGTGAGCATATTAGGATATTGTTTTAGTCAATCATTTGTAAATCAATCTAATACTATTTGTGGAGATTTGTAAATGACAATAGGATTAAGTATATATTGTAAACCAACTGGATATTAGAATGTAAATCTTCCTAGGAGAAAATAAATAAAATTGTGTACCTTGTAGACATTAAATACATAAAAAAACGTGGTAAAGCAAAGGGTATCGAAGTCAGACCTTTGATAAGTGACCGTTTGTGTGTACATACATACAAACTATCACGCCTGTTTCTCCGAAGGGGTAGGCAGAATATTTATAATTTACGCCCACATTTCGCCAATTATATTTTTGGTACCACGTAATAGGTGGCGAGCCTATTGTCGCTTACCGGGAAATTGTATGTTCGCCAAAGCCTCGTCGGTTGGTCGGCAGGTGCGCCACTTGTAGGTGAGGTTGGCTTGGGCTCTGCTAAAGAGTTCTTTGCCGCATGCGCCGGCATTGTCTGTTGGCATATTTCAAGATTTTTTTCTGCAATGTCGCGTTTGTGTGTGGCAGTTCATAACAAGCACTGCCATATTTACAAAGGCAAGTTAAGTTGTTGGTCCCACTTATGACTATGTGTAGTAACCGTTAAGCCAAGTAAGACGATCTATTGGGCTTGAACAATACTAAAAACAGGACTTTTCTCTTTTTTAAATCCATTGCACTAAAATCGTTCGAAAACTTCAATGAAACTTGCACGTTTTAAGATTAACAGTTTATCAGGTCCTTGTGGTTATCGATTCATAAACTTATAGATAATTTTTAATCTGCCTCTATGTGCATAATGAGATCACGGAACTCTGGGATAATGTATGCGCAAACAAAAGTGTATTTTATTACTTATCGCAATCGTTGTATAATAATATCATTTAGTTGCGTCTTTTGAGACCGACCACATAGTATGTGCATTTAAGCGTTTAGGGCTCGGATATACGACACACTTTTCTAAAGAAGAAATTTAAAATTATTATAATATTATTTTTAAACTCACACGTTATAATAACCACATCCAATAAAAGCTTAATAGTTGCCAATGCAGTTAAAAAAAATTGGAAGCGCTCCTTACCGTGGACTAAGCACAAGTCCACTCATGATGGCCTGCATAATGCCGTTTCACGCCCTGTAAAAAAATTCTTTGACGGCGCATGTGTTTTACGAATTATTCAGCAAGAATTATATGGCGATTATTTGACGCCTAAGAACTCCTAAGGTTCTAGGGTTCGATTTTCACACAGTACAAATCGTTGTGTTCATAAAAATTCTGGGCTGGGTGTTTTTCTATGTATATTTTGAATGTATTTACAAAAAAAAGTATTTATGTTTTTTTTTAAAGAGACACGTCATAATGACTACATCCTGCCTGATGGTAAGCAGTTGATGCAGTCCAAAAAAAGTTAAAGCGCTTCATACCGTGAAATAAGCACGGTACAAAGCGCACCCACTCATGACGGCTTGCTAAAATGTCGTTTCACGCCCCGCCTAAAATCCATTTTCCGCTTTTATCCGTTATTTAGTGTCCATTAAACAAGTTCTTATTGATACTTGTCTTGAAACAAAATTATTGGTGTATTTGTCAGAAATATTTATATATTAATTAATGAAATTTGTTTTATTAATTACACAAATACGAAATACTTAGAATTTTGGAAATTACGCTGGCCATTCACAGATTTTACAGGCCAAAGCGTCGCTCGGTCCTAAACAAACAGACATACAGACAAATAGATAGAATAAGTTTAAATAAAATGTTATGTTATTTTGAATAGTCAAATAAAAAAATAAAAAAAGATACAAAAATAGATAGATTCGTAAACCCTATAGCACTATATGTGAACCTCGGAATAAGAGCTCATTAACACATTAGCGATCTTAACCTTGGTAGGTGTAAGGTTTCATTTCATTTTAATTAACTGTTAACTGGCTTTGTTAAATTGTGGTGTAATGGATATGCCTAGATACTTGAAATAGGCACAAGGACAAGGAGTTATCTTTATTAAGATGTGAGAAAATTCCTATCACCAGCGAATCCAGAAATTCCGTAACGAAAAAACCTAAACCCCCCCCCCCTCCACTCCGACCGGCACAGCGGTGATACTTTTTAGTTTTTCCATCTATCGATAAATAGCGGAACTTTTAATGGCTTTTTGAAATATCACGCTTGTCTCTTTAGTTCAGCAACCCGTCTTTAGGTGGCATTGGTTGTATTGGCGTTACTGCACATCCGTAATCCCATTCTTCGCCCTGCAATCTAGTGACTCATGCCTGCTTAGAGTTTCAAGTTTTGCTTAGAAACAATACTGCATAAATAAAATGAATAAATAATTATTATTGCATAAGTTGATAAAAAATGCTATGCAATAGCTTTACCGCGGTATTCTCCGAGTTTATTCTTTATACCATTAGTAAAGTCTTGGATTTAATTTTATCATATTGGGGTGTATAGGGTGCCAACCTCACTTGCAAGTGGTGCACCGGCCGATTAATGAACGAGGCGCTTGCAAACATGAAAGTTTCCGGTAAGCCGCAATAGGCTCGCCACCTATTATGTGGGATCGACTATATAATTGGCTAAGTGTGGGCGTATAATATGCCTCTGCCTACCTCTTCGGGAAAACTGACTTGAATGTATGTATGTAATTTAATTATATTTTTATACGTAATTTCGCCACAAACCGGTAAAGGTATTAGACGATGGTCCACAGATGTATGTATACCATAGATCAGACGGCATGGTTAAACCAGTAAGCAGACCCTGGGCAAGTTTAAGTCTAGGGCAACCGGGATAATGCTAGGATATGATAAAGTTTTTATTAATCCATATAATAATATGAAGCGCTCGTAGCTCCGCGGTGCTCGGTGATCGGAAACGATCACCGAAGTAAAGCAGAGTTTACAAAGGTCAGTCCTGATTATATGTATGTAGTATGTCTTTTGGTATAAGTTATTTCGGTAAATTATTTGGTAATTACTTGTTACAGATAATTAATTGGTAAATATTTGTATAGGATAAATTATACCATTTATATGGTGGTAACAAACAAAGCAGGAATGAAACCCATGATACACAAGGTCTCTGATTATGTCAGAGGAAAAATTAGCTGGTGGGAACGTAAAGTTCACACAATTAATTAAAAAAAAAGGTCAGTCCTGGGATGGGTGACCGTTTGTGTGGCATTTGATATCGAGCGCTTCCGTGCTTCGGAAGGCACGTTAAGCCGTTGGTCCCGGTTATCGCTAAATGTGGTAGTCGTTAAGCCAGTGCAGCCCTCGTATAAAGTAAGAAAAAAATCTTTTGTAAATAATCATATATTGATGTCTCAGTAAAGGAATGAAGTGACATTTATTAATTCTGCTAGATATAGGCACGTTATATAGTTGACATTAACATAAAATGATGAGCCCACAAATTGGGCAGGTCACGGTGTCTTCGCTCGCGTGTCCATTCGGGGCGGGGAGTGCCTCCTTGACCCGTACGCAGGGAATGTTTTAGGTAGGCTTAACCGTAACGATTATCGCAATAAGTATTTATTTTTTGAAGTAATTGGATAAGTAATATCTAAAAATGCATGAAAGTGTAAAAGGTAAGCGGCTTAATTTTTATTTTATTATTTGTAAGTCGTCAAACAAAATGAGGACCTCATAAATTGGGCAGGTCAAGATGTCTTCTTTCACGCGACCATTCGGCGCCGGGAGTGCCCCGCCTTGACCCACACTACTGTTAGCACGCAGGGAATGTTTTATTCTGTCTCTGAATTAGAAGTCTACGGGTCTCTCTACTGGGCTTTCATCGCACATCACATCACAATATTACTAAAGTATGTTATTAAAAAAGAATCTGAAAAATAGTTTAGAAAAAATCATGATTATTTCAAAAAATTTTAAGACTCATATTTTTATTCCAAATCACTCTTCCAAATGACTAGGTACTCTTTTATTCAGTCGTTAATAAATACTATATATTTTTTTCTATCACCCATAGAACGATAAATAAATAATTCGTCCGTGTTATCGGTTTGAACGATTTCGAGTGTAAATAGTGCAATCATTTTCAATCAAGTCAAAGTCTTTTCGATTTACTCAACGTTAACATGACACGTGTCCCATCACTACACTTACGACCTTAGAAAGTGCTTTATATTTTATGCAGAGACTTAAAGATCCCTTCTAGGAATGGCATGGTTAAGTTTTTACAAAAACAAATTGGCCTAAATCTCAATTCGAAATGCTACTTGCGTGGTCGTATTTTATTTAAAATAAGTTGTGGAATATTGTGGGTATTCTTATCTTAATCTTGACATATGAAAGAAGATTAGTATGAAAGCGGTACCCTATTAAAAGAAAGTTATTATTATTATTAATGAATATAATTAGTAAAATGTGGGCGTATAATGAGCCTTTGCGATGTATAAATGTATGTCTCAAATCTAGGGTCCAGGAACGTCTCGTGCTTCGAATTCCTGGGACATTTAGTAAACTTCGAAGTCCCGAGACAATCTCACGCTTACCAGGCAAGTCTTAATCGTCTCTCTCATTTAAATAAAAAAGGGCCAATCTAGTGCGATTTGGAATCGCGCACCGACGAATTCGTACAAAGTTCGTTAAAATTCGTGAAAAGCTATTGTCTCCATACCTACACGACAGATCGCGATTCATTTTTCTGCTGCAAAAAAGTTTGTACACCAAAAAAATTTTTGGGCTAGATCAATAAATTACCATGTTCCGGAAATTATTTTTACTTTTTTGCTGTAATTCTTAATTGCCAAACTTCATTTTTCCAGGTCAATGGGAAGTTCCCTGTAATATCTTCTATATGCGTTTATCTATAAGCTTGATGTTTTTTGATAGCTTTAACAAAACAAGGACATTAGTATTAGATGGTAATTTTAACTTCACACCACGGAACTTCAAAAATGTGATTCCGAACTTTCTTAAAGGCGATTGACCAGCTTGAAAAGATATATGTAACAAAAGGAAGATCGTCTTAACGAGGGGACAACTCAGAGCGGACGATGACGATTATATCAACTGCTCCATTGTCGCGCGGGTCACAGCCCACATTTGACACAGATACCAACGCACTCGCTGAACTTTACTATCTATACATCTTCACGGATAAATAAAATTGGTGAGTCTGTTTATAATGTTAAAACAACCGCAATTTCCTAAACATAGTCCGCACCAACGGTGCTATAATGTCACTTATGCAATTTCGTCAAAATTGATCTGATTATGAGAAAAAATGTTTATGTACCATATTGTAAGATGTTTCGTTATACTTTGAAATGAAGTCTGAAATAGAGGCTTAAATTTAACTTGGTAATTTTTTAAATTAAGAAGAGCTATATTTTATACCAGGATATTTAAATTTTAAAACGCTTTTCCTGGAAAATTACATTATTTGCAGAAGTGACTGTTTCGCACCGGATGTGCGTTTACATTCACTCCGGTTTCCCCGAAGAGGTAGGCAGAGGCATATTATACGCCCACACTTCGCCAATTATATAGTTGGTCCCACGTATTAGGTGGCGAGTCTTTTGCCGCTAAGCGCAAGGGTATATAGGAACTATTTTTTACGTTGGTAAAAAAATGCATTTACGTACTGTGGGACCAATAAGGGGTGTGGTACTCACCACCGGCAGAAACGATCACCAGCAGTAATACCCACTGGCTGTTTTTACCATTTTCTTATGAAAACTATTTTTGACTGTTTCTGCATTTGACCATTTCCCTGTATGTACGAGTGAACATAAATAAAATGTATATGAACAAAAGGAAGCACATTAGCTTTCATTCTCCATTTTAAAGCAAAAGTTCTTACATGTAGAATATTTTTTAAAAAATCTGGTTTTTCCTTTTTTTTTTTACATTTTGTCCTTGCCTTGAAGACCTATTTTGGTATGAAATTTTGTATATTTGGTCCTATCATATAATGTAACATCAAATAAACTTGACTTAACTTAAATTGGTATCAAATAAGTCTTCAAGGCCCTTCATGAGCATAGCAATATACAAGTACCTAATGCGTTCTGCAATCAAATATTACTCGGTTGTAATGATGAGAGGTGAAAAAAATAAATAAAAGACCAGCAATTTTTTTTGATATGGTGTTAGATTGGTTTCTTCTTCTTTCTAGTAACTCACGTTTTTTCGAGTTAAAGTACTTTAAATTACTTCGGAGTTATTTATACACATTGTAAAGTAGGTTTGGAAATGAATAATTGAAGTATGGATTACTAGAACATTGCCTGTTCTGAAAAACAAAATTTTAATTTAAACGAAAGCAATAAAGCAGGGCTGTGTGGTACCAGCCTACCATAGTACCGCACCGTCTTATACCACGGGGAGTCATAAGTGTTGACGAAGAGGATTCCTTACTGGAGGAGGACTGCTTACTGGATTGGACTGCGATCACTAACCCGCCTGCCCAGCGTGGTGATTGTGGGCAAATATCCCCAATAGAATGTAATCTATTGGCAGGCTTTATAAGGCTGTTTATAATAAATAAAGCAACAAGGTCGGCAAGCATCGCCCACATTTTCAATAAGAACAAGTTAGACTATACTCATATTGTGTTATACATACAGGGTTTGTCAACAATTTGCCCGAAACAAGAGTAATATCACTTTCATATTATAATATGAGCATATTAAAGTAATAACTCAACAAATATTTATACATTCGACGATCGATCGCGTTGAGGTTGAGTATTATCTGCACTCCTTTCCTGAGGACGTTTGTTTGATTTTTACATACATACATACAATCACGCCTGGTTTCCCAAAGGGGTAGGCAGAGGCTTACTATACGCCCACACTTTGCCATTTATATTGTTGGTCCCACGTAAAAGGGGGCGAGCCTATTGCCGCTTTTTGAGCACTTTTACGTTCGCCTCGTACGTTGATATAGACACCCATATAAATTATTATTATTACATAAAATTATCATTTCTACATTCCAAAAACTAAATATTGACATGTTTACCCTGAAAGTAGTCCTTCATTGAATAGATTATGAATCATTATGGGCTTTAAAATAAGGTTAGCTTAATCCTTATGGGTTCAGTCATACAACTTTTTCTAAAAAGAAAGTCAAAGTCAAAACACTTTTTATTTCATAAACTATTACATAGTACTTGAAAACGTCAAAATTATAAAAAAATAACAAAAACAAATAAAATATAATTATACTAAAATCACGAAGCTTAGATTCACTTGCAACCAAACAATTTAAAAAAACAAAAAATATTTAAGTGTAAGTGAATCTAAGTGCCAGTTCCGAGCCACCGCTCTGTAAGAAGACTTTTATTTACTAATTGAGAAAATTGAAATAACAATTTTGAATTTAAATTCATGTCTTTAAAATCCAATATCAAACATAGCCTTTAACTGGACTTTACATATACCACTTACATTAATAATCGGGACCAACAGCTTCGTATACTAATCCCACACAGACGGTTACTGATCCAAGGTCCGACCTCTATGAACTCAGTTTAACCTCCAGGATCACTACCAACTATCTTTGGTCCCACCCAGTTTCAAATGGAAGTAGTTATGCAAAAGGTCAATAAAAGTAATTTCTTGATAATGACCTCTATAAACTCAGTTTAACCTCCAGGATCACTACCAACTATCTTTGATCCCACCCAGTTTCAAATGGAAGTAGTTATGCAAAAGATACCCAGCCAATAAAAGTAATATCTTGCTATATCCGTTTTATATATTTTCATTATCGTCCTAGAATTTTTCCGGTTGTACCCCAAACTTACGCGGGCTACTGACTGACTGAATTTCAGTTCTTATACGCAGATACTACTTCTGCAACCCAGTTTCATACACTGTAGGCTATTCAAAAAATGTATCCTCATTCATTACAGAAATATTTTGTAAACATAAATGCGCATGTAAATTGTTTTGATCTGAGTATTTCCTATAAATTATACGTATAGTTATAAAAAAATTCCCATACTTAACTTTTACTCACCCATAGAGCAAGCTATGATTAGTTTTGGGCTGAAAGTGCTGAATGAGATGGTCAATAGTATCTATACTCATATTTAAAATATTCCGAAATTAATCAAGTGATAGATTGAAAAAAATACCTATGATAATAGTAAGATGCCCTGTGTAAGAGCGAAACACGTGTCGTGTTGAATTGTTTCACGATTTTTCGGGAAATAATACCTGCTCGGGAATTGGTACAAAGATATTTTTAATTCATCGCTTGCTTACAATGGATTTCCGCTAAGAAACACCTGAATCAATAAATTATTCTACATTTTTTTTTCCTTAACTAAATTTATGTTGATTCCCTTTTGCATAACAACTGTCAAGCATAGCCCACAGTAGTACATAGTCCCCGTAGTCTAGTAAAAGTATTACTTCAGAAAAGCATATTCTATGAAACTATAAAATTTACGTGGAAGATCATAATTCACAATAATACCTGTGTCCTTTTTCTAAATTTGTTTACGTTTTTGAATAAATTAAGATAAAAAATCCACCGGTTTTACAAATAAAAACTCTAAATTACACCTGTTATAGAAATTTCAACAACGCCTTTTCTTCCGTGATAGCACCAAAGAATATTTAACTTGCTTCATCAGGCTTATAAAGTCCAATGCTGAACATTGACCTCTAATAGATTACATTCTGACCAAATATAATTAACACGATGGGCAGGCGGTATGCTGTTTGCAGTTCAAGCCAGTACGCAGAATGACGCTGCTGCCTATCATCTGGTAGAAATTCTCTTCAGCGACTCTTGCGACACCTCGCAAAATGAGACGGGGTAGCACTATTCTAAGCCAGTACCACAAAGCACAGTTGAATTGTTTTCAAATGGAGAATTAAAATAACACTAGCTATGCATTACGGACGAATCCATAAAAACGAGGAATCCTATATCATCATATCCTAGCATTATCCCGGTTGCCCTAGACTTAAGCTTAGGGCCCAGGGTCTGCTAACTGGTTCCACCAGATTTAACTGAATATCAATTATTACTTAGAGCGACTGCCTCCGCAACCCAGAGGAAAACATCATTCTATGGTTAAACCAGCTGTCAATCTGTTAGAAGGCACTGACTTCCTAATAACGACTGCCATAGATGTTCATCACAGCCGGGACCAACGGCTTAACGTGATTTCCGAGGCACGGAGCAAGCGATAATTACGCACATAACTTCGAAAAGTCATAGGTGCGCCACCAGGGTTTGAACCCGAGACCCTCTGAATTTAAACGATAGGGGTCTCGCCACTGGAGGAAATCTATATGTGTTCCGTTCCTATATTCTTACATATGAAACCTTTAAAAACTAAACGGCAGACAAATTCAGACAATTGCCGGTAGGAGTGTTAACTCGGATCGTATATCATTTAAAATGAAGTCTCCAGCGCATTGAGTTTATTGTTTTAATTAAAACGACAATGAGATCCCACGCGGCCGTTGATCACGCGCTGCGAGTTTGAATATAATACCCAGTTGCCAAACGCGACTTGCCCTAGTAAACAATCCTACTAATCAAAAAGCGCACCCACTGTGCGTAAACATTATATATGACAATAAGCAATCCATACTCCCATGCATGTTAGAGGCCTCATGGGCGGCTTGAAAAATTCTAACAGCAGGACGCCATACACCTGCCTCCGCCAATCCGCACTGGGTCAGCGTGGTGGAGTATGACCCAATACCCTCGCACCTTGATATGTGTGAGGAGGCTCGTGCTCAGTAGTGGGACGTTAATGGGCTGTAAAGAAAGAAGAAGAAATGCATACTCCCTAAGTTTAGGAGCCAAATCATAATTCCAAAATGCAGTAATTTAGTTCCATCATCTGGTCTGACGAAGCTTCGTAGCGCTCGAAGCATACTCGCATAGAAATGAGTCTGACTCCGAGATAGGGTTTAGTGTCTAGCAGTCCTCCTGCTGTCGTCTGCCACTTAAAGTATTTTGACATCTTGCAGGACTGTTTGAAAGGGTTACCGCGGCCCCGAGACTTATAATGGATGATTTTTAGTCAAAGTCCGCTCCTCTCCACCCACAGCGGGATTATTATCTTTCATTGAATAAAATAATGGTATATTAAAAATAATAAATCAGCATTGTTAATGGCGGCTTGCAAAACAGTTCTTAATTTAAATTAAGCAAAATTTTTTTTTTAATGTCATTTCATATCAGTCATTGCTTAAATGTGAGAGGGACAGAATGATGTTTTAAATAGATTTAGCTCTAATCATGATTAGTGTCCGTTGTGCATGACGGGTTCAGTCCACTTTTGGGTATCGTGATCTTAGCCACAAGACATCAACAGACGAACACAGGCCTATCCAATTGCTTTCAACTTCGATTGATCTAGAGTTCTCCTTCATACACCAACTTCCCAAGACTTCACGGTGGTACGCCGTTCTCTACTATGTTAGCATGTTTTGTCAACTTTAAATTTCTAAAGTTCTTTGAGCTGTGTGCTCGCTCACTTCAGTTTGCATATCCTACTCGCTATGTAGGTTACTGCAGGACAAAAGGACTTTCCTAATAAACCCCTCTGTACACAGTCAACGGCCTCGATCAACTGCTTTTGCTAGCCACCTTTAAAAAAATTATGCTATAATAGCTAAATTATATACCTAATACAATTTCAGAAGCGAGGAATAACAAAGCAATAGATATCAATGAAGTAAATAAACGATGACTGCCCATAAAACCAAAGGAGGCAAATGTCACAGGCCCAAATGTAACCAATTGGGAGCTATTTCTGGTGGGAGCGGTCAATAAATAGGTTATGAGTGTAGGTTGTTTACCGTTGTTCATATTATTTATAATATTGTTGTGTGTAGTAATATTTTTGTTTTGTATTTACAGAATTATTGTAGATATAAAAAATGATATGAAAAAAAATTGTGGGTACTTACTAAAGACCGGCGTCCACTGCCAATGTCGAGCAACTTTTTTGGAGTCAGTTCTTGGATAAAGACTGTTCGCGTGGCTTTAGATATCGAGCGCTACCGTATTTCTAAGGCCGTCAATTTGCACTGGGTCCACGCGGTGAAGTATTAATATATGTCTTTCTTCCATAGTTTGATGAGAGGTGCACTATAATAGGACATCAAAGGATATAATAAATATGTAATTAGCTCCTAATTTTGTCCATAGCTCAACCCCCACGTGAACGACTTTCAAAGACGGTACGTGAGTGAAGTCAGGCGCTGCAGTGAGATGGAGAGGAAGCTTCGCTGGGTGAACAGTGAGCTACCAGAGCCACCTCCTCCCCCAAAGCCTGGGCCCAGAACCTTTACTCCAAGGGAGATTAATATACTAGAGGTAATATTATGTCTTAAATTTAATTTTACTTTGTAGTACATGGGGTGGTATTTATCCTGTTATCAAAATTAATAAACTGCCTGCCTAACCTTTATCTCAGCCCCAATTTTTACATTAGAAGCTTAATCTGTGTTTTTGATAAATAATCAAGCATATATTAAAAAGAAGAATCAGTTTAATAGCTAAGTGCTAGAAATTGTAAATGTAACCATAAAAACCGCTTATTAGATGCTTATGGTGTTTTTGGTCTGGTTTTAGATAAAAATGCGTTATTAATATAAACTAAATCCAAACAGACGAAGCCACGAGTAGCAAGTGATATACTCGTAACACTTAACGTGCGTTTCGAACCACGAAAAAGCTCGTTGTCAAAGGCACAGATACAGTTACCCATAGAACGGCAGATCTCTGTGAACTTAGCTGACATTCTGTGATATTTTCCGATGACTTAGAACCGTGGAGCTAAGAGCGCTTCTAAATTTGGGTGCCCACGTATGAACGCTTTAAAATTTTGAACAGCTAATCTTTTTTCCCAGGAAAGAATTGACTACATTGAATCAGAAATACAAGAGATAACGAAGAACGCACAAAATTTGAAGACAGATTACTTATCTCTGATAGAACTGAAGATACTCATAGAGAAAACGCAGACCTTCTTCCAAGACCACAGCGCCCATAGGAAGATATCAGCTTCGGTGCAGATTTACAACACAGAGACAGTAGGCCACCTCGGGTTTATAGCTGGAGTGGTGGCCACGGCAAGGGTACCGTCGTTTGAGAAAATGCTCTGGAGAATCTCACATGGGAACATATTCTTCAAGCAGGCACAGATTGACCAGCCTTTGAAAGATCCAGTGACTGTAAGTCTCACTCAATTTAATTTTGTTTTTTGTGGCGGGATGACTGTATAGAAGACAGGGAACTATAGGATTTAAACTGTATTTGACAACCGGTATTCCTCATCTTGATCGGTATACTTGCTTTCTTGATCTATCAAGGCAGCAAGAAATCATTCAAATGTACTGCCTTACTCCGATAGGGGTAGGAAGAGATCACTTCCTTCCACTTGCTACAATTGTAGCACTCACTTTTAGCTTAATTCACATTCATTATTCATCTCATACACTCCCGTCGGTTTATATTACTTTTGACCTGCCTTTCTCCAAAGCCTTCTGGACTATTCTAAATGATAGTAGTAAAATTAAAAAAAAATATTATTGTGTTAAGTTTTGGATTTGCCCAAAGTGGAAAATAAAATAAAATATACTTTATTGTCTTTAAGATCAACATGATCATTTAGATTCGTCAAAATCATGTGTGGTGTGCGTCAAAATCGTGGTATCATGATGTACTGGTTTCAAATATATTGTAAGATCTTATTAACACATTAATGAATGCAATCAACAATTCTACTTTGACTTGTTCATAAAAAACCCTCGCAGTATTTCCATTCACACTTCCATCTTAAATTTATCTGCTATCATTTTTGGGATGCAAAAAGTAGTGTCCTGTAGTTAGCAAATTGAATATATTTTTTTGATACGTTAAACACGTATTATAAATTGACAGTTTCTATGTCTAATAGGGCCTTGGTGGTCTATTATAATAGCTTTTCACTGAAAAAGACCTCAAAACCTTCAAATTTGGGAACTGATCAAGAGTTCTTACGACTGAACTCATATAGAAACCACCACGTCAGCAAGCCTTCTGACCTTTACCGGCCAAGTGAACTAAAGTCGGGAGGACGTTACCTAAATATTATGCGGCAAATGTCGAAACTAAAATAGATGTCCGTCATAGTAGAAACAAAGAAGTATGTATTTTATTTTAATAATGGCTATGTGCGTTTAGTACATTTAGCCAGTGTCAAGTAAGAGATATATTAATAACATATAAATCATAGTAAATAAGAATGAGTTGTAATAAAGATGATATATGGTAAATGAGATGCCCTCCCCATAAACCCCTTGAGTCCTCAGTAAAGATGTGGGACTATACTGAGATCTCACATAGACTTCTTGAGAGAATTTGAAAAGTGATGTTGCACTGTTTTGTTTCATTTACCAACACTCATGTACGTTCACAATCACTTAACGGTTAATAATCCACTGTTATTACACATTAATGTTCGAAATATCACAAATTTTAGAAAATCAAAACTGCAGTCATGACGCGTCACTTTCCCGCCAAGAAGTCTAAAACATACTAAAACAGACACACCTCATAGTAGAAAAAATATGTTCGTTATTTTTATACTTATGCGGAGTCAGTCCGAAATCCAGGTCCATTTGGTGTACCGGGCATACGCCGAGACACCCATTGCCTACACGGAACATATGGAAATAAAAGTTATTTTTTCATTTTGAAAATGGTGTAATTTTTTTGTGCGTGGCAAAGCTCTTTTTATTATATAAATATTTATCGTACATACGAATCGAACACGATTTCTATAGGAGCGCGTATTATTCTACTAGAATGCGTCCTATTTATCGCTGCTAACGGGACGACAATCATGACGACGCTGCGGTTTATAATACCGCCCGCGCATATCGAGCCCTTACCGCCAGTTTGTCGTAAGCGACAATTGCTAACTTTTACAGAAGATTTTTCTTTAATTTTTTTTATTATTATTAATCCTTTATTGCGCAAAAAAATATAATCACATTACAAAAATCGTATGTAAAAACAAAAGAACAAAGATCCAAAAGCGCAATAAAGGATTAATAATAAAAAAAAATTAAAGAAAAATCTTCTGTAAAAGTTAGCAATTGTCGCTTACGACAAACTGGCGGTAAGGGCTCGATATGCTCCGCGACAATGAGTATTAATTTGTGATTAAATAAACAAAAAGCGACAACCCTACGTGTTTAGGCTATTATCACTCTCTCGGGGCTCGACTTGGCCTACTTATTTGATTCTACTATGATTACGTCCACGCGTGATGGTTCCTAGCGTAGGGCAGGCACGCCTTCGCAATTTATATAAAGCTCACTTTATCATATTAAATGAGAATATCAAGGCTTCATAAAAGTAAATTGCGATCAAATATAAAAGCATTGTTTTGTGCTAGGTTACGTAATAAATATGATTGGATATCTTACACAGCGCTTTTCGTCCTAAACTAGACAGAGGTTGTGCTATCTGTTATAGATAACAGATAAAAATACAAAAATATTTTTTACCTATGCCAATCCGGATTGGGTCCATATGACCCAATATCTAAATTTATCCCGTACAACTATGTAGTTTTCAACTGCTAGGGTTGGCTGGTAGAGATCTCTTCTAGGGATAAGCCCACTTATGTACATATTATTTTATATACCTCATATACTTAAATTTATGTTGTGCAATAAAGGATTATTACAAGGGTAAACAACCAGACCAAGACAAATATTAGCATTCATACTCATCATAAATAATAATTATTATAATTAATAAATAAATATTTCTGACTCTTACACCAATTATTTAGTTCCAAGATAAGTATCATTAAGAACTTGTGTTATGGATACTAAATAACGGATAAACATACATAAATACTTTTTTTTAAAATGTAAATACATACTTAATATACATAGGAAAACACCCAGACCACAACAAATATTCATATTTATACACACAAATATTTGTCCTGTGTAGGAATCGAACCCACGACCTCAGGAGTAGAGTGCGGGTATACTCGCCACCACGCCATACCGGTCGTCAAAGGAACTCATAAAGGAAAAGATAGGATTAAGAATGAAGTGATAAGGGTCGAAGCTGGTGTAAAAGAAGACATAGTGACAAGAATTGAGAAAGGTATGCTTAGATGGTTTGGTCATGTTGAGAGGATGAATAAAAGTAGACTAACGAAAGTGATTTATGATGGACAAGTGATTGGAAGTGTTGGGAGGGGAAGACCACGTAAGACCTTCCTAACCAAATTCAGAAAATTTTGGAGAAAGGGCAGGTGTAAAGTAAACTAAACCGACGGGCGTGTCTGAGGAGGTTAATGAGTGTGAATATATCTGCCTACTCTTAAGGGAAAGAGGCGTGACATTGTGTATGTATTTAAACCCATAAAGATTTGTCCTTCTTATATCTCAGGTAAGTTCGTGATAGAAAAGCCGTGCTCAGTAGTAGGACGTTACTGGGCTGAGTTTATAAATATATATGCTAAAAAACACCTTTGTTCTTATACTACCCACCTTTTACTGTTAATCATAAATAATATTTAGCGTCATTCATAAATCTACATGCAAACCCCACTTTGATGTTCCCAAAACAATAAAATTCTACAAGTGCATTTATTGTTAAAGCTAAACGTTTGACGTCTGACGTAACGAGAGAGCTGCGCGCAATGCAATGAGTAAAGAATCCTTTTGAAAGAAGAAGGGTTTCTAAGTCAGTGGCGCAATGCAAGTGGTGCAACAACAAAAGCATTATAATATTTCAAGGAGAACTATGCAAGTGTGTGTCGTGTTAACGCCCCACTACTGAGCACAAGCCTGACCTCACGAACTTAGGAGAGAGGGTATATTAGTAAAAACAGTATCAAAAATTGGCCCAGGAGATTCAAATAGGTTTCTTATTCTGGAGAAATTTGGTTTTAATTTTGGTGTAGACAAAGAAGCACATCCCAACCGTACAACGGTAATGGATTAAGATTTTTTTAAATTACAAGATTTTGTAATTGATTGCTTTTTCAAACATTTTTTGGAAAACAACATTAAAATTTTCGTTTCTAAACTTTTTCTGGAAATTCATTTATCAGCCCTTATGTGAGTCTAGCAAGATAATGCAAATTCAAAATAGTGCAAAAGAAATCACCGACTTATATTCCTGATGAAAGTTATTATGGATTATGTATGACATGCAGGCCTTAATTATGGGGTGCGGTGTACAAGTAATAAACAGGCCACACTGCACGATTCCTACTATTATCCTATTATTTAATATTATCCTACTTCTTGTAGTGTGTCTTTTAATTTTAAAAATACTGAGGTTACACCCTTATTTAATACTACATAAATGTTATATTTCAGCAAAGATACAAAAAAAAACAATTCTACATGTAAATCATTCCAACGAATCACTGTTTCTATTGTTGTAATCAGTATAACAATCCACATAGTAGTTTTAGAGAATAACGCTTTCAGACAGTCAAAGGAGAGTGGTTGAACTTTTTATAATTGTAATGAAGTGCCACAGTGGCCTTTCTAAGCCCCCTGAAAGGACGTGGCCAGGTCGGTCGTTTACCTCGAGATTTTTATTGATTTTCTTAGTTCTAACCCACCTTAGTTGTTAAAGACTTTCGACCCTCCCACAGTAGTGCACGACCTGAGCCAATTCTTCAAATACCTGCATTTCTAATGACGGCCATGACTGATTTGCGGTATTGATTTCATTGTTTATTTGGGGGCCTTTCCGAGGCCTCAGTTTCTTATACCTATAATATACACGCACCCATGTAAATTGGAAATACCCGGCTGCGTAGCGACGTCGTTTACAATTTGGGTCACGGTAGGGAGGATTGCTTTCATTCATAATTTTTTATTGTTTTACTTCATATCTCTGTCTCTCTCTAAACTCACTCAAAAGTAAGTAGCAGTCAAGTTGTAGCAATAAGCAGTAAAAGTATAATGATATTGTTTTTTCAGTACAACTATTACTATTGTGCAAAACATATAATCAAGACTTAGATTTTTGTATAAATGCACTCTTTTTATATCTTTCTCACATTTTGACCAAGACATATACTCGTTACCTATATAATTCCCACACAGGATATATCTTTGGAGAATGAAAATGAATTTGTTCATGTCTGTTGTGTATTAAGTATGCATGTACAAAAAAAAAGTTCATCCGTTAATTAGTATTCGTAAAACAAGTTCTTAATGATACTTATCTTCGCACCATAGAAATATAACATTAGATTTATATGCCTGGAATGAAATAAATGTTGAGAAGTTTATATAATTTATACATACATTCAATCATGCCTGTTTCCCCAAAGGCAGGCAGAGGCATATAATTTACGCTCACATTTTGCCAGTTATATTTTTGGCACCACATAATATGGTTATTGTCGCTTACCGTGGAACTTTTATGTTCGCCAGAGCCTTGTGTGTTGATCGGCACCACTTGCAGGTGAGATTGGCTTGGGCTCCTAAGATGTTGACAGGATCCTTTAGCACATTTCATATAATTTATAGTTTACGTTATTATAGTTTATAAAATTTTGCCGGGTCAGCTAGTTTATTTTAATATTGTCTAAATTTCCTTCTTAGGGTCACGACCTCCTCAAGACGGTGTTTGTGGTATTTTTCCACGGCGAGCAGATCAAGTTGCGAGTGAAGAAAGTCTGCCACGGATTCCAAGCTACGCTGTACCCATGCCCAGCCACCTTCAAGGAACAGCAGGACATGATGGCGGGCGTCGAGACAAGGATCCAAGACCTGGAGATGGTATGGATATGAAGACACAGACGCTAGTGACGTTATTAAAGACAAATAACTGACTGGATCACAAACTGAAAATTGGTCACAAATCATTTTGTATCACGTTTTCCTTCATGACATCACAAATTTTGTAAGCACAAACTTTTGAGATGTATCACTTTCCAAATTAATAAAAACAGTATCAAAATTGGCCCAGAAGTTTTTAAATAAGACACCATATTATCATCTTATTTGATAAATTCTATAAAATTATACGATATGACATTAAGATATGACCATCATCCATGTTTGCAAGATAAAACCTGGTCCCAACTGTAAATTAATATGTGGTCTATTGGTCTGCGTAATAGCCAGGTTTTTGTCGTCAATCGTCTCGAAAATCATAATAATGTAGCGTAAAATATAACCCAATTTCTTTCTCATTATTCGCTTATAACATTTCTGGAACCTTATTTCCCATCCCTTGTAAAATAATCGTCTCCAACCATACTATTTCTCGTCAGGTACTAGAACAAACAGAGCAGCACAGACGGTTGGTTCTAGCAAACATAGCCAGAGACATCAGCACCTGGTTGGTAGTGGTGAAGAAGGAGAAGGCCATTTACCACACGATGAACATGTTCAGCATGGACATTGTGAAGAAATGCCTGATTGCCGAGTGCTGGGTGCCTAGGAGAGACTTACCGATACTTCAGAGAGCGTTGGATGACGGGGTGGTAAGGTTTTTATACTAAAATTAGCTATAATTGCTCGTGGCTTTGCCCATAGATAAAGAATTCTAGACAAAAATTCTAAGCGCTAACATATGTTTACGCTAATCGTTTCAGAAAACAAGTGGTAGTCCTATACCCTCGATTCTGAACCAAGTCCCCACCAGAGAGACACCGCCTACCTTCAACAGAACCAACAAGTTTACAAAGGGCTTCCAAAATTTGATTGATTCCTATGGAATCGCCAGCTATAGAGAGGTTAACCCAGGTAACAACAATTTATTTTAGTGTAAATTTATTTAACAAAATTAATAAGCAGTTAATACACTGGACAGCAAATAAACCGGGCCACCCGCTACCTTGGAACTCTGATTCGATTTTCTCAAAAAGTATAAGCCTCACACCTGTCAAACTTACACCTACAAAAAGTGCGTATAATACTCTCTGACGTCGATCACTTCCTTGTAGACTCACCCTGGTCTCATCAGTAAAGAGTACATTGCCCCACTGCTCTAACATCCAATCCCTATGCTCTCGAGCAAATTCAAGTCGTGCTCCACCGTAGGCTACAGTTAATTTTGGGCCTGTAGCAGCTCTCTTTGGAGCCAGATTTCGTTCAGCAAGTCTCCTTCTAGCGGTATCTGAACTTATGACCACTTGGCGTTCGTCACGCAGACTTCGTTGGACTTCAACTGCATTGAGGCGGCGATTTCGCAAAACAGTAAGATGGATATAATGATCATCTGCTGCTGATGTAGCCCTAGGTCTGCCCGTACTTGGTCGGCGATCGAATGCTCTAGTCTCTAAGTATCGTCTGTAAGCCCGTTGTACCGAAGATCTGCTGATTCGAAGTCTCCGAGCAACTTCACGTTGCGAAACGCTTGAGCTGCTTCTTGAGGCGTCGTATCCATTATTGACCATAGAAAATAGCAAAAATACACGCGTCTGGAGCAAATAATGGATGGCAACTAAAGAAATCATAAGAAAAATCCAACTATCCTCATTTAGAAAAAAAGAACGCTAATCGCAAACTCTAGTCAAAACAGAGCAAATCGTTGGTATTGTGTTTGTTGCTTGATTACAATGTGAATTAGGGTACTTTGGATAAATTTGTGGTCTTTTCTCAAACAACATGAAACGCACTTTTTGTGGGTGTAAGTTTGATAGTTGTGAAGTTTATACTTTTTGAGAAAATCGAATCAGAGTTCCAAGGTAGCGGGTGGCCCGGTTTATTTGCTGTCCAGTGTATAAACATACCAATTGTAAAAGGAACAATTTATTCGATAGCTCTTGTTTATTCTAACAGAGGACAAGATAAAGAAGTATTTCTAGTCACAGCACCCGTAAAATTTAAATTTCATCAAAAATTTAGCGCAAACTGCGAGCGTTTAATTATAATTGTTTTGATTTCAGCTCTTTACACAATAATTACATTCCCATTCCTTTTTGCTGTGATGTTCGGAGATGTGGGTCACGGCCTCATAATGACAATATTCGCGGCCATTCTTGTAATCTTTGAGAAGAGATTCATGAAAAAGAAAACTGACAATGAAATCTGGAACATTTTCTTCGGTGGCCGGTATATCATTCTCTTGATGGGTATTTTCTCAATGTACACTGGATTGATATACAATGACATGTTCTCCAAGTCGTTAAATATTTTTGGAAGCAGTTGGGTAAATCTTTACGACAACAACACGCTACGGAGCTACAAATCGTTGGAGTTGGACCCAGCTGAGGCCTATATTCAAACACCATACCCGTTCGGTTTGGATCCTATATGGCAGGTTTGTGAATTATCTAGACTATTTTAAATTTCATATTTAATACAATACTTATGCTAGAAAATATATTTAAAACATGTTCAAAACAATTTTATAGTTAACGAAAGAAAACAACGTGTAAATTAATTCCGAAATAGGAACCATCAACATTCAATCACTTATTTTGTCTGTAGTATTTATTAAGTTCATCAGCGGAATCAACTGTTGGTGATTTAGAAAAATGTTATTTTATTATAATCTAATATAATTCTCATAATAATTGTAGAGGTTTTAAATGTTAAAATTTACCACTTGATAATATCATCGTAGATTCCTTGTTTGTGTTGCGATTTGATATCACTTGAGAGAGAGTATATCTTGAAAATCCTTGCTTTTTGTGCTAGGACAAAACGACATCCCAGCTGTCCCAGACTAAAGTCCTGGGCCCAGGGACTACTCACTGGTCTAACCAGGTTTTGAACTTCAGTTATTACATGGAGCGACTGCCGTCTAACCTTCACAATCCAGAAAGACCAATCTATGGTTATATCAGTTGTCAGAATATTAGAAGGAACTGACTTCCTAATAACGACTGCCATAGTTCATGACAGCCAACCAACGGCTTAACGTGCTTTCCAAAGCCCAGAGCAAGCGATAATTACGCACATAACTTCGAAAAGTCTTAGGGTTTGAGTTAGAAGTATTTATGGGTCTCGCTTCTAGGCTATCGTCGCCACACAAACAAAGACAAAATGACAAATCTTGCCTTATGATAAACAGGTGACCATATTGTCTCAAAAAGAAAGTCTAATTTGTACAAAACCATACCGACCTTTTATATTACGAGTTGAGCGATCGATTTTGCCGTCGTCATAAGTCGTCACTACATTTACAATTTATATCTCTTTGCCAACCTCTTATAATTATGCAAATTGGAAATTCTAAATTAATGTGCATAATTTTGTGTTTCAGTTTGCAGCAAACAATATAATATTCCTAAATTCGTTCAAAATGAAGCTATCTATTATATTCGGAGTATTACATATGGCCTTCGGTGTGACTATGAGTGTGGTAAACTTCAAGTAATTAAAAGTATTCATAGAACTAGTCTTGATCATGTTATTGTACTGTTTGATCGTTATTTTACAATTAACCTTAATAATATTTTTATGGTCAAAACCGTTTCCAAGGTTAAGCATCGTCCAGAGAGTTTAGTCCTTTACACAATAAACTCTCATGACCGTGTGAAGTATTATACCGAGCGCTTCAATGATTCGGAAACACCTTAATTCGTTATGAAGCCTTAAGCCAATTACTAATATTTGGGATAGTTGTCAATACAAGCGAAGTGAAAAGTTCTACAACCTATTCCAAAATGTGTTGGAATCCCTCTCACTTTAGTTTGTGACACGACTGATACGAGCCCAGTTAGTAGCAGTTAAAAGCAACTGAACTCAATATTTACCTTAAATGTCTCTTTATTCAACATGTCAGCCCATTAACGTCCCACTACTTAGCACGAGCCTCCTCTCACATACCAAGGTGTGAGAGTATTGGGTCATATTCCACCACGCTGACCCAGTGCGGATTAGCGGAGGCAGGTGTATGGCGTCCTGCTGTTACAATATTTCAAGCCGCCCATTAGGCCTCTAACATGGCTTAACGACTATCACATTTAGTGATAGCCGGGACCAACGGCTTAACGTGCCTTCCGAAGCACGAAAGCGCTTGATATCAAATGCCACACACACGGTCACCTATCCAAGAACTGACCTCTGTAAACTCTGCTGTACTTCGGTGATCGTTTCCGATAGCTACGAGGGATATATAATACAACTATTTAATTGATTCATTTCAATATTATTACACCTATAAAGTAATTAGTTTTTTATGCAGTAAATTAATAACTGCTTCTGCTATCTGCATATGAGTATATTCAATAAATACTTATGATAACGCAGATTGTTTTTTTTTCTGAACAAATAAACAGTACAATAACATCTCATAGTGATGATTGTAGAGCTAACTTAGAAGTTGTTCATAATACATTAAACATTATTGTGTATTTTCAGCTTCTTCAAGAAACCACAGATGATATTTCTGCAGTACATACCACAAATCTTGTTCTTGCTGCTGTTGTTTTGGTACTTGTGTATCTTGATGTTCATGAAGTGGACAATGTATTCGGCAATATCACCTGGTAAATATGTTTCATTTTTAATGTACAGTTTACATTACATGCAACACTTCTCTTTCAATGTAACGTCAGCCTATCGCAATATATATGAATTAATCGTAGATGATGAATGAAACAGAAAGAAAAGCACTATTTATTTTGACGACCGATATGGTGTGGTGGCGAGAATACCCGCTCTCCGCTCCTAAGGTCGTGGGTTCGATTCCCACGCAGGACAAATCTTTGTGTGCATGAACATGAATATTTGTTCTGGTCTGGGTGTTTTCCTATGTATATTAAGTATGTATTTACAAAAAAAAAGTATTTATGTATGTTTATCCGTTATTTAGTATCCATAACACAAGTTCTTAAAAATACTTATCTAAATAATTGGTGTAATTGTCAGAAAATATTTATTTAAGTGCTGACTATCGTCGGGAAATAACGTTATTGAATCAATTTTATCAATGCAGAACCACATAAAATAATCCAAATCTTCATTAAAAAACGCATAAAATGAGAACGAACAAAAGGCAAATGCACATATACATATTCTATTTTTTTAATTACCTTTAAAAAATAGTAAAGCTCTCTGAATCTGAACGTTATTTTTTTATGGATTTGTTTTCTGAACTTGAACCTTACAGGACCACGAAAGTCATCTCAGCTCAAGTATACAAGCATAAATTAAAAAAAACAATATCATTTGGAAATTCCTATTCAAACGCCAGATATTTTGTCGACCGAAATCGATCGGCATGAGCATTATTCCTACCTTTTTCTGATATTTATGAGCAAAGCTGACACAAAAGACGTGCGTGATCAAAACTATCGCATAAATAAGTGATGCATTTGTACCTGAGCGAGTACAAATGGGAAGTGATCACGCTTCTTAGTCCCTTGGGGTGTCACTTTTATGACGACACAATTCGTATCTAGTGCAAATAAAGGTGCTTGTGAATAATGATTTTTATGTTGATAGTAAAAATGCATACATACAAGGGGTAGGCAGGGGGATATTATACGCCCACACTTCGCCAATTATATAGTTGGTTCCACGTCGCTTACCGGGCACTGTTATGTTCGCCAGAGCCTCGTCCATTGATCGGCAGGTGCACTTGCAGGTGATGTTGGCTAGGGCTCCTCTTGTTTTGTTAGGATCCCTAAACACCCTAATAATAATGAATAAAGGTGCAAATTTATACTCCAATCCAACTTACTCTGATCTCTTTATTAGATAACACATGGCTGAAGAGACGATTAATGATTATTAGTAAATGCTGTCAACTGCAAAGCGATTAAACAATGTTCATAGTAATTTCAGCCTATTAATGTAAACCAGGACATAAGCCTTTTCTCACAAACCAAGGTGAATAAAAATCACATCATAATTAGCCACGAGGTTACTATAGTTTGTGTCGTTCTGCTTTTAGATACCTCTATATGACTTTATAACTATTACATACAGTACGCAGTGGGAAACTCAAAAATGTCACTGCTATTGGGATCAACGCCTCAATTTGGCACAAGGAGTACTAACGATGCACATTTTTAATTATTTTGTTTTTTATCCTAGCAGCCCGGTCCCAGTTGTGACTTAGACATAAGCTTACAGCCCACGGTCTGCTAACTGATCTAACAAGATTTCATTTATTACACGTAGCGACTACCGTCTGTCTCCCACAACCCAGAGGGTATTTAATGTTAAAACGGAGATAAAATTTCAATGCTCTTAAACTAAACTGAGTCTTTTCAGTGGCAGGAGTTCCCCAAATCCAAATTCAGAATCAATCTAAACTCGCGTGCAAACAAATCGACTCAATCGCTAACTCTACATACAAACATTGTTTTAAGTAAAAGTATACAACATTTAAATTAAAACAATTATGTCATCTGAAAATTTAAAACTTAAGCGTGTAAATTTTAAGGTTTGGTTGGCTCGCGAGTGTAGTTAACGCAGCTATGAATACCGCATATAATGAAAAATCTCTATGCAATTCCTCAGATCCAGCATATGGTACATCTTGCGCTCCCTCAGTCCTGATCATCTTCATCAACATGATGCTGCTTAAGGAAACGGAGACCAAGTACCCGTGTAAGGCGTTTATATACGACGGCCAAGACATACTGCAGAAGACTTTCTTGGGCTTTGCTTATATGTGCGTGCCGATCATGCTTTTTGGAAAACCTGTTTACCAAATGCTGGCTTCTAAGAAGCGTAAGGTAATATATTTAAATACCTAAATGGCACTTTTGAATAATTAAATGAACTCTTAAAAATCCTTAACGAAATCTTTTTAATATATAACAAGACAGCAATGAAACGACAAAGTTAAAATCATTTATTCAAGTTTGGTTCAATAGAGCTCTTATGACAGTCAAAATTATAAAACTTAAAACCTAACTTGAAATTTTGTATTATTTAACTGTATGTAGGTATGTAACTGTAACTTTTATTATTAATCTGTGAATTATCCAAAATATTTCTCCGATAAATAAACTTAAGTATTTATATTGCATTCACAGAAGTACCAGCAGGGCGTGGAAAGTGGAGAAGTAGAACCAGAGAAGGATGAAGAGCCGATGAGCGAGGTGCTAATCACGCAGGCCATCCACACCATTGAATATGTGTTAGGGACCGTCTCGCACACCGCTTCCTATTTGCGGCTGTGGGCGCTGTCTCTTGCGCATGCTCGTAAGTCATCAATGCTACTTTGTTTTAATTATCAATGTCTCTAATGCGGTTTTCACCGACGACCAATGGGGCGTTAAGGTTCTTGAATGGCGACCAGGAATCAGCAAACGTAGTAGAGGGCGGCCCCCAACGCGATGGACCGATGATCTGGTCAGGGCGGTGGGGAGCCGGTGGATGCAGGCGGCAAAGAATCGATCTACGTGGAAAGCAATTGGGGAGGCCTATGTTCAGCAGTGGACTTCAGATGGCTGAAATGATGAATGCGGTTTTCAGGTACCCATTGAACCGGAATATTGTTAAGCTTTAATGATGAAGGCAGCAGAATCAATATCTGGCACTCCGATGATACCTTCTTAAGGCAGAGTCACATCATATCCTAGCATTATCCCGGTTGCCCTAGACTTAAGCTTAGGGCCCAGGGTCTACTCACTGGTTCAACCAGATTTGACTAAATTTCAGTTATTACGTGGAGCGACTGCCGTCTGACCTCCGCAACCCAGAGGGAAACATCATTCTATGGTAAAACCAGCTATCAGTCTGTTAGAAGGCTCTGACTTCCTAATAACGACTGCCATAGATGTTCTTAAGGCAAAGTCCTCTGTCATATTGGTCCTTATAAGAACTACCACAGAATCCTGAGAGTTTAGTTCAGTTATGTCATCAAGCAGCTTAGATCCATTCCCGGCGACAATAATCTATGTATCGATGCTTGGCAGTTATTATCATTCACGATAAAAATGTAATTTCAATAAGGACCTCTTTTTACAGACTAAAGTTAAAGTTAGGTTGGACAAAGAAAAGCGTGATGCCGGCTCATAGAAATTAAACACTTTTACTTATATATTCCATTGAAAAAATATCTTGTTTAGATAAAATTTGTGATCCTTGGTTTAGACTTAAAGCAAAGCAAAACTCATGATCTCTAAACACTGCATAATTTTGGAAATCGTTTCCGAACACCAGGAGCTATGAGTTTAGCTGCACTTCACTCTAGAGGTCGTGGGTTCGATCCCCACACAGGACAAATCTTTGTGTGCATAAACATGAATATTTGTTCTGGTATGGATGTTTTCCTATGTAGGTATATTAAGTATGTATTTACAAAAAAAAAATAAGTACATCCGTTCTTTAGTATCCATAACACAAGTTCTTAGTGATACTTATCTTGGAACTAAATAATTCGTGTGATTGTAAGAGAATATTTATACCTATTTATTTATTCATCATCATCATCATCTCAGCCCATTAACGTCCCTCTACTGAGCACGAGCCTCCTCTCATATACCAAGGTGCGAGAGTATTGGGTCATACTCCACCACGCTGACCCAGAGCGGATTGGCGGAGGCAGGTGTATGGCGTCCTGCTGTTAGAATTTATCAAACCGCCTATTAGGCCTCTAACATGGTTTAACGAATACCACATTTAGTGATAACCGGGACCAACGGCTTAACGTGCCTTCCGAAGCACGGAAGCGCTCGATTTCAAATGCCACACAAACGGTCAACCCATCCAAGGACTGACCTCTGTAAACTCTGCTGTACTTCGGTGATCGTTTCCGACCACCGAGCACCGCAGAGCCACGAGCGCTTCGATTCGAGCGCTTTATTTATTGATTATTGTTAATTTATTTGTTTTGATTCCAGAGTTGTCAGCGGTGTTATGGCAGCGAGTGCTGCGGATGGGTATGGGCAACCACCGGGTGATGTCGGTGGGATTGTTCGCCATCTTCGCGGTGTGGGCGTTCTTCACGATCGCCATCCTGGTGCTCATGGAGGGACTGTCTGCGTTTCTGCACACGCTTAGATTGCATTGGTGTGTATTTTAAAAGAAAATACTTACTTGGACTGCTTGGTGGGGAAGGGAAGCATCATGTCTGCAGATATGTTTTATTTTCTACAATTTGTTAAATTTCGAACATTAATGTGTAATAACGGTGGATTATTAACCGTTAAGCGTTTGTGAACGCCCATGAGTGTTGGTAAATGAAACAAAATAGTGTTACATCACTTTTCAAATTCTCTCAAGATTCTGTCCATGTGAGATTTCAGTATAGTCCCACATCTTTACTGAGGACTCAAGGGGTTGACGTGGAGGTCAGTATACCTGCATTTCGCTCCTGAGGTCGTGGGTTCGACTCCCCGACCGACAGACTAATCTTTGTGAGCATGAACATGAATATTTGTTCTGGTCTGGGTATTTCCTATGTATATGAAGTATTTTTGTAGATAAACATCTGTGATTAAGTAATCATAACACAAGTTTTTAATGATACTTATCTTGAAACTAAATAATAGATCATGGTTTCGATTCCCCTCTCTGAACACATTGTTACGACACCATGAGGACAGTAGCTGGTTCACTGTTTTCTGTTTAATTAAAGCAATTTAAAATGATTTTGTTTATCTGTTTTCCAAGGAACAAGTTACACTTTATAAGTGATGGGTTTGGACTCATGATATTATCATAATAAGAAGATAAGAATAAGAATAAGATGAAATTTTTTACTTTAAAAAACCTCTTTTCCGCTGTGGTACGAGTGAATCTTCTAGTGTGTTTCAGGAGAATGTCTGGCGTCTACAGACGCAAAATAAATGACAATCCTTCTGAGATCGATGGCGTTCAACGTGTTTACAAAATAAGGGTGTTAATAAATTATGTTCTGATTATAATAGAAGATTGATGCTTGAGAGAGTATATAACTAACCACTGGCGTGATTCAATATTGACACTGGAAAATTCTTTTATAAGTCATTCTCAACTACATGACAAAGAATTTCCAAAAAATCCTTGTTGATTTCTTTAATAACTTGCTTACGTTGTCTGTCTTGTAAATCTTCAGGGTGGAGTTCATGAGCAAGTTCTACGAAGGCCAGGGTTACGCCTTCGTCCCGTTCTCCTTTGCCGCGATGCTGGAGCACGACAGCGAGGATGAAGTCGCTGCGGAAACCACCGACTCCCCGCCCGAATGACAGCGGCACGAGTGGCGACCAGCCCACCACGAGGACAGTGACGAGTTTAGAACTTTCTAGAGAATAAGATGAAATTTTTTACCACAAAAAAACATCTTTTCCACTGTGGCCTGAGTGAATCGTCTAGTGAGTTTCTAGAGAATGTCTGGCGTCTTCAAACGCCAAATAAATGACAATCCTTTTGGGATCGATGGTGTTCAACGTGTTAAGATAATAGGGGTGTTCAGATCCAAAACATTAAGTGGCGTGAAGACAAACGTGCTTACATAACTAACTTACATTACATAACGACGGGCCCTATGTGCAAGCAGCTAAAAGACAATCTTTTTTGTATCAAGAGCATTTTAATGTTTATTAAAATGCGATATAGTAGTTTGCATCTTCACTTTATTTTTTTATCAAATTCTCAATATACATCTTGAACACTGATGTAGGCAGTAGTAATAAATAATAATAATAATTCTAAAAAAAATATTTTTATGCATGCTTCTCATTATATCAGCTTCATAAAGTCCACTGCTAAACATAAACCTTCTCAATAGATTACATTCAATTGGGGGTTTTTGCCGATATTCACCACGCTAGGCCTGCCTGCGTACTGTAACTGAGTTGGTGATCGCAGTTACAGTACGCAGGATGACGCTGCTGCCATCACCTGGTGGGATTTATCTTCGTCAAATCTTACGACTCCTCGTGAGACGAGAAGGGGTGGCACTATGCTGGGCCTTTGCTTTTGCACTTGCTCAAGTATACGAAGGACCCGTTCGTTATTGCCTTTTTCGAGCTAAGCGTTCCAATTTACGCGTAATATAGAATACGCACTCAAGTAAGTGTATTGTAAGCGGGTTGCTGCAAATAAGGACCAATGTTCCTGAGTACGTGATATTGCGTACATTGAAACGCTTTGTCTATACAAGGCTTTACATACTACCCGCTTTTTAGGACGCGTGTATGTTGTGATTTACAGTATATTACAATTTTGAGGTAGCAATTTTTTATTTAGATAGCATTTAGTGCAAATTTTTAGTTAAAAAAAACGTACTGTTTACAACATATCAACTGTAACGTCTAATAGTTTTAACATTATCTTAGTGCATTATTGTGACACAGCTGGCATTGGCACAATAATACCGCTGTTTTATTGTAATTTACAAAATATTACGTTATGTGTCAGATATCCGATTTGCAATTGATTCTGACAACATCCCATTTGTTTCTATCCCATGTATCTTAGCTACAATGACCAAAACAAAGTCAGACTAAGAAAATTGTCTAATGTTGTCCTATTCATGTGACAAATAATTTAGGGACAAGTATTTCGCTTTGAAGTGCTTCTGTCTCCGCGTTTATGATCCGAAATCGATCACCGAATATATGCGGAATTAAACACTGAGGTCATTCCTTGAAGCGATAGTCCAGTGGCGAGACCCCTTGCCTTTAAATTCAGAGGTTCTCGGGTTTAAACCCTTGTTACCCTTTAAACCCTAGGCGCACCTATGACTTTTTGAAGTTATGTCCATATTGCCTCGAAATCACGTTAAGCCGTTGGTCCTGGCTGTTGGAAGTTAGTGCCTTCTAACAACCTGACAGCTGGTTTAACCATCGAATGATGTTTGACACTAAGTTGTGGAGGTCAGACGACAGGCGCTCCATGTAATAACTGAAAATCAGCCAAATCTGGTTGTACCAGTGAGCAGACCCTGATGCCAGGTCCAGGGCTACCGGAATAATGCTAGGATATGATATGACAGAGGTTATTCTGGATTACTGATCATCGATGTGGGCATTTAGTTTCGATTGCTTCAGAAGTCGTTAGCCCCAGTTATCACTTTGGAACTAAATTAAGATGCCAAGTAAAAATATTGATTTTGATCTGCCATCGAACTATTTCTTATGATTTATCACAATAGCAATATTTTTTACGCTATCTAAGGATAAATTATTAAAATCGACTGTAATATATGCACTGAATACCTAGGGTAAATAGTTATATCAGATTATTTGTATTGAAAGTGTAACGTATTCATAGAGAATACCAAAAATGATTTTTTAAAATATAATAAGCACGAGGTTGCCTTAAAATAATAAGGATTCAATAGAATGTTTATATATAATTAACGATAGGAATTGCAACTATTTTAAATGATGTAGTAAATGGAGTCTTAAACAATAGGTTTATTTGCATAGATTGTAAAGTTCAAAATGCAATGCAATGTAAAATAGTATAATAACAACTATGATTTAATTGTTATATTTATCTTGTTTTTACTAATAACTTCCCTTGATAATTAATTAGTTAATTTCTAAACATATACAACTCTGTTACCTAATTTAATCTTCCTGGCTACGTCTTATCTTAAAATAAACTTATAGGAGCTTATTACAAAACAGCACTAGTTTTAAACCTGGTTTAACTGTAGATCTTGTTTTGTAATATAAGACTCATAATGTTTTGAGCCACTGCATTGCAATTCAGACACAAGATTACTATTTTTATTTGTGTGTATAAATATAAATATTTGTTCTGGTCTGGGTGTTTTTCTATGTATATTAAGTATGTATTTACATAAAAAAAGTATTTATGTATGTTTATCCGTTATTTAGTATCCATAACA
This sequence comes from Musotima nitidalis, assembly GCA_949126915.1. Lineage (NCBI taxonomy): Eukaryota > Metazoa > Arthropoda > Insecta > Lepidoptera > Crambidae > Musotima > Musotima nitidalis. The sequence continues at coordinate 3,601,092 of OX421420.1, read as the reverse complement.
CAAGTTCTTAATGATACTTATCTTGGAACTAAATAATTGGTGTGAGTGTCTGAAATATTTATTTATTTGTAAATTACAGTTACTTGTATTTTGAAAAGAGTAATGTAATAACTGTAAAATCTTTTGATAGCTAATCTTGTATTATGGCCTTTGTATATCTCATTAACTATTTGTAACTTAATTTAAAATGATTATATAAATCTTTGAACTTTAGTCCACCAATTAATTTTAGCAAGGATAATTGTCTTTATGTAAAAATTTCGGTAGAACACATATTTTCAATAGTCATTATCATCATCATATCATTATAAAGTCCACTGCTGAACATGGGCTTCCCCAATAGGTTTTGTTCTATTGTGGATATCTGCCCTTAATCACCACGCTGTGCAGGCGGGTTGGTTGCAGCCAGTACGCAGGATGACGCTGCTGCCCATAATCCGGTAGGATTTTTCTTCGTCGACTCTTACGACTCCTCGTGAGATGAGAGGGGTGGCACCATAGAGAAATATAATAACTAGGTAATAGAGAGCCATCTCCCGGTTTTTTTTTGCCAATCGGTTTGAACCTAGTGCCCTCTGGAAGTGTTGTTCCGCAACTTTTGACAAATATACATACCTATGCATTCTATAGATAGGTATCAGCTTACTTAAATTTTAAGCATGCAAAACATTGGAATCAGAGTGATTTGAGCATGCACAAAATTTATGAAATCAAATCACTCTGATTCCAATGTTTTGCATGCTTAAAAATTAAGCAAGTAAAATTTACGACAATGTTTTCTAAGTGCGCACGAGTAGACAACAAGCGGCCATATGCAATGAAAAATGCCAAAGACATGACAGGTCCAAAGATCGATTAAAATCGAGTTAATCGAGTAGGTAATGAACATGAGTTTAGAATAAATAAAGAATTAAATGGTAAAAAAATATCACGTAAATTTCTAAAGTTAAATATGTTTATAAATTGTACCAAGCAACAAGTTTTAAGTTCTAATTATAAGGTTTAGCTAAAATTTAATTTAATCGATTATTAATCTCTGCTGCTTTTGGAGAAAGCGCCATCTAGCGAGAGTCTTTAAAAATATTTTTACGCAATAGTGAGGAAAAACGTTAAAAGATGGCGCCACTCAAACAATGTCATTGCTCTGACTATTGGACTTTCCTACCCCTGGGTGGCACTATTCCAGGCCGGTATTACACGGCACCAATGTCCAATAGTACTTTATAACAAATCATAAATTTAAACTCGAATCGAGTCGACTAGGAAAACCAATTCACGAGTTAGCACATCTCTAAACATATCTACTACTCGTACTACTGTTGTATTTGTTTCTGCACTTTTACGAATATAAATTGAGTCATTTTATTAATATTCTTCATATGAAATTTTGTATCTTAAGGTGTTTGTAAGGTATTTACACTGTCACGGCTAAACAGGTAGTTAAAACATAATTATACAATTTTTAATAATCAATTCTACGGCACAAACTTGCAAAGGATAGTATAATAATTATGTATCTAATAATCAGCGTTTTATCAATAACCGTTTCTTGTTCTAAGAATAACACTATTACTTTTTTTAATCTACAATTTTTTTTAAATAATTTTTACATAAATTATTTAGCCATGATCAAAGAATATTGTGATATACATAATATATACACTGGGCAGCAAATAAACCGGGCCACCCGCTACCTTGGAATTTTTTTTCGATTTTCTCAAAAAGTATAAACCTCACAACTATCAAAATTACACCCACAAAAAGTGCGTTTCATGTTGTTTGAGAAATGACCACAAATTTGTCCAAAGTACCCTCAATTCACATTGTAATCAAGCAACAAACACAATACCAACGATTTGCTCTGTTTTGACTAGAGTTTGCGATTAGCGTTCTTTTTTTCTAAATGAGGATGGTCGGATTTTTTCTATAATTTCTTTGGTTGCCATCCATTATTTGCTCCAGACGCGTGTATTTCTGCTATTTTCTTCGGTCAATAATGGATACGACGCCTCAAGAAGCAGCTTAAGCTGTAGCACTACTTCAAGCAGGCTTTTCGCAACGTAAAGTCGCTCGGAGACTTCGAATCAGCAGATCTTCGGTACAACGGGCTTACAGACGATACTTAGAGACTAGAGCATTCGATCGCCGACCAGGTACGGGCAGACCTAGGGCTACATCAGCAGCAGATGATCGTTATATCCAACTTACTGTTTTGCGAAATCGCCGCCTTAACGCAGTTGAAGTCCAACGAAGTCTGCGTGACGAACGCCAAGTGGTCATAAGTTCAGATACCGCTAGAAGGAGACTTGCTAAACGAAATCTGGCTCCAAAGAGAGCTGCTACAGGCCCAAAATTAACCGTACCCTACCGTAGAGCACGACTCGAATTTGCCCGAGAGCATAGGGATTGGACGTTAGAGCAGTGGGGCAATGTACTCTTTACTGATGAGACCAGGGTGAGTCTACAAGGAAGTGATCGACGTCAGAGAGTATTATACGCACTTTTTGTAGGTGTAAGTTTGATAGTTGTGAGGTTTATACTTTTTGAGAAAATCGAATCAGAGTTCCAAGGTAGCGGGTGGCCCGGTTTATTTGCAGTCCAGTGTAGATTAAAATCACAAAATACTATGTGTTCTACAACTAGATATTATTCAGTAATTTATTTTAAACATTTATTTGATTGTTATTTTCTGTTATGTTTTTTATTTAAAGTTACACATTTGAATATGTGCAAAGTGTATCATTGTACGTGTATATGTATCATTAATGTTTGGTTGAACTGTATTCAAGAATGGCAATGTATTTCGAGTTTTAAGCAAAACATATGATCCTGTGCCTTAGCTCTAGTGTAAGGAAATAAATTATATTTACGATTTTTTAGAAATATAATTAGTTTTATTTTTAAAACAGACCATCGCTATGTATATCCGTAATATATTACACGTAATGTAGCCAGAGCAACACTTGACCACATGACTGAGGCCGCAGCACTGCGATACTCCCTGATTTGTACGAAAGGGTAGGCTATGTAGGAAGAGGTAGCGACCTATCTTCAGGAGATGGCGTTTAATTACTGACGAATGCTGCTCATTATGAGACTTTATAACGGTTGTAACATCCTCCAATCCGAAATGGGTCGATGATGGAGCATGACCAAACACCCTGAGAGGAGGGTACGGGCTCAGTAGCGGGAACATAATAGACTGAGATGACGATGATGGTGTCGTTCATGGGTGACATGCGCAATCCCGTGCTAATCAACATTTTGCTTTATTACACAGGCTGTTTAAAAATACCTTGATCACAGCCATAGGCTACGCATTCTACAGAGTATGACAAGAGACATTACCTTAAACATTATCATTGAAAACTATTTTCATTTTTGATGTGAAAAAAACTGCAAATAGTTACATGCAATGGAATGCGTGCAACAGAGTTATGTGTGGGCTGTGTGGCCCAAAAGTGCTGACGCTATTTAAAAAAAAAATGTTAAACAGGAATTCAGATAATACTCCACCAGGTCGCGTCTTGCTGTTAGTTTTTCCCAGACTTACCCAGACTTAGCGACTACCACATATAACAAGTGTGGGTAGGTATCTCCGCCTTATTCTCAACAAGCGGCGGGCGTCGTCAGAAGATGCTTAGTGGGTATTACTGCTGGCAGTCGCGTCTGCCGGTAGCGAGGTCCCACACCCCCTTTGGCCGGAAGGCAGTGCGTAAAAGCATTTTGTTACCGACGTAAAACAAAAAAAATGGGACCCTACGATATTGATAGGATCCCTATACACCCACACAATTAGAATACATAAGCATTTTTTATAGTCCGATCTTATTTACCTTTACGCTTCACCTTGTTTTAATTACAAATGCTAGTGATTTTCCAGGTATAATGCTAAGCCGAACAAGTAGCTCTCGGCTTTGAATAGGGTCTTTTAACACCCTGTAAACCTAGATCATGGAAAGTACTGCTCCTGGACTGTAGAGAAAGAGGATGGGGGAATACTCATTGTAACCTACTGCCCTCGTAAGATTTGAGTGTTAACATCCTAAAGATACTTCCATTAAAATACACAAAAAAAGATAAATAATGATCAAGAGCTTTATTGAACATCTTATCTACACGTGAACTGAATTGCAAACACATGACACGACACAGAAATATTAACAAATGACATTTGTACTAAAATTACATTATATATCAAAGTTCAATAAAAAACCTTACATAATCCTACATTCTGTTCAACATTATCCTAATGTAGCATGTTACAAGAGCTAATAATTTTTAAACCATTTTATTTCCAGCATACATTAAAGGCTTTTTGATTTAACTGTATGTTGGTTGAAAGCATAAGTTATTTGCAAAACGAAACTTCGATACAAGCGAGCGAATATAATGAGAGTAAACAATAAACCTTACTGATTAATAAAATGTGACCAGATTAATTATTTTAATAACAACAATAACAATATAGTGTTAAAATTAACATTTATAAATTATTTTAAACCTTTTGTAGTTTAAGTTTTAATAAAGATTTCATTATGTATCTACTAATGAAATGTATACACTTTTTAGTCAATTTACACATACTTTTTATATATGAAATATATGAAAAGTTACATCTGAATTAATTTAGTTTCTATTTTGATATAAATAGCAATACAGCGTTTCATAACATTAACAAATTGATAAAATCCTTAATGTTGGTAACTGCATCAATATCATACAATAATCTGGCTGTGATACAAAATTGAAAAGCGGGGTCTGAGCGGCGAAAAGTCTTAACACCCGAATGCCAAACTTGGATAGGTCTACTAAATAGGCTACTAATATCATAAAACCAACTGTTACATCGTGTTCATATCGAATCGTATCGAAACAAAGTTTATTTATAGCAGTACAATTCCATATCCACTTCAGAATCAAGCTCTGCTATTACTGAAACGTTTAATTCTGTACGTACAAATATTCGGGATTCTTCGAATAAATTAATTTAAAGCAGAAAAAACACTTCAATTTCTTTCACATATACCTCACTTTAATTTAAACTTCTTTATAAAAAAAAGCAAGCGTTCAAGAGCACAATATCCTTCCTAAAAATCGTAGATTACAATAATATTTAGATAGGAAATCTACTACTCAAATTAGGATTTCAATTTAATTGCCAAATTTAGCAAAAAATGTCACTTCTCCATCAATTTAAAGTCCAAAACATCTTTGTTTTCTAACCTTCCTCATATTTAAGGCATCACGATTCTCCATGAGGAGCATCTAGACAGATGATCATTAAGCGTTGCGTAGCTTCCGAAGCAACGCTCGCAACGCTTGAGCTCGATGCTAGGAGCAGCCGTGCTTCTGCATCCAGGTTGTGTAGCGCGCGACGTCAGTCTGCGTGACTGTTCGCCTGGTCTTCTGCATCGCCTCTTCCAGGTCGTTCTTTGAAACTGGTGCTTCCAGCTCCGACCGTTTCAGCTTTCGAATCTGCTCGGGGCTTTTGCCAGCAATTTTATGGCGCATTGTCATCATTGCTGCGTCTCTATAAAGTGTCAATTTTTTATGTTATTGGGATATTTTTCTGGGGCTCTGCCCATAATGTGCTTAAAAACGCAAAGATAGGATTTTTAAATTACTTCTTTTTTGAAATAGACATTATTAAGCCGTTAGATTGTGCTTTAATAGAAATCGTTCTAGATTGCGTTCTATGTCTTATTACTATAGATTGATCAGAAAAATTATTGTACTTTATGTAAAATAAAAATAAATTTTATCATAAAAGCGTCTTATATCTCGGCAATGATGTTTTACTTAAAGATAAGGTTCTTCGCCGTACTAAGATTTAGTTCCTCTACGACATATACATATTTACCTCTGGCGTCTCAACTTCGCCGCATTAATTTCCAGGGGCTAGTGCCTGAATTTTAATTTATTTAAAATAATGATAGAATAATTCGATGAGTTAAGTTTCAATTCATTTTGGCACTATATAATAACCTAACTGTGGTAGGTTTAACCGTTCAATTAATTATTGTAACATTTTATTGTTTGTCAAAATAACTTGTCGGCGGAGTCCAATTACGTCACCATTATTTCTTACAATACTAGTTGCTCCAGGAAGGATGAAGAAGGAATATGATAAGTAAAAGTCTTCAAACCTGCACAAGTTGCAGATATCAGAGCCGCTGTAGCCGTCAAGTTTGGCTGCCAGGTCCGACATTACCACGTCTGTGGACAACGCCACCTCTCGAAGACACAGGTTTAGAAGACGCACCCGAGTTGCTTCTGCAAACCGAACATTTGATTGATGATTTCATATCCTAGGTAAGTTTTAGGTAAAGCCCAATTAATTACACATAGGAGACATTAATGGGCTGAGATGATGATCATGAATTGCATAGCCTATGAACTTCTAAAAATGTTGTCCTCTGAGGAAAATGATGTACATACCATCGGGAAGACCTATGTATATCCTCTTCTCAAATCTTCTCCTAAAGGCTTCGTCGATGTCCCACGGATGGTTTGTGGCAGCCAGCACCATTATTATTTTATCTTGATGGCTAAAACCAATTAAAACTTCACAATATTGAAAAAGATCTATGGATTTTTTCACCGATTGACGGATTGCTGATGGTAAATTAAGCTAAATATTAATTATCTTGTCTGAGTTTCATTAGTAACACATCTGCAACAAGAAGCAGAGCCCCCCCCCCCCCTTCTCAGCAGTCTTGCTAAGATAATTCTGTAGCTGAGAGGTAAAGAATAAAAAAATACAGTACATGTTCAGATATCGAAAACCTTGAAAGTAACAATTAAAAAAAAGTAGACTTATTATTCTTTACCTCTAGCTACAGACTGATTACTAGGCTTTTATGCGCACTGTGACTGCGTAGTGCACAAACTACCTGAATCCGTCCGTGAATAGGCTGAAATTACTTTTGAGTGACACCCTACTAGTTTAAGTATACTAACAAAGCTGCAGCGAGTCCGTCCATCTGTATGAGCAGCTCGGCCTTAAACCGCCTCGACGCTTCGTGCTCAGAGTCCGCTCCTCGTACTGCGCACAAGGAGTCCACTTCATCCAAGAATATTGTACTGGGTGCATAGAAAGCGGCCTGCAATACAAAACGTTGCATAGTTATCAGGCAGGCCATCTAAAAATCTTCACAAGCACCTCAACAGGGACGCTACGTAACCAATAACTCCCGAACTTTTTCTTCGTGGAATATTTTATGTACACAGAGGCTGCCAGACATACCAGCTTATTCCGTTTTGACGATGGAGAACGGGCATATGACTTAAGAGTTTAAGGAAAGAAAAAAGAGGTATCACTTAATGCTCACACTTGACCTTGGCTTATCCGCTTCCCATTTTTCTTTAAAATTTTTTGTCCTCTAATGATGACATTTAATTTTGTCTCCGATAAAGCTCATGGTCAAATATTAAATAATATCGCGCCTATTCACTACGGGCAGATGAATTAGACCATTGTTTAGCGATTTTTTATCTACATACATACATTGACGCCTGTTGACCCGAAGGGGTAGGCAGAAGCATATTAATACGCCCACACTCCGCCAATTACGTAGTTGGTCCCACGTAATAGGTGGCGAGCCTATTGCCGCTTATCGGGCACTGTTATGTTCGCCAGAGCCTCGTCCGTTGATTGGCAGGTGCACCACTTGCAGGTGAGGTTGGCTTGAGCCAACTCTTGTAAGGGTCCCTATACACCCTGCACTCTAAACTAATAAATACAATTTAGAAACTGTCGATAAGTACCATGTCAAAGAGCAACCGGACCAGCTTTTCGGAATCTCCTCGATATTTGGAGGTAAGTGTAGCCGAGGAGACGTTGAAGAATGTGGTCTTGCACTCGGTGGCCACAGCTCGCGCCAGGAGCGTCTTGCCGGTGCCCGGGGGACCCGTGAGCAGCACGCCCTTCCACGGCCTTCTGATGCCCTAGTAAAGTATACAAATAGGTAAGGTTGAAAAACCTAACTATAGTTCCTAATAACTTGTGTTAGATTTATCTGCCACAATCCAACCACTGATAGTGGACAGGTTATGGTGGGGATTGCACAAAAACATTATACGGATTAATTTTCGACGAGGGGTTACAGCCTAACCATTTGTGACAAAACTTCTTCTCCTTTCTCCTCCTGTATTACGAAAATTATAAATATTAAAGGCCTTCAGTATGATGTAAATAATGAATCTCGAAGTGTACCTCATACTGTAAAGATATTGTGATACAGTGAATCAATAAAGTGATATCGCTTATATTGATATTCATCCAACACTTGCAAGCTTTGGATTTATTCTAAAGTTACAATCTTCTTTACCTTCTTCACTAGCTATAGCGTCTTTGTCACCCCGGACATTTGTACTGGCTAAAGGCCTGGTTACAACTTAGTTGCGCAACATATGGTAAAACATACTAAAAAGCCAGCAAGTGGAAATAGGTACTAGTCGAAAAGACCTTCTTTGTTTTTTTAATACTAAAATAACATAGCTCAGCCTAGTTCAGATAAAATAACCCTTTCACTACGATATGCAAAGTACAATTTGACACGCAATCATTTAATTGTAGGTAATAATGGTACTACGTACATACATAAAAATCACGCCTGTTTCCCCGAAGTGATTGGCAGAGGCATATTATACGCCCACATTTTGCTGGTTATATTCTTAGTTCCACGTCAAAGGTGGCGAGTCTATTGCCGCTTACCGGGAACTTATGCACCACTTGCAGGTGAGGTAGACTTGGGTTCTTTAAATCTTGGTAGGATCCCTATGCGCCCCTATACAGTAATAAAGGCACTGACGTAATAAAAGGTTTTTTTGAAGTAAGAAATAGACCTAGAGCTTTTAGAAGTACCTACAGTACACTAATAGTGCAAGTCAGATTTGATTCATCTCTGGGCTCGGGCCCTGTCTCAGAAGCCGGTGCGAAAGGATCTGATTATTTCTGCACCACTTGGATCCATTGAGGATTAGGTGGCAGGTGCTATCGTTCTTTTATTAGGATTTTACTAAGCTTATCGCCTACTAAACTGAATAATTGCTGAGACCAATAGCTTATAGTGCCTATAACTTACACACAAGGACTGATCTCTCTGAAGGTCGGTACATGCTGCTTAATTCAGGAAACGCTTACTAGTGCCTAAACTTTTTACGCCATGAGGACTTTAAAGCCGATTTAAATTAATTACTAAGTCAACCTTATTTTTCCAGTTCCAGTAGAAAAGTATGTACTTTTCTATGAAAGTGTGATAATGACGGCAATTTTCTTCGACACAAAACTTGAAATGACGAACAGTCTTACAACAAGTCCACAATACACAAGTGGATTTAAGCGATAACATCTAACACGCGAAAAGTTAATTTAAAATAGGCTAGCCAGTCTTGAGTTGCTGGTAAATTACAAAGTAGATAATAAAATAATTAAATGCAAATAAATAAATATTTTCAACAACTAAGGATTTCACCAGTTTTATAATGAAATGAAAATTATTTTATAAAATTTGGGCTGTGATAAAGTCTTATAAATATTTCTTACTTATCGGCACTTATAAATGTCAAAGTTACGTAACGCTTATTAATTTTACTACCCACTACATACTTTAATAAAGAAATAAATATTTATTTTTATTATTTATATAGGTAGGATCTTGAGTGAAGAAAACAATTGATGATGAATGTTATAAAGGTGAATGTGTAAATCAGACTGAAGAAATTTTGATAAGGATAATTAATATGTGTCTACCTTAAAATAATCCGGCATCACGAGAGGCAGCACCATTGCTTCTTGCAGAACCGACTTCGCATCTTCCAAGCCAATCACGTCCTTCCAGCGTACATCAGGATTCTTCTGCAATATATCTCTCTCCAACGTCTCCACTAAATGCAGTTCATACCCCGTTGCATCGAACACTTTCTCGTCTCTTTCCAGTAGAGCCACATCACCTTCTAAAGGTACGTCACTCTTTCTAGCTACAGGTTTAATAGGCACTAGATGCCTCAATCTTTGTCTGGGTATGCGTTCAACCGATCTGCACTTTCTTCCGCTACCAACAGCAGATGTAGTTGACGAGGATTTTCGAGAGACGATGGAAGGTAGCGTCGGTTGAATGTTAGGGTCCCTTCTGCGAAGTGTTCCTGCCCATTTCTCGGTTGTAGGATCTGACTGTTTGGCTTGGTCCATCGGCGTGGCTTGGAAATGGGTGGTCTGTGTAGGTTTGACTACTGAAAATATATATTACTGCGTAAAACGATATACTACATGTAAACAATGCGCATAGTAAAAAGTTTTTATCTTCAAAAATCACCTGACTGCATATTAATACTGATTGACCAATTAGTGCAGGATTTCAAGCTTAATTTGTATTTAAATTCGATTTGTCAGCGCCCTTTTAAATACCAATCCTTTCAATTCAAAATGCATTTCTGTCGTCTCTTTCATTATGATACCCAAAAACCTCAATAAATGAACCAAATTTACTATCGCATGCTTATGGAATAGTGACTTAACTCAAATAAGACGATTTTTGCGACATCACAAAAGAAGATCTTCTAAAGAATACTTGTCCTACTTGTAAGCGCATTAAATTGATACTGATTTATTAATTAGTAATTCTGCTTGTGTTTTGAACGTTTGATTAACATGTATTCGATCTCAGTAAGATATAGAAAGACTGTATAAGTACGTAACTCAAACCGGACCTTATGCTGCATGCGATGTGACCGTCTATAATTTACTTATTTTTTTCCGATTAGTTATCCCAGTACACATCAATCCTAGAAATATTAACCACGTACCTTATGATCTAACACTATAACACACATAATTTGCAAGTGATGACACCCTTTTTAAAATTCTTATCCCCAGTACATAAAGCAGCAAATCCCCAGTCTTACCTTGTGTTGGCGGATGTCTAGTTCCATTATCAGCATGTGTGTCGGGATGTTTCACACGCTCTCTCCTTATATCACTTCTCTCAGTTCTTAGACCATCCCTCGGAGGCTCCTTTCGGTCAGAGCCTCCGCGTTTGGTGGTCATCCTCGCGAAGCCAAATGGCTGCAAGCTCTCCGTCATCATCCGGTCCATCATCCTCGCCATCGTGTGAAATCCCGATGATGGACTGCAAATAATATTGAATTAGGTGAACTGCTGAATCAATCAAATAAAAATAAAGTAAAGTATCAAAATAAAGTACAAATATCATTTAACTGTTAAAGCAATTGACACACCTAAAAATAATTCATGACTTTGTCAGTATGTAAACAAGGCTTATAAGTAGTAGTTCAATTGGTCCTATTCAAAATGCTCCTTACAAATATATTAAATTAACAATGTTGAAAAGGAATACAGTAAATATTGATTGAGTGTGAAATAAGCACTAGTTGGTATTATGCTTCATAATTATAGTTATACTCGTACTACTTAATTCATTCAACAAGACCGCATAATTGGACGTATTCGCTTGTATTTTGAATATTCACTAGCAAGAAATTTAAGATGTTCTTGTCCGGAACTCTAGGTCTCATGCGTATTAACTTGGTTTTCATAAATAGGTATGTACTTATAGTAGCTGACCCTAAATTCATACCCGGAGGCTTCCAAAAAATAAAATAGAGCGAACTCCTGATTGATATAGCTAGTTTGAACTTTCCATCAGGTGGACTGCTTGCTCTAGTGCCACCTAGTGATATAAACAAGTAATAATACAAAATAAATAGGAAATCTGTACTGTGCAAGTAATAAATACAATAACTTAATAATTTTGTTTGAACGTGTTCACGTGTGTTATGTATCTGTATCTGTGTGTGTGTGTTTGTGTGTGTGTGTTTGTGTGTGTATGTGTGTGCGTGATTGTGTGTGCGTGTGTGTGTGTGAGTGACTAGTTAGGTAGTGGAGGATAATATTTCTTCCGTTTGCGTGTAAGTTAGGGTATTTATTATATATCTTGACCGACTGGCTTGTAAATTGTTTGGAAATACTGTTCGTGTAGGAGTTAGTTTAATTCCGAATATTTACTAAATTTTTTTTAATTTTTGAATCAATACGGTTGTTTTTGTGAACTTTGGTTATGCATTGATGAATTTACAATTGCCTGACGGTTAAAACATCAGCTTCTGAATAGAGCTTTCTTGTGTCATAAAGTTATTTGTAAATAATAATCGAATGATAGATTTAGTCCATGTACAAAAACACTTTTTTTTTGTTTCGGAAATAATTTTGGACAAGTTATATGACGTCCTTTAGCAGCTCATTAAAACAGTAGCCAAATATAAATGAAGACCTTGAGCGGAAGCCGTGAATTAGCATGTGACCTTTCGAAACCATTTCTTTCACCGACCAACGTTAACGCTGATTGGTAATAAATATATAATGACAGTTCGTGAAAAAGTAGAGGTTGACATCAGTTGTACTAAAATAAATCCAAAATTAAACGGGAGTGTAAAATTTTAAGAAAATGGAACAGGAAACTCCACGGACCATTTTTGGATTTACAACAGTCCAAAAGAACTTGGATGTAAATTATCAATTAAAATTTAAAAATAATACGTAAATCTTGCTAGAATAAACAGCGATTATGAAGATATAAAATATGATAACTCCTGCCTGCACTCTTTATATAATACAGCTTATAAAAAACTATATGATGAAAGAAAAACTTTTGAGAAATAAATGATTTCACATAGAAACCTCTAACGCAATATACGACTTTCCGTGATAAAAAGTACCCTTTGTCCTTTCCAAGGCTCTTAGCTCCATATAAAATCTAAATCGGTTCACCGACTTAAGCGAGAAGGTACCATACAGACAGACAGGGTTACTATTGTATGTAAAATATTTGAAGGGGTAAAATTTTGAAATCCGACAACCGATATGGCGTTGAGGTCAGAAAGTCATCTCTTAAGGTCGGGGGTTTGATTCCCAATAAAAACACGTATATATTATGCTTTTTAACTGATCGAAGAGATACTAAAAACTATGATACGAAAAGAAAGTAAATCAAAACGCGTTTCATATTTCTATATACTGCAACTATCTATTGCTGTCAATTTTGTGTACATATAAATTATGGGGTGTGAAGGGATCCAACTAAAACCTTAGAAACCCTTTTTACGTCAATAACAAAATGCATTTACCCACTGCCTTCTGGCCAAAGGGGGGCCGGGGGGCGTGGGACTCACCATCGGCAGACGCGACCGCCAGCAGTAATACCCACTAAAAATCTTCCGACGCGCCCGCCGCTTGTTGAGAAAGAGGCGGGGGGCCAGTACCTGTGTTGCAGCGTCTGACATCCCCGTTCCAAAACCAGGAGGACCTCCTCAGAGAAGAGCAGTGGACGCGCCCCTCCTATCTTGTGTGACCATAGCGTGTGTGGACGGCTTCCCGGAGAGTCCATAGTAAAGCCGCAGGGGCCCTTGCCCCCTCCGCCTAAGACCCTCCTAGCGCTGCTGAACGAGGCCTCCTGGCCCGCCTGCTGTGCCCTCCACAGGTCTCTCTTGGTTTCCCTGCCGGTAGTTAGTACTAAGAGCACCCAGAGTCGGCAACCTCTGGGTGTTACCTTTTCCCGGCTTCCGCCATGCCGGGAGGTACTCAGCCCCCCCACCACCACGCCAAGGTGGAGACCTGTCTGAGGGAAAACCTTAGGAACCTTTTTTTTCGAAATTTTCCAGTCGTCCCCTTCATCTCCACGCATTAACATTCACACTTCTTCTCATTTCAGTTACAGATGCCAAGCTCCTATTATAACTATCCTTGTTCCTACTATCACATTCATCAGAACTTTAACCTCAAATCATGAAAAAGTGCGTGTATAAATAATATGATTAATAAATTATCAATTATGAGAGTTGTGAAAGATATCTAGTAGTGAAGATGAAAATACAAATGTGCCTTGAATACAATACACACCCAATAAACGGATCATGCCGAAAATACTGATTCAAGCCGCCGATGTTAGGGATCAATGTATCACCGAATCCAAAATCCATCTTGAACAGCAATCTTCTAACTTTAGTCAGTAACATTTAAATATTAAATGAATAGAGTAATCGAATGGAGGTCACTGTATGTTACGGAAACATAATTTTCTCAGCTATACTTATGTTGAAAGTATGTCATTCATTACTTTTGTTTGGCCGGGTCGGAAAATATCGTGTTGTGTGCTATTTGACAGGATTGTTTTGGTGCGGTTGCTATGGTTACCTGTTTGCGGAAACCAGGAAACCGTCCAGTGACCGCAAGATCGAGTGCGTAACCCATAACCGAATTAATTGAGGTGCCCTTTGAATAGGCACCTTATTGCTTGCTTTATAAAGTTTGAGTTATGTTGTCGATTTGTTTTCAGCTTAGGTCATTATTACAAAGGCATAGAGCGGGTCATTCTTTTTGAACTCGTTATAGTTTCTTATGAAGTAGGTTATGTTATGGAAGTTTATGATTGAGTTGCTCTACGTTTTTACATTGTATTTTATCCTTATCATCATAATTTTATGAAGACAATCGAGATTTTATCTCAGAATTAAATTTAGCAATTGAAGTATATGTAAAAAATTATGACCTGAATTTAAATATAATAGTTTTTGAATACCCAATATACATACGAATTATCTTATAGCTGACTTGCAAAAATATTAAACAAATAGAAATATTTTTTTATGTAGGTATAATAGAAAAGCGAATTAAAACTGAGCATGGAGAATCAAGAGTATTTAAACTTAAACCTTTCCTTACTAGACGTAACATTACAATATCAATGCGTTCCAGTTCAATAAGTTAAAAGTATTTTTCCTGTTGCAATAGATGAATGAATAGAATGCTGTAAAATGTAGATCTTACGGCATTCTCACACATGCGTCTGTTATTTTGACGATATTTGGGATTCGCGTCTCGAAAACACTTCGAGATATTCCACGATTCCTGACCGTTCGAATGTTGCATTACTTACTACTAACAAAATTGAACCATCCAAGTAACAACTCGTTGATGTAAGAACTAAACACTCGCAAAATAAGATATATTCGTACATTTGATTAACTGAGCGAGTAACGAGTAGTAGAAATATATGTGATAGTCCTAAATCCAAGTCCCATGTTGGCCGGCTTGAAAATGCTAATAGCAGGTCGCCACACACCTCCACGTGAAGAATTATGACCTAAACTAGCTTTTGCCCGTGACTTCGTTCGCATGGAATAGTGACTTCCGGCAGATTTTTGGTTTTACCCACATAGTTCCCGATCTCTCGGGATTTTTGAGAAGTTCCCGCTCCTGCGGGATTTTTGGGATAAAAATATCCTATGTTCTTTCTCGAGTTCCAAACTATGTCTGTACTAAATTTCAAATAAATCGGTTGAGTAGTTTAGGTGTGAAGATAAGACAGACAGACAGAAAGACAGACAAACTTACAGAGTTACTTTCGCATTTATAATATTAGTTTGGATCTCTTCCACTTTAGTTTGTGAGAAGAGGACCTTGTTCAGTAAAGTGACGTTAATTAGCAGAGATGATGATAGTAAGATGCAGCACTAGAACTTACAACACTGCTAACGTTATCAGCCGGACTTCTTGGCGGGAAAGTAAGGCATCATGTCTGCAGTTTTTTTTTTATTTTCTAAAATTTGTAATATTTCGAACGTTAATGTGTAATGACGGTGGATTACTAACCGTTAAGTGTTTGTGAACGTACATAAGTGTTGGTAAATGAAACAAAACAGTGCAACATAACTTTTCAAATTCTCTCAAGAAGTCCATGTGAGATCTTAATATAGTCCCACATCTTTACTGAAGATTCGAGGGGTTTAGGTGGAGGGGATCTTTTTTACCATTTATCATATTTATCTCTCTCATCTCTTATAATAAGAATGATTTATAAATTATTAATATATCTCTTACTTGGCACTGGCTAAAGGCGCAAAGCGCACTAAGCCATTATTTAATAGAAAAAAACGTTATTAGAAATAATTTAACTGACCCTATTATTAAATTTCGCTAGATGCCAGTATCTTATCTTATCTTATCGCGGGGGCCACAGACTGTCCGTGGCGCACTTTGACCCTTATGTCGGATCTTGCATCCTCACCTTGCCTTTCACTCCAAACCTCCAAATATTTTTTCCCATCATCTTTATCACAGTCTTTGCAGATGGAAGCCCATAGTCTCTTGGTTGTGGGTAGGCCACCCCCAGGAGACCCATACGGCAAGCAACCAGCTAGTCACAGGTACACAACAGGTGTTCCATAGACTCTTCAAAATGCTAGTAAACGTGACCAGATTGTTTTCTTTGTGCGCAGGCAATGTTAAAAGTCTTTGGTCTTTTTGTAATTTCATGTCTTTATCCCATTGTGGGACGGAGACAATGAAACAGATTGGTGCGTGGGCAGAATCGTTGTTTTACGGCCCATTATCATAATCGGTGGGTCAAGCAATTGGTCATGACACGTTCACGCATTATTAATCTGATTTAAAACATTCACCTTCAAACTGAATTAGAATCTGGATCAAGGACCTTCCTGTTTGCAAATTGCAAGTTTTTTCATTTGGATCAATTGTTGAGAGGATGAATGAAAGTAGACTAACAAAAGTGATTTATGATGCACAAGTGAATAGAAGTGTTGGGAAGGGAAGACCTTCCATGACCAAATCCAGAAAGTTTTGGAGAAATGGCAGGTCAAAAGTACCCTGTGTGTATGAGAAGGTTAATTAGTGTAAATGAAGCTAAAAGTGTGTGCCAAGGTAGCAAGCGGAAAGATGTGATCTCTGCCTACCCCTACGGGAAAGAGGCGTGACATTACGTATGTATGTATCAATCTTAGTATTGGTGATGAATGGTCGTGGAAACAACGGTAAGCGTAATTTTTTTTCCCAAAAAAACAATTTTGGGAATCTTGCAGAGCCCGGTCCCGAAACTAGTAGTAAAATTTGATCACAATGCTTAAATCTTTCTTTTTCATTTTTACTAACACTAGGCTAAGAACATTGTTACTAACAAAATATGGAATTTCTGAAATAAAAATTTATTATTATTATTAAACCGAAGACTTTTCCAATAAATAGAAACGAAATATTTAATTTATTAAAATAAGGTTTATATTGTGTCAGACTAGGTGGGTAGCTGGGCTCAATGGAATCACCATAGCTGGTGAACTACATTACCTTATTATGTAGTTTGCCTCTTAAGTATATTTTATTTCTGAGACAAAAAGTAATGTAAGTTGAAATAATATGGGCAAAACTAGATATACTACATATAAAAATTCAGGCCTCGTATTTAGAAAATATCATAAATATATAGGGCCTTATTAAAAACAAAATCTAAAGTTAAGCCAGGTTTGAAACTAGTCCCCCCCGACTGGTCTCCACCTTGTCGTGGTGGGGGGGCTGAGTACCTCCCGGTAGGGCGCAGGAGGCGCTAGGGAGAAGGTAACACCCAGAGACCGACGACTCTGGGTGCCCTTAGTACTGACTACCGGGGGGGAAACTAAGAGGGACCTATGGAGGGCGCTGCGGGTAGGCCAGGAGGGCCCGCTCAGCAGCGCCAGGAGGGTCTAGGCAGCGGGGGCAGGGGGCCCCTGCTGTCTAACCATGGACCCTCCGGGAGGTCGGCCACACACGCTATGGTCGCAGGGGGAGGTAGGAGGGGCGCGTCCACTGTGCCTCTCTGAGGAGGTCCTCCCGGTTTTGGTCCGGGGGACGTTGGCCGCAGGCGGGGTGTCAGAAGCTGCAACCCAGGTACTGGCCCCCGCCTCTTTCTCAACAAGCGGCGGGCGTCGTCGGAAGATTTTTAGTGGGTATTGCTGCCGGCGGTCGTGTCTGCCGGTGGTGAGTCCCACACCCCCTTTCGGTCCCCCTTTTGCCGGAAGGCAGTGCGTAAATGCATTTTGTTACCGACGTAAAACAAAAAAAAAAAAAAGGTTTGAAACTAGTGCTGTCACTGTCTTCATTTTATCAAATAAAAGTGACAGCACTAGTTTTTAGTACTAGTTCAAATTCACTCATAAATGCGAATGCGGTGAGTGTGGATGTATATTTGTTACTTTTTCACGCAAAAGCTACTGGACCGATTGTGATGTAACTTAGTATGTAAATAGCTGCAGTCCTGGAATAACACATAGGACACTTTTTATCGCGATATTCCTACGGGAACGAGGACTCCGCGGGTGATATCTTATTTACGATTTGTTTTTAATCTGTCAGTTAGTCAGGATAATATACATATAAAGCATGTACTGGATTGTGAAACCATGTCGATTAAAAGCATTTTCAGTTAATGCCCTTTATTTAACACAGATAAAGGCACAATGGCCGTCAAAGTAACCTCCTTCCGTCAAGGGGTAAACACAAAGTTCGTCGGCCTCGCTGCATGTCTGGACTTTTCCGACTAAGGCCCGATACAGACTATTCACCAAAAGTGTGGTACTTTTGGTGACTGATGCTATGGAAGCTGCGACGAACAGTAAACCAGGATTATACGACAAAAATCTATTTTTTAAGTATATATGCAAATTTTCACAAAATGGGAAAGATATAGCCCCATTTAAGTTTAAGAGCGACATGCAGTTTGTAAGCCAAGGAGTTGTAACGAAGACAGAAAATCCGCACTGTGGCCCCCAAAAAGTCTAATATTTTTTGGGGGCCACAGTGCGGATTTTCGTATAACTGAAATGGACAAAAAGGCTAGGAATATTCTATTATTAATTATATATAATTATATCCCATATGGTATTATACGTGTATTCGGTATGCAATATATGTTAATAAATTCTATTCTATTCTATTAATATATTAAGGTTTATCGTCTGAGTCAGGCCCATTTGATGCGATCGGTGCTTTCGATAATTCCGGGGTCTTGTTGATGGAAAATTTCGTGGCCTTTTTATTTTAGTGGATTATCTATAGTCAATGTACAAAAAAAATAAGTACCCTCAATTAATTTAATGTTGGTTTTCATCATTTATAAAAATATTGTTGACTGAAATCACTAAAGCGAAATAGGAGAGCCGGACACACGGATTTACCCCAGAAATAATGCTATACTTACCATTTATTATCTGTTCTTTTACATACATAAATTCATATTAGGCATAGAGGCATATTATTCTCCCACACTTCGCCAATTATATAGTTGGTCCCACGTAATAGCGATAATTGGTGGCGATCCTATTGCCGCTTACCAAGCACTGTTATGTTTCCCAGAGCCTCGTCCTTTGATCGGCAGGTGCACCACTTGCAGGTGAGGTTGGCTTGGGCTCCTTTGGTCTTCCCCTTGGACAGGTCTCCACCTTGGCGTGGTGGGGGGGCTGAGTACCTCCCGGAGGCCGGGAATAGGTAATGGTTTAATATCCAACATACATACATTCACGCCTTTCCCATTTTAAACTAAAAATCTTAGGGTATTTCTTAGGTCGTCTTTAAACCGCGTTAAAAGTTGCATACCCAGGCGCTTCTGCCCAAAGATGGCAGCAGCACTCCATGTGGGGTCTAATATCTTTCTTGTAGCAAAAGTCGTTGCCCCCGTGCGAAATTCCTACGACATTCTCTCTTCTACTCCTAATAACATTTGTACATAGTTATTAAGTTTATAGAACAGCCCCCCAGTGCAGTGTAGGAAGTAATTATGCGCACTCATGGGCCCTCAGTACCTGATATGTGTGCCAAAGGTCAACGTCAAGACACCTGCCGCCTCACACGTCGGGGTCGTCGACCGTTACACTTTTCTTTCATTTCATATGCAATCGATTGTGGACACCGATTACTGGACAATTTCTAATGAAGGACTGTACGTTATGGAAATCTAATATTGTTTGTGTTTTTGTAGTGCTTATAAGCCTATTATGTGTTATTGTGTACATTGAGAAAGTATCAGCGTCATAGACATGGTAGGTACATACATATCGTCGGGGATAGTGCAATTCCGCGTGACTAGCATTGGACAATTCTGCGTAATTGAAAAATTTAGCTAATTTAAATTAATGCGCATAATTGTTGCAGTGTCTAAATTATGTACTTTCAGCAAAATCTTTTTAAACAATAGATTGAACATATAATGTGTAAAAATGAGCCCAAAATTAGTTGAAATAAGAAACTTATTAAGTTTTTTTACCTTTCCTTGTAAAACTAGATCTTTTGCAGATACGCATACCTTACGTATGGTAGTTTTGCGGATTTGCACTATCCCCGACGATATACACATACATTCACGCCTGTTTTCCCTAGGGGCAGTCAGTGGCGTATTATACGCCCACACTTCGCCAATTATATAATTGGTCCCGCGTAAGAGGTGGCGAGTCTATTGTCGCATGCCAGGAACAGTTATGTTCGCCAAAGCCTCGTCCGTTGATCGGCAGGTGCACCACTTGCAGGTGACGTTGGCTTGGGCTCCTTAGGTCTTGGTTGAGGCTATGCACCCTCTAGTTCCAGCGTTGGTCGTGAAGACATCGTTGTTCTGAGGCTCCTATCTTACCTTAAGATGCCCTGTGTAAGGGCGAAACACGTGTCGTGTTGAAGTGTTTCTCGATTTATCGGGAAATTATAATTGCGCGGGAATTGTTACAAAGATATTTTTAATCCAACACTTGCTTACAATGGATTTCCGCAAAGGAACGCCTGAATTAATAAATCATTTGGAATATTTATGAAACTCTTTTTGTATCGCTTAATAAAAAAATTCTTTCTAAGATTCAAAATAACACTTGATTTTGGCACATCCTTCATGCCGCTGGCTTTTTTGTCGGTTTTAATTGCGGCTTTGGTTTTGAATTCTGAATTAACCAAAACCGAAATCACAGTTTCAATAAACTAACGATTCAATAAATTAATCTTTCCTACAATTACGTAATCGTCAGCATGACTTGACCAAACGATACATAGACATAAGACAATGTGTTTTTCATACCGATTTGTTACTATTTACTACCTTTAAAGAAATATTTGCTACCTTTCCAATATGCAAAAAAACTGAGAAATAAAGAGGCCGGCCATTCCGACGTCTAGTTGGCTGGCCACTTAAATGCACCACACAAAACGGTATTAAATACGATCATACTCTCTGACTATCGTTAATGTTAGTTACATATTATTCATTATCAGCTCAACTTCAACAAATGGGGTTCACTGTTAGGCCTAAGTGTTCGTCGATCGATCTTGAGCTGCCTGCATCCACCAGCTTCCCGCCGCCCGCGCCGACACCAGATTTGTATAAATGGTAGACGTATGGGAGTGCGTACTCTATTACGGTTGCTCCAACATGCATTCAATGCTGCATTTTTTATAAAAATCGTTAAATGTCAGATGAAATACTATTTGCTGCAAACAACTCTGATATTGCCATTAATTACTTTAATCAACAAATTAATTCCATTAATTACTAAACCTCAGTCTAGACACAAAATATAAACAGTGTATAATTTGTTCGGGTTATATTCTCAGCGATTTATCCTGCCAGACTTACCTTTGCGTTTACCATATCACTAACATCAGTGGTTTTTGTAACACTTTCAACGTTTTACTATTTTCAGACATAAAGATAAAGAAAAATATAGGTCCGCTTTTAGTAACGGCAATTGAGTTTTTATGTGTCATTATAATTATTTTTTTTACTTTTCAGTTTTATTCTCGAGACATCATTTTACAAATTGTCATCGATAAGTATATATTTATTTATTTATTAAAATAGTACAACCACATCATACATATCAGCACAATCTTAAATTAAAAAGCACACAACATAAATTACATCTGATATGTACGACAATTACGGTGTACATAACATTCACTATAAATTTGCGGAAAGGTTATAATAAGAAATTTATTAAAATTATAAGATATTAAAAAAAGAAACAAAAGAAATCTACAAAGAAATTAATAATTCAGTAACATGAATTTACAAAAATAATCTTATTCTAGGACTAAGGACTTAAACCGATTCTAAATATGTTTATAAGTTTTGTTTTATATTTGCTATATGAATAACTGAAGATGTCAATGTCCTGGTCGCGAGTTTGTACACTATTATATTCATTCAAAATTCTATTTATTGGTGATTGACGGCCTAAATTGGTTTTGGAAAATTCTATGTGGAATATTTTATTTATTTTATGATAGATAGATAGATAGATAAAACGTTTATTGCACTAAATAAACACACATACAAAATATTAACATAAAACAATACAAGAAAAAAAAAAAATATCAAACTTACAAAAATTAATTAATTATTTGTACGTGTGCTCTATTCATGCGAAAAGGTCATAGCTCAACGTAGTATTGCTCAGCGAGCAAAACGTTGATTTTCAGCTACAACCTAGAGAGCCGCGATCACGGTTACCAATTAACTGACTTAAACTAAAAATACAATTTAATTTACAACATAAAATACAACTTCATTTACAACATAAAATACAACTTCATTTACAACATAAAATACAACTTCATTTACAACATAAAATACAACTTCATTAACAACTTAAATTACAGCTTCATTTACAACTTAAATTTTATGTCTTGGATAGGAGTGAGGAACAGTCAAATGTATACTTTCTAGTAGATTGTTGCATTGTATTTTATTACTAATTATCTTATATAGGAAACAGAGGTCAGAAATACGTCTACGATTTGACAGAGTTATCATATTAAATTTACATAGGCGTTGGTCATATGGCCTCCTATGTGAAAAACCACTATAAGAGTAAGCAAGATATCTGGTAAATGCTCGTTGTATACTTTCAACCCTTTGTGAGTGAATTGTATAATATGGTGACCATATAGTACTTGCATACTCGAGATTAGAGCGTCTACTAAGTATGATATCTTTATAAGTTAAATATTTTAGGACCTTTCAAAAATCTTAATTTTAAGACTTCATTTGTGTTGATTTTTATCCATGGCTTCTACTATGAGTTTCGTTATTATGAATTTTATTATAGTTATTACCCCACGTCTAGTTACAAATCATTTGGTTTCAATGTGATCGAAGCCCTAGCCACCTTTTACCATTTGCGACGTTTCACCAAGAGATTTAAAAGTGATATTGGCTGCACGTAGGAAAGTATGTAGTTTTTCCAAAAAAAAAAAACGAAAGTTGGTCTTCTGTCAACGTAGTCTTTATAGTATTGAACGATTACCGGAAAACAGGAAACAATACAAACTCAATTGACTAAGCTTCCATCTTGAATACAAAGCAATATGGCGTCCTTCATGCACGTCAAGATTCGCGTGACTTTGCAAGAGAAATAAATGTGCTTCTTAACCTCGTTTTTAATTACGGAACACTCCGACAATAGGTTACGGCAGTTAGTGGTTCCGACCTTTTTACTCACTTTTACTGCTTCGTTTGATAATGACTGTGCGTGATACATTACTTGTACTTTTTTGTAGCTAGGTATTCTAAAATTGTGTTGTAAAATATTCATATTTGAAGGCACGATTGTGTAGATACAAATTGAAATTCTAGTATGTTTTTGCGCAATCTAACATGTTCTTTTTTATACCACAAGGCGACTTAACTCCATCACACCTTGGGTGATCACTCCAGTCTATAGACGCTTGCCTTGGCATCACTAGCGCGTTGTCGACCACTTAAAACAGTTGTACATTATTTTTGTAAAACTGTATCCGCCGTGGCCGTCCGGAATACCGAAGGCATCTCTTGCGCAATGATGACTCTATTGACTCCATTGGGTTGGGAATTCCTTATATTAGTTTTTGAGAGGAAACAGAAACCTGGGTCTACTAGTGAAACAGCGATAAGCTGATATGGTAATTTACAATATAATCTTTCTTCGCCCTTTTCATCCCATCAGGATAAAAACTATTTCCATAACCTTAAATTTAGACCTTGGACCCAATACAAGTAAAACAGAACTTGCGCCTAACCGTTTTATGAAATTTGGTGTGTACATGAAAATAAACATAGGCTACTTTTTATCCCGAAAAAGTGTTTAATTTCTGCGGAGTCCGAAAAACTGAATTACACGGAGGAAGCCACGAGCGGAAGGTAATTAATAAAAAAAACAATTCCAATACTAAGCTAACCAAAGAAAGTCGCTTGTTAAAGAAAGTGCATGGTTATCAGAAGAGATAAAGGTCATGTGACAAAAAGAGTTTTTATAAATGATAATAGAGAGAATTAATGAGTAGGTATGAATGTGACCGGCTGAAGAGAGTCGAAAACAAGTGACTGGAGAATTATGTGTTCGAGAAAGGGGTCATCATCATCATATCAGCCATTTGAAGTCCACTGCTGAACATAGGCCTCCCTGATTGTTCTGCACGTTGATTGATCTTGTGCCGCTTGCATCCAACGGCTTCCCGCCTCCTTTCCAGATCATCAGTACATCGGGTGGGAGGTACGTTACGCATATTGGTTCTTGGTCGCCATTAAAGAAACTTAACGCCCCATCGGTCATCGGTTCTTTGAGCTATGCGTCCTGCCCACTGCCTCTTCAGCTTGCAAACTCGCCTCGATATGCCGGTCACTCCAGTTCTCCTAAGGATTTAGCTGCGGTGAATGAAAGGAAAATACATGCTATGCCGACCCCAGAAAAACTGGGAGCAGGAAAGGATGGAAGGATGATAAATTTCTTACCAAGCTAGATCCCAGGCGGAGTGGAAGGCAGGATGCGCCGACATGGCTCCCAGCGGCACTCCGAACCCAAACTCGATCTTAACCGCCTCCTCCGGCCGCCGACCCCACGAGCTGCGCGGTGCTTCTCGAGCTTCGCCGCCGGTCTTTGGGTCGTTCGTCATTTTTATTTTTTCTACATTCAAATGTTCTTATTGCTTTACGATTTTTTTTATTAAACTGTTTTGTTTTTTTAAATATTTATTTACCTAAGTGTTAAAAACCCCTATTTAAGATTTTCACTGGAATTTCGTCATTTTAATGTGTACATACTACATTGAAACTGTCTTTATGACGATTTAATTTTATTATTAAAAACTCTTTGGTCCCTTTAAATAATTTTGTATTGGTACCTAAATAAGTTTTTACAAGGTTTTTGCGCTTACGCGGAAAAATAGCGGTTTTCTTTTCGAAAAGTGATGTTAATTCGAGTTTTTATATGCATTAACAACGTACACAGGTACGAGATCCGCCTTCAGGATTAATACCCTTTTCGAGTGTCTACTAGGGTACTATCTACCAGGGTGCCTTTCAAAATGTGAATTGTCATATTCCATGTGTAAAGTAATCTTAGCTTGCGTATCATAGGGGCACCAAAAAGATTATTTATGCATGTAGTCGTTTCGTAAAACAGCGCATTTTACAATTAGCCTGCGATAGGATAGATACGGTGCATATGAAAAGGTAATGACTAAATAATAATAATAAAGAAATAATAATAATTTTCTGACGATTACACTAATTATTTAGTTCCAAGATAAGTATCATTAAGAACTTTCGTTATGGATACTAAATAACGGATAAACATACATAAATACTATTTTTTTTGTAAATAAATACTTAATAAACATAGGGAAACACCCAGACCAGAACAAATATTCATGTTCATGCTCACAAAAATTGGTCCTGTGTGGGAATCGAACCCACGACCTCTGGAGTGAAGTGTACTTATACTGACCTCCACGCCATATCGGTCGTCATCTAACGTCGTCAACTAAAGTTAGACATAACCGTACCATTAGAGTTAATAATGTACCTAAACATTTACTAAATCGATAGCCGGGACATTACCTAAATGTATTGTCAGTAGTTATCAATAAAAAGCAGATTATTTGAACCAATCGCAAAGATTTTACTACTAAGAAAAAAAGGTTCTGCTACGAGACGTAACGGACGTAGCAATGATCTGTAGTTAAGTATATTTTTCAGTATGGAGAATTGCAAAAATTTGTAAGAACTTTTGTTGAATAGTAATTTCATAATAATACTAGAAATAAAGATAAAAATAAGTACCTACGAATGCACAACAAAAAAAAAACTTTTTCCTTCCGCCTTGTTGGTATAATCAGGAATAAAAATATGACAAATAATTAAGCTTGGCCATAATAAAGCTAAAATATATTTAAAAGTTATTTACTCTAAGTGGCATAACCTATAATTTAGTTTATCAAAATACATAATTATACTCTTGTATCAATTTGCATCAATATTTATCAATAAGAAAACTTATGAAAAGATGGAAAGAACATCAAATGTCAAGCATTGGTTGTTACGAAATCAACGGGTTTTTGCTGTGATATGACGTCATAACACAAATCTGACAGTTTAGTAATGTAACTGTCTCTTAGCTATTTGGAAAGCATAAATAAGTATTTTAATTATACATTTTATTTAAAAGAGCTTTATTTTAAACTTTTTTTGCAGTTTTTTTTTTATGTTACAGTTTACCGAAAGAAAATTTTAACGATGCGGATTAGTTTTATGACTTTTAGGCGAATATTGGTATCAAGAATAACTTTATGTATGATATAAAGTTTAATGCGTAATGAAAACAAACAGGATTTATATAAGTAAAATAAATAAACCAGCACCTTTGGTATATATATTATTTTTAAACATTATAATTTGTTTGTTTATATTCTACTTGTATAATGCCTGCTAACCTGCTAACCTTTAGTTTTTCCAATAAGTAAACCTAAACAAAACAACATCTACAGTAAATATTTTTAAATAGACATCAGAAAGTAATAAAACCTCTAACGCATTTTCAAAAAAGGATTAAAAAACTAAACAACACAATCTGCGACCTCCTTTCAAAAACTTGAAAGG
Organism: Musotima nitidalis; assembly: GCA_949126915.1. Lineage (NCBI taxonomy): Eukaryota > Metazoa > Arthropoda > Insecta > Lepidoptera > Crambidae > Musotima > Musotima nitidalis. The sequence goes on along the minus strand of OX421420.1, from coordinate 3,574,360 downwards.
GGGAAGAGAATCTTATAAGGGCACGTATTTTTCGCCTTTTAAGAGTTAAGTATGTTAACCTGGCGAGGCGACCGCGCCGGCCGGCCGTCCGGTAGAACTGAAACGGCACGGCCGTTGACCGGCGGGACGGCTAGCATCATTATATTAGTCATTACCTTTTCATATGCAGTGTATCTGTCGTAGAATGGCGGTAGAATGCGCCGTTTGAGGAAATGGCTAGGTTAATTGTTAATGTATGTCGAGTATTTTTATTTTACAGAAAGCATGTAGGTCTTCCAGCAATTGGTGATTTGTTAGGTCACATTGGGCATTATCTAAAGAACCTTAAAAGTTATCATAATAAGTTGCATGGTGTCATCAGAGAATCATCATCACCTCAGCAATATAGATAGATAAGATAGATAAACTTTTTATTGCAACGAAAGACACACATACATGTAAAACAACAAAAACAAAATTACAATAATTAAAAAAATATAACAACAAAAAAAACTAAAAGTAAAGCATTCGTAGTGTGCGTGTGTGTCGCAGCGCTGCAGAATGGCTACGGCTCAGTGGGTTTTTTTTGCTCTGACAAAACAAAACACAGATTTTCAGCTTTTGCCAAAACAGTAACACGAGACGCGCCCAAAATACCGTGTTTAATGTATGGTATAACGTATAGTTTTATAAATAAAGTTATAAGTATAGAGTTAAATAAGAGTAAAAGCCCAAAACAAAATAAGAAATTCACTGAACATCTCCCCAATAGATTTCCACATTCAGCTCTTCTGAGTCGGCTGCAACCACCGGCTTACCATGCTTGAATTTGCATAGTATGCTATATGAAAATAAAATGCTTTACTTACTTTGACTCACTCAAGAGTTTTTCAGAGACCAGGAGGCTATATATATATATATATATATATATATTTAACTAGGTACGCGTTGCCGTGTTGGTCATTCACTTAGGACAGTAGTCTCTCTTGATCTATGAAATAGCCTTGTATATCATTTAATTAATATCCTAGCATTTATACAGGTTACGGCCTAGACTTACACTAAGAACCCAGGGTCTGCTCAGTGGTGTAACCAATTTTTTTTTGACTTGACTTGTATATTAAATACTTACTCATATATTAAAATTATTTTTCTTGCCCGTTCTTTTACGATCAAGCTCCCGCCCGCAGTGAATGGGCGCGCTAGTTTTTAAGTTTTGACGTTCATAAGAGCTCTTTTGAGCCAAACTTGAATAAATGAATTTGAATTTTTTGAAAAATAAAAAAAAATAAAAAAATAACCCTGTAATCGGCAATAGGTTCGCCACTTTTTACGTGGGATCAACTATATAATTGGCAAAAAGTAAGCGTATACTATGCCTCTGCCTACCCCTCTCTTCGGGGAAATGTATGTTTAGAAAAATATTTCTCGTCCTTGGACAATTTGCTCAGTCGTTTTGTGAAATGATGCATTCTACAATTACCCTGCGACATTTACTTACGCCCCAAAAACCATAGCTCACAGTGGACATAACTTGAACTATTGCTGTCTGGATGAGTCAGGCGTCACTCTGTATAATTGGTTTTTAAGCAGAATTAATGTCTACACGCGACTTCCTAAAAACTGTCCTTATTACTTGCTTAATTATTAATAAAAAAAGATATATTGATAGTTTTTAGCTCTTTCCTTTGTTTCTAATAGGGAAACACTTTATTATTGTCTGTCCCGTGGTTTTGAATGCTGAAAAGGCTTAAAGACTAAAAGCTTGGCAGCTTGTAAGCTGCAGTAAGGTTTCTATAGCAAAACCAAACAAGGTACTCAATAATATATTCCAGCAGTTTATTCTATACCTTACCTTTATTCTATAGCTTACACGCTGGCATAATTTTCTTTGGGTATATGGAGGAGAACCAAATTTAGATAAAAATGCTTGGAAGTAAATTGCCATTTCCTATAGGCTATTCTAATACTTAAAACATGAATATTGTTGATGTTATATCATATTGCATTGTACAGCGTCACAAAAAAAAATGGGTAGTAATCTAAATACCTAACCAATTGATAATTTTAACCTGTGAGTTTCTTGCCAGTTCTTCTCTACACCAGTTTTCTGTCCATATTTAGTGAGAGCATTAGAATTTAGATATCTCAACACACGTAGTTAAATGCTTTATCGATCGATCGAATCCAATTTGACTAAGTATCATTATTACAAATCATTCAAACTAACTAATTTGATTCTGTTTGTTTTTTTTGTTGTTCATACTGCCTCATACTTTTCTGCTAGCCCAAAGGTTCACTGGTAAAGAATGCCTAGTAGCATTAAGTTCGCTTTTTGTACATTTTATTTTTTATGAGTTTAAATAAAAAAAATCACGTGAAATACTTAGTTGTTCGCCTATTCAAATTAAATTTTATGTATTACATAGTTTGCTGTGAATTCTATACGTTAAAAAGTAGTAGTCGTTTCTATTCTATTTAATATGAGATAACTAGATATCAGAAGAGATTCTGTTCAAAATATCCAGTCGGAGCTGGTTTCTATCGTCGTAAGATGAAATCGTCGGAAAGGTTAAAAATAAAGCACAATTCAGTTTGCAATAACCCCATAAGAATAATAATTAAAAGATTTATAAATACAGTTACAAAAATACAATGTACACATACGAGTAAATCACTAAAAATAAAACAATAAATCTACAACAAAAAATACAGCGAATTGAAAACTAAATAATTGACAGAGAGTTCCAACTTTCCAACACTAGATGTGCCTAATATATCTTTCTCATAAGGTTTTAAATATGGTAAGTACTTCAAAACCATGTTTAACATAGGGGTTCGGTCCATGGTATTGTTCACAACTGCAATATGATTTATATTCTGCAAGTCTTCAGGCTGACTCCTATATTCTTCGACTTCATATGTTTGATCAGTCTGTTTAGGTGTAGATGGATTTCCCAAGTCCCTTCGTACCTAAAAAAGTTATAACTTATTTTTTATATGTGACTTAAATTTGCCGTTCTTAGGTTATAAACTAAGATCGATAAATAATAAATTGTTATTAGGAAATATCGGTATGATCTACAGTAAGCAAACTGCTTATAACACAGGAGGCAGGTGTCAATTATTATCCATTGTCTTAAATAGCGCTTACAGCTTGGCAAAACAACTCCAATACGATTTCGGTTCATTCAAAGACCAGTAGCAAAAAAATTTAATCACAGACACGCTCAATTAAATATCCCAGACAAACGATCGTCTTCGTATTCATCATGATTGTGATCATATTTGATTCACATTTCTATTAATTATCCGCTTGTCTCATCGCTAATCAAATAATAGTCTTGCAACAAGCGCTTTACTGCTAGCTGCTGATAGTAAATAAATAAAATAATGTGAAATAACCTTGATGGGCACCACTGCTTTCTCTTCCAAGTTTTTCTCCATTCGATCTAATGCTTCTTGCAGATCCTTTACTGTTTCAGCTAAGAATGAAACAAAATAATACAGATAAATATGAAATATTCATTATCTAAGGACATTTCTATTACATACATTTTTGTACAGTTTATGCACTAAAAACATTTAAGATCCATATATCGACTCAATAAAATATCATTACATTAGGCAATAACGAATTATAGGGATACACATTTAAAACTAGCACCAGCTACAAATATGTCATTGTTAAATTAATTGGGAGCCTTAACTATTCTGTCAGTTTCCAAGTGGTATAGACACTCCTTATCCACTTTTTCTTTAGTTTATCACATATTTTATTGCAGAACTAAATTTGACTGCAGTGTTAAAACACCGATTCTATGTCCCAAGGTGACTGCGTTTTATTTCCTTTGTAATTTATTATGAAAAATTATGCTATCATAATCAGCATCATCATTTCATCTCTATTTTAGCAGGAAAATATTGGTGGTGACACTTACGGTCATTAAGGTAATCATCGTCAGGTGCAAATGATACATTGGCATTTTTAGCTAAGATAGACAGATTCATAGCACCAATGCCATCAGGCTTGTCTTCCACCTTACTAATTTTGATATTAATAGCTATAGGTGTTAATGCAATTTCTGATGTCATGACCAGATTTTCATCTATATATCTTTGTGGAACGATCGAACTTAATGGTACGTTATCTGGAAAAAAAAGTAATATCATTCACCAGTTTCATCCAACTCAAAGATTCAAATTTGTACACACGCACCAGCCGTTGAAAATGAAGATTCCGTATGTGAAATTGTGCTGTCGACATCGGTCATAAAAATTTCATTATAGTCCAAATATAAATCTCGGTCTACAGTCTTAGTTATTTCTTGTTCTGTCGTTTCATGATCTGCAACACACGATGAATCAAGTTATCCACAATATTATTTACACTATAAATATATTTCGTCATTATGAACTCAACTTACTGTTGTTTTCATATGTAGTTTGGCCACCACCAATATCATTTAGTTCTTCTATTTGATAAGCTTTAGGTCTTCCGATTGTTATAACTTTTTTCGTATGTACTTGAGGGTTAACCGTTGAACTAGTATAGTTTATATCATCAAGTAATGCATTTACCAACGACGTGCTTTCATTGCCCATAATTGTATTCAATGTATTAATCACAGAGCCATTTAAGTTTATTGAGTCCATAATATCTCTCTTCTGTATAGCGTTGATATTGAGTAGTGATTCAGTAACAGTATCCTTCATTGTTACTATGGCCAGTTTAGTCAAATATAACTCATCTAAACTGCCTAAATATCTCAGAGATTCCTTATTTTCTATTTCTAAAACAGAACTTAAAATAACATGTTCTTCTATACTCATTTCATTGTTTACATCAGTTGCAACATCCATATCTGTTTCTGAAACGGATGTTCAAATATTTATATAAATATTCGCCATTTCTTTTCTGTTTTTATAAAAACGAAATAAGTTCTATCTTAAGTCCGTGCTCAAATATCACTTGTGTTTACAAGGAACGTTAGTTTTGATTAATCGTACTCAGGTACTTTTTATCCGTAAAATATTTCCGTACTTATTTTTATACCATTGAAATGTTTTAATTACAAAAGATAATAGAAATAAAACAGGAAATTATAAAGCAGCAAAATAGGATGGTAGGGAAAAAAATAAAATATACTTTATTGTCTTTAAGATCAATATGATCACTTAGACTCGTCAAACATTCACACACAGAATGGAAATTCGATATTTTTTTTAACAACAATGAAAGAGATATGAGCGGTATCATAATAAAGAAATAAAAGCAAATGGGTTCTTTGTCAAGGTTTGTCAGTTTATCTGTCTGTTGTGGTTTTTCTCAAGATTTGTCAGTCTGTCGGTGACTTTAACGAGGCTTCCAAAAAGGCAACGAGATTGAGAAGAATGCCTCAAAAAACTCATCTCGGCTTTTTTCAAATTATGTCTTAAAATCTAATGAAATCAAAGAAATAAAATATTAAGATTACCGCTGTTGTTATTAAAACTAACAAAATCTAATATCTAAAGATCATATCTCATCTAATATCTTAAGAAAGATTCATGCAAATGAAAAATGGCTAAGAGTTAAATGATGAAAGCTGCACGTTGCCGTAACTACTTTCTCGTCAACTTCTCCTCGTAGCAGTTTTGGAACCTGAAGGAGCACTTACGATAGGTACATAGGCCTGGAAGGTCAGTGTCAGGCCGGGCCCGCGGCGGGCAGGCGGTGGCGGGCGCTGCGTAGGCCCACAGAGGCCTGCCGGGCGGGGGCCCACGGGGCCCCACGTTACATACTAGGCGCACCACGCTGCGCACACGCCCGTTCCAGTTTATCTATGAGTAAGATTTCATGTAAATTTTTGAAATTCAGAGAGTTTTTACGGACTTACAAACCCAGCATAAAGAAATGTTGGAATTAAATAATATACCGTCCATTCATATCGTACCATTATCCCGGTTGTCCTAGATTGAGCTTAGGGCCCAGAGTCTGCTCATTGATCTAACTAGATTAGTATAAATTTCAGTTTTTATATGGATTGACCTCCGCAACTCAGAGGGGAAAACCATATGCTATGATTAAACCAGCTGTAAGGAGGTAACAAGGCACTAACTTCGTTATAACGACTGCCATAGATGATCATGGTAGCCGGGACCACGAAAAGTCATAGACGCGCGATCATGGCTTAAAAGTGAGATAAATTTTAGCCTTGGCACTGGGCTATCGCAGAATTTTTAACATACATACATATATAATCTTATGCTCATGTATCCCTTTTGGAGTAGGCTGAAACCTTATACTTAGTTGTTGCAAAGTTTACATTTAGCACGAAGATCTCAAGATTAAACCTGTAAAATAGTAATGGTATCTAACCCTTCCCTACATACATACATGCATGCATACACGCCTGTTTCCCCGAAGGGGTAGGCAGAGGCATGTTATACGCCCACACTTCGCCAATTATATAGTTGGTAATAGGTGACGAGCCTATTGCCGCTTACCAGGCACAGTTATGTTCGCCAGAGCCCCGTCCGTTGATCGGCAAGTGCACCACTTGCAGGTGAGGTTGGCTTGGGCTCCTCAGGTCTTGGTAGGATCCCTAAACACCCTTCTAGTCCCTTAGTCGCCTTCTACGAGACCACTGCTTCTTCTTTTATAAACAGAAGTATACACATGGATTACCATAAACCGAGTTCTGCCGCACCCGACCAAGTAACTCCTGGACCATATCATCTGGGCAAAGTCGCCGTAATAGTTCACATTGCTCAATGGTCTGTAATAAAATGTATTGTCATTGATTTTAATCACTCAGTCTAGTGATTGTATGATGCTGTCTCGAAAAGACTATGCCTAGTAAATTTATTAGGTACGAGCACAATACATTGGATTGTAAGATTACGTCAAGCGCTATTACATGGAATTACGACCGATATGGCGTGGAGGTCAGTATACCTGCACTTCACTCCAGAGGTCTTGGGTTCGATTCCCACACAGGACAAATCTTTGTGTGCATGAATATGAATATTTGTTCTGGCCTGGGTGTTTTCCTATGTATATTAAGTATGTATTTACACAAAAAAAGTGTTTAAGTATATTTATCCGTTGTTTAGTATCCATAACACAAGTCCTTAGTGATACTTATCTTGGAACTGAATAATTGGTGTGATTGTAAGAGAATATTTATATTTATTATTAGAAAAATGTGCTTAGTCTCCAATGACATAGACACTTTACGATGTCCTGTCGCAAAATATTCATATAAATACACATGAATTTGTATGAAACTTCATTGCATGAAACTTCACCATTATTGACCCGAAGCCACTTACTCGACATAGGAGCTGATGTTCTCTTTATACAGCAAGTTCTGCATGTACCACAAGTCTACCATGGACTCCACACGCAGTCCCGGTGACTCGCCTACCACAGACGCCACGCACTGACCAACTGAGATAGAGTCTATTGAACAGAAATTACATTATCATCATCTTGGCTAATTAAACCGTTAACGGTCTGAATATCACATATTTAGTTAGATAGATGATAGATAAAATAGTTTTATATATCATGACAACCGATATGGCGTGGTGGCGAATACACCCGCACTCCACTCCTAAGGTCGTGGGTTCGATTCCCACACAGGACAAATATTTGTGTGTATAAATATGAATATATGTTCTGGTCTGGGTGTTTTCCTATGTATATTAAGTATGTATTTACAAAAAAAAAGTATTTATTTATGTTTATCCGTTATTTAATTACTTATCTTGGAACTAAATAATTGTTGTAAGTGTCAGAAATATTTATTTATATATTACATATAAAACAACAAAATTACAATAATATAAAAAAATAACAACAATAAAAACTAAAAGTAAAACAACTCTTAAAAGACAGACGTAAATTTTACAGTAAAACGGTTTAAGGTTTTTTTTTGTCATAACTACGATAACGTACTCGATTTGGTGTTTGGCGCTCTCTATCGGACAGTTTTCGAATTACAAAAAAGATCTTTCAGCACTAAATGCATCTAAATAAAAGGAAACGTGTGGCATATTTAGGTTAGTCAGTCTGAAACAGTTAAGCTTTTTTACCAAGGCGTGTGAACTGCGAAGTTTTGTACTTGATCTGGGTTTCAAACAGATTTTATAACAAACCATATATCAAATCAAATCAAATACTTTTTATTTCATAAACTATTACATAGTACTTGAAAACGTCAAAATTATAAAAAAATTACAAAAACAATTAAAATATAATTATACTAAAATCACGAAGCTTAGATTCACTTGCAACCAACAATTTAAAAAAACAAAAAATATTTAAGTGTAAGTGAATCTAAGTGCCAGTTCCGAGCCACCGCTCTGTAAGAAGAACTGGCAAGAAACTCACAGGCTATGCTCTTTTAAATTATCGAATGGTTAGTTACAATCTTCATTTGTCTGTGGCGCTATACAATGCAACATAATATAATATAAATATAAATAAGTGAATAGTAGTTAAATTTAATTACACAAGTCTCTGCAGGAATCTCTTTCTTCAGGAGTCCGCGGAGGTCGACACTGGTCTGCCCATCGCTGGGCCTCGTGGGCCAGATCTTCCACCCAACGCTGAAAGCCGACAAACTCTTTATTATTAATTATTATATATTATTATTGAAAAGCCATTTTACAACATATTAGTCAATTAAGTACCTACCTATCAAAGTAAAAAACATTGAAGTCATTAATACGAGAACTTCGTCAATCGCTTTCGTCATCAATCACAAAATTCGACCTTATAACAGAAATTACAAAGTTACAAAGACTGTTTACCAAACAAATATTCTTTTTAGAGCCTGCTTCAGCCAGGCACTTACTACTTTTTAGAAGAAGAAGACACATTTTAATGTTGGGACCTAGCTACACAAATGGCTTGTTACTCTCACTCACCAACTTGAGCATATCACCAGCGCTGGGCATCCGCCGCAGCCGACCGGCGGCCGCCTCGCTCCGGCGCCGATTCAGCCGCGCCAGGATTCGAACCTTCTCTTCATCAGACAGGCCTGACTCGACGTAGCCCGCGCACTTTGAACTAGGGCCCGGCTTGAAAGTTATAGGAAGATGACTCTGAAGTAGCTGATAATTTTAGTTCTTCTTAAAGGTACCCGTAGGACGTTAATACTGCTGAGATGATTGAATTTACCGATATGAACCTATTTAACAGACGGTTCACTAAAACATACCTATATACATATCCTGGCACACTTTCTTAGTTTGATTAATGCTCATCGGTTTAGGGTACTTTTGACCTGCCCTGTCACTAAGATATTCAAGGTCGAATCCCAGTATACATTCTCACATGATTCTAGTCCAGCGACTGGATTACCGGTCTACTTGTTCATTTCAACCGATATGGCGTGGTGGCGTGAATACCCGCTTTCCGCTCCTAAGGTCGTGGGTTCGATTCCGACGTAGGACAAATCTTTGTTTGCATGAACATGAATATTTGTTCTGGTCTGGGTGTTTTCCTATGTATATTAAGTATCTACTATAACACTAGCGCCACTGGAATAGTGCAGACGTCCAATCCAGTACGTAAAACGTTAAAGAGAATATGAATTGAAATCATTGTCAGTTACCGATTAAATAGTCTTTAAATGACTGGACTAATGTAGACGCTATGATCCTGTCCAGTACTGGATTACTGAACTGAAATAATGTTAACAGGGCATATTATATACTTACAGGATACTGACAAAAGGTATGCGAATTCCCGTGGCCACACATCCTGGCGCCGCAGTAGTTGACGGTATGTGCCTCCGCCGCGACAAGCAGTTCCAAAACCAACAGCGTTACAGCCCATTGCATCTTTGATTATTTAACTATTAATTTTAACAAACATTTTTATTCCTGTTTCAATTCTACAATTTTGATAGAAAGTGTCATTGAGAAGATGACAAGAGTAGAATAATTTGAAGCTGTTATTGAGATTCTTCTTTATAGAGCCTATAAATTATATAAAATAGCGATATATACTTATTCATTTATTTTAAGAATACCAACAGCAAGAATAAACAAGAAACCAACATCAGACGTATTTGTAAGACAATTATAGGCTCTCACTAATCATATTAAAAAGATAATTAGCACATGATAATATAAATAACATAGTAAATATAAATGCACCAAAGATCCGACATAAGGGTCAAAGTGCGCCACGGTCAGTCTGTGGCCACCGCGATAAGATAAGATAGTAAATATAACATCAATAACATGTATAGGGCTTCTACCAAGACCTAAGGAGCCCAAGCCAACCTCACCTGCAAGTGGTGCACCTGCCGATCAACGGACGAGGCTCTGGCGAACATAACAGTGCCCGGTAAGCGGCAATAGGCTCGCCACCTATTACGTGGGACCAACAATTTAAAGGGCGAAGTGTGGGCGTGTAGTATGCCTCTCCCTCCCCCTTCAGGGAAGCAGGTGTGATGTTATGTATGTATGTATTAATAAATAGTTATAATAATTAAATCTCTATAAGATTGAAAAGATTTGTTTGTACTATGTTGAGACAAAAACTAATGAACCAATTTTTGAATTTATATTGATTGCATCAGTCATATTTTTAATTAATGCAATTGTAAGTTACAACTTAATTAAGCCTTGAGACGGGATTTTAATAATACTTTTATTTTAAGTCAACTTAAAGTTTCATAAATTGGAGGAAAAATTTTTAGATCGTTTTTTGGAAAGGAGTTCGTGACGGTAAATTTTATTGTATGGTCATCATTAATTCGAAACTGTTATAAGACGAGTAACAGGGAAAATAACTAAAAAAATGTACATATAAACAATATTAAATTTATTATACATCATTGCATATAACAACATTAAATAACAAAACATATATTAACCTTTAAATTGTAAGTACATAATAATATAGCTCATAAAAATTAAATTGTGACCTAAACAATACATTGTAAAATATTAATAATTCCTTATTTTAGACTACATACATTCACGATATTTAGAACCACTGTGATAAAATATTTCTGTTCTTTATATTAAATTAATTAGTTTAAAACTTATAAATCTTCTTGTATAATATTTAAAATACAATACTATAGTCTCAAAATACTAGTCAAAAACTTGAATAAGAACTACAAACAGTAATATTTAAGCAATTCTGGTGATTTTAAGAACAATAAATTGTAGAAATTGCAATTATAATACAACTAACTAGCTAACTTACTTTTTTATAAATTGCATATTTTAGGTGACTGCACTAAAATATCTTTCATATATTTAATTTTTATTTAGTGTCCTTAAACTTTACCCGCTCAAAAATAATTCGACAAATTTTACTCCGACGGTACTTCAAGAGTAGATTTAATAAATGTCATAGATTTATTTTTCTTTGGGAATAGTAGATAAGTATATATAATTAACCGGTTTTTAATCCGTAAAATGTGTTTAGTACATATTACCTTTCAAATTAATTTTTCATATTTCATATTTGTTTTGTTTGAAGTTTAAAAAAGGCTTAATACTCGTAGCAAAATTGATACGACTAACTTAAACAATATTTCTTTGGGAAAAGAAAATAGACACAGCTTCATAGTTTTGCTTAATATATCTAAATTATTATTATCATATTTATTTTAAAAACATTCATTTAAATATTATGAAAATACATAATTTATGTTAAATACTTATTTAGGTCACTAATGGAATGCATAGATTACTTTTTTTTTTTTTAAACATTATTTATTTACGTTAATCAATTGTTACAATATTGAATTAAATTGTGACTGTCTTACTTTTTAAATGTCGAGCCCTAAAGTATAGTCAACGAGACGAACTGTAACTAAATATAAACAAACTAACACGAGATCATGTTATTTTCTTTTAAAAAATATTGTTTTTTTTTGCATTTACTATGCTATACAGGACAACCAAGAAACGAGTGTCAAGCTGAAGTAAAGAGAAAGATCACTCTTAGGGATATCCCGAATTACCCCTATGTATATTCTGCGATCAATACTGCGGCAATAGGCTCGCCACCTACCTACCTACGTGGGACCAACAATACAGTTGGCAAAATGTGGGCGTATAATATGCCTCTGCCTACCCCTTCGGGGATACAGACGTGATAGTATATATGTGTATATTCTGCGATGTTTTTTAGTTTTCGATTTTGAGAAATTAAAATCTGACCTATGTATAAAAAAATTTTTAAGAAAAATTTTAAAACGTTTAGTACATAAGTTTATTTCTTGACTTCTTGGCGGGAAAGTGAAGAGAAAAGTGTCATGACTGCAGTTTTGTTTTATTTTCTCATTTACCATGATTTTTATGTTATTAATTTATCTCTTGTACTTGTTATACTTGACACTGGCTAAATGTGCAAAACGCACGAAGCCAATATTTAAAAGAAAAAAAATGGTTGCCTGTAAAGACGGTATACGGGCGAAAAATTTACGTGACAACGACTTTGAGTGGTAGAATAATTTTAATGTGAATATTCATTCGTATAGTAGGAAGAAGGATGAAATAATAGTAACAATTTAAAGCATTCATTTATACAAAGAATTATATTTATGTCTGTCTCTCTCGCTCTTAGGCGGGCTAACCATGCCCGAGTGGAAGGGACGCGTGCCTCTCACTCGATCTCATTGTGACCGCATAACGTGAGCGGAGCGTAACGCAGTTTCTTGAAGTGTCACCCGGCAAACCAATTTATAAGACGTTGTCACGTCAAAAAATAGTTTATATCTTGCTTAGGACATTTCATTTCTGGACTTCAGCTTGACATTCGTTTCCAGGACAACCTGTATATAGCTATAAGATGCAATTTTAACAAGAAAAAATCTTTTACTAGAAAAATGGAAAATGTCAAAGTTTTAGAATAAGACTTGCCAGACATTCGTTATTACGATCCCCGATTATGAAACTAGGGTCGCAGTGGCAAGTAAAGGTAGAAAAAATACGTAGGTATATTTTGTCCATGATAACATAAGAAATGGCGACGTCCAATTAGAATATAATGTAATTAAAACCTAGAACATAATATATATTTTTGCGCTTACACTAATTTGACAACTGGAATAATTTATCGATTCAGACGTTTCTTTGCGGATCCATTGTAAGCAAGTGAAGGTTTAAAATAGCTTTGTGACAATTTCCGCGTAAATATAATCTTCCGAACAGTCGAGAAAAACGCAACACGTTTTTTGCCCCCACACAGAGCATCTTAGGGCGCGGTGCCACTATAGGTGACGACCAATTATCGTGAGGTGAAAAGCACCGTGACATTTTTTTTTAAAGTGTGTCATAATGACTACATCCTGCCTAATTGTAAGATGTGGACCTCTTACCAGCAGTCCCAAAAAAATTAAGGCGCTTCATACCGTGAAATAAGCACGGTACAAAGTGCACCCACTCATGACGGCCTGCTAAAATGCCATTTCACGCGCCCACCTTTGTAGGCGGGGCGTGAAACGGCATTTTGACCGGGGTTATAGAAACTAGGAAACAAATGAGCAGGTCGACGCGGTTATTTTGTGAACAGGACGATAAGATAACCCTTTTCAAGGCAGTGGTAAATATATTCCCACCATAAATTGAACCTTATAGAGTTGTGTTAAGGTTTGAAACCAATTTAAATTTAAACACGTTTTGCCCGTCAAAGGTTTAACTTTTGTCTACTTTATTTTTCGCAAAGACAGTAAATTGTCAAGTTGAATGGAAACAGCTTATTATAAATCGATAAAATACCGTCACGACTTACAAGGCGACTGAATCGTCACGATCCAATGGGAACAGCTAGATCTGACAGCCGTCAACAATAAAATATTTTAAAGACACGGACGATTAACAGTCGATATAATGGAAACAGTTAAAGACGACAGTCGTCCAACGAACAATTTATCGTCACGAATTAGTGGAAACGCACCCTTAAAGTAAGATTAGACAACCTCAGACACAAACGGTGAAACGAGAGCATTTGCCACTTTGTGTTTACTTGAAAACTTCACTTGCTTAAACGCCCTATAAGTGTGCCTTTTTAATTTTATTCTACATCCTCTGCATTTGGTAAATAATACATAGAATCAATGAAATACTTAGTTATGTCGGACACTAAGCTACGGTCTGATATCTCTTGCGCAACACCATAGATCGCCATCTGTAAATTAAAAAAGTTCAATCTTAATAAGCTGTAATTTTAACAACCTGCCAACACCATCTTCATATTTTTGCTGCAAAGTTTTTTTTTAAATTTTTTTTAGGTTCAAGACTTGTTTTATACGCTTACTAGCAGTATTCAAACTCCGCCATTGTCAAACCCAATTCGTTTTTTCTAATTTTCATATAATAATGCTTTATTAAATTTCGATATACGAATGTACTTAAAGTTGACGACTAGCGATAGTGGTATATATAAACCTCAGTTATATATATATGTACTTAAAGTTGACAACTAGCGATAGTGGTATGACCAATAGACAGTAATTCAGAGAGTGTCGGGTTCAAATCCATTTATCGCTTGCTCCGTGTCTTGGTCCCGGCTGTCATTAACATCTATGGCAGTCGTTATTAGGAAATTAGTGCCAAATATAATCCTGACAGCTCGAGGAGGTAAGGTACAGGTAGAGGAGGTCAGACTAGAGTCGCTCAGTGGAATAACCGACATTAATCCAAATCTGGTCAGACCTGTGTGCCTCTGGTCTTTAAGCGCAAGTCTAGGACACAACCGAGACAATGCTAAGGTCATACGAGTGTATAGTACGCGGCACGAAAGTCGCTGACCGTTTATGTGCAGTAGTCGAAAATAAGGAATCGCAAGGGAGAGAAAGAGCGAGCGTAAGCGCTTATTGGCTCTCCAGTCGTACTCTCTCACTCACTCTATGCGCAGCTATCCCTTCCAAATTTTGTTCATCGCTAGACTTACGTGCCGCTACCTATAGTTATAGACTTAATAAAAGTAAAAGAGAAAGCTTTGTAATATTAAGATACAATACCTTCCCCTGCACGGGCCCCGTGGAAGTGAGCAGACATTCGCGAGCTACATCGGCCGCGTCCGATATAAACCTCTCGGCCACTCCTGGCTGAGTGTGCGCGTGTGTTACGCAAATGTGGACTCTATAGAACAGAAACAAAGACATAAGTTGGCATGTAGGTTATATGTATACCTACAGGATGTAAAAAACCGAGATCAAATCCGAGAGCTATTCTGCCCTGCATTAGGATCGTTTTTTCCTTTAATATTATATCTGGGAAATCCAAAACCTTAAAGTTACAAAATGTGAAAGTCACAAAAATTTGTTTAGAAGTTTTATTACAAATAAATTATCGCATTGTTTCTTCATTATTTTTTTTTCAAAATCGCGACACGTGGTTCACAATGTTTGGTCATGTATATTGTTATGATGTGTTAAACCTTGGCTTTAAACCAGGGATTTTTCGTTAAGTCGGAACTTCCGATTATTATTACACCTTCGGTTCCGACTTCGGCTCCGACACTTTTAATTCTAAGGTCTTAATCGGAGGTTGAAGCATAACATGGCGGGCGGTTTGTGTCGACTGTTATGAACAGGTTCATACATGTCGCGCGGGGAATCCCCCCGACTAAATTTGACTAAATAATGTTTTATTTATTTTTAAATAAAAATTCTCTCTCATGTCACCACTTCTGACACTGCCTCCGACTCCAATAAAGCAAATTTAAAAACTCTGATTCCGCCTTCGGTTCCGATAAAACTGCCTCCGTTACATCCCTACTTTAAACAGGGACTTTTACTTGTGTATATGTAAAACACTTTTTAAAGCTAGCAACACACGTAGACCATTTCAAGGCGGACAAAACTGCGTGGAATTCAACAGCGGTTCGTTTCCATCATTAACCCTGTAGCGGGCAGAGCACACTGAATATTTTCATTAGTTGCCTACCTTAAGTTAATTGCATAAGGTTCATTTTATAGTGTCAAGAAATTTGACAGAGCCCTTTTAAGGGTTATAACTAGATTTTTTAGTATTAGGGCTACTAATTGTATTATAAATTTGCATTCGGAATTATATACATAATATGTACAACTTAAATAATAGGGACATACGCCTTTATTTTCTTTATTTATTCTACAATAGACCACTACGTAGTCGATATTATAACAGAATAGTTTTAGAAATGAAGATGATTATAGGAACGAAATTGGCACTTTTGAACATTATGGTTATTTAATTTTTATAGTAAACATATTATGTATGTAGATTTTCAGACAAACAACTTTACGAGAAATATTATAGGCATCATCATCATAATTTCAGCCATTTGATGTCTACTGCTGAACATGGTCTATATTACCTGTTTCCAATTGGTTTTCCACGTTAATCGATCTTATGCTGATTGCATTTAACGGCTTCCCGCCGTCTTGACCATAAAATCAGTCCATCGGTTGGGAGGCCGTCAGCCAGCCAGCTAATATAGTGAAGGACAACGGCGACGTTGAAGCCGCATCAGTCGCCTGTTCGAGCTATATGCCTCGCCCACTGCCACTATAGCCTGGAAATCTGCCGTGCTATGACAGTCACTCCAGTTCTCCTATATATCTCATCATCATCATCACAGCCCAATAAAGTCCCACTACTGAGCACGAGCCTCCTCTCACATATCAATGTGCGAGGGTATTTGGTCATACTCCACCACGCTGACCCAGGATTGGCGGAGGCAGGTGTATGGCGTCCTGCTGTTAGATTTTTTCAAGCCGCCTATTAGGCCTCTAACATGGTTTAACGACTACCACATTTGGGATAACCGGGACCAACGGCTTAACGTGCCTTCCGAACCACGGAAGCGCTCGATATCAAATGCAACGGTCACCCATCCCAGGATTGACCTCTGTAAACTCTGCTGTACTTTGGTGATCGTATCCGACCACCGAGCACCGCAGAGCAACGAGCGCCTCAATACCTATATATCTATTACTACTATAATCGACTTACCCAGATGGAAATTGCAACGCATTCAAGCTCCACCCCTTCTTGTGTAGAATCTCTGCAAACTTGAAGATGTCAAATTTCTTGGAGCCAAACGCGATGACAGTCGTAACGGGCTTGCCGTATATAAATAGACCATCGATGTTACGTAACCTGATTACAAATATATAATGATGTTAGGTCTCGAACAAAGAATTTACAGGGAGCAGAGACACAAGACAAATATTTAAAAATTTAGTAACAGAATTTTAGTAGTAATGACTTAGGTTTATATTACATTAAAATAAGTAAGTGATGTATATAAAAACGTAAGATAGAAATAAATAAGAATACTGACTCGCTCTCAATGCGGCGCGCGGTTGTGATGACTTCCCCGATCATCTGGACGTAGCGCTCGCGACCCACGAACACCATGGTAGCCCAGCACGCCGCTATCAGACCACCAGCTCTGCTTCCTGACAAACCAGGCAACAACAATTAGATATTAATAATTTTAATATCAAGCATAGATAGCCATCATTGCCCTAGAGAATAATAAAATGACCATGATTTTTGCAATCAAATGACAAATTTTAAGTTTTTTTTTAATGTACTGTTAAATATCAACTACATATTTAAGTGCCCTAAGGAATAATAAAACTACCCAAATATTTTTACTAAACCAATGAAAAATTTTGAGAATTTTCCACTTGGCAGTCTTTGATTTTAGCAAAAGTAGCCCATTAGTAAACTTATTTTTTTATTATCATAAATGTTATAACTATATACAGCTTTGTAAATACAAAAAAAAACTGGTACATATTAAGGTAATGTTGAAAATTACTTGCGTACTTGTTTCTTTTCATGGAAATTTAAATTTTGTAGACTTGTCCACAACGTTCAAATTCTTAGCAATGACAAAATTGCGCGGCCGCGCGACGTGGCAGCTCTTTTTTTCTCTTTTTTGTGATGTCGGTACAAAATAATATGCAATCACAATTTTCTTCTTTTTAGTCATCAATTTAAAATTAATTATTTATTGTTTTACGTTTTTTTTGTCTTCCGTTTTTCGTCATATTATTCCTGGTGAATCTCGCAACCGCCGCGAGGCAGACGCGTTGTGTAAGCGCGAAGTATTTGCATGTTATATAAAAGCGCCATGAAGGTTCAGTTGTAGAATAATATAATCAAGAACGTCTTATACTTTTTTTTATAATATTTTCAAATTGTAGCTCAAGGCAAAAATACTCAAAAATTCTAATAATAAAATAAAACAAACATGATCATTTAGAATCGTCATACGTCATACGTCACACAAAATGGAAATTCCATTTTTTTTTTTTTAACAACAATGATAGAAATATGTGCGGTACCATAATAAAGAAGTAAAATCAAATAGGTTCTTTGTCAGAATTTGTCAAGGTTTGTCAGTTTATCTGTCTGTTGTGGTTTTTCTCAAGATTTGTCAGTCTGTCGGTGACTCTTATCGGGGTTATCTGTCAGTCAGCCTGTCGTGATTTTAAAGGAGGGAGGAGATTGTCCGTCAGTCAGTCAGTCTGTCGGTGACTCTAACGAGGCTTCCAAAAGGCAACGAGATTGAGAAGCATGCCTCAAGAAACTCATCTCGGCTTTTTCCAAATTATGTCTTAATATCTAATACAATTAAAGAAATAAAATATTAAGATTACCGCTGTTCTTAAAACTAACAAAATCTAATATCTAAAGATCATACATGTCTCATCTTATCTTAAGAAAGAAGGAGCAATTAATGTCACTTCCAGGCAGACTTGTCGTTCATAAAATCTTTCACACTATACTATTTCACAATCTCTTCACACTATACTCACCTTCTAGCACAATTTACTCTTTATGTAATTTTTAAATTTAGTTATAGATAAATTTGCCACATCATCTGGCAGCGTATTGTACATGTAAATACTGTTCCCCGCAAAAGAATTTGTAACTTTATGGAGCCTATACTTGGGCATAGCCAGTTTATTCTTATTTCTTAAGTTCAAATTATGTCTATCACTATTTTTACTTAACTTACTTTTATTTTTATGAGTATGCAGTAAGTTTTCATACTGTACTGTGAATACACAGTAATTATGCCTATCTCCTTAAACTTATCCCTCAATGAGTCGCGAGATCTCATACCATAGATAGCACGGACAGCCCTTTTCTGCAGCAAAAAGATACATTCAATATCTGCAGCATTACCCCACAGCAGTATGCCATATGTCATAGCACTATGGAAGTATCTGAAGACTAGACGAGCTGTTTTAATGTCCGTTAGTTGTCGGATCTTCTTCACGGCATAGGCTGCAGAACTCAGTCTGCCCGAAACTTTCCTGATGTGAGACCCCCATTGCAACCAATAAATCATGACTTGAAAACTATAAATAATCGCGCAACATTTATGGGGATAATTTGAGGTGTTCTATCTTTGGCCTTCTGCTTGGCACTTGATTTTGGGAATATTAGTAATAGTAATTTGTTACCCATGAATTTATTTAAAACATTTATGAAAAAGAGTGTTACAGTCATACCATTTATTTAATACTCAATGAGGAATTAGCTCTATCAAGATATGATGTCAGTTATAATAATATTATGTGTGTGTGTCATCCTATTAGAAAGAGATGTAATGCCTCCGTAGTAGACATCTCGTTTGGCTCGTTATTTAGTCGCGATTGGCTCAATCCTGACCTAGCATGAAATCCGTGAGTCATAAGCCCACAATGTAATTGGCGAAATGTGGGCTTATAATATGCCTATGCCTACCGCTTTGAGGACACAGGCGTAATTGTATGTATGCCTGTGGGAACGTATTAAATACATACCGTTGACAGATGGAGAGCCATAGACTCCGCCGGGCCACTCCGTGGTGACGGTGTACTGATGGTGCCGGTACTCCGGTCGACGGTACATCACTACTGAAGTGCCCTTGGGTGCGTATCCATACTGGAAACCAAATCATTCTTTATTACTAACTTTTCTATACCACAATGTGCCACTACAGTATATCGCACCTTTCATACTATACGGGCCCAATTAGAAAAATCATGATTTTTGGGAAAACGCGTAGAAAGATATTTGACCCCCTATATTTTTACAAAATCGATCATAAATAAATTAAATTTTGTTTTGATTTGTGCCCATATAGTAGGAAAGCTGCGATATGGCCACCGAATGGTAAAAGTTCACCGCAGGCAAAGGTCGCTTGCAATACCATAGCGTTGAAACCCGTTCAAAAGATTTTTTAGAGAGCCCCGTGCTATAATCTCTTAGGATATGCCTAAAAGATGCCCTCGGCAAGTTTTAGGCATATCCTACACATTGCAAAACACCCAAGGGTATGCGGCAGAAAGTTTATTTTTAAACGTACCGTCCAGTAAACAATCTCTCAGAGCACACTCCAAAGTCAAGCTGGTGTTCATAATTGTATATAAATATTAGTTCGTAAGTATATCAAAAGATGTCACTGAACGTATTTAGATCGCGCAAGCGTTATTTGTTTTTCGGACCCATATAAGTTCGGCAGTTGTTTTCTTATTTGCTTATCAATTCAATACAATTTAAATCCTTCTTGGCCTTTTTATTTAATACCAAGGTATGTTCTCTGGAGAACATGCATAAGAGATATAATATATATCGTTTTTTTTTAAATATAATTGTACTAACTAACTATACAAGGGATTTAATACTATTTGTAAGTATTCTCATATCAAAGTTAAATTAATACCGATTATATTTTCAATTTAATTCTCAATATCTTTATTGTTGTCGCCAATAATTACAAATTGTTATTTCTGTTATCTTCTGTTATGGGTACTTAAGAACGGATAAACATACTTACATACCTTCTTTTTGTTTTGTAAATACATACTTAATACACATAGGAAACACCCAGCCCAGAACAAATATTCATGCTGACTCATACAAATATTTGTCATGTTTGTGAATCGAACCCACAACCTCAGTCGCTGAATAAACGTTACCGTACCTTATGAGTATCAGCGGAGATGCTAGCTACTCCCGGCAGCCTGAAGTCGAAGGCAGGCACGGCGTGTCCAGCAGCCGGCATGAAGGCAGCCGCGAACCCGCCGAGACAAGCATCCACGTGTAACGGAACGTCATTTTCCAGCGCTATTTCCGACAACGCAACTATATCGTCCCACGTTCCGTACGGGAAGTTCGGCGCTGACCCCACTATCTACGAAGAAGAATTATGAAATGTAACAAGCTTCGGCAAGAAGGCAGTGGCAGCATGTTCGGCGGCAACCCCGGTCAGGGGGCCTACCGCCGAACATGCTGGTAATCGATTATTAGGCAAAATTCTCTAATTGATTCTGTCGTACCGCCGAACACATGGAACTCGATACAAAATGGCGTTCTCTATTTAGATACAAATTAAGAAGGATTGACGTAATATTTGACAGTCTCTATCTTTGTTTTTTTTTTTAATAATAATACAAATTATTGATATTTACGTAAAAATGTGTCGTCGAAACGCAAATAATAATAATTTAATTAATTTGTCGCTTCAGTAGTCTGCCAAGGCCATGAATAATCTATGGCTTTCGGCAGATTTCCCGGTATGGATTGATGAACCTCAGAAAAGTTTGATCTAGATGAAATAAACCGGTAATCCATCGAAATCGGTGGTAGGGCCCCAGATAAGCGTATACGTGCAACGGTGTGTGGTTTTCCAGCGCTATTTCCGAGAACGCTACTATATCGTCCATTGTTTCGTACCGGAAGTTCGGCGCTGACCCCACTATATACTGAACAATAACAAAATGGTCACTTAGGCTTGATTAAAAGCACCATTAAAGCACCTGTTACTGAATTTTTCAGTAACAACGAAGTATGACATACTTTCACATAAAACTCAAACCAATAAACGTCAAGGTCGCTAATTTCTGTCATTACTCTGGGAAAAAGGAAAGCAAAATATAAATATTCTTGGTCATCGAAGCACTGTCCAGACTGGGAAAACGTTTATCATAGTATATGCATGTAATAAGAAAAGTGGAAGACACTGTGACGAGCAGAGTAATTAATATTAATGTTACTGCGTGGAAGAGAAAAATATGACAGAAAAAGATATTGACAATGTATTGAGTGTGTAAAGAATGATATGATTGAGGAATGGATGACGATGACTGATGAATAAAAGGATAAAACGGGGCGACCCAAAATAAACTGGGAGCAGTGCAGGATGGGGTGGTTATGCTTTTGATTGCCCAAAACCATCAAGGATTGACTTCTTTGGATAGTTGGCTGTTTATGTGACATTTAATAAAAAGGGCTGCCCGTTATGCCGTAGGTTCCTGTAATCGATAAGACGTTCCGCTGCTTTGCACTCAAGTTGTCGGTGTTGGAGTACGACCGAAATCTCTCTTACCTTGATTTCTGAGTAATTGCTCTATAATGAATTGTTATGATCTACATGGTCTTATAAATAAATTAACTAAATAGATATAACTTACCAAACAAGTCCGTCTGCTAATAGCCCTTCTCATAGCATCGACATCCGCAGTCATGGTGTCAGGGTTCACAGGAACAGTTTTCACCGACAACCCCAAGTACTGAGCAGCCTTGTCGAAAGCCGAATGGGCCGTGGAGGGAACCACTATTTGAGGGTTAGAAATTCCTTTATCATAGGCGAGGTCGCGGAAGGCCTTACATGCCATTATTATGGACTCTGTGCCGCCTGTGGTCACCTGAAAGGATGTAAAAATTTTGTTAGCAGTAAACATATAAAATAGCCCTATAGCAACTAGTGCTTTCTTGCTTCGAAAGACCCTGCAAGCTATTGGTCTCCATTTCTTTTAGGCGCTAGTTTTCTCTCCAGCTTAAAGACTAGTGCTGCGGGACTGTCAGAAAGGGTTACCGCGTCCTCTGGACGTAGCAGGCACAAGAAGGAACATGGATAGTTTTTAGTCAGTAAAAGTCTGACACACCCTCCCGCTTCACCCACAGCGGGAAAAGGTCATTAGATGATTTTCCATCCGAAAAAAAAAAAAGCTTAAAGACTAGTAGTAGTCGATATGCAATATTTAGAGTCCTAATTTGCAGCAGGGCGATACACACCTGCCTCCGACAATCTGCAGCTGGCCTATCAGCAAGACGAGACTCCGTTTCAAGGCGGTGATAATAGCAAATCAGTGCGAAAGTGAAAAAGGGCAAAGGAGCAGTGAAAATACACCAGTGTTAAAGGCAGGCAAATTTTAGATTATAGAGCCATAAATATACATTAAAACAATTAAAATTAAAATTATTTGAGTTTTAAAATACAGGAGCTTGTTTTTTGTGACTAACACTTTCGCCTACCCACAGGAGAAAATTATTGTGTGAAATCCCTCTCACGTTGGTTTGTGTTTTTTTTTAATATTTATTTAGGTAAACAAACAGTGACAAATTATGTAATACAGACAAAAATAACATTGGTATACATTTGAAATCAACATCGCTTACCACATATTTATATTGCAGATAAATAATATAACACAAGTCTGACATACTTTGCAATATATCATACTAATAAATACAACTGCTTACAATAACCTTCAACATATTTCAGATATTATACAATCGTTTTACTTAAACAGGCAAAATATTGAAAACAAGTTCCTTAAATAATATAATTATATTTAAGAGACTGGTGCAGGGGGCAGAAAGTTAACCCTTCAACAAGCAGAACGTGTTGCAGTTTTTCACAGGTTTTCTACCTTAAGTCCACTCCATAGGGTTCAATTTATGGTGGGAATATATTTACCACTGCCTTGCAAAGGGTCAGAGGAGCAGTGTCATCCTGCGTACTGGCAACTGTGATTACCAACGTTGGTGATAATGGGCAAATATCCCGAATATTAAACAATTGGAGAGGCTTATGTTCAGCAGAGGAATTTAAGGCTGATATGATGATGAAAAGACTTACCGTCCCGCAACAGTCGTCATCGCCGTGAAACAGGTTGATTGCCATTCGCACAATCTCGGCTTCCATCTTGTTGATACCAGGGAAAACATCAGCGTGGAGAGGATTGGTGTATGCGGTGAGCGCGTAGGCATCACACGCTACTTTAGAAATTTTCTCATTCACATGATAAACTGCGCCGGAGACGCTACCTCCTCTCCAATCATATGTACCTGGAAGGTATTTCAATTATCAACATCGTAACACGTTCGACAAAGGACTTGTCGTGAACGCCGCTTGTTTGCGCCACCCACGTGTCGCACTACTGCGCACCATCACTCCCCAATCGCCCGAATGCACATCGGCCTAAATGCTTTCCTGTGTCAGTACCTTGACTTTGACATATTCGTAGATAGCTGGGAATCAATTCAGGCAAAATTGTCGTCTTTTTGTAAATATTTATGTCCTCTTTAATTATATTTTTAACTATATATGCATGTAAAATTACTCACTGAGTTAGTTATTGTAATTGGGCCAGACCCGTGTAACTAATACAAATAAATAAATAAAACACTTAAAAGGGCAGGTCAAAAGTACCCTAAGCCGACGGGCGTGTATAAGGAGGTTAATGAGTGTGGATGAAGCTAAAAGTGTGTGCCAAGAGCAAGTGGAAGAATGTGATCTCTGCCTACCCCTACGGGAAAGAGGCGTTACGTTATGTATGTCTGTATTTACGAGTATATAACACTTTAATAACCATTAACCGTTAAGAGATCAGGGGACTTAATGGTGATGCGCTTATAGCTCTACGGAACTAGGTGGTCGATACGACCAGCAAAGTAAAGCAGAGATTACATAAGTCAGCCGTTCGGATGGTCACACCATTTGTGTGGCATTTAATATTGAGTGTTTCCCTGCTTCAGAAGGCAGGTTAACATGTTTGCTACAGTCATCACTACATGTGGTAGTTGTTGTCAAGATGGAGGCATCAAGCGGCTTGAAAAATTCTAACAACAGTGCGCCACACACCTGGGGGCCTACCGCCGAACTTGCTGGTAATCGATTATTAGGCAAAATCAATTTCGAGTAGATTCTGTCGTACCTTCGAACACATGGAACTCGATACAATATGGCGGTCTCCATTCAGACACAAATTTTGAGGGATTGACGTAATATTTAACAGTCTCTATCTGTTTTTTAAATTATATTACAAATTATTAATATTTAGGTAAAAATGTGTGATCGAAAGTCGCTTCAGTAGTCTGCCAAGGTCATGAATAAATTATGGCTTTCGGCAGATTCCCTGGTACGGATTGATGAACCTCAGAAAATTTTGATCTAGATGAAATAGCTGAAATTCATCAAAGGAGGTAGGGCCCCTGCCTCTGCCAATCTGCACTGAGTCCACATGTGACCGTGAGTGAGATGTAATGAGTGGATTAAGACCTTAATCGTCTTACTTGGTACACGAGAAGAGACCAGTGCTCAGTAGTAGGACATAGTCAGTAATGAGATGAAGACTCACCTAAGCAAACATGATCTCTAACTTCCTCAGCCACTTGTTCAATAGACAGGCCCTTTTCCGGCAGCAGTCTCCTGACGGTCGTGCCTGAGAGCCTCTTAGCTACATCCTTCTTGAAGTCTCTATTGATGTCGTTCATCTTTTCTTCAATCTTTCGCCTTACCACTGGCACTTTTCGTAGCCACCTAAAGAACTCTTTTCGTAACCTTGAAGTAACAGCTAAAAAAGAAAATAAAATCATTTCATATTTTATCTTTTGACAGTAAATCATTTTAATTAATAACAGTAAATATAAATACGATCTAAACAATGAGGATGTATCAAAAGTCACATATTGACTTATTCCAGCATTAGCATTAACAAAATTGTGCTGAATGTCTCATAAACGATGGTTGAAATTAAGTCCCAAAAAAACACATTTAAATAATTATGCTTTTATAATGAAGCTATTGTTAACATCATCTTAGATCTAAGTAATTTAGTTCAGTGTAAAAACTCGGTTTGAAAAGAATCTGGTACGAAACTTGTAAAGGTTCTACCTCCTGGGATTACGTTTACTAGACAATTTTTAAAACAAAGCCATTACAAAATTTGGTGGTGATAGTTGTGACCTTTGCTCTGTTAAGTACCTTATCTAAGAACTCATAATTACCAGCATACAACTTATTTACATGAAAATAAGATGATGATGTGTGGTTCCTGCACAGCATTACATTAGATATATTTTAAGTCAACCACTGTCATAGCCCCATTATAGATCAAATATTAGTAAATTATTACCCATCCAAGCCTCTACTACTATTGGAACATGGTGTAAGTGTGTACGTATGTCTTCAAACATTCTCTAGTAACAACAGTTAGTGAGTTTAGTCCAATCAATGGACTATTATGTATGAGTCATTGCGACCATACTACTTTAACCCAGCCAGCCCAACTCTTTAAAGTAAAGCAAAAGCAAAAAGATTTTTATTTCATATACTAATACACAGCACTTGAAAATGTCAAAATTAAATATATAGAAAATTACAAAATATTACTACACTAAATCATAAAGCTTCACTTTAGATTCACTTACATGCAAGAAATATTAAAATGTAAGTGTAAGTGAATCTAAGTGCCAGTTTCAAGCCACCGCTCTGTGAGAAGAACTGGCATGAAACTCACAGGCTATGCTCTTTTAAAGTATCAATTAAATGTTACAACACAGGACATACACAGTGAATATTCGAAGATATTGAGAGGTTCCCCAGAAGCCATAACCAATAAAGTAGCACTAAGGGATCTTTCCATCACATCCAGTAAATATGTAGTGTGAAACTGAGCTGAATTTGTTGAACAGGAGTAGGTCACACCAATAATCTGGTTTACTTTTTAATTTTATTTATACAAATACAAGTTGAAAATGTTAAAGTTGTTTCATCATAATACCCCTTATGAAGAAATTGCTTTTTAACCCCAATTTTGAAAGTTGGCAATAGTATCAAATATTTCCTGTGGTACTTTATTATAAAATTTAAATCCAGTACCCAAAATTTAAATCTTCATTTTGTATAGTCAACAATTTGATAGAAAAAGTTTATTTTTATTTCTAGTATTAAAATTATGTGTTTCTGAATTTTTCTTAAAGGGTTTAATGTTTTTGAGAGGATACATTACATTATCGAATATATACTGTGTAGCCACTGTTAATATGTTTTTTTTACATCTCTAAGAGCACGCTTATACATGCTTTTGTAATACCAGTATATCATCATATCATATAATGCAATTAAAATAGCTGAAATAGACTAATCCAGGTGTTTCGTCATCTGTTAGTAGTTTTATCTATTTGATGGAATAGCATGCTAAGCAAAGTTTTCCGGACAACTATAATAACACCAGGTTATCCAAGGTACTAAACAATAAAGGCATAACTTACAATCTTTAGCGTTATAGAGACTGTGAGCCCAGACCAGGGCCAATATGGACGATGCCGTCATTGTTACAATTTGCCATGGCTCCCTACCATCAAAAAGACGGTTTATGGCCTTTAGAGGTTGCGGACGTTCACTCATGGTTGCTAAAAAGAAAAAATAAATTAAAAAATATATCACTCCAACTTGACAATCATACCTTACTTTATTAGGCAGTTATCTCACCTTAATCCTTATGACAACAGAATCTTATCAGGATTAAATTCTCACTCTCAATCAACAATTCAACACATATTTGTGTTAATCACAGATTTATAATAAATACTTGACAACTAAGTATTTTAAACAAAGAACACACAATTTGAATAATATGAAGAAACAAAGTCCAATTTAGAACAGAACAATGAGATGGCACAATGCAATTATAAACAGAATAAATATGTACTAATATATAAGAATAAAATTATCATGTCTTCGAATACAGCATGAAATAACCTGAACTATGAAATTCTAAAGAAAATAAGTACTTAAAATATGTAGATACGAAAAAACTTATGTTAGTACTTAGATTAGGTGTTATATTCTTGAATTAAGAGTGCATAAAAATAATGTAAACAAACCAACCAGTTGGTGTGAGTGATAATAAATGGAATTATGGAATTCGGAATCTATCTGATTTCAATTCAAATGGAGACAAGTGACATTTGACAATTACATGACAGTGACAGCACCCTAAGTTTTTTTTTCTGAAATAATCCTTCTGTTGTTTATTTTAATTATAATTAATTTTAAGAATATCTACCAAAATATTGTGAATTTATAGAATCTTATTGTGTTAATGCATTTGTTTTTTTCTATATTATTTATATAGAACTATAAATTTTAGTCAAATACCTACTAATCTAGCATGTGATACGTTCATTACGTTCTTGACACAACACATCAATTTTATGTTTGATACTTCAGTAGCTATCTACTCTAAAATATTTGTTGTATATTCTTTGAGGTAGAGTGTTATGGTAGCAGTAGGGCGGAAATTTTAAACGGAAAGAGGAAGGAAGCAGCTGATTCGGAATGAGTCATCCTCCGCCAGTATCGTGTATTCCTAACACATCGAAAATGTCGAAAGCTAAAAAAGTTATTGAAGAAGCTAAGGAAATAAACAATCCTGAAATTGATTTGGTGGATAAAGGGATCACCAACCTCGAAGAGATACCTGGATTGTGTAAGTTACTGCCAACAAACTTGTTTTGCTATAATTTCAAGGAACTTGCATGACAACTTTTTTTGTGTAGTTTTGTTTGTATTCAAAAATTGTTTTGTAATAAGTTGATTATATTTTAAATGAAAGCTTTCATTAACTAAGAATACGTTAAATCCTTCATAATAAATACTTTGATTTAATTACTTACATTTTGCCCTAAATATGACAGCATGTCCAAAAATACTCAAGGAAAATTATGTTTATAATTTGGTACATCTGCTGCTTTATTTTAGTTTATTAACTGTTTATGAATTATCCAATACAGTTTTTTGATTTTAAGTGACGAATTAGTGCATGAAAAAACTATAAATATCATTACGAACTTCGAAATTTAGTGAAAGGGCTTGCTTATTAAATATCAACAAAAAGGAATCAGACTTATTTAGACAAATTAATACATAAGCGAATCCTTTAATAATTTTAGTTATTGTGCTTCTATTATTTTGACCTGAGTACTATAGGTACTTTTTATTGATATAATTTTTAGCAAAAAAACTTATTATAATTTTAATAACTTTATGTATTACTTCTACTTTACTTGCCTTTTACTTGTTTTGTCTTTTTATTAAAAAGATAAATAAACAGGCCCTCGATTAATAAGTTCTTTCAAAGTAACAATTCTTTTTTATGATTTGCAGTCAACTTGGCAAATATAACAAGACTGTCCTTGAGCCACAACAAAATACACTTGGTGCCGGCCGGCTTGGCCAATTTGATGAACCTTGAAATACTGAACCTTGCCAACAATCTCATAGAGGAGCTACCAGTAAGCCTCTCGTCACTACCAAAGCTCCGGATCCTCAATGTGTCTCTAAATAAGCTATATGGCTTGCCTCGGGGCTTTGGTGCCTTTCCTGTCCTGGAGATCCTGGATTTGACATATAACAATCTCAGTGAACGGACATTGCCTGGAAACTTCTTTATGATGGGTGAGTTTTGCTACTGTTTAGATTAAATATTGTTGTATAAAATTTGTAATCAACTGATTTATAATAGAAGTTATATGAGTCCCTATAAAGTTACTTTGGTGGCAAATTTTTCTAAACAACTTTCTGTTGATTTTATATCATAACCTAACTGCTGACATTGAAAGACAGGATTAAAAATATCAGACATATCACACAGCTTCATCTAGCCCTAAACAAAGCTGAGCAAAGTTCTGAACAATAATTATCTTGGAACTATATAATTGGTATGATGGGAAGAGTATTATTACACCAGCACGTGTAGACGGTGGATAGATAGAAAATATATGTTATATATAACACAAAGAGAAATATCCATCCACTCAAATAAATATTTGATATATATTCTGTGTAGAAATTGAACTCAGAATCTTTGGAGCTAAACGGCATCCTAATCTTTGAGGTATATGTGCACTGTAATAAACAAATAATCAGATATTTGATTACAAAGGAGTGATCAATGGGTATTTTCATTTTTTTTTTGTTCATACCAACTCTTAGCTTTATTGTAAACTAAAATTGTTGTAATTTTTGGGTTCTTTGAACTGGGCAAATATATTCCCACCATAAATTGAACCTTATGGAGTTGATTTAAGGTAGAAAACCTGAAAAATTTCAACATTTTCTGCCAGTTTAATGGTTAAGCAATGTGGGATTATCCATATTAATGCAACGTATCGTAAATATTAGAAATAGCACTACCTATTCTGATCAATGGTCTATGTTAAATAGTGATGTATTGATGAGATGATAAATAATGTCTAAGCACTTAATTTTTATTTAACTTAAAACCTATTATATTCTATTGTTTTCACATATCTATTTACCACAGTACCTTATAAGTAGGCAGAGCAGGTTTAATGTTTTATACTTTATGTTAACTGCACGTGTTCGTCAGAATGGCGGGTGGGAAGTCATGAAATGAAATGAAACGTGTAGTATTATTTAATAGAGTTTTAGTAGTATTTAGTAGCTCAGCAAAAATATTTAGTAGTATTACCAATACGATATGAAACGAAAAACAAAATCCGCCGCCAAGCTGATGTCTGATTGGCGGGTGGCAAATAAACGGAGTAAAATGCTTTAGATTTTTATATGTCAGATGTTAGTAGTCTATTGGTAGGTAAATAAAATAACATTAAATCTTATCCACGTGCTAACGGTTTACAAATCAAAGGTATACACACTACATCGGGTACGCCTGCGCATATTATAGCAGCAATGTTACTTATTTGTGTGATTCTTATTAGTCTGTAGGAGTATTTACTTTGTATGTTACCGTTGTTACACACTATATAAAAAACATTGAATGTATTAAATCATATAATAATATTAATAAGAAATAGTAAAATGAATAAACGAGCTTAAAATTTAAATTCTCTTATAAACTTGCTAAATAAATTATTATCGTCTGTTTCTTAAAATTTGCGATGATAAAAATATACTACTACCCTCATAATTATTGAATTTTTTACCGCATACATGTCATTCATTTTTCAATAAAATTAATCAATTAATTTGTTAACATCGTTGTGTTACATAGTGTTTGTGTGCACTTAGTAAATGTGAACTATGCAGAGAGGAAGGAAAAGTGCAGTTGATAAAGAAACGCAAAGAGACGTAATAAACAATTACTATGAGTATTTTCGAAATAAAAATGACTTGCCCTCTCCTTGCGATCCTATTTACTCTTCAACAAAGGGCATTGGGCATTATAAAGCCCATTGCTATCGCGAAAACTGGACGTGCTACGATGATTTAAAAACTCGTCTAACCAAAAGCTCAAAGCGTGTAATCGTAAACTGTGTTGTTTATGGGATCAAAACATAATTGTAAAAAAACGTACTATTTATTTAATAAAAATAACAATCAGAGGTAATCTTAAGGTGATTTTCAACCAGAGTGGCGAGACGAGGCGAGGCGAGAGAATTGAAATTTGTATGGCAAATTTTCAATTCTCTCCCACCGCATCTTTGGTGGCAAATCACCTTTATACTATGTACTCGGTAATATATTTTGCTTTCTTTGTTTTTTTTTATAGGAATTGATTTTGAAATATGTACACAATAAACATTCATTAAAGGTTTATTTATTAACGTTGTTTTATTATTAATATTATTATATGATTTAATACATTCAATGTTTTTTATATAGTGTGTAACAACGGTAACATACAAAGTAAATACTCCTACAGACTAATAAGAATCACACAAATAAGTAACATTGCTGCTATAATATGCGCAGGCGTACCCGATGTAGTGTGTATACCTTTGATTTGTAAACCGTTAGCACGTGGATAAGATTTAATGTTATTTTATTTACCTACCAATAGACTACTAACATCTGACATATAAAAATCTAAAGCATTTTACTCCGTTTATTTGCCACCCGCCAATCAGACATCAGCTTGGCGGCGGATTTTGTTTTTCGTTTCATATCGTATTGGTAATACTACTAAATATTTTTGCTGAGCTACTAAATACTACTAAAACTCTATTAAATAATACTACATGTTTCATTCGATTTCATGACTTCCCACCCGCCATTCTGACGAACACTAACTGCACCAGGTTTATTTTAAGGTGTAAGGTGTAGGCTTTATTTAAGGTTAACCGAAATGTTACTGTAAATAAAGATATATTGCAATTTATTTCCAATTAATTATTAAACATTAAAGAAATTGTAATTTTATGTTGCAGAAAGTCTTCGTGCCCTTTACTTGGGCGACAACGACTTTGAGTACTTACCCCCTGAAATTGGAAACTTGAAAAATTTGCAAATTGTAAGTGTTAATATTTATTACTTCATCGTAGTATTACATAAGTGGGTGGCCATATCTTTTTTAAGAATTTTCTTAATATAACAGGCTTAAGCAAAAAGTAATAAAAATTTTATTATATAAAAGTTTGTGGAAAGTGTAATTTAAAAATAAAAACATACTGTTTAGCAGGATTTGAACCGCAGTAATATGTTTTCAATGTAGTTAAGTTAAATAAATCCCCCGTTATTATCTGAATAGTGATGTTTATAAAGAAATAAATATATGTTTTCAGGACTCACACATAGACAAAAATAATGATAATTGACTAAGAACCCAGATCCCTATATGAATCTTATCAAATGTTAAGAGGAGACTAGCTTACATAGATACCAGACCAGACCACATATCTTTAGTCGCCTTCTACAAACACATGGAAATGTAGAATTCTTTGGCGGAGCCAGAACCAGACAGTCTTATGTTTGAAATAATGTGCATTATAATTTCAGCTATCAATGCGAGAAAATGATCTGATTGAGGTCCCACGTGAGCTGGTGCAGTTAACTCGTCTCCGAGAGTTGCACCTGCAAGGCAACAGGCTGGTAGTGCTGCCTCCAGAAATTGGTAAGTACTATTGAACGACGACAACCGATATGGCGTGGAGGTTCCCACTCAGGACAAATCTTTGTGTGCATGAACATGAATATTTGTTCTGGTCTGGGTGTTTTCCTATGTATATTATGTATGTATTTACAAAAAAAAAGTATTTAAGTTGTATGTTGTATTTAAGTATGTTTATTGTTCTGGTCTGGGTGTTTTCCTATGTATATTAAGTATGTATATACAAAAAAATAGTATTTAAGTATGTTTATCCGTTGTTTAGTATCCATAACATAACATAACTAAATAATTGATGTAATTTTCAGATTTTTTTTTTTTCATTTCAGTGTTATTGTTTATAAGAAGTACTGTTAATTTATAATAATGTAATGTATTGATGTGAGTCATAAATAATATTTGTGAGTCACATTGTAAAAATAATTAAATTATTTGTTATAAATGCTATGAACCACTGCAAAATTATTAAAAACAAACTTAAGACGGATGTCCCAGTACAACTTAGCACGGGCCTCATTAGCAATCTATATATCCAGTCCGTTATTTTGTAATTTACATAAGTTTTATGTTTTAAAAGCGGCGATAGCCCAGTGGCGAGACCCCTTGCCTTTAAATTTAGAGGGTCTCGGGTTCAAACCCCTTTTTTCGGATGGATAATCATCAAATGACCTTCCCCCGCTGTGGATAGAGCGGGAGGGTGTGTCGGACTTCTACTGACTAAAAACCATCCATGTTCCTTCTTTTGAGCCCGTTACGTACCGAGGCCGCGGTAACCCTTGCGAACAGTCCCGCAACCCCGGCAGGCTTGGCCCCCACCATGTGGGCCTCTCTGTGTGCTGACATCTCTTTAAGGCGCGTGTGGAACACAAACGCGCCATCGACGCGGCCTGTCGTCTATGAAAGACGGACGGGCGGCGAGTTACCCATTTTTCGCTGCCCACAAGCCAGCGCCTACGTTGGCCGAGAGTCGTCTCGCGGCTCCCGACGTCTCGGGCGTCCACCGCGGCGGCCGGGTTCATACCCTGGTGGCGCACCTATGGCCTGCCATCGGCCTCGGAAAACACGTTAAGCCGTTGGTCCTGGCTGTCGTGAACATCTATGGCAGTCGTTATTCGGAAGTCAGTGCCTTCTAACAGACTGATAGCTTGTTTGAGATGAGCTTGATCTTTGTTCTCAGGTTCGTTAGATCTTGCCAGCAACAAGGCAGTAATGACCCAATAATGTGTCACTGCGCATCTAAGGTCAATGTTCAACTTATCTCCGCGGTTTTATACCTATGCATGTCAAAATATTAGTTGACATCAAATTATTAAACATCTTAATCTTAATTACAAACAAAATTTAATTACGCAGCGTTTTAAAGCACCAAACAAATATAAAAATGCCAAGTAGGTACAATTAATGTTTAATTACAGTATGAAATCTGATCAAACTTCATAATAATATGCCGATTCAACAGCCTACGCTCGGCTAACATTAGTCAGAGAAGCAAATACTGCAACAGGCGGTGAGTGTGAGCTTTAGCCTGACCCATAAGCTTGTGATCTTTGTTCTCAGGTTCGTTAGATCTTGCCAGTAACAAGGCAGTGCTTCGAATGGAAGGAAACTACTGGGTCCCGCCCATTGAGGACCAACTCAAACTTGGACCCTCACACGTGTTGGACTATCTACGATCGGAGACTTACAAAGTGTAAGTATAGTAATTGGTTGATTCAGGCGTTATTTTGCGGAAATCCATTGTAAGCAAGTGATGAATTAAAAATATCTTTAGAATAGAATAGATTTTATTGTTTTGTTAAACATAGGTATTTTACATTAAGGTGTTGCATATTAAATATGAGCGCTATGTTTTGTCGTTGAGACATACAAACATTAACTAAGAATATTAGACTAATTATAATTAAAATTACAGTAATGTCTTATCATCTAGGAACTCATCTACTTGGTAATAAAATTTTTCAAGTAGTATTTTAATTAGAGATTTTTTGAATTCATGCAAGCTCATGCTTTTTATTACATTAGGTATTTTGTTGTAAATTTGTGGAGCAGTGCCAAAGAAACTTTTTGACTAAAGCAGTATTACATATTACATTAATAATCGGTTCTTATATTGTGTACGTGTTGGATTTTTTCTAGTGGGGGAAAGTTTTTGAAACAGATTTGGAGTTTTTGAAACTATCTTTGTAACAATTCCCGCGCAATTTAGCGCTGAAACGAAAGAGATCTCCACTGTCGTCTCAGCGTTGGTCGTGAAGACATCGTTGTTCTGAGGCTCCTATCTTACCTGAAGATGCCCTGTGTAAGGGCGGAACACGTGTCGTGTTGAATTGTTTCTCGAGTTTTCGGGAATTTTTAAGAATAGAATAGAATTATATTAAACTTTTACTGTTTTTGATAATTAGTGTAATTGGTGTATTCCGTTCTGATTAAATAAATAAATTGATGCTGACTGTACTACATCGAAATAATTTAATTTAATTTGTTATTTATCAGGTTGTACAGCCGTCACATGAGCGCCAAGCCTCCGCCGCCGCCACAGACTTTAGACAAGTCTAAGAAGGCCAGTCGCGCAAAGTCGTAACTCTGGCAATCCGCCACTCTTTGTGCCATAAAAACTTACTAATTTATAAAATGCAATTAACTTTATTGTATGGCTGATATGTCGCGTTTGTGTTAATAATAAGTTATTGTTTGCACTTTAATTTTTAATGTTGGGTATGACACAGTAAGATAAAAAGCAGACAGATTTGTCAAAATTGAAAGCAAGAAAGAAAATATGTTTATTTGGTACACAAACAATTCACAATTACCAACTAATCTTATATACTAATTGGTCTGTACCACAAAGTTCACCGTTCAGCGTGTGTCGCAGTATATCACGACACACGACGCTGATATCTCGGTAACCTAAAATAAAATTAACAAAAAGCAATACTGAACACAAAATTGGAAAATAATAACACAAAATAAAAATTACGGTTGAAGTTGCAACTTTCAAATTAAAAACTATTACATACAACTGTATATCTATCTACTTATACTTATAAATAAATTGTAAACTGTAAAAATATATGATACTCCGATTAATAATACAAATCCAATATCATATTTACCCCGCGCTGTTTGTAAGTACAAACTATGCATTTTGAGTTAACTTCTGAACCGATGTATGGTAGGCAAACTTCTCATTGGGGGTGGGATGTTGTTCCAACATTTTGTCGCGGCATACCTAAAGCTCCTACGAAATGCAGCTGTTTTGTACGTGGGGTACAGACCAAACGGTCGCGCACCCGTGACACACTCTAAGTGAATTTCTGTTTCTCGAACAGATCTCGTCACCTCCACGGCAAACTTGCGAATCTGCAGTTTTTGTAAATTTGACATTGCTATTTAAAAATGCACCTTATGTTGTAACTTACGAATCTGCAGTTTTTGTAAAATGTGACATTGCTATTTAAAAGTGTACCTTATGTTGTAACTTACGAATCTGCAGTTTTTGTAAATTTTACATTGCTATTTAAAAATGCACCGTATGTTGTAACTTACGAATCTGCAGTTTTTGTAAATTTGACATTGCTATTTAAAAATGCACCTTATGTTGTGCTACATTCAAACAAGAATATTTTCACACCTATGTACTAAAAACTACAGATTCGTAAGTTTGCCGTGGAGGTGACGATATGGTGGAATCTGTTTAAGAATTATACCAAAGAGTAAAACTGGCAAATGCAAGGCTCGTCTGGATGCCATGTTCATTAAATCACTTCTATTCAGGTACGGTGTTATGTGAGCGCTAAAGGGAATAATGAAACAAAATCTCGCACAAGAATTTTGCACCCGCTGATTTAATTTCTTTGTACGACCTAGCCAAACCCCCTTCAAAGACAACATGTGCGTAGTTTAATTTTGACAGTACAAGAGTTTCGCACAGATAGATACGTGATTCGAAACTTAAGTGTTCACGCATTTTGTACAAAACTCTATAAAAAAATTTACTGTTTCAAGTACATGTTTTTCAGATTTTAAATTACTGTCCATAACAACACCTAAATTTCTAGCTTCAGTGACTTATTCAATCTAGGTGTTCTGTATTTTTATTATTGGTGCATACTATTGATTTGGGTTTTTGCGTCAAGAACGAAAAACTTGTCTTAGTTGGATTTAAAATTAAGCTATTTGCCTCTGACCATTCATCTATGCGTTTTAAATCCTCGTTTAAACTACTTACAGTCCTTTCGGTTTCACAAGGTTTGAACCTTTAGTATATTTGAAGGTCATCAGCGTATAAATGATTATCACTATTAAGAACCAATTGCAAATAAATTTTCAATTCCCACACAAAACAAATATTTGTTTGCGCATTAATAGATATTTATTATAGTGTCTAGATATTTATTATAGTGTCTAGTGTTTTGTAAGTCATATGTACTTATACTTTGTATCTATTGATACAAAGTATAAGTACATATGACTTACAAAAATAACACAAGATCTATTAACTTTTACCTGTTTGAGCTGAAAGTAATAATTAAAGTACCCTATTATTTTCTATGTTTAATCGGAATCGATTGAGCTTTTTCTTTAACATTCGTCAACGTTACCAACAGTATGGATAAGCTTCCGACATTAATAAAGAAATATACATTATTGTATTTATATAAATTTAAATAACACTGACTGCAAACAGTTGTTTTATTATAAAATATTTTACGCTAAATAAAAAAGCTTTATCTATTCCGATCTATATTCATTATTTTTGAATAACAGTAAGACTGAAAAAGAAAACAAATTATTTGGTAACATTTTTATTAAATCACAAATTGATGGACAATTAAAAGTAATTATTATAAAATTTCATACTGGATTTATGTGAATCGAACAAGAAATGAAATTAAGTGCAATTATTAACAAATGTAATTTAATATTTAAGGTTATACAGTGGTGCTTTTTTCTACAAATGTATTAATATTAAGTATAAAAATATAACAATGTAATTAGTAAACTAAATACTAATTATTCAATAAAAATTATTACTAACTAGTAACATTTTGTTTTTCTTAAACTACGTGACTATCTACTCAGTCCATTTCATATTTAAAAGAATCTCGTAAGCAAAGGAGATCTTTCAGGAAGTACTAAAATTAATACAACGAGCATTTTTAATACAATATTTACAATGGCGACACAATAGTAAATTGTGACAGATCAAGAAATTTGTCTATTCGTTGCATTTACTAACAATATTTTACTTTCAAAAACACTTTAAAATTGCCATGTTTTAAAACTGTTTAGTTGAATAGGGTTAGATTCTTTGAACTCACGATTCTATGAAGCCTCTTCTAATGGTTAAAGAATGGTAGCTTTACATTATAAGGAGTCAAATATTTATGTCATAATTTAACCTTCCTTTCGATCA
This sequence comes from Musotima nitidalis, assembly GCA_949126915.1. Taxonomy (NCBI): domain Eukaryota; kingdom Metazoa; phylum Arthropoda; class Insecta; order Lepidoptera; family Crambidae; genus Musotima; species Musotima nitidalis. The sequence goes on along the minus strand of OX421420.1, from coordinate 3,536,065 downwards.
GGTTTAAGTTCCATATGACCATTAAAAAGCTTTTTGAAGTGAGAAATTAGTCGAATATATCTTATAGACATTACTTGATTGAAGTTATACACTTACAGACATTCAAGTACGGTCTTAAATTATGACTCAAATAGGGATTATGCAATAGAGAAAGATTATCAATTTTAAGCAGTGTTCACAGGAGTCAGTTCTTGAATGTGATGACGATGGTTCAATGAAGGACTGATTGGAGATTAGAATTGTAATAGGAAAGCTTATATTAAGGCAGTTACATACTAACGAAACGTTTGCACGCAATTTAAGTTTTTGCTATCTTCAATGTCGCAATGTTTCAGTCTGTACCCTTCTTTTTTGATTTACGTCTGTAACAAAATTAACTGTAACAAAAGGGGGACCGAGAGGGTAGTGTGAAGCTCTCTGGGGCAGAGGCGCCGACAGCAGTCCTACCCACTAAAAATCTTCCGACGACGCCCACCGCTGTCGAAAAAGGGGCGGGGGGCCATTGCCAAAGTAATAAAGCTTCTGACAGCCGCATCAGTATGCACCCGCCATTATAGCTTAAGGATGGCTCTACCATAAAACCACGTTAGGTGATAAGATTTTGTGAACACAGCACTTACTAAACAAAATACTTAATAGACAAAATAATTTTACCACCTAAGTTATCGTGTTCCTAGAGGGACATTGAAATTATTGTATACAAGTTTAGTGGAATCTATTTTAGACTACGCTCTCGACTGCTATTGTTTCACATTTAAATCACATATTGATAAGCTGGAAAATATGCAAATGAGATTTTTTTTTATTTAATTGTAGATAAAAAGAAACAAGAAGGAATCAACAAGAAAAATGAAAACACACTTAAATATTCGAGCATTGATAATATTTACAGTAGTCTCTTTGGCGGGAAAGAGAAACGTCATATCTGCAGTGTTTTATTTTATAAATTTGTGATATTTTGAACATTAATTAGTAATAACGGCGGATTATTAACCGTTCAGTGTTTGTGAACGTTCACGAGTGCTTGTAAATGAAACAAAACAGTGCTTGCAGTCACTTCTTACATTCTCTCAAGAAGTCAATGTGAGATCTCAGTATAGTCCCACATCTTTACTGAGGACTCAAGAGGCCTAGGAGAGGAAGAGATTTACGATTTCTCATCTTTATCACCACTTATTCTCATTTACTAATGATTTATAAATTGTTAATTTACCTTTGCTTTGCACTGGCTAAATGTGCTAAACGCAAAAAACCATTATTTAAAAGAAAAAAAATTACATTACGTCATAAAATTGCTAAATTTCCTCGTCGTCTGATGTGTCATCATCATCAGAAATCTCCAAGTGATTGTTCCTAGTGGAATTGGCCGCGGGGTTGTGTTTTCGCGCCGAACCTAACGAGAACGCATATGACTCATAATCTAATATCTCATCGTCGCTTAGATGAGAGTTGCCTTCGACGAAACTTGCAAACCTGTTGGAAAAAACATAAGCAATTTATAGATAGATAGATATACTCTTTATTGGCCAAGAACTTAAAAACTACAGATTATAATATCAAAAAAAAAATTCAATTCTACTTTTAAAAATATTTAACAGGCAGAGCACCTTGAAAATATTCATTCGTTTTCCACCTTAAGTTAACCGCATAAGGTTCACTTTATGGCGGTCATTATTTACCACTGCCTGGTGAAGGGTTAACGGCTTTATATCTAGATCATGTAACATAAAATCTGATATAGTAGGTATTTATTGTTTTCTTCTATTTACGCGATTGTACATTGCATATTCACAGGAAAAGAAAGTAATAAAGGCAAGGCTGGTCTAAAAGAAGATGTAGTGACTAGAATTGAGAAAGGTATGCTTAGATGGTTTGATCATGTTGAGAGAATGAATGAAAGTAGACGAACGGAAGTAATTTTTGATGGACAAGTGAATGGAAGTGTTGGCAGGGGAAGACCACGTAAAACCTTCCATGACTTGACTTTTGGAGAACGGGCAGGTCAACAGTACCCTAAACCGACGGGCGTGTATGAAAAGGTTAATAAGTGTGAATGAAAACAAGGGTGTGTGCCTAGATCAAAAGGAAAGATGTGATCAAGGAGTCTCACTCAGGAAAAATTACAAATTAAAAAACTACCGTCACTAAACATAAGTTATTACACACGTTTGGCACCTTGAAGACACCTTGTATCTCAGTCTCCCCATGACCACAAATAAATAAATAAATATTTTCTGACAATTACACCAATTATTTAGTTCCAAGATAAGTGTCATTAAGAACTTGTGTTATGGATACTAAATAACGGATAAACATACTTAATATACATAGGAAAACACCCAAATCAAATATTCATGTTCGTGCACACAAAGATTTGTCCTGTGTGAGAATCGAACCCACGACCTCTGGAGTGAAGTGTAGGTATACTGACCTCCACGCCATACCGGTCGTCGAAATCAAAACAAATGACTGTAAAGTATTTAAAACGTGGGGATTGAAATTGTTAAATGTACCGCGATTTAAATACGTAAAATGTGTTTTAGTAAGTATTATTTTAATCAGTACCACAGCCATAGAAAGTCCACTGTTGAATGTTAGCCTCTGCTGAATGTGACAGCCAGCTGAGAGACTGCGATCCAAAGATGTTACAGATGTTTCGGGAGGCCAAAACCAGATATTTACCAATAAAACCTAATTATTATGCTACGGAGAAGGGATCTATATAACAATAAATAAATATTTTCTGACAATTCCACCAATTGTTTAGTTCCAAAGTAAGTATCATTAGGAACTCGTGTTATGGATACTAAATAACGGATAAACATTTTTTTTTTTCAATACATACCTAGTATACATAGGAAAACTCCCAGAATAGAACAAATATACATGTTCATGCACACAAAGATTTGTCCTGTATGGGAATCGAACCCGCGACCGCGAAGCCGTGACCGAACAAGCGAAGTGCGGGTATACTCAGCACGACGCCATATCGGTCGTCTATACAGTAGCAGCAAAGTTCACTTTCAGACTTTTGGCCTTTTTCGATTGGGTCTGTGTGGTGGAGTATGATCTGTATCCTGAACCTTGGTTTGAAAGGAGGCCCGTGCTCAGTCGTCATATCAGCCCCATAAAGTCTACTGCTCCACATTTGATTCCCTAATAGATTACATTATATTGCGCAAAATCACCATGCTCGGTAGTAGGACGTTAATGGATCTAGAGATGATGAATCTTTTCAAACTTATTTAGGTATTTCCTTGATTAATCAACGAAATACGAAATACGAACGGCTGACTCAGTTACTTTTTTAATGGTAATTAAAGCGGCTGACCTTTTGGATGCGATTTGTTTAAGCACGTCACTGCGCTCCGGGCTGGCGCAGCTTTTCCTGTCTCCGCCATTCCGCACTGGGACTGTGTGTATAGTGAGAGAATGTCCGTGCTCATTAATGCACTGAACAGACTGGCATATGAGAGTAAAGTGGCTGACCTTTTGGATTCATTAAGTTTGAGCATAATCCGCCATTGGGCGCAGTCCGGGCTGGCGCAGTGTTTCCGCAACTCCTCGAGCGCCCGCTTGGTCTCCCGAGCACCTTCCTCGTAATATTCCTCGCTGGTCAACAGCTTCGGCTTGGGCGGGAAGCGTCTACGCCTGAAAAGGAATTGATGATGATCTAGTCAAGGCAGCGGGAAGTCTTTTGATGCAGGCGGCAAAAGATCGATCAACGATGAATCAATTATGTAAAACCTGACAAAGAGTATGCCTTTTTGCAGACCACGGAGATGTGGTAAAAGGTGCTAATTACTAGGCGTGTACAGAGTATGTCTTAACTATAAATATCCAGGATTTATACTGTAGTCAATTGTGTTGACTATTATAGACAGACATGGCTTTGCCCAACCTATAAACACCAGTTGACCCCAAGCCAACCTCACCACCCTCACGAAGCTCTGGCAAACAAACAAGTTCCCGATAAGCGGCAATAGGCTCGCCACCTAATACATGGGACCAGCAATATAATAGGCAAAATGTGGGTGTATATTATGCCTCTGCCCACCCCTTCGGGAAAACAGGCGTGATTTGATGTATGTATGTTCCACCTCAATTGATCTTGATTCAATTGCATCCAGCAAGCTCTCCGCCTTCTTGGAGACGAATTCTTTAATGTATATAACAACGAAATAATAAAACATACCAGTACCCGAGCACCCTGTGCCGCAAAGAATCCGGGAAGTACTTGACGACAAGTGACACCACGACCACAGCAGCTGACGCCTCTTGGTACTCACTGCTGAAGAATATCATCAGAACTCCCACTGCCTGAAAACATTCGTTTCCTCATTGGCGTCCCGTTACTGAGCTCGGGTCTAATCTCTCAAACCCAGTATAAGTAATAGTGATGAACTATGACTATGAATGCGCAGTAATACATTAAAAGGTAAATCAAAGTACGGCATGGAGGTGGCGCGTGACTATAGCAACATGCGCAAGCGCATTCGCTCAGTCACTTCTAGTCCCTTTTTCTTTTGACTACAATTTTACTAGCACAAAAAAACGCCACTTTTGTTCAACCATCGTATCAGCCTTATAAAGCCTAACTGCACAACATTGGCTTCCCAAATAGAATACATTCTATCGGGGGTATTTGCCTATCTTCAACACACTGGACAGGCCGGATAGTGATCGCATTTCAAGCCAGTACGCAGGATGATGCTGCTGCCCATCCTCCGGTTTCTCTTTGCCGACTCTTACGACTCCCCATGAGATGAGAGGGGGTGGCACTATTCTTGGCCGGTATCACTGATTAGCTGTTTTAATTAAACACGCAGTCGCAAATGGATTGGGGGAGACGGATGTGTCGCACTTCGCTTTATGAAATTTTTGTTAAGTTGCTTTTAGACGTAACTTGGATTAATGACTAACACATACAGTGGCGATTGGAACTAACAGCTTAACAGAAGTCAATTCCGAAATACAGAAGCAAGCTATATCAAATATCACGCAAACAAGGAATGACCTCAATGTAAGATGCTCAATTTACGGGATAGTTTTTACTGCTCTGATCTTGTGGAGTCATGATAAGTGGGATAATTCGATTTATTAAGGGATTTTTTTTGTTAACTCATGGAATACTTGTTAACATTTGGAACCATAATTCAGTATCATATCGCCTGACGCTTTAATAATCGACACTATATTCCCTTTAGAGTTAAGTTAATCTTAATTCCGTTTTTCAGCCATTATAATATAATTATTGTATCATTGGCAACCAAACATGAATCATCATTCCACAATTGTGGGACGTTCATCAGCCCATGAACATTCTATTTCTGTGAATGGGCATTATCTCACAAACTAAGATGAGAAAGAAAGATGACTAAACAATAAATAACAGACACTCGCACGAGTGATATCTGTTCGGTTTTGACGGTAGCAAGCGAAAAATCCTCGTCATATTTTGTCTTATTACCCGCATCGCAAATTGTACAAATCACATCTGTTTATCTCTTTTGTCAAGGTAGGTATACAAGTTGTAACTAAACGTTTTATAAATAAAGCATTATTATTATTATATACCTGCAGTGTCCACATAACTAGGTTTTTGCTTCGCTGGTTTTTAGGTGGTCCTATCCTATAGCAGATCAAGAATGAGACGAACCCAGCGACTAGTATATACCAGAACATGTGGGTCCGGTAGGAACCCACCAACATCCGAATGTTATCCCATATTTGTTGGAATATGTATACGCCAACTGTCCAGCCCCCAATCAATAGGCCGTATGTCAATGTTTTCTGTAACAAATTATTTTTATATACTAAAGTATATTACTAAACATTTACTGCATAATTTGTAGCATTAAGTTCACCTATTGTAAAATACTTATTTGTGCGAAAAAGTTTGAGTGCTGAAATATTAAAAGCAAAATAAAAGAAAATTAAACAACAAAAAAATTATTAAACTGAATACTCAAATAAATCTTAAACTATTAATATTCAAATAATTATTTAAATGCAAAGTTACTAGTCATAAAAATCAAAAGATATAATTTTACTACTGAACAGGAACTATTTTTATTTTATGCACGTTATAAAAATAAGTATACCTTAGGTAAGAGTTTGCTGACATAGTAAACCAGCACCATGAAAGAAGCAAACACTCCAACAAAAATACCACACAGGTAAAAGAATACTGGATTTCCACTTAAACTCCTCGATAAGTATATCAATATGATACCGAGACACATCAGAAGCACTCTCCAGATATCAACTCCTAAAATGACAATAAAAGTATAGATAGAAAGTGTACTTTAAATAATACATGTTACGTTACTCAGGTGAAATGATAATCGAAATACAACTAGTAGATTTGTCAAGTCTAAGACTAGTAGAAGTCTTTTCTCATTAAATATTATTATAGATAGATGCACAATAATTTAGTTTAGCTATGAACACTAACTTAAAACGAATGCTCTTATTCACTGCGGGCAGGAGATTGAATAGAGCAAGAAACTCATTGTGTTTTGTCCTCCACTCCAGCTAGTACAAAAAAATACTTAAAATCAAACACTAACTAATGGAATTAACACTACTATTGGTAAAGGGTGTACCATAATTATTCTAATTTGATTCTAAAATGACAATTTGTTAGAACTCTGCAATCAGGCACACACCAGAGATGTGTAGGTCAATGAAATGCTGTTTTTTTTAAAATTCTGAAGCCATTTTTTGTTTCTAAGTTTTGTTAAAAATGACACACATTATCGTCATCATAGCAGCCTTATAAAGGCTACTGCTGAACATAAGCCTTCCCAATAAATGGCATTTTAATGGGGGTAGTTGCCCACAATCACCAAACTGGGCAGGCAGGTCCATCATCAGGTCCTCTCTTTGTCGGCTCTTACCACTCCCTATGAGATGAGAGGGGGTGGCATTATTCATAAATCTAATTTACTCCCTATGCACAATGGTCGGCAACACAAAAAGAAGTATTATATGGGTTTAAATTTTGATAATACCAACAAAATATTATTGACCTATTATTGCATAAATTTATAACTATATTAAAGAAAAGTTAATTCAGTAGAAGTATGATGCTATTTATAATTACATTTCAGGTAAAATTGCTTTATCAGGTTATTATGGTGGCAGCTCTTTGAACCATTCAGCTTAGTTCATAAACCTTCTTGCCTTAACAGCAGTGGTAAGTAGCGTGCTTATTTCACGTTATAAAGCGCTTTCATTTTCCTATTGAACTGCATCGACTGCTTATCATCAGGCAGGATGTAGTCATTATGACGTGTCACAATGATGACGTGACGTGAATGATGTGTAAAAAACTGGCAAGAGCTAAAACTTTGACATAGATTTTTATAGCAAACTTCTGCTAAAGTGAAATAGCTCTCCTAGATTTAAAACACATTCATACATGCTCAATATGAAGCCTACCTTAAGTACTGAATAAGAATTCACTATGAAAGAATTTATTATTAAGAGAACCAGAAATAAACTTGATAATATCATCACTAATTAACTACTGTTATCATCTTAGTTAAATAGTTTTTAGTGTTGGTTTCCAAACTGAGTCCTATTGGTGGACCATTGTGCGTGAGCAGTTGTGGCTGTCCTACTTAACTTCACCAGCCCACATATCTCCAGAAGTCTGCTTAGAAATTCTGTAATGGTATCTGGTGTTCCTATAGTTGAATTCTGTGAATCTCGAAGTAGTGGGCCAATAGCTCTGGACTTATACACATGTGATTAACTACCAGGCTCCTGCCCCCAGTGAATGGGCGTGTTTATGTGTAAGTTATATAGTAGCATTTATAAGTAGACTAATACCAAGATAAAGACTACCAAGTTGCCCTAAGCAGACCTCACCTGCCAGTGGTGCACCTGCCGATTAACGGACAAGGCTCTGGCAAACAGAAAGGCTCGCCACCTATTACAGGAACAACAATATAACTGGCAAAATGTGGGCGTATAATACGCCTCTATCTACCCCTTCAGGAAAACAGTTGTGACATTATGTATGTATGTATAAGTGCTCCATCGGTGCCAGAAACTACCTTTAAATGTACTTAAATAAAATATGTACTCACTTATAACCTGCAACTCGATACTGTGCCTCTGATTGGTATTGATGGCCATACACGTTGGAGAGAATAAGTTCAATGATATTGTTTTCTGTGCTTTCCTTTGAAACGGACTGATGACAGATGACCACCCATAGCTGTCCTTTGTGTAATCTTTAAACACCTCATCAGGGGTACTGCCCAAGTACTGGCTGAACTCATCAGTTTTAATTTTTACATGGAACTAAAAATAATTTATAATATGTTATTTAATCATACATTCAGTGCTCAATATCTTAGTTGCCTTCTACATATAGTTACATGATGTTAATCAAATAATACAGTTCTTTGTAAACCATTTTAGGCACAGGAACTAGATGAGAGGACAGGACTATGTAAGCTTTTCTATTTTATTATTATCATTGCCAACGTTAAATAATGTGTAGAAGGTAAGTTTTATTTTAGAAAATATAGCTTTATGTTGATAATAACGTTGGGTCAGTTTTCAAATAGATAGACAATTCGTACTAAATTACACAATAATGTATAAATAAGACATCAAACTAAATAAAAGAGTACTTACTTTAACAGTTTGCCAAAGGGCAAAGATATTTTTCGAATTTCCAGCGTGACAATAAATATCCACAGTTTGTTTAGATGGGAAATCACGTTCTATGGTCGTAGCACCACCAAGCCAGTGAACTATGGGAAAATATATTGCTAACTTATTTGTAAAAGTATTCTTAGTAAATTTAATGTATATAAAGAAATAGAAAAAATATCTTACCATCATAAGCTAATGAATTCACCACAAGAGGTAAAAAACCTATAAAGATCAGCGGCGCAAAAGTTAGTTTACATCTAACACACATTTTGTTTAACACTGTTGTTTTTATGTTTAAAAGTAATTAAAAGCATGAAATGAAAAAAGGACGAGCATTGATGATATTCGTATGCAATTCCTAAAAAATATTCGGCATCGGCAAACGCCAAAACAACCAAACCAGATGCAGCGATTGACATTTATTTTCTTTTAAATAATGGCTTCGTGCGTATAGCACATTTAGCCAGTGTCAAGTAAGTGATATATTAATAATATATAAATCATAGTAAATAAAAATGAGTGGTGATAATGCTGATAAATGGGAAATTAGATGCCCTCGCCTAAACTCATTAAGGCCTCAGTGAAGATGTGGGGCTATACTGAGATCTCACATGGACTTCTTGAGAGAATTTAAAAAATTATGTTGCACTGTTTTGTTTCATTTACCTACACTTATGTACGTTCACAAACACTTAACGGTTAATAATACACCGTTACTACACATTAACGTTCGAAATATCACAAATTTTAGAAAATAAAACAAAACTTCAGACATGGCGCTTCACTTTCCCGCCAAGAAGTCAGTGATTGACATTATCATAATGGAATGTAACTTCTTTTTTTGTTTACCTACCCTTATCTTATCGCGGGGGCCACAGACTAACCGTGGCGCACTTTGACCCTTATGTCGGATCTTTTGTGCATCCCCTTGCCTATCACTCCAAATCTCCAAATATTGTTACCATCATCTTTATGACAGTCTTTGCAGATTGGAGAGAGAGAACCAAGGGTGACAAGCAATCTCCAAGTTCATGTAAAAAATTAGTTTATTGACAATTTCAAAAAAAAAATATTATTAATTTTTTAAACTTTTAGTGTCTTTGAATGTATAGTATCTCTGCGATAACAATACGAAATAGTAATTAACGTGAGCGCCGACAGCCCAGTGGCGAGAGCTCTCAACTTCAAATTCGGAGGACCTCGTGTTCAACCCCTGGTCGCGCGACATTCGTTCAGTTGGTGATCCCGGCTATCATAAATGTTATCTATGGCAGTCGTTATCAGAAGTCAGTGCCTTCTAATCAGGATATTAGATTTCACCATAGTTTCATATAAGTTTCCCTCTGGATTGCGGAGGTCAGACGGTAGTCGGTTCATGTAATAACTGAAATTCAGCCAAATCTGGTTAGACCAGTGGGCAGACCCTGGGCCCTGTGCTTAAGTCTAGAGCAATCGGGATAATGCTTTACAATACAGAGCAGTACAAACCCATATAAAATAGATTTTTAAAAAGATTCGTTGGTTTCCACACGTGTTCATCTGATTAGCTTCTATTTTTAAAAGATAAACTTATATTAACTTCGGTTCCTTTAGAAAAATAAAATATATGCATAAGTTTTGAGGATGATGGTATTAAGAGCTTTTGGACGACTTCAAGTATGTGTTGTGTACCATCTGCTCTCAGAAGATTCGCAAACATTGATAAAACTTCTTTAAAAAAAACACAAATTATAAACATTATGAAAACAATTTATTATATTATATTAAAAATAAAGAATTATATTAAAAATAAACAGTTATCTCGTGTACGATTTAAAGGAAAAAAAAGGAATATAATAAACTAAACCTCTAAAAAAACTTTTTTGATCATCAAAAATACTGAGTGAGCATCTAATGAGGTGATTAGGTGCTCAATCAGTATTTTTGATGCACAAAAAGGTTAGGTTAGGTTGGCAATTTATTAATTTTGAAGACACGTTAAATATGATCCGAAAAAAAATAAGTTTACATATAGGCCGTTCTTATAACTACCTGATATAAGATTATTTTTTTTATCATAAAAATATTTTCACAATTGTTACATAATACATTGTATTCATAGATTTTTTGATTTAAGATTCATTATTGTAATTAGTATCCGACCGAACACCCCACATTGAGTGCATATATATTCAGCATTTTTTTGACCGATACAGAAGCGTTTGGTCCCTGAACGTTTGAATGTTTTTGAAATTAAAATAATGTCTACTTTCAGTCAAATGTTCCATCTACAATGAAGAGATACTTTCTAGATTCTTTATTCAAGATACTTTACTCCATGTGGCATATCCGTGGGACACCCTGTATAATTTTATATCTGGTTTGCCGGACGGTTGCAAATACTGGTGATCAGCTTTGGTCAATACTTTATATTCAGTTATACAACAATAATTTTAACAAACGATAACATCGACAATATTACATGAGCGCAGTCAAATTAAAAATATCTCTATCTAATAACTAACTACAATAACATTTTTAACATAGTAAATTGATATAATTGAAACTATAACATTGCAATAGAAATACTCTACAATACAATAGGATAAAAAAATAATTCTTCAATTTTACGAAACATAACATATCTATACAGATAACAGTCACATGATTTTTTAGTAATGCAATTGCAGAATTACTCATGAATACATACTTAAAAACAAAATATTTTATTACATTGAGAACAATAATATTAATTAATAATACAATTAGGTAATTGGACGACCGATATGGCGTGGAGGCGAGTATACTCGCACTCCGCTCCTGAGGTCGTGGGTTCGATTCCCACACAGAACAAATCTTTGCGTGCATAAACATGAACTTTTGTCCTGGTGTTTTCCTATGTAAGTACATTAAGTATGTATAAAGAAAGAAAAAGTTTATATGTATTTTTCTTCGTTATTTAGTATCCATAACACAATCTTACTGATAGTTATCATGAAATTAAAATAATTGGTGTAATCAGAAAATATTTATTAATTTTAAGTAATGATAACATAATTATTGTTTCATCATTATCAGCCCGAGAAAGTCCAATGCTCAAGGTATCCCCATAAATTTCCAGCGTGACCTATTGTAGGCGGCCTGCACATATCGTGATCCTGCGACCATTATCAGATCGTCAGTTTCTTTTGCGGGAGCACCAAGCCACGCTTTTTGTCGAAATTACATTATTGTTTATTTAAAAAAAAACAAATTAAAGATTACTATGCTTGTCAGAAGTATTAGTTACTTATTAAACTTATATTGCCTCCATGATGCCTAATTAATTATTTACAATAAAAAAATATATGTTTACTAGTGTAATGATAATAAGTACAATATCTATAAATTATATTTAATTGGTGAACCGGAACTATCATTCAAAAAATATTTTATTTTTTAAATTAAAAATAAAATTAGAAACAATAACTGCATTTCATTTAGTTTCGCACTAGAAAACACAACTAATTATGTAAAGATAAATAAAATGAAATTCAAAAATGCGGCTTCGTTGGGTGGTTTTGTATCAAAGGATTGACGGCGCTCGCGCGGCTGGCTAGAACCACCTCCCGCGCCCTACACCGCGCACCGCGCTTTTACTATAGTCCGGCAATCTCGTGCGCGACCGTCCCGCGGGGACAAGGTGGCGACGACGTTTCCCTTCCCCGCTACCCGCTGACATCATCCCGCCACCGTCTGTCACCCCGCGGGACGGTCGCGCACGAGATTGCCGGACTATAAATAGTTGCGTGCACGCAGTAACACTATGTACATAATTTTCAAAGTACCCGCAGTTTTTAAAAGTCAATAATGTATATTAAAAACTTACAAAGTTTTCAGGAATGAAATATTCCAGATTACTTAATTTTTAGGAATACTTTCCTGAAAAAAATTAAATTTTTTCAGCTCTAAACCCAACCTAACCTTACATGTTGAATGTTATAGCTTTTTGATAGTATTATCTCGAATAAGAAGTTGTCGTTATTTCAACCTAACTTCCCACTATTGGGAAAAGAGCGTTCCGACGCAACATTTAAATTTGTTTTTTTTTGCTCACAGTTTTAACCATATATGTTTAATATTATAGTATTATCACTAATAAAATGATTGGTACAATTTAATTTCAATTCGGTCCAGATAAATAAAATCTGAACATTGGGACGAATTGCCTCATATTGGACTCAAGATTTACAATTGAAGCTAAAAAGGTTACTAATTTTAGGTACTATTTTTGGCGAAAACTTAAATCAATTATCTATCTTAGTTTATTGGCACATTTATCAGGGATTTTAAATCATACACACTATTTTTGTCGAGAAAGCAATGCATTTATGTTCTGTAGGTGACTGAAGTGTATTTAATGTGATTTTTAAAAGTAACAAATGTCTATGTTTATGGTGTGAGCACATTCACACTGGGCCTCACTTTAGGAGCTTGCTCAGGGATTTTGGGTAGAATATGTAGTGTCTAAATAGACATCTGAATAGGAGGGCTGGGTACTTGGGTATGCTTTTTTGCATGTATGGTAAGCCAATGCCTTATTTACAAGTCATAATTTTTTTTCGTTTTTTCGATTTCTACATTTCATATATCTATAAAAATATGCAATAACCCCTACCATCCGGCTGTTGACAGCCTTTAGGCTAAAATCCCTTAGAAAGTTGATTATCACCCGGTGCAGGCCAGAAAGCATTTACCTATGGATGGGGTCAAAACACCAACAGCAATCCAGAATGGAGTGTGGCCGTCTGTACTCTTTGCCAGAACCCCTGGAAGTGACAACAGAAACACATGCCCCTGATAAACAAGGAGCACGGTAGGAAGATGATTTACTTATTACCTTTACGTCTTTTTAAGTGCATTAGCCGTATATGTCTTACTAGCCCACTCTTTGATTGGTTTTTTGTGCCACAATAATCACACTGAAACTTTCTCATACCACTGTGATTTAGTAAGTGTGCTCTGTAATAGCTCTTTCGAACTGATTGCTCACAAATTTCACATGTCACTTGCAAATTCTCCTTGAAGCATTTCGTTTTATGAGTGTGTAAGTCATTGAGATTAAAAAATCTTCTGCCACATATGTTGCAATAGAAAAAATCCAAATGTTGAGAAAATATATGGTTTCTTAAAGAATGTTTGGTGACAAACCCTTTTCCACAATCATTACACTCGTAATTAATTTCATCACTGTGTATGTGTTGGTAGTGTTTACGAACGGCTGAATCAGATTTAAAACTGTTGAAACAATACTTACAGTTGTAAGGCCTTAATTTTTGATGTACAATAGAATGTGATGCTAACCGATGATAACTAGGTAATGCTATGTTACATACTTTACATCGTATGCAGCCAACTTTTTGGTGTTCAATTAATTTACGCTTTTCAATAAAAGCTTTTGAGCAAATATTACATTTAATATTTAAGTGTTTTTCAACAATATGAGAAGAAATGCCACATCTATCATTAAATCTTTTACCACAGTAGTCACATGAGAATTTTAGCTGTCTCAAGTGCAGATTATCAACATGCCTGTCTAAACATGTCTTTGTTCTAAATTTCATATCACAATTCGTACAAGCGTATTTTTTTATATGTTTATTAACGTGCATTTCTTTAATGTGCTTTGTCAAATATGATTTTGACTTTAATTTAATGCTACAGTAATCACATTGATAAAGTTGCTTACTATGATAGTTTTTAAGGTGGATGCACAAGTAACTTCGAATTGCAAAGGTTTTAAAACATTTTGGGCACTTGTGTTTCTTTTTAGTGGTATGGACAGCAGTGTAGTGAAGCATCATTGAATGTCGATTGTAAAATTGTTTTAGACATTTTTCGCATTTAACGTTTTTAACGTTAGTGTGTCGTTTTTCGTGAGCGATACGACCGCTCGCGTCGCTGAAACGCATACCGCACACTCCGCACGCGTACGGCTTCACGCCCGAGTGCGTGCGCTCGTGCCGCTTGTACGCCGAAATGTCGCTGAACGCTTTCTTGCAAAGCGGGCACGTGAATGGTTTCTCCTCAGTGTGTATCCGAAAATGTGTCTGCAGATTGCACTTGTCGTAAAATCTTTTTCCGCACACATCACACTCGAATCTTGTTATACCGGCATGTCTATCCATATGAAGTTTGAGTGTACCGTGCTGGCTGAAAGTTTTGTCGCACAGCTTACAGTAAGGTATTATTCCTTTGTTACTTTTTCTTGGCGTGCGCTCTGTTTTTACTTTACTTTTGTTTGGCTTAGGATTTTCTTTTTTGGCTTTTATGACTAGCTCAGCCTTAAGTCGCGGTTTGATGCGGCTCTCTTGTTCTTCCATGTATTCTTCTTTCACCTTCGGACCGGAATAGGTTGATATGGGTAGCCATGATTCGTTCAATATTGCTCTCTTTTTCCTGAAAGTTAAATTTGTCGTTTCCTTCTTTATTTCATCTAAATGAACAAGCCCTTTGTGACTGCGTAGGTCATTTTTCTCGTAGAAGCCAACACCACAAAAACAAATGTGAGGAAATGGCTCATGTACAAAAGCATGGGCATCAAGTGTACTTTTCAAAACAAACTTCTTATCACACTTTTCGCATTTGTGACGCTTCATAAAACGATCTTCTTGACTGTCCTTAATTTTCCTGAAATATCCATATTACTTAAAGATATTTGCAAGAAAATTTGCATTAACAAACATATTAATAGGTAGTAGTTATTATATAGAGACGACGTCTAAATAGGAACCACTGCGGTACCATATTGACGACTGATATAGCGTGGAGGTCAATATACCTGCACTCCACTCCTGATGTTGTGGGTTTGATTCCCACACAGGACAAAGCTTTGCGTGCCAGCATGAATATTTGTTCTGGGCTGAGTGTGTCCTTATGTATATTAAGTAGGTAATTACAAAAACAAAGTATTTATGTATGTTTATCAGTTATTTAGTAACCATGACACAAGTAACAAAGTAGTTAAATTGGGTCAAAAAAAAAATAGTTTGTACTTGGTAATGAGGTGATTGTCGATGTGCAACATTAACCGCCAGAACACTACTTATTTCATGTGAACAAACTCTTTCATCTGCAATAATAAATCTGTTTACCTTAAAGCAATATGTGACACTAAATGCTTTGTGTATTCTATTTCAGTGGTGAAGCTTTCATCACATTCCTTGCATTTAAATATGTGACGATCCAGAATAACATATGCTGATATTACCTGCAAAGTTTATTAAAAAAATATATACTTATTAACACTTGTCTTAAGACCTGTAATAGGTTCTTTTAAGAGATTTAAATGACTAAAAAGTTATGTTTGCTTTGCTGTTGCTTTGGTTATGATATTTTTTCTTAATGTTTACTTCAAAGTGAAAAAAATTACTGCTCTCGTCTTTACTAAGGATTAAATCTATGAATGTCTTCAGAATGTTTATTAAGTCAAAATTAATATTAAAACAAAATAATTATATGGTAGTATTATAATAACTCTATTATTATTATAATAATATTAACTAATAATAAAAATTATATAACATAAATTTATTATTATTATTTCATATTATAATATAATATAATACATATATTATTGAAAGACAAGACTTGCATTTAATCAGATCTTAACAGTACGTACAAGGGTTGTTCAATTACATTAGTGACCTGACACACCCATAAAGTAAGTTTTAAATATATTTTATTCCTATTAAAATATTGCATGCATATGCTTTGATTATTCGAAACGGGTCTTGTTTTTCTATATCTGGTTGAAAAGACCATAGCAATGTATTTAGAACTAGTGCTGGCCTAGAATAGTGCCAACCCTTTATATCTCACGGAGAATCTTAAGAGTGGATGAAGAATAATCCTACCAGTAGCGTCATTCTGCGTACTGGCTTGAACTGCAATCACCAACCTGTCTGCCCAGGGTGGAGATAATGGGGCAAATACCCTCAACTAAATGTAAATTATTGGTGAGGCCAATGTTCTATAAGACTTTTCGTAAATTTTTCATCATAACTGCATAGTTATATGTGCGTACACAATTAGGCAAATGATACTCACATGACTAAGAAATTCTTCATCCAACGAATTGTTGTCAAACATTATGATGTTTTCTGTAGCATGTATTATTTATAGTGATAAATTACAATGAATCTTCTCTATACAATTTCAAAATAATCTAATTATAGTCATTGTTAGCCTAATTGACCTGTAAAACAAACAGATATGATTTATATAAAGTCACGTCACATAATCAAAAGTAGATAGAGGCACTAACTTATTAGAAATTTACTTCTAAATTAAAATAACAAATTATTATAATTACGTAGTAAAATAGTTTTATGCTATTTGTCATAATAGTATATGTCCTTCTCTTTCCCATATGCTACTGTGCTCATCAGGGTCTAAACAGCTACTGTTTGACACTATTTAACACATAATATAAACTTATGGAGGGTTATAAGAAGTTCAGAAATGTGTATATTTCAGAGCTGGACAATGTGTGTCAAGCCCAGAATTACATTTATTATGGGGCATGAGAAATGAATCTAATATGTGATCTGCAGTACCTAGGCATGGCTTTCATACATATCCAGAACTTAGCCAAAGAATTGTTTGCAATCCATATGAAATCTGCTCTGTTAGTATGCAGCTAAATTTCATTTACATCTGATAATGAGAACCTAGGATTTAGAAGAATTATAATTATTGAAAAATAAATGAGGCAAGGAACCAACCTCGGCTATAAAAAAAATTAACTTATATACATTTTAATTTTCTCGAACTTAGGTTGGAGTGGAGTGGTAGCTTTTAGCACAACACGGTTTAAATAAACACGTGAATGTGTAGTCTCACATAAACAAATGAAGCTATACTTAAGTCTCACATATATAACTTTAAGTGAGAGAAAATATTATTTTTACTTAACGATGCAAAACAAGTATAAAGTTAAAAGCTATCGAAGTTACGATCCCAACAGTTTCGTTTCAATGCATTTTCGAGAATCGCTGATGTTGCGATAAATGCCTCAACTTTTTCAAGTTACTGATAAAGACACAATGTTATTTACTTACTCAGCTGTTATTTATATTGAAACTTACAAGTGATCTTCCCACTTCACTATAAACCTTCTTTTCAATATAAAGAAAAATTACTATTTTGACTCTGTATTCTTAACAAAGTTTGTTTATATTTACTTTCGTCAACATTTAATAGGATTCTTTACTCATTGATAACAACCGACCACCCGATCGGATGAGAGCAGACTACAGTAGTACAGATAATATTATATTATAGATAAGTAAGGTATGTTCATGGAATACCACAGATAACTTTATTACAATATGACAGTAGACTATTAGAAACTTTACAATAAGCACAGTGTTCTGTAGATTTTTTTAAACCAAATAAGCTTCGTCTTCACCGTGGACGTAGCTATAAAAAAAAAAAAATTTATATGTCGATTGACGTACATAAATGTTGTAGGTACTATCTACACTAATATTATAAAGAGGAAAGATTGTATTTTTGTATGTAACGAATAAACTCAAAAAGTACTGGACCGATTTTAATAATTCTTTTTTATTAGAAAGCTACATTATCACATAGGCTAAATTTTAATTTGGAAAAAAATAGGGTTCTGTAAGATATTTGGGTTTTTGGACACAAAGTGAAAAAAGCAACTAGAACAGTTACTCATTTTGCGTACGCTGCCTAAACTATAAAAGATAGAACCACAAAATGTTCTAATTAATTGTAGATCTTATAAATATCTACTAAAAAGTCCGTGACACACTATACCTATCTATGTCGAATGAGGCACAACAACCATTTTTTTATTTAAAAATCTTGATTTTTTTTTTGGACTACATTTAAACGCATTTATTTTACATATGATATTAATCCTTATCAAAACAAATCATTTCATTACTAAGTGCAGTTTATGTAGATATTACTTGGTCTTGGAATGATCATAATTCGACGTTTGGTTTTGAAGTTACGGCGAAATTAAATTATTACGATTTCTGCTGCACGGCGCCCTATCACGAGTCGGGGCTCCCGGCCATTAGTTTATTTTGTTACCTGAAAATAATTTAACGTCAAATGTTGTATAAAGAGAAGCTCAATAATAATCGCTTTAGTTATCTATCCCAAAACAACGGGTTGCACTCCGGGACTGCCGGTAGGAGTGAAAACTTAGTATTAATTTAATTTAAATATTTTCATCATTAACAACTTTAACATCCACATAACGACAATCTATGCAGCCTGCGGATAATGACTGCGTCGTCGATGTTAGTGTCGGTGTCTGTGAATTGACCTGGGAATAATTTTGCTGACCGTATCTTTTCTGGGTAGGCATTTTGCGGGCGGAGCCGCGGGCGACCGCTAGTCAATCAATGTAACAATACACGGAAGAAAAATCCAAAATTATTTGATTATACACTTCACATTAAAACTTTAATTAAAGTATTTGAGGTGAGATATTTTGGGGCTATTTTGACAGCAAACTAATACTTTCTTTACATAATGACAAAATTACAACAAAGGCTTACAAAATGTTGGGGTTCATTTCATATTCCGTGAATGTATTGAATTTTTGTAAATTTTTCTAACACTTGCAACTTAATTAAGCGTTGGCGGCGTGGAACCCCCTAAATTTGGTTTATATTCAGGCTATAGATAAAATACAGAATAAATTTACAAAATGACTGACGTATAAATTTAATAATTTTTGCAGTCTTGACATTGTGCCCCTTTCCGAGCGGCGCGAACGAAATGAAAATATTCAATACATCGCAAAATTGTAAAAACTTAAAGGCCGCTAGATTCCGCAAAAAATGCGCTTGAAGCCGCTACCAGAAAACTCAAACAAACAAAAATGTAAATTTTTGTGAAGTAGGTACTTAGCTTGTTCTAGTGGTGCAACCGCATGACTGATATTATATTTTAGGGGAAAAATAAAAAAAGTGTGCTAGAGGTTGCTTCATTCCGCGCAAATACCACACCAGCTGGATCACGCTGACATTCCTCTAGAATCTGCTAGATTCCTGCAAAATTTCGCTGTAGGTAGTCCTCTAGATCCCGATAGATGTTAATTTCTTACATTAAGCTAAATATTATTGCACCAACATTTTCCAGATCAAACTGTATTAACTTTACTGTACCAGGCTAAGTGCTAGAACCTGCCATTAGCGTTTATATAGTAAGTACTCGAATAAGGAGTGCTTTCATGTTTTTTTAAAATATTCTTGAAGGCACTATTTTTTTCAAACAGTTGGTTCTTTTCTGGCGAGTGTCCACAGAATACCACTTCTGATGAAGGCGGCTTCCCGCCTTGGTCAGGTTTGGACATAGCATTTTATGTGTTGAGTAAACCCTGGAATGGAGAGAGCTATGCTCGGAGTGTCCCTACTTGATCGAATCAGAAATGAGGAAATCCGTAGGAGAACTAGTGTGACCGACATAGCGAAGCGCGTTTGCAAGCTGAAGTGGCAGTGGGCGGGGCACATAGCTCGAAGAACCGACGACCGATGGGGCATTAAGGTTCTAGAATGGCGACTACGAATCAGCAAGCGTAGTAGAGGGCGGCCCCCCACGCGATGGACCGATGACCTGGTCAGGGTGGCGGAAAGCAATTGGGGAGGCCTATGTTCAGCAGTGGACTTCAAATGGCTGATATGATGATTATGATGATGAAACCCTGGACGTGGAACTACGGCAATTCGTTGAGTTCGTAGTGGCTCGCCGTTGACGTTGGTAAAAAATAGTGACGTTCCATATAACTGCGCCGACCATCGACACGACGACGCTCCGCCAGACTGATCGTGATCGCTGTCAAATCTCGTTCCAAAGTAATTTAAAAAAAGGCGCTACTATCGCGCCATCACCTATATTATGTGCGTGTGTTTATACGTTTATTTGTTAAGAATATATATTTATATATGTCGGCATAATTGTTTATTTGCCTGTAATATTTATTTGTAAGTTGTGTATGTTATCTGTGGTAACTGTCATGGATGTCTTCTATATGCTATTTACTGTAAATTACTTTTGTCTTACTTAAACACTGTATGTTTTCACTTGTGATTTAATAAAATAAAAATACATTGAATAACCTGTCTGATAATTATTAAATTACATTCATTATCTTGTTAAGTCTATCATATAGCCAAACTAGGCTGTTATTGGCTCAGCAGTGGTTTTTTTTTCTTAGCACGTTGAACGCCACGCGGCTCACCGTGTGAGAAAACTCGTTTAAGCCAAAGTGAAAATGACATTTCTTATAATTTTCAACATAGTGTTTTTTTCGCGTAATACGTAAAAAAAGATAAGGTTATAATATATTATCTATTAAAACCGACACATTTACGGCTATAAATATTGCATTTAAGTGTTATGGCTCACCGGTAAGTCGCGTGGCCACATCGGAAGGAAACGCGATCTTACTACTGCGGGGGCCGCGGGGTCACGCTGCGGCTCACCACCCGCCCGCATGCATTATACATTTAGGCAACAAAGTATCGGGAATGAATGTTTTGTTTATGGTTCCAAATTCAAATTTTTGTTTTTTTTGTTGTTGTTAGATTGGCACAATTGTTTTCCATTTTGACGCGGAGTTTAAGTTGCATCTGTCGTTTATATATTAAAACATTGCTGTTTTTAGTTTTATAATATCAAGTGTGTATTGCGAATTTCATAATGGACAAAACCATCAAACAAAGAGTTTGTCTTAAAATTTGCATCGCCAATGAAATTTTGTTTTCAGAAATACTGAAAATGTTACAGAAAGCTTACGGTGAATCGACTTTATCAAAAACACGTACTTATGAGTGGTACGAAGCGTTCAAAAGCGGTCGATATATGATGAAAGATTTGCCTCGTTCTGGTAGGCCATCAACGTCTGCAACTGAAGTTAACACCGCAAAAGTAAAGGAAACAGTGGCTGAAAATCCTCATTCAAGTTTGAGAGAGATGGCCGCCGAACTTTCTGTATCTCACGAGTCAATCCGTACTACTTTATTTAATAATTTGGGTATGAAACGTGTTGCCACCCGGCTAGTCCCAAAAGACCTGAATTTTCTTTAAAAACTTTATCGCATGAGAGTCGCTGAGGACATGCTAGAACGAGTCAATACCGACCCAACATTCATGAAACACGTTGTTACTGGTGACGAGACGTGAGTTTACGAGTTTGATATGCAAGCTAGTTAACAAGCTTCCGAATGGCGCCTTCCAACTGAATCAAAACCGAAAATACCATGTCAAAGTCAATCAAAAGTCAAAGTCATGTTCACTGTTTGCTATGAATATCGCGGTGTTGTGCACTCGGAATTCTTGCCAAAAATTCAAACGGTAAATAAAGAATATTATTTGAGCGTTATGCGGCCGTTTAAGAGCACAAAGTCGACGATAAAAATAATAAAAATTGTAAAAAGAAAATTTTTTGACTTTGCACCACAATAATGCGCCTTCGCACAAGGCCATCATTGTGAACAAATTTTTGTTCAAACACTCAACAAATACCATCGAGCAACCACCATATTCACCAGATATGGCTTCAGCCGACTTCTTTCTTTTTTCTACACTGAAATTATCACTTCGTGGCACCTGTTTTCGATCGGTAGAAGACATAAAGAAGAATTCGCGGCGAGAACTAAACTCAATTCCGGAAACAGCGTTTAAAAAATGTTTTGATGATTGGGTTATTATTTGGCGTAAGTGAAGTCAATCATCGTTTCTGAAGGAGCATACTTTGAAGGTGATAAAATAAATTTGGATGAATAACAAAACAAATTGTGTATTATTGTTTTTTTCCGGTACTTTCTTGACAGAGTAGTATTTAAATTATAGTCGTTATTGTTAATATTCTAAAGTGATAACTGTCTTCATTGCTAGAAATGTAACATTTTTTTTAAAACAAGCGAGAGAGAAAATATAAGACTTCCAGAAACTTGTGCCATATTAAGAATTTTTTTGTTGTTCCTTAATTTCATTAATTCATTTATTATTAAAAATACATTAAAACCTAATAAATTATATTTTTTTGTTGCAAAATACCCATATTATTTAAGCTTTACACATTTTATTCCTTAGAGTTGAGAATCGTTGTAGGTAGGTATGTAAAAATGTAAATAAATTCTAAGTCTTTAGCAAGACATTGAAACCAAGTTGAATGGAGTGTTGCAGGAGGCCACGCGGCTCACGCTTTAAACATTTATGTACGATATCAGTTCGTAGTGGCCTATAAAACAGGTTAAAGTCTAAGTCGTGTGGCTCACCGGTGACCCCCGTGGCTCCAATGGTCCAGTCGGGTTTGGCTCACCGGTGAGCCACGCGGCCCCAATGAAAAGTAGCATATTTTAACGTGGCGTTCAACGTGTTAGATATGAACTAACTCGTTTAGAATACAGTATCAAGTTATTAGCATAATAGCAGCGTTTTAGTCATTCAATGAAGTCATACTCCGAGTAAGTGACTTTACTTAAGGATTCTAGGTAAGTAGTTTTGAAACCAAAACGGAAAATCACAATTCACCGCAAAATGTCACACAAAGAAGTTGTCTTTTAATTCGAATTTACGCTAGTATTGCAATATAAAATACTGCCGCGATAAGCCTTTTCGCGTTGGCGCCAAAAGTCCCAGCAGTGGAGTTACTTGATTTTTTTTTTGGTACAGCCACCGTCATAAAGTTGGTAATATCCATAGCGCCATAGAGAACGACACACGTCTCTATTGTCAAAAGCATTAGGGCGTGTTCCGATGTATGTGGCGCGTTTGGTATTTGAAGCTGACCAAATATAAGGGTGAATTAATAGTACGTCTCACATTGTGTGTAAAGTTTTCTTACGTGGTTTCGCTCTATTTATCCTAAAGATTTAATTGTGCACTTCGCTTAACACCTCTCTAAATATAATAAAGTCTTCAGAGAAACAGGCACCTAGATATTTTTTTTTACATAAAACGAAGAAGTTGAAATAAAACAATGAAAAAATTTAATTTATAATTTTTATTTGGTAAAGCATACAATACACAAAGGACACTTGTGTGCATAACTGCTGCTAATGTGTAAAGCGAAGTCAAACCGCGTTCAATGAGCGGGCGCGGAGGCGTGCGCGGTTGCGATAAACTTTTACGGCGCGTTCAAATCATGACGTAACTACCTGAACGCCGCACACAAATTCAATCATTATCAAAGATTTCTTATGCGTTCTTTTTGCAAACGTAGTTTTAACAAACCAAACCTACGTCATGTGTGCTGTGTTATTTCACGCAGTTTAATATAAAAATGTATTACATTTTTAATAATTTTCACGTAATATATTACAATGATAGCAGTAATGGCCTAGCAAGGCACTTATATTAATAGTATAATTTGAACGCGATCATAAATATCTTATTATATACTTCTATCTACATTTCAAGTGATGAATGACCATAGACAAAATGTAACTGGTTGCACGATGAACGCGACCGCCACCGCGTACGCAGATTACGCTTTGATTTGAACCATAAGGCACTTAATTGATAAATACTCAAACTTACACAATACAGTTCAATTACGGCTAATTTTTAGGTCACAAATTGTAATGACTTACACACCTTTCCATTTTCATAAATTACTAATAAAATATAATACTTACTAGAATATTAAATAAATAGGGTTTCGTATTCAATACTGCAACAGGAATGGTGCGGTTTGATATTATATATTTACTTATTTAATAATATATTTCCTTCTAATAATGTATAATTTTTGAACATCATAATACTTCGGAATGGACTAATATTATTAATTAGGTATTTTATTTTAAAAAATAAGTTCTGATTTTTTCATTTTATGCACTTTTAGTTTCATTTAAAATGCATAGTAATTATTTAAATAAAAACTGAATACATTATTGACGATCACAGTTAGATAAAAAAAATTAACACCCATGTGTATCGCACCTTAAATCTAAAAATAGACACTTGCTAATAAAAAAAGTGTAGTAAATATATATTTCTTATTTTATTATTATGATGATTATGGCCGGTATAGTCACAATACAACAGTATATTGTACTTTCAATTACAAAACTATGTAACATCTCAGAAGTATTGTTAGTTGTTGAAATATTTTTTAATAAGCTGCAAGGTGCTTAATTCCACTAAATTAAACAGTTAAACGCTACCGTAAACTGTAGCAAATAAAATATTTTACTGTTTTGTTTGAGCTACAACTTTTGGATGATTTGTTAGTTGTAGAACTATTTTAATATGCTATCAGGATCTCAATTCTACTAAATTAAAACAGTTTTTACGTAAACGCTACCGCCAGCTGTAGCGTATAAAACGTTTTACCGTATGCTTCAATTAGCTTGATTTGTGACACAACTGCTTCAAAAACAAGCCAAGCATAAATTTTAAGTTTCATAAATCTAGCAGTCAGCTGCAACAATATCGTTAAATATCACCAAAGTACTTTCTTTATTACACCAATTAACTTAAGGCCTAAATGTGGTACGTTATAAAGACATTCTTAATTAAAAAATGCTATTATAATATGCAGCATGATAAAATCAATTTATCTATATAAATAAATATGTATATTGTTATTCTTTAATGTCTTAAATTTTTGTAATTCACCTAGGACGCAGGCACTTAGTAAGTCATTTGTTATGTTGCTATGCTCTTACAGGGCGTCACATTGTATCTATCCATATTAAATTAGTAACAACCTACTTCCATGTGACATGCAATAAATGATTTGTATTTGTTATGTTTAACGACTTTTGAAGACGTAACGACTGTTTAAGTTAGTAGAAATGGGACTGTAAATTATGATATGAAATTTATAAAATTTAAGTAGTTAATAAGTTATATGTTTTAAACATCAGAAATACATTTCCCCTTTATTGAATAAAAATCTAAATTAATGGTTTTATAGGCGTTCCCAAAGGCTTATTATGTAGAACTAGATCAGTTATTCAAAATAAAAGTACATTTTTATACAATAATTCATTAAAAAAACGTGGGAATGTAAACTCATTCCCTGTTTCGGAATTGATTAAATTTTTATGGATAGGAATGTTTAAATTTTCTTTTAAAGTTTACAATATATAATTGGTCAAAAAACACTTATACGGTAAACGAAACAAAACGTCTTTCATTGTTGTTCCAAAAAATATTAAATTTCCATATCATTTGTAAAAGTTTGACGAATCTAAATGATCCTTTTATTTTTTAAGACAATAAAGTATATTTTATTTTGAAACTACGAAAATATCTAGAACGTTTCCATCTTACATATGCGGTGGAAATTTCATTGAATATTGCACTATAATTATATTTACTACAAATATAATATTATTTAGGAACCTGTGAAGGCACATTTAAAAGCACTTTATAGTAACATCTCTAATATTATCTATTGAAAATTATCTATTGAAAAACATTTTGACAACCCTAAAAAATCATTTTTAAGATAGTCGGTTCGGTTATGTGGCATCTGCAGTGAACAAATCAATGAAGTTGTTGTTTTAAATAGTAAATTGATAATAGCTGTAAGTTGTTATCAGAAATTTTATACAGGCAATTTTTGTATACAAGTATTATTCCGTTAAAGGGTTATATTATTTATTATATATATTAAATTTATAATGCGAGGGGTCAGGCTCAGATCATAGTTCACTACAAGGACCCAGTGCATTGACAGTGAGTCCTGCTGTTAAAATGGATTTTTTGAAGCAAAAGTGTGTTTCAGTATTGTTCTCAGGATATTAAAATAAATACGACAATGAAGTAAACTTTGAAGTAAAAGCGCAAATTGCAATATTTATGCAGAAGAGAATAAAATGTAGATAAGATAAGAAGGTTCAGGTCTAAGGTTCTATATATATTATTTTATTTCAATTTAAACAGTATTAGACTAATGGTTATATTATTCGTTCATTCCATGCCTTATAAACAAACCGAGTAACTTATAAATGTCTACTATGTTTAGTTGAAGATACGTAGCGTCTTCTTTAACTACCTTGGAATGTTCTCATGTCTGAAAAATTAAATAAAATCATTAACACAAAGTGATACACGTTTTTATTTATTAACATGTTAGATGTTGACACATTACCTTTAGGTCACTACAATCAACAAAGGGGAAGGGGATAGCGGAAGGGACAGGGAGGGGATAAAGCATTCATCTTCATCCTAGCATTATTCCGGTATGCCCTAGATTTACGCTTAGGGCCCAGGTTCTCTCACTGATTTAACCAGATTTTGGCTGACTTTCAATTATAACACAGCAAAAGCCGACGACTTGACTTCCGCATCCCAGAGGGAAACATAATCGTTTGGGTAAACCACCTGTCAAGATATAAGGCACTGGCTTTCTAAATACGAATGCTATAGATGTTCATAAAAATCGGGACTAATGGCTTAACGTGCTTTCCGAAGTACGGGGCAAGCGATAAATATGCACATAACTTTTTTTTTTTTTTTTTCGGATGGAAAATCATCTAATGACTTTCTCCCGCTGTGGGTGGAGCGGGAGGGTGTGTCAGACTTTTACTGACTAAAAACCATCCATGTTCCTTCTTGTGCCTGCTACGTCCAGAGGCCGCGGTAACCCTTTCGGACAGTCCCGCAGCCCCGGCAGGGGTTTAAGGCGCGCGTGGAACACGAACGCGCCGTCGACGCGGCCGGTCGCCTATAGAAGGCGGACGGGCGGCGAGTTACCCATTACTCACCGCCCACAAGCCAGCGCCTACGGATTATGCACATAACTGCGAAGAGTCATAGCTTTGCGACCAATGTTTGAATTTGGACCCATCGAGGTCTTGCCAACGCGCCATCGCTGCTTATGCTTAGGGGAAAGAAGAAATCGAAATTACAGGTGCGCCGGAATTATTACAAGTATATTTTAAACCATTACTTGCTTATAATAGATTTCCGCAGAGTAACGCCTGAATCAATAAATTATTTAAGACTTATATATATTCTAAATTCTTACTGTGTTTCATATTAAGTAATTTTTGTAACACAACTTAACGAGTTTCTTGTCCATTTATTCTTTACTTAACCACCTGCCTGCAGTTTTCAAATTGAAGCTCCTATTGGGCTTTAATGAGCCAAACTTTTTTTGTGATTAGAGCCATTTACGGTCGGTCGCCAGACCATCAACGAATTTGTTGTAAGCAGTATGTCATGTTTAGTGTGATAGCCACTGCTGCTCTTTCAATTTAGAAAACGTGGCCACGCTTTCAGTTCCCGCAATTCGGGGCTGGGATGGAGTCAAACTTAAATAAAATTGGTTGCCTGTAAAGTCGGTATACGGGCGAAAGTTTTACGTGACAACGACTTTGAGTGGTAAAATAATTTTAATGTGAATATTCATTCGTATAGTAGGAAGAAGGATGGAATAATAGTAACAATTTACAACATTTCTTTATACAAAGAATTATATTTATATCTGTCTCTCTCGCTCTTAGGCGGGCTAACCATGCCCGAGTGGAAGGGACGCGTGCCTCTCACTCGCTCTCATTGTGAGCGCATAACGTGAGCGGAGCGTAACGCAGTTTCTTGAAGTGTCACCCGGCAAACCAATTTATAAGACGTTGTCACGTCAAAAACTTTTGACATTATTTTCACTTGCATAACATACAATTAGCCGAAGATGAGGATTTAGGAGAGTATATACCTGTTTGTATGGCGGGCCGTTGTTATGAGCCCATTCCCTCTCGAACTCGTGCTCCAGTATTTCTGCGCCGCGTTTTCTAGTAAGACCCGTTTCTTCAAGACTCAATTCGCACATTTGCATGTCATCCACGCCTGCAATAAGGGAATATAGATCTATGTACATTGGATTAAAGTACAGTTGCCAATCAGAAGCGATTACTAAAATAAACAAATCTTCTTTCTAAACGTTTATGTGATCTGCGTGATGGAACATATGACCTGAATTCCATTTACCTTGATTTGCATTATTATCTCAGACATACTATGAGGTCTAATGCTAAGCATGGGCCTTTCCAATAGATTTTCACATTTAGCGATCCTGAGACGCTAGCATCCAATAGCTTTACAAGCGTCATGATTGAAGTATTGTTAATTTTTTTTCAATTTGTGACATTTAAATATTAATGAGTAATAACGGTGGATTATTAACCGTTAAGTGTTTGTAAACGTACATGAGTGTTGGAAAATCAAACGATCAGTGTTACGTCGCTTTTCAAATTATCTCAAGAAGTCCAAGTGAGATCTCAGTATAGTTCCACATTTTACTGAGGACTCGAGGGGTTTTCTCCTTCCTTCTCATTTACTCTGTATTAAATATTATTAATACATTTATAACTTGACACTGGCTAAATGAGCTAAACGCACGAAGCCCTTATTTAAAAGAAAAAAAAGACCATCAATGCAGCTCCATCTGCCTCGCCACGTACTGGCCGTCGAAGTGCGCGGACCGACAGCCTCTATACCCCCCTAAAGAGCGCACCTGCTCGCAGCAGCACGCAGGCGCGTTGCGGATGCAGCTCCATCTGCCTCGCCACGTACTGGCCGTCGAAGTGCGCGGACCTACAGCCTCTATACCCCCCTAAAGAGCGCACCTGCTCGCAGCAGCACGCAGGCGCGTTGCGGATGCAGCTCCATCTGCCTCGCCACGTACTGGCCGTCGAAGTGCGCGGACCGACAGCCTCTATACCCCCCTAAAGAGCGCACCTGCTCGCAGCAGCACGCAGGCGCGTTGCGGATGCAGCTCCATCTGCCTCGCCACGTACTGGCCGTCGAAGTGCGCGGACCTACAGCCTCTATACCCCCCTAAAGAGCGCACCTGCTCGCAGCAGCACGCAGGCGCGTTGCGGATGCAGCTCCATCTGCCTCGCCACGTACTGGCCGTCGAAGTGCGCGGACCGACAGCCTCTATACCCCCCTAAAGAGCGCACCTGCTCGCAGCAGCACGCAGGCGCGTTGCGGATGCAGCTCCATCTGCCTCGCCACGTACTGGCCGTCGAAGTGCGCGGACCTACAGCCTCTATACCCCCCTAAAGAGCGCACCTGCTCGCAGCAGCACGCAGGCGCGTTGCGGATGCAGCTCCATCTGCCTCGCCACGTACTGGCCGTCGAAGTGCGCGGACCGACAGCCTCTATACCCCCCTAAAGAGCGCACCTGCTCGCAGCAGCACGCAGGCGCGTTGCGGATGCAGCTCCATCTGCCTCGCCACGTACTGGCCGTCGAAGTGCGCGGACCGACAGCCTCTATACCCCCCTAAAGAGCGCACCTGCTCGCAGCAGCACGCAGGCGCGTTGCGGATGCAGCTCCATCTGCCTCGCCACGTACTGGCCGTCGAAGTGCGCGGACCGACAGCCTCTATACCCCCCTAAAGAGCGCACCTGCTCGCAGCAGCACGCAGGCGCGTTGCGGATGCAACTCCATCTGCCTCGCCACGTACTGGCCGTCGAAGTGCGCGTACCACCAGCCGCGCGGCTCTGCGCGCTCAGCTCCCCGCACGAAGGGGATGCGGAAGTAGCGGTGACGCGCGCCCAGCACGTCCCCTTGGCGCATTAGTCGCGGTGCCTTCGCTGTAAATCGACACTAATTGTCTTTACAACATGATACGATTCGCATCACAAAAGTTTAACAATGACTATGGTTGCGCAGGAATACATCAGGTCTCAATCGAAATGCAGCATTGGTAGTAAAATATAGCAACGCAACGACCCGACTTTGAGCTATCACACATTTACACGAAGCGACGTCGTGTTGTGTAATTCTACGACAAAACTTCATACTACGTATATCTGTTAATTTGTATGAAGCTCGTCGTAGATTTCTACGAGAGAATGTCGCATCGTGTAAATATGTAAGAGCCCTCTCGCACTCATTCGCTTGTCTTGTCCGCGCTGTGTTATTCTTTCTTTTGCCTAAGATTGTATCTGCGTCATTTTATGGTTAAAGAACTTTATTATTTTCTCATTAGAATTACAATAGGTATTCACTTATTGAGAAACAAAATTTTACTTACTAAACTAAGATCGCAATATAATACAAACGAGCGCCGTACAAACACATTATCTAAGTACATAAAACAGGGTAGTTTATAAAAATTTTACTCCTACCGTCCTAGCGGCGGATATTAGTATGAACGGACGGACTCACTAAAGATGGAGCGATAAAGAACGCACTACGAGTAGATGTGGCATTGACAAGTTTAGCACGCATTCATTGGAACAAATAGTACAAGGATCAGAAACAACAGAGCGACGTAACTTCAATTAGAATTGAACATACATATACACACATTTTTATTGTCGTTTCATTAATCTGTAATAATAATCTGTAATAAAAAATGTTGATCAACTAACGTGTCGACTACTGTACTCGTTAATCCTTAAATGAGGCTTAAATACGAGTGTCGTAAACGAGGAAAGGTGAGATCTGCCTACACCTACGAGATAAAGCCACGATTATTTTAATGTTTGTACTATACAATATCTAAATATATATACATGCTTGATCTTCAGTGATGTCCCTACATTAGTAGCTCCACAACTTTGTATAATCTTTAAAGTAAATTTCATAAATTTTTCTTGCCAGATGATCGTTTAATTCATTTTATTACGGTCTAACTTATTAAAGAAAATCACTGGTTTAGTAAGTAAATGTCCTTCGATGTCGTCTAAGGGTACTCCTTTCAAAGTTTTCCTATATATTTATTTTCTTACGTAAAGCCATTGCCAATTGTTTTGAGACAGTAAGAGCATTAATAGATGAAGAGATCCAAAAGCTAAAACTATTTATGTTACCTGCTTCCATAATGGACTGCGGAGCGCGTTCCTGGTCTCCCGACGTGGATTTGCGAGCGTTCTTCGCTTTCCACGCGTGGTACACCTTCAGCCGACGGTGGAACTCATGACGGCATGCCTATAGCAACAAACATTCAATTTAAAATCGGCTGTCACATGATAATGCAAAGTCAAGTCAGATGGGAAAAAAGATGAGAAATTTCTTGCCAATTTCATTTCCACTCAAACTATAGTTCATAGTGAATGGGCGCGTTGAATATTAATAAGTTGTCTGGACATTTTCAAATAAGTTAAACTTCGACTGTCACATGATAATGCTTAACTGGAGAACAAACATAAGGAGTTAATTGCCCCATTTTGCAACACTCAAAACTACTGCATGAAGTGAATGGACGTCTTAGTATAGCATTAAATAATCTTGACAATTATAAGTGCACAAATAGAATAAAGCATTTATCAATGCTTGTATATAAAGCAAAGCCGATAAACAAAATTATATCTATTTGGTTGCTAATTGGATTTAGAAAAGTCTTAACTCATATTTAATTCCTAGATCTCACGGTCTTTACGTTAAGTTGCATAAATTCGTTCATACAATTTATTATTAGACACTTGTTTTGGCTACTCGCAACCACACGACTTGTACCATAATACAATAAATTCCAAATATTATAACTTTTAACGTCGAAAATTTCTGACAATATTTTTTTTAATTTTCCTACCGCTTCACTGACTCGATATCAAACACAATCACTTAAAGATGAAGCTAACTCACCTCAAGAAGTTCGATGTCACACGATGTATTAATAGTATCACGTAGCTCTGAATATTTCCATTTAGAGAGATCGTACTTCTGTTTTTCTTGCATTGCTTGCTGCATTCGGACTCGTTCCGACCTACAGCATAAACGACTCTTATTACTATGACCGTGGAATTCATTTTAATAAACTTGTACCAGTGTCTCAAATGTTATTAGGATATAATGATCTTATGGAGAGAAAGCACTAGAATGTTTCCATTTTATGTGTAATTGTTTTATAAATATATTTTCTTATTGATCTATTAGGTGCCGTCTGGTAACTGTCTAGAATAGTGCTCTTATCTCACAGGGAGCCGTAAGCGTCAATGAAGAGAAATCCTACCGGATGATGGGCAGCAGCGTTATCCTGCGTACTAGCTTAAAGCGTCATCACCACCCCGCCTGTCCAGTGTAGTGATTATTTGCAAATACATCTTATATAAAGTAATACATTGGGAAGCATAATGTTCAACAGTGGACTTTATAAGGCTGATTTGATGAATATATTATATGGGGTGGCCAGAAATATAGCTAGAACTATTTAAGAGGGGACTGTAGCAAAGTTCACTTCTAGCAAAGAGATCTCTGGGTGAAACGTGTCAAGATGGCAAGCTTTTTGCCCAAATTGATCTTGATGAGATGTTCATTTCATTCATCTCAGATGATCTTGATGATATCACTTAGATGGCATCTACTACACCCTTGGGCAATACAGAATTCTTTGGCGCTGCTGCTATCACACGACAACTTTCTCTTGTTTCTCTTCTACATTTAATATCAGCAACAGCAAGAGATATGTTGTCTATCAGTAATGTCAAAGTTCCACAGGATCCTAATAGCATTTGATACATACCGTACAATCCTCGATAAATACTTCAGTTAATTTTTAATAACAAAATACATTTACAACGCTAAAGTAAATTAGCGTCATTCAAAATACATAAATTAGGTACCGAATCAGAGTTAACACACAAAATTAGCTACTACATACATAAAGGATCGTGCAAAATAGTTGAAGCGACAGCTTGAAAGTTAGTAGGTGTAAGTAGTTTTAGAATAGACCTCTTTCGATACTTCAATTGAGAAATTTTTACATTTGACTTACTTGATACTAATTTACCACGGCTAAAAAATTTAATTTTAAGTATCAAATTTACTAACTACTGGCATGAAAATAAACTGACAACGAAATATTAAGGAATAAATAGATTTGTATTAAATAACAATAAAATGGTTTAATTATTTGTTAAGGCGTCCACTATACATGCAACTTTGACAAAACAAGTAGTATAAAATGCATTGCATTAAATAATGTCAATAAAATAGTGCACTGTTTTAGCAATGATAATAAAGCTATAAGAAAGTTAAACGAGTTGAAAAGCTCAATCAGTTAAAAACGATGTTTTTTTAAACAATTAGGTTTATATATATGAGTTAAACCTTTTTGGAAATGAATTCTGATATTCGTCATTCTAAATTGAAACAAAACAGAACACAACATAAAATGTATCGAAAGAGGATGGAGTAAGAAGGCCGGCGTGCAAGAGGTCAGTTAGTCTCACTGTAATCTGTGGGTACCTGTTTAACTTATTCTCTCCATTCACGGAGTCCATTGTGGGGAAACTGTGCAAACATACCATAACATTACTCGAAGATCACCCGTCGACTCTGGCATTATATTATAAGGGTACACTTTGTTGCAAACAAAATTATGTTAAAAACAGCACTATCTGAATTTATAACCTTTTCTTGTATTTGGAAGAAACACCTTTATTCGTTGCCGATAACGCTGTTGGTTTATCGCTGAATATAACCTAATTTAAGATTTGTATTATTTGTTATTAAAATTCCATCATCATCATAATAGCCAATTAATGTAGTATTATATTGACAGCTCTGATGAATAATATGAATTATAACAGAAAAGTGTTGTTCAGTTTATTAACGGAGCAGATCAGACAGAAGACATAATAGTTCCCTATACCATACGGGGCGACTGCGGTAATGATACCTATGGTCAAGTGAGAGTATTTGAACTTTAATGCTGGATTCTGGCAAATAAGGAATATATCAGTTTAGAGAATGCCTTTTGATTTGGGAAACGCACTATCCACTTTTTAAAGGATAACAGGCAATTCGGCATTAGTCTAAGCAAGATTAAAATGTTCACATACTTGGATGACCTTATAATCTTCTCCTCAATATTGACAAATCACTGTTTAGACTCGAGACATTTTTTACAGACAGGTATTAATACTATCGACATATAAGAGCAATATCGTTTTGACTGTTATATATTTTGGCCACCAATTATAACAAAGTGCACTAGCAGTAGATGCCAAAAACAGTTGCAATTCTTTTTCGTCTTATATCGAACAAAAAATACAAAGTAGGTTAATGCCTTTCGTAACTGGATTTCCGCTGTGTGGGACACTAACTGGTTTAAGACCAACAGCGCGATCGAAATAGGCAAATTCAACTGAAAATTTTAAAAACAAATTGTTTGCAACAAAAATGTTTCGGAATAAAGAGTAGGTAGAATATTTAATTCACGTATATTTTTGTCAATATAGTTCTCTTTGGCACGTGTTTAATTGAATAAGAAATGATCTATTCTTAAAAAGAGACAAGTATAAATGTTTAGTAAGTTCTTATAAAAATGACAATATTATTTCTTTTCAAGAAGAGATTACATCTGAGTAACCTTAGTATATCATACAAGGCTTATTCATCATAACCCTTTTTCACCCTTTTGGAAAAATCTTAACTTCAAATCAGGCATATTTGGTGCTTCCAGAAACCAATGTTCGAGATTAGACAAATATAAGAATTCTTTATACAAATCGCTAATATGAAACAAGATTTTTTCTCCAGTAAGGTTGAAACTGATGTTATCAATAATTGCTAAACCTTTTATTACATATATTCAAGAGTACTATCACATACTGAAATTATATGTATATCATCTTGCAAAAGTTTAGCAAATCGATTGACATTTACCTATGGAAGGAAACATAATTGAAAAATCACTTAAATTATAGTGTGTAGTTCGTAAGCGTATGTACAGGAAGAATATTCGCAAAACCGATGTGCGAAGGCAAGAAATTTTACAGTGCCTTTTTATAACTGTTTTTTTCTCTTTCTAAATACAGCAAATCCTGTAAGGCTTAAGATACAAAAATTAAAAAATTTACAAATTTTTAATTATGAACAATGTTCACAGCATATTATCATAATAAAAAGTCTCGAAAATTGTCCTAAGTAAGAAAAAGCTTGTTTTGCGAATGGATTTAAATTTGTAGTGTATAGCAAAGTTTCAACTCGTAAAGGATCACTCACACCTTCTTAAATTTCGCTAGCTACAGCACCCTTTAAGTCGAAACATTATTGTGTAAAACACTACTATTTGACGGCAGATAATCTAGGAATGCTTTGTTAACTTTGTAGATATCTTAGTTGTGCAAACAAATATTTGTCCTAGGTAGGAATCGACCTACGACTTCTGAAGCGGAGTGCAGTTAATTGAGTCTATATAAGGTAGTGGATATAAATACCTGCGAAGTTGAGGCGGCGATCCCTCCACGTGTCCGTTGGTTTCTTTAGCCAGTCTCACTGCCATATCGTGGTCTCTTCGTTCTTGTTCTAGCCTGAACAACACGTATGCGTGATGATTATTTATTTATATTGTATTTCATGAAAATTCAAACAATGTCCCACAAAACTTCAACGTAGGATCAGTAAGTATAAACTAGCATTAAACATTATAAATAAAAATTTAACAATTAGAAATTGAAATTATTTGGGGGTCATCATTGCTCGCATCCGTAGGTGTGTACCCTTCGAAACCCTACATGCGACCCCTGGGTGGTGCTAATTGAGCAATCGGTGGTAGAGTTCTGCTCGCCCGGTTATCGACCACCGAGCGGTTGTGTACGCCCGCCAAGTGATATGTGCACGTCGCAGGTCGTGTTCCGGGAACAGCGCCGCACTACCGGAGTCAGGGGAGCGGCTATTGATGCAAAGAGTGGACCAGAGAGTGCTGCCGTGGAAGCATTGAGCGGGAGACGAGACTCGACGCGCCGGCCAGGGAGACCCGTAGAAACGGTGGTGCCGCTGGCCGCCCGCGGCATAATACAGGGGCCCCAACGGGGCTAACCACCTCGGAAGGCTGCCCCACCAGGTCGCGCATAATCTTGGAGTGGATCGTCGTGCCGGTTGGTGACCGGAAATGGTGGGACCCGGCGACCACTTCCGGGAGGGTATGGGGGCCCTTCCATCCGGCGTGTCGGGTTTGGTCGTAACGCTCATCCAATGCTGAAGCAAAAGACTTTCGCTTGGTTCGTGTTACTTTGCATCGGTAGCAGCTCCTCTTTCACGCCCCCTTCTTCCCCTTTACCAATGGCAGTGACAAAAAACAATGCAGGAAATACAGCGGCATACCTTCCCACCTCCAATTCGCTTTTTGAGGTGGAGTTCACTAACATCCGTGGACTCCATTCTAACCTCAACGCCGTCCATCAACATCTTAAGACGGCGCGGCCTGCATTGCTTTTTCTGACGGAGATTCAAATTCGTCGTCCTGCTGACACGTCGTACTTGCAATACCCTGGCTATCAGCTTGAGGAGCGTTTCCTCACGAAAGCTGGGGTATGCTTGTACGTGAGGGCTGACATTTGTTGTCGCCGTCTGCACTGCTTGGAAGACCCCTCCTTTCCTGTCCTTTGGGTGCGCATAGAGTTTGGCTCTCGTTGCCGTATCTATGCGTGCCTATACCGGTCCCACAGAGTAGATGCTAGTAATAGCAGTCTCTTCGACCACCTCAGCCGAGTGACCGATGTCGCGCAGGAGCGATTCCCAAACGACGAGGTGGTGGTTTTGGGGGACTTCAACGCCCATCATGAGGCATGTTTGGGGTCTTCTAAAACTGACCACGCTGGTAGAGTCGCTCATGCCTTTGCTCTGACGCAAGACTTAGCGCAACTGGTAGCCTCGCCTACTAGGATATCAGACATCACAGGTCACGCGCCTTCCTTGTTGGACTAACTGTTGACGAGTCGCCCAGCAGGTTACAGAGTGTCGGTGCTTGCACCTCTCGGCTCGTCTGACCACTGCTTGGTTGTTGCCACAGCACCGAATTGCATTGGACCACCATGCGTCGCCTGTGGCACTACTCCTCAGCAGATTGCGAATAGACAGAATGCGTGATTACTTTGCATCCGTCTCATTGGGCCAGTGCCAGGGTTGGTAGACAACGGCCTTGGTTCAATCGCGAATGCGCCAAAGCTGCTGAACGCAAGCAGGCGGCGTATCGTGCTTGGACGAGGGCCTGCACACGAAACGATTCTAATACCAGCTCCTTGAAGGTGGCTTACAACAAGGCCTCTGAGTCTAATAGGACGAAACGTTGCATTTATGTAAATTACATGAGTGAAGAACACGGGCAAATACTCTAAACGAGTAAGTCCAAATAAGGTTCTCAAGAAGTGTACCTGTCTCTCTCCTCCAGGTCCCGACTGGCTGCCTGCTGCAGTTGCTTCTGAAGCAGGTCGGCCGCCTGCCTTTCTTGCTCCTGGAGACGTATCCTCTCAGCTTCTTCCGCCTTACGCCTAGCCTCCATTTCTGCTTTGCTGTATAACCAAGTCAGATAATGAGTATTCGCAACAAAAACAAATATGACACAATAAAAATCAACACCATCATCTTAGAAATTAGAAGCCCAAGGTGTTTAGGGATCTTACCAAGACCTAAGGAGCCCAAGCCAACCTCACCTGCAAGTGGTGCACCTGCCGATCAACGGACGAGGCTCTGGCGAACATAACAGTGCCCGGAAAGCGGCAATGGGCTCGGCACCTATTACGTGGGACTAAACAATTGGCGAAGTGTAGGCGTATAGTATGCCTCTGCCTACCTTTTCGGGGAAAGAGGCGTGAATTTATGTATGTATGCAGAACAAATGCCCGGAAGGCAAATGTTCTATTGTCTAATTGATCGATCTCGAGCCACATATCATATTAGGCGGCTCGAGTCGGCCTTTGGGTGGAAATAATAATAGTATCTTAGCAATTTTTTAAATCAACTTAATAACTTTGTAAAGGGATATTAAGTTAGATAAGTTATTATTATTATTATTAACAGGCAGGCAGTTTGGAAACTGATTGCGCCTGTATCTAATTTATCTGCATTTAGTCCATACCCCAATTTAATTGTGTTATTTAATTTAATTGTTTGATGTGATTTTCATAATTTTAACTCAACTTACTAATTTATTGTAAAATAACTGACTTTAAGATTTTTTTTAAATATTTTTATTTCATGTTTGAATTATCATTATATTTGAATTGTAAATCTAGGTTTTAATAAAAGGAGAATGTAAAATTAGTATTAATAATGCATGATGTGATTTCCTGTAACTGAGAAAACTCGGGGCCAGTCAACATTTTGATTGATTTTATGTATTAGAAATGTGTATTTCTTGTTGGAGATCCAAAAATAAATAAATCTTAACCGGATAATAGAATTATTAATTAGATTGTATAGAATATAAAATATTATTATTGGCAAGAACCTTCCTTGAACAATCCAATAACTAGTTTTCCTACCACAGTCCCTGATTCTCACAAGAAAACTTTTACATATAAAACCAAATTTCATAAAGTTAATGACATACATACATACTTTCACGCCTGTATCCCCGAAAGGGGTAGGCAGAGGCATATTATACGCCCAAACTTCGCCAATTATAAAGTCGGTCCCACGTAATAGGTGGCGAGCCTATTGCCGCTTACCGGGCACTGTTATGTTATGCCTGTTGATCGGCAGGTGCACCACTTGCAGGTGAGGTTTGCTTGGGCTCCTTAGCACGACTTCCTTACACCTTTGTAGGATCCAAGGAGGAGGTAGGAGTTAGTGAAGTGTGTTTAATATTAGTCTAAAACGGAATACTAACAGTTTCCGATTCTCCTCATCCTGCCGGATCCTCTCCTGCTCGAGCCTCTTAGCTTCTTCAACCGCTCGCATTTCTGCTTCAATCTTCCGTAGCCTCTCCTGCTCCTCACTGAACAAAAATATTAGTTCATTATTATTGGTACTACTTTTAAATTAAGAAAATCGACCGATGAAGTACATTTTCTTGTAACTGGCGGGAAAAAAAACCAACCTTGACGATTTTCTTGCCCGTTCTTTTACAATCAAGCTCCCGCCCGCAGTGAATGGGCGCGCTAGTTTAAGTGTTGACTTATAAGAGCTCTCTTGAGCCAAACTTGAATAAATGATTATGACTTTTAACCCTAACTCTTACCGCCGCTTCTAGGCCGCATTATTTCAAAGAATTAGCCTGCCTTTGCCACTTGACTGAATTCTATTGGGGGTATTTGCCTATTCATCACACATAATAGGTGGCGTGCCTATTGCCTTGCTTCCTGTTATTTCGCCAGAGCCTCACAGGCAGCAGGTGCACCATTTGCAAGTGAGGTTGGCATGCGTAGTGCGTTTATATTTTCAATTATAATAAACGACTGCCAGGAAACAGTAAAAATAAGAATTTCCATTGTTAACTCGGTCATTCGACACTGACTCATCCATTTCTGATTCATCTCGATATTTATTCACTCACTCAATCAATCAATCATTCTCTTTTCCGGTCGACTTCTTCCCCTCCATCGAGAGAACCACATTCGTATGCATTACTTCTTTCATCACATATATAAGTAATACACTATACTTTTAAATACCTTATACTTTAAAAAAATATTTACCTATTCTTCTGATCCATCATAGCCTTTTGTAACGCAGCCATTTGCACTTCAATTTCTCTAGTTAGTTTGCTGTAAAGGTTGTCAATTTCATTGCGGGAGATCTTTGGATTATTCTGCAAGAATAATATAATGTTACTTACTTTTTGCTCGGAGGATTGTAAATTTAATCTTACAGCAAAAGCAAGGTATTCGATATGCTCAATAATTACGTGGGTTTTTTTGGCGCTAACGCGAAAAAGACACATCGTTCGTTTTTTTCAGTATTATCCCGTTAGTATTTCATTGTTAGATATTAGCATTATTTTTTATTATTGTTAATTTATAAGTCATGCTGTGTACACTAATTGTGGATTATTGTCTAGCCTTATTTTTTCTTTTTTTTTTGTTAGTCGTAGTTAATTTTTAATGATGATGATCTTTCTCTGTACCTAAATATAAATAAATAAAATCACGGTAAAAAGCACACATGACGGCATGTTAAAATGCCGTTTCACGCCCGCTTAAAAGACCTGGGATTATAGAAACTAAGAAACACATGAAACGGCAGCAAATTTCAGAGCTTAATGGTCTTGCTCTCTCTGTCTCTCTATAAATGCTCTGCTGTAAATGTAGCAACACTAACCTTAATATCAGCACAGGACTTCTTGATAGAGTTCCTCAAGTTCTCTATATTCTTCATGGCATTCTCCCTCTCTTTCTTGAGCTGACCGACCACTGATTCCATTTGCTTTAGGTTGTGATGCAGGGCGTTTATCTTGCCTATGCCCCGGTACCTTGGCTGGTGCTGCCGCCGCACCAAGTAACCTCTTATTGTCTTCTGGATCTTGATTAGGCATTCTCGTCGGTATACTATCTTGTTCTTCACTGGAAGGGGAACAAAGTATGTTAGGTAATGACTATGTAGTGAAATGAAATAAAATTTTATTTAGACATAAATAAATATAAATAAAGAACATAAATCAAAACAGTGAACAATTTTTACACATAAGTTTACATATGGTATGCCTAAAAAGGACTCCACTCAGCATGTGCTGCAGTGGAGGACCACAACAGCGCTGGTCTTCCGTGGAGACCGACCGTTCCGTGGAGATAACTTGGTAAGGTTTGCGTTGAAAAATATTTATCGAGGCGAATTGAATGAGAATAGGTTTAATACTTGCAAAGTTATCATGTGCAACATATGTGTAAAGCGATTACTATATAGTCGCCTATAAGTACCATAAGTAACTATAAGTTGTAAGGCAAGTTACCCATTACAAACACCATTTAGAAGCTAGCTGGTGTCAGCTTGCTGCTAAAGAGTTCTCTATCTCATCTTGACCAGGTACGCCAGCAGACTCCACCACCGCCTAAAGGTTCTTCTGACCTTTGTGAACTTGGCTTTACAATGTTGATTTGTATTGTGATGGCGCTCCACAGGTTTTGTTTGAAACTACATATCGTCGGGGATAGTGCAAATCCGCGAAACTACCATACGTAAATACGTATCTGCAATAGATCTAGTTTGACAGGGGAAGGTAAAAAAACTTAATAAGTTTCTTATTTCAACAAATTTTGGGCTAATTTTTACAAACTATATAATTTATTATATGTTGCTATTTCTGTTGATTCCTATGATTATAAGTATTACAAACAAAATGTATATGTAGTAGCTATGGAAGAGTGGAGTCACCTGACACAGGCATTTTTTTGCTTAAAAGGTGGCTTCGGTCACTGTTCACAGAATGTAAACCAAAGTTTTGAAATAAATTATTATTATTATTATTATGTTATATCTCTTGTTATAAAAATATTTTTCTGAAAGTACATAGTTTAGGCTCTGCGACAGTTACGCCTATTGACTTAAATTAGCAAAAAATTTTTCAGTTACGCGGTATTATCGCGCTACAAGTTTAACATTTGATACCGCTAAACAACTCAATAATCGAAGTACCCGCCGAGCTAGTTTCCTTGTGTTGCCCAAAGTAAGAACGAGTTATGGAAAAAAAATGATCACCTTTGAAGGCGCGCAGCTTTATAACAAAATACCCTCGAACATTAAAAATGTAAGCTCGTTTAATGTATTCAAACGAAAACTCTCACAACATATTATTGATACTTACTCTTAACTATTAAATTGAATACATTGGATGGGCGAGCGTAATCTTTAAGTGACGACGATGTAATTTATAATTATTTGTATGTTAATTTAAGTTCTCATTCAAGTGACTGTATATGTCTTTTTGAGAATAAATATCTTTAACCATTATCCAATGCTAGTTACGCGGATTTGCACTATTCCCGACGATATTACTATTATTACTTACACTTAACAATAGACACCACAGCGAATATAGATCTCCTCCATCTCATTTTGACGAGCCACGCCAGTACAGATTCCACTACCGCCTTCAGGTTCTCCGGGTCTGATCTCATGATGCTGTCAAACTCGGAGTATTTGCCGGGACGGAAGAATACCCTGGTCACACCGAATTTGTAGTCCTTGTCTGATAAACCGAAGCTGTGAATCATCGCCTGTTGAAAAGAAGCGTTAATATTTATAAACATTAGTTTAAACTCAAATTTTGACAAGTAAAATACAATAGTTATCCAAAAATACACAGAACCCAGATAAAATCAACCCACCAAAAACATTCTGTAAAAAAACTAGCCAGGTCTCGATGGAGCTGCTTGCTCATCTCTAAAAAGTAATAAAATCTAGACATTTTTTTTTTTAAATATTTTATGACAATTACACCAATTATTTAGTTCCAAGATAAGTATCATTAAGAACTTGCGTTATGGATACTAAACAACGGATAAACATACTTAAATACTTTTTTCTTTTTTTTGTAAATACATACTTAATAGGAACACAAGGGCACAGGACCAGGTGCTCCGCCAGAACCGCTACCCATTGACGATAAAAATATTGCCAATTGGACAACGTTGATTGAATAACAAGTGAAAATTAAGGCTTGATACTGATTTTGTACCCTTGAGTACCCTTCAACGGCCAAGTCACACAACACTAACTATAATAATGAAGAAATCGCAGTAAGGAACCTTAGACTTGGCACGATTTTGTCTAGATTTCATTACTTTTTAGAGATGAGCAAGCAGCTCCATCGAGACTTGGGTAGTTTTTTTACAGAATGTTTTTGGTGGGATTTCACTTCTTTTTGTAGAAACCTTATCTTATTTAACACATTTTTTTTTCTTTTTAGGAGTAGTTTTTTCATTATTACAAATCTTTCTTTTCTCTAACCAAATTTAATATTTTTTGTAAAGGCGGTATGTCGATTTTTTTTAATAGTTTGGTTGGGCTGTTGTGTTTTCTAATCAGGGTCACCAGGTACTCCAGATCTTCGATTATCGTAGTTTTTATAGTTTTCCCTTTATGTGGCTATTAAACCCTAACTCTGTACCAAATTTCCGCGCTCTGAGTTTATGGGAAGTACTAGTTCTATTTTGATGATCATGAGTAGGTGAGTGAGTGTGTGTCATAAATGCGAAACTT
This sequence comes from Musotima nitidalis, assembly GCA_949126915.1. NCBI lineage: Eukaryota > Metazoa > Arthropoda > Insecta > Lepidoptera > Crambidae > Musotima > Musotima nitidalis. The sequence continues at coordinate 3,492,546 of OX421420.1, read as the reverse complement.
TGCTTTCGCTTAACTTCGGAACTATAAGTCCCACAGACTTGAAATTTTGGATTTTAAGTATATTATCTTAGATTACTGGATGATGAAAATTTCTGCGTTCTGGTCTTATCCAGAGGTTCTCAAATAGGGGCCTGAAAATGCGGCGAAATGGTTCCAGTAAAGGATGGTACGGCAGTGTTTGCTTCGCGCTTGACTTGGCGGGGGCACTGCCGTGCCCCCAGATGTATCTCCATTGCTTATAAGAAGATTTTATTTATTTATGTGTATAGGGCTTCTACCAAGATATAAGGAGCCCAAGCCAACCTCACCTGCAAGTGGTGCACCCGCCGATCAACGGGCGAAGCTCTGGCGAAAATAAAAGTTCCCGGTAAGCGATAATAGGCTCGCCACCTATTACGTGGGACCAAATTTTTATAGGGCGTATAATATGCTCTGCCTACCCTTTCAGGAAACAGGCGTGATTAAATGGATACTTGACTTTAAGTTTACTTATGAGCCCCATAGTAGCCACTTTTCATTTCAATTGATCATTACTGGCAACACTAAATATTTACATAAATTCTATTAATTGTCATTGTTGTGTCTCAATTAATTACGTGAACAATGAGTGAGATACTGCAAATTAATTTGTTGTTCTTTGAAATGTGAGATCCAAAGAAGACCCAATGCAGAAGGTGCACGACACGATCCCCCATACGAGAGTTAGGTTTTTGCGCAACGAATGGAGTTCGAATTTTGTATAACTACATTACAACGAAGAACGGACATTTACGCAATCAATTATATTTACAAAAGAACGTCTGATTTAATAAATAAAGTGGAAGAACTCACCTCACAAAACAGCTTAGGAGACAGCTGTCTGAGCTTTTGAGGCAGATATTCGCAGTACATCTGATGCAGCTCGTGGAAGGGCGCTCGGGATGGGTAACCGTGCTCCATGAGTTGCAGCACTGAAGCAGTTCCACTGCACTGTAGTTGCGTTAGAACCAATGCACCTTCCACTACTCGACCCACCATGCGGGAGTTGGGTTTCACGCACCGAATGAAGTTTGTGCCCTGAAAAGTTACGACGATGGGTATTATTTTCATTTTTTTATTCAATTGAAGCGCTCGTAGCTCTGCGGTGCTCGGTGCAGCAGAGTTTACAGAGGTCAGTCCTTGGATGGGTGACCGTTTGTGTGGCATTTGATATCGAGCGCTTCCGTGCTTCGGAAAGCACATTAAGACGTTGGTCCCGGTTATCACTAAATGTGGTAGTCGTTAAGCCATGTTAGAGGCCCAATGGGCGGCTTGATAAATTCTAACAGCAGGACGTCATACACCTGCCTCCGCCAATCCGCACTGGGTCCGCGTGGTGGAGTATGACCCAATACCCTTTCACCTTGGTATGTGAGAGGAGGCTCGTGCTCAGTAGTGGGACGTTTATGGGCTGAGATGATGATGATGATTCAATTGAAATTCATACTCGCTACCTATTACGTGGGACTATATAATTAGCGAAGTGTGTGCGTATAATATACCTCTTTGGGAAAACAGACGTGAATAAACGTATGTATGTAGACTTATTATGTTTTCAAAAATTCAAATAAAAATTACAAATGAACTTATTTGTAAAAAAAACTAAAAAAAAGTGATACCGAAAACAAAGAATAACAACAAAAAGCAGACTTACATTTTCTTTGAGCTTATCCATGAGCAGAGTTAGTTGAGTTTGAAATTTGGATCCAACAGAAATGAAGTTCAATTTCCCCTTGGCGTTGTTGTTGTCGGTGCTTTGGAATAGCTGTTGGACCAGAGAGCTGTTCGATTCCTGTACAAGGAACTCCAGGGATGCATGTAGAGCGTCGTTGTTCTTCTCTATGAATTGATTCTGTATAAAAGAAAATATAATAAATATTATTATACTAATTAAAAGATTTTTCTACAACATCTAGATTTGATTTAGTAAAAAAAATATATTTCTTTATTATTCAAAATGGAGTGGAAGTTAATTTTTACACACCCTATAAATGTTAGTGATATACGGAATGTTCTACTTCAATGCAAATTTACTACACCTACACCATTGATACTATTTAATCTATTCACGGAAGATGAGTGTCGTGACATTTATTTAAGTACGATATTTTGCTAAGTGGTTACTATTTCAGTTCTTGCTTCTTTGTTTCTTAAATTAGGTTTCTTCGTATTGTCCATTAATGAGTAAGAGGTACAATTCAATTCCATGCGTCAAATAATATCAAAATATGTTACCGTGTGATAGCAGACAGCGCCAGCGAAATGCCTCAATAAAAAGCCTTCATCATCTCGGATAGAGCGGTGAGACTTCAAGCGTGATGTCCGGGGTAGTTGGAGCCTATAAAAATATCATCCAAATAAAATAAATAAAAAAATTGTTACCTTATTAGAGTACGGATACTTTTAGTTCCAAATCATCAATATACAAGCCAAAGGTATAAATTGCAATTTTTTTTTATGGTTAGAATGTTATTTTATATGATTAATATGCTAATATTTACAGTAATTTGATTTTATTGTAATCCTTACATCAATTCATATTGACGTTTTTGAAACCGTAGCTAAACATGTAGATATTTTATATTCCCGATCGTTAAATAAGCAGATAGTATGTTATGCCTACTGAAATCGTGTCAAAGAAACTAAAATTTAAGGTTGAAAGTTTTCTTTCAATTCATAAAATAAAAATATCTGGTCTTGTTTCTTTAGCATGGACTGAATTTGTCAAGAATTGATCTATAAAAGGCGGCATTTTATGAAACACCCAGACCTATCATGATTTGTTCAATTAAACGACCGGGCAACGGCAGATATATAAATATTAATTTAATAACACAATTTTCGCTTTACCTAGAGTTATTAGTTCCTAGTTGTTTGTGCACGGAAGTGGTGAAATGCCCGAAGTCGGGTTTGGGCAGTTTGGACTCTTCGTCTAGGAGATGGAAAATGCCGTGGTTTTTGCTCTCAATCAAATCTGCAACAAATAATTAGACCTTGACTCAGTGCCGAATGACAAAAGTTTTTTATCAATGTGTGTTGCCAGTGCCACTTACAGATCCGAGACGTGGTCTCTAACTATGGGCCTTATAAGGAAGCTCAGGGTAACATAGCAAACAATGGAGATGGCTATGCTTGGGGTTTCCCTACGAGATCGAATTAGAAATAAGGAGATCCGTAGCAGAACTTAAGTTACCGACATAGCCCAAAGAGTAAGCAAACTGAAGTGGCAGTGGGCAGGGCACATAGCACGTATAACTGATGGCCGTTAGGGAAGAAAAACACTAGAAGGGAGACCTTATGACAGAAAACGTGGCGTGTGACGTCCTCCCGCATGATGGACTAACGATCTGGTAAAGATCGCGGGATCACGATGGACGCAAGCCGCCTACAATCACGTCACGCTGGAAATTTATGGGAGAAGCTTATGTGCAGTAGTGGACTTCCTTGAGCTGACGATGATGATTAGACATTGATGACGCGCAGACGGGTGAGCTATTGCACTAACTGACATATGAAGAGTGCTAGATTTTAGTATCCAATCAATACAGGCCAGACTATAAACAGCTTTAAAAGAATATGTGCTTCAAGAGTATGTAGTGTTGTAAAAAACCTGCAACACTTGTTGTGACCGGAAAGAGATGCTAGACGGGAAAAATATGACAGAATCAAATCTGTGCATTAACGATGTTAGGTTATTCTAAATAATTTTGTATGAGCCCCTTTTGGAATTTGTAAATTTGCATCTTATGAAACTTTGTATAATCCATATTATTTATTTTACTTTTGTATCAATGTTTACAATACACTACAGAACTGACATGTCGAATTAAAACAAGAATTCTGAAAAAAGTTTCATTAACAGGATCAATTAAATTGCTCGTCGCATTCCAGTAGGCGTTGCTTATCTTTAACAATAGCAAAATCTAGTTGAACCAGTGAGCAGACCCTGGGGCCTAAACCTAAGTGTAGGGCAACCGGAATAGTACTAGGGTATATATAATAATGAATTAATGATCTACAACTATCAATAACTGGAACTTACCAATACAATCTTGGTTATCGACGAATCTAATCTCGGGAACATGAAGTCCCTCTCGGCGATACAACTCCTGTTCGTTCTTGAGGATGCGCTCGTTGAAGAACTGTTGCAGCTTTTCGTTGCAGTAGTTGATGCAAAATTGTTCGAAGCTATTCGTTTGGAAATATTCTGCACATAGAAAAATAAAAAGCAAATTATTTTATGTCACATTTTCTTTAAAATTATAACACGTTTAAATAGAATTTTCATTAAAATATTATTTAACTAAAATATCTTTCTGGTTATGGCTTCAAAGTCATTTAAAATCTAGAAGCATCACTTCACTGCTGGAAAAAACTCACTGGCAAAAAGGCACTGTCGTCATTACGATAGCAACAGATAACATTTCCGTGTTCATATTATTTCCCATTATAAAACAGATTCAAATCCTTTTGGGAATATATGGTGCAAGCATAGCAAAAGTAACGTAATATAACGTAAAGTATCCTTTACACAACCCTAGTAAGCTACCAATATAGATAAAATTGCTTAAAAAATGAATTCAAGTATGATGTTATGATTTTTAAGTTTGCATTGAAACTAAAACTTATAATATAGCGTATCCTTAACAAGCACCCTAGTAAGCTACCAATGTAAGTAAAAAGTGATTTAAAAATGAATTCTACTATGAAACTAAAACTTACCAAACCCAGCAATATCCAGTACTCCGATGTAATAGGCGGAGGCTTGGAACGGAATACTGGTATTGATACGATGCACAATGTAGTCGAACAGGCGGCTGTATATAGCCTTCGCCAGCGCGTCTCTTGCGTTATTAGCTTCGTAGGTTTTGAGAGGAACCCTGCAAGTTAAAGTCAAAACCATTTATTTAAGTTTGGCTCAATAAAGCTCTTTTGATCGTCAACTTAAAAACTAACGCGCCCATTTACTGCGGGCGGGAGCTTGATCGTAAAAGAAAGGGCAAGAAAATCGTCAAGGATAGTTATTTCTTCCGAAAGTAACAAGAAACATATTTAATATTTAAAAAAAATATAACTCAGCAAAAACTTGTGTTCTGCAGTCACTAGACTTAAAAGAAAACAACTCTTTTTTGGTTAGATTAACATAATTAAGAATAAACATAGTAGACATGAGTAGACCAGTCACAAAAATACATTTAAAATGTATTTTTCTTCATATTAAAAAGTGCTGTGTGAAATATCTAGACAATGACCAATGAACCAATGCGGGGCCATGACCATTGAAACATCTTTTATCTTACACAGTTTCATCTTGGGCGGTTTTAAAAGAAGAATTATATGCAAAGATATAAAGAAAACACGCGTCTTCCAGAAAGACAAAGAAACAAATAGAACTAATATTTAAGTAAAATAAATTTGTCTATAATTATGTGCACATGAATTTATATCCTCTATTAAAGACTTTAAAGACCAAATCGGCATAATTACAAACTATGGTCAGGCTAATAAAGCAGTTTTTAAAACAAATGTTTTGTAGTATGTGTTTACGCAAAAAAGCTAAACGTTTATTAGGTCATGTCGCAATCCGTAGTAGTAAGCAATTTAATCAAGGAAATATATTTAATTTATATTTGATTCATTCAATAAACTGGCATCAAGGTCTAAGCATGTTTTAGTTAATCTCCACTCCAACACCCGGATATCACAGTTTTGAGAGTAAATTTTAAACTAACCTGTTCTAATACAAGTTCTAATCTATATAATAATATATAATAATATGTATTTGAAGAACCACTAAAATAAATACGAAACTCACATTATAGCAGTGCCTTTATGCCCTCCGCGAGCACTCTGCATGAGCCTGGCCACTAAAGCCCCCCTCAGCTCACTGTCATCGACCCCCAATAGAGAAGCCGCCGTACTTAAAGAGGCCTGGCTTGAAGCCGACACCCCGCATCCTCCCCTCGCCCCGGTTTCTTCTTCAAATGTCACGTTTCCAAGGTGCAAAACGGCTGCTACCACCGAGTATACTGATTTCTTCTCGGCTTCTGTTAAGCCAACGCGGGATAGTGCCTAGAAAATACAGAAATGTGATTTAATTCATTATTAAGAGAGAGTTTAGATTTTTGGACAATTGCGCAGTTCTAAAGCTGTAACTAGTATGGGATTCTGGAGTCAATTTTAGCCTTGCTGCTGTTTACTCTTCTGACCCATACATACATTCACGCCTGATTCCCCGAAGGGGTAGGCACAGGCATATTATACGCCCACACTTCGCCAATTATATAGTTGGTCCCCAGTAATAGGTGGCAAGCCTATTGCCGCTTACCGGGCACTGTTATGTTCGCCAGAGCCTCGTCCGTTGATCGGCAGGTGCACCACTTGCAGGTGAGGTTGGCTTGGGCTCCTTAGGTTTTGGTAGGATCCCTATACACCTTCTGTCTCGGTATGTTTTATATTGGTTTGTTGATAAGTATACAATTAATTTCCAACTAACCTGATGCAACCTTTCGAAGTCCTCAACATCATCGAGTATGGGATCTCGAAGTCCACCTTTGGCTTGCTGTTGCTTGCTCTTCTGACTCGGTGTAATTTTCTTCTCAGATGCTGGGCTTGTAAAATATTGGGTACATCCATTTTTAAGATACTGAAAACAGAAAGCACCAGAAAATTTTTAGTTTTATAAATGTGACTGGCAATTTTATTTCAGCCATATCAAAGTATCAGGGTTTATCACGCCTTCACGGGGTTACATATAGAAACTATTGCTCACATAATTTTATAGAGCGAAAGGAAGACTTCGTGAAAGCCAGAAGTACTTTCCATTTAAAAAAAAAACACATGCTTGCCTCAAATAACTTATTGTATTAAGTCTAAATTACATATATGATTTTTAAATGAAATGAAATTGCGATTATTGGCACATATAAAATAATGCACAGAAAGCTTATAATTAACTTACAAGGGCGGTAAACACAGCATATAGTGCAGGGCAGAATTTAGCTGAGTGTGAGATTTGAGCCACAATATAAATAAATAAAATTAGTATTTTAAGACAAGTACAAAATATAATTAACTCACCAAATAATCGTCAGGCTTAGTCAACTTCAAAGCGGCTCTCAATTCGGGAGGTGCGCCTGCGCATAGAAGATAGAATACGTGGTAATTCCTCTCCTCACCACTCTGCATGCATATCCTGGACTTCTCCAGGAGGTAGTGGGATATATGGCCGCCCACCACTTGGTACTTGTTGCTGAAGTGAACTTCCATGAACTTGCCGAAACGTGAACTGTTGTTGTTGCGAGTGGTTTTGGCGTTGCCGAATGCTTCTAGAATGGGATTTGCTATGGAAAAAAGATCATTGATTTAATATTTATACCTACATACAAAAGGATGCCAGGTCGCCTAACTGAATAGCCGGACAGACCAGTCAGTTAGGCCGAACATTAGGTATTACAAATGTTATTTAAGTAAAATCAGGATTATTTAATTAATTTTACTGGGTGGGACTGGGGACTTTGAGAGCGACAAACAGTTCACTCGCCAACGCTCGGTCACACTTGGACGTCGCTCGTTTGCGAAATATAACAATCCGGACAAGCCTTTATTTTGGCCAGACACGTATCCGAAATGTCTTACTATATCCGGCTTCATCTGGTCGCCTGCCAACATAATCTCAAGCGCATATCTTATTTGGGGTAGGCAGATACCTTGCTACAACAGTTTAAGGATATATAGTTACTAGCTTTTGCCCGCGACTTCTTTCGCGTGGAGTAGTGACTTCCGGCAGATTTTTGGTTTTACCCACATAGTTATGTAATAAATGAAAATAAAATAAAATAGTTCCCAATCTCGCGGGATTTTTGAGAATTTCCCGCTCACGTGGGATTTTCGGGATAAAAACTATCCTATGTCCTTTCTCGAGTTCCCAACCATGTCTGTACCAAAATTTCACACAATTCGGTTCAGTAATTTAGGCGTAAAGAAAAGACAGACAGACAGAGTTACTTTCGAATTTATAATAGTAGTTTGGATCACAAAGTTCATTTTTACGACACAGATCTCTAGATAAAATGTGTCTAATGAGAGGTGGCTAGCCCTTCGCCCTCATTGATACAAATTCTTTCCCATTCCCTTAGTCGACCTTCTTAGACACCCTTCGGGCAAGACATAATATACTAATATTTGACAACGATTGACGATCGGTATACCATCCCTCCGCTCGTGGGTTCGATTCCCACACAGGACAAATTTTTGTTCTGGTTCTGGTCTGGTTGTTTTCTATGTATATTAAGTATGTGTTGATAAAAAAGTATTTAAGTATGTTTATCCGTCATTTAGTATCCATAACACAAGTTCTTAATGATACTTATCTAGGGACTAAGTAATTGGTGTAATTGTTAGAAATTATATATTTATTAATATTTTACAAAAAAAGACCTATACAGCCTATACATATCTTAAGAATTTCCTATTAAAAACTCGAAATTTTATTGGTGGTGCAACTCTAACAATAATACTGATACTCATAAGTATTTTCTGTTTAATGAAACGTTAGCGCGATGTCATAATTGATTTAATTCCAGGGTAATAAAAGCACCCTTTTGTCCGATAACATTCTTGGATTACAGGCTTCTCTAACTATTTTTAAATTAATAGACTTAAAAAATTAAACCGTTTTGCTACCTTAAGAGTATTTGCTTATTCCTAGGATATGTAATGTACATTTAGACGGCTGATATGGCGTGGTGGCGAGTATACCCGCACTCCACTCCTGAGGTCGTGGGTTCGATTCCCACACAGGACAAATATTTGTGTGTATAAATATGAATATATGTTCTGGTCTGGGTGTACTATGTATATTAAGTATGTATTTACAAACAAAAAAAGTATTTATGTATGTTTATCCGTTATTTAGAATCCATAACACAAGTTCTTAATGATACTTATCTTGGAACTAAATAATAGGTGTAAGTGTCAGAAATATTTATTTATTTACATCACATTACAACAGCTTTATCCACTGCTGAACATTAGCCTCCCCATTAGTTTACATTCTATAGGGGATATTTGCCCATAATCACCACGCTGGGCAGACGGATTGGTGATCGGAATTCAAGCCAGTGCACAGATGATGCTGCTGCCCATCATCCGGTAGGATTTCTCTTCGTCGACTCTTACGACTCCCCGTGATATGTAATGTGCATATTAATATAATGTTTTAAGTCGTTTTGCGCATTTGTTAACAAATAACTAGAGAACAAATAACTAGAAAAAAAAAATTGTTCATATAGAATTATAAGCCCATCTGTATTTAACTAGGTCTGATTGGTTAATTCAATTGGATTAGTACGAACAGTTAACCTCGAGTGTTCTGTTTCATTGGGTTAATTATTTGCAATTATCTATTTCTACTACTAGCAGACGAATGAACTTTGTGTTTATGTTCACATACATAATATCACGCTTGTTTCCCCGAAGGGGTAAGCAGACGCACATTTTGCCAGTTAATAGTTGGTCCCATGTAATAGGTGGCGTGCCTATTGCCGCTTACCGGGAACATTATGTTCACCAGAGCCTCATCCGTTGATACGCAGGTGCACCACTTACAGGTAAAGTTGGCTTGGGCTCCTCAGATCTTGGTAGGATCCCTATATATTAATATGTGGTTTATTTTATAATGCAATTATTATGCGTTCATCATCAACTCAGTCTATTCAGCGTCCCACTACTGAGCACCGGTCTCCTAGCACGAATCAAGATTCAGATCATACTCGGACCCAATGCAAATAGACGCCTTTAAAAAATATTCAAGCCACCCCACCCCATAGAGGCTCTAACATGACTTAACGACTACCACATGTAGTGGTAACCGGGACTAATATCGTAACGAGCCTTCAGAAGAACAGAAGCGCTCGATATTAGATTCTACACATGTCACTTATTCAATCGACGCACCTTTTTACCATTTTCTGGCTTTAGCATACCAAATTTTATAAATGAAGTAAAGGTTTTTTTTTTAATCAAAGAATTTTCGATGAGTCTTTCTTTAGGCAAGTACCTAAAGAAAATACAGCCCTGCGTGTAGGATTTAATTTTGTGCGAATCCATGGAATAATAAGCATACGATGGTTCTTGTTTTGCACTGTATGAGATCGTTTAGTCGATTATCTGATCCAAGCAGACGATAAAGTAATTAAGCCGCGATAAAAAGTGCAAGTCGTTTTTGAAAACTATACAATGCATTGCAATTTAATTTTAATGATAACGTGAGGTTTTTGAACACACGTTCTTTTATCCGAAACGAACAAAAGATAAGCTGTTTATTATTTTAATAAATAGCCGATTATATTCCAATATGTGATTATAATTAATCCTTTTTATTAATACATAAAAAAAAGTTAATATTGGTGTGTTTTTCTAATCTAACTAAAATTTTTTTTGTTTCGAAGTTTATTGTCAATTGTATCGCTTTTCTTTTGCAATTGTTTTCTTGTTTTTTTTAAATATGGTGTACAATAAAGAATTTTCTATTTATCTATTGTCAGAACTTTATTCTGTTGGTCCCAGGTACCATTAAATCTTAATCAATGACCTAAGTTAAAGCTTAGGTGGCTTGAAAAATTATAACAGAAGGACGCCACACCTATATCGATCCGCAATGGGTTAGCAGTTGGAGTCATGACCTGAAACCCTCTCACCTTGGACCGTGAGTGAGGCCCGTGCTCAGTAGGGGGGCGTTAATGGGTTGAGTTGACGATGAATTTCTTTAAAGATTAGCATCCTAGCATTTCGTCAGTCTAATATTCAAACTGCGTAACTCCAAAAAATATAAAATTTGACTTTTTTTTTTAATGTGACACGTCATAATGACTACATCCTGCCTGATGATAAGCAGTCGATGCAGTCCAATAAGAAAATGAAAGCGCTTTATAACGTGAAATAAGCACGCTATAAAGCGCATCCATTCATGACGGCCTGCTAAAATGCCGTTTCACGCCCCGCTTAAAAGACCCGGGATCATAGGAAACAGAATTTCCAAGAATATGGTATACAATATGGTGTTACAAATAATTATGATGATCGGCATATTCTGCCACCGTCGGCATGGAAATGTTGGATGTGCATTCCGGTTTACATTACAATTAAATAAATCACATTTTATATTAAGTCCTCATAACAACTAATACTAAATAAATTACATCTTTTATTCTAAAAATTCTGTAGTCGTATAAAAACATTGCTTAATTAATAATTTAAATAATATTTGTTTAAATTTATTACAGGCAAATCTTTTAATTCAGTAGGCAATCTGTTGTACACCTTAATAGCCATGCAAAATGTATTGTTGCTGTATAGTTTCAGTTTCTTCGCTGGTACATACAGTCTATGTTTATAATTGTGTCTAGTGTTTGTTTTATTATTGACCCTTATTATTGATGTATGCGTCCGCGTGGAATAGTTATTTTGGGAATCATTTCGATAATTTTCCCCGTTTTTTTTTTTCACATTTTCCATTATTTCTTCGCTCCTAATAGTTGCAGCGTGATGTTATATAGCCTAAAGCCTTCCTCGATAAATGGTCTATTCAACGCTAAAATATTTTTTTAAATTTTAACCAGTTGTTTCTGAGATCAGCGCGTTCAAACAAACGAACTCTTCAGCTTTATAATATTAGTATAGATAAACGAATTGGAATAACCTCTATATTCAATTAGTGCCTTAACTATGAAAAATAAACAGTTTTTATAGGTAGAGGCACGTAAGTCTAGCGATGAACAAAATTTGGAAGGGATAGCTGCGCATAGAGTGAGTGAGAGAGTACGACTGGAGAGCCAATGAGCGCTTACGCACGCCCTTTCTCTTCCTTGCGATACCTTATTTTCGACTACTGCTCATAAACGGTCAGCGCTAGACTTTTGTGACGCCTACTATACTTCCTTTTATAAAGTTTTCTTAATATGACATAAGCAGTTATAAAATTAGGCTGACGATTTGTCCCCTTTGTGCCCTAGACATACGCTCAGGTCCCGGGTACTGCTCACTAGTCTAACCAGATTATGGTTAATTTCGGTTCATATAGCACCAGGAATTTCTCAACACATACCGTCCAGAATCTTCTGTTCCACCGGCCCCGCGCCCTTTGCCCACAGGTCGCACAGGTACTTCAGTATGTATTTAGTGGACTCAGTCTTCCCCGCTCCAGACTCGCCGGAGACTATGACGGACTGGGATTGCTTGAAAGACTTCATGTCTCGGAACGCTTTGTCAGCTGTAAATGTAAAAAAATAATTATTATAATCATCTTTCACATAGATCAAATTCAACAAACAGCTTTGCCTACCGTTTTCCTATTCTTTCCTTTACGTATGCCTGGAAGAGATTTGCTTTTAGCGATAAGGCCGCCTTAATTAAGCCTACATTGGCATTTTTTTAAATATATTCATTGTAATCTGTACGTTTTTGTCAATAAAGAGTATATTTATCTATATATTTCTGAAAATTACACCAATTATTTAGTTCCAATAGATGTGTTATGGATACTAAATAACGGATAAACATACATACAAATTTTTTTTTGTAAATATATACTTAATATACATAGGATTATTTAAATAATGTGTGTATGTTCCATAAATCTCATTTTGGGTTTTTTTTATAAAGTTATACGTCTTAATGATCACATTCTACCTGATGGCAAGTGGTTGCAGACCATGGTCTCAATCTAGTTGGAAAGGAACATTACTACAACTATTTAAAATTAACTTAACTCACCAATAGCGAACACGTGTGGTGTAAGCTCTCCAAGAGATTTGCCTTGATATTTCTTTATAGTGTTTGAAGAGTACATGTCTTTTATGTCTTCGTAAGGGTTCACTGCTAGCAGGATATTAGCCACGTACGTCTGGAAAATATCACGGATACATATTGTTCATTTTAGATAATATTTCTTCGCAGTATCATATGACACAGATAATTTATGCAGCACCATCTAGCTAGGTAAACTGGTAGAAGCTTTATACACTTTATGTCAAGTGATGGTGGTGTCATGTGGTAGCTGCACCAGCAAAGAATTCTTCCGCCTCATGTTTTACCCGAGGGTGTCATAGAAGTTGACTAGAGGAATAGGATCTCGTTTTAGGACAAACTAGTATAGCCTAGTCCAAACTAATTTCGGTGGGCTGTATAAAATGTTTTTTAATTGTAAGAAAAAAAAATAACCTCAACCTAACCCAAAAAGAGATACTTATACTTCTCTTTTTAGGTTAGATTGGGGTTTCTTTTTTCCTAAAATTAAAAAACATTTAATTATAATAGTTGCAGCTCACCTAAATTAGTTTGGACTAGGCCATACTAGTTTATCCTAAAATCGGGTTTGGCCGGTAACATATATATTGCCATGAGATTTTGTATGTATGTCAATATTCATCATCATCATTTCGAAAGGGTGTATAGGAATCCTGCCAACATCTGAGTTGTATATACAAACATTCTAATCACAGGCCTAACTGCTTTCCATAATTTTAATTGGATTTTGAGCCGCTTCCTTCACACCGGCCGTCACAACCTTGTTCACAACATCAGTCATCTACTACGATTGGTGGTTTGCGATCGCTATTGAGCTGAAACTGTATTGCTATGTCGTCCACTCCAGTGACCACTCTAAAGAATTCTTATCCGTAGGGGCCTTCCAAGCATAGCTCTTTCCATTGCACGCTGGGTAACCTTAAACTTTTTACGGGAACCATGCCATTTTTTGGGTAATGAGTACAGCGTACGTCGATCGGTTTGTTACATTAAATTCATTCATATTTATGACTGATTTAATTAAATTGCTAAGCCAAACGGGTATGTCTGACAATATTAGTAAGGATCCGGCAGCATTATTTTGAAACCCGACTGTTCAGTTCAAAGAACTATACTTTCAGTAAATTCCCACACATACTTGTAGAGTTGTACACGTTATCGAGTACACAATAGAACGAATTAATTCAAGGTGAGAAGTCGGACGCAAAATATTTCGCAGCGTGTGAGTCATGCAAGCAATAAGCGTGATCGTCTCTCAGTTATCTATACAGATATAATAAAATTAGTGTGTCTGTTTATAAAATAACCGCTTTTACTAAATGCATATGGTACACATACCAAATTGATCATTTTTACAATTTGTGTCTCTTTGTCTGTTTTTTCGGCTTATCTCTGAAACAGCTGACATAAATTTTACTGGAAGATAGCTGATGTGATAAGGAGTACTTTTCGATATACCACGAATCAACAAAAAAAACACCTGTAGATCACGCGGACGAAGTCGCGGGCTTCTGCTACTAGTAAGGAATAAGGTAAGTGCGTGCTAAGATGGAAACGCGTAGGGTAGGTTTGTTATTACTAATGCGTATTAATTTGTATAATACGTTTCAGTTCACGGTCCTTATAGAAATTTGCTACTGCTCCGCGGCGATATTCTGTAGTCAATAGTTTAACAAATAAACGAACGATTGATTGCTCTAAATTTTACTGAGAATAATTAGGTGCGGAGAACTGATTTAAAATTTTCAAGCAACCGGTTTCTAGATATTATGCATCACCATCTGAGCCCATTATTAATCTGTTACAAACCAAGATGAAAGAGTATCATACATACTCCACCACCACGCTGACCTAGTTCCTTCATATTTAAAATGTGCAGCCCGAAACTATATGACAAAACTGAATAAAATTCTCTGACATTATGCAATGTCCAATCAACCTATATTAAAATTCATTTATCTATCGGTTAAGCGCTCAGTCAATTGGCAGAAACCTTGCCGAATATATGCGCAAGCGCAATCTCACCGCAAGAAGGACCATAAAAGTGAGATTCTAAAACTGTTAATAATCTTTAAAAAATATTTGGTCCAGCGATTTAGCTATAAAAACGAAACAGACAGACGTTGCGTTGGTATTTCTTTTATTATATAATATTAGTGTTAATTTCTAGCCCGGATTACCGCTTATAGGTTACTGAAAAACTAGCCTAATTTCAATTGTAATTAATACTTACGTAAATCTTATTTTTCTTATATCGTGTCAGGATATTGTTCAGAAGCGTGGCCTCGTTTAGAAACATCAGCTCGCCTGTAAAAAATGTGCATAGTTTTATTGGTAATCGCCTCTCAGCACGCAATAAACCTAGTGAACGCATGAATGATTGAAATTGACACAATTATTGCTCTGACTGATCAAGTCATAACAGAAAATGTTGTAATAATCCGCCAACTTCATTTTGTTGTGCTTGGTTGAAAGTAAGCCGCGGCATAAAATCAGGAAATGCGATCGGGAGTAACATTTAGTTTTAGATATGTAGATACTAAATTCTTTGTGTTTTTTAAACCGAATTAATGAATAAAACTTTTGTATTGCTCAAATACTTTATCTGTCCCTGATCATAGACTGATTGGACAACAATCTTCACATACATTTTTCATGAAAAGTTAAATTTTTACCAATTAAGTAATGTAAAATAAATTATATACTCTTTTTTCAGGTTTTCCCACTAGGAATATGTCGAATGGCGCATATTCGACTGTCGTCGAAGTGAATCAGAATCAGCAGTATCTGCGCTATGCCATCAAAGATGTCGATTGTATCGGAGCTATGTCAATGATGCTGCAGATTCTAATATTCTGCTTTCGAAGCTGCCTCTACGCGATATTTGTTTCCTAACGGGGATCACTTTCTCCGCCCATCAGCTATTGCAGGCGAACAAGCACATAGAAATTCATATATATCAACAAAGCTACAGACCCTGATAACATATATGTCGCCTGAAGCTTAACATCGAAAGTTCACAGACAAGGATGTTATCATCAACGTCCTTTTGAGTGCATCCAACAGGGAAAATGTCCTCGAAGGAGTATTTATTGTCTACGGATATCTGCTATCGTTCTCACCTATCAACTTTTGTATGCGAGTGTGTACGGACCCCCATACCTAAGTAATTAACCTACATTCCATGAGAAGGTATCTGTAGCCCCAAGCTTAACTTTGGCAGGTTTCCATATACGAGTACATCAAAACACCTAATTAAGAATTATGCTTACAGTTATCATCTACATCGTTGTGAGAATCTTCAGATGGGAACTTGTCCTCGAAGCTGCGAATCTCCGCGAGTATTTGTTGTTTAGGGAAAACACATCCGGCCCTTCGCCCATCAGCTCCTGCAGGCGACTATGTACCTTCTTCAAACCCCCATACCCAAACCAAGTGACTAACCTACATTCTTGTAGTTCCATGAAGCTACATACCTCAATAAGGTATTCGTTGACTTGAACTTAACTCTGGTAAGTTCCCAAAGACATTAAGAAACATAATTATAAAGATGTTTTTTGCTTACAGTTATCATCGACATCCTTGTAAGGGTCTCCTGCCGGGAATATGTCTTCGAAGCTGCAGACCCTGCGGGAGTATTTGTTGTCTAGGGGGATCACGTCCGCCTCCTCGCCCATCAGCTCCTGCAGGCGGGCGAGCACGAACCCCTCGTTGGGGTCCCGCACCCACACCATCTGCTTGTCCATCGTCATTGTACACTGAAACAAAACGTATGTTCTTGTTACTCGCCCTGGAGCTTCCTTTAAAGTTTTTAACTGCATCGACTGCTTTTTAGGGCCTAGACTAGAGCCAACCAGTCGCAAAAGTCGACGAAGAGATCCGGCTGCCCCTACCGGATGACGGACAGCAGCGTCATCCTGCATACTGGATTGAACGGTTATTATGGACAAATACCCCGATGTTAAGCAGTGGGTTTTATAACGCTGATACGATGATCGACTGCTTACCAACATGCAAGATGTGGTCACTTAAGCTGGCTATTTACGGTTCTAAAACTGAGGAGCTTTACATCAGTTATAAACTGATCAGTTGAAACGGATTATCCTTTATGAGGTATCCTTTAAGTACACCTTTATTTTAATGCACATAAATATTTGTTTCATGTGAATATCGAACCTACGATCTTAGACAGCCTATGGTCACATAACTCACGATTGGTGAGAGATATCAAGCTATTAAAGAAATGTAAATTTATCTGACAAAGCATTTACGACCTAAGCGTAATTGGATAATATGGAATTAAATAAACGCCGTAAATCAAACGAACTTTACTGAAAATATTTTATTAAAAACATAGTTTTGCCAAACTATGTAGTTGTAAAAACGATATCTTGTTTGAGTTACTCATAAAAGATTAGATATAGAATTTTCGTTAGAATTCGAAATAATTTTAAGAAAATATATCAGCTGCTCTGATAGTAGAAACGTTAAGTTACAATATCTTCTTTTTTTATAGTATTTTTCCGATGGACCGATCATGTGGTCAATGCGGCGGTAAGCCGGTGGATGCAAGCGGCACAAGATCGATTAACGTGGGACAATTAGATTTTTGAAATGATGATGATGATTCAATCTGTACAGGCGGTACAACAAAAAATGAAGCATTATTGCAAAATTAATTTGAAGCAAAAACATTTTGACATTTTTCACAGTTCTTCTGGCTCCAAACTAAGCAGGCTTTGTCCTGTGGATACTAGACAACAAATGAAAATACTTGAACACCTTTTTTTTATAAATAGGCACATACGATACTCTCAGACCAGAACAAACATACAATTTGAACCTTTGATTTCTTCAAAACTAAGTTTATGTGGATAAGGCATATTTTTCATAACTTTGTTTAATTGGCCATTGGTCAACAAACTCAACAAAGAGAGTTTTAAGGACTTTCGGTATCTTCCCAACTACCTGTTTTTTAATAAAAACATACATATGGTTCAACTTCCTATTTCCTAAAAGTAACAAAAGATAACTTTGGACTGAGATCCGTAACAAAGGACATTTTATGAAACGCCTACTTAACGATCGTTCGACAAATTTACCTAAAAGTAAGATCTAAAATAAATCTTTTCGGCCCATAATAAAATTTTCTACTTCTATTCAAACGGAAATATCATATTATTCATCTACGGCTGCAATGCGAATAAACATAAATCACGAAAAGGAGGACGTAGGTACCGCAAGCGCAACAGTGCGTGATAAATAGTACGCTACAAGTCAAAACACTTTATTACGTCATAATATGTAACAGAAACAATTAAAATATTACGGTCATAATAATCGTAACAGATGCGGTATATAATTAACTCACTTTCGTGACGAGTGGCCACAATACACTTTCATGCTCGTTGTGTAACCTGTTGAGATATAGATAAGAACCAGTGGTCACGTCAGTAGATCGCGTCGTTCCGGTAGACGGAGGGCAGCCGGAAGCAAAAAACGAAAACAGCCGGTCTGTGACGACTTTATGCCTCGGAGACTGGAATAAAGCATAAGTCTGAATGTATGGAATCAGCGACGTATGTTATTTCTAAATGAGAAACGATATCATTCAAAATTCTTTATTCTGAGAAATTCGTAGTTGCTAATGTTTTTATAATTGAAACAAATAGGCTATTAATATTTGTACTGTTTTAAGTTCTATGCTGATTGTTTTCTGATAGTTTTGTGATAATATTTATAATTCCGTAATGTCTATTTAATTTATTCATTTTTTATGTTATTATTGCATGGTAAGTATAATACCATCTTTTCTTTCAGCTGTAATTTTATAAGGAGTAATGCAGTTTAATATTGTTAAGTATTTTTGAACGCAAATTAACGTATGTACTAAAATTTGTTGGTAAAAAAATTAGAACACGCCTACCAAAGGGCTTAATATTAATAAAAATGACGCGAAACTGTTGCTTTCTCGTGTTTATTCTCAAAAATATTATAGCCAGCGTAACTCTAGATGACATAAGGATTCTAGCAATACACCATATGTATATGAATCAATCAGGCGTTTTGACATTATGGTAGAATAATGAAAGAATTCACATAAGTGATCCCTAAAACCATAATACACCTTTTTACAAATAATCACATGTATTTTCTTGAAATATCATTAACTATGGTATATAAAAGGTATAAAGGGAAAGGGCGATTATTATTTATAAAAATCCATCATGAGAGAGAGCAGAATTACTGCAAATTATTTGTGAAACTTGACGTAATAGTCAAATTACGGCAAAACTAATGTCATGAAGCGGAACGCTGGTTTTAAAGCGCTTTTTATCCCGAGCTCATAGATATTTTTAATTGCTCTACCGAAAGTAATTCAAGGTTATTATGTAATATCTTTGCCTTTGTTGCGAAAAAAATACTAACAGATTTGGGCCAGTAAAATTTTACAGAACAGTTACGTTTTTATTTACTTTTTTTAATACTATTGACGTTACTTAACCACAAAGTAACGTTAGGGAAATCTACAAGATGTTTAAATAGAAATTCGCTTCTAATAAAAGTATATAAATTCAGAAGTACGAGAGTAATGCTTAGCATTTGCATAAACAATACGAAACTAGCGTAAATAAACGGATCTCAGTTATGGAGATCAACGAGAGGAATCGGAGCAGGCAAACGAAAGCCTAATTCAAAACTATTTTGCTGTTAAGCAAAAAAAATATAGAAAGTTTTACAATGCGCAGTGAATTGACGAAAATTTATCGGCAAATGACGTTACATTATAAAATTATAGCGATAATGTTAAAAAAATACTCTAAAAAATTTAGCAATCAAGTTGTCTAAGTGGTACTTGAAAAAGGTACAACCTTCAGCCTCATTAAAATAAAAATAAAAGGTTTACTAAAACTAATATGTTTAGTTGTCTGGTGAAGCTGAAAAGTCATATGCAGAGCAATGG
Organism: Musotima nitidalis; assembly: GCA_949126915.1. Taxonomy (NCBI): domain Eukaryota; kingdom Metazoa; phylum Arthropoda; class Insecta; order Lepidoptera; family Crambidae; genus Musotima; species Musotima nitidalis. The sequence goes on along the minus strand of OX421420.1, from coordinate 3,472,757 downwards.
TGAAGAACAAATTATTCACCGCAATAAGTCAGCAACAAAACAAAGAAAAACTACCACCTTTTAACGTAACATACATGCATGACCCACTTTTGGAAAGGTAATCCCCTAAATATATTACGTGCCACTGAACACAAAACCTATCAAATAACACCAGATCGACCTGAATCGAATCTGTTATATCGAAAAAAAAGACTACATCAATCGGAAAAAAGATAATAGTCTATCAGTGACGATGTAATTGCCGATCACTTCTTTGTCGCTATTGCAATAGAGCTAGTGGATTACTGACCGGACGGAAACACATGGCAATTGTGGAATTATGATTGCGATTCCATTGGTGTCGTGTCGCAATCAAGATCTTTTCCGATGACAATGGTGCAGTGAAAACGAAAGAAACTTTTAACAGACACGCAGAATATTGTAAGAAATATGATAATAAGTCTCATTGTACAATGGAGAGGATAATGATGTGCTACTGATATTTTTAATTTTTACTTTTCAACACTTTGCAATTGAAATTAACCACACCACGTAAACACGGAAAGACTACTGTCGTCACAAAAACCGGTGTTTTTCGTATGAATAAACATTATAACGTTTTCAATAGCACATAAATCGTAGCTATCAAATTATTCACATTAGGTGTATAGGGATCCTAGAAATACCTAAAGAGCCCAAGCCAACCTCATCTGCAAGTAGTGCACCTGCCGATCAACGAACAAAGCTTTGGCGAACATAACAGTTCCCGGTAAGCGGAAATAGGCTCACCACCTATTACGTGGGGCCAACTATTTAATTGGCGAAGTGTGAGCGTTTAATATGCCTATACCTACCCCTTCGGGTAAATATGCGTAAATGTATGTATCAAATTATTTGTAGATACTGAAATTTCAACACATATACACTTGGCCTCATATATATAAGACGCCATTTCGTCCACAAGACGAGATTAGCATACAGCTGAGATCAGCAGCAGTAGCATAACAACGCTCTTCTAAATGTTGATTTTTTAAAGGTATGATTGATTTGAATATTAACGAATTTCGACGACCGATATGGCGTGGAGGTCAGTATACCTGCACTTCACTCCAGAGGTCGTGGGTTCGATTCTCACACAGAACAAATCTTTTTGTTCTGGTCTGGGTATTTTTCTATGTATATTAAGTATGTATTTACAAAAAAAAAGTATTTATGTATGTTGGAACTTACCTTGGAACTAAATAATTGGTGTAAGTGTCAGAAATATTTATTTATTTAATGTTTGTAATCATTAAACTAAACCGATATTTTGATTGATAAATAAATCATTAGATGTATTTTACGTTCCGTGCAATCAATGCGGTATTGGAAGTCACTTTAACTTATTTTTACTGAATTAATTTATTATTTAATTTAATAAATATTTTTTATAGTTAAGGACTTCACTAGTCAGTCAAAATGCTCGATAGATGGGCTATGACCGCTTAAGAAATAAATACCGCATTAAACGAACTCCATTCCCTATATTCCCAAAAACGAATGTTTGCAAGCTCTAAAAGCATGAATATCAGTTTTCCTAAATCAACACGAATAGACTGCGACTTGAAAACGCTGACAATGTCGTTGACCTTCGACATTTTAGCCCGCATTGGATTACAATAGCGTCAAATATGCCTCAAAACCAATCTTAGAAACTTTCCTTTGCAGCCAAGCGAAATAAGACTTAACTGTAGGGGTCATATGACAGATATTTGTTTTATTAAAGGTTCAAAAGATATATGGTCGATGGGAACTGACCTCGTTACCTCTAACCGTGTCATTTTCAGTAAATTGATGGTCATAGCAGAGACTACGGCCCACACCTTGTACTTTCCTAGGTCAATCGAAATGGGTAGGGAATATGTCATGTAACTTGAGTATTTTGCCGCTAGAATGGCTATACCTAGAGTTATTCAAACAAACATACTTACATAAAAATACTGTGTCTGTTTGTAATGTCAAAATATCAGTTTTTTACTCATTTTAGATGAAAGTCCGTGGGGTATTTAAACCAAAAACGAGAAAGTGTTTTATGCGATTATTCTTGCAATTAGGCTAATCTCAGAAACAACTGTACAAATGTTTTTTAGACTCTCACTTGGCAGATAACTGACATAAAGGTTACAAACTAAAACTACGAGTATTTATCCCATGATTTTTATTTTGGGTTTCCAACTAAACGTAATTGCGTACGGTTTTACTACTTTATGTTTATATTATTAGTAGTAATAGAATTACGGTAATAAGAAGCTCGTTCGTTGCTCCGTGGTAATAGGTAGTAGAAAAACGATCACAGAAAAAAGCAGAGTTAATAGAGATCAGTCTTTGGATGGGTGAGCGTTTATGTGGCATTAAATATCGAGCGTTTCCGTCATTCGGAAGATATTTTAAGATTTTGTTAATCCGTAATAGGTCATCTCCATGTAGTATGACCTGACTCCCTCTCAGCATGGTTTGTGAGAGGAGACCCGTGCCCAGTAGTAGGACATTACATACATTCACGCCTGTTTCCCCGAAGGGATAGGCAGAGGCATATTATACGTCCACACTTCGCCTTATATAGTTGGTCCCACCTAATCACCTTGACTTTTGCCGCTAACCGAGTACTGTTATGTTCGCCAGAGCCTCGTCCGTTGATTGGCAGGTGCATCACTTGCAGGTGAGGTTAGCTTGGGCTCCTTAGGTCTTGGTAGGATCCCTATAAAACCTTCAACCTTAATGATGAATGGATTAATTAAGACCATTTATGAAGACACCCTTACCACAATACCGTATTCCACGCGGCGTATTCATTATAGTTAGATAACGATGAAATAAACAACAGCAGTAAGCATAACACAGATATCTCTTACGTTAAAAAAAATGTATAAAAAGGTTCTAATCTTTACATATTACGGTTTTTTTTAATCAACGTTTACTAATAAATGTAAATTATTTTACAATCACATTGATTATTTAGTTCCAATCATTAAGGACTTGTGTTATGGATACTAAATAACGAATAAACATACTCAACAATTTTTTTTTTGTAAATACATACTAAATATATACAGGAAACATTCAGAACAGTTTAAATATTAATGTTCATGCACACAAAGATTTGGCCTATGTGGGAATCGAACCATCGACCACAGAAGCAGAGTGCAGGTATACTGACCTCCACGCAGTGTCGGTCGTCACAAATGACAAACACCACATCAGTCCCTAAGTTCACTAGACATGAATTCGTGATACTTTGACATAATAGCAACTGTAGAGATATCTACGATAGCGAGACATATGTTAAATGTCAGTTCGAAATTGACATTTATTGCAAAGAATAAAAGTGCTTACATACTTCACCGCTACTACTAAACTTGACCTGAAGCTTACTGTACATTAGTTATGTTTTAAACAATAGGTGGCAGTAAGATTAGCAAACAAATGCGAGAGAACTTTAAACAAAACACGCATCGACATTAGCAAACATAAAACGTTTATGTTCAGACATGTGGATCTGACCGCAGCGCAATGTCTATAACGATTTATGCATTACACTGATTTTCAACAAGCAAAATTGCATTGTCGTTTGATGGTAAACTTGCTTGGAGTGATCCTACGTGACAGAACCAGAAGAAAGTAAATCCGTAAGAGACCTGGAGTGACCGACAAAGCAAGGAAGATTTGCAAGCAGAAGTTGCAGTAAACCTCCCGACGAATGTTGAGATGGCCTATTCCAGTACTGGACTTCTTTTGGCTGAGATGATGTTGACGATAAGACAGTATTGAGATACTCCATCCTAGTGCACTATGTATATTTAGCAGCAACAGTTTTGGCTCTAAACAAAATAACTGACTAGACGTAAAAGCCGATTTATGTACGAAACCCAAGTTATATTCACTTAGGCTACAGATCAAGGTATGCTCAGTGAAAGATTGTCCTTAGGAGATTTTCAACAAGCAAAATTGCATTTTCGTTTGATGGTGAACTTGCTTGGAGTGTTTCTAGGTGATATAACCAGAAGTAAGTAAATCCATAAGAGACCTGGAGTGACCGACAGAGCAAGGAAGATTTGCAAGCAGAAGTTGCAGTGAACCTCCTGAAGAATGTTGAAATGACCTATTCCAGTACTGGACTTCTTTTGGCTGAGATGATGTTGACGATAAGACGGTAATGGAGAAACTCCATCTTAGTGCACTATGTATATTTAGCAGCAACAGATTTGGCTCCAAACAAAACAACTGACTAGACATAAAAGGCGATTTATGTACGAAACCCAAGTTATAATCGCTTAGGCTACAGATCAAGGTTTGCTCAGTGGAAGATATTCCTTTGGGAGTGAACGTGTGCTCCCTAAAGACATAAGCGCTCATATAGGGATCTAAATGAACAAGGTGTTTCAAGGATTGAAACGAATACTGAGTTCTATTAAGTCAACCCACATTACTTGACATTCAATTGGAATTTTAAAACCTCAGAGTTTTTAACGAAGCATCTGGTCACGAAGAATATGTGAAGCGTCCCACATGTATGATTCACAAAGTTAATAATACAATTAAGTGTCGAGCCGTACAATCCATACTCATACTTATTATATATTGTTTACTTGCAAAATTTTGAAATGTATTATACAGTATTTTAAAACAAAATAAAAGCAATTATGATAATATTCCACTCTGTCAGTTACATGCAGTACAGGATGCGTTACAGTTACATGATTTGATGAAATTTGGAATGGCGATAATATAAATCACTCGTATCGTAACACCTATTACTCCTTGAAATTTTTCAGTTGATTATCTGTTATAATAAAAATAAGTAAGGATTAGAAATTAAGTTTTAAGAAAAGATTGTGGTGTGTGTGTGTATGATTTGGTCATGTTAAGAAGATAAATGGATGTAGATTAACAAAACCATTTATGGTGGACAAGTGAATAGATATGTTGGTAGGGGACCACCTCTGAAGTCTCTTCATGTCTAAATCCAAAGGGTTTGAAAATATGACAGGTCAAAAGTGAAAACCCTAAAAACAACATGCGAAGGCTAATAATAGGCTATGAAATAATAATTTATTGAGCGTTTGTTTTTTTTACTCCATCACTTCGTCAGTGCGCCGACATTGTAACATGAGGTAGGATCTGATTTAATAAGCCATGATAATATGGATTGATACGTATGATGCACCGTGTGGTGCCGGCCTAGAATAGTGCCAACCCTCTCATCTCACGGGGAGTCGTAAGAGTCGACTAAGAAAAGGTAGCAGCATCATTCTGTGTACTGGCTTGAACTGCGATCACCAACACGCCTGCCCAGGATGGTGATTATGGGCAAATACCCCCAATAAAATGTAATGTTCAGCAGTGGACTTTATAAGGCTGATATGATGATGATGATGATACATCGTATGATGTAGTAACAGAAAGTTGTTATAGTTATCTAAAGAATTAGGTAGATAATTCAGGTTTCTATACTGGTAACTATAAACAATTCGAAGCGAACTATTATCAGTATAATCTAATAAGGAATCTTATATTTATGTTATCATCGCGATAACAGCGTGCAGTGGCGCTGGTAAAATGACTATTACTACTCATTTACCTTTCGTCATTAACAATGGCATTTTTTTAAAGATCATTAAAATCGATTTTTAAAAATAGTTTTGTTAACTATTAAAAGTTTAACATAATTAAAGTATTTCATATTTTCTTTAAAATATTTAGGAACTTTAATCATTAATCGACTATGACAGTCCCATCACAAAATATATACTAAATTTTTACGGTGCCATATTGTACCAATTTAAAGCCTGTACTAATAATAGGTTCAAGGATAGTATCGCTTTCTATAAATGAAATAATTTTCGGAATGGTTTCAGTAGTTTCAGAGATAATATAGATAGACTTGATTCGTGAAAGTAAGCTCGAACACAGCAGTAGGACGTTAATGGTGATGTTAGTCCTAGTAACTTCGATGGTCGACGACAGGACTCACACGAAAAGTGCAAAACTAGACAAAAGGTAGCCTGTGCCCCGTCTATGTCCCAAGCAGATGGGTAGAAATGGGATCCCGTCTCTACTACATTGGTGAGGTTAAACACTAATACGTCACAAATTCTCAACCAATAATCTGAGACCGCTTTTAAAAAACATTCAGCTCCAAGCATTTACATTAGACCGAGAATTTTAACAAACAGTAATGGAGCGTATTAGTCATGTTTAATAGACAATAGTACCTAACATTGTTGGTACAAGCATAACTCAGCATAACCTAAATCTTATAAAACGTTACAACAACTGAGAGTATAACCTTGATAAATTGAAAGCACAAGGATATGTCATAGAAGGTAGGGGACTGTATTAAAGTGCCTAGAGGGATTTGTTCAATATTATCTCGACTCTCAAATTTTTATGATTTTTGTATTCTATGCAATCATCTCCAATGCATTTGTAATAGAGAACAAACTTAAGGAATTTCTTGGTCAAATCTCCTGGCAGTGGTGAATTAATGAGTTGGTGCTGTTCTCTTGATCGTAATTTAAAACACGTAGCTCAATTTATTTTGATATTATATAATTTTGTTCTAAAGTTGTACATATTCGGGTATGATTCGGATTATTTTTTTCATTACCAAATTGTAGATTACTCTTAGAGTCTAGTCCAAAGAGTCTCTGAGCCAAGAACAGACAGATAGAAATGGTGAAACCATACATTACTACAAAACCCTTAAAAGGGATTGCATGAAACATTTCTATTAAATTTATCAAAAACCGAAGCAGCGATACAAGCCGAACAATGTAGCAATACCGTGGAAGACAAATGCCACAGAACTTCATGCAGCTCCAGACATTCCATCGGATAATTAAGATTTGTATCTAGCACATCAGTATAATACATCACGTTTACTTTCATGCATGAAGGAAATCGGAACGCGGTAAAACATAAAGTAATGATGTTCGCTAAGCGATAACATCAACCTAGCGAACCAGCCGCCGAGAGCGATGAACGCACTGATTTTGCAAAACTTAACCAGTTGTCGGGTGTAGGCGGTGTCTTAGACGAACACCTGCCTTGCAATGCTAATTTAAAACTGGATTTCTTCTCAGAACTTATTATTGTCAGCATCATTTTAACTTATATATTAAATTGTATGCAGTTAAGACAACAGCACAATTACTGGTTCCTGGATACTAGGATGACTGAACTATGGTAGAGCGTGATAAGAGTTATGGTTATATATCCTTAGGCAAGGCATCTGAAACAATTTTATCTGTTTCTCTATGTAGTATTATTATCAAACAAATTACAGTAAGCCCAAACACTTTAACAGATGACATTTTATACCACCTCTGTATATACCATCACAGTTTAAACTTTGAAGTACTTGGAGGGACAATAGGGTCATACTATAGACAATAATCTTACAATAAGTGAAGCTAGTTATATGAGCAATACATTTTTTTGGTACCTAGAAGCCAACCTAATAATACGTAATGCGTCTAATTCAATTTAACACGCGATATTGTTTAGAGTGAGTTCTTCGAGGTCAAAAGACTCATATCTACAAAAAAAGTAATTACAACATTAAAGGAAATTGGATGTAATGATATCTTGTTGATATTTAATTTTAAAAAAAACAGTAAAATGTGTTTCGTCAAGTTAAGACCTAATATAACGATAAAACTCTTTAGAATGCATAGAAAATTATATTTTGACCCACCAGTTCTTTGGAAATTTAGCGTTTATAGTGTAATAATAATGTCAAAAAAAAAACACGACGATTTATAAATGTGCCAAAAATTGTAGACAAAATCATGCTAGTTCCATTTTAGCCATTTGGTTGCCGAAATCTAAAAAGATCGATGACGTAATCGTATTAAATCTCATATTTACCCTATTTAATCCTAATTACTTTATATAATACCAAATCGAAAGTCTTTTAATAAGAACACATTAGGCTTTATCAGTAATTAGAATTCCCATCACGATTGAAGATGTTATGTAAGTACAAAGGCCAAAAATAGAAGAAAGAGCAATAATATTAGTCATCGAGTTCCCTCAATGCCAAGGTCCGACGTCGCTTTATTTGGAAGCCGTTGTCAAAACTGGTTTCACTGGTAAGTCGGTCACTGTTGAGCCGAGTGTACAGAACGGCGACTGTGGGACCGTTAAATGTACTCCGCTAATCCTAAGTGATGCTTTAACCATGAAACAGATTGCATTCAACAGTTAATATTTGAATGCACCGTTTCAGCGCCTCTTGTCGTAGAAGCTAAAGACAGCTGCTTACTAGAGCTTTGAGATTAAACCAGATAAAGCTTAAGCATTTAAATATACATCAAAAAATATTAGATCTTTCGGTGGAAAATGTTGAATTTTTATGTATAGGGGTATGTGTAATAAATCACCTTTTCTATTACACAAGGAAGTGACATATGGATTCAAGAATCAACTCCTCGTACGTTGACGTGTATGACAATTCAAAAAAGGTTGTAATTATCACTTCTTCGAGAAAGTCACCAACATGTAGACGGAAAAAAAGGCATAATTAACTATCTTCCCATCTGTTGTGATGTAAATGATAACGAGAGTAATATTGTTGTGCATACGTGTAATGTTTCATGGTGATATCACCAAAAAATAAGTAGCTCGATATGAAAGATTATGATTAATTTTGGGTTATCCTTGTTTTGTGTTACGAATACGATATGAGTTTTCTGCTATGCACTTGATAAATGACTGAATGATCTTTCAGTAGTGTAGCACATGGTAAATTATTGAGTACCAGTTCTGCACAAACGTGCCGTCAAATTAATCTTTTGAAAGAGGTTAAGTGGATCAACAGGGACATGTGCCAAAGAAGCGAAATGCAAATGCTATAATTGTTTCCGGATTAGAAGCAAAATTATATTACACGTAATTTAATACCAAGTAAAACAATAGTTTAGTTCTGCAAACATTTCTTTTTCTGAAATCAAAATTTTTCGTGTTTAACTAGAGCAACTACTTAAACTTAAATTATTGCAATTCTGAAAATTGGTCTCAGAGTTTTTAACACTTTATTTTATTACGCAACACAAAGAAATAAGCTAACATGTGAGCCGTTGAATTGATCTTTTGAAACAGGTTAAGTGGATTAGCAAAGTCGTCTTACAAACATGCAAAATACAATGGGTTTAATTTAATTAATTCTAATCTTCCAATGAAAAAGTAAACACATACGCTATAGAAGTAAATGTAAACAAAAAATGTATTAATTCAGCTAATGGTTAGTCAATTGGGCATCAACTACAATAAGTGAGCAGATATAAAGAGCTATGAGAATCAATGAGGTCAAGCTGTATCAATATGTGCAGGTTAACGAATAAATCATCACCGGGGCACACATAAGGCCATATCAATTGTGGCTGAGCCCCCCATTGCCGAGGTGACGTTCAACGTTGAGAAAACTGCGCAAAACTGGTACAGACAGACTGCAATTTCTGCACTTATTATACAACCGATTAATGACCTCGAACCTGTTTTAGGTCAAATAATGCATGGGGATGACAGATAAGATAAAAGTGCAAAGACATAACGTTAAACATAAAAACTACAAACTGCTAGTTATAAGAAAATCTTAAGTACGAAGGAACTAAATTATTGTTTGTAAATAATTTATTCGATATTTTAATTTATGCAGTAAAACTGTTTTATGACAATATTTTTTTTATATTCCGCATGTGTTGACGTTTACTAAAATCTATTTTTAAATATATCAGTAGGTATGACTAACTCACGGCAAAGTTTACTATAAGACATGGTTGTGTTTACATGATCGTCAATTGACATTGCGCTAGAAGAGTGAATCAGACAAGACAACATCCAACCACTGTTTAACTTTTCAATATAATGACGGAGGAAGCATTAAATTGCACGGTATGCGAATTCATAAAAACACTATTATGTTTGATCGAAATCACATTTTATTATGACAGAATGGAACGAATCATGTTGTTTGATTCATTATAGGCACAGTCTGGTGCACTTGTTACTTTCTCCAATCAAAGCAGAGTACCTGTCGAGGTATGAAAAATTAAGAATTTCTCCAGTAAAATTTTCTCTGTCCATGGTGCTGATCCCATTGCAGCAATCGCGCACGGATGACTTTAAGCTGATATCGTACTGCCACCCTTATTCGTCTTGTTGAGAATTGTCTAGTTATATTGGGGGCAGATGGTTATACAAATTCACGGATTTGAAAGGAATGAACAAGCAGTAGCAAAATTACCCGATACGACACTTATGCTCGAATAACATGAAGATAGTTTTTTCGGCACAATAGTAATTGTGTGGACATAACTAGCATAATTTATTCTAGTTATGTTTTTATTTATAAGATAAACGCTATGGTAACCCGATTGTGCTTATGAAAGAGGGGCATTTCTATGTATAAGCTAGATTGGAATTGCACTGAGCTGTTCACCAGTTATTAAGTCTTATATGGCCTGGAGACGTACTGGTATAGTTGGCGAAGTTAAATTATTGCTTGCTTCCTGCATGCGGTGTTTATCTTTGTAATTCTTTTCACTTGCCTTCAAGCGGAAGCAAGAGGATGCCCTCTTGCGTTTCTTGTTTCAATGCACTGGTGATGCGATTGCGTCTAAAGCGGATATCATCCCGTTAGCGCTGATAATCTCCGCAGACCGATTGAGTAACGGTATCGGGTCTTCGGTCAAGAACTAGGCGAGCGATTCAGAGGCGGCGTGCCGTGTCGTTCGTCAACAGAAGCCTTGCAAACTCGATCGATATCTTATTACGTGGGAATGTGCTCAGAAATTGGTTTACCTAAGACTATGAGGTTATGTTCCTAAACAAAATGTTTTAAGCAACGACCTAAAATTATGCCCTATCGTTGTAGTTTTAAACATTTCGTTGAAACAGGGCCCACTTTGAAAAGAATAATTTTTAGGCAAACCATCAGTTAAAATCTATTTAAAAGAGCACTTTTATTGATTTCATGTTTGTTCGCATAGCTAAATTATATGTTTCAATATATGTACTGTTATGTTAGTACTCCTAAATATCATAAGACAATTGGATAAATCTGATGATAGGTATTCTTTTTTAATTGCGAATAAAATAAACCTACTGCAGATACCACTTGCATAGACTTTACGAAAACTTATGACTGGCAGTTTGTTTTCTTGATCTTTCGAAAGTGAAAGGACGACTTTTTGTTTGTCTCATAATCTTTTAATGCTCACCTTAAAGTTTATTCATTCAGGTTTAGTCAACTTCCACAATATAATAAGCGTAATAAAGACGTGTGGAACAATTTGCTAAGTCATGATATTAGATACACTTTCTCTGTTTAATAACGTTGTAACATCCATTAGTCTGTAACCAAGGGGAAAGCAAAGTTTCCTGAAGTCAATGAAAGCTGTTTTAGATAGAATCTCAGTGTCGAAAATTATAAAGTTGCTTATGAATGTTTTTTATCACTTGTGAAGAGAGTGCACAGTTTGATGAAAGTGTTAATACAGATTTGATTCAAAATGTTAAAGTCAGAGACATTAAGCTCAAAGGAGTCTGAACACAATACATTATGAATAGACATACACTTACAACAGAGCTCGTAACAAATACAAACTTTGGAACAACGTGAGCGAGCGTAAAGAAAGTGGGTCAAAAATTGTAAAACGTTAAATTTTGTATGAGACTTAAAAACTCAAAACTGATCAAAATTTGCTGCAAAATATTATGGACTACAAATTGCTTTGGTAGTAATGTCAAGGGTCACTGAGCCACCAAAGACAGGGTTGGCTGTTTTGACATTGCATGTTCCTATCTCTCCCTTTCGGTCTACTGATATTCTAATAAGAGTAAGCAGAACAGATACAAGCGTAGGTGTTTCGCTGGGGTTCGGATATCCGTGTTTCCGTTGCCTACCGGCGCGTGACTGCTCCTTCCGCTGTGTTATGGTTATGGGGTGCTGACATTTACCAAGTCTGTTTTAACTCAATGACGTCACGTTGATGCCCTCGACTAAATACCACACGCACTATTATGGCACTAACGAACAAAATATTCCTATGAATGAGTGCTAATATTTACTTAATTTGGATCGCATATGTATCTAGGCTTCATTAGCACTAGAAACTAATCTCTGAAAACCCACACATCATTACATTTTAAGGTGCCTTAAAACTCATCTGTGCGGTTTACAAACAATATTAAAACAAGACTTTTCTTAAATTTTAATAAACTATATAAATAAGTTTTTTTTTTAAATATTAACCCATTAAACCATAGACTCGTCTTGAATCTGTCAGTGATGATAATTACATGACGTAAATTCGACTAAAAACTATTAACAAATTCAACGCACACCGATTAAAATTTACTTTGTAATTCACACCAGAAATTACAAGGTAATTACTGTAAATGGTGAGTAAAAACTCGGTTGTGAGAAAGAATTGCCGTGCTTGATTTTTTTAAAGACTAGTGTCATTCCTGACTTCTCTTCGGTAGCTATTTACTAAATATTATAATTTAGTTAACGTTATTGATTTTTTTGTAGAAGTCCCTATTTTTTTAATATGGCCTATTGCCTTAGAATTTCATTCACCACGTAACAAATTTTTGACATTTTATGTCATTCGCTAGAGAAATGAATGACGCGTCGTTTTGCTAAAACAGAATCAGGATACGAACAATAAGAACCTTTCAAATTACTCAAGGTATAAAATAATTAAATACCCTCTTACAATCACACCAATTATTTTGTTCCAAGATAAGTATCATTAAGAACTTGTGTGATACTAAAGAACGGATAAATATACGTACATAAATTTTTTTGTAAATATATACTTAATATAGGAACACCCAGACCAGAATAAATATTGATGTTCAAGCACACAATGATTTGTCCTGTGTCGGAATCGAACCCACGCCATATCGTTCGTCATAAATGTAACTTCATCATGTCTATATCAAAGTAGTCTTTTTGTCTCTCCTTATAAGTTCCCAAAAATGACTTCCGTAGTGTAATAACTTAAATAACGCTATTTTACATTAATACAGCATTCTAATAGTGATAGATTTTTTTAAAACGGTCTTATAGTTTTTTAGTTTATTTTGAATCTATAATTTTGGTATGAAGTATGTTAATTACACCCTCATTGCAGTGTGGTACATTGAGAATAGTTATTTGTATACTGCAAAACAGATAAGTTCTCAAACAAACTGGTAGAGAATACGGTAATACTTGTTAAATCGATATCGTCAACGCTATGTATCGCAAACGGATTATATTTTTAGAAACACGCCCTCCGAAAGATTAAGGGGATGGTTTTCGTAAAGGTGATGGTTTGTAAGGTAATTTTTAACCTAAGGCATTAAAGTTGTATTATTATTATAAGATGCGAAAATATAAGTACATAGATTTGTTTAATCTTTGACTCAGTTAGTTATGAAGCTGTTGACAGACTTTGGTAAATTAGTTTTTTGTAGTCAATAGGCCATAACGTAGGAACCTATCAGATGTTGCAATGATATCTACATATTTAGTGATTATAAGGTGTATAGGGACTCTGCCAACCTCTCCTGCAAGTGGTGCACCTGCTGATCAACGGACGAGGCTCTGGCGAACATGAAAATACCTGGAAAGCGGCAATAGGCTCGCCACCTATTACATGTGACCAACAATATAAATGGCGAAGTGTGGGCGTATAATGTGCCTCTGCCTATCCCTTCGGGGAAATAGGCGTGACTGTATGTAATTTAGGTATGTATCTTCATATTTAGTGATTAAGTATATTAAGTACAGAATCAGTAATTTACCTATTGGATAAAGGCATTTTTTTGTGTAAATCATCTTGTGGCAAACGAACACGTACGCTCTGAATAATCGTACCTAAATCAACAATGTGAAAAAGAAAGGGAAAACCAATTGCACAAATGAAAGAAAGAGATGTAATAAATATTCAAAAGGCTTTCGGATATTTCCATAACTACATTATCAATTAAGTGCATTGTTAAGATAAAAAATGCGACATTTTTATCTAATCAAGACATCGCAGAAACGAATCATTTTAATACAGTTTTTAAAGAAAATAAAAGCCGGCTCTTATAAAACTGAAAAAATATTTATTACATAGATAAGAAATATGTTAAGGATAGTGACATCACATCTGGCGTTTATTTCCAAACGTTATTCCTGACTGCTGACCTTTGTTCGTTCCGTATTGGAGGGAAATCACATTTTGCCCGGCCTTCAATTGTTCTTCGGTGAATTGTCTTACGTTTTTGTCAGCCTCTTTAGGTCCAATCGATGGTTTTCCGAAGTTGCCAGCCTTTCTAGCTAAAGACTGCAGGCAAATAATGACTGAATATAGATTTTGTTTCTCCCAAAGGTCGATGGTTTGGAAGGTTTCTTGAGGTGGTACGCCGAACTTTTTGGCAGCGTCCAAAAAGGCATTGATGTTCTCCATGCACTTAAAAGCCATTGTGGATTGGTTTACTTTCTTCACGGATCCTTCTTCAATAGCGTTGGCGAGTTTGCAAAGGAGGGTGCCATCTTTGAGCACATTAAATAAGTTATCAGCGGAACCTGTAGTATCAGCAGGCTCACCGGTCAGCACCTTGATCCACTCGAGAATTTCAGTCGCAATATCGTCATTATACTTGCTGTTGATTCTGTTTTGAGCGTCGGCGTTGAATCCAGATTTGCCTGCACGATATTCGGCCATGTTGTGTGTTGTCAGGTATGCAGACGAGTAATCACTGAATATGTAGGTAATGATAAACTCAAACGTTATATCATTGCTTATCACAGTTTGATAGCTATTATCGCAATTTTCCTTAGCAAGTACTCAGAAATCATCGGATTACAACGTATTTTGTTTCAATAATGAGACAATTATTGAAACAAAAAGCAAATAGCATAGAATCTATTGATATTATTTCGAAGTTTCTACAACAAGTTTAGCATTTATTACTTAGAAATTTATAATTATGTAGAATAGAAACGTGAAGTTAGAGTATTGTACTTAAATAGATAATTATATATGTTTCCTGTATCTATCGTTTGTTTGTCATGAAAACTTCAATTACGTAGATTCCACATATCATTTTTAATCAATAGCGATATTTAGTTGCCTTTAATGTTAAATCTGACTAAATATAGCTAAAGCAAGTACATTGATATGTAAATATTACCTTCGGTGGCAACAGGTGACGGAGGAAAACAACGACAATTAACTGAGCATATTAGTTAAGATAGCAATAATACAATCGGTCGACTAAAGGAGTTATATTTTTGTTTCCGTAACGTCATAGACATTTATCATCATTCATAGCTGTTATGGAGATCACGGCTTGGTGAGCGTAGTGTAATACGCCTTCCGGCTAGGTAAAGCGACGATAGACACAAAACGGCTGGCAGCGGTTGGAGCGAAGAGCTGACGATCGATCAGTGGCGTGCCATAGGAGAGGCCTATGTCCAGCAGTGGAAGAAGATAGGCTGATGATCATAGCTAAAGTTATTGGTGTATTCATGATGAACATGGATGTAAATTGAGAATGTAAATTGAACCCTATGCAATTAAATATAGGTAGAAAACCAATGAAAAATTTCAACGCGCTTTGCCTGTTAAAGGGTTAATATATCACGCCTGTTTTTACCTTTACGGAGATGGCCAATATATTTTTTTTATAAATTTATGCCACCTAGACTTCTCAATCATCTCTACTCTTCTCAATAATGCCTATTACTAAACACATACAACTTGTCGCGTAGTATAAGTTGAAGTTGTATGTACTGAATGAGCAGGTATAAGAGAAGTTTGTAATGCCTGTTTCATTCAGTTTGTAGCGGTAACGTTGGATATTTAACTTAGATCTATGTGATCATATCACAATACGTTAGAGATAGCGATAATTCCGATTAAGAGGGTATTGAATTAAATTATTTTGGTGGTACCTAAGTATATAATGGCCCATCTGATGGGAAGTAGTCAACGTAACCCATTAACGTAAACGTAAATTATTAAGGGTATAAATTGTCGACCCTCTAAAAACCTCTTTTGTCGCAGTTGGTTTTTAGTAGTTTATTATTTCTATTATTATAGTTTATTAATCAAAAAAAATAGTTTTATAAAACTTACCTACGTACTACGCATAATGGAGCCTAAGCAAAAATTATATATTAACAACATTAAATCCATTTTTTTATTATAATTTAAAGCATAATATCTTATCAGACCTCTTTTCTACTTGCCGTGCCCGACAGGCACAATAAACTGTAATATATATTAACATCCTATTGTAACTGTTCGTGGAGAACAAAAAAGATATTGAGTATATTTTAAGAACCCCATGTTATACCACGAGGGGGAAAACTAACTGAATCGAACTTCGATAACTAAATTAATGAATGAAATGGGATCATCCATTAATTACGTCACACGAATTTCGTGAACTTTTGACCTCCCCTCCGTCCTTGTCACAGCTGGTCACACTTGTGAGACTCCCTCCTCCTTAGTGTGATGTCACATATTTTGCAATTGTAAAGCAAGAAATGATTATATTAAATCAGCAGTTCCAAAATGTTTATAGACTCAGGATTTTGAAATGTGGCGTCACGAAATTTAGGATCCTTCCATCCCTTTGTCACACTTCATCCACCCCCTCCCACCCCAATAATGTGTGACGTAATTTATGGATAGCCCCTAAGGACAATCACGTAGCGATTTATTTTGCATAGCTTTTTAAAACTTGACTAAAGAGTTTAGAGTCTGACTACCTCTTTGCCGTGTCGTATCATAGGTATTTGCAATCTATTACATACAAAAAATATATTTACACGAATCCACTCATATATCCAAATTGACCAATCGGCGTTGCATTGTTATAGAACAGCCTTGTTTCGCGGCACAGATATGCAATTTTTATTGTGTTTTATTGTCCGCTTGTAACAATGGAGTACGCGCTGTTTTGTGGAAACAAAGAGCCAACTATCACAGGTTCAGCCAGATAACACCAGTGATACCATCACTAAAATAATCCTCTGTAGATAAATTTCTGGTTATCGATTAATCGTTTATTTTTATAAATTGGTCATTTCAAAGGCATTTACATAAAAACAAATGTGCCACAATAATTTTACTTATAGTGCGAAAGTTTGTGCATAGTGATGTTTGTTACTCTTTTACGCAAAAAATTCTGAACGGATTTGGCGCATAGTTAGTTTACAAACTGAATTGACGCATAGGATACTAAGTCTACTATACTCGAGAACGGGTGCCGCCAGTGGGGACTGGTCTACTCATGTCTACTATGTTTATTAGTAATTATGCTTGTATAACTTAAAAAAAAGTTATTTTCTTCTTTTATTTTAAATAGCCCGTTCTTTTACGATCAAGCCTCCGCCCGCAGTGAATGAGCGCGCTAGTTTTTAAGTTATGACGTTCATCTTTTGAGCCAAACTTGAATAAATGATTTTGAATATTTTTTTTGAATTGATTTTTATTCTCGTTATACCCACAGGAACGGGGACACAGCGATGCGCTTCTGTTGCGGGACTGTTCGAAAGGGTTACCGCGGCCTTGGTGTTACAGGCTCAAGGAGGAACATGGATGGTTTTCAGTCAGTAAAAGTCTGACACACCCTTCCGCTTCACCCACAGCGGAAGACGGTCATTTGATGATTTTCCATCCAAAAAAAAAAACCGATGCGCTTCTAATAAATTGTAGTATGGACGAGTGTCGAAAGGACTTGTAGACCGATATTTTGCCTTGAGAGACAAGCATAATGTCTGGCGGGAGACTGAACCTTGCCATGTTTCTTGCCAATTTCTTCTCGTTGCATGCTCCCTATCTAGTTAAGTAGCGGTTAGGAATGAAGCCTAGCATGAATATTATATGTGTGTATTTGAATGATGCAATCGACTGATGATCTGGTGAAGCTTCAGAGTGCAAATTAGATAATGTATTGTCTTTTCATTTATACATGTCATACATCTAAATCTACATCACCTTTGAATCTCACTGCCAATGTAACTCAAAAACTATAACAATCAATTGATTTGATTAATGAAGATACATTCATTCAGGCTGTTTTGAAACGAAAAAGTTTCGAAAATGATCATTATAATATTTTATTTGTAGAAACATATTATCAAACTTTTTTAGTTTTGAATTTCCTTTTTTGCAATAATATTAACGAAAGCTGTTTCAATTAATTGAGGTAGGATAGGAAATGTTATGTGATAAACATTAGGTAGTGAATAAATAACTATTGAAGCAATATTTGATAAGTACATTAGATAGGCAAGAAAATATCAATTAAGTGCAACAAACTGTTTTGTATTATACGTGCAAATGGCAATAAATAATATAATACCTTCCTATTAGGCCTCATTATTTCTGGGAAATATAAATGCTGAATGAATGTGAGCTACCTCATAAATAATATCTATAGCGGTCTAGGGTCATCCCAGAGAGTCAAAAAACAACAAGATCCAATCTGTTGTCTGACATGTTAAACCATTCCAAATCAAAAACATACGCCCCTTATATTTTTCGACGTATAATCTTATGACCTTCTTCTGCAGTTTTGTGTCAGACTTTTACTGATTAAAAACCATCCATGTTCATTCATGAGCCTGCTACGTCCTGAGGCCGCTGTAACCCATAACATGCCCCCTAGAGCAAGGAAGCCTTCAATGTCTAATGACATATAAAAGGTCTCCCATGCAAGGAAAGGACTCAGTGAACTCCTTTCTACCTTTCGTCATAATTTCGAGTCAAATAGTCTCACGGGAGTTACCTTTCGAATTTACTATGACCAATTTAAAAACATGTAAACAACAACATAGTATACAACAAAGTCGTATGTTGTATGCCCTATACATATATGCTTAGATCTTTAAAACTATGCAACAAATTTTGACTTTTTCTTTAATAGATAGAATGATTAAAGAGGAAGGTTTACATGTAGGTCATTTTGGAAGAAGTCGCGTGCAGCCACTAGTGACATATAAATGGCCTCCCATGCAAGGACAGGCCTCTGTGAACTCTTTTGCCACTTTTGCCATTATTTCTAGTTCTAAAGTAGCTCCCCTGATACTTTGGAACTAGAAATAATGGCACTTTGAATTTAAAAAGAACTATTTAAAAACATTATAAAAACAAATTGTTTGTATACAAAATAATGGCTTGTAATTGACTCAGAAACATTATTCAGACTCATTTTGCTGTGTTAGCATTAAGTGTTCTGAATAATATCTCAGGAAAACATAAACATAAGGGGGCTTATTATAAAACAAGATTTTAAGTTAAACCAGGTTTAAAACTATTGCTGTTTAATAAAAGTTTAATAAACTGTATAAGTGCTTTATTTATAGCATAGAAACGCAGATTGGGAAGTATTCACTCAGATGAGGCTTTTAATTAAAGAATTAGGTAATAGATTTTTTTTTAATTCTCTAAAAGTAATTTATCTTATCAGTCCAGATATGGAGGTGGCATTTATGAATTTATTCATGGTTTTTAAAAGTTAATGTTAATAGTAACATAAAAGGAAATACCTGTGCCTAAAAGAAATAATTGCATGCCGATATTACTTACCACATTTTTAACAAATATGGTTATTTATTTTAACCTTTTTATGGAAAAATAGTGTACAAAATATGAAATCTATGCAATTGATAAGTTTGTAGGCAAATTTCGTGGGTGACTAATATCTACGCTATAAGATATGAGTTAGAATGCATGAAACAATAATCAACATATTGATTACTTCGAAACATTATCTTGATTTAGTACTTGTTATAGTCACGATGAAAAAAGTACTTTATCGACATCAGTTAACAAGCAGAAGTAATTCGCATACTTATTAACTTAAGATCTTAAGGTCTTACGAGATTCTATAGAACTTGTTAAGTAAAGATGACTAAGCAAGCACTAATACTTGCTTACCTATTTTCTGATAAGAATGATTTTTCTAACAAGGTATATAATGTACTATCCTAACGAACTTTACTTAACAAAACTTTAACTTACCAGTTTATACGAATAGGTAGTTATAATCCGCTATTCACAAGTTTGTTTATTCCATAAACATGGTACTTTACACAAGACACTCCACATTCACGACTCAGGCTTAAAAACTTTAAGGTATGAACGTAAACCAGTCGAGCCGAGCCAACCGGTCGCGCCACGATTAGTTTGTTGACAGCGCAGACTTATTTCGTTCGGAAATTCACTGCCAGCCTGTGCCTCCCCTCCACGTGACTTCATGACATTTGTATAATATCTTCTCTCATTGGTTGAATTTGGTTTTGTACAGTTTGACTGACTTGTCTATGAACTTATGAAATAAAACACGCTGTTGATATTTATATTGACAAAATATGGTTCGAAGACATTTTTTCTTTCAAACTTGAAATCAAAATCTCATAAACAGATATAAACGTGGCGAGGAAGGCATGATGTTTTAATTTGAGAAGTCGTCTTCCGAGTTAAATAAACCTAAGGCATTCCTAACTCATAACCAGAGGTCGGAATTAGGTAGAGTTATTTATGTACTTGCATCGAAATGTTGATATTAATGTGGACCTTCCCGGGATTTCAAATGGATTTCAAATGGGAGTGCTCCGCATTTTCGCTATTGTATTCTTTTGTTCTCACAAGCTATGTAGTGCGAACAATAAACGTGGCAACATCGCGCGTGTGCGTATTGGAATTTTGCAACTTCGGTAAATCAATATCATTGATGTAAGTTAGGCAACGTCGCGCGTGCAGTAGTCTAAATTAAAAAAGTAAAAGTAAATAACTTTTTATTATTAAGTAACAGGATTTTTTCTATTCTTTAAAATTAATCCCGGGATTTGAGGCATATCCACTATATTCTTTCGCTGTGTGAAATCAGTGTAAGTACATGAATAACTCTACCTAATTCCGACCTCTGCTCATAACCGTAATTCCTTGTTATTGTGATCTTGAAAAAGGTATACCTAAAATAATTATGTATTTAAAATTTACGACATGATGGTTGTCATTCATGTGCATGCTGCGTTTTTATGTTGCACATAGTAATATGTATTGTGCTTAACTTATCTATCACCATCTTCATTCGGGCATAGGTCTTCTCCCACTAGGTGAGACGGACTATAGATGATTCTTCACCATATCTTCTCAGGTTAGATTAATGGAGACAAATTACTAAAAAGAATATAACAATTTTTTTATTGTGAGAAAGAACCGATAATCTCCTCTTAACATCATACACCAAACTGTAGCTGCGACCGCTGGCGGTCGTCTGCACTCAGCGAGTCATACAACTACAATGAAATTCCACTGTGCCTATATTGTCTGAAAATAAGTTTCATATCATACATATTTTTTAAATTTAAGCATCATAATAATCTTTGTTTCTTTGAACTTGGTTTTCCTGTACATATTACCTTTTGACCCTGTCGTCGATGACTTTGAAACAGCGTTCAGAAATGAAATGAAAATAAGGCGCCCACAGGTGCAGATGTGTACAATAAAATTAAATTACGAGAAATAACTGTGCATCGTAAATCATCCTTACGTTGTATAGGTGTAACATGTCAATTTAAAATTGACTTCTAACATATTGCATTATGGTGCATAATATCAATTGTTACACCTGACTGAAGGACTTTTTTTGGCGCCAACGCTAAAAAGACGCATCGCAGCAGTAGCAGTAGTTTATTTTCCAAAACTAGTGTAAATTCAAGTTTTCATGTGTAAATATAAGTTTTCAAGTGTATTTTTAGATATTACTACTTCAACAACGTATACAAGTGTAGGAAATCGGTATATTGCAGTGAATTGTGATTTTCCGTGATGATTAGTACATAGCCAATATAATTAGTAAAGTCTCCACAAATTTATTGTGATCCGTCATACAGTAGAGTCAAGTCAAAGTTTACTTGGCTTGACTTTAACTGTGACTAATTTAATTATAGTATATTAAATAAATTTTTAATTACAATAATAACGTTGTACATTTCAGCAAATTACTTGAATTTACAAATAACTTAGCCGTGGCAAATTCTCTAGTTTCGTGAGTCGCGAAAAAGATACATCGAGGCAGTGTTTAATTTTTTAAAACTAGTGTAATTTCGTGTTTTGATGCGTAAACAATGGTTTGTTTTTAGACATTTCTTGTTCGACAAAGTTCACAAGCGTAAGAAAGTTGCATATTAACGGTAGTTAAATTCAAGGCAATTGTGAATTTTTGACTAACGAAAGCGGAAAACCACAACTAATTCATTCAAACATTGGAACGAATTTGAAGGCGCATGCTTTTTTTAAACGTAGAGTGGCGATAGCTCAGTGGCGAGACCTATTGCCTTCAAATTAAGAGTATCTCGGGTTCAAACCCTGGTGGCGCACCTATGACTTTTCGAAGTTGTAGTGCGTAACTATCGCTTGTTCCTTGCCCTCCGGGGCGGTCGATGCAGTTTAAAAAAATAGAGTTCTACGTTCTGCTGAGTCTTTGACTTTTATAAACTCTGCTTCACCTCGGTGATCGTTTTCCATCATCAAGCACCGCGGAGCTACGTGCGCTTTGTTCTAATCACTTTTAGACTACCATATGGTTTACTCCTGCGCATCTCAGTACAGCAAGATTACATGACTGGGAAATTACAAACAGTTTTATCGCAGGACTAAATTTATAACTATAACCACGGACTTCTATGCAGGAAAGTGAAAAGCATTCATCATATTTATCACCACTCATTCTCATTTACTATGTATTAAATATTATTAATGTATCTTTAACTTGACACTGGCTAAATGTGCTAAACGAACGAAGCCATTATTTTAAATTAAAAAAAACTATAAGCACAGATAATATAATACTATACTATAAACGCACGAACCCATTATTTAAAATAAAGAAAGAAAAGAATACTATACTAGTACTATAATTAAGGCCAGACTTCTTGGCGGGAAAGTAAAGCGTCATGTCTACAGTTTTGTTTTATTTTCTAAAATTGTGATATTTCTAACATTAATGAGTAATAACGGTGGATTATTAACCGTTAAGTGTTTGTGAACAGACATGAGTGTTGGTAAATCAAACAAAGCAGTGCATCATCACTTTTCAAATTCTTTTAAAACGTCCATGTGAGATTTCAATATAGTCCTACAAATGAGAACTCAAGGGTTTTAGGGAAGGGCATTTTATTTACGATTTATCATTTTTATCACCACTCATTCTCTTTTACTATGATTTATATAATATTAATATATCACTTACTTGACACTGGCTAAATGTGCTAAACGCACGAAGCCAATATTTAAAACAAAAAAAAACAAAGGCCAAACACTTTAAAGTTTGTTATTGATGATCACTTATAATATTAGTATGAGTTTCGAGTAAACTGGTAATCATGTCCTGGCACTATCCCGGTTGCCCTAGCTAGACTAAAGCTTAGAGCCTAGGGTCTGCTTCTTGGTTTAACCAGATTTGGCTAAATTTCAGTTACGAGAAAACTGTTACACTTACAAAAATAAATAAGCACTTTATCGGTAACTGGCGATAGGATAAGTTAGGAAGGGAATTGCCGACTAAGAGACATCATCAACACCACGTCTGCCCATTCACTACTGAGCACGAGCCTCCTCTCACATATCAACGTGTGAGGGTCATACTCCACCACGCTGACCCAGTGCGGATTGGCGGAGGCAGATGTATGGCGTCCTGCTGTTAAAATATTTCAAGCCGCCCATTAGGCCTCTAACATGGCTTAACGACTATCACATTTGAGT
The DNA here is from genome assembly GCA_949126915.1 of Musotima nitidalis. NCBI lineage: Eukaryota > Metazoa > Arthropoda > Insecta > Lepidoptera > Crambidae > Musotima > Musotima nitidalis. The sequence continues at coordinate 3,448,971 of OX421420.1, read as the reverse complement.
GATAACCGGGACCAACGGCTTAACGTGCCTTCCGAAGCACGGAAGCGCTCGATATCAAATGCCACACAAACGGTCACCCATCCAAGGACTGACCTCTGTAAACTATGCTGTAATTCGGTGATCGTTTCCGACCACCGAGCACCGCAGAGCTACGAGAGCTACAAGCGCACTAAAAGATATAGTTATATCAAAAACAGAATGTACAAATGTAGGTACATTTGAATAATGTAACATCACCGTGAGTTCTCTTACATTGGTCTTTTGTGGCTTTATCCATCCATTATTAACAGCATCATCAGTCCATGCTGAACATGCCTACTCGGTATTTGCTTCGTGGACTGATATCATGTGAGCTTAACTATAGTGACCGCTTTGGTCCACCTAGGATCAAGAAGCCATAAGTTATGACGACAGCGATGAAAGAATATAAATAAATAAATTCTTCCAGCTTCTTACCGAGATAAAATGCTCTGAAACTATGCTAAGGTAGCTGCTACATTATAATATAATATCACACAGATAAGTCACGGGCGGACTGAAGAGTATTTCTTAATGATATTGGTAGGTGACGTAGATGTCTACTAATTTAAGATTTTTGTATTCATGTATAAATAGTTGTTTTCGGAGTGACATTGACCAAGAGTCAATGCCCTCACCAGGGTTATGATAATTATCAGAGCTCTCTTTAGCCCAATATACTTACATCCCTATAACCTGTATATATGTTTTCACAATTTCATAAATTTGACCTAAGACAAGATGGTTTGAATGAACAATAAGCTAATAATGTTACAAATATTTTAATGAACATATATTAGGGGATTAGGATGTGATGAACATAATGTTTATGAGGTTGTACTGCTTCCGGAAAGCTGAAGCATTGAAGTGAAGATGTAAACAAAACGGAAGCATGACAGTAGAGGCGCATGCGCGCTTTGTCGAGTGAATAGAGGGAGCGAGACGGGCGGTGTGGGCGGTCGAGGCGGGTAGCGGGCGGGCGGCGCGGGCGCAGGGCGGGCGGCGCGCGGCGAGGCGCGGGTCAGTCCGCGCGCGCCCTCGCCATGGCTCGGTGGCTAAAGGCCCTGGCGCTGCTGCTGCTGTTGACAGCCGCCGCCGCGCGCAAGTCGCCCGCGCCATCCAAGCACGAACCGCAGATCGAGGAGGTCACATCCAAACAGCTGGAGCGCTTGCTGGACGAGAAGGACTTCGTGGCGGTGTACTGGTGTAAGTGCTCCGCGTGTCCGGGAGCGAGCCGCCCGCGCTCGTTGGCCGCGCGCCAGCGGCCGAGGGGGCGACGCGCCGTGTCGAAACGTCTGCGACGCTCGTCCAATTGGGTTACCCTCGAGTTAATGATCTTCGGTCGGGCGGCGGGAAGACCGGCTCGCCGGCTGTGCGCATGATATTTTCGAAGCCGCCTGCCGCTCGGCTGTGGTTATGCAATCGGGGAGACAATAAAACTCGACCCGACCGCCCGTGGCGGCCTAAAATGGCAGCGAGCCTCGTTTTCCACCGAACCGCAGAAGCTGACTCCGCCAAGGCCGCCGCCTACGCCCCGGGCTCGGCTATAAGCGCCACGCGCGCCGTGGCCGCCCCCGCTGACTCCGCGAATGTGAAGTTGCTATTCTATTAGTACAAAGTTATCAGACTTGGTATGCTAACAGTGCATTGCGTGAGTGCGGTTACGGACGATTAGTTCTTGACAGTGCTATGTATAACGCTGCCCCGGCAATCACGCTCGCCTCACTCGTTCCGTTGCGAAGTGGACGGTTCTAGACACAAAAAGTGCAATAAATCACTGTCAAAGCCGGCACGACACGGCTGCAAGACTGTTTGGCTAACGAACTAGTGCTGAGCTGAGCTTTGTACTCTTAGAATTAATGCTTCTTCTGTTTTTTCAAGTTCTGATTTGCGAATTGGAATTTTCTTTGCAAAACAATAGCTGATGACTACATAATGTAAACAAACAAACTCTAATATATTTAAAATATTATAAAGGTTTCTAAAACTATCGTCTTATAACTCAAATAGGAAGAATTTAGTAGTTAGTTAATGTAATTTAAATTCACTATGGATTATATAAAGTTATAACCATTCATTTGGCATTTGGTCTAAATAATAAAACCCCCTTTAATAAACAAACCTTCATACTTAGTACTATAAAGTCGTTTTAAAGGTTATTAGATTAAAAACTATTTAAATGATCTCCCGTGCCACCACTCTTAATAAAAAATTTCAAGAGAATGATGAACAAATTTATGACGCCTTCAGATAGACACTAAAAAGCAACTGTTGTTGACTCGATTTTCGAAAATAAGACAATAATATCTTGATGGTACTAGATATTGGACTAATTAAAGAAAACAATTATGTTCCGCAATGGACTTCATATAACTGAGATGATGAAATAGAAGAAATACATAAGAACTTGAAACAGCAAAATCATAATGTATAACAAAAATAGATCTTTCCGAGTGGAAATGTATTTGTTAGAGAGATATAATAATTACGAAAACGCTCGCTTAAGACGGTTTCAGTTGGAGAACATCCAAACTCAAGAATTTTGCCATTAATTTTTGGATTAATGAAATTTAGGGCGAATGACGGGAACAATACAATGTCTTTTTAATGTTAAGAGCTATACCTATGCCAACTAATGATTTAGTTAAGCAATTAGATTGTTAAATAATTTAAATTGCTTCTATTAGTCACCTTAATTATTCTTACTAGCTTTTCCTGTGAGGAAATCGCTTAAGGGTTATAAAGTGCTAAGCATATCGTATGTTCTGTGTGATATGTTCTATATAATCTAGATCAGGACAAAGAAAAATTTTGGCGAACACAAAGATAAAATTTGACAAACGAACAAGAAGTTTATTTTCTTGATTTGCAAGATTCCACTATATGTATCTACAGTTTTCGTCATCTAGTGGCAGTTATATATACCATTTAGCCCATCATAGTCAAGTCAAAGTCCTACCCCAGTAAAGTTGTGGGGGAATAACGAGAAGCTTTTGATTCCAAAACTCTCACACGAAAAATTCAAATTCACAATAATACACCACCATCCTGCACCTATTAGGTCGGGGAAAAAGTCTTTTCGCATAACGTAGGTATAAACTTATTATAAAATTTTTTTGACTGTACTATTTGTGTTTGGCTGGTTTTGGTAACATTAAAAAGGTTCCATTATAAAGAAAAGAAAAAAATAAAAAAAAGTTGTTTCCCGCTATTTTTCATTTGTTTTTCTCTCCGTTAAAATGAGTGAATCTAATGAAGAAATTCGATACATTTTAAAAAATTATTATAAAAAAGGCAAAAATGCAACTCAAGCAGTGAAAAAAATTTGTGATGTTTATGGACCTGATGCAGTGTCAGTAAGAGTAGCACAAATTTGGTTCAAACGTTTTCAGTCCGGAAATTTTGATGTTAAAGATGCACCTCGCTCTGGTCGCCCTGTTACGAATAAAATGGACGCCATTTTTGAAAGAGTGGAGCAAGATCGGCATATTAGTAGTTACGATGTAGCTGAAGAACTGGGAATTGACCACAAAACAGTTTTGACCCATTTGAAGAAAGCTGGTTATACAAAAAAGCTCGATATTTGGGTGCCACACGAGCTCACTCAAAGAAACTTAATGAACCGTGTACTCATTTGCGATTCATTATTGAGACGTAATGAAACCGAGCCGTTTTTGAAGAGATTGATAACTGGCGATGAAAAGTGGATCACGTACGACAAGAACGTGCGAAAAAGGTCGTGGTCGAAAGTTGGCCAGGCTTCACAGACTGTGGCCAAACCTGGCCTAACACGAAATAAGGTGATGCTGTGTGTATGGTGGGATTGGAAGGGCATTGTTTATTATGAGCTTTTACCGCCCGGCAAAACCATCGATTCTGATCTTTACTGCCAGCAACTGATGAGATTAAAGGAAGCAGTCGAGAGAAAACGGCCGGAATTGATCAACAGGAAGGGTGTGGTCTTTCATCACGATAACGCTAGACCACACACATCTTTAGCCACTCAGCAAAAATTAAGAGAGTTCGACTGGGAGGTCCTAGTGCATCCACCATATAGCCCTGACCTTGCGCCTTCAGATTTTCACCTGTTTCGGTCTCTGCAGAATTCTTTAGGTTCTGTAAGGTTGACCTCAAGAGAGGACTGCCAAAACTATTTGTCCCGTTTTTTTGATCAGAAGTCCCAAAGTTTCTACAGTAACGGGATAATGTCTCTGCCCACAAAATGGCAGAAAGTTATTTAACAAAACGGTACATATATATTGTAAATAAATTTAAATAAACTTTGAAAAAAATGTCTTGACTTTTCATACAAAAATACGAAAAGACTTTTTCCCCAACCTGTTATGTACTTTTTGAAGACGTTCTGTTTAACCCTGCATCATTTGTATTTATAGAAGACACAAGTTTAAGAAGAGGAAACAATGCTAGTTCATATTTTCTTTTTTCGCGTTGGCGCCGAAATTCCAAGACAAAGATTGTATTTCTTTTCATAGATGTGGACTCACTCGTTTATGAGCGATATCAAATTTGATAAATTAAGTTATTTGCATATTAATTCTACATTATACAGAGTTTATGTCATCTAGGCACAGATGGTAACAGTGATATCAAACTCCTACCAGTAAAGTAGTGGAATATAAAGTAGCCTAAATGAATGAACAAAAATTTAAAAAAAATATAACTATGTTCTACATGTTACCTTTGTCTATGTTAAATCTGTCCTGTAGCTGTTTGCCGTTAGTTTTTTCGATACACATGTGAGTTCCCTATACATTCTTCGTCAGTTGTGGATTGAGTTGAATAATTCAATGTGCAGAGAGGTACCTTTTCGTAGAAACAGTTCACTGATATGTCAGAATTCAGGGGACTGGACATATGTTCACTATAGAATTAGGAAAGTATTATCAGCAATCAGAATGCTTTATTACACTGAACACGTGACCGTCGTATATCCATGAACGTCCTGACGGTTGGGGCAGAAAAAATCTTGTTCTGGGCTGAAATGGAGACCCTTCGACAGAAAGCATGGCGTGAGATGTTCCCCCGCAAGATGGACAGACGATCTGATAAAATTCGCAGGATCACAATGGATGCAAGGTTCGGTCAGACTGGAAATTTTTGGGGGATATTCTATAGCCTATGTTTAGCAGTGGACTTCTTTGGGCTAATAATGTGAACTATAATGTGACCCACTAAGTATTAGGACCGTGAATCGCCAGCTTTAATTTGGAGATGATTTATTAAGACGACGTAAACCTTTATTAAAATAAAACCTTATTAAAGTATTGACACGTGATGCTGTAAATTAGGCGTTTAATTATATTTATTAATTTTAGAATTTAAATAGAAAATAGAGTTTAATATTCCTTTTATAACAAACATAATCTGAAACAGCAACCTTTGACCATCCCACGATAGATTGTGAAGGGAACAATGAGCCCAATATCCAGAGATATTTATGGTTATGACCATTTGACAAGTGTTACAATTTGGGCTACACTCGTTTTAACTAACTAAAGGACTAAAAAAATATTTATGCTCCTAGGATCTGTCATTATTTACCTGATTCCTTAAACTTTAAGGCAACAATGCACTAGTAATGAGTGAACTGAATGAAATAAATTCACTTTCATTTGAGTCGTCCTAACTGCATTCCAACTGCAAATTTTCTCATCGGAGTGCAGTAAAAATTTAGTAAGACTGTCTAGCTAAAGTCTAAGACAACAAAGAGAATCATCAATTTTACTTTACCTTTCACCAGAAAATTGAGGATTCCTAATAAACAAAGCATTTAATTGACCAAACCTACTTGTTTTTATTCCCTAAAACAATTATTATTATTGTGTCTCTTATAACTAACTCTGTGCCTCGGAAAGCACGAAAGCCGTTGGTCCCGGCTGTCATGAATATCTACCGCAATCCTTATTAGAAAGTCAGTGCCTTCTAATGTTCTTACAACAGGTTTAATCATAGAATGATGTTTCCCTTTGGGTTGCGGAGGTCAGAATCAGATGCAGTCGCTCCATGTAATAACTGAAATTCAGCCAAACCTTGTTGACCAGTAAGCTGACCCTGAGCCCTAAGCTGAAGTCTAGGGCCACCGGGATAATGCTAGGATATGGTGATGATGTCTCTATCACCCGAAACATATATTATAAAACGACAATGCACTAAGACAATATTCTTTGCTTTGAATTAAACGATACGAAATATTTAGAACTTTATAACCTCAACCCATTAAACATTTTTGAGAGCTGTCAAGGAAAAATGCGGGTGTTTAATTCGGGAACAACTGGAACAACTGGCGGTAATATTATTTCTGTATTTTTATTGTGAAAATACAACGATACACGTTCATTCGTTTTACTTATTTCTACATAGTGAATAATTACTAACACCGAGTGTTTTGACAAATTTAACCTATCTACGCCGGCTTGAAGTTATATTTTCTCTTTTTTTTTTGTGCAGTTGCGCAACTTGTTTTAAATATTTAAAACATTCTTGTAAGCATAATTGTAGGTAAACATCGACAATGTTTACAATAATGAGAGTTGGAAATGTTCACCGAAGTTTAGTAGCGATCACAGAGGTTGTTTTAGTTTATTTTAATTTATTTGGAAAACAAACAAGTACTTAGTATTGCTTAGTTATAAATATTAAGGTATAAACTTACTTATTATGTCACCAACAACGTTATTCACAAAGTAATATTAAATGTTTAGTACAAGTACGTACACAAAAAAGAAAAATTATATTAATTTTGAGTAACTTATAAATTAATAAATAATTGTCTATTACCTTTAAGCTGTACTACACTGTTTCTAAATTGGTTGAGTAACATTCTGAATAGATCAATATCAGGTTAGGCCCTAATTAGGTGACTACTTGTTCATATAACCTCCATGCTCTCGTAACGTATTGTCAGACGTTAAGAGGACCAATTGGACTTTAAGAATACAGCAAGAGACCACCTGTCTCCGTCAATCCGCTCTGTGTCGGCTTGGTGGAATAGTCCAAGAGCATAAGGCCAAAAAATTATTCACTTTGTTCATTGTCTTTCTGTTATTCTAGAAATGGAAGAGTCAAGCCACATATTTTAAGGTGAACAACTTGTGAAGTGAAAACGTGTAGAGCTGAAAACTTGGATAAGAGCTCAAAAAAATCTGATAACTTTTGTTAGTGTCTGACTGGTCTCGCTCGCCTAAGCAAATTGTAGATGATATTAGCCATAACAATAAGAATAGACTATTAAAAGTAGAGCTTGCTTCAAACTCAAAGCAAGCTAAGTCAATTTTCCCTATAGTAACTAGGTCTCGGCGATAAGGCTAAACATTCTATCAGAAGTGTAAAATAAAATATTTTGATTCAGAAAGAGTCCGTATGAAGTATTAGTTAAAAATTCCTAAAACTAACGAATTATTTAAAGATAATAATAAAGTTCACTGTTCAAAGTTCTTTATTGCATTCATGTTGTACATACACAGATGTTAATAAAGATAGAAGGAAACAAACATAACCCTTCAAGGGCACAGCAAGTACATATTATTATACAAAATTACAAGTAACTTATTATTGAATTAAATATAAATCGTAATAGTATTATAACAAACCCCTAAAAATAAACGTAACAATCATATTTATATAGTATTTTAAGATCTTAGTTAAAACACATACTTGCCTAATTAATTATTTTCTAAATTATTATTCACCCAAATAACTCCTACAGCGAATAAAACAGTTTCTTTGGAGATAGTATTATTGAAGAGCTGGATCAAAGCACGGTCTATGTCCAGGCTAGCCGCGACTATATTGAATAGTAGATACGGACGGTATTATTGTTCTATTAGAAAGAGTTTAATACCTTGAAAATAATCATATTAGTGGGCAATACAAATTTCTTGAAAAAATAATCTGTTTATAATTTATTTTTCGAATAAATAGACACATTTTGCGAACTATAGCTAACAGTTTACGTATCACTTCAAATTATTGATTCATCAGAATGCATTCTGATAATACTGGGACTAAAAGTTTCATACCTAAAGTACCTACTTGGCATACCAGCCCTTCTGAAAAATTTGAACTCGACAATTGCAATTCGACTAAAATGTATCAAAAATATATGGAGATTTAAACATTAGCTTTAAATATTATCATCTCCATACATTTTCATTTTACTTTAATCGATTACAACTTGGCTGTAGTTACAAAATGTAAGAGAGTTCTTGGAAATAATTCTGACATACTGTTTCATAATATGAAACAGTATTATGTAACGTGTCGTTAGAAAACAAATAATTATGTGTTTTATCATGTCAGCCTTATAAAGTTGCTGAACATAGCACTCCCCAATAGATTACATTTTATAGGGGGTTTGCCCATAAGAGGCTATCCATTAATAACGTCACACATTAATGGGGTGGGAGGGGGTTGACGAAGTGTGACATGGTGTGACAAGGGGGATGGGAGGGATCCTAAATTTCGTGACACCACATTTCAAAATTCAGGTCCTATAAACATTTTGGAACTGCTGTTTTAATGTAATCATTTTTTGCTGTACAATTGCAAAATATGTGACATCACACTAAGGAGGAGGGAGTCTCACAAGTGTGACCAACTGTGACAAGGACGGAGGGGGGGTCAAAAGTTCACGAAATTCGCGTGACGTAATTTATGGATGACCCCTAATCAGTCTGGGCAGGCGGGTTAGTTTTCGCAGTTCAATCCAGTACGCAAAATGACGGTGCTGCCCATCATCCCGCAGGATTTCTCTTCGTCGAATCTTACAGTATTCTATTGATAGAGGGCTGTTTCTATTCAATTAAGGAATACTTTCAGGCTAACCATGTCAATCTTTAGTTTTTGGAATGTAGAAATGATAATTTTATGTAATAATAATCTGACAGTGACATTTTAATTTATTAAATAATTGTATGTTTAAATTCAATCAAAATATATTTAAACATTTGCACACTTAAATATAAGTAGATTTTGACGATACAACTAATCTGAATAAAGACCTTTTGTAAGCACGAAAAATCAAAGCAAATAAATCTATTTCATTTCATAAAACCCGAAATACCTATCACAATTATTGAGAAGTAACACAAAATATTTATTAGATATGTCCCTACATATGAAATTATTGTTACATACATATATACATTCACGCCTGTTTCCCCGAAGGGGTAGGCAGAGGCATATTATACGCCCATACTTCGTCAATTATTTAGTTGGTCCCACGTAATAGGTGGCGAGCCTATTGCCGCTTACCGGGCACTATTATGTTCGCCAGAGCCTCGTCCGTTGATCGGCAGATGCACCACTTGCAGGTGAGGTTGGCTTGGGCTCCTTAGGTCTTTGTAGGATCCCTATAATTAGATTCAAATACATGTATGCAAGATGAGACTGAAAAAAGTGGAAAATCATTAATTTTGTGTCATTATAAATTTGTTTACATTTGAACATGGTTTAACTCTCAAATACTTTAATATAATGATATTGTCTTAAATTTTACTTAAATGCATAGTCGGTTTCAGTTAAATCCTGTGTCGGTGATATTGCGATCTTCATATCTCACGAGTTTCACAACACATCTGTCCTATAAAAACATCGTAATAATGAACTGTGAAATTTTGTTTTGCCGGTAATGACGTTTTGGTTACAAAGTAGGACAAATAAATTTTATTTCGTTGAAAGCTCGAACTATTTATATTTACCTAGGAATATTAATATTTTCTAACTGTTTATAAAGTTAGCCAGTTTAGAGGTAGGCGTTGATTCAAAGGCGACCTACGTGTATGTTTCTTGAGAATTGTATTATATAACTTTAGAATTCATTTAATGTTTAGCACGTTGTATTTACTTCTATTATATGTATATTCAAAATTGCTTTAGCTTACTCTTAAGGGTAAATATTCAAAAGCTCTTAACTTCCGAATGTCTACTAACGTCATATATAACTCATAATAGCTATATTTCTGGCCCAATCCGTCCCGTGAGCTGTGCATTGATAGGTCAGTCCACAGTCACGTTTTCTTTTTATATTTAGATTTACAAACGTTAACGGTCTACGACGTCATTGTCTGACATTAACTGGGATTCCTCATATTGATTGTCAAATATTCCGAGGCAACAGTCACTTTTATAAGGTTAACCCCATTATAACTAGAATATATTTAGAAACAGCAAAATAACTTGATATAGGTATTACTATTTAGCTCATTAAATCTCAAGCCAATTAACATTTGAAATTATTCCTGTGTTATGCAGTTTTCTTTTTATTTTAATTAATGGCTTCGTGCATTTAGCACATTTAGCCAGTGTCAAGTAAGAGTGTCATTATATTAAAAACATATAAATCACTAGCTTTTGCCCGTGATTTCGTTCGCGTGGAATAGTGACTTCCGGCAGATTTTTGGTTTTACCCACATAGTTCCTGATCTCGCGGGATTTTTGAGAAGTTCCCGCTCTCGCGGGATTTTTGGGATAAAAACTATCCTACGTCCTTTCTCAAGTTCCAAACTGTTTCTGTACCAAATTTCACACAAATTGGTTCAGTAGTTTAGGCGTGAAGAAAAGACAGACAGACAGACAAGGTTCCTTTCGCATTTAAAATATTAGTTTGGATAGAAAATTAGAATGAGTGGTGATAAAGATGATAAATGGTAAATGAGCTGCCCTTCCCCTAAACTCCTTGAGTCCTTAGTCGAGATGTGGGTCTACACTGAGATCTCACATGGACTTCTTGAGAGAATTTTAAAAGTGAAGTTGCACTGTTTTATTTCATTTACCAACACTCATGTACGTTCACAAACACTTAACGGTTAATAATCCACCGTTATTACACATTTATATTCGAAATATCACAAACTTTTGGAAATAAAACAAAACTGCAGAGTCATGATGCTTTACTTTCCCGCCAAGCTTTTATATAGTTACTTCATTTATGTTATGTATGTTTCTTATTCAGCCCTTACAATCATATTATTTAAACATAGTTCTTTATAATATATGGTTATAGGTACATATATTTGCACTTTATATATTTTTTTACATACATACAGACAATCACGGCCATTTAGGCAGAAGTAGGCAGAGGCATAATATACGCCCACACTTCGCCATTTGTGTTATTGGTCCGACGTAATAGGTAGCGAACCTATTCGTCTCCAGCCTGCCTCGTCCGTTAATCGGCAGGTGAGGCTTTCAGGTGAGGTTGGCTTGGACTCAAAAGATGATGCTAGGATAGGGACACCGTAACAATTTTTCTACTCTTATAATACACATGATTTTAAACACACTACACGGTTACAAGCAAATATCAGCTCAATAGAATTAAAACATTGGTTTAACGAATAGTAAAGTCAGATAATTGTTTGAAAACGGTACAACGTATTAGAAATCAGTTCTAGACCATTACTCTAAGACTAGTTCAAGGATATTAAGTCTACTTCATTGCCAGTTGATAGACATGTGGTTGCTTGCAAATATTAACATTCCAACGCTCGTTAAAACAGTGAGAATAGCAAATGTAGAACACAAATGTTTGTTGGGCCGTGTAACGTGCAGTAGACGTATGCTTCATAAATTTTAAATGGTTTACTTCGACGTCCTCACCTGGTGCGTTTTCCGAGTTTTTGTTTATTGTAAAAATCGTGGTGAAAATGCATTCAGGAAACATGTATTATAACGTATGATATAGATATCTTATTTATCTGGAGTGAGAAGAAAATTCTCAAACGTGCACATTTGTTTTCAACAGTGATTTGTTTTGTCTATGGGCTGGTGTACAATGTATAGATAATTTTATTATTTCTACGAGTATAAGTGTGCCTCGTTGTTTTTTATATTTCCATTGACTTCGATTTCTTCTGGTTTTTGCTTACTATAATTAAGGTACAATGTACAAGGATCCTTAAAACTTTGTGACACCTAATGATTTGTACCTACATTCCTCGCAAATAAATAAGTCTATTCTATTCTATTCAAACAATTTTTTTCTAATTTTTAAAGGAGTACCACAGTAATGCAAACATTTATCCTCTGATGATTTATTTTGATTTCAATTTATTTTGTGACCAGGTGTCAACCAAATCCTTTCCATTCACTCAGAAATATAAGCTATAAATTTAAATGGTGTGCCTGCCTATGACCAAACGTAGTTTGATAAAGAACAACGATTTTTCTAAGCTGAATTCTAACAGACAATTGCAATGTCATTCTGAAGTGGAACTAAAAGTAGAAAGCATATGGTAAATTAAACTGTACTATCAATATTACAATAGACTGTAGCGTTTACGTCGAAACTGTTTAATTTTGTGTAGTATATCTCCGCTCGTTATTTATGTATTGCAAAATTGATAAGTATTTCTTCAACGATGAATTGAGATTCTGTTATTATGAAGCGCTTGTTGCAAACGATTACTGAAGTAAAGCAAAGTTAACAGCGGTCTGTCCTTGGATGAGTGAAAGGACTTTAAGCCGTTGGTCCCGATTATCACTAAATGTTGGAGGCCTAATTGGGCGACTTGATAAATTCTACCTCCGCCGATCCGCACTGGGTCCGCGTGGTGGAGTTTGACCCAATACCCTCGCACCTTGATATGTGAGAGGAGGCTCGAGCTTAGTAGTGGGACGTTAATGGGCTGAGATAATCGATGATTGATTCTGTTATTTTGTCTCATTTGTCTAATGAGTTTTATTTTTTAAACAGTTATATTTAAGTATCTAATTATTATATTTTGTTTTTTTGTTGTTGGGTAGCAACTTAGGTAGTAGTTTATTTTTTGAAATAAATAAGCCCAATTGCTGCTGCCAAGCTGTTTAAGCTGTTTTAATTTACTTATGTGTATTCGTTATAATAATATTCTGTAGCGACACAGTGCAAGGGATGAATGCAATGCATATATAAAAGAAATCCTTAATCTCGTACCGAACTCGTATACAACATAACATGTCCCTGCTGAACATAAGATTCCCTGATAGATTTCTACATTAGGCGTTCCTGAGTCGCCTGCATCCATCGGCCCCTCGCCGCGCCGCCTTGACCAGATAATCGGTACATCGCGTGGGAGGCTGCTTCAGACTGCAAACTCGCTATGTTGGTCACTCCAGTCTACATCAGTAAGACCCGCGTATTGAGATTTGATGAAGCAGTCAGTGATCATAGCTTTTCTTTAAAACATTGGATCTTCATATCGCTGCCTCCGACGAACACTATGGTATTCGCTCATACCATAGAATCGGTTTGGAGATTCATATCCACCGTATTACGTCTTATAGTAAATTTATAAGGTTGGGCGATGAATACTTTTGAATTTATCCACTCAGTAATTATCTTTATGTTTTTATTCAATGAACAGCACAGTAGGAAATTTGAGACGTTTAAGAACGCAAAAAGATATTACCAAATCTCAAGTACCAAAATTTTAGAGTAAACTACTCTTGCCATATTGTTCGAGTGAAATTGCCATAATAATATGGTTCGAGTGAAAATTGACAAAATCGCTCCCGGTAATCGTCAACAGAATATCGTTCGGGTGATTAGCCATCTTCATATTTAACGCAAGATGCAACGCTCTCTTTTTGACGCTATGTCATATACCTCGTGCTTGAATCGTACTGTTTATTGTAATTTTCGTCGAACACTATCGTAAAGTTAGGTTAGGTTAATATTTACTATAGTACTATTCTGTCAAAAAAGTACCGGGAAAAAATCAATAATACAAAAAATGTTTGTTATTCATCCAAATTTATTTTATCACCTTCAAAGTATGCTCCTTTAGAAACAATACACTTACGCCAACGAATAATCCAATCATCAAAACATTTTTTAAACATTGTTTCCGGAATTGAGTTCAGTTCTCGCCGCAAATTCTCCTTTATGTCTCCTGCCGATTGAAAACAGGTGCCACGAAGTGGTAATTTGAATGTAGGAAAAAGAAAAAAGTTGTCTGGAGCCATATCTGGTGAATGTGTTGGTTGCTCGATGGTAATTGTTGAGTATTTGGACAAAAATTCGTTCACAATTATGGCCTTGTGCGAAGGTGAATTATCGTGGTGCAAAATCCAAGAATTCAGTTGCAGATGTTGATGAACTACCAGAACGAGGCAAATCTTCCACCATATCTCGACCGCTTTTGAACGAAAGAAAGAAAGAAATGTTTATTAACTGCACAAGTAGGTACATAAAATTGTAAAAAATTCACAAGACTAAAATTGTGCAGTCAAAAGGCATTGCTTCAGCTTAATGCAGCTATAACAATGTCATAGCTGCGCTGGTTTTCAAGCCACACCTCATGACGCAGTGGCATAACTATAACTTAAACTAGTACATAATGATTTTAGAAACAATAAAAATAAAAAATACACACAAAGTACTATTTTCAATGAAAATTACAAAAACTAAGTAATAAAAAGTCATCAAAATAATAAAAATAACGCTTTCTACCACTCATAAGAAAGTGTTTTGATAAAGTCGATTCACCGTAAGCCTTCTGTAACATTTTTAGTGTCTCCGAACCCGAAATTTAATTCCATAATCTAACAACAACAAAAAAAAATTTAGAATTTGGAACCATAAACAAAACATTCATTCCCGATTTTTTTTTTGACTGAATGTATATTTCAATAATAGAAATTTTCTTAAATATCTCATTAACAAAGCACTTTTTTCTACAAAACTTTAGTGTATAGTATAGTGTAAAAACAACCCCTATCCCCTTTTTTTGGTATAAATATGTTTATTGTAGGTTTGATAGTTTTTAAGATTTTTAGTTGCTGGTGTAATATTTTAATTTTCCTATTACGATAGTGCTCGTCGGAGACGGCGATATAGTTTTAAATGTAACTACACTGGACAGCAAATAAACCGGGCCACCCGCTACCTTGGAATTATGATTCGATTTTCTCAAAAAGTATAAACCTCACAACTATCAAAATTACACCCACAAAAAGTGCGTTTCATGTTGTTTGAGAAATGACCACAAATTTATCCAAAGTACCCTCAATTCACATTATAATCAAGCAACAAACACAATACCAACGATTTGCTCTGTTTTGACTAGAGTTTGCGATTAGCGTTCTTTTTTTCTAAATGAGGATAGTCGGATTTTTCTTATAATTTCTTTGGTTGCCATCCATTATTTGCTCCAGACGCGTGTATTTCTGCTATTTTCTTCGGTCAATAATGGATACGACGCCTCAAGAAGCAGCTTAAGCTGTAGCACTACTTCAAGCAGGCTTTTCGCCACGTGAAGTCGCTCGGAGACTTCGAATCAGCAGATCTTCGGTACAACGGGCTTACAGACGATACTTAGAGACTAGAGCATTCGATCGCCGTCTAGGTACGGGCAGACCTAGGGCTACATCAGCAGCAGATGATCGTTATATCCAACTTACTGTTTTGCGAAATCGCCGCCTCAACGCAGTTGAAGTCCAACGAAATCTGCGTGACGAACACCAAGTGGTCATAAGTTCAGATACCGCTAGAAGGAGACTTGCTAAACGAAATCTGGCTCTAAAGAGAGCTGCTACAGGCCCAAAATTAACCGTACCCTACCGTAGAGCACGACTCGAATTTGCCCGAGAGCATAGGGATTGGACGTTAGAGCAGTGGGGCAATGTACTCTTTACTGATGAGACCAGGGTGAGTCTACAAGGAAGTGATCGACGTCAGAGAGTATTATACGCACTTTTTGTAGGTGTAAGTTTGATAGTTGTGAGGTTTATACTTTTTGAGAAAATCGAATCAGAGTTCCAAGGTAGCGGGTGGCCCGGTTTATTTGCTGTCCAGTGTAGATGACTTGTCTGCCGTTGTCCCGACCAAATAAAGTTTGAATTCAATTAAACTAGTGAATACTTCAATCAACACCAATGAAATTAAAACTACGTAGGAATTATAGTAAAAAGGCTTGAATCTGTTTGCCTATAGCAAAGTAGATTGTAGATCCTAAAATAAGCTTTGTTTCGTAATTTCTAAACATCTTTATTATCTTAAGTTCATTCGAAAAATTGCATTTGATATCTGATTTATTTTTCATTTTCGATGGTTTAAAATTAGGCCAATTGGGGGAATCCGACGGATGCTGACGGCTTAAGAAGACTAATCGCCATAAATAACATTGGTGCAGCATAATATTCAGCAGTTCTCGTGGCTGAGGTGATGATGAGGAAGTTAAATATTAAACTTTGACATAAATAATCTTTCTTTCTTTATTTTAAATAATGGCTTCGTGCGTCTAGCACATTTAGCCAGTGTCAAGTAAGTGATATATAAATAATATATAATTCATAGTAAATGAGAATGAGAGGTGATAAAGATGATAAATGGTAAATGAGATACCCTCCCCTAAGCCCCTTGAGTCCTCAGTAAAGATGTGGGACTATACTGAGATCTCACATGGACTACTTGAGAAAAAATTTGAAAAGTGATGTTGCATTTTTTTTGTTTGATTTACCAACACTCATGTATGTTCACAAACACTTAACGGTTCACCGTTAAGTAATCCACCGTTATTACACATTAATGTTAGAAATATCACAAATTTTAGAAAATAAAATAAAACTGCAGACATGACACTTCACTTTCCCGCCAAGAAGTCATAAATAATCTTAGAACACCGGTAATTCTGAACAGACCTTGAACTTGCAACTGAATTATTTTGGAGACTTGTCTTGTTGAAGCTCTGCCAGTAAGAGACTTGGCAATTCTAACCGCTCCCTAGCAACTAAAGACAATCGTATACCTATAGTTATTTTTCGATCTACTTAGTTCGATTTATTTTGGTTTGGCCAAGGGTTGGTGAATTTTAATAATGAGACTCGGGATGATATATATCTGCAGATAAATAATTAAATAAATAATATTATCTTACACCGATTATTTAGTTCCAAGATAAGTATCACTAAAAACTTGTGTTATGGATACCAAAGAACGGATAAACATACACAGTTACTTTTTTTTGTAAATACATACTTAATATACATAGAAACCGTAACTAATTTATTTAAGTAACAATAAAGCTTTTATATTTATTGTGGTACATGCAAATTACTGTATACGATATCTAGGTGAAGCTATATATGTTGTGGCTACGTTGATCAATAGGAAAGCGTTGTTTAGGTTAATAGTGGTAAAAAAAGAAAGAAAAAAAGAAAGAAAGAAAGAAAGAAAATAATTTATTCCGTGACACATGATACATTAGTTTACAAAAATAAAAATTAATACAAACATGTGGCACCGAAAAGGCTTATACTCAGCATATGCCGAGGGGTATGGCACCACGGCCTTGGTCTCCCGTACAAACCTATCTTAAAGAGCACTCCTTGCGCAAACGATAGCTAAAGATAAGAGTGCCTAGATGTCCTTGATTGACAGTTTAATTTAGCATTTTCGTACTTTCGACAAATGTTCCCTGTTATTCGGCTTGCAAAATTTTAACAGCTTGAAATACCCACACTTCGTCTGCAATTCTTGCATTGGATCCACGAGGTGTAATAAAACCTTTATTTAAAAGCTTAATCCTTGTAGTAGAACGTTAAACGGCTGACATGGAATTAGAACCAAATCATAATATTTACTGAAAATACATCACTCCGCCCGCTGTCTTGACATTTTTGAATGCTGCATGTTTAGCTTCTATGTATCTACATAAAAATATCAATATACAAACATTAAAAGAAAAATAGGATACCGATTGGACTCTAAAAACAGATACCTGCAGATCGGTAAACACTCAGCAAACAATTGGATCCTTTGATAGCAACGAACATTTGAAGTTGTAATATTATCTATTTATGGACACAGATACAACGATCGAAGCGCCATTAAAAATAGCCACGTCTGACGATGAGATTGAGCGTCACTCTCCAACGCTCAAGTAGCGCACTGCATTCTTAATCTATTTCTAATGAGCTCTCTGATATAATAAGACCATGATTATTAATAATGTACCTTTAAAAGTAAAAGGGCTACTGAGAACGGACTTAAATATAAATTTGCATCATTGTTCTGATGATTCAGAAGTGGGATGACGTCGTGGTAGTATTTTACATACCTAGTCTTGGCATAAGTTCTCCTCACAGATTTCCACCTTGGCGTGGAGGGGGGATAAGGCGGCGGGGGCAGGGGGCCTCTGCTGTCTAGACGTGGTTAGGCAACCATGGAACCTCCGAAAACGGCCACACACACGCTATGGTCGCACAAGGAGGTAGGAGGGGGGCGTCCACTGCGCCTCCCTGAAGAGGTCCTCTTGGTTCTGGTCCGGGGGACGTCGGGCAGGCGGGGTGTCAGACGCTGCGATCCACGTACTGACCCCCGCCTCTTTCTCAACAAGCGGCGGGCGTCGTCGGAGATGTTTAGCGGGTATTACTGCTGGTAGTCGCGTCTGCCGGTGGTGAGTTCCACACCCCCTTTCGGTCCCCCTCTGTCCCAACCTATATGAGGGTATTTAAAAAAAAATTAAGTAAGTACTATTATTTGAGGTCACAATAATAAGTAAGTTTTATATTATTAATTTTGCCACAGAGAGTACCACAGAGAATCGAATCGCAGTGATTGCGTTATAGAAATGTAACCACTCGAGATTTTCAAGTTATTAAAATCATTTGGAAAAAACGCAGAAATTTATTTACCAGCCCATCAAGCTTTACAATGAGTTGTATTTTGTAAATAATAGGCCGAATAAGTCAGCTGTTGACTGCAGCCCTTCGATTCAAACACACTACGAGAGCGAAGAAGTTGTTGCAGAGGCACGCAGATGGTGGCCTTCGGAAAATGTTTATACGAGGGACAGAATTTATGGCACGACTAAATACATCCACGCCTGTTTCCCCGAAAGGGATAGAGGCATACTCATCATCATCATCATCAAATCGGCCTTATAAAGTCCACTGCTGAACATTAGCCAATAGATTACATTCTCTTAGGGGTATCTGCCCATAATCACCACGCTGAACAGGTGGGTTGGTGATCAAGTTAGTCAATCAATTCAAATTAGTACGCAGGATGACGCTGCTGCCCATTATCCGTTAGGATTTCTCCCCTTCGGATGAGAGGGGGAGGCACTATTCTAGGCCGGTACCACACGGCAACATTATATGCCCATAATATTTATGGTCAGCAGTACTGCCTAAAACATTTTTTTTTTCACTAACAATAATTAAATATTTTGGGTAATATTATGAGAAGCAAAATTTTATATGAAACTATGTTGTATTTAGACCGAAATTGGGTAAAACCAATAGATAGATAAATATTATAAATACCATACATTTTAATTTTATAATTGGAAATATATTTATAGTTTATTTTAGCTATTTTCATAGCATTATGTCATATGGTATGTTATTGTGGGGATCTGCTGCGGACATACATAATATATTTGTACTACAAAAGCGCGCCATAAGAGCTATCTATAATCTTAAGTCCAGAGATTCTCTTAGAGAGATGTTTAAAAGAATTAACATATTAACGGTTGCATCTCAGTATATATTTGATAATATAATGTATGTTCGCAAAAACATTAATACATTTGTTAAAAATTCAAAAGTACATTATTTTAATACTAGGAATAGAAATAAGCTCTCTCTGCCAAATTGTCGACTTCACAAAACTAAAAATTCATTTTTGGGTCATAGTATCAGATTTTTTAATAAAATTCCGCAGGAAATAATTGATCTACCATTGGCAACTTTTAAAACTGTAGTTAAAAAGCAGTTTCTTCAAAAGGGGTATTATGCTGTTAATGATTACTTATCGGATAAACAAGCTTGGGCTTAACATTTTCAACTTGTATGTGTATATTAGAATAAAAAGTCAACCAGATCATTGTCGTGACCATCCCTTATTGTACAGGCTCAGCTCAGTTTCACAATACATACTTACTTGACTGTGATGGAAGGTTCCCTTAGTGCTACTTTATTGGTTACAGCTTCGGGGGACCCTTTCAGTATCATCAAATTTACACTGTGTGTGTCATGTAACAAAAATAATTTAAAAGAGCATAGCCTGTGAGTTTCTTGTCAGTTCTTCTCACAGAGCGGAGGCTCGGAACTGGCACTTAGATTCACTTAATTTAATATAATATAATAACACCTAATTTTTATTTATTTGCATGTAAGTGAATCTAAGCTTCGTGATTTCAGGGTCGATATAAATTTTTTTTTTCATGTATATTTTGTTTTGACGTTTTCAAGTGCTATGTAATAGTTTATGAAATAAAGAACTTTTTACTTTTACTTTACATTGGAAACAAGGTTTGGTCAAAATAAAAGAAACTGAAGCTCACGCGAGTTTCTTTATATTAATTACGAAATACAAATACATATATTATAATCTAAATAACAAGCAATATGTCTTCCGTTTTTAATAAAACAATCAATCAATCAACAACTGCTAGATTTGGGTAAACTATTTAATTATTCAGTTACAACAAACAATGGTGCAAACTTTACATTTCACCAAGCAGAACAGTGTTTATTGGCAGAGGCCGATGTCTTGAATTCGTCAAACACTAGAATTTTTCAAGCACTTCAACTTTGCTAGAAAGTTTCGACAGAACAAGATGCTCAATATGAAATGTCAGGCTAGAATCACGGAGTGCGAGAATTTCTGATCACTGATTATTCGAAAAATATAAAAAGACGTGTGGCACTCGGAGACTGCCGCGGTAAAGCTATTGCATAGCATTTTTTATCAACTTATGCAATTATAATTATTTATTTATTTTATGTATGCAGTATTTTTTTCCTTTGTTTTTTTTTCTCTGATATTAATTCAAGTTACACTTTGAGCGTGGAATAAGAAAACAAATTTCAGCCACCCGATACAACCAATGCCACCTAATAAATGCCTAGGTGGGTTGCTGAACTAAAGAGACAAGCGTGATATTTCAAAAAGTCATTAAAAGTTCTGCTATTTATCGATAGATCGAAAAACTAAGAAGTATCACCGCTGTGACGGTCGTAATGGGTCGTGGTGGTTAGGTTTTTTTCGTTACGGATTTTCTGGATTCGGTCTCCACGCTCAAGGCCCGCGATAGAAGGACTTAATAATAATAAATATATTGTGACTATAGATATGTTATATCTTTTCAGACGCGAGAAGCTGTGTAACATGTGACAAAGTACTAGAAGAGTTGGAGAAGATCGACGATGACACCGACACGTTTGGCGTCGACTTCGTCAAGATCAACGACAAGCGACTCGCGAAACAATACGGCATCACGAAATTCCCCGCCCTCACGTACTTCCGTGAGAAGGAGCCGATCATTTACGACGGTATTTATTCTTTTTATTTTATAAATAAGGCCTTTTTTAAAAGACTAGCTGTACTCGCGTTAATTTGACGACGACGTGTAGATGGTGAGACATGGCGCCCGCTCTAATGGGCCTCATAAGAAAGCTAAATGTCACTCAGCGTACAACAAAGAGAGCTGATACTTGTAAAGTTCATACATGATATAATCAGGAGTGCGGCATACATACATTCACGCCTGTTTCCCCATAGGGATAGGCAGAGGCATAATGTATGCCCACATTTCGCCAATTGTTTTATTGTTCCCACGTAATAGGTGTCGAGCCTATTGCCGCTTATCGGGAACTTTTATATTCGCCAGAGCCTCCGTTGAACGGCAGGTACACCACTTGCAGGTGAGGTTGCCTTGGGCTCCTGAGATCTTGGTAGGACCCCTACACACCCAAATAAAGTTTTCATTTTAATACGTACGTACACTGTTTGTCTACAATTGCCTTGAATGATCTTGAATTATCTCTTCTTATTTTTATACGTTACATTTTATATTTCTGACGTTTTCAAGTGCTGTGTGTTTATGAAAGAAATATATGTAAATTATTATTATTTTATAAATATGCGGGCTGCGTGAAGAACTTCAAAGAGAAGCAGTTAATCCGAATTCATAATATGAACTGTCGGGCATTAATCTCATTGCATAACATAAGATACCCTGAAACAGAGTTTTAGTAGCACTCTTTTACATACAAATCTTCTTTTACTCATTTCGAAGATTTTATAAGGCATTTAAATATATTATGGCGTGATTGATATACACTGACGTAACACAATATTGTATTCAAGATTTGTTTTATTTTATTTATTTATTTATTTATGGTACAGCAACAGAGTACAAATCAGGAATCATTATTCTTAAATAAACTAAACACTCTATAATTAAACCTGCACTCCGATTACAGCCGAACACGGCATTCACTTATTCTAAGTACACACATACATATTCAATCAAGTATTAAAAAAAAAAAATTTACAAAAAAATACACAGACACACAAATTATTTAAAAATATAAATTTTAAACATAAAAAAAAAACCATCGACAATAAATAACTATAATATACTTTTATATAAATTTAAGATTATGAGAGTTAGCTGTAGGTGAGCGGCCATAGCCAAGGGGCGAGACTCATAGCCTTCAAAGTCAGGGTTCAAACCCTGATGGCGTACCTACGACTTTTCGAAGTTATGTGCGTTATTATCGCTACCTCCGTGCATTAGAAAGTGCGTTAAGCCCCGGTCCCGGCTGTCATAAACATCTATGGCAGTCGTTATTAGGGAGCCAGTGCCTTTTAACATCTTGACAGCTGGTTTAGCCATAGAATGATATTTGGGTTGCGGAGGTAAGACATCAGTGGCTCCATATAATAACTGAAATTCGGTCAAGTCTGGTTAAACCAATGAGCCGACCGTGGGTCTTAGGTCCAAGTCTAGGGCAACCGGGATAATGCTTGAATATGATGACGATGAAGATTATGAGAGTCGGCGAGAAGATAAAGAAACGCCGAATTTCCAAGAAACTGTGTTTAAACTGTTTTAGGACCTAATTCACAAACAATACCAACAAAAGCATAGTAGTATATCTTGCAATAGATTTTGCAAGATCTACATTATTACTAGGAATTCGTTTTGCTTTATTCAAAAGATTGCACTTATGTTAGTCAATTAAATTAAGAATAAAGTAAGCACTGGCTGTAAAACTTGCCATATTGTAAAAAACAATGAAGTGTCTGTATTGTTTACCTACTGTTGTAGTAAACTGTTATGATTTACATGCATGCCAAAGTTGTTTAGTCTAGCTGACTTTAACGACAATCAAATATCATAAAATCAGACAAAGCTCTGTTTCTTTACAGGAGATCTTATGGACGAAGAAAGCGTCCTGGATTTCTTGACGAGTTTAGAAGCAATGGATCTTCCTGACCGGATAGAAGAAGTAAATCAAAAAATTCTTGGTAAAATCATCGAGGACACTCCCTATGTAGCTGTCCTTTTCTGTGAGTATAACCTGAAACTTTTCTCGTGTTTTCTTCATTTTTACTTTTCTTCAACTATTGTCGTAAAATACAAAAGCAATTTTTCAACTAACCGCCGACAAATACGAGTCAAATGTAAATTATTCTTTTATTGTAGTTTTTCATAGTAGAAGTATATATTTGTCACTGTCAGCTTAAATTGTTATTAATTAGATAATGTTAGAGATGGTTAGAGCAGTCGTATATGTACATTGTGTAGTGTGTTTTGACTGTGTTTTTGACGTAGGTCCTGATCACAAAAGTTGCGGTCCTTCAAACAGTAAGTATAGCATCGCTGGCGGCATGCTTAGTTTCTATGTTAGTTTGGCTGCTACTCTTCTTGCCTCTTAGATTAGTGTAGTGGCTGTGTATATGTTCCTGGGGCGCTTTACGCTTCATTTCATTTACTTTGTATTATTATCGGTATCAGAGGACAGACTTTCTGTCAAAGAATTAGATCCTGTTATTCCCGGCGAACCATTCATTATGTATAAAATCAAATGAAACTGTTGGCACTGATGCGAGATATAGATGAAGTAATATGAGTTATTATGACTCACTTGGTGATTTCAATCGTTAACCAATAGCTCCGTATAAAATTTAATATGTTTATATAATTCGTGTAACATCAGCTCTTTCGAATCGCTCTGTTTTTTTGCACAGATTTTATTATTATCTTTGAAATTCATCACCAATCTATAAACGTACTCGTAGCTAAACCTCGGTCGAAATTGTAACCATCTGTTCAGTAAGTACCTAAAGGAAAGATAGAATCAAAAACGCGTTTGCATTATCGAGGCGTGAGGCTGTCTATTTCGGGACGGCTATTTCCAACCCGCCAGCAAGCTGGGATTGACGGACCGTCCTGTCACAACGCCGACGACGTCATTCTAACATTTTCCTCTTTTACAACTACAACAAAAAAAATAATGTCCATTATAGATCTGAGCATATTTAATAGGAAAACAAAAGTTAATGAGCGTGTCTTTTGAGCTTGACAAAACTATAATGACTATGAGATGACCTTGACCTAAATATTTATATGAAATACTACCGTACGCAACGCAACAGCATGCTGATATATTAAAGTTGTTGACACAGTACTATTTAGAACCGGGAGCTTCACGATGCTCTGATCAAATGTTGAATTGGTTGACGTTTACCTGTGTTACAATAATATACATTGGAAATATTATGTTATAGAATAGCTGTGATAACGTTAGAGAATCCCTTATTAGAAAATATTTATACCCTTTTAGACAAATTACTCCACGATATGTCGATTATTCCTGCTGTTTTACCAAAAATGTTCTCCTATAGAGTTAATGAAAAATTAATTATAACACATACAACTGTTTTTGCACGACACTTGCTTCAAAAACACATTAAAACAGACACATGCTTTACACTTATTAAACATCCACTCACAAAACCTTAGCGATGCACTTACCAGCAAAGCTTCGACAACTTGCAGCATGAAGCAATAACATACTTACTATTTCATAAATTTCAACCTTTAACGAAATTTGCTGACTGTTCTAGATAAACCCGAATGCAAGAAATGCGCGAAAGCTTTACAAGAGTTGGAGAACATCGATGATGAGGCAGATCAACTCGGCATCGGATTCGTGAAGATCCACGACGAAGAACTTGCCGAGGAGTATAGTCTTGGAGAGTTGCCAAGACTGGTATACTACAGGCATCAAACACCTATTATCTATGAAGGTGCGTGAGTCATTTGTGTTCAGTGATGTTTGAATTATTAAATAGCACAGAACTCGAGCACATGTGAATTGAGTCTTACTTACGTCTCAATCATTTAAAAATAAATCGTCATAAAATAATTTTATTTTCAAAATTTGGCCTCGTCATGTTTTAATAATTTTCCATTCAGCGTACAACTGGTTATCATATCTCAGCCCAAAAAGGTCCTACTCCTGACCACTGACCTCCTCTTACAAAACAAGAACAGTTGGATTCAGGTCATACTCTACACGCAATCAGCGTGTTTGGTGTAAAGCTATTAGAATGACAAGCCGCTCAATGGCTAGCGGCCACCAGCTTGTACTATTTTTTCTAAAATATATATTACGAAAATAATTGTTTCAGGGGAGCTAAGCAGGGAAGAAGACGTGTTGGAGTGGTTGATCGCCAATAAGTCGACCGGCGACGAGGAAGACGTTATCGAAGATGTCACTGCCAAGACCCTTAACACTCTTATCGGAAATGTCGACAATCTTGTTGTATTGTTCTGTAAGTACTAAAATACAATTTAAAAAATATATATCAGGAACTTTTCATCACAAGTTGTGATGGTCCACCTACAAACACTCTAACGTGCGTATTCTCGACCGCTTACTATCAGGCCATCAGGCAGAAAGTGGTAATTATAATCAAATAGTGCTGGATTTCTGCGTGATCTACAGGTACTTTTTCACAATCGTGTTCCCGCAGAAAAATGAAAGGTATCTTATATTAAATCCAGTCGAAATGTATCTAGTCGTTTCGAAGATTAGCCGTAATTTGGGACTCGTTTTAGCTGGTAATGACGAAGCTTTACATAAACTTACAAAACCTTTTTTCCTAGGGTAGTTTCTAAATATAAAATAGAAATCCTAAAAAAATTTCGTACATAATATTTTGTTTGATGTCAATAGCTTTGCGAACAAAAGATTTTCCAAACTAACTTACACTTTTTATTTGACCTCTTTTTGAGTGTTTTTTTTTATAAAAATAATTATGTATGTTTTAATTTCTTGAAATAATGTAAATTTTTTAGTACTTTGGAATAGCTACTATCAAAATTTATAAAGTTTCGAACAAATTTACCCTCTTTGGGATTAAAATCCATGCGAGATTCCCGTCTTGGTAAGTATCTACGTCCTAAAAGAAACCACTCATGCCAAAAAAAACTCCTAGCTTTTGTAGTTTCTGAGATTTTAATGGCGTCATGGCGAATATCTTTACAAAATCTATATTATGTTGAGGTTTTAAAATATTCTACGGCCAATATTTTTCCAGTTTCACTATTGATGTAACCTTACATATTAAAATAAGATATTATGGAGCATTTTATATTGTTTCAGATGATCATGGAGATGATGAATCCATGACAGTTTTAGCGGAGCTGGAGAAGATTGACGACGACTGCGACCGCCACGGCATTCAGTTCGTCAAGATCGACGACACTAAAGCTGCCAGCACTTTCGGCATTGACTCAGTGCCTGCAATTGTTTATTTCGAGAAGCAAATACCGAATGTATATGATGGTCAGTACATACCTATATTAACTTGTGAAGTTGCAGTTGAAACGGGTTTGATACCCAATGTCAATAATTGTATGATCAACGTTGAAATAATCAACTCCTTAATATCAGCAACTTAAAAGACCAACGATTCACAAGATCGACAGATCAAAATATCAACAGTTTAAAATATCAACAGTTCTAAAGATCGACAGATCAAAGGATTGTCAGGCAAAATGACAACATTTTGGTAAAATATACCACTAGCATGCTTAGAATTTCTGATTCCGTTTAATAAAACTCATTATCTGGTTTATTGGTTTTGTATTCAATGACTGACATCAGTGAATGTTGCTTGTCTTCAAAACATTTTTTTACTGAACTCGCTTAAAGACAATGAGTTTTGTTGACAAAAGAATTATCATTACATAATAATTCTTTCTTTGACAGGTGACCTTGAGAATGAAGATGAAATCTTAGAGTGGCTCGTGGATCAGCTGGAAAAAGATGAAATAGAAGACGTGACAGATGAGATGTTGGATCGATTGGTCAAAGATGGCAAGACAGTTGCTGTTTTGTTTTGTAAGTTTTGATTACACATCAAATATTTTGGAAAGTCTTTACACTTTGCGATGAAGAAAAAAAATTATAAACATTTATATTAAATAAAACACTCTTTTTTAGACGACAACAACGACCGTAAATCGCAAAGAGTTTTGAACGAACTGGAAAATATTGATGACGAATGTGACCAACTAGGAATTGCATTCGTCAAAATTGATAACAATGATGAAGCCAAAGAATACGGTATAGAAAAATTGCCTACACTATTGTACTTTGAAAAGGGTATTCCAACTTACTATGAAGGTAATTTGGAAGAAGAGGAAAAAGTACTTGGGTGGTTGAGATATCAAACTGAGAGCGACGAAATAGAAGACATCACTGATGAAATGCTTGATCTGATAATAGAGAAAATGCAGTACGTCGCCGTACTGTTCTGTAAGTATTATTTTAATTCATAATACCTTTAAATAAATTTTGAAATTATAACAAGATTTATATGTACAAATAGTTTTATTTACTAATTTGTAAAAGGTCTCGATCAAGTGATGATATAAAAGGAAACCATATTCAAATATTACGTATTAAATCATTTGTTCGTTAACTGATCTTTGAACACGTGTCACCATATCACCCAGATACTAGTTAATACGGATATTATTAATAAGTAGAATAAAATACAATAGATTACAACCTGTTTTTAGCCAGCACCCCCTTGAACTAGCACAGCACACACACTTTTAACCAATAATTTATTAATTATGCACCAACTCTTTAATACTTTCACAATTTTATAATACACTTCTCAAACTTAAGGATGGACTGCTTCAAATCAGAGCCCAGACGCGAATGACTCCCAAAATGTAATAGCAGATCCCCTCAATATTAAAAACCCCACTCCAGTATTAAATAAAGTAAACTTTTATCCAATCGGATGTGACGTCAACAATTAAATCTATGCTAGTAAAAACGGAATACTTCCTTAACCGAAAACGATAATTTGACATCCTAATAATGAAATCGTTTCACAACTTATTAATGCAATTTCATACAATAAAGTACAAACATGAGATGTGTAATCGGTATCCTTACAACTCGGCCTTCCTGCTTTGACGAGTCCCTCCGTCATTTTAATGTTGAATTTATACAAATCAACAACAATAGTATTATGCTGATATATCCATTAAATACAATAAATAATAAGAGAAGAAAAACTAAATTATTTGTAAAGTTCCATAACAATTTTACTAATAAATTAATTAACGCATAAAAACATACAAGTAACTAGTTAATTTAATACAATATAAAATAATCAATACCCCCTAAAACAATTTCAATCTTCTTTTCCTGTTGATCTTTAATTCGTTGCCCAGCTGTATCCAAATCATGGTCGCTCCTTCTTCCCCTCGAGTATCCTTTTATCCTACTTGGGCTATCCGGCGGACGCTCGACCGACACGTAGTGCTGTATTGAGTAACGTGAACGACGCCTAACTCTCATTCCTGACCGTGACCGTCCCAGATGATCAACGAAATTTTGCGGAGATGTCAAACGATGATTGTGATTGTTCGTTAATATTAAAGATCTACTCTTCGAGCATTGCTGACGGAACTCCCTGCCATTTTGACATTGTTCAGTCAACTCTCTGCTCCGAGATCTATATGATACCGTAGATGCGTAGCGCTTGCGAGCTTGCACCTCAGAAAGACTCCCTCTCGCTCTTTCGCTCTCCACATCAGACGTGTTGCGCTTGCGAGCTTGCCTCCTACCAAGACTCTCTCTCGCTCCCTCGCTTCCACGTCCGACGTGTTACGCTTACGAGCTTGTCTTTCTGCGATACTCTCTCCCGCTCTCTCGCTCACCACATCCGGTCAAGATTTTTTTTTAATACATACCAGCGTGAACCTTGTTAACACTCGCGCTGTCGTCATTGTGTCCTCGGCATACCTTAGAACGCAATTTTGCGGAGATGTCAAACGATGATTGTGATTGTTCGTTAATATTAAAGATCTACTCTTCGAGCATTGCTGACGGAACTCCCTGCCATTTTGACATTGTTCAGTCAACTCTCTGCTCCGAGATCTATTTGATACCGTAGATGCGTAGCGCTTGCGAGCTTGCACCTCAGAAAGACTCCCTCTCGCTCTCTCGCTCTCCACATCAGACGTGTTGCGCTTGCGAGCTTGCCTCCCACCAAGACTCTCTCTCGATCCCTCGCTCAACACGTCCGACGTGTTACGCTTACGAGCTTGTCTTTCTGCGATACTCTCTCCCGCTCTCTCGCTCTCCACATCCGGTCTAAGAATATTTTTTTTATACATGCCAGCGCGAACCTTGTTAGCACTCGCGCTGTCGTCATTGTGTCCTCGGCATACCTTAGAACATCCCGACGGGTCGACTCCCTGAACTTGTTCCGCGGGCAGTGACTGCGTCGAGTCCAGCTGCTTCGGGAATTTCTCTCTCTCAGGGACTTTGCAAAAAAAAGGCTCCATAGTCCTACTTTATTTCACATAATATAAGAAGAAATCACCATACAAGTAACGATCACCTATAAATGTTACACACATATATACTCATATATATACATATACATACACATATGTATACACACATATATATATATGCATATACATACATACACACACAACATACAAGTAAGCAAAATTATGCCATATAAAACAACTTATTTAACAGTATCTTTATCCAGCAGACTCAAAATACTGTTTTACTTTCAAAGAAAAATAAATAAATTAGCCATCGAAAGCCTGTAGGTTAAATGGCAGAACTTATGTAGAAAATAAGTAAATCAGTAGGAACCCCAATTTATTTCCACTTCACTCTGCAAAGCTTACGATTGATATACATATACATAGGAAGTGACATGAATTGGCTCCTTTCTTTTTTAAGATAATATTATGTATGATCTTTAGATATTAGATTTTGTTAGTTTTAAGAACAGCGGTAATCTTAATATTTTATTTTGACAATTGTATTAGATCTAAAGACATAATTCGAAAAAAAAACCGAGATGAGTTTCCTGAGGCATTCCCTTCAATCTGCCCTTTTGGAAGCCTCGCTAGAGCCACCGACAGACTGACTGCCTGACCGACTGATGGACAACTCCCTCCCATCCTTCAGAATCACGACAGACGAATAAACCGACAAACCCCGACAAAGAACCCATCCGCTTTTTCCTCTCCACCATTGTACAGCTCACATCTCCTCCATTGTTGTCAAAAAAAATATATATCGAATTTCAATGTTGTCTCTAAATGTTTGAAGAATCTAAATGATCATGTTGATCTTAAAGACAATAAAGTATATTTTATTTTATATATACCCATACATATGCGTATACATAAAAAAAAGTATTATGTTTGGGACTCGAACCCACTACTTTACTAATTATCCGCCAAGAAAAGATTATTGATAATACTTAGTTTTAGTGAACTAGGCCACGTGGTCGTCCACGAGTTGGCCGCTATATTCACCATAATGCTCGACCACGTGTAACCTCATTAAAATATTTCATAGGAAGTTAATTGTATTCACTAAATTCTTAGTACATATTATCCAATCATTAAATCTGTGATTCTATGTAAAATATTACCGAAATTATATTTTAAGTAATTATTCCTGACATTGCTTGTAAAAGCCTTCTAATTGTAAAATAATCTGAAGTTAATTGCATAGAAAGTTAGAAAAACAACAAGAAGAAAAGTCAGAACCAAGTGGCTTCACTTTACCTTAGATAATACGGTGACAAATCCCTTTTCCAAAAATAATTATATAATAATTGCCAATCACAACAAGACAGGACCAAAAAAAAATGGTATGGTATCAGTGGGCGGGATAAGCGGCCATTTTCAAGATTGTAATGACTGCTCATCGCACTTCTGAAGTTAAAAGGTCTCGATCAAGTGATGATATAAAAGGAAACCATATTCAAATATTACGTATTAAATCATTTGTTCGTTAACTGATCTTTGAACACGTGTCACCATATCACCCAGATACTAGTTAATACGGATATTATTAATAAGTAGAATAAAATACAATAGATTACAACCTGTTTTTAGCCAGCACCCCCTTGAACTAGCACAGCACACACACTTTTAACCAATAATTTATTAATTATGCACCAACTCTTTAATACTTTCACAATTTTATAATACACTTCTCAAACTTAAGGATGGACTGCTTCAAATCAGAGCCCAGACGCGAATGACTCCCAAAATGTAATAGCAGATCCCCTCAATATTAAAAACCCCACTCCAGTATTAAATAAAGTAAACTTTTATCCAATCGGATGTGACGTCAACAATTAAATCTATGCTAGTAAAAACGGAATACTTCCTTAACCGAAAACGATAATTTGACATCCTAATAATGAAATCGTTTCACAACTTATTAATGCAATTTCATACAATAAAGTACAAACATGAGATGTGTAATCGGTATCCTTACATTTGGGTAATTTCGTTATTTTTAAAAAGAACTGACATATAAATGAAATACAGTTTACCGTATTAATTTTAGATGACAAGGACCAAAAGAAAAGTCAAAAAATTTTAGCAGAGTTAGAGAACATCGATGACGAATGTGATCAGAACGATATTGCTTTTGTTAAAATTGATGATGATAAAGAAGCCAAGGAGTACGGTATTGAAACGATTCCAACAATGGTGTTGTTCGAAAAAGGAATCCCACATATCTACGAAGGTGATTTAATGAAAGAAGATGAATTGTTGGGTTGGCTGCTTCATCAAAAACGGCACAGTGAGATCCCAGAAGTAACTGATGAAATGATGGACAAACTTATAGAAAATACACCGTACTTGGCGGTTATATTTTGTAAGTAAAATTATTTTTACTTGATATTTAATTATTGCGTAACCTAAAAAAGTAATTTACTTTTGCGTTACTCGTACATATACACTATCACGCCGGTTTTCCCGAAGAGGTATACGCATATATAAGTAGAGGCATACGCCTACATTTTGACAATTATATTTTTGGCCCCACGTAATAGTTGGCGAGCCTATTGCCGCTTAACGTGAACTTTTACATTCGTCAAAGCCCATCCGTTGATCGGCAGGTATACCACTTGCAGGTGAGGTTGGATTGGATCCCATAGGTCTTGGTAGGATCCCAATACATTACTCATTTTGCTTAATTTACATATCTTTTTAGACGATAAAGATGATAAACAGGACATCAGGATTCTCAATGAATTGGAAAATATTGATGATGAACTAGAAAAGGAAGGCATTGTCATAGTGCGCATGGACAACAAAGCTGAAGCTAAAGAGTTTGGAATTGATCATTTACCTACATTGGTGTACTTTGAGGAGAATATTCCAGCGATATACGAAGGAGATCTTATGAATGAAGACGAAGTTTTGGAGTGGCTGATCGAACAGAAAAACAGTGCAACTATAGAAGAAGTCACTGATGAAATTTTGTCCGATCTTATCGAGGAACACGAATATGTCGTTGTATACTTCAGTAAGTAATTATTATAGTAATTATTGATTGATAGAATTTATATTATCAATTGTGTGTTGGTAAGCAAAAGCTATAATATAGTCATTATAGTCAAGGTATTACCTGTTATAGGTGGTAACTGCGAAGAAGGCGAGGAGTGCGACAATATATTGGATGAATTGGAGAATATCGACGACGAATTGGATGAAACTGGAATTATTTTTGTCACCACTGAAGATCTTGTTTTAGCAAAAAAATATGGTATCAAGACCTACCCTACTTTAGTATTCTTTAGAAACAAAGACCCATTGATTTATAAGGGTAAGTAAAATGTAACTATAAATTGAAATTATTGATTGCAACATTGTTCTCGGGAACTGTCTTTGCGATAAGATGAACTTATCCCTTAACCCTGGCAACACAGCATTGTCGATTTCTACGCATACAGAGTTAAATATTTGCCATAGTAGGTGGAGTCTCATGAAAACCAGTAAAAAATTAAAAACAACACGAAATCTGTAGTACTGTATATTTTATTAATGTGTTTGTATTATTATTTTAGGTGACCTCGAGGATGAAGATGAAGTTTTATCTTGGCTAACGGACGAAAATACCTTGGAAATTCCTGGAA
Organism: Musotima nitidalis; assembly: GCA_949126915.1. NCBI lineage: Eukaryota > Metazoa > Arthropoda > Insecta > Lepidoptera > Crambidae > Musotima > Musotima nitidalis. The sequence continues at coordinate 3,415,703 of OX421420.1, read as the reverse complement.
AAATTGAAGAAGTTAATTCACGGATGTTAGAGAAAATTTTAGAAGAGAACGATCATATTGTTGTATTCTTCTGTAAGTAAACTATAGTATAACACTTTACAGATAATCTGTTACTTTTTTACACTTTACAGATACTTGTTTTATTGGTAACAATGTTGAAAGAAATAATCTTCTTGATTTTATTCTTATTTTAGATAAGGAAGGTGATAAAAAGTCACAGAAAATATTAAGCGAATTAGAAAATATTGATGATGAGTGCGAAGAAAAAGATATTGACTTCGTGAAGACATCTGACGAAGGTATCGACAAAGAATATGACCTCTCAGAATTACCAGCACTAGCATTCTACAGACACAAGTTCAGAACTATATACGAAGGAGACTTGATGCATGAAGAAGAAATATTGAAGTGGGTCTTGGAGCTTCACGATTCACAGCCTGACGTCATTGAAAATGTCGACAGAAAAACATTAAAGGATCTAATTTCTGATGTGGAGCATCTCGCCGTGTTTTTCTGTAAGATCTTTTTTCAATAATATTTAAAAATAAAATTTAAGGTAGTTAGGAATGTAACAAGATGTTTCTGTATAGATAGTGAAGATTGTGACACTTGTGACGATATACTCGAAGAGCTGGAGACTATCGATGACGACACGGACAAGCACGGTATCCAGTTTGTGAAATCAAAGGACTCGAAATTGGCGTCTGATATAGGAATTTTCAGTTTTCCCGCACTTGTGTATTATGAAACTGGGGTACCAATCATGTACGATGGTAAGTAAATTTTCACAGGGGAATTATGTAAATATTTCTTAATATATTTACTTTTTTGGAAATACTTATACATTCTTGTTGTAATAAACTTTAATCATATTACCGATTTCAGAGAAGCTGGAACTTTACGACTGATGTGGTTTATTTAATGTTGTTTTATATTTATGCTTTTTATAGGTGATTTAAAGAACGAAAAAAAGGTTCTCCAGTGGCTTGTAGATCAAAAAAGTAAGAATCCACATCCATTTAAACTATAAATATTATGCTAAAAAAAATAGTAATAGAACATTGTATAAGATAGTTATATAGGATTAAGAGTTACTTATTGGCAATATTAAATGCATGACATCATTTTCGAGTATATTAAAATATTTTTTTATACTTATTGTTACGCCTTAAATGCTGGATGTTTGAGCTGTGTCATTTTGCATGACAGTTGACTAATGCCTGCAGGTGAAGATAGCCATCGCCCAAAACATAAAGTTAGTGCTAAAGCAAAGGCCAGTGCAGATGGTGATAAAAAAGCGGGGTTTAACAGTAAGACAATAACATCAAAGAAAAATAATCCAAAAGTAGAAAAACCAGCAGAGTGGAAAACTATGGGAGCGCTTAAAATAAGATTTCCTGGGAATAAACCTCAAAGTACTGGCAATAAATTAAAAGCTAAAATTGCTGATATATCAAACAATGACAATACTGATGATGACGACGATGACGACGACGACGACGATGAAGACGACGATGACGATGACGATGATGACAGCGATAATAACGACGATGATGACGATGATGATAATGACGGTAATGACGATGATGATGAAGAAAATGATAATGGTGATATAAAAAAATCTAGCCTAAGTAACTTAAAAAAGAAAATGGAAATGCGAAGCGCTAATTCAAAATCGACCTGGAAAAAGGTCGGTAATCTAAAAATACGTTTTCCAAAGGGTGAAAAATCAATAAATAAAAATAAGGATAACAGTGACGTAGGCGATGACGATGATGACAATAGCGACGATGACAATGAAGACGATGATAATGATGACGATGACCATGACGACGATGGCAATGACGATGATGACAATGACGACGATGACTCTGACGACGATGACAATGACGACGATAATGACGACAATGAAAATGACTACGACGATGATGATGATGAAAATGACGACGACGATGATGACAATGACGACGATGATGACAATGACGACGACGATGATAATAATGATGTCGATGATAATGATGATGATGACGACGACGATGATGGCAATGAAGATGATGATGATAATGATGACAACGATGCAAGTGATAAGGAAAACGATTTTAAAACAAAAATAAAACAAAATAAACTGAAGAAACTAGGAGGTAAAATGAAACGTTCGTACAAAAATATGGAAGATGATGATGACGATGATGACGATGACGAAGATGACGATGAAGACGACGACGATGAAGATGATAGTTTTTTTGGTAGAATTAAACGAATGTTTACAGGTAAACATTAGAGTTGGACCCCAAATGACCCTGCACGGAGCACCGGATTACCCCCAAAACCTGACAGTCACACATCTGCATGGTCAATTGTCGGTACCCGCATGGGTCCTATCACTATAGCTGTCGCCTGCAGTCATTCGCGAGCGCTTTAACGACTTAAATGTTTTCTCAATTCTATAACTACTAACATTCATCTAGATTAATTGCGCTATAACAAACCAGCGCATTTACTTGAAACCTTTACTTAACCCGCAGTTTACTGTATCTTTTGGTTTCCTATAATACGGGTTATAAACAAACATTTTTACTGACTGCAGGCGATCGCTGTTTCTACATTGGATTGGGAGCGAAACCGGCTGTCCCAAAAATGACATATGAACCTTACCAGTGCTGTCCCACTAAAGTCCAAAGTCCAACCAAAGTAGCAAAAGCCACGCCGACGAAGGTGCCACCTAAGAAGTTAAGTAAGGAAAAAGAAAAGTCAAAGCCGGAGAAACCAGTCAAGGGCAAAAACAAGGCGCTTGCCAAAGCAGAAAAACAAGGCAAAGGGAAAAAAGGTTTATTCGAGTCTGACAATATTTGGTGGTGGTAAACGTTAATTGAAACATATCTTTACTTACTTTAATATCAGTTCGATATTATTGTAAGTAAGCTTTGTGCACGCGAGGCATCAAGTGGACACGAATGTTGCTGCTATAGTCGTTTTCAAACCTTGTCGTATCTGTACCTACAACTAATATTATTGTTAGTAGTCCAAACTAACGTTGTTGCATTGTTTTGTTATTGCGCATTAACATTGCTAGCCTTTCAATAATATCGTGTCCCTTGATCCCCGCTAGCATTTAACCGGGTTCACTATTGTAACATAATACAAAATGGGCTGAGTTCTTTATCTAAGAAACTAATTATATTGTTACAAAGAATGCACGCCTAGGAAAGTCTAATCCTAAATGCTGTGAACACTGCCCATTTAGCCATTCTGGTCGAAGTTTGGCATTTTATTGTACTTAATTCATCTTCATTTTAAATATTGGGATGTCTATCGATATTTTCACTGGTGTATAATTCTTTACTATGATTGTTAAAATAATTCCAATATTTATTAATCAAAGATCGAAAATTAACTAGGGGCATTTCTATTGTATTTTGCCGTGCCATCGAAAGACTTATCATTGTAAGGATTTCATGTTCATATTATAGTTTTCTAGCATTCATGGAATCTCATTATTTTGTAATACGTTTTTATTCAATTACTTTTAGAATTAAAGCTCTATCAAAATAAATAATAATTAATATAATATACACAAAGGCAGTGCCAATTTGAGTTTGTAATAAGGAAATTTTTAATATCAATGATATCAGTAGATAATTTAGATTAGTCATTGGTAGACAAACTTAAAGGACATTAACTAAAAACTATCTAAATACTTGATTTCTTAAAAAACACTGCAAAATTTGTTCGATATTGACGTCCATATATCAAAATGTGCCTTTTAATGAACAGAAAATTAGCATCGTTATTTATTTATATTGTTACGTTAATTGTTGAGGCGGCGCTCTATAATTTTTTGTTAAATAAATACCTTTTACATTAAGTTGTATCATTATTAATTTCACATTCGAATGATGTCAGCATGGTATTGCTGTAGTTGTACCCGCGCATGCCAATTATTGGATGTAAACTGGTGAGTTTATAAGTTTTAATAAAATGGATGTGGTTTCTTTTATTTTGATCAGATAGAATGTGAAAATTTCAGCTTGAAGTAAAAATTTAATTAAAAATTTTAGGAAATTTACTTGATGAAACTGAGGTTCTGGATTGGATGGTCAAACAGAAAGAAGATGAAAGTATAGAAGAAATTGAAAGAGACAAATTGTTTAAGTACATCGAGACAAAAGAGTTTCTAGCTGTTATTTTCTGTAAGTATACATCAGATTACAATATAACTTAATGTTAAACCGCTTTCAGACGATGCTCAGTAATTTGCGCGGGTTTGCTTTACATTTCATCGAAACAACACTTTTTGCTTGAAGATAGTGTTAGGTGTTTGAACGTTGGCGCACATAATAATAATTAGCACTGGCGCATCTTCTGTGAATTATCTTGTATATATACTTATATATATAATAGTTGCGACTGTAACTATAATTTATAAAGTTAATTTTCAGATAAAGAAGATGACCCGGGAAGTCCGCGAGTTTTGAGGCATGTAGAGTTGATAGACGACGAAGCCGCTGAGTATGGAATAAAAATTGTCAAATGTAGCGACCGGCTGATGGCAAAGAAATATGGCTTCCGTAATCCACCTGGTATCACTTACTTTAGAAAAGGAAAATATATTAACTATGATGGTGACATAGACGATGAAGAAGAAATACTAGACTGGTTGACCAATCCCGAAAATATGGAGTTAACAGATCACATAGAAAAAGTTAACAGAAAAATGTTTCAGAAGATCAGGCAGACTTCAGATTATGTTGCCGTTTTCTTTTGTGAGTGTTGTTTTCCTAGTGGTTTTGTAAAGATAAGACATTGAATTAAATTTCACATTAAATTTAGTTATATCTCTTAAATCCAATTTTATTGCACATGTTACATGTTTTAGACAGTAATGAATGCAAACAGTGTCCTAGAGTGCTGGCTGAGATTGAACATATTGATGACGATGCTGATGGAGCTGGCATCAATTTCGTTAAAATAGATGACAAACAAATGGCAAAGGAGTATGGCGTTTTCGCATTGCCGGCTGTTTTATTTTTCAAAATGGGATCAAAAGAACCTGTCATTTATGCTGGTAACAAAAAAACTTTTTGTGATGCTCTTAAACTAAAACAATATTACGTTTCAATTAAACGTTGTTATTACAGGAGACTTATATGAGGAACACCAGCTATTAAACTGGCTTCTAACTCAGAAAAATCCGGCAGGAGATGTGATTGAAGCTCTCGAAGGACAAGATCTTATTTCCTTGATCGAAGAGTCGGGGTCATTGGCAGTATATTTTTGTAAGCAGATACTTTTGCCACAAACTCTTACTCATATAAACAAGTGCTTTTATAATTTAACCATGACACATTAATGAACTATATTTCTGAAACTTATATTTCGGTCAGCCTTTTTTATAGGATCTAAATTTGCTTTAAAATTATAACCATATTAACTTCACGCTTTTTAATAGGGAACAAAACATTGTGCGAACTTTGCAATTCAAAAGTTATGAGAAAGGCGATGAAAAAGAAAGATAAAGAACATGAAGATGAAGAGGGGCAAGAACCAGAGGGTATATTGTCTAACGAAAGAATCTTTTTATGAAGTGTTTGCATTTTTTAATAATTCGTCTGCGTCTTGTTCTTAGAAGTTGTAGCATGCAGCATGATTTATTGTTATTTATTGCTACATGTTGGCATAATGCATACATTGTTGTTAGTTCACATTACCCCTGTTAGACCTTTAGGCATTAAATAAAACCAAGTAGCGTAAAGGAATATGAAACAATTATTTGTGTTCTGTAGTTAGTAAACCCCGATTTTGAATAAATTACTCCCAATTAAAAGACCCTGGTACAATGTGTTTATGGATTTATTTATTTCCCTATTGCATATACTACTACTTCTGCGCCTACATACTTCCTTCATCTTAATATTGCAGATAGTCTTGACTGCGAGCAATGTGCTGGAATTTTAGAGGAATTGGAAAATATTGATGACGACTGCGATAGACATGGTATCAAATTTGTAAAAACTCAAGACTATGCAATAGCGGAATCTTATGGTGTTACTGATTTTCCAGTGTTGGTTTATTTCGAGAGTAATATTCCTAACGTGTATGAAGGATCTCTAGTAGAAGAAGAAGAAGTCTTACAATGGCTCATTACACAAAAAACAGAAGATCGAATAGAACTTATTACTCGTGTAATGCTAGAAAAAATGGTGGATGAAACACAATACCTCGCTGTTTACTTTTGTAGGTGCCTAAAGTTATTAGAAATGAATAAGCATAACAATATTTATTTTACTTTAATTCAAAATGTCTTTTAGATAAATTAAACTGCCATATTTGTGACCACATACTCGAAGGACTGGAGGGTATTGATGACGAATGTGACGTGTATGGTATTCACATGGTGAAGATACAGGATCCTCAACTGGCAAAAAGATACTCAATTAAGACTTTTCCAGCAATGGTCTATTTCAGGTAAAAGTGAATTTAATTTACCTATTTTAGTGAATTTATTTAACTACTATTACTTCTACATAAAACATATAACAACTTCGTTATATTTTGCGGAATTTTAAGTGTGAATTATAATTCTTATGGTGGATTTAAGGAATGGAAACCCGCTGTTGTTTGAAGGCGATTTACAAAATGAAGAGTCAATTTTGGAATGGCTCATCGACGACGACAATCGTGAGCTTGCTGATGAAATTGAATCAGTCAATGAGAGAATGTTGGAAAGACTGCTTCTGGAGTCACATTTATTAGTTGTGTTTTTCTGTAAGTTGAAGACTTAGTGGTGGTTAAAATTTAAGTCACGCCTCTTACATACCAACCATTAAGAACATACCGAATTTTCTTACATACTTGCCTAAGTTCATAAAATTAATATTTAGCATTGTTAAAAACCCTTATTTATTATAGATGACGATGAAGACTGTCAAGAATGTGAAGAAATTTTAGAATCGTTAGAGCAAATCGATGGTGAAGTTGATCAATATGGCATCGATTTTGTTAAAATTGCAAGTACTGAAGCTGCCGCCAAATATAACGTTGTGAACATGCCAACACTTATGTACTTCCGAAAGCAAGTGCCTATGCTATATGATGGTGATTTACATCAAGTCGATAGAGTTTTACAATGGTTGACATCTCAGGACGTTTTTGAGATAAAAAATGAAATTGAAGAAGTTAATCGGAAAATGTTAGACAAACTTTTAGAAGAAAATGAATTTTTGGCTGTTTATTTTTGTAAGTATTCTTATTTAAATAACAGGTTCCAGCCCCACGATGTGGACCTAAATGATTTAATGACTTTTTATGTCACAATTATATACTCTCTAGTGTAGGTACTTTGTACTCTATTAAGTACTTTGAATTTTGTTTTAGACGAAAAGTCACCAGAAAGTCGTGCGGTTTTAGACAAACTAGAAAATATCGACAGTGAAACCGATAACTTAGACATTACATTTGTAAAAATGGAAGATCCCCGTTATGCAAGGAAATGGGGTGTTACTAAACTACCTGCCATTGTATACTTTAGAAAACGATTTCCCAGTATATACAGAGGTAAGGGGATTAAATGATTAGGAAATTTATAAATATATTACCAATCTAAATACAAGATTTAACTTCTCGATTACTCAATTTTCTTCCAGGAGATCTTATGTCCGAAGACGAAGTACTGGAATGGCTTCGGAAGAACAGATTTAGACAACCCGAATTAAACATCTTCATGTATGCATTAATAGCGTTATCAATAGCGTTTGTTATGTATACAGCATTCTTACTACAATGTTTTAAGCCAACTCCTCCAGCGCCTGCGCCGCATCCTAAACAATCATGAGATATTATATTTAGTTTACCTGGTTTAGGTTCAATATCTATTTTTGACATATCTGTCTAAAGAGGCATCGATCGACTCTTTAACCTTGCCATCGTTATCTGTAGGTATACCAAAACGGTTAATATATTAATAAAGTTTAGACAGGTTTTAGAATTATTTAAGTTTGTTGCAGATCGTCTAAGCACAGTAAATTACTTGTTTTTGGGATCAAACTTATATTTACATTGATAGGAATATTTAGATTATGAATGATTAAAATAGAGCAACGCTCTGTGCCAAGCATATTGGTTTCAATTTGATGTTTTTTGAAATTCGTTTTTTTATCTTTTTTCTTTGTTTTCACTTTACAAAGATTTTCTATGTATGGCATTTGATTTTTTTTACTTTTACTTCTTTTAAGACTGTAATAATTTCCTGATAGATACTATCTGAATGCATATTTTTATGAGAGATATTAATATAATTTCCTTCATTGCCTTCACGTCACTTGTGTAACCAAAAAATCTGTTTTCTAATACCTTCGTCTAGTTGAAGAGAACCTTTCGATTTCGTTGAGCCTCTGTCGTGGTTGTGTTTTGTGTAGAATATTTCGTTTCTTCTAGCTTATTTTATATAGGGAATTCCGTAACTTAACGTCCAAACCGTTGAGGAAGTTGTGAACCTTTTTCTAATTTAGTTTAATTCTATACTGATATTTTTATGTATCTATTTTGGAAGCTATTCTCATCAGCTTAATTATTTGAATTTTATATATAGAAGTAGATATTGAAATCTGTCTTCAAAAATGAGTATGTGTTTATTCTCTATAATTGTTAGTAATTGTTATTGCAGTACATTTTAACTGTTTTGTTACAAGTATTTTTCCACTTTATTTTGGGAACTCGCTACATAAATTTAAAACGTAAATATTTACAGGTTAGCATAAATTATACCGAAAACAATAGTTAACAATAATTATAACCTTCGACGTTTTGACGTTACCACATAAAACGTGACATTCTTTATATTTACCTACCTATTATTTCTCCTATATTTAAAATAAGTTTCATATAAGGATGGGATATTTTTAAACAGACGGGAAAAGAAAAGATACGGGTTCGCAACCGTTTTTTTATTAAGAGATGTGTATTGAATTCGGGATTGATCTTAAGATCTACTAATTAGGAGCTCTTTACCACTGCGGCTCTTTGTAAATATTTTGTGTGTATTTTTCGTTCAAACGCCTTGGTTTTTGAATGTGTTAAATGGGCGGGATAGTCACATGGTGCTACGACACACAAAACATATTTATTCCTAAAAAATCTTAAATACTTTGTTGAGTTTTAAAAAAAATACTTAGGTGTATACATAACAATATGTATTATTTGATTATAACCATTTTTTTCCGACATTCAGCATATCTGGTTTGTGAAACTAAATGTTAAAAATCACGCTAAGAAAAGCGTAAGATTTTTAAGTGCCACCAGGTGTAACTCCAGCATACAGCCCACCCGATAAAAAGTGTTACCACAGTCTACGGATATAAATTTTAACCAGCATAAGAATTATTTTCTAAACCTGCTGTAATTTCGAAATTTCATTTATTTGAAAATTTTGTGTATTTTTTTGATGTAACGTCTTACCACAAATTGTGATTATCCATGTTGATTCCAAAACTTCATAGAAGCCTCTTTTGAAGTCTCCGTAACTTTACTTTGCTTAACTATGAAGGACTGTACTTGACTTTATGTCAGTTCATGTACCTAAGTACGCAGCACTATGGTTGTTTTTACAAAACGACATCTTAAGTTAGACTAGGTTAAAAACTAATGCTTACACTGTATTAGTTTTATAAAATGAAAGTGACAGCACTAAATTTAAACCTGGTATCACTTTAGACCTTGTTTTATAAGCCCCTATTATGTGTTTATTACGTAACATTCCCGCCCTGTATGTCATTGTTGTGTATAATTATAATGATACCTTCATAAATAAATGAAACGTTAGGGAGAATCAAAGTTAATGACGAGGAAATGCTCAAAGGAGTTGCCATAGCGCGTGGCGCGCGCGTTCTTAAATATTGTATATAAATTATGTAAATACACAAAAATTTAATAAAAATTGTAAAACTGTTATGAATTTTATTTTGATGTTATTGCCTATTCCATAGATTTAAGCGTAGTTTCTTTGTTGAAACGTTGCCTAGGAATATTTGTTTACTGATCATCTAATATCTAAAGATCATATCTCATCTAATTTCTTGAGAAAGAAAGGAGCGAAATTATAATTAAATCAAAATTTTTACGAAATTATCACAAATATGCAAATTGCGAGCTGGCAAACTGTCTACTAACTAAACCCTAAGCCCGGATTTTTTTTGTATACATATTTGTTAGGTATGAATTGTCATCACAAGTTACTTTTAAAATAGCTCTCAATTTTCACATCTTGATTTTAGTATTTTTCTATGAACATTATTTAATACGAAATTAAGGAATGGCGGAACAACTAGTTAAAAATAAAACAACAATTCAAAGTATTTTTTTTAATAATATAATTATATAAAATAATATAAAGTCATTTAATGTACAAAATTCTTTTCATCTCAGGTTTATGTACTTAAAGTTTCGTAATTATTTAAATAACAAAATTTTAACACAATATTTGTGAAAAATAAAATGAAAAAGCATATCGAATTTATATGTCGGCGCCATCTAGTATTGATCTGATAAGCACGTGCTTCTGATCAATTCTTAAGCGCATTGAAGTACCTACTAGTTGCAGCCGCTAGGCTAATGGAAAAATATTCATGTTTTTTTTAAATACCTACCTCTTTTTTCCTTGTTTAAAAAACCTTTTACATAACAAAATATTTATTTCAGTGCCTTTTACCTTCATTCTTTAATTGCAAATCGCTACCCCTAACGCCATTTGTTGAGCTGGGTCTCAAAACCCCATCATTCCATGAAGTTTCTTATAAGATGTTAAGTTTGATGTTGGGGTCTGGTTCATACTTATGCTTGTGGGCCTCAAACAGATCTACAACGGCCTGCATCAACTGTGCTTGAACTCTGGCTATATCTTCTTTCGTGGGCTCATAGATCTGCGGCACATCGATGGGGGCACCGACTGGAAATTTATATATGTTTTTTTTTTATTTTTTATTTGTATAACAAACTACAATTTAAAATATAAGTTAAAATAAAAACAGTGCAACAAAAACCAATCGAGGTTTTTCCGTGCACTGCCATTCTTCTATACATTTCATAAATCTGGTATTATTAACAAGTCATTAAAATATACAAATTCAAAACATGAAAGATTCATACATAATTATAATCATAGTAAACAAGAGAATATATTTAAAAAGAAAAAAAAAATAGTAATAAGTAACAAAGACAAAAGTACAATTTTTAACACAAAAGATATATACCAAATAATTACACCAAAAGTAAAAAGGAAAAATACAAAAATAAGTAAAAACTAAAAAACAAATACGCGCAATGCGTAATTACGTCCGTCAATTCATATCTGTGTTAGATCCAACAAGTCCACGCACACATTGTAGGAAGTTGCAGGCAAAAAACTGGTTTGTATTTACGAGCCGGCGAATCGCTGCCCCACCATACGGACCTACGACCCGCCCGAGTCGTTACACACGGGTCGAGTTTTTGTAGTGTTATATTTTTATTTTTCTTATTATTACTCATTCATTATGATCCCTTACACATTTATTAAATTATTACTCCCTTTAGTTATTTTTAAATTTATTAGCTATTATTTCATTTATTATTAATATTTATTTACGCATACAACATACAATACTTAGCAAAATCTTTAGATACAAAGTTAATTAGTATGAAGTACTGACAGGTAATGCTTCTTCAGAATACTTTTTATATTTAATTTATTTATTTTTGTTTTTACAATAGAGGGCAAACTATTTATCAGTTTAGGTATTTGATACTGTAACATTTGCTTTCCATAGTTATTAGTGTACCGCGGGACCTGCATGACCACTTTTTCCGCGTTGCGAGTAAACTTCCTACGAGAAACTATGTGTTTAAAATCTTCATTGAAATAATGTTCCGTTAATAAAATATACTTTACCTGGACGTGAATTGGTAATATTTTAGTGTAATAAAACAGTGCCTCATTATTATCTCGAAACTGAAATTTTACTCTTTCAGGTACAATTGCTTTTATTATTCTTAACTGCAGATTGTAAATTGCATCAAGATGAGAAGTGAACGTTCTGCCATAGCTACCGAGTCCATAATATATTATACTTTCACCTAACGCTTTATACAGCTGTAGGAGAACAGTATATGGTATTTTTCTTTTAACTATGCAGAATTTTGCCAGCATAGCTCTTAGCTTGTCACATACGTGAATTATATGCTCCGTCCACTTTAATCGATTATCAATAATCAGACCAAGATACTTATGCTTCGCTACGACTTCTATATTTCCGCAGGCACAATTGAGGTGGTCTGAGTGTAGACAATCATGGGTGTGGGCTATCAGTTTAAGACTCGCGTCTTTCCTATTTTGGCTTGAGCTAATGTACATAACTTTAGTCTTATTCGCATTGATAGCTAAACCAGCATCATGTGACCACTTCAATATTGCTGTAAAATCAGCCTGAAGTTCTTGTAGTGCTGTATTAACATCTTTATTTGCGGATATCAGACAGGTGTCGTCAGCAAATTGGTACATTTCACAGTTAGTGACAACGTTACATGCATCATTTACATAAGTTATATAATGAAGAGGACCAAGCACAGATCCCTGTGCCGTGCCCTCCGAGACGCTGACCATTCTGCTGTGTTCGTTTCCAATTTTTACCGCATACGTCCTGTCATTCAGATAGTCCATACACCATCTATTAAGTGGGCCTCGTATACCACAATCGTCTAGCTTTTGGATCAATGTAGCGTGATTCAAAGTGTCGAAGGCTTTACTGTAGTCTATGAACAATACAAGTACCTGTTTTTTATTATTGAGGTGGTTGTTAACTGTGTCAGTGAATATAGAAAGTAATTGAGTACAACTTTTACCGGGCTGAAAACCAAATTGGTTATTGTTAATTATGTTATTATTTTTATAAAATGTTAGTACCTGTTTTGAAATAGCTTTTTCTACAATTTTATCTACAGTTGAAAGTATAGTTATAGGGCGGTAATTGTCATGTAGGCATTGCTTTCCTTTTTTATAAATAGGTCTGACTATTCCTTGTTTGAGTGCGTTAGGATATTTACCTTCCCTAATGGTAGTGTTGATTAATTGTGCGACAATATTAGCAATTTTTGTTTCAATTGACTTAAGGTCTTTTGCTCTTATGCTGTCCATTCCTGGAGCTTTTAGATTATTTAAATTACGGATCTCTTTAAGAACTGATTTTGAATTTACTTTTTGAAATCTACAAGTCACGTTAACAGACGTAGCGTACAATTCTTTATTTAATAGTTTTATGCTGCAATTGGGAACGATATTTTTAACACTATTTGAGAAAGAGTCAGCAAATTGGTTTGCGATATCAGTGGTTGTGTTATTATATTGTATTGTATGTATGTATTGAAAGAAAGAAAATAAATTTATTTAGTACAAATAAACATAGTATTTAACCCTTAACCAGGCAGTGGGAAATATATTCCCACCATAAAATTGAACCTTATGTATTTGTGTTCAGGTTGAAAACCAATAAAAAATTTCAACATGTTCTGCCCGTTAAAGGGAACAGAAAAGGCAACGATTAAATTTCCACAAGCAAAATACAACATTAAACCATGTCCTGAAGCGGTGTCCACTCAGCACACTGTCGGACACCATAGGATGTCATGACGCTGATCTTCCGTGAACACCTAGGCATGAAGTGTTACTACGCGCAGTATTTGTGATATGCATCTATTTAAATCATTAAAAATAAATTATAATAAATATATAAAGTAGTTTGTGTAAAGAATGGAATAATATAATAAAAAGTTTAAATAAAAGTATTAAGTATACATATGAATATAATGAGAAAGAAGAAGACCGAAGTAGTGATATGCAGATAACTTAACCGGCTTTTCGTTTGGGTGCCATTACAAATTAGGCGTACAAAAAATTAGGCGATCCGATAGGGACCCACTTTAGTAAGTGTATTCACTATAGGCACCATCATTTCAGCAATAATATGTTGTTATCTACTGAACATGAACCTCCACAATAGTTCACTTTATAATGGGGTATTTGACCATTATTGTCACGCCACTGGTCAGACAGGTTGGTGATCGGGGATTAAGCCAGTACACAGGATGAAGCTGCTAACCATCATCCGGTAGACTTTCTATTCGTACGTCGACTCTTACGGATTCCCGTGAGATGAGAAGAGCACTGTTGATGCACTGATGAGCACTGTTCACACATCATATTTACTTTATAACAGAGACTTAAATATAAATTAGACATAGTTCTGAAATAAATTTCAAGTAGTATAACAGCGTTTGACAACAAGGCATATCAAGATACTTTTTTATATTTACCAACTACATTAATCGGTACACGGTGTGGTATAATTCCGAAGCTGTACTGGAAGAAACCCCTGCCCGAGGGGGAGATCGGCGCGATTCCAGTGAGTTTCCTAACTATCTCCTGGAACCTCCTCTTGAAAGTCCCTTCCGGAGCCGCCTCAGCATTAAACATCCTTGTCTCTCCAAAGGCGAAAACTGGGACCAAGCTAGCTCTGTAATTACCAGATTTTTTTTTATTTCATAAACATACATAGAACTTGAAACAGTACATGTTAAAATTACATATAAAAAATAAAACGAAATATGACTACAATGTGTTTTGTGGCCTCGGCCACTGCTGCAGCTTATTAGAGTATAATGTACTAATCCCTATTTTATTGTTACACACAACAGCGAGAGCTCCGATTAACCCATAAGTGTGAGCGAAAAGTAAGATAAAATGATTTATGACTCAGTTTGCACGTTTGTTATGATGGCGTAAGTATAACTAAAAACTTGGTGGTATCCATAAGGGTCTAATCATCTTCTATTACTTTAATAGTGGTGTTTACTTGACGTTGGGCGTCACGAACTCCATACTTTTGGTTTTAGCCCCATTTAATAACAGGTTGTTGACGTCAAACCATTGCACCACTTTCGAGATCGTATTGTTTACATCGTCTTAATTTTGATATTGTTTTAACTTAAATAATAATGATTTATCATCAGCAAACAATACTATGTCGTGGTTCCTTGTTTATACATCGCAAATCAGGCTCATAATTTTTTGTTCAACACAAAAAGCCTGATTTGCCATCTCAAAACGATTATTGGTTTTCGATGTAATAATAATTTTAAATTAAATTTAAAAAAACAGCATATATACAGTTTATAACTAAAAATGCAAAAAAACATCCTCTCACTGTAACAGTGAGAGATAAAATAATTCTACAAAGTAATGAAATAAAATTTCTTGGTATAGTTTTAGACGACAAATGGACAGGGAAAAACATATAAACGGGATTTGTAATACAATTAACTTATGGATTCTGGCGACTAGTTAAAGTTAGCAATCTTTCATTTGCTATACAAGCGTATCATGGCTATGTGGCATTACTTAGATATGAAATTATTATCCTGTGATATTAAACGAGCGTTGATTTCCCAAAAAGCCTGTATTAGAGCAATCTGTAATGTTGACATCACGACATCCTGTAGGCATTTTAAAAAAAAAATGAATTATTGCATCCTTGAATATAATAAAATACGAGAACATAACAATATAAAATACGAGATTTGTGTTTTTTTCGGTCACATCCCGAATTGTATCAAAATGAGCGAAGAGATATCCAACTTTGCCACTCATGTCATCTGCATCTGATGCGAACAGCTATGTGGTGTGTGGTGTCTATAAAAGTTAATAATATTTTTTTTAATTAACCTTTAAAGTCTTTTAAGTACTGTTTTAAGCCCAAAAACACTTATCGGGTTTGAGCACGGAACCCATCGTTCGTTCGTTTTGTTGAAGAATGAAATTTATTGTTTTTATATTAGATACTATAGTTTGATTATATTTTTGCGTACAACTTACTGGGGAATATGCGGACTTTATTAAATTTTAAGACCATTTATGTAACATATTTCATGTAAAATAAAAGGCAAAAACCTGTATGTTCTCGTGCTGTTACTACGGTATGCAGCACTCACAGACTGTTCAGCATCAGACAGGATAATAATATGGTCATTATGACGTGTCATATTAAAAAAAAGACAAGCTAAATTTAACTTTCTGTTAAGTTCTGTGGAACACTATAAAATAAATAAAAATAAAATGTACTTCACTGTCTTTAAGATCAACAGGATCATTTAGAATCTTCAAATATTTTCACACAATATGGAAATTCGATGTATTTTTTTAACAACAATGATAATCAAGAAATAAAAGCAAATGGATTCTGGGTCAGAATTAGTCAAGGTTTGTAATTTAACTAATTTTTAATGAACTTTTTGTACAACACTTCCTTTCTTTTGCTTTTTGGATTCAAACGACCTAAATAAAAACTTGTTTAGATTAATATTATAAGTCACTGATATAAACAAATATACAAACCCTGTTTTAAGAGCGATGCGAGCGAAACCAGTCCTTTTCTTGATGATTACATTGTATTCGTTCTTCTTTAACGCCATGACCTCAGCTGACCCTCCTGTGTTCAGACCGACAAAATTCCCTTTGAATTTGGTTTTGTCTAACATATACAAGAGGCTTTGCTCTGAAGACGAGCAACCGCCACAAAATAAGGTGAAATCTCTTAGGAATGGAAATCCAAATCGTCCTGCATGAGCTATGGTGCTCGTAAGGCCAGGGAACGTCTCCTCGAAGCCGAGAGCGTCAGTTTCGAATGCTATACAAGGAGCCAACATCATCAGCCCATGAGGATAGACCGTGGCTAAATAGTTCTTATTTGGATCCAGTTCAACAGTCTTCACTAACTTCACAGGGAAGTATTCAGCCATATATTTCCACATCGAATGTCTTCTTAACCACGGTGACCTTAAATATATTATAGAGTTAATATGGCATACTTATTTTCTTCATACCTAACCCGTACTGGTAGCGTCACAAGACTGAGTGGTAGGAAACGATCATTAAACTTAAGAGTCGTGCTCGAGATCATACTTTGGATTGGTGATCATTTGTAGGCATTTGTTTTCAAAGCTTCCGTGCTTTGGAGCACCTTGAGATGTTTGGTCAAGACATCAAACCATGCGGTGACAACGTCACAACCCTTTCCAATTCCACCTGGATCCGAGTCGTAAAAAAGATACAACGTACTGAATCCCTCCCACCTTGGCTTATGAAAGAAGACTCGTGACCGATAGTACCACGTTTATTTGCTTAAAGTTTACTGACTACATTCTATCGGATTTCAGACTGTTTCTTAAGCAGTCGTTCACCATCTCATCGATTAATCAACCCCTTTGATGAGTAGAGTAGGTATTGTTAAATAATTGCACTGCTTAGACAACAACAGTAAAGATCAAATATTTAAAGAAACTACAATAATTACTTGCGAGCACCATATGAGGCGGTCTCTCCGTCAGCAAAAGTGAATAAGATATAGAGGGCCATCAACCACCACAGTCGAGTGTACAGCAGGTAGAACATCAGGAATGTCGACAAGAAAGGGGAGAATGACCCTATAAGGCTTAGTATGAATGCCCAGAAGGTCTGCAGCCGTCGCCGCAGGGGCACGTCTAATGGTGCCCACTGGATGCCGCTCATTTCGACATCAGATCTGTGAGCACATAAATAAAAAAAGTTACTATTTTTGGACATCTAATACATCGTCACCCGTCAGAAAATCATTTGTCTACCTCTGTGGGTATGGATGTGGTATGGGTAAAGTAAAGTAAAGTAAAAAGTTCTCTATTCCATAAACACTATATAGCACTTGAAAACGTCAAAACAAAATATAAATAAAAAAAAAACTAAACACTACAATGGAATCACGAAGCTTAGATTCACTTACATGCAAAATAATTAAAAATTAAGTGTAAATAAATTTAAGTGCCAGTTCCGAGCCAACGCTCTGTGAGAAGAACTGACAAGAAAATCACAGGCGAATGGGTGTCGTACCGTGGGTCGTGTCGTGGGTGGGTACTAGAGAACGGATAAACATATTATATTTTTATTTTAGTCCTATCACAAATATTCTTGTTCATTCACACACGTATTTAACCTGTGTGGATTTGTCGAACTTACTAATAAGCGGAATATAGGTAAAACGACCTCCACGCCATATGGAAGAAGTTTTATGGATATCGATCTTCGATTTCATGGCGATCGCATAGGTACAGTCGGCGTTATATATTTGCTTACTTCCGAAACACCATAAAGATCAACACATGTCTTTATTGTTCAGAGCGTGGTGCTGGTTCAGGTGCTGTCAACTATTTGACGCTGAGTGAATTGCGTCTATTGGATCCAAGATTATCATTATCCTAGCATTATCTCGGCTGTGCCTAAATCGTGCGCTAAGGGCCCAGGCTCTGCTTACTTTATTTTTATTTACGTCGGTAACAAAAAGCATTTACGCACTGTCTCCCGGCCAAAGAGGGACCGAGAGAGGTGTGTGGGACCACCGGCAGACACGACCGACAGTATCAACTAAAAATCTTCCGACGACGCCCGCCGCCAACATCTGGGTGTTACCTTTTCCCGGCTTTCGGTAGGTACTCAGCCCCCTCACCACGCTAAGGTGGAGACCTGTTCGGGGGGGGGGGGGGCTCTGCTTACTGGTCTAACCAGATCTGGCTGAACTTCAGTTATTCGCAACACAGAGGAAAATGTAATTATATGGCGATACCAGCTGTCAGGATATTGGTACTAGATATTGGAGCTGGAAGGCACTGACTTCCTAATTACCACAGCCATTAGATATTCATGACAGCTGGGAAAAATGGGCTATCGCTGCTCGTCAATTGGATTCAAAATGTTTTATTGTTTTCTTTTGAGATAGGCAATATTATTATAAGTAACAAAGATACAAAACTTAAATAAAAGAAGAAGCATGACCCTGAACTTGAGTATATGTTATAAAGTTCGATTTTAATATTACAAACAGATATCAATTTTATTAATTTATATAGATGTATAGATTAAACACTCACCGTTCTTTAGCGTTCATCATGCTGCCAGTAATAAGACAAAAAACGTATTTTTAGTTTCTTATAGTAAGTATTTTCTAACAATGTGTTGTTAAATTTGACCTCTTGGTTGGTATAGTCGGCCTCAGAATAGCTGATCTTTATTATATACCACGAGGTTGTTCTCAATCATGCGGCACATCTGATGGAAATAGGCACCGCAATCTTTGGGCGCTTTTGTGGGCGATGAGTAATGGATAACTCGCCGCCCGTCCGCCTTCTATAGGCGACAGGCCGCGTCAAATCAAAGAGATCTCAGCACAGTGAGGGCCCCCAGGGAGTGGGTTCAAGCCTCGGGGCTGCGGGACTGTTCGAAAGGGTTACCGCGGCCTCGGCACGTAGCAGGCTCAAGAAGAAACATGAATGGTTTAAGTCTGACACACCCTCCCGCTCCACTCACAGCGGGAGAAGGTCATTAGATGATTGTCCATACAAAAAAAAATAAGCTTTTGGACGCTTCCTATACCAGCGAAATTTTTTAAACAAATCATTTAACTTCTGAAGAGCTCCATTCATAATTTTTTGGGAAAATCTCGCCAGGAAGTTGATTACGAAAAAAAAACCGGAAATTAACAGACTTATCATAGTTAGTACTTTTATGAAAACTGGCTAACTACATGAAGAACAAATGTCTGTCCATGGTACATCCACCAGTAAGCCCAGGAAGAGCTAGACGTCGTAAGGGCATGCGTTTCAATGGCCTTTTAAAGAGGATTTTAATAACTTTAATATTGATTATAAATCTTAGTATATAATTACATAAAATTTGTTAAATTTTTTTTTTTCAGCTGTAATGAAATAGATGGTAGGATGTCGAAAATCGTGCAAAGTGGAGGCAAAAAAGTAGGAAAGCGGGTCTCGGTTAGGTAAGGAACTTGGAATATAGGTAAGGATGATGGTCATAAAGATAACAATGTCCTTACAATCAGACCAATGAATTAGTTCCAAAATAAGTATCATTAAGAACTTGTGTCATGGATACTAAAGAACGGATAAAAATGCTTATACTTTTGTTTTCGTACATATATAGGTACTTAATACACATAGAAAATACCCAGCCCAAAACAAATATTCGTGTTCATGCGCACAAAGATTTGTCCTATGTGGAATTCGTACCAACTACCTCAGGAGCGGAGAGCAGGTATAATGACCTCCACGCCATATCGGTCGTCATGAAAGTTAGTACCTTTTTCACTCTAATTAAATCCCTTGGGGTCCCAAGCCGACCTCATCTGCAAGTTGTGCACTTGCCGGTCAACGGACGAGGCTTAGGCGAACTTTACAGTTTCCGGTAAGCGACAATCCTTACTATTAATATTATAAATGCGAAAGTAACTCTGTCTGTCTGTCTGTCTGTCTGTCTGTCTGATACTCTTTCACGCCAAAACTACTGAACGGATTTAAATGAAATTTGGTATACAGTATACCCTGAGAAAGGATACTTTTTATTGCGAAAGGGGGGTTGTAAATGCTACCCAAAGATACTATTCCACGCGGACGAAGTCGCGGGTAACAGCTAGTAAGCTATATTTTCCTACTACCAAATCCAAAACCTCGGACCAACTATTGTGCGTAATGTGCTTCTGGCTATCCCTTTGGGGAAACAAGCGTGATTGTAAGTATGTATGTATCTGCTTATTTAAATATTATTTAGTTAACTTTAGTTGGAATATCAAACCTAAGATTCAGTTCATAATGCTTCAATAAATATTAAGCATCATCATCCTGCCCTGCTAGGGAGCTGGGCAGGATGCCCTGTTTCACTGGTTTCCGTGTATCATGTATCAATTCGTTAAATTTCTCTAATCCTAGCATCATTATCTCAACCCATTAACGTACCTACTGAGCATGGCACTCCTTACACGAACTTAAAATGAAATAGGGTCTAGTTAAAAACTAGTATCAGCTGAAAGTGGCGGGACCCTTTGCCTTTAAATTTAGAGGGTCTCGGGTTTAAACCCTGGTGGACCTATGACTTTTCTAAGTTATGTGCGTAATTATCGCTTGCTCCGTGCCTCGGATAGCATGTTAAGCCGTTGGTCCCGGCTGTCATGAACATAATTATATGGCAACCGTTATTAGGAAGTCAGTCTCTTCTAACAGACTGACAGCTGGTTTAAACATAGAATGATGTTTCCCTCTGGGTTGCGGAGGTCAGACGGCAGTCGCTCTACGTAATAACTGAAATTCAGTCAAATCTGGTTGAACCAGTGAGCAAACCCTGGGCCCTAAGCTTAAGTCTAGGGCAACCGGGATAATGCTAGGATATGATGATCAGCTTAAAACACTGACACTTGCTAAACTAGATCCATTTTGGTGCATCTGAGACATCTTAGTGCTTTAATAGTACTTTTTTATTTAGATTGTCAAGGTGCTTTTATTTTATGTATCTCAATTGTATTAAGTAAATATTTTTTGTTTGTTCGAACCAAGGTGAGAGGGCATCTAATCCCATGCCTGCTCTTTATTTCCAGACGCGATAGATATTGAAGATTGCGACTTACTAAATGAGAGTGAAAAAGTACTAACATGGTCAGACACTTTTAAAGCTGACTGTACAAAGTTATGAAACCATACGCTAACGCGCCTAACTCGTATGTTTTTCACGAGACTTTGAACTGTACCTTCCTAACTTCGTATAAGTAAGTGTGTAATAATAATAATAAAATTTATTACAGACCATAGTGCTTCCATATTTATATGAGTAACAATGTGCTTAAAAACTATTTTAGTAAATTAGTGCAACGCATCCAGATCTTCTTTATTTAGCAGCACGGTTCGACTCCGAGACATGGCTGAAAACCCATTATCCTAAAATCAGACCGTCTACCCTTCCTGCTATGCCTTCTAGGATGCCGTTGGGCTGTCACGAACACGACGTTTCCGCGAAAATCCCAGACGGATCACAGAGTCGTGGGAGCCCCAACAGCATCCTAAAAGCATTATTATACTGTACGCATAGAGCCCCGAAAGCCCTTTGAGTATAATCGATCCACAAGCTGTAGTTTTAAAAACTTTGGCAATAAGCCTTAAACAATGTTATGTCAACACTTGTGGAACAATCTTCGAACCAACATATTACTCCGAACGGCAAGTGCCCTACGCTCTCTTTCAGTGTCCATGTCATTCTTCTGCGTTGCGTTAACCCATTGTCCCAGATACTTAAACTTTATGTTAGAATATTAAGAGAAATACGTTTAAATTTTTTAATATAGTCATAAAATAAATATAAATCCACCTGATTATTTTGCCCAAGACTTCTTTTTCTTCCACTCCAAACGAATATCGCCCTGTTTCAATCTTACCTTTCCTATCTAAGGTCTTAGAGCACTTAGTCCACCAGCAGTTGTCATCTTATGTTTTGAGGCATGGTCTTATTAGCCCTTTTCAGTCAGGATTTCGTGCGGGTCACAGTACGGTTACTGCCCTAGTCAATGTCACCTATGATATACGAGCTATAATATAATATTCTCTTACAATCACACCAATTCTTCAGTTCCAAGATAAGTATCACTAAGAACTTGTGTTATGGATCCTAAAGAACGGATAAACATACTTAAATACTTTTTTTTTTTGTAAATACATACTTAATATACATAGGAAAACACCCAGACCAGAACAAATATTCATGTTCATGCACACAAAGATTTGTCCTGTGTGGGAATCGAACCCACGACCTCTGGAGTGAAGTGCAGGTATACTGACCTCCACGCCATATCGGTCGTCAAAATATCAAGCTATGGACAATAAGTTACTTACTGTCTTAGTTCTGTTAGATTTCAGCAGTGCTTTTAATTCTGTGGATTTTGATATTCTCTTAGCTGTTTTAAAATCGATCAATATTTCCGATCCGTCTGCTACGTGGTTTGATTCTTATTTGCGAAGCCGCATTCAATGTGTTCGTTAAGATGATTCTTTTTCGGATTGGTGTCAAGTGTCATCGGGTGTGCCGCAGGGTGGAGTGCTATCTCCACTTTTTTTTCTATTTTTATTAATTCTGTCACTAATGTTATTTCCTCTTCCCGCTTTCATCTTTATGCAGACGACCTTCAAATTTACAGTAAATTTCCTGTGGATAATGCTGCCTCAGCTTTAGCAGCACTAATTGGAAGACCTTTGTCGTATAAGTGGGTAGGCTGTGGTGCATGGTCTTGCTTTGAACGCTGGAAAATATCAGGCTATCATTATTGGTAGCAGGCACTTCACATCCTCTACATCCTTGCAGCAACTGCCCTCTGTGTCTTTGAACGGCACTTAATACCGTACTTTAGTTAGGTCAAAAACTTAGGAATCTACTTAGATACCACCCTGTCCTGGGGTACGCAAGTTAATTAAATGAGCGTAAAGTGTATTTCACTTTACGTTCTCTTAAATGTTTGCAAGGATACGTACACCAGGGTACTAAGATTTTGCTCATATAGACACTTGTTTTGTTAAAATCTTAGATTATGCTAATGCGTGCTTTCTGGATGTTACCAAGGAGCTTCTTAGTAGAGTTGAGCGTTTGCAAAATGTGTGTATTCGTTTCGTATTTGGCTTAAGAAAGTTCGATCACGTGTCTACCTTTCGCAAGACGCTTAATTGGCTTCCAATACGTCGTCGTAGAGATTTCCATATCCTGTGTTTGTTGTTTAACTCCTTAGTTGACCCTTCTTACCCTTCCTACTTTCGGGAACGGTTCTCCTATATTCTTCCTCCCGACGCTGTGTCGGTCAAATGTCCTCTTTCTTCTAAAATTCACCTTGTACAGTTCAGATTTCTTCTCATATTCCTTTTCTGTTCGTGCAGTTAGACTGTGGAATGCGTTGCCTCCCAATATTCGCACCTGCAAAAATGTCGGCCTGTATATGAGAGCTGTAAGATTTCGTTTCCTATAAAACTGTTAATCAAGTCATTGAGTTGGTAAACATTAAATTATATAAATAGCTTCTATCATACGTGGTAGATAAATTTTATGTGTTAGCATATATTGTTTTTTGTTCCTAGTATTTCAATTGTTTTTTTATTACACATGTCTACTGTTGAATGTTTTTTCCTTATTTCGGACTGCTGGAAGAGATTCCTTTTGGAATAAGCAGCTCCATTGTACATTGTGGTATAATTTTTGATTCCTTTATATGTTTTGTGTGTACATAAATTGTTAAATTAATAAAAATAATGTTATGGAATTTAATTTTTTTATTGTACTTTGAAGGTAAAATGTACGAAACTAATAATTATAATTTATTTACAATAATTGTTAAAAGTTATTCATTTGGCTGTATATGAATCGAACTGTTCAACTTTTTGAAACAGGTAATTCAAATGATTTGTAGTCAAGCCATATCTTAAGGATTTTAAGAGAAACAGTTAACATTTTCGACAGATCGGCCAGCTATGTAAAATACAAAGTCGTCTGCGTATTGTAAAACCTTAATATAACCTAGAAGAGAGTCTACTAGGTCATAAATAAGTATCAATATTGTAAAGCAGTGGTAATAAAACTGATTCAGTTCGAGGAACAGTTGAGATATCGCAGTTTACCTATAATATTTTATAACTTTATAATTTATCTTTCCAAGCTTAGAATAATTACACCAAGTTACCGAGATAATATTTGTGAGACTTTTATTTTGATATTTTTTTTCTTGAATATAGTTATGTCAACTATATTATCGTATGCAGAATTAAGTCCAAAAATGTTAGGATTAATTAAAAAAAAAAGATAATTCTATGATTTGGTTTTTACATACCATTCCTGTATGGTATTTACTTTGAAATTAAAACCCGGCCAAAGCCAGGTATATTGTAAGGCAATTAGAATTGTTAAAATTTATTAATCAAGTATAAAAGTTCTGATTTTTTACTTTTAAGTAATTCTACTGGACTACCTACTATTAAATGACTGTTTTATTAAATCGTTTATTAAGAGTGGCAGCGTTGGACGGTTCAGACAAAGTCTGATTATTAGTTAATAAATTCAATAATGCCATCTAGTTGTCATATTATGGGGTATATTATTTTTAAATACAATACCAACTGAGGGACCCCTTCACCTTCACATCATATTCACTATTTTTTTTCTTTTAAATAATGGCTTCGTGCGTTTAGCACATTTAGCCAGTGCCAAGTAATAGATAGTTATATTAATAATATATATCTAAATCAAAGTAAATGAAAAAGAGTGGTGATAAAGATGATAAATGGTAAATGAGATGGATTGGGTGGTGGAGGTCACACGGCAGACGTTAACGCACGGCACGGCTAACTGAAATTTATACGTACCTGGTTTAACCAGTAAGCAGACCCTGGGCCCTGGGCTTGCGTCTGATCTGATGGCAACCGGGAAAAAGCTAGGATATGATGAGAAGTCGCAGTAAAAGTCAAGTGAAGGCCCTCACAGTCAATTCTAAGTCCTAGAATAAACAAATGACGCTTAACGTGTTTCCTTAAGAAGAAGATAATAAAGGTACCGAAAAGTCAGTCTTAAATCTTTTAATTAGCCTAACGTTCTGATTGTAAATTATCAAGTTTTATGTTTATTGGTCTCTATATTGTAGGTATTGGAATATGTTGTATTTACCTGTAATTGTTTGTTACATTGATTATGCCTCTGTACATGTGTTTAGTTTTAAGAAATAATGTAAACAAATGTTGGTATATCTAATAAATAAATTTTTAAATCTTAGTGGGGTGGGACCTGGGAGCAGAACAGGAAAATGGAAGATTTGTGAGAAGAGGCCTATTTGCCTAGTAGTAGAATGTTAATGAGCAAATGACCAACAAATTTAAAATTACTGATCTGATCTCAAATTCATATGAGGTATTTGTAATATATTATCAAAGAGAATATTATTACTGCAATTGGGCAACGGGCTGTCATGATAAATAAATTAGGAACTTATTAGAGAAAATTTAAGTACTTATTTCACCATTAATAAAAACTCTATTGCGTGCCCTACTACTGTGGTAAGTATAACAAAAAATAAATTATTTGAGAGGGAGAGAAATGAAATACAAACAGTAGGTAACTTGAATTATAAGTTAATTGAACATACAAATATTAACAAAAATACTTATTACAGTAGTTATGGTAAATATTTCTACTAATATTAAAAAAAACTTAACAAATAAAGTAGAGCAATCTAGTAATTAGGTAAATACTTATCTACCTAAGATTATTTTATACAAAGTAAATTAAATCTTTTGAAAATTACTTCAATTAATCATTTCGTTTTCTAAACACAATACAAATTAGAATTAAATACTAGGCAGTCCTTTTAAAAATAACTTATAATGCATTTTTTTTTTCAAGTACAATTTTGTGTATCTAAATATTCCTTTTCTAAACTATATACGTGATTTAAATTAAACACCTTTTATTGATTTAAATTTAATAGCGGCTAAATTGATCCATACCATCTTTGGCCACAATTCGTTGTGAATTCGAAGCGCTTTGAAAATAATAATAATAATACCTAAATAATAATTTTAATTTACAGTTTTGTTTGAACTATCTGTTAAGTAGACGCTATAGGAAATTAGGCAATATAAACAGGCACTTAATTTAAATCAAATTGGTAACACTATTTAAAAAGTTGTTGGTAAAACAGTACCTAAGTATTTATAACAAACTTCGATAGATGGCGCACTATCGAATTAAAAATAAGAAAGTAAAACTTATATAGTTAACCGCAACGTAATCCCTAAAATTAATTTAGTACCTACATAGGTACACAAAACAGCGAGTTCAACAGCAGTAAAAAAGCGGTATCAACCAAGAAATACCTAATGAGCTTGTGTATGGCCAATACCTCGCAATATAAACGTCCCTGAATTAGCTTAACACTTTATAACAGAATAACTGGCACAGCGGATTCTACTTAGATGTCCTCTGCTACATAGTAGGTCGTTCTAAAATTACTATTCTTTAACACTACCCTCAAGTTGTTTGAGTATTAAATCTATTTTAATTTAGGTGTAAAGGGATCCTACCAAGACCTAAGGAGCCCAAGCCAACCTCGCCTGCAAGTGGTGCACCTGCCGATCAACGGTCGAAGTTCTGGCGAGCAGAATAGTGCCGGTAAGCGGCAATACGCTCGCCACCTATTACGTGGGACCAACTATATAATTGGCGAAGTGTGGGCGTGTGTGTGTCTCTGCCTATCCCTTCGGGGAAACAGTCGTGAATGTATGTATATATCTATTTTAAAGTGGTTCTTGAGCTCGTGGAATAGCGGTATCGACCGAGCTGTCTTCTGCCACGTAGAAAACTTCAGGTAGTCTGAAATTCTTTAGTTTCTTTGGACAATTATGTGAGTATCAAATCGATTTTGTCGTGGTCCTTGAGATATTTGTGCTTTTGTTCGTGAAACAGCGCGACGAGCCGGCGTGTGAACTCAGCGTGGACCTCGTCTACCTGCTCTGGAGTTGGATCCAAGTTCTTTTTCACTTCCATGGGTGCTCCGACTGAAATCAGGCGAAAAGCTTCTTAAGGCCCGTGTAAGGCATACCTAAGGGTTGCGCAGAAAGATACGTCTTATAATTGGCAGTGGAATTTGCCCTAAGTAGAGGAGAAGGTGTAAATATGCCCCTGCATGAAATTCGAACCCCCTCAATATTTTCATATTCCAACCCTGCCATCTGTGATTTTATATGTTCAACAGATAGAAATGATGGCAGTCACTATTTAATTTTGTTAAAATTCAATAGATGGCGTTTACTCGTCCCGCAGTTCGCACATGTTAGAACGAGCTCGCGGCAAACTTTGTGCACGTCGTAAAAGAAAATTCGAAATAAATAGATATTAAGTATTGTGAGTGTTGTGATATCGAACACTAGTAATAAGAAGGATCAAGCTGCACCACTGTGAAGGTAAATATGCATTATCTGTTAATACAAAGATTTTACAAAGTTAAAACATAAAACCGCCGTAATTTTAATATGACCCCCCCAGTATGTTTATTTTATGTACCCCGGGGGCCATATTAAATGCATGTACCCAGCTCTGTTATTTACTTTTTGTATTTATTTCAGATGCCTCGTTCGAGTGTGATGAGTCCCCCTGCTCCTAAAAAAAGGAAGACATGGGATCCTGAAAAGATGAAAAAGGCGATTGAAGCTGTTAAAAGTAAAATTATGGGATATAAACAGGCAGTCAAGGAGTTTCAAATACCCAGAAGCACGTTGAAACGACTCGTGAAAGACTCTGAAGAATCTTTAGATTCTCTTGTTCACAAGCGACTTGGCAGAAAACCTACACTACCACCTAAATTGGAGGAAAAGCTGGTTGAGTACATTTTGATAATGGAAGCGAAATACTACGGACTTACGAGAATGGATGTCCGCCGAATGG
Organism: Musotima nitidalis; assembly: GCA_949126915.1. Taxonomy (NCBI): domain Eukaryota; kingdom Metazoa; phylum Arthropoda; class Insecta; order Lepidoptera; family Crambidae; genus Musotima; species Musotima nitidalis. The sequence goes on along the minus strand of OX421420.1, from coordinate 3,387,358 downwards.
CTTATCAATTGGCTTCAAAAAATAACTTACCCAATCATTTTAAAAACGAAGTGGCAGGTAGGGCTTGGCTTGATCTTTTCCTGAGACGACATAAAGACGTATCTGTCCGAAAGCCGATGGGAACATCATACGCTCGGGTGCAAGGGTTCAACCGCGAAGCGGTTAAAACATTTTTTGACATATTAGGCGCTGAACTCCAGAAAAGACACTATCCTCCAGATAGAATTTTTAACGTAGACGAAACTGGGCTAACTATTGTCCAATCGAAAATTCCTGAGGTAATCGGCAAAAAAGGTAAGAGGCAGATAGGGGCTTTGACAGCAACAGAACAGGGATCGCGTCCGTCGTGTCCTGCATGAGCGCATCTGGTATACATATACCGCCGATGATGATATTTCCAAGGAAGAATTACACAGACATTCTTATGAAGGGTGCCCCACCTGGGGCCAATGGAAAAGTTCATCCATCTGGTTGGATCCAAACCAATCTTTTTACTGACTGGTTCAAGCACTTCATCGAAAAAACACATCCAACTGAACAATCCCCGGTGCTACTTATTCTTGATGGTCATTATAGCCATACGCGCAATTTAGAGTTGTTAGAACTGGCTCGAGAAAACCATGTGGTCATAATTACCTTACCACCACATACAACACATAAAATGCAACCCTTAGACAAAACTTTTATGGGTGCACTCAAATGCTACTACAGTGAAGAAATCCGTAAATTTATTCTGCATTCAGATAAAGTCGTCAAGCCATATGACATTGCAGAACTTTTCGGCAAGGCATATCTCAGATGTTGTACTGCAGAGATTGCAATAAATGGTTTTCGTGCTACAGGCATATACCCGATGAACCCAAATATCTTCACCGATGCTGATTTTTTAGCAGAAGAACAACAACAAGTGGTAAACACTACAGTCGAAGATGAGTCAACTATTACCTGGGAATACAATGCAGGCGGAAATACCATCTTTGGAAGACACTGGAACTTTGCAGGTGCAACTGCAGTCTTTGAATAATGCTAGTACATCAAAAGCAAGTGCAGTAATCCAGCTACCGTCAGTCGATCCAGAAGCATCATTGGATAATCCTGCTATGCCAACTTCATCAACAGATTCCTCAAGTCAACTAATTTTACCGTCAGACATTCGACCAATTCCTCTTGCTAAGAGTAAGACATCCAATCGAGGCAGAAAAACCTCCAAATCGACAGTGTTAACCTCGTCACCATATAAAAACAATTTGGCAGTTTCTTTGCAGTTGGCAGAGAGTCGGGGACGAAACCGTGGAAAGCGTCATGCAGGTAGACGCGGACGTGGACGTGGCCGCGGGAATGCCCGTACTAGTCGTGGTGGCAGGGGAGCTAGCACCAGTAATCAGAGGAATACTGTCTCTTCTCCTGACTCAACATCCGAAGATGATGTATTATCAGATGCAGTGCCTGAAAACGTGGACACTAACTGCATATTTTGTGGTATGTCTTACTCCGCCGACAAACGTGGCGAAGAATGGATTCAGTGCCAAAGCTGCATTTGCTGGGCCCATACGGAGTGCGCCGGCCCTGAAGGGCATATTATATTTGCGATTTCTGTCGTTGAGTCGAACGAATTAGTAATCCAGTTACTATAAATCGCAGATCATATAAAAATATCAAACATTTACTGTCATAAATTTAATTTGGCCCCCTGGGGGCCATATATCCCTCTCATTATCTCATTATTGTTCTTTTGTCTTTTTTTAATAAACTACTTCTTTTATTTTTTTTAGGAGTTTCATTAATGATGTGCTATGTTACTTATAGATAGATAAATTCCTGATAACTTGGTACTAAAAACATATATTTATATAAAATAGAACTAGAGAAAAACTTGAAAAACAAAGTGGGGGGCCGTATTAACACCTTCTCCTCTACTAACTCGATTTATTGAACCACTTTTGACTAGTTTGAATTTCGGTGGGTATTTAAGTGGGCTTCCTGCACGTTTATTCATATTGTAATATTTGTTCATTTACATTTTATGTAACTTTGACAAGTATTATTAAATGAAGTACTTTACTTAGGTACATAGGCCGAAAACCATTAAGTACTTATTCAAATAAACGTTTATATGTATTTGTTATTCGCACTACTTATGTCGCATAATTTTTCTCGTGTTAAGTATGCAATATGTTGGGATAAATGTAAAATATAGAATACCTAGGTATATCTACCTACTTATAACAGTAGTACACTATACAATAACAACAAACAAGCGGGAGAAAAAAACAACCTTGACGATTTTCTTGCCCGTTCTTTTACGATCAAGCTCCCGCCCGCAGTGAATGGGCGCGTTAGTTTATAAGTATGACATTCATAAGAGCTCTTTTGAGCCAAACTTGAATAAATGAATTTTGAATACAATCTACTCACCGACGGTAGTAATGGGAGTGCGTAGCGGTATTACCCCGATGGAATATTGAAAGACGCCGCGGCCTATGGGCAGCACTGGAGAAATTCCCGTGTGTTTCTTCACCCACACTTGGAATCGGCGCAGCAGACTGTTTTCAGGGTTAGACGGAGGCCGAAACACGTCGGGCTCTCCGAAAGAAAATACGGGTACCAGGGGTGCTCTGTAAAATTTATACGTCTTCTTTGAAAACATTGTAATACATGATACATTGATTGAATAAACAATTTGAAAACATTGAACCACAGAACACGAAGTGACATCTGTTCTGTGCATTTAATAATTGTAAGGATAAAAATAAAGTTCGTCAGGCTAATTATGCTTACATAAACATTGGTTACATCTTTCAAGTCGTTGAACGCAACAAGTTTAAGCTGTTCTATAAAAGTTAAATCGTTGGATCAAATATATTAGTCGGAGAAATGATTAACCCGCCAGAATACTTGGCACTTAGATTCACTTACACTTAATTTTTGTTTTTTTGCATGTAAATGAATTTAAGATTCGTGATTTCATTCTATAGAGGATTTAGTTTTTTTTGTAAATTTATATATTTTTTTGACGTTTTCAAGTGCTAAATAATCTTCTATATATATAAAAGAAAGTCGTGTTAGTTACAGCACTTATAACTTAAGAACGGCAGAACAGATTTGGATGAAAATTGGTATGGAGGTAGCTTAGAGCCAGGAGACGGACATAGGATACTTTTTATCCCGTTCGACAGCGTTCCCGTGTGACTTGACATGAAACGTCAGTCACTATAAAACCTGATATAACAAAAAATAATCAGACTTGGAATAACAAAACGCAATTGACAGCTATGTAATGACGAATGGATGACAATTTGATATTTGTAAGAAATCATATTTAAACTATTTCTGACTTCTTGGCGGGAATGTGAAGTTTAATTAATAATGCCGCGAACAAGACGATCGAATCTTTCCCGAAAAAGCCGTAATGCAAGAAGAATACGAAATGAAAGGACTGAAAAAGAACAAGAAATTGCACGTGAACAGCGCCGCGATAGTATGACTCGACTTCGTGCTTCTTATTGAGAAGTAAATATAATAATAAAAGATAATAATAAAATAAAAAATGTCGTGTATCACAAAGTACTTTAAGTGAAGAGCAACTTTGTACTAAAATACAGAAATAATAATGAATGATTAATGTACGTATTTAATTTTTTTGTAATTTTTCCTATCAAATAAAAACACAATCTGCTTATTTATTGCCATTAAGGCGGAACAAAGTTCGCCGGGTCAGCTCGTAGTTTATGAAACAAATAACTTTTTACTTTTAGTTTTAATAAAATGCCACAAGTAAAGTCGTAAATAACACAATGTCAACGCATTTTCAATTTGTATGTATAGTACTCAAATAGGTACCTGAAGCAAAAAAAATTTACTGGAGATTGAAAAATCGTTTTTTAATAGAATATCGATTGGTATTATTTAAACAAAACGGCAATAGGTTTTAGAGCAAAAGTAAAATTTAAAGCAAACTCGATTTCAACTATCTACGTAAAAACTACATAACAAAGTAGCCATCACACGTTTTCTAACTGCATTTTAATTAGGACTCCTTACAGTTTGCAGAAATATCACAAAATCCCAGGTTAACTTTACTTAGATATTCTGGGTGTGTGTGTTAAATATAGGTTTCTAGAAAAGTGTGCGTCAATGCTCTTCGAATTTAATAGGTACATACAAAAATAGACATTATTACGTCTTCATACATATCATATCAGTCATTTGCATATGTTATTATTGGCTTAAATTTTTTTAAGATCAAACTCCTCTATCTTTCTTAACGATTATACTCATAGTCAATAGTAGTGGTTGGCCAAGCTAGTAGGTTTTACTAGATACCTCGTCCAATCAGTCATGGACTAGCCACTAAATTAATTATCAAAAGAGGCCTGTATACTGCCCAGCTAAGCGCAAAAGCTATGTCTCAAAAAAATCGTAAAGCAGATGATTATAGATCGGACAGCTTAAAAAAAATACGTATCCAATGAACTAATTCACAAAGCGGTATCTTATTTAAAACACTTTTAAAACTCACAAATGAAAAGTGTTCCCTACTTAGTTTTACCGTTTTTGCGCTTAAAGTTTACTTATTAAGTGCTTTATAACGAGAGTGAGTGAGAGATGTAGAAGTCCTCTCATCAACATAGGCCTCTCTAATTGTTTCTCTCTTTGATCGATCTCCCCGAAGGGGTAGGCAGAAGCATATTATATGCCCACATTTCGCCAGTTCTAATGTCGGTCCTACGTAGCAGGTGGTGAGCCTATGGCCCTTACCGGGAAATGTTCTGTTCGCCAGAGACTCGTCCGTTAATCAGCAGGTGCACCACTTGCAGGTGAGTTTGGCTTGGGCTTCTAAGGGCTCGATAGGAGCCATATACTCTCTACACTACCCTACTATGTATATACTACATTTACCGTACTTATTAATATTTATACCCACCCAGCCATCATAGCAACACGAACAAATCCTTTCCGTCTATTCAGAAGCAACTTATACTCTCCAGGATGAGAATCCAAGGCTTCTGCTGCCCCTCCTGGTATAAGAACGGTGCATCTGCCTCTGAAATTCTTCAAATCGAGCAAATACAGCAAGCTCTCTCTAGATGAACCGCAAATCCCGAGCGCCAATAGGAAATCTCTGAAGAATGGTACAGAGAAATGTCCTCTAAGGGTTATAAGGCTGGCTGTCATCCCTGGGAAGAGCTTGTTGAAGTCCAGGGCGTTGGTCGCGAAAGCCCCGAATCCCCCAGAACTGATCAGGCCGTGAGGGAAGCAAGCGAAGAGGTAATTTCTTGACGGGTCTAAGTCTGCTGTCTTTATAAGCTTCAATGGAAAGAAGTCGCGATAGTAATTCCACATTGACCAGTTCCTAACGCACTCGAATCTGGAATTGAAAGAAAAATTAACTCAGTGATGATCGGCAGCTGTTTATAGGGCGATAAAAAAAGTTCATCATTACGGCAGATTAAGCTTTGTGAGGTGAGCAGTGTAAGAGTTTCCATACGAAATGGCGAAGGTATATAGTCCAGCTGTTCAAATATTGCAAGACGTCCAAATCGGCGTCCATCTTGGCTTATTGATCATAACATATTTTATTAGTTAGTAACAGTGATCAGCGGAAATAAATAATGACAAGAATTGTTATAGCTTCTCAAATTTTGGTCATAATATTTTGTGCTAACCAAAACCTATCACAATTATCTACCTAGAGATAATCTTAAGAAAAAGTTCGATATACCTTAGTATACATTGAACTGTTTCGATTGTGTCCGTTTATTATTAATAGGTATTAAAATGTTCAGTCTATAGAGTCAGATATATTCGGAAATCTTTACACAACGCTGTCTAACCAATCCAGGCAGACTAAATAGGTATAAGTGTATCTTAATTGTACCTATACATTTATAATCAGTATCTTACCTGCGTCCACCCTTGTTACAGATTTCTATGTCGTTGAGCATCCATATTGCATAGATTATGGCTAGGTACCAGTAATCTGAGTACAGGAACTTGATCGCCAGGAAGATGGAGAAAAAGTCACCGAACAGCATGGTGAATATCCAAAAGGCCGCCCCGAAGGTTTGAAGACGCCTTTCTTTGGGGATGTCCATTGGAGCCCATTTTACTCCCAAATGTTTCCATATTTTGCTAAAACAATTGAAAGATATAGGTAATCATTTTATCTGCACACACACAACACACTGATACAATAAAATTTAAAGTTGCAACGAACAAAACACATATCGTCGAGGAGATGGCAAATCCGCTAAGCTACCGTACGAAAAGTCAGCGTGTCTGCAGTAGATCTAGTTTTACAGGGGAAGGTAAAAAATCTTAATAAATTTTATATAATTAATTTTAAGTTCTCTCTTGTTGTGAAAAGATGTTCCTGAAAGTACTTAATGTAGGCACTGCGACAATTACGCGCTTAACTTAAATTCGCTACATTTTTCAGATACGCGGAAATATCCAATGCTAGTAGTTACGTGGATTTGCACTATCCCCGACGATATTTTAAAGTAAATAAATATCTTAATGTATAAATAGTATTGGAAAGTGCGCTGCAGCCGTGCAAAATGGTTACGGCTTAGTGAAAATTGACTCCAACGAGCAAACACTGATTTCCAGCAATAGTCAAGACTATGAAAACAAAATGTAAAAGTTATATGGTCCGATACTACACATATTCATCGAGAGTACAGAAGCGTTTAAGAATAATGAATAATAATTACTGTATAAACTCATTAAAACAAATAATTAAGAATAGTCTCAGAAAACCTAACCTCTAATGAGCCTTAAGTGATATTTTTTCAATTTGAGTAAATTGTTCACAATTGTAAAATGTTATTCATCTAAGTGTTTGGAGATGCTTTTCTTTGTAGATGTACCATTTTATCCCCAAAATAGTTCCATATTTTACTGAAAAAGTACTGGGGGGAGGATGCATGGTCCCAAAGCCTGACGGACGGGCCCTCCCAGCCCCCCAGCCGCGCCCTTCACAAGTCTCTCTTGGTTTCCCTACCGCTAGTTTGTACTAAGAGCACCCAGAGTCGCCAACCTGTGGGTGTTACCTTTTTCCGGCCTCCGCCCTACCGGGAGGTACTGAGCCTCCTCACCACGCCACGAGACCTGTACAGGGGGGAGGCACATTGTACTCCATGTCATACCGATCGTCCAACACTATTCTCGCATGCAAAATCCAGGCATATCTATCTATTACTTTTAAAATTTTTACTATAAATATTTTGGCGATCGCGAACCTTTGAGAACGGATGCAAAACGACCTCCCACCCGATAGACCGATAACCTGGTCAAGAGAGAAAGGAAGTCGTAGGATGCAGGCGAGAAAACAAACGGGAAGATCTAGGTTCAGCAGTGGACTAGAACTCTAGGACTCCAGAACATACACATACACACACGCTTGACACTTTATAAAGAGAATACTCCTTGAAGAAAAAAATACTTTTTTGTTGAATTATACGGCGCCCTTCCTCCTCTCCCCTACACTATGCTGTGCCCGACAGGGTTTACAAATGTACCAAATTATAATATTCACCACCTTACAAAACCATTGTGGAACGCAATAAAGTATTGAGTAGTGGCTGTGATGACAATAATTAATATTATCATGTTGGAAGTTAGATGTCTTTTTATTAAAATAATTGTGTTTTAACAATGTTGAGATCAACATCGTGACATAAATGACATCAAAAGTATTTTTTTCCTGCAGTCGCCAACACACGATAAGCAACCTCATAGATTAAATTAAAATACTTTGGTAAGCAGCAGAATTCTGTGATGGATTCTCATTCATGAAATAAAAAAAAAACGCATTGATTATACAGAACAAACAGTAATTAGGTCGCACTATTTCACATAATAATTTTAGAAAAATTATAAGTAAAATATTGTACGGCACAGGTATAAAAAACTTTTATTTTTTCTTTTAAATAATGGCTTCCTGCGGTTTGCACATTTAGCCATTGTCAAGTAAGAGATATATTAATAACATAGAAATTATAGTAAATAATAATGAGTGGTGATAACGATGATAAATGGTAAATGAGATGCCCTCCCCCTAAGCATTTTTTTATTTTTATTTCTAAGCCCCTTGAGTCCTCAGTAAAGTTGTAGGACTATACCTACTGAGATCTCACATGGACTTCTTGAGAGAATTTGAAAAGTGATGTTGCACTGTTTTATTTGAGTTACGAACACTTATGTACGTTCACAAACACTTAACGGTTAATTATCCACCGTTATTACACATTAATGTTCCAAATATCACAAATTTTAAAAATAAAACAAAACTGCAGACAATGCGCTTCATTTTCCCGCCAAGAAGTCCCTTTATTGATTTGAATATTAATGTCATATAGTTTAATGCTCCTTGAAGAAAGTTGATTTATAACCTCTTAGGTCCTGCTATACATAGGCATAGTCTAGTGCAGTGGCCGCGATTAAATCTATAAAGGTGTAATTGTAATACATTATGTAATATTAAGACACATAGTTTAAGTATCTACCTATCTTATTGTTGTTAAATACGCACTTAATGTTGTTAAATAAAGATTATTATTATTACCTATGATGATCTGATCAGGCCGGAGGGAAACCGGTGGATGTAAGCGACTTAATTAATTTATTTATATCCTAGCATTATTCTGGTTTTGTCCTAGACTTACACTTAGGTCCTACCTCCGCCTCCGGCCTCAGTGGTCGCTACCAGTTTTGGCTGAATTTCAGTTACTACGTCATCATCAAAAAGGGCGTGAAACGGTTTTTACATGTTTACATACAATCACGCCTGTTCCCCCGAAGGGGTAGGCAGACATATATTATGCCCACATTTCGCCAGTTATATTGTTGGTCCCACGTAATACCCCACGGTGGCGAGCCTATTGCCGCTTAGGCTGCCTGTCCACTGAAGCGGAGCGAGGATGCGGAGCGGAGAAACGGACAAATATTAACCAATAGGATTGCATGAAATCTTCGCTTCTTTCTGTCCGCGAATCTCATTGGTTAATAATTGTCCATTTCTCCGCTCCGCATCCTCGCTCCGCTTCAGTGGACAGGCAGCCTTATCGGGTACTTTCATGTTCGCCAGAGCCTCGTCCGTTTATCTTGGGCTCCTCAGATCTTGGTAGGAGTCCTATACACCTACAGTTATACAATATACGTACATACAGTTAACCTCTTCATAGCAGTAAACGAATAAAACAATTATTAATATACCTACTGTATTCGTAGTCGTTGAGATCAGAATTTGAGAATGTAAGCTATATGTTGATTGCTGTAGGATAGAAAATCGTTTGATAAAGACGCAAACAGCACAACTATAAATGGGAACGAACTATGTAGTCATTCTAAATTACCACTCAGACTAACTATATGCCACTCAGGAGCATATGTAAAAAATTAGATTTAGGTGACCGTGATCAGATTGAAGCTATTTGATCAAATAAAATGACTGCATTCTTAATAATATTATATACATTATTTATGAATAATAGTAGAATGCGTCCTTTTTCTGGAAACAAGTGGCTCCCAAAGCAAAATTATAGAAACCCCTCCCCCTATGTTAGATGTCATAATAACTTTTATTACATGCTTTCAAACAATAACGTTTCCCATACATACATTCATAATTTATATTGTCGTTTTGTAAAATTCTGCAATAATTCAATCTGCCTTCGACATACTTATATATGGTTCTACCCTATAAAGGGGATATATACTATCCTATTGTATAAATTATTCTTTTTGACTGGCACTTCTTCAAGTATAAACGAAAGTAATCTAGCGTTGAGCCTTTTTAAAGGTTTCGCGGTAAAGCGAGAGAAAAAACTAACCTTGACAATTTACTTGCCCGCGCGCAGTGTATGGGCGCGTTAGTTTTTAAGTTGTCTTTCATAAGCATTAGGGAGCCAAACTTCAATAAATTATTTTCACTTCGACTTTGACGTAAAAGTAATATAAGTCGATACTCCTTCGAGATTTTCCATCTCCAATAAAACAGTTCAAACGTAGCGCAGGTTATTCAGTTGTTTTCATTATATTATTTTAAGTGGAATTCTCGACAGCAGTTATCATAAAATCGTAAAGTAAACGTCAGAGAGAGATATCTAGCTCAGACACATCGCAAACCTAGAACGGATTGACGGAGGCAGGTGGCTAAAATTTTCCAGCTATTTAATAAGACAACTTGGCTACGGGTTGTCTTGTCTAGACACACATATAATCTATATTGTTTCCTGTTTTTCACCGGTCGTCTGCAAAATCTTGTTTGTACGTTTTTTTACAAATAATTTTCCTTATATCCCCCCCAGAACATCACATTATGTGCGTCCGGTAAAATATTCAAAAACAATGCTTTGATAAAGTTTCGATGAAATATTGACCTTAAAATCCAATAATTTTGTTATTATTAACGAAATTACAACACGATTCTAAACGTCATAAACTGGAAAGTTAAACCCGAGTCGTTGACTGATAACCTTATTAACGACGTACTTACAAACATACATTTAAGTACACTAGTACCTAAGTACTTGATGGTATTACTAAAACACTCACCCAAACCACACGCCAAACATCTTCAAAACTTTCAAATCTCTTTACAAAATCCTTGACTTCTGCATTTAAAAATAGGTCACCAACACAACCGACTAACGCAATGACACTAATCCTACTAAATTTGTAATAAAATTATAGATTGTAACACGTTGTAATGAATCATGGCTGGCACGGTATCTTTGTACTTAATAGTTAATAACTGTCTTTTATTTACTAAATCGGCTCACGGGTTGAAAGTACACAATGTCAAGGAATTCTTTGAGTAATTAACTCGACGACTTAAACGAATCCAAGGTGTGCATCCAGCGAATGACTCAATTCATTAATTATTTTATAATACTACCTTACATAAATAAAAAATAATTACTTTTACAAATAAAGATAAAATCTAAGAACCGATGTTTTAAAAACTATGTGTTCTCCGACTCTAATCACTAAAATGAAATGATCACACATAAAAATAACAACTTATCGTACAGATTTAATTAAATGTCGATGCGCTCATCTTCCGTTCATAATAATATTTAATTGTAGCTAACATATTGTATTATTTAAAAGAAACAGGTTTAATACTTAAAATTTCCTGTTTTGAAATATGTATACAATTCTGTGAATTTGGTAGTGAAGTGATCGTCATCCAGCTGACTCTTTTTATCATGGTTTGAGGACGGAGGCCTAAGTTCAGTTATATGGTAATAAAGATCCGGGGCAATCCGGGCAGGAGAGCATTCGCCTTGACCTTGGTTCCAGTTGTAATGTATCGGTTTGCGTTTGCCATTCATTTTTCCTTGACTTAGTAATCTGTACTTAGTTTATCCTCAACGGAAATGAGTACCCGGCGGCGTCAGATTGTTTGATAGCACTCAAAAAATATCCATAATTTATTTATCGCATAAATCACTCAAGAAATAAATTATTTTTATCAATGAGACCTTATTAAGAGGAATCGTGCAGTGCCGGTCACAAATCACACTTTTGAGTTTTTTGTGAGAAAGAAGATAAAAACAAAAATATAAGTAGGTCACATAATATAAATATGTTTTTTATAATAAAAAGCAATTATAAATAGACTTGTGGCTGCTCTATTCATTCATTTCGTGTTTGTGGCGGCGGCAAATATTGCACTTCAAAGATTCCCGTTTTACAGCTGTTTAAAGTTTACGCGGGAGTTCTGGCGCCAACGCGAAAATAGGAACAACCGAGGCAGTGTTTTATTCCTAAAAATGGTGTGTAAATTTGGGTATATGTCTAAAAAATTTTAGATTTTTAGATATAACTTATTTGACCAATGTAGAAAAGTGGCATAGGTACTGGCTTGAATTGTGTTGTATTTTAAACTTCCCTGATACCTCTAGGTACAGCCTTTTTTTTTGGATGGAAAATCATGTAATGACCTTCTTCTGCTGTGGGTGGACTTTTACCATCTATGTCCGTTCTTGAGCCTGCTGCGTCCCAAAGCAGCGGTAATCCTTTCGAACAGCGGCTGCCTGGGGGCCCTTACAGTGCTGACATCTCTAAGGAACGCGCCGTCGACGCGGCCTGTCGTCTATAGAAGACGGACGACTGGCGAGTTACACATTACTCACCGCCCACAAGCCAGCGCCTACGGTGGCCGGGAGTCGTCTCGTGGCTCCCGACATCTCGGGCGTCCTCCACGGCGGCTGGGACCGTGACGAGAGGCGCTCTGCCTCTCTCGTTCCGCCGCCACCTTTGCTAGCATGACTACTGTGATGGTTTTTACATGACTTGACTCCGCATGCAGCCCAACCGATGGAAAGTGGTCACCGCGCCTTATGGGAGCTTGCAACACCAGAAGCGTTACTAGTGCATTGCCATCCCTATTTAAAACGATTTCGCGCCCTTTCTGAAAAGCCTATAAGAAAACCACAACATTCCACAACCAAAATATGGTGCATTATCAGGCATTACAATAAAGATAATGGACCCGGGCCCATAAGGCTGCCATCGGGGATAATGCTTACGTGCATACAATCACGCCTGTTGCCTCGAAGGGGTGGGCAGTGGCATATTCTACGCCCACATTTTGCCGATTATATTGTTGGTCCCACGTAAATGGTAGCGAGCTTATTGACGCTTGCCGAGAACTTTTATGTTCACAGAGCCTCGTCTGTTGATCGGCAGGTCCACCACTTGCAGGTGAAGTTGGCATGGGCTTCCAAGATGTTAGGATCATTTAGCACCTAATATTATAATACATACTTATATGAAAAGGACATTTGCGGGGATACATATAGCAATCCCGCGTGCATGATTGTCATCGGCACTATTATATGACAAATAGAATAAAATAGAAAATCAATTGCAGTATGTAGTAAAATATGTAATAAACTAAATTTTATATAAATAACCTGCACAAAGTTTACAACATGAAAGGCACTAGGAGGATGCCAAGCCTTGGAGGCACCTCAGCATTTAATTAGTTATGTTATAATTTTATTCAACAAACTTGCTTTAGAAAGATTCTACTTCACTATGACAATTTGGTCCATAACTTTATAATCACAGGATACAAATTAGCTTTATCGAAATCCCCAATAAAGCTTGTTTTAATTTATATTTATTTAATTTATATAATTTAATTTATATTATTTCCCGCATTTCCAGTTGGTCAAATTACTATTGATAAGGTTCAAGATTTTTTTTTATATACTTAAAGCATTTAACAAAAAATTACATTCTATTCAGTATTATAAGAACAATAGAAGACAAAATTTTGCTGAGTTTGATTGAGACAAAGTGCATAAATCCTTGCTATTCTCAATATAAATGAGAAAAATATCTTAACAGAAAGTAATTCAACCTAAAATGTTCAGTTATCATTATGCAGAATGGCCCGAAATTCTTTGATCCTATGTTCTGTCTCCTTGACACTGTCTTTAAGATCTTTATGTATTTCACTATATGCCTTTATAGATTGATTCGTTTCTGTGAAAATGTTTTGCAGTATTTGGAGGTGCAGAATTCTGAAACAAACAATAATAGTTACAGTTACAATGTATTCAAACTATACATACATTCACGCCTGTTTCCCCGAGTGGGTAGGGATAGGCATCTTATATGCCCACACTTCGCCAATTATATAGTTGGTCCCACATAATAGGTGGCGAGCCTATTGCCGCTTACCGGGCACTGTTATGTTCGCTAGAGCCTCGTCCGTTGATCGGCAGGTGCACCACTTGCAGGTGAGGTGGGCTTGGGCTTCTTAGGTCTTGGTGGGATACCTATACACATATTCAATCTAACTACATAACGAATTCTATATAAATCAGTTCAGTGGTAAAGGTGAAAGTTAAGTTTGAACTAAATTGTTACTTTATCAGTTTGTAGATATAACTGTAGGTTATCTGAAGGAACAAAAAGTGCTCGTAGCTTCACAGTAAGCAGTGGTTATAAGCAATCACCAACTTAAAGCATAGACAGCAGTCCAATAGTCCTCTCTAATGTCTACTAACTAATACTAACTCTATTTTCAGGTTTGTGTTGAACAGTTAGTAACTTTTTAGGTTTCCAGTATATTTAAACAAATCTTTCATGTCAGCAAGATGAGGAAACATCGAATGTTGATGTAAAATATTTGTTTAATACCATGTAACCCAAAAAAGTTACAAAATGTTTAATATGAACCTAAAAAACAGGTTTTTGTGATGACCAGAGGGCTTACTCTAATTCAACGAAAACGAAACTTCGTTATATATCTACCTCTTTCACTCTCTAGGAATATCATTATCGAGTGAAAGGGATGGGTATAACGAAGTTTCGTTTTCGTTCAATTAGAGTAGGACCTCAGTTTCTTATCACTACCAGGTTGGTCCCAGTTATCACTACTGGGACCAACAGCTTAATGTTTTCTTAAGCATGGAAGCTCTTGACATTAAATAAATGGTCTGACCTTTGTGACCTCTGACTACCTAGTAAGCAGGGTACTAGTGTCACATAGTATGTAACATATCCAACCTTCAAGTGAGTACAATTCGGCCAATGCCACTCGATCGATGGGTCCCTGCGATCTTCTTGCAAACTGGTTGTATCAAGTGAGTAAATAGGCATGTTCGTGCCTATGTACCCACTTAATACAGTATCTGATACATAACATGCTACAAGGCTATATAAGTACCCTGCTATACTACAGAGCAGGATGAGGATACTTACTTTGACTTTAACTCCAAAATCTTAGTCTTCAGGGTCAGCATTTCACTGGAATTATTACTAAAAGTGGACACCTCATGAACCCTATGATTGAGCCAATCCATCATCAGCTCCACTTTCTCATTTTCCTGTTCTTGTAACATGTTCAACTTATCGTCTAATGTTTCTTGTAGCTCTTTCATTTGTTTAACATGTGTTTTACTGCCAGTGACATTGATTTGTTTCAAGCTATCCAGTTCAGCTTGGAACTGTGGGAGTTTTGTTTGTATCTTATGTACAATAGCCTGATTCATCTCTGCCTGCTCATCAAATGTCAGTTCTTCTGCCGTTTGATGCATAAAACCTGAAAGTTAAGAAAATATTCAATCATGTTCATATAAAACTAGCTGTGCCCACGACTTCGTCCGCGTGAAATATTAGGTCGGGGAAAAAGTCTTTTCGCATAACGTAGGTATAAACTTATTATAAAATTTTTTTGACTATACTATTTGTGACTGGCTGGTTTTGGTAACATTAAAAAGGTTCCATTATAAAGAAAAGAAAAAAATAAAAAAAAGTTGTTTCCCGCTATTTTTCATTTGTTTTTCTCTCCGTAAAAATGAGTGAATCTAATGAAGAAATTCGATACATTTTAAAATTTTATTATAAAAAAGGCAAAAATGCAACTCAAGCAGTGAAAAAAAATTGTGATGTTTATGGACCTGATGCAGTGTCAGTAAGAGTAGCACAAATTTGGTTCAAACGTTTTCAGTCCGGAAATTTTGATGTTAAAGATGCACCTCGCTCTGGTCGCCCTGTTACGAATAAAATGGACGCCATTTTTGAAAGAGTGGAGCACGATCGGCATATTAGTAGTTACGATGTAGCTGAAGAACTGGGAATTGACCACAAAACAGTTTTGACCCATTTGAAGAAAGCTGGTTATACAAAAAAGCTCGATATTTGGGTGCCACACGAGCTCACTCAAAGAAACTTAATGAACCGTGTACTCATTTGCGATTCATTATTGAGACGTAATGAAACCGAGCCGTTTTTGAAGAGATTGATAACTGGCGATGAAAAGTGGATCACGTACGACAAGAACGTGCGAAAAAGGTCGTGGTCGAAAGTTGGCCAGGCTTCACAGACTGTGGCCAAACCTGGCCTAACACGAAATAAGGTGATGCTGTGTGTATGGTGGGATTGGAAGGGCATTGTTTATTATGAGCTTTTACCGCCCGGCAAAACCATCGATTCTGATCTTTACTGCCAGCAACTGATGAGATTAAAGGAAGCAGTCGAGAGAAAACGGCCGGAATTGATCAACAGGAAGGGTGTGGTCTTTCATCACGATAACGCTAGACCACACACATCTTTAGCCACTCAGCAAAAATTAAGAGAGTTCGACTGGGAGGTCCTAGTGCATCCACCATATAGCCCTGACCTTGCGCCTTCAGATTTTCACCTGTTTCGGTCTCTGCAGAATTCTTTAGGTTCTGTAAGGTTGACCTCAAGAGAGGACTGCCAAAACTATTTGTCCCGTTTTTTTGATCAGAAGTCCCAAAGTTTCTACAGTAACGGGATAATGTCTCTGCCCACAAAATGGCAGAAAGTTATTCAACAAAACGGTACATATATATTGTAAATAAATGTAAATAAACTTTGAAAAAAATGTCTTGACTTTTCATACAAAAATACGAAAAGACTTTTTCCCCAACCTATTAGTTATTTTGGGCATCATTCATTTTTGCGAACAACCTCCTCAGCTTTCGCAAGCCACGCCTCTCCCCCTTGCAGCGTCATGTTTTGCACATCATGCGGCATGGGTGAATTTTATATTATTTTAAAATTAGCGCGTTCAAACAAACAAACAAACTCTTCAGCTTTATAATATTTGTATAGATTTTCCATTATTTTTTCGCTTCTAATAGTTGCAGCTTGATGTTATATAGCCTAAAGCCTTCCTCAATAAATGATCTATTCAACACAAAAAGATTTTTTCAATTCGAACCAGTAGGTCCTGAGATTAGCATGTTCAAACAAACAAACTCTTCAGCTTTATAATATTAGAATAGATTTCATCTTAACTGGTCCAGCAGGTAAACAGGTAACACATAGACACTAGTTACTGTGCATGTCTTTTAATAAATAATTATGATAAGTGTTTTTCTATGTATATTAAGTATGTATTTACTAAAAAAAGTATTTATGTATGTTTATCTGTTATTTAGTATCCATAACACAAGTTCTTAATGATATCTTGGAACTAAATAATTGGAGTAAGTGTCAGAAATATTTATTTATTTATTTATTTAGTGATGTATTATAATAATTAGCCATTTGTTGCTGAACATAGACTTGATTCTATACCCATTCCAACCATGTTGACTATACTATTACTCCTACCCTAAGATCAACATTTTAAGCTGGCAAAGATACAGCAAGAGTCCACTGTAAGAACTATTAGTATTAACCGTAGGCCCTTTTAGAAATCTACCTAGCAATGTAGACGTGCTTTCATCAGCTGAACTTAGTTTGTGAAGACTAGTGTGATGAGTCAGGTCACAATCAGAAATAATTCTGCAAACTTTTCCTCGCAATTTGGACGTCAACTTGCTGTTAGTTTCATAACATAACTCTTTTATAATTTCAAGTAGTATATTCTCCTGTGTTATTTTTACTTCGGTTCGTAAGTTTTCTGTAGTTGTTACGGAGTCCATGGCCTGCAACCAAAACATTCTAAATAATTATCGTAACTAAAATTAATATTAATAAAGTCAATGAAAAAAATTACTTTATTTATTATTACTTTAAACAGGACTCTTCTTATTGTATGTATGCAGTAAAACAAAACAATCAACGGATTTCGTAAACAATCAGCACACATCAAATTCAAATTTTAGTTTTTTTTGCAATTGCACTGCAGTGCTCTTCATTCAGCCATAATGGCAATCTTAAGACAACCGTTAAAAATAAAAATATTTCCTTCAAATAATATTTATAGAAAACTTTTCAACCTACTTATCTACATGTCGTGGTAGAAGACAAAATTGAGACCAGTTTCTAGCCCGCTTCTCCAAGCTAGTTCCCGCTCTAAAGAAGTGGCTCTTCTAGATTTAAATAACGTTTACAAGTACTTCGGAAGGAAGCAAAGCATGAATAAACAATTGATATTGATATTGATTGCGTTTGGTAATATTATTTTCTACTGTATGACATTAAGAAATTGTTCGCTTAGCTATAGGATTTTTACTAATGTGATTTTTGAAGATGTGGGCTGTATGATTTTATCTTTAGCCATATTTTATTAATTTTATTTTATGACACTTATTCTCGCTTTAGTAGACTTGCTTGTTTGTATTGTGAATTTTTATCAAATAAATATTGGATAGAGTGTCAAGTGTCACTTCGTGGTGTTTGGCTGAATTTTTTTCTCGTTTCTCGATTTATTACTTTGAAGCTTTATTATCCCAAATTAGTTATTGTAATTATTAGTTCCATCCATCTTTATGTAGCCCATGTAAGTATTGTAGATAATATTTGTAAAATAACATCTTAATTAATTGTCGCATTTTTACCTTCATTTGTTTTGAAAAACAAAAGAATTATTTAATAAAGCATGGCCGAATTTTCTGGGGGACCCGTTCCCCCGGACAAAATGGATATTGCTTGCAATCTGACGATTGATGACCGGTCTTCTTTCGATTCGGCGGAAGACTCTGAAGCGGATTTAAAAACTTTAGGGTTTTCAGTAAAACGGGAAAAACACACCAAGCATACTAATAAGAGAAGTAAAAAACCCAAAACTACAACCCCTTCTGAAATTTCTCTGCCCTTAGGACAGAAGAGCGATGCTAATATTAACACTAGTACTGAATGTTCCATTCCTTCGGGACAAAATAATATTCCTTTGACTCAAGAATCAACTGGTTCCAAACATCAGCCTACAGGACGTCAACACTTTTTAAAAAGTGATAAAGGACCTTTTCAAGTCCACATCCAAAAAGTAGAAGAAAATCCTGGATTTTCTTTGAATGCCATAACTTTTGGTAAATTATTAAATCAGCTTAACATTAAAGACATTGTGATAGGTTCTCTCCAGAGAATTGGCAGAAATAGAATGACCATTTGCTTTGTTTCAGCGGAGTCTGCTAACTCATTTATTAGTTCTAATCCTTTGGCGTCACATAACTATAAAGTCTTTATACCCACATTTAGTACTACCAGGATGGGCCTTATCAAAGGTGTTCCATCAGATTGGAGTACTGAAGAGGTACTGGAATCAATTTCTGTTCCCTCTGGCTGTGGCCCGGTTCTCCGAGTCCGCAGACTTAATTATAAGGTTGAGGTTGAGGGTTCCAAGACATGGAAACCTTCTCAATCCTGTGTAGTCACATTTGATGGACAGGTCCTTCCCCCACGTGTATTTATTTTTTTCAATTCCCTCCCAGTGTTACAATATTATTTTCCTACTATACAGTGTTACAGTTGTTGTAGATTTGGACACACTAAAGCCCAGTGTCGATCTAAACCTCGCTGTTTTAAGTGTGGTGATGGTCATACTGGGGATTCCTGTCGTATAGATGAAGATAAAGCTTCTTGTGTTTCATGTTCTGGTTTCCATTTTGCAAATAGCAAGAAGTGCCCAGAATATGAAAGGCAACACTCCATTAAAATTTCAATGGCTGAAAAGTCAATTTCTTATAACGAGGCCTCTAAGTTACATTCATCTTCTAAAATATCTTATAGTGATGTTGCTTCCAAAACGGTATATGCTTCTCCTGACCACCATTTCAGAACGCCTGTTCATACTTCCAAAAAAAAAACAGTTTTTATGAAACCCAAAGGCCCTCCACCTAAAAGTGTAGGCTATGATAGAGAAGCTCATAACAACATAATCTCTAACCCAGTTTTACCTAAGAGTCATAAGTCCATTTATGATTCAATTTCCCACCCCTCTATAGCTGATTTGATCCAAATCCTTATCAAACTTCTCTCATCTGCTTCTCCTTCACTGTCCAACGATGCCTTTTTATTACCTACTTCATCTAAATCAACCAATAATGGATCCAGCCCCTTCCATGGCGATTCAATGGAATTGCAGAGGATTGAATCACAAGAAAGCTGAGTTGGCTTTCTTGTGTGCCAAGTTCAATCCTCTTGTAATTGCAATCTCAGAAACATATTTGAAACCCTCAACCTCCTTCTTTTTTAAAAGATATCACGTATACCGTGACGACCGCGCTGATGGGTATGGCGGTGCATGTCTTTTGGTTAGCGGTCATGTAAATAGTATAAATATTCCTTTTCCATTTCCTCATCCTGAATATTCTATTGTATGTATGAAATTATATGGTATAATTTTTATCTCTTTATATATTCCCTATCCTTCTTACCCTATTCTTCAACAACTCTTTTCTTTTATTCAGTCTATCTCTGATCCTGTGATTGTTATGGGTGATTTTAATATTCATAACAATTCTTGGGGTTGTGAAAAGAATGATAATCTATCTTTTAACTTTATTGAATTTTTAGATTCTACTGGACTTTGCATTTTAAATTCTGGTGTTGCGACTCGCAGAACTAAACCTCAAGAATTTGTTAGTGCAGTAGACTTAACTTTAGCCTCTCCCTTCTTGGCTCCAGTTATGTCTTGGGATGTTCTCCCATCTACTCATGGTAGTGATCACTTCCCTATCTCCATACATTTACCATTCAATAAGCCCTTAAGGCAAAAAAAAAATATTTTACTTAAGTTTAGTATCAATAATTATACCGACTGGACAACATTTTCGGCGTCAGTGTCAGATCTTGTTACTCTTTTACCTGTTATTAATAATAATAACATACATCTTTGTGCTCGGAAATTATCTGAGTTTCTTATGTCGGCTGCAGAGTGTTCTCTTCCTCTACGTTCAATTGTAACTAGGAACAAACCTTTACCGCCCTGGTGGGATATGGAATGCACGAAAATTGTATATTGTAGAAAGCAAGCGGAGAGAGAATACAAAAGAAATATGAGCGAAGAGAATTTTTCGGCTGTTTCTGACTTATGTCAAAAAGCTAGCTCCTTATTAAGAAGTAAAAAAGCTGCAGGCTGGAGAAAGTTTTGTGAATCCATTTCACCAGAGACTCCATCCCAGGTGGTTTGGAATCAAATAAAAATTTTTCGCCGTGCTGTTTCCCCCATTAATCCTTCTTCTCCCGATTCTTTACCATGGATCAATTCCTTTTTAGATAAGTTAGTTCCTTGTTTTGTTCCCAATATTTCTGATATTCCAAATATTGCAAGTTCCATACATCCTTCAAGTTCTTTTACTACACTGACTAAGCCTTTTTCTTTAGAGGAATTAAAATTTGTTCTTTCTACTGTCAAGGATTCTTCTCCTGGCTTAGATGGTATTCCTTATTCTTTCTTAAGTAATAGTAATTCAGACATCCTTTGTTACTTTCTGTCATTGATAAATTTTTGTGTAGACTCTGGATGTGTTCCCGATTCCTGGAAGGTTCAAATTGTTGTTCCTATTTTAAAACCAGGTAAGGATCCCAGACTGGTAGATAGTTATAGACCTATTGCTATGTCTATAACAATGGCTAAAATAACTGAACACCTGATTAAAAACCGTCTTGAATGGTTTTGCGAATCCAATGGAATTCTTTCCGACTTTCAGTTTGGTTTCCGAAAGGGGAAAAGTTGTTTAGACAACTTATCTCTTTTAGTTTCAGAGATTCGTCTCAGTATAGCGTCTAAGAAATTTACTGTTGCAGCCTTTTTAGATATTTCTGCGGCATACGATAACGTTTCTCTTTCTATTCTTAAAACTAAACTTTTTAATCTTGGCTTCCCTCCTAAATTCGTTTCATATATTTTTAATTCTTTCGCCGGTCGCTCAGTTGTGATTAACACAGGCTCTGGTCAGGTTAGCAGAACTGTTTATAAAGGCTTGCCTCAGGGTTCCGTCTTGAGCCCATTACTGTTTAATATTTATACAGCTGATTTAGATCAAACTATTTTGCCTTTCTGCAATGTTCTCCAGTACGCTGATGACATTGTTCTATTTTCTTCAGGTAAAAATGCTACTTTGTGTGCTGATTCCATCTCTGATGCGATTAGCGCAATGTCTCTTTGGCTTGAAGATCATAATCTTCAGATATCTCCACAAAAAAGTAAAATTATAACTTTTTCGTCTAAACGTCTTCTGCCTAGAATTAATATTCAGTTAGACGGTATAAGAATTCCAACTGATACATGTGTAAAATTTTTGGGTGTTTTTCTGGATTCAAAATTGTCTGGTGTAAAACATTTTGATTATGTGATAAGTAAATGTGAAAAGAATATAAATCTGCTTAGATGTCTGGCTGGTGTATGGTGGGGTGCTCAACCATGCTCCCTTAAATTAATATATGATGCATTGGTCAGAAGTGTGATGGATTATGGCTCCTTTTTGTTAAATACTTCTAATAAATCTGCCATTAAAAAACTTGATCTTATTCAGTCTCGAGCTCTCAGGATTATTGCTGGAGCCATGAAGTCTACACCTG
The DNA here is from genome assembly GCA_949126915.1 of Musotima nitidalis. Classification (NCBI taxonomy): domain Eukaryota; kingdom Metazoa; phylum Arthropoda; class Insecta; order Lepidoptera; family Crambidae; genus Musotima; species Musotima nitidalis. The sequence continues at coordinate 3,365,110 of OX421420.1, read as the reverse complement.
TAAATGCCTTACAGGTGGAGTGTGTAGAATCCCCATTGTCTTTAAGAAGGCAATATTTAGCTGATCGATTCTTAATTAACAGATGGCAATTTACGAATCATCCACTTTTTGAAAAGTTGAAGGACCTGTCAGTTTTTTATAAGTTTTCAAGCTGGTTAGATGAAAATGTACCATGTCTAATTAAAAGCTTTCACAAAGTTAACACGTTTAAATTCCCTACAAACAATAGTCCCCATCTTCCACTTTTTATGCATAATTTAGATGTAGTTCTGTTTACCCCTAAAATATTTTTAAACTTTGGAGTTAGTAAAGATGATTTGTTTCCTTCTAAAAAATTCGCCCAAATCATGTTTGAGAAATGGTCTAGATGGCATTCAATATTCACAGATGCCTCAAAAAAAGATCCTGAAGGCTGTGTTGGGGTTGGGATATATCATAAGGAATATAACATTCATCAATTAATCAAATGTCCCCCAGGTACTTCCATTTTTACTGGTGAGGGCAGGGGAATTTTAGAAGGTGTAAAGTACATTTTGTTAAGTAAAATCAAACAGGCCATCATATTTACAGATTCATTGAGTAACTTACAAGCTTTACAGGGTAATCCATTCCTTGGAAAGTTTTCTGCCATACTGTTTGAAATTAAATTAAACCTTTTTCTGTGTAACCTGCGAGGCTATGATGTGATTTTAGCTTGGATTCCAGGTCATTCTGGAATCTATGGAAATGATAAGGCTGATTTTTATGCAAAAAGTGCTGTGTTACATGGGGATAGAGTTTATTTTCAAAATTATATTTCTGATCTCTTACTTCTCCCTAAAAAAGACTTGTTTAAATCATGGTCAGTTTCCTGGAAATATTCCTCGAGGTCAAAGGGTAGACGTTACTATAGTCTTCAAGGTTTTATACCACAGAAACCATGGTTTCAAAAATTTTTTGCCTCGAGATATGTCTCCTCAATCATTTCCCGTCTTCGATTTGGCCACTGTTGTTCAGCAATTCACCTTAAGAAACTAAAAATTCTTGATTCTTCTTTATGCAAATGTGGTTTAGCTGAAGAAGATCTGAATCATATTTTCTTTTCTTGCCCACTTTATGATCATTCTTTTTTTATTAATGCTCTCATCTCTCATGGTTGTCCACTTCCTACTCATATTGATATTTTACTTTCTTCTATAGATTCCTTCTTAGTTAGTGTATTTAGTGAATTTATTGTAAGTAATAAATTAAAACTTTAGGTAGTATATTTAAATTTCTAAATGTATAATTAGATTTTTTATGTTATAGTTTGTAAATAATTAACTGTATTGTAATGTAAAGTCGTAATGTAGAATTTGTTTATTTTGTTGCAGGTAGTTTAAGTCTCCTGGGAAAGTAACGTTTGATTTTATATACGTTAATTGTTCAAATTATATTTTTTAAATTTTCTTGACACTTGACACTGGCAAATTTTAAATTGCCAATTGGGGAGAAAAAAAAAAAAAAAAAAAAAAAAATATTGGATAGTTGTACAAGCAAATTAATGTAAATTAAGTATAAATATAATGTACGAAAAATAAATCGATATTTTATTATTATTCCGGTTTATGTCATGCGGCAAAATATCAATGCGTCCAGTAAACCTCAGTAAAATTTAGAATCTCAATCAAGTATTAAATCGAATAAAATAAATAATTTAAGATGTCTAACGAATCTCAAAGTACCTGCTATTGGTAAGTAATTTGTTAAGTATGCTTATTTCACTTATCATACTTTCATCAAGTTACATTTATAACCTTTACTAAACCTTTGTTTATTGTTTTAGCGGGAAAGACAGGAACTTGAACATAGCTGAACTGCTTTGCGCGTCCTGCAATCGTTGGTTCCATGAATCTTGTATCGGTTATCAACTGGGAAAGCTTGTACCATTCATGACAAACTATTTGTTTATTTGTAAAAATTGTTCCCCCACTGGTCTAGAAACTTTCAAGAAAAATCAAGCTCGTAAGTTTGTTTACTTTTTGTATGTCATGGCACAGGGAAAATATATAATAATAATAATAATAGCCTTTATTCAGACATTATACACTTGGGTTACAATATATATGGTTAGTTATAAGTAGTAATAACAGTCTATTATGCATCGACTCCGTTTGTATGTCATATGTTGACAGAGGCCTCCTCCAACTGATGCCATTTTCGTCTATTGGCAGCTACCCATGTCCATGTAGCACCTGCTATAGCTTTGATATCATCAATCCACCGTATTAACAGGGAAAACATATTTATAAAATAAACAAAAACTATTGTACTTGCTTCTCTTTTTGTTTTATGTTGGGGTTGTTTTTTTTTCTTAGAAATATTTTTTAGTAATAGTTTTATTCAAATTTTCTTCCGTTGGAGACAAAATAATCAAAATTAAAAAAAAAAAATTATACCCCTTTGGACGATAATATCAAAAGATTTGAGTTATATTAAGTTTTGTGGATTTTGTAAAATTAGTTTTAGATCCCAAGAACCTCTTGCCCTCCCTTTGCTACACTCCAACCAAAATTACTCTTTGAAAGTACATCAAACATTTTCTAGTTAGTTAAAATTTAAAGACTTCAAAAAGTAAGTTTTAAGTACTATAAGCACATTTCCTTAGTGAAGGTTTAGATGAGATGATACTTTCTAGGTAAAGTTTTTTCATGTCCTAGTTTCCAGATAAACCTAACAGAGATACTGCAAATCAATCAGTTTTAGTATTACATGGTACCAGAAATGAACTTTATTATGTGCAAAATAGTTTGAAACTAAAAATGCTTCATCATCTGATACTCCATATTGTATCATGTGCTTACTCATAAATATGAATATGTGGACTATGCCTTTTTTATGTATTTTTTTTGTATTTAGGGTATAAACTTGACCCTTGCACAGGTTATCTTTGTAAATTGACCCTTGACTGTAACATTGGATATTGATTAGACTCATCAACTTACCATATTGTAACTATAAAGTTGAAAAGTCAGCAAAATGACAGTGTTTAAATTTTTTGGTTTTAGCTTTCCCTCAGATGTGCCTCACAGCAATAGCAAATCTCAGACAAGAAAGTGTAAAAGATGGAAGCAACAAATACCTGTTTAGCAAGGACCGTGAAATAATTCCTTATATTGATCAGTATTGGGAAGCTATGACTACAATGCCTCGCAGGTACATCTCACTCTTTTTGTACTTATTTATAGGCAACCAACATGTATAAATGATGTCATGCCTCTTTCCCATAGGGAGAGATCACATCCTTCCTCTTGCTAAGATCTTGGCACACACTCTTAGCTTAATTTACACTCATTAACCTTCTCATACATGCCTGTCCTTTTAGGATCCTTTCTTCCTTCCATTTCCCTGCTCGCCATTATTAGAGAATCCATCCTCACACTTCCACAGGTCCTGTGAGTGCCACCTTGAGGTGTAAAATATTATTGGTAATTTTTTTTAAGTAAACTAAGGCCAGTTCTCACAAACTGTTCTTTAAGGTTCAATATAGTGAATTCCACACTAAACACATTTAGCTTTCATAATAACAATAATAATTAAAATAATAAATATTCTCTTACAATCACACCAATTATTTGGTTCCAAGATAAGTATCACTAAGAACTTGTGTTATGGATACTAAAGAATGTATAAACATACTTAAATACCTTTTTATTTTATAAATATATACTTAATACACACACACACACACACACACACACACACACACACACACACACACACACACACACACACGCACACACACACGCACACACACACAACCTACACGTCTACATACATTTAATTTTAAACTTAATTATAATTAATTTTTTAACTTAATTTAAATTTAGATGTTTTTTCTTATGTTTATTACTTGCTTCTTGGCTCGTGTACTTTGAAATATCATTTAAGTGAAAGCTAAACTGATGTATTTTAGTTGATTAATTATTAGAAACGTCTTGTAAAAACTCACTTCTATAGTATTGCAAAAGAAAGGCGCCAGTGTCTGTAACACAGTTAATACTAGCACAGGCACAGACATTCACTCTGTCTCTAAAAATGTTTCGCAAAATCACTATAGTACCTAAGCTATGTTTTGTGTAGAGATAGAAAAACTGTATTTGCTTTTAGAAAATTAAACATTATTATTATTATTAATATACATCTGACGACTGATATGGCGTGGAGGTCAGTATACCTGCACTTCACTCGATAGGTTGTGGGTTCGATCTTTGTGTGCATGAACATGATTATTTGTTCTGGTCTGGGTGTTCTCCTATGTATCTTAAGTATGTTTATCTATTATTCAGTATCCATAACACAATTTCTTAATGATGCTTATCTTGAAACTAAACAATTGGTGTGATTGTAAGAGAATATTTATTATTGATAATATTATTATTTATTATACATAGGAAAACACACATTCATGCAGGGTAAACTACTAATAAGAGCCACCAATTATCAAATAACAGGTATACTTTAGAATTTTGTGCCTTGCATAGTAATAAGTAAGATAATGACTTCATTTTCTTTGCCAACTGATATGGAGTGGTGGAGAGTATATCTGCAATCTGCTCCTAAGGTTGTGGGTTTGATTCCCACACGGAACAATCTTTGTGTGTATGAACATGTATATTTGTTCTGGTCTCGATGTTTTCCTATGTAAATTAAGTATGTATTTGAAAAAATAAAAGTATTTATGTATGTTTATACGTTATTTAGTATTCATAACATACATGCATACATACACGCCTATTTCCCCGAAGAGAAGGCAGAGGCATATTATTCGCCCATATTTCGCCAATTATATAGTTCGTCTTACGTTATAGGTGGCGAGCCTATTGCCTCTTACTGGGCACTGTTATGTTCGCCAGCGCTTCGTCCGTTGATCGGCAGGTGCACCACTCGCAGATGAGGTTGGCTTGGGAGTTAGGTTCCTTAGGTCTTGGTAGGATCCCTATACACCCTATATATCCTGTGTATTTAAAATAGGTACTAAAATTACTGCGTAAATTGTGGATATCCTGAGTATGTTTCACTAGAACCCTGCAAGTTCAACACATACTATGGAAAACAGTATAAGTTTTTTGTTGCAGAGTGACACAATCCTGGTATGCCACAGTGCAGAGGGCTCTCATCAAAGACATCCAGATCCTGTTCTCATACGAAGACGACACAAATCTCGGCCCCATGTTTGGATTATTCAACAGCGAACTTACAGTGATCAAACCCAATTATGAAGCTATGATTAAGCAGGGACAGCTAAAAGTCACCGATATGGGAATTGCTACTGGTAAGTACATTACACATTACTATTGGACCTACATGAATATATAAATAATGTTGTATCCATATATTAGTTTTAGCGAAGTCCATTGTTAGCACAGAGACGATTAGCACAGATTAGCACCATTCTATCTCTAGATGACATATATCAAATTGTGACAGATGTCTAGGCCATCGCTTTTTTTTAAACGAGACAAGATCTCATTCTCTATTAATATTGTGAAGTGAAGGATATTTAACTCTTTAGTTGTAGGAGCCAAGTAGACTCATTTACCTCTCTTGTACCTAGAAGCAGTAGCAAAACAATACATTTTTTTAATTAGTATAAAAACACATTATCATAACGATAACGGTTATATTACATAGCTGTATCGCAGTATCTATAAGAACTTTACTGGAGATTTTAATTCTACTATGAACCAATCAGCACTCGCCTTACCATCAATAATATTATTAAGGATCATTTAGAATCTGTCATAAACATCTAGTGCAGTCGTTATTAGAAAGTCGATGCCTTCTAACATCCTGACAGCTGGTTTACGCATAGATTGATATTTCTCTCTGAGTTTTGAAGGTGAGACGGCAGTCGCTCCATGTTATAACTGAAATTCAGCCAAATTTGGTTAGAGCAGTGAGTAGACCCTTTTTTTTTTGTTTTACGTCGGTAACAAAATGCGTTTACGCACTACCTTTCGGCCAAAGGGGGACCGAAAGGGGGTGTGGGACTCACCACCGGCAGACGCGACTGCCAGCAGTAATACCCACTAAAAATCTTCCGACGACGCCCGCCGCTTGTTGAGAAAGAGGCGGGGGCCAGTACCTGGGTTGCAGCTTCTGACACCCCGCCTGCGGCCAACGTCCCCCGGACCAAAACCGGGAGGACCTCCTCAGAGAGGCGCAGTGGATGCGCCCCTCCTACCTCCTTGTGCGACCATAGCGTGTGTGGCCGACTTCTCGGAGGGTCTGTCGTTAGACAGCAAGGGCCCCCTGCCCCCACTGCCTAAGACCCTCCTGGCGCTGCTTGACGGGCCCTCCTGGCCCGCCCGCTGCGCCCTCCACAGGTCTCTCATAGTTTCTCCCCCGGTAGTCAGTACTAAGGGCACCCAGAGTCGTCGGTCTCTGGGTGTTACCTTTTCCCTGGCGCCTCCTGCGCCCTACCGGGAGGTACTCAGCCCCCCCACCACGACAAGGTGGAGACCAGTCGGGGAGGAGTGAGTAGACCCTGGGCCCTAAGCTTAAGTTTAGGGCAACCGGGATAATGCTAGGATAAGGATCGCTTAGACGTTGTCCTCACTGCAGCCGAGCTGTCACAGCGGCATCTTATTTTGCTTATAACATCAATTTACAGTTCATAAGTAAATGGTTTTTGCTAAAACCTACAAGCAATATATAACTTACACGCATACATATAATTACGCCTGTTTCTCCGAAGGGGTAGGTAAGGCATATTCTCTCATATAGTCGGTCCCTCATGTCTGAGGATCGTGGTTAGCATCGGAGTAACATCTGGAGCAGATGATCTGCTTTCACCGGTTCCGATCCAGCCGTCTATAAGGCATATTATACGACCGCATTTGGTCCCACGTAATAGGTGGCAAGCCTATTGCCGTTTACCGGGCACTGTTATGTTCGCCAGAGCCTCGTCCGTTGATCGGCAGGTGCACCACTCGCAGGAGAGGTTGGCTTGGGCTCCTCAGATCTTTGTAGAAGCCTTATACACCCATGTGTAACTTTCTTTATATTATTCCTGGTGTACGTCCGCTAGACTGTAGAAACGAAAACCGAAGTTCGCAGAGTTTGCTGCGGTTAGTCTTTGGCTGGATACCACTTGGGCCTGGTCATAACTATTATGTGGTAGTTTTTATGTCAAGTTAGAGGCATTTCTGGGCTGCTTGATAAAATATGAAGAACGACAGAGTTTACTGCGGGTAGTCTTTGGCTGGGTACCACGGGTACAACTTGGGTCTGGTTATAACTATAATAGTCTTTGGCAGGGTACCACGAGTACCACTTGGGCCTGTTTATAACTATAATGTGGTAGTTGTTATGTGAAGTTAGAGGCATTTCTGGGCTGCTTTATAAAATCTGATGAAAGATTCGGCATAAGCGTGATGTACGTATGATTAAAAATGGTGGTTCCGGAAAACCACTGTCCTTCAACAATGCCACATACACATATGTCTCTGCCAATAAGCTGTGTAATTATTACTGCCGGGGCAGTGCGACGCCGGCGGAGTGTACTTAATTTAATTAAAATTTGATAAATTTCATTTTGCAAGTCCTTTACATGAAATCTAGTATTAAGAGTACATAACCCCCTTTAACAGAGGTGTGTTAGCTTTTTAAATTATTTTAAAATCTGGTAAATGTATGTTTGAAGAAATGGCATCAATGTATTACTGTTTTCTATGAATCTTTTAATATCGTGGCCTCCATGTAATGTAGCCTTAAAACATTACCTATCTGTTAGTGAAAATCCCGCCAAAACTGGTCGTCTTGTATCGAAGATCACTAGTAAATTATTTTAAAATTACAATACCGTATTACTTTCCTACATTTAAAAACTTCTTTGAAATAACACAAAAATTTTGCTATATGTATTGATTTAGGACGTAGGGATTTATTGACTTGCGGAATTGCGCAAGTACCTCATTCATTAGGTACAGCGTCCTCGGAACCAACTGACCAGAACGCTTATTATAGTGTAAAAGATTTTATGAACGACAAGGCTGCCTGGAAGTGACATAAATTAATCCTTTCTTTCTTAAGATATTAGATGAGATATGATCTTTAGATATTGGTAGTTTTAAGAACGACAGCAATAATTTTTTTTTTAATTGTATTGGATTTTAAGACATAATTGAAAAAAGCCGAGTTGAGTTTCTTGAGGCATTCTTCTTAATCTCGTTGCTTTTTTGGAATCCTCGTTAGAGTCATCGACAGACTGTCTGACTGAATCCCTTCCCCCCTTTAGAATCACGACAGGCTGACTGACAGATCCCCCCTATACGAGTTACCAACAGACTGACAAATATTGAGAAAAAACCACAACAGACAGAAAAACTGACAAATTCTGACAAAGAATCCATTTTCTTTTATTTCTTGATTATGGTACCGCTCATATCTCTTTTATTGTTGTTATGAAAAAAAATACGGAATTTCCATTTTGTGTATAAAAATTTGAAGAATCTAAATGATCCTATTGATCTTAAAGACAAAAAAGTATATTTTATTTTATTTTATTTCTGACCAAAAAACCGTCTATGTACCTTCTTTCTTCTTTACTTTGTTATGTAACCCTTGTTTTCAAACAGTCCTGCAACCCCGATAGGGCTTAGTAAAATTCTAACACAAGCTGGAACGGGTCGTTAGATGATTTCCGTAAAAAATAAGGATTTTATTGAAAGTAAAACAGTTACATCTCAAACTGGCATAATACGATCCTTTATTTGTCATAAATGTTGTCATCAATCTATAAAATGACAAGTGATATTTACGAGTGTTAGAAACTATAATTCTGTTGTCGGTAAATTTGGTTTTTAATAATTAAAAACTATTTAATTATCGATAATTTTTATATAAATTACGTACTATGTTTGCTAGCTACGTGTTTCGTCAGGGTATGTCGGTATTTGGTCATGTATTATTTTCTGGATTTGCGGTTTTGTTATACTATATAGGTATTTAATGTAGAACATAGGAAATGTAAGAGATTTTGTGTACAATTTAATGTCTTGCGAGAACTTTGTTGGCAGGTAAGTTAAATAATGATTAAATATTTTCTGACAATTACTCCAATTATTTAGTTCCAAGATAGGTAGCATCAAGAACTTGTGTTATGGATACTAAACAACGGATACAAAAAATTGATATGCAAAGGAAAACACCCAGACCAGAACAAATGTTCATGTTCATGCACTCAAAAATTTGTCCTGTGTGGGAATCGAACCCCGTGAGTGAAGTTCAGGTATAAACCTCCACGCCTTATCGGTCATCATAAATTAATATTGTAGTTGGGGTAATGCAAAACTAAGAAAGCAAAATCCAATTATTAACTGAGCAAAAAATATCTAAAGGGGTTTAATCGACTGACTGATAATTATGACGGAGCTCTGTATACCTGCGCTCCGTTTCTGCTTCTGCTCGTAAAAGATATTTGTGTGCCTGCATATAAATATTTGTTCTAATCTGGGTGATTCCTTTATTGGAAGTTACAAAAAAAAAATACTAGAGAACGGTTTAAAAAAATATTTTTAATCTGTTATATAGTAGTTCTAGTATGTAGTTATGTACCTATAGTATAAGATCTGCTTAGGTTTAGGCGCTGTAAATGTTCCAATAATATTTATTTTATTAGAATAACTGAAGATATGCTAGGAATTTTCAAATATTTTTTATATCAGTAAAAAAATTTTCACTACTCTTAAATGGCGGAAGCGAAACGGCCAAGCCGCATACGGAAAGATTAGGTCTCGCGATATTGTCGTCTAGCAATGCTGAAGCGGTACGGTAGTCGTACTGTACACGGAAGATCCGGCAACCATAATAATATGATCCATCCATCCAGTCAACTCCGAACTAACTTTTGTAATTATATTTTGCTACTAGCATTATCCCGGCATTGAAGCGCTCGTAGCTCTGCAGTGCTAGGTGGTCGGAAACGATCACCGAAGTACAGAAGAGTTTACAGAGGTCAGTCCTTGGATGGGTGACCGTTTGTGTGGCATTTGATATCGAGCGCTTCCGTGCTTCGGAAGGCACGTTAAGCCGTTGGTCCCGGTTATCACTAAATGTGGTAGTCGTTAAGCCATGTTAGAGGCCTAAATGGGCGGCTTGATAAATTCTAACAGCAGGTCGCCATACACCTGCCTCCGCCAATCCGCACTGGGTCAGCGTGGTGGAGTATGACCCATACCCTCACACCTTGGTATGTGAGAGGAGGCTCGTGCTCAGTAGTGGGACGTTAATGGGCTGAGATGATGATGATGATTATCCCGGCTGTGTCCTTTTTTTTTGGATGGAAAATCATCAAATGACCTTTCCCGGTTGTGGGTGGAGCGGGAGGGTGTGTCAGACATCTACTGACTAAAACCGTTCATGTTCCTTCTTGAGCCTGCTACGTACAACATCCTGGTTGTGTCCTAAACCTACGGTCTGCGCACTGGTTTAACCATATGGTAACTTGGCTTCATAATTTTAGTTATTACACAGAGCGACTGCTGTCTGACCTTCGCAACCCAGAGGCAGCTGTTAGGATATTCGAAGGCACTGACAGGAAGTCAGATAACGCCTGCCATAGATAGTCATGACAGCGGGGTCCAACATGCTTTCCGGACATGGTGCAAGCGGCAATCACGCATGCTTACGACAACTTCGAAAAAGCATAGGTCAGGGTTTGAATCCGAGACCCTTTGAATTGCAGTCTATAGGTATTGCCACAAGGCTGGCAAATTTAGTAATTACGTATTAATAATAAATAGAAAACACCCAGACTAAATCAAATATACTTGTTCATATCCAATTCACGACCTGTGAAGCGATGGACTGCTGACCTCCTTGCTATAACGGGCCTCAATTTAATACCGGGCGACCTATATGGCGCTATCAGAAAAAAGGTTACTTAAAATACCCAGAAAAAACTACTATAAGATAAAAACTAACGTTATCATGGCACAGGAAAAAAATCCCACCAGCTTTTACTTACTTGAAACTGAGACCAGCGCACTACAGATTGGCTCAAAGCCAAACTCTGTAAAACGAATCCATACATTCGCATAATTCGGGCTGCACATAATAACACGACAGACATTGACTGTATTGAATAATGACATTGTTTCCTTGCACACTAGTGTTTGTAAACACTACGGGACACGCACACTAGCGCGACAGTGGTTATACAGTATGCCCGCGTGTCTCTTGCTTGATAAGTCTATAGACATAGCCGCTTTGGCATACGATTTCTCCACTATTGATTTTAGATTTTAATTGCACGCTGGATCACCTTGAACTTCATGGCTGGTAAGTCGTCTACATACTTTTGTTTCTAAAATTAAGAATGTTTGAAGTTTTTTTTCTGCCATCTTGTTATCAGTTACACGACGCGAATGTTTGGTTGGTATGTTGTTGTATTGAATTTTAACTGTTATTGGTTTACAGCGTAGTTTTTATAGGATATTTAAATTATTCTATGTTATTTTTTTGTAACATATGTGGCTTTATTTTAATATTCATATCACGTAGTTATTAGTTTAAGAGCATGCGATCGACATTCTTAAGTCTCTCTTGTTATCTTATCAGTTAAACTAAAAAGATTGTCCACCATTGAGTCGGATATCAGAGTAGCTATCGGAATGGATAGTAAGTTTCGACATTATTTTGTTAACCATTTATTTTCAATTTATATCGCACAGGTTTACATTAAGCAATATGATAATTTCGACATTATTTTGTTTTCAGTTTTCACTAAGCAATGCGATAATTGATTCCATAATAAAGTTCACTTTACACTTTTTCAACACCAAAAAGGTTATCGAAATAAGTTTGTATGTTCAGTTATAGATATTTTGACACCAAACAGGTTTGTTATCGAAAAGGTTTTTCCTTCGAATAAACAAACTCGATGACCTTGGGTTGCGTATATAGAATTGTTTAAATTTGTATTAATAACTATGTTGTTGTACATCGACCCGAAAAACTTATGCGTGCTCGCGAATATAGAGTTGAAATTAAACTGGCAATGTGATCGTCCTCAGACTGACTCCACGAGTGTAGTCTTAAGCATGAATAATTGTTTCCTCTGTATGTGATTGTTGTAAAGGGATATGTATGCAACCGACTGTATGTTACATCACACCTGGTCTGTTGTATAACGCTTTCTGTCTCAAAACTACCTTATATGCATGTTGGTGTGCATTCTACGTATTAATTGTCTTAGTGTTTCCTGTGTATTTTAAGTATGTTTTATTACGACAAAAGAGGTATCTGTAGGTATTAAATTATGTTTAACCCGTTCTATAGTAACTGTAGTTAGGAGATAGAAGCGTTAGGTATGCCGTCCAAGAATTTGTTTTGTAATTTTAATTTCAACATATAACTATATCAGTGTTGTCCCAATAAGTTGTCCTGTTTAATTGTTTTATTCAGCTCGTATTTATATTGTTTCATTGATATGGTCAAAGTTCAAAAGTAAATTTCGATGATTTGCAGAAAATTCGGAAAAACATTTTCCCAGATTGTTTCCTAAGGCAAAAACTATTTTTATTCGAAAAAATGCGGTTGCAGTGTGAGGTGACTGCAATTGACACGGGGCGTAGCGGCAGGCGAAAGATAGTTCTCTTCTATGTCACCATCATCCTACCCTGCTCCTATTTTAACTGGGGTCGGCACAGCATGTCTTTTCCTTACACACGCCACTAGTCCCCAGTACGCAACGCACAAAATTTTTTTACTCATACAACTTCCGTGAGTGCCTTTTTTTGAACGACAGAAAGTCCGACAAAACTTTTTAATGCGAAAACTTTTGCCGCTTCTGCGTTTTGTCGGGGTGGTGGACACTCCATACGCAGCCTTATTATTATTCATCACACATTATATTAAAAACTTGTGTTATGGATACTAAATAACGGATAAACATACATAAATACTTTTTCTTTTGTTAATACATACTTAATATAAATAAGAAAACACCAGGACAAATATTCATGTTTATGCACACAAAGATTTGTCGTGTGTGGGAATCGAACCCACGACCTTATGCGCGGTGTGCATACATGTGTGTCATTTACACTTTTAATTTTTTCAGTGACAGGTGCTACTTTTATGCTATAGCTCTGTTCTACGTAATATAGATATTTAATAACCTCAAAATAAATTCCATTTATGATATAAACATTCTTGATATCAAACACTCTATCCTATTGTTATTTATTAGCTGCGTATTATCGTCAAGGGCTCGATGGCTTGTCCTCGTTTACCAAGCTATAAAATGTAAATAAATAAAATAAAAAATCATTTATTGCTTTTAAGGAATACAATAACATGACAAAATATGAAATTAAAAATAGTTATAGTCCTAAAAGCAACTGGAGTAAGCTCAGCTTTTGCTGCACAGAGTAGGCTACTCTACGCAGCGCTGGTTTTCAGCCCCCCGTTTCATTAGGTTCGCAACATAGTAGTGACCACGTAGAAAAACAGAAATTACAAGTTAACACTTCAGCAAAAACGAAAAGTAAACAAGCAAAAATTTAACTGCAAATAAAAACAAACCACAGAATAGAAACAAAATAGGTTTTTCAAGCCGCCCATGAGGCCTCTAACATGGCTTAACGACTACCACATTTAGTGATAACCGGGACCAACGGCTTAACGTGCCTTCCGAAGCACGGAAGCGCTCGATATCAAAGGCCACACAAACGGTCACCCATCCAAGGACTGACCTCTGTAAACTCTGCTGTACAATGGTGATCGTTTCCGATCACCGAACTCCGCAGAGCTACGAGCGCTTCTCGATTATTCAGTATATAAACCATCAAATAAATAAATAACTCAGTCCAATCAATCATTGACTCCCGTAAACCCGTAGATGGAGTTATTACGAAGAGAAAACTTCAAGTTCAGCCATTTTTAGGTTGCCACGGTTGATATAACCCAGTTTAAGTTGTTTATCGCGTCCACCATCACGGTGGCAAGCACACTACGCTTTGTGAATGGGTTTGAATTTCTATAGGTTTGCATATACAAATACAAATAAATACAAATACAAAATAATTTATTTGCTCAAACATGTCGCATGCTTAACGGAACATCGACCCATTCATAGATAGGTCAGGTTTGAGTTACGTACTTATACAGTCTTTCTATTTCTTACTGAGATCAAATCAATATTAATCAAACTTTCAAAACACAAGCAGGATTACTAATTAATAAATCAGTATCAATTTAATGCGCTTACAAATAGGACTAGTATTCTTTAGAAGATCTTCTTTTGTGATGTCCCAAAAATCGTCTTTTTTGAGTTAGTCACTATTCCATTAAGCATGCGATGTGTACTTAACAAAATATGGTATTACAATAAAGTCTTTCGACCAAGTCTCAACATATTTACCATTTTGTGGTTTGCAAATGTCAGTTTTATGATTCCCCATTAAATGTCAGTATAATTATGATCAAAAATTAATTATCTAAAATTACACAATAACAATAAAATTAAAATATATGTCAAAATTAAATAACAAGAAAAAACGGGGTCAGTAAACACCTATTAACAATTAATCATAAAGTGTATCGGTCAGAAAATCGCTTATGTGATAGTAACATAATTTATTATGTTTAGCTACACGGACAGATTATCATCATTAAAAATTAACTAACACTAAGACCTAATAAAAAATGAAAAATAAGGCTAGATAATTCACAATCTGTGTACACAGCATGACTTATAACTAATAATCATAAAAAAAGTTAAGAGCTTTGGTAGACTTATCGTAAAATTGCAGCTTTATCTGTGAATGAAATCAATAGACTCTATGAAATCAATAGGCTCCAATCTCCTTGAGAGATAGAAAAGTTTGAATTTTTAAAATATACTTCAGTTGTTTGTTAGTTTAAAATATTTAGTAGAGTAATTATTTGACAAGACGTATTTGTTTCTGTTTTTAGCATTATTTCGGGAATAAATGTATCATCATATCCTAGCATTATCCCGGTTGCCCTAGGCTGAAGCTTAGGGCCTGCTGCGTGTATAAATGTATCTTTATGTTAGAGAAAATTTGATATGTTAGAATGTTGCTTTATAGATTGTTATGTTTGTTAGTGGTTATGTATTATGAAATATATTGTTATATCATACAAAATAATGGTTAATTTGTGTAATGTTATATGTTATGGTGTTGTAATTTGTGTCGTATTAACTACAACATTAATACTTCTAAATAAGTACTAAGTATAAATTGGAACGTAAAAACTCGATAAATTCCCATACTATTTGATGTCGGACGGTCCCTATTTCATGTTCATTCAACGGCCATCAACCAAGAAGCTTTTTGAACGTGCCTTTACTTTAGTGATCGTGTCCGACCTTCTATTGTTTATTACTTTTACTCCTTATATACCTATAAGCATTTTTTATTCGTGCAAAGTAAGAAATAAAAGAAATTACGAACATTCTGTAGAATCCCATTTAGTTGTGACGATAAAGATACAGTTAAAATTTACAGAACTGTTACGACCAAACAATAGGCTATAACAATCTTTAATCTTTTCATATGACATTAAATTATTGATTAAATACTTTATTCTGCATCGAAAAAGGTCAGTTAACTAAGTATGTATTAAAAAAACAAGCAACGAAGTCAAAGATTCTGACATCTCAAGTGCACACGCTGTAATCTGTAATTATGTGTAAGAAATAAAAAATATTATTCAAGTTTACCTTAATAATGCTAAAACTAACCCACACTCATTCACTGCAGACAGCAGCTTGCTTTGATAAAAATGAAACAAGAAGCGCGTTAAATTTTATCCTCATAATATTATGTGTAAAATTTTGTAATTTCTTAGCAAATATTTTGTTTTCCAGTACCTTTAGCAGGCAATGTGAAAGGGCGCCAAGGCAAGAGGCGGCCTGCGGTGGGCAGCGCCTCGGAAACCGGGGCGCCAGTCGGCAAGAAAGGCCGCTCAGCTGATCTTGGGGCGCTCAAGCTACCCTCCCACGGGTACCCGACTGAGCACCCGTTCAATAAAGATGGCTACCGGTATATCTTGGCGGAACCCGACCCGCATGCACCGTTTAGACAGGTACGGTATCCGCTAATTTTAGAAGATTTTACTTAATTGCGATGAGGTGTAGAGTTTAGTATGCATTCGCTCCTAAGGGGTCATCTATAAATTACGTCACACGAATTCCGTATTTTTTTTTGTGTTGTAATGTTATAAGTCCAAGCTACAACAAATTTAGGACTAAAAGGGATGTGTGAGATGTTCAAAAAAATTCTGTATTATTAATTTACACATACATCACGCCAGGGGGCCTACCGCCGAGTTCGATGGCAATCGATTATAATAGGCAAAATGGATTTCGAATTGATTCTGCGTACCGCCGAACTCATGGAAATCGAAACAAAATGGCGTTTTCCATTTACCTATTAGTCTATCACGGACTGAAGGTCATGAATGAGAGGTGGCTGTCGGCAGATTCCCCAGTACGGATTAATGAACGCAAAACAAAGTTTGATCTAGATGGATTACCGGTAATCCATCGAATTCAGCGGTAGGCCCCCTGTTTCCCCAAAGGGCTCGTCAGAGGCATATTATATGGTCACACTTCGTCGTAATAGGTGGCGAGCCAATTGCCCCTTACCGGGAACTGTTGCGTTGGCCAGAGCCTCTGTTGATCGGCAGGTGTACCACTTGCAGGTAAGGTTGGCTTGTGCTTCTGAATAATTGGTAGGATCCCTATACTCTTAATTAAGTTTATAAGATAGATAGATATAACGTTTATTGCACTAAATAAACACACATACAAAATATTAACATGAGACTATATATATCAAACTTACAAAAAGTAATTAATTATTTGTACGTGTGCTCTATTCAAGTGCTCTATAAGGCCAATTAGTATCAACCGCACGATGACTTCAAATTAATTTATCTTCCGTAGTATTAAAAACAAACTAACATTTTCCAGGAGTTCGACGAGAGCAACGAATGGAGCGGTAAACCAATTCCTGGTTGGTTGTACCGCGCGCTGTGTCCGGGCGGCGTCTTGTTAGCGCTGCACGACCGCGCGCCGCAGCTCAAGGTAGCCGAGGATCGCCTCGCTGCCACTGGAGACAAGGGCTACTGCATGGTGCGGGCCACTCATGGTGAGTTACTTGCATTGGCTAGGAGCTCTTGAATTTGTCTGTATGAACGCTATGATCAGGGGTAGAAGTTCAATGTAATGTCCGCGGAGTATCACCCCGTTGCCACTGGAGACAGGTTACTATATGGTGCAAGCCACTTTGGGGAGTTACTTGCATTGGTTATGAGCTCTTGAATTTGTCTGTATGAACGCTATGATCAGGGGATGATGTTCATATGTAAAGTTTGCGAAGTATCACCTCGTTGCCGCTGGAGACAGGCTACTATATGGCGCGGGCCACTCTGGGGAGTTACTTGCATTGGCTAGGAGCTCTTGAATTTGTCTATATGAACGCTATGATCAGGGGATGAAGTTCATATGTAAAGTTTGCGAAGTATCACCTCGTTGCCGCTGGAGACAGGCTACTATACGGTGCGGGCCACTCTGGGGAGTTACTTGTATTGGCTAGGAGCTCTTGAATTTGTCTGTATAAACGCTATGATCAGGGGTAGAAGTTCAATGTAATGTCCGCGGAGTATCACCTCGTTGCCGCTGGAGACAGGCTACTATAATTATGGTGCGGGCCACTCTGGGAAGTTACTTGCATTGGTTAGGAGCTCTTGAATTTGTCTGTATGAACGCTTTGATCAGGGGTAGAAGTTCAATGTAATGTCCGCGGAGTATCACCTCGTTGCCGCTGGAGACAGGCTACTATATGGCGCGGGCCACTCATGGTGAGTTACTTGCATAGGCTAGGAGCTCTTGAATTTGTCTGTATGAACGCTATGATCAGGGGTAGAAGTTCAATGTAATGTCCGCGGAGTATCACCCCGTTGCCACTGGAGACAGGTTACTATATGGTGCAAGCCACTTTGGGGAGTTACTTGCATTGGTTATGAGCTCTTGAATTTGTCTGTATGAACGCTATGATCAGGGGATGATGTTCATATGTAAAGTTTGCGAAGTATCACCTCGTTGCCGCTGGAGACAGGCTACTGTATGGTGCGGGCCACTCTGGGGAGTTACTTGCATTGGCTAGGAGCTCTTGAATTTGTCTGTATAAACGCTATGATCAGGGGTAGAAGTTCAATGTAAAGTTCGCGGAGTATCACCTCGTTGCCACTGGAGATAGGCTACTATACGGTGCGGGCCACTCTGGGGAGTTACTTGTATTGGCTAGGAGCTCTTGAATTTGTCTGTATAAACGCTATGATCAGGGGTAGAAGTTCAATGTAATGTCCGCGGAGTATCACCTCGTTGCCGCTGGAGACAGGCTACTATAATTATGGTGCGGGCCACTCTGGGAAGTTACTTGCATTGGTTAGGAGCTCTTGAATTTGTCTGTATGAACGCTATCATCAGGGGTTGAAGTTCAATGTAAAGTTCGCGGAGTATCGCCTCGTTGCCACTGGAGACAGGCTATTATATGGTGCGGGCCACTCATGGTGAGATACTTGCATTAAATAGCATAGGATCATAAATAATAAGCAAGCCTGCCGGTGTTGCGGGATTGTTCGAATGTAATAGGTTGGGGAAAAAGTCTTTTCGTATTTTTGTATGAAAAGTCAAGACATTTTTTTCAAAGTTTATTTACAATATATATGTACCGTTTTGTTGAATAACTTTCTGCCATTTTGTGGGCAGAGACATTATCCCGTTACTGTAGAAACTTTGGGACTTCTGATCAAAAAAACGGGACAAATAGTTTTGGCAGTCCTCTCTTGAGGTCAACCCTACAGAACCTAAAGAATTCTGCAGAGACCGAAACAGGTGAAAATCTGAAGGCGCAAGGTCAGGGCTATATGGTGGATGCACTAG
The DNA here is from genome assembly GCA_949126915.1 of Musotima nitidalis. NCBI lineage: Eukaryota > Metazoa > Arthropoda > Insecta > Lepidoptera > Crambidae > Musotima > Musotima nitidalis. The sequence goes on along the minus strand of OX421420.1, from coordinate 3,346,167 downwards.
GACCTCCCAGTCGAACTCTCTTCATTTTTGCTGAGTGGCTAAAGATGTGTGTGGTCTAGCGTTATCGTGATGAAAGACCACACCCTTCCTGTTGATCAATTCCGGCCGTTTTCTCTCGACTGCTTCCTTTAATCTCATCAGTTGCTGGCAGTAAAGATCAGAATCGATGGTTTTGCCGGGCGGTAAAAGCTCATAATAAACAATGCCCTTCCAATCCCACCATACACACAGCATCACCTTATTTCGTGTTAGGCCAGGTTTGGCCACAGTCTCCCCCCCGACTGGTCTCCACCTTGTCGTGGTGGGGGGGCTGAGTACCTCCCGGTAGGGCGCAGGAGGCGCTAGGGAAAAGGTAACACCCAGAGATTGGCGACTCTGGGTGCCCTTAGTACTGACTACCGGGGGGGAAACTAAGAGGGACCTGTGGAGGGCGTAGCGGGCGGGCCAGAAGGGCCCGTCTAGCAGCGCCGGGAGGGTCTTAGGCAGCGGGGGCAGGGGGCCCCAGCTGTCTAACCATGGACCCTCCGAGAAGTCGGCCACACACGCTATGGTCGCACAGGGAGGTAGGAGGGGCGCGTCCAATGCGTCTCTCTGAGGAGGTCCTCCCGGTTTTGGTCCGGGGGACGTTGGCCGCGGGTGGGGTATCAGAGCTGCAACCCAGGTACTGGTGCCCCGCCTCTTTCTCAACAAGCGGCGGGCGTCGTCGGAAGATTTTTAGTGGGTATTACTGCTGGCGGTCGTGTCTGCCGGTGGTGAGTCCCACACACCTCTCTCGGTCCCCCTTTGACCGGGAGACAGTGCGTAAATGCATTTTGTTACCGACGCAAATAAAAAAAAAAAAAAGGTTCATTAAGTTTCTTTGAGTGAGCTCGTGTGGCACCCAAATATCGAGCTTTTTTGTATAACCAGCTTTCTTCAAATGGGTCAAAACTGTTTTGTGGTCAATTCCCAGTTCTTCAGCTACATCGTAACTACTAATATGCCGATCTTGCTCCACTCTTTCAAAAATGGCGTCCATTTTATTCGTAACAGGGCGACCAGAGCGAGGTGCACTTTAACATCAAAATTTCCGGACTGAAAACGTTTGAACCAAATTTGTGCTACTCTTACTGACACTGCATCAGGTCCATAAACATCACAAATTTTTTTTACTGCTTGAGTTGCATTTTTGCCTTTTTAGGGTTCCGTAGTAAACAAGGAACCCTTATAGTTTCGCCATGTCCGTCCGTCCGTCCGTCCGTCCGTCCGTCCGCGGGTTAGCGCAGAGACTATTAACATTAGACAGCTGAAAATTGGTGTGGGTATACATATTAATCACGTCGACAAACCTGTAGAATAAAATTTTTAAAAATATTGTTTTGTAACGTACCTCCCCTACACGTAAAGTAGGAATGATTTTTTTTCTCGAGTCTATCTTATCATGTTGGATATCGTTAGAAAGGTCTTTCAAAAGTAATAAGAGTTTCTTAAAACCATTTTTCGATTTAGGGATCCGTTTTCGAAACATTAAGCTTTAAAGTGGAAAAAATTGATAGAGTTCAGTATCCGCCCCCCCCACCAGGTAAACGGTACTTTCAAAGTGGCTGAAAAAATTCACAATAGTAGTATATATAATGAAGTTAAAAGGAAAACTATCACGGCTAAGTAGGCTTTACTGGTTTTCGAGTAATGGACGACAATCAAATAAATTTTTGTATTAAATGTATTAAAATTTCATTCATACCGTAGTAGTGATATCTATCGGGGAATAGCTGAACCTGTTCATATAGCGACATTATGGCAAAGGGTGACTACGGAACCCTATATTGCGCGTGGCCCGACACGCACTTGGCCGGTTTTTTATAATAAAATTTTAAAATGTATCGAATTTCTTCATTAGATTCACTCATTTTTACGGAGAGAAAAACAAATGAAAAATAGCGGGAAACAACTTTTTTTTATTTTTTTCTTTTCTTTATAATGGAACCTTTTTAATGTTACCAAAACCAGCCAGACACAAATAGTACAGTCAAAAAAAATTTATAATAAGTTTATACCTACGTTATGCGAAAAGACTTTTTCCCCGACCTAATATTTAGTCTCAGAATGTCCAATTGTCAAAATGTCGCATTTTCTTACGCACTTCGTTTTTTTAAAACTTACGAGTTAAAATCAGTAAATTATATTCATCTAAATAGTTCTTTCTTTATTATAAAAAACCTTTAACCTTTTGGGATTCCTTAATATTTTTATACTGGTCATTTCGGTAATTCACTCTGACACCACATCAAACCGTCCAAATGAATTACTGCGGTCGCGGAACATAACAGGCTCGAAAAGGAGGAACATGGATGGTATTTAGTCGGTAAAAGTCTGACACACCCTTCCACTTCACCCACAGCATTAGGCAGACATTTGATAATTTTCTATCCAAAAGAAGCAATCGTAGACAAAAGAAAGTAGGTACAGAAAGTAATTAAAGCGAGATTATGCGCCTTTTTCCGCTTTTCGATTGAGATCTAATAATGTGTTAACGCGCATCCAATGTCATTGCTCAACTTATTCTCCGCGGTTGCATTATATTAATAAATTATTTCATAATGCCATTTATTTGATAAAAAGGATCACCAACATGACATATACCATAACAAAATAAACAATAAGAAAGTATAAATTTCAAAGCTAAGTATTGTCACAATTACTGGAGGCCATGTTGGTTATAGGCGTATCCCGTGGCATTTGGTACTGGGAGGCGAGTATCGAGGAGCTCCCCGAAGGCGCCGCGACCCGTCTGGGCTGGGGACGCCGCTACGCGAACCTCCAGGCGCCGCTCGGTTATGACAAGTTCGGCTACTCTTGGCGCAGTCGGAAGGGGACCAGGTAACTACTTACACTACTAGCCTAGACTTTGGTGTATCAGATATAACAAGTTCGGCTACTCTTGGCGCAGTCGGAAAGGGACCAGGTAACTAGTTACACTACTAGTCTAGACGGTGTATCAGATATAACAAGTTCGGCTACTCTTGGCGCAGTCGTAAAGGGACCAGGTAGCTAGTTACACTACTAGTCTAGACGGTGTATCAGATATAACAAGTTCGGCTACTCTTGGCGCAGTCGGAAAGGGACCAGGTAACTAGTTACACTACTAGCCTAGACGGTGTATCAGATATAACAAGTTCGGCTACTCTTGGCGCAGTCGGAAAGGGACCAGGTAGCTAGTTACACTACTAGTCTAGACGGTGTATCAGATATAACAAGTTCGGCTACTCTTGGCGCAGTCGGAAGGGGACCAGGTAACTAGTTACACTACTAGTCTAGACGGTGTATCAGATATAACAAGTTCGTCTCCTCTTGGCGCAGTCGGAAAGGGACCAGGTAACTAGTTACACTACTAGTCTAGACGGTGTATCAGATCTAACAAGTTCGGCTCCTCTTGGCGCAGTCGGAAAGGGACCAGGTAACTAGTTACACTACTAGTCTAGACGGTGTATCAGATATAACAAGTTCAGCTCCTCTTGGCGCAGTCTGAAGGGGACTAGGTAACTTATACTACTATCCTAGACTTTGGTGTATCAGAAAAGCAAAAAAGGAGGACCCTTCTAACAAGGAGGCAAAGGGGGGGGAGAGATAACTACCTACTCTAATATACTCGAGTCAAAAAATTGTGACAAATCACTTTTGTGGCATGTTTGCATCTGTGTTACGTCACCCGTAAACAGCGTAAGTATGAAAGAGAATATGACGTGGCTTATTTAGTCCAGTCTAGTCTCTTTCAGAGGAACAAGAATATATTTTCATATTTCTTTAATATATTTTTATGTCTGTTATCCAGGTTCCATGAATCTCGCGGGAAGCACTATAGCACCGGCTATGGCGAAGGGGATACTCTCGGATTCCTCATCATACTTCCGGACAGCGCAAGCATCAAATACACTCCCAACACTTATAAAGATAGAGTGAGTATCATCAGCTCAGTACACTATTCTGATGGGGATAAGCAATTTCAAGAGTACATAATTATGTCATGTTTTTTATCATACTCAGACATAGATAAATATATGTACTCTTTATTGACCAAAAAACATAAAAACAACAGATTAGATTATTGAAAAAATAAATAAATGAAAAAGCCTATTTAGGCGGTCTTATCGATAAAAGCGATCTCTTCCAGACAACCCGACGCAAAGGAGAAAACAGAAAAGCGGTAGGCAGAGCACATAAACTTACATGTTAGTTTATAAGTATGACATTCATAAGAGCTCTATTGAGCCAAACTTAAATAAATGAATTTTGATTGATTGATACATACAACCATATCTGCAATACTCCACGACTCAGGGAATCCTAGTGTGGGGACCAGTGACATATAAAATAATAATAATAAATATTTTCTTACAATCACACCAATTATTTAGTTCCAAGATAAGTATCACTAAGAACTTGTGTTATGGATACTAAACAACGCATAACATACTTACTTTTTTTTTTGTAAGTACATACTTACTGTACATAGGAAAACACCCAGACCAGGACAATATTCATGTTCATGCACACAAAGATTTGTCCTGTGTAGAAATCGAACCCACGACCTCTGGAGTGAAGGTATCCTGATCTCCACGCCATATCGGTCGTCACATAATTATGTTTTAACTATATATTTTTTCTGAACAATAAAGCATTATTATTATATGCCGCCGTGTGGTACCGGTCTAAAATAGTGCCACCCCCTCTTATTTCACGGGGAGTCGTAAGAGTCGACGAAGCAAAATCATACCGAATGATATGCAGCAGCGAATACCCCCAATATAATGTTAACTATTGAGAAGGCTAATGTTGAGCAGTGGACATTTGTAAGGCTGTTATTTGCATTAAAAAAAAAATACTTTATTTCATAAACTATTACATAGTACTTGAAAACGTCAAAATTATAAAAAAATAACAAAAACAAATAAAATATAACTATACTAAAATCACGAAGCTTAGATTCACTTGCAACCAAACAATTTAAAAAAACAAAATATATTTAAGTGTAAGCGAATCTAAGTGCCAGTTCCGAGCCACCGCTCTGTAAGAAGAACTGGCAAGAAACTCACAGGCTATGCTCTTTTAAATTATCGATTATAAGGGTGTTTAGGGTTTCTAACAAGATCTAAGGAGCCCAAGCCAACCTCGACTGCAAGTGGTGCACCTGCCGATCAACGGACGAGGCTCTGGCGAACATAAAGGTTCCCGGTAAACGGCAATAAGCTCACCACCTATTACGTGAGACTATTACTACCCCTTCGGGGAAACAGGCGTGATATTATGTTATGTTTGATGAACCAAAACTTACCCTCGTCGATCCATACGTTTGCCTTTCTCATCCCACCATTTCTGACCATAGCCTTCCTCATTTTATAGTTTATTTTAATTAGCTTTGCCTTTCTGTACCCACTATTTCTGTACTTTGTCTTCTCATATGACAATTTCTTACCTTTACGAACTTTCAATTATTTCTGACTTTTACCTTCCTTATCCCACGATTTCTCATCCAACCTGCTATAGACTGTATGTCACGCGGGTAGAAAAAAAAACATATAACAGCGTCCGATATGGCGTGGTTGAGGTCAGGAGTCTACTCCTGACGTCGTGCGTCCGATACCCACAAAGGACGAATATTCGTGTACATATTTGTTACCTATTTACATTTTCATGCTGTGTTTTGTATTCATAACACTAATAATTGAGTTGATTGTAAAGAAAAGTGTTTGTTTTTTTCAGCCCCTGGTAAAATTCAAAAGCCACTTATACTACGAAGACAAGGACAACATACAGGAATCTCTGAACTCTCTCACTCTACTTCCCGGGAGTAAAATCCTGTACTTCAAGAACGGCGAGTGTCAGGGAGAGGCTTTCATGGATGTGTACAGAGGCTGCTACTACCCGACTGTCTCTTTACACAAGAATGTTACTGTTAGTGTCAACTTTGGACCTAACTTTAAGTATCCACCCTCTACCAAGTATGGTTATAGACCGGTAAGTTTTGCTAATATTTTATCAACTTTGCTAATTAATTTAGTCAAACTTCACCACGCGTGCCTAGTACGGATTGGAGTACTCTTAGTACTTTTAAAGCCAATAGGGGCCCTAACTAAGCTTAACTCAAGTGCAAATAAAGTATTCTATTCTATTTTAACGACTACTATAGCTTAACCCTTTAACGGGCAGAACATGTTGAAATTTTTCATTGGTTTTCCACTTTAACTCAAACACATAAGGTTCAATTTTATGGTGGGAATATATACACTGCCTGGTCAAGGGTTAACTTAGGTGCAAATAAAGTATTCTATTCTATTTTAACTATATAAAAAGAACCTGGTCAAAAAGTCAATACACTCTACTCATCATAACAAAAGACATAGCTAAAAATTTAGTTAGGAAACAATTTGGATTGGAGAAGGAAGGGAGGTGTGTGGCGTTCTGCTGTTAGTACTTTTCAAGCCAATAGGAGCCCTAGCTAAGCTTAACGACTACCATATCTGTTTAAAAAGACCCTGGTCAAAAAATCAATGCATTCTACTCATAATAACAAGAGACATAGCAAAAAATTTGGTTGGGAAACGATTTAGATCTTTGGAAAAAAATAAGATATAATGCTTAAAATTTGTTTTTATAATAATTTGGAATTTTTTTGTTTACTTCGACCTTCAATAACTTTTGTGCTATTGATTTCCCAGGTTAAGCCTAAAAAAAGATCCCAATACTGTACATAATACAAAGCCTGGACTTCTTGGCGAGAAAGTGAAGCGTCATGTCTGCAGTTTTGTTATATTTTCAACAATTTGTGATGTTTTGAACATTAATGTGTAATAACGGTGAATTATTAATCGTTAAGTGTTTGTGAACGTACATGTTGAGTGTTGGTAAATCAAACAAAACAGTGCCACATTACTTTTCAAATTCTCTCAAGAAGTACATGTGAGATCTCAGTATAGTCCCACATCTTTAATGAGGACTCAAGGGGTTTAGGGGAGGGCATCTCATTTATCATCTTTACACTACTCATTCTCATTTACTTTGATGTATATATTATTAATATATCTCTAACTTGACACTGGCTAAATGTGATAAACGCACAAAGCCATTATTTAAAAAAAATACATAGCCTTTGATTATCTTTTTACACACGTTATAGCGTATGATAACCAAGAACAACTCCATACTACCTTCCGAAGCTCGACATTAAATGCCATACAAACTACATCTCATACTGCCATATCTTCAGTTCTGTTTACTTTGTAATAAAACTCATTATTCATTTTCAGTACAATTATTGAAAAATATTTGTAGTAGCACAATTCAATGAAAATTCTTCGCTTAAAGCCAGATGTCATGCCAAACAAACGGTCACCCATGCAACGGTTCCACATTATAGCGCTTGACACAATGCTATGTTCTGATTTTAACATTGCTGTAGTAATTTATTACTGGGCAGATAAGACTTAACTACTGATAGTGCCTAATATTACTTATTGCTATACTATTTTCAGTATATTTACATATTGAAATTACTGGGCACATGAAACTCAAAATTTCATGTTTCAGAGTGAAATGTGCATTACAATAATTTTCTAATAAAACTTATAAAAATTCATACATACATACATTCATTTACGCCTGTTTCCCCGAAGGAGTAGCATATTATACGCCCACACTTCGCCAATTATATAGTTGCTCCCACGGAATAGGTGGTGAGCCTATTGCCGTTTACCGGGCACTGTTATGTTCGCCAGAGCCTCTTATCCGCAGGTGCACCACTTGCAGGTGAGGTTGGCTTGGGCTCCTCGGGTCTTGGTAGGATCCCTAATAAAACTCACTGCCTCATTAATGATTGAAAAATCTAATGGGCTGCTTAAATTAAAATTCATTCGTCCTTGCTTGGCCTCTTCCTAAGCACTTGTGAACGTCCCTTAAATGTAGGATTACTAATGCCCAGTAGATCATCTCACGATATCTCACACAAGTAACTTAGTAATTAGTTCACAACACTTTCCATCAAATAGTTTAGTTATTTTATTTTTCAGATGTCAGAAAAAGCTGAGGAGGCAATATGCGAGCAGACTATGGCAGATCTGCTCTATCTCACAGAAAATGAGGGGAAATTACGTCTAGATAACTATAATCTCTGATACAACTAACACCGTTGAAATGCGGTGTGAAAATGTGTATGTGCGAATGGACGGGAGTTTCGATAAGTGTAATGTGTAATAGTTGTGTAAGTGCAGTTGTAGTGAAGTATGTCTATTAAAAATTATGTATTATTGCTAACATTACTATTGTATTACAATTATCGCTTTATATTTTTTTGTTTTTTTTTGAAACCCTGTTTTTTTATTTGCATGTAGTGTGAGAGCCACTTTATTAAAAATCTTTGAAAATATGATTATATCTAGTGAACATTCTCAAAAAAATGTGAAAACTAATTACTATCGTAAAATGTAGACAACATGCGAGCAAATAATGACAAATCTCCTCTATTTCACAGAAAAAAAGGGAATTAAATTTCAAATTTTAGATATACCTTATACTATTCTACATACATACATAATGTCACGCCTCTTTCCCGTAGGGGTAGGCATAGATCATATCCAATCACTTGCTTCGATCTTGACACAGCTTGATTCTGCGGTGTGAATATGTGTATGTGCGATTGGACAGGAGTTTTGACGACCGACCTGCACTTCACTCCAGAGGTCGTGGGTTCGATTCCCACACAGGACAAATCTTTGTGTGCATGAATATGAATATTTGTTCTGGTCTTGGTGTTTCCTATGTACATTAAGTATATACATATTTACAAAATAAAAATATTTAAGTATGTTTAACATATATAACACAAGTTCTTAAGAGAATATTTATTTATTTATAATGCGTAACTGTAGTGTAAGTCCAGAATAGTGAAGTGAAGTATATCTATTAAAAATTGTTTTATAGCTGCGAATTTAAGGGTTGTCATGTTAGGCCACTACACCATTACCGAATAAACTATAGACACTTCATTCTATGAAAGTTACAATTTTTATTAAATTAGTTGACGTTTTTACATGATAGATTCATGTGATTATTATAATTAAAAAATCGTTATTAATAGGAAAAATTTTAATCATTGCATCGAAAATATAATCATGTAATATTGGATGCCTAGATTTGGCTGTTAATCACTTAATATGTAATATGCTTAAATATCTGGCTGAAATTGTAAAAAATTGGTATGACAAAAAAGGAGTTCTTATTCGCTATAAAAAGGAATTTACGGCAAAATGTAAGAAAATTAGAATACAATAAATTAAATTAAGCTAATGCCAAAAAATTAAAATAACAAGATATCGCAAAACGCTGCAATATGCGAGAAGACAATGGTAGATTAGCTCTATCTCACAGAAAATTTTAAAATGACTTCTAGATAACTTTAATCTGATTCATCTAACACTGTACTGTGGTGTGATAATTTATGTGCGAATGGACGGGAGTTTCGATAAGTGTAATGTGTAAATGTAGTGAAGTGTATCTATCTATTAATAAATAATATTACTATTGTATTACATATAAAGCTTTCTTTTTTAATTGGCTCAGTTCACACCTTTTTGTATTGAAACAACCCCAATTTAACAGTGTGTTAGTCATATAGAATTTAATTTAGTTTGAATGTTACTGACAAAATCAATAATCTCATATGAAAGTAATATCGTATCGTATGTATTATTGCTAACATTACTATTGTATTACAATTATCGCTTTATATTTTTTTGTTTTTTTTGAAACCCTGTTTTTTTATTTGCATGTAGTGTGAGAGCCACTTTATTAAAAATCTTTGAAAATATGATTATATCTAGTGTGAAAATATTGCATTGTTACAAGTATGTAACCATGCAATATTTTTATAATTCAAGGTTATCAGAATCAAAAAAAAATGCATTTCTGTATCAGTGTGGATTAAGTCCTAGGGCCTGTTTCATATTGTCTGATAATGACTTAACAGGTAAAGTCTCATTTTTGTATCTGTCTAGTAAACGCTAATAGCTAGGTGGAGGTAATAATATTTTAAGCTAAAATATTCTCGACTTAAACAAATAGTTTTGAAACACAACAAGTCTTTATTTTATTTACCTAAATATTTTTTACAACTAAATAAGTTTATATATATGATTATTTCCCAAAACCACCTTTACAATTGGGACTGCTTTCCACCACTTTGTCACTATCGTCCCATTGCTGAGGTGTCTTTGCAACAATAGACAAGGCATGAACTCCTGTCTGAAGTTCTTCTTTCAGAAGCTCATTCACTAATCTGTGTCTCTGAAAGTATTCAAAAATGTTAGATACTGATAATATAAACAGTGACTGGTTCAAGAGCGTGTCAACTTTGAAGTGAACTATGTGAATAAATAAATAAATGTGCACATCATCGAAAGCATAACTAACATTCAGACTAAGTCCGCGTATTTTTTTCGGGAAGTCATAAGAGTCTACAAAGAGGAATTCTACCAGATGATGGGCAGCAGCGGCATCCTGCGTACTGGCTTGAACTGCAATCACCAACCCGCCTGCCCAGGGGATTATTGGCTGATATACCTAATAGAGTGTAATCTATCGGGGAGGCTAATGTCCAGTAGACTTTAATAGGCTTATAAGACAGACACAGATACATTTAATATTGAATATTTATGCTTTGGTTTGCATAGAGAAACAAGGATTTAGATAATGTTTTATTCATCATCATCCTAGCATTATCTTGCTTGTGCCCTTGACTTCGGCTTAGGGCCCAGGGTCTGCTTGCTGGTCTAATCAGATTTGGCTGAATTTCAGTTATTACATGGAATGACTGCCGTCTGACCTCCACAACACATGGAAACTTCATTCTATGGTTAAACCAGATTAGATTTATTGTAAGGAAAAAACATAGTATCAAGATAGAAAAAATAAATAATTGTAATTGATGATAACTGTCATCATACTTATCTATGAACATTTAAGAACTTAAAATTATTATTCAAATAATTTAGTCATTACTTTTCTGCAAGTTGGAGTGGTCTGTTCAAATATTTCTTTATATTATGGTAAAGTATATATTTAGTTGGAGAAAGATCATGCTTCGGAAATAAAGACAGTATTGTATATTATGGGCTAGCAACATCTAGCCTTTAGGTGTAACTGTCTAAAAACCATCTATGTTCCTTTTTGCACCTATAATGTTCTGTCCACTGCCCAGGGCTACAGTAACCATGCAACATTTAGCCTGAAGCAGTATTTTGTTAAAAATATTAGGCAAAAATGTTATTCTTACCTTAATCAATGGCAATCCATCAAACTTATTTGAAACAACAACTACTTTAAAATGTGTTTCGGCCCCTTTAGGAACATTGTGCATATAAGATTCGTTTATTATGTCCAAGTGCCTAGCTTCTAAGGAGGATTGAAGTTTGTTTCTAATTGTATTCTCCACTACACCACCAGTCGACGACATGCTTCTTATTGCACTGATATATCCTGTAAGAATTCACAAACATAGGGATATGGAAACAATTATAATGATATGACGACCGATATGGCGTGGAGGTCAGTATACCTACACTTCACTCCAGAGGTTGTGGGTTCGATTCCCACACAGGACAAATCTTTGTGTGCATGAACATGAATATTTGTTCTGGTCTGGGTGTTTTCCTATGTATATTAAGTATGTATTTACAAAAAAAAAAGTATTTCAGTATGTTTATCCGTTGTTTAGTATCCATACCACAAGTTCTTAATGATACTTATCTTGGAACTAAAATAATTGGTGTAATTGTCAGAAAACATTTATTTATTTTTATTTATCTTATCTTAATAATTTTCTTTCTTTTGACTAGACCTACTAAATCTAGTGACTGCAGAACACAAGATTTTGTAGACTTATCAAGTTGCTTTAATATTAAGTACTTTTCCTTGTAACTGGTGGGTGAAAAAACTAATCTTGACGATTTTCTTGCCCGTTCTTTTACGATCAAACTCCCGCCCGCAGTGAATGAGCGCGTTAGTTTTTAAGTTAGACGTTTACAAGAGCTTTAGTGAGCTCTTGAATAAATGATTTTGACATTGACTATAATATCTTTAGTAGCATAAAATTTATGGTGAATGACCAACAGCGGCTGCTGCAATAGACTCGCAGGCATGTATCGCGGAAGTCAATGAATAAACAGTTCTATATAGTTTAATAAAAATATTTAATATATTTTGGGAAACGGTACAATCATGTATATATTTACTACTATTAAACAAAGTATTACCTGCAACAAATATTCTGTGTAGTGGTTTTAATTGACTCAGTAAATGAACCATTTATATAATGTAAGCGAGAAAATTAATACAACACTTGTGTAAGCACGCAAAACACAAAACGATACAATGCGGAATATGGGTAAACAAACTCACACAAACAAAACAGCTGAGCCGAGAACATGCAATTGACAATGTCAGTTTGACTTTTTTTTTCTTTTTAAATATTGGCTACGTGCGGTTTGCACATTTAGCCAGTGTTGAATAGTTTCTCGATTTTTCGGGAAATTATAGTAGCGCGGGAATTGTTACAAAGATATTTTTAATCCATCACTTGCATTTAGCCAGTGTCAAGTAAGAGATATATTAATAACATATGAATTATAGTCAATGAGAATGAGTGGTGATAAAGATGATAATTGGGAAATGAGATGCTCTCCCCCTAAACCCCTTGAATCCTCAGTAAGGATGTAGGACTATACTGAGATCTCACATGGACTTCTTGAGAGAATTTGAAAAGTGATGTTGTACTATTTTGTTTCATTAACGAACTCTCATGTATGTTCACAAACACTTAACGGTTAATAATCCACCGTTATTATAGATTAATGTCTGAAATATCACAAAATTTAAAAAATAAAACAAAACTGCAGACTTGACACTTCACTTTCCCGCCAAGAAGACACTCTGCAAAATTTTGCTGATATCTTATATCGAAGAAAGTTAAGTTTTGGCTGAATTGTCGTCACTGCCCTTGATGACATAGTGCCATAAATGGAAAAAAGAAGACGAAAGACGGAAGTTCATCAATAACTTTTTTTTTATTTACGTCGGTAACATAATGCCTTTATGCACTGCCTCCCGGCCAAAGGGGGACCGATCGGGATTGCGCGCACCGCCAGAACACCGCCGAGAGAACTCCGGCGTTAAGGACTCACGGTAGAACCCGGCGAGCGCGCAAGCCACCTCATGGGAGATGGTGCGATACCTCCTGACCACACGAGTCGCCATGACCCTCTGCGATTGCTGCAGGATCTGAACTACTCCATACTGCCTAATATTTAGTTTAATTTTCTTTATTTTAAAGTTAGGTATTCATTTATTATTTAAAACTAGTGTAAAGGCTGTTAATCAAGTTTATAATAAACTCCAAGTAATTTTTGTTCAGCAAATATTAAACACTAAGTGTTAAAGTAATAAGACTTATTACTTTTCAATATACATAAATAAATTTAATTACAATCTACAGTAATTTATGATTCAGGCGTTACTTTGCAGAAATCCATTGTAAGCTAAATTGTATTTTTAATCTATCACTTGCTTTTAATCTTCAGTACAAATATTCAATACAAAGGTATTAAAAATTATTTAAGGGTTGGCTGTTAACAGCAATGCAACAAATTGACATGCCAAACTAGATAGATAATAGTGCAGATAAAACCATTTTATTTATTATTATATTTTTTCAGAAATTTTAATTAATGTAGATAGGTCTGAACCTAATTTTAGCAAATTAAATGTATTAAACTATTTTAGGTAAATTTTTATTTTTCGATAATAATTACAATTTATTGGGGTAGCGTAAAAATTCATATGAATCTAATTGTTATCAATGCAGGTCTATACTATAAACTAAATTTTAGATTCGTCCTCTTACACTGCACATGATATTGTAGACGTAGGTATAGAAGCTCCCGATTTTTGTACTATGCCCATACCACCTGAATTATGCTAGTGTTACTAGCTAATCAAGTTATACTTACGTACGCGTTACGCACCTGAACCAGGTGTTTGTAATAGTCTACTATTAGTAAAAGTTGAATTTAAACTAAAAATATTTAAAAAGTTGGGACCCACCTAAATAACTATAAAATATTGATACCCGATACCCAGCTCAATCAATGACATTTGGCAGCCTTAAACAGTTTATTCCACACACAATTCTAACGGAAAATACATTTCAATTCTTTATTGAATCCGGCTCGCCACAACTTAACTCCCGCGGGCTTTAGTCTTCCATTCCTACGGTATAAAGACAGCCGGCGATTTTTGCTGTCCTCATCAGAAAGAAATTCATCACGTTTTATTTTACAAGACTAGGAGAATTTACAGTAATATATGTAGAAACTCCTGTACTCTTTAGGAACACATGAATAGCAGAAATAATAACACCTATGCTTTCAGCTTCATTCTATATTTCCGAAAACTATACTTAGACAAACAAATATACAAAGTTAACAACTGTACGTTGTAACTGTACGATAAGCTCGGGTACCAAAACCAGAATCAATTTCCAGAATCAATTTCCTATATATACAAATTTCTCTATGACCAAAATGTCCCAAAGTGGCTTGCTCTTTACAAAAGGAGACTCTTTTCGTAACTACGTCACTACCGGTAACGTTGGTCTGGAAGCATTCGTTCAGAAACGTATATTGATGAAAATGTGCAAACTGCAGTTTTAAACAATAAAAGCAATGCAATCACAAAATAAATTTCATTATTTTTAAAAACTTACATATAATATTATTATGTCTTTCTTTGCCAAACGAAGCAAACACGCAGAGCCCTTTAGATAATTTTAATCTTGTGGATATGTGACACCAACCAGGATACCTATGCGCAATAGACAAATAATAATCGAGACAATAAATTACTTAACACAACTTATTTCATTGCTTATTACCCTTGAATCATTATTTATACTAGTGGCAGTTACAGCGTCTATGAATACGCAGGAGCTGCCACTGGAATTAATAGAATAAATAAGAATAGAATAAATTATTATTTACAAAATAACGCAACAGATAAACGAAACTAGACAAAAAACAAATCATATATATATATTAGCTAAAAATGCTACATGTCAACGTCTTAGCGGGAAAGTGAAGCGCATGTCGGCAGTTTTTGTTTTATATTTGTCACCGTAAAATTGTAAATAACGTTAAATTATAATCTATCCCGCGATATTGTAATCTGTCGAAAAATTGTGATCCGAAACAAACTGCTCACAATTTAACGCATTATTTTTCGATAGATTATAATCTATCAAAGACAAACCGTTAAATCACAATCTGTCGCGCGTTAAATTGTCAACTGTTTAAAGCCTGTCCATGATTGGCTGGTCTTGCCATCAAGACCAGCCAACCACATGACCAGCCAAGCACTCTCTTATTTATTATTTAACTGCACTTCTTTAGGTTATCACAGGTCCGTTAACACTCCCTACAACTTATTATAATACAATGCGTTATTGTTATTAACACGAAATCTGTTTTAAATCACCAAAACACTGTTTGTTTACATTTCACAACAAATGAATTTGACTAATAAGAACCGACGACGGGCGGCTGAGCGGGGAACATGAAGTTCAACCAATCAGAGCGCGAGGTGCGTTCTATCGCATGCCATTTTACAATCTGACGGTTTGTCTTCGATAGATTATAATCTATCGAAAAATAATGCGTTAAGTTGTGAGCAGTTTGTACGGATCACAATTTTTCGACAGATTACAATATCGCGGGATAGATTATAATTTAACGTTATTTACAATTTTACGGTGACATATTCAAAAAATTATGATATTTCGAACATTAATGTGTATTAACGGTGGATTATTAACCGTTAAGTGTTTGTGAACGTACCTACATGAGTGTTGGTAAATGAAACAAATCAGTGCAACATAACTTTTCAAATTCTCTCAAGAAGTCCATGTGAGATCACAGTATATTTATTTATTTATTTATTATATTTAGAAACAAACAGTCATATACATAAAGAGATTAGTACTAAAATTAAACATAGTTTTAGACCTATAGTTTCATATCTAAGGCACTTAAATAGAAAAATAAAGAGTTTCCTCGAAATTATATAAAAACTAGATAACTATAACATTACATACAAGTGCATACACATACATACATATATGCACACAGCCATATATACGCCCGTATACATACTTAGACACAAATACCAATGCAATATTTAAACAATGTAATATATACACACACACATACCTACTCATATCCATATGTATATGAACAGAATCTATAATACTAACATACAATAATAGGATACAACCATTAAAATATAAACACCACAGTTAAGACGAGGCAAGTAATTGCAACGATTTTTTCTTAAAACAATTTAAACTTTCACTAAAAAAGTCAACATCTATGAGTTTATCATTATACAGTCTGCAAGATCTTCTGATAAAACTATTACTAGCGTAACACGTTCTACAAATACGGATAAAAAATAAATGCTTTTTACGGCAAGCTCGTTCACTTCGATGTGGCACTCTAAATAATATTTCATGAAGCAATGCAGGGGCATCTATTTGATTATTAATTATTTTATAAAGGCATGCAACGTCAGCCAATTCGCGACGGTGACACAATTGAGTAATGTTATGTGCTACAGAGGAAGTCTCATAATCCGAATACAAATGACAAGTACGGTAGCAGAGAGCCCTTACAAACTTTTTCTGAACTCCCTCTATCTTATCAATATGTTTTTTAAAGAAAGGGTGCCAAACAGAGCTTGCAAACTCTAAGTGGCTTCTTACATAACAGTTATATAATACTTTATAAGTTAATAAGTTACGAAATGGTTTACAGATACGCAATATAAATCCCAGTTGCCTATACGACTTATTTATCATTGCATCTATATGTGGAACAAAAGAAAGTTTAGAGTCTAGTATAACACCCAAGTCACGAATTTCAGTAACCCGCGTTAAGTCTTTATTACAGAGTCTGTAGGTGAAATTTAGTAAAGATGTTTTTCTGGAAAAACTTATAACAGAACATTTCTCAGAATTCAAAATTAAACTATTGGAATTACAAAAATATTCAAAAGCCAAAAGATCCTTTTGCAATAATTTACAATCATCTATGTTTCTTACAATTCGAAAGATTTTTGTGTCGTCAGCATATAATAATTGACTAGAATTTAACATATTTTTACTAATATCATTAATATACAGAATAAATAACAGGGGCCCTAAATGGGACCCCTGTGGGACCCCTGAGCTTATATATTTATAATGTGAGATGTAACCTCCTAAAGCTACAGCTTGAGATCGATTTTCTACATATGATTTTATCCAACGGAGTAGATCACCACGTATTCCCAACCGCCAGAGCTTCAATAGCAACGTACTATGACAAATCTTGTCAAAAGCTTTGGCAAAATCTGTGTAAACAGCATCTACTTGTGCATTATTATTCATGGCTTCCAAAACAATTTCAGTAAAAGATAAAAGATTTGTATCCACACTGCGTCCCTTAAAGAATCCGTGCTGGTTAGGTATAATATGACGATTGACAGTGTTAGAAATTTGAATGGTGACAATTTTTTCCAGTATTTTACCAAATTGGCAAAGCTTAGATATAGGACGGTATTTTACAATATCTTGACTAGTTTGTCCCTTGGGTATTGGGGTGACGAGTGCCCGTTTCCAAATGCTAGGGACGCAGCCCTCCCTAAGAGATTTCTCAAAAAGTAATTTTAGAGGTGTAGTTAAAAAAGCTGCACACTGTTTTATTAACAATGGAGGAATACCATCTGGTCCTGCGCCCTTATTAATATCAACCGATTTAAGGTAATTATGTACAAGATCATTGCTAAAGAAAATACAGCTCATGTCAAGGACAGTGTCCATGGTCAGTGGTAAATTCCGTAAATCAAAGGAAGCGATACTAGATTCAACGAAAACCGAGTGAAAATATTCATTAAACAAATTACAAATGTGATGACCACCAGTAGCTGATACCCCATTATAGGACATAAGCTGTGGGAGACCGCTATTTGACTTAATTGACTTAACGTATGTCCACAAATATTTTGGGTGACTTTTAATTCTAAATTCAGTAAAATTCATATAATTATTATAACACTCCCTCTCCAATGTAACTACCTTTTTTCTAAGAAACTTAAAACTATCATAATCCAAAGGGTTTCCATATGTCTTCCACAACTTATGAAATCTACAGTATAGTTAGTTTCACATCTTTACTGAGGACTCAAGGGGTTTAGGGGAGGGCATTTCATTTACCATTTATCATCTTTATCACCACTTATTTTCATTTATTATGATTTATATATCTACACTAATATTATAAAGGGGAAAGATTTGTATTTTTGTATGTAACGAATAAACTTAAAAAATACTGGACCGATTTTAATAATTCTTTTTTCATTAGAAAGCTACATTATCACTGAGTAACATAGGCTATATTTAGTACTAGATTACTATAGAAATCTTTAGAATTTCCTATTAAAACTAAAGGTGTAAAAAAATTAGCCATAAAATATCTTTCATCGCATACGCTGCGAAGAGTATTAATGACCTATCATTAATACTCTTCGCGAAATCATTGCATGCAAAAAAAAAAACGTTAGTGCCGGTTCCGATCCACCGCTCTGTGAGAAACTCTTTTAAATTATACAGACCACACAGCAAATATTGGATTCGAATTTTTATATAAAAAATTGATAGAATTTTAGACAACGTCTTCGCTAACGTTGTATAGTATCGTAATTTTTAATTTTAAAACTTACACAACTGCATAGAAGTTTCCACTAATTTATTGGGGTAGGGCTTTAACGGACTTTACTTAACTTCGGCTTTGACTAAATGACTAAACGCATAATTAATACGCAATTTGATCTAACAAATACTCAAGTGAACCTATGTATCAAAGAAGAAAGCTTCATACGTTTCAATACTTTGTGACCACGGCAATTCTGAAACAATAAAAACTATATTGTCTCCCGTCTCTCGTTTGCCACGTCACTGATTAATATTGGTCGAGAAAAGTATTGTTGAGCCGTGTTCCTCTCGTCCTGAAGGTCGGCGGGACCCGGCACAATTACTGGACATGGTAAACATCACTCGCTGATTGCAAATGTCGTTCGGCGTTCAATGGTACGGTCCACAAAAAGACAGGATTTTTTAATGTTTCTTTTTTAGTTGTTTGTAATTGCCCTGGCGGAAGGACCAAATTTCATGAATTTCTTTCCCTATATTCCTCTACTTAGTCTCCTGCCTGTAGTGAATGAACGCGTTAGGTTTTAATTTTGACTAACATTATTGAATTATATCAAGAATATTGACTGTACTCATAACAAAATACATCGAGTAAAGCTATGAAATATTGTTGGTTAAAAATCCATTTTTTTGCTGACCGTCAGTGCTAACGAACTGATTGCCAGACGACAAAATGACTGCTGCATTAATGCAAACAAAAACATATGTATGTATTGAACTGGCTTTATATTATTTGAGTACTGTATTAGTTGGTAGTTTTCATTTTACCGTAAGATAGGATGTCTTTTGTTGCTCCTGATAGTATTTAATATGTTCTACAGAGAACATAGTATGGAGACAAACCTTTAGATCAGGATAAGGGCAACTTTGCCGCTGGGATTTTAGTGCCCGTCTCCATGATAAGATTTAGATCAAGACCAGCTTATAGTTGGTTATAAGATAGACAACATAGTATCCAGATAAACATTAACCGTTTTATTACAAAACGATGTCTAAAGTTACACCAGGTTTAAAACTAGTCCTGTCACTTTCATTAGATAAGATAAAGACAGTGACAGCACTAGTTTTAAACCTGGTCTTAATTTAGACACTTTTATTTGATAAATTGAAGACATTGTCAGCACTAGTTTAAAACCTATTTTTTTTTATTTACGTTGGTAAAAAATGCATTTACGCACTGTCTCCCGGCCACTCACCACCGGCAGACACGACCGCCAGCAGTAATATCCACTAAAAATCTTCCGCCGACGCCCGTCGCTTGTTGAGAAAGAGACGGGGCGCCAGTACCTGGGTTGCAGCTCTGACACCCCGCCCGCGGCCTACGTCCCCCGGACCAAAACCGGGAGGACCTCCTCAGAGAGACGCAGTGGACGCGCCCCTCCTACTTCCTTGTGCGTCCATAGCGTGTGTGGCCGACTTCTCGGAGGGTCCATGGTTAGACAGCAGGGGCCCCCTACCCCCGCTGCCTAAGACCCACCTGGCGCTGCTTGACGAGCCCTCCTGGCCCACCCGCTGCGCCCTCCACAGGTCCCTCTTAGTTTCCCCCCCGGTAGTCAGTACTAAGGGCACCCAGAGTCGCCAATCTCTGGGTGTTACCTTTTCCCTAGCGCCTCCTGCGTCCTACCGGGAGGTACTCAGCCCCCCCACCACGGCAAGGTGGAGACCAGTCGGGGGAGACTAGTTTAAAACCTGGCTTAACATTAGATGAGCGCTGCGTGTTTACCAGCAAGTCCCCGTGATAATGTAATATTTTATACAAATATACAAACCAAAGATTTGAGATAGACAATAAAGTATCTAGACGAATCTCTAGATCCGGATACGGGGTTTAAGTGTGCTGTGAGTATTTCTGCCAGTCTCTCGTGATAAGATATGAAGAGATGATCTAGCTAGATAAACCTAAAATTGGTTTTAAGTCTTTATCAACCAAACTTTCATAAATTTTCATTTAAATAAATGAATCTTATGAATTATAATTATGTCACTCAATTTAATTTCACATTTATGATGTGGAAAAGACATCTATAAATGACGAAGTAAATATATTTGTCTACATAATATTAAAAACAGTTAATTTAATTTAATATCTTTAATGAAGACAGTAAGACTTCTAAATACTCAATTTAATTCATTACACGAGAGGATTTAAACCTTTTTATGAATATGATAGGTAAAACGTCGTAAACATGAAACGATTCAGATGAAAAACATATTATATCAAGATAAAATCGGTATCTACACATATAATTCGGCTCAGTTTCACATTATATACCTACCTACTTAGGTACTTGACTGTGATGGAAGGTTTTCTTAGTGCTACTTTATCGGTTACGGCTTCTGGGGAACCTTTTAATATCTTTAAATAGTGTTTTATGTTGTTACACTTGATTGATAATTTAAAAGAGCATAGCCTGTGTGTTTCTTGTCAGTTCTTCTCACAGAGCGCTGGCTCGGATCTGGCACTTTTTTTTTGCATATAAGTGAATCTAAGCTTCGTCACTTCAGTGTCGTAATTTATAAATATTTCATTTTGACATTTTCAAGTTCTGTTAAATAGTTTATGACATAAAGAATTTTTTTTTTCCTTACTACTGCTTCAGTACACGTAATTTACGATTGAAAAGATGTGGATAAATAATACATAGGGTATATAGGGTGTATAGGGGGCTTGGGCTCCTTAGGTCTTGGCAGGATTACCAAGACCTAAGAAGCCCAAGCCAACCTCACCTGCAAGTGATGCACCTGCCGATCAACGGACGAGGCTCTGGCGAACATAACAGTGCCCGGTAATCGGCAATAGGCTCGCCACCTATTACGTGGGATCAACAGTATAAATGGCGAAATGTGGTAATATAATATGCCTCTGCCTGCTACCCCTTCGAGGAAACAGGCGTGATTTTATGTATGTATTTCTTTCGTTTTTTCGTGTCGGCGTTTCAGGCGTTTCATATCCTGCGAAACTACGGGCGTGTATGAGAAGCTTAATGAGTGTGAATGAAGCTAAGAGTGTGTGCTAAGATCGTAGCAAGTGGAAGGTTTTGATCTCTGCCTACCCCTACGGGAAAGAGGCGTGACATTATGTATGTATGTAAACTGTTAAAGAAATATGTTTTAGTAGGAATTTTACTAAACAAACACGGGTGAAACCGCGGGTTGCAACTAGTAGTAATTTAAACTGTTGAAGTGTAGCAATTGTAAGCCGACGACTTCTTTAGGTACCTACTTCGTTAATTTTCCACACAGATGATTTCAGACCAAGTTATTTTCGCATATAAAATTATACAAAATAATAATAAAACGAAAATCATTGCATCCATTAATAATTTCGACCAAAAATGTCCAATGTCGTACAAATTTCAGCTTACTACTCAACATGTACAGGCAGAATGATGAATGGCTCAGAAAACTGTGTTTGTTGACGCGCATTCCCCTCGAGCCGGAAAATTTCGAAGCTACTCTTAAACGCATATTTCAATCATAATTTTTATTTTGCCAAGGTGTATTTTTAGCGACCGTATTTTTGTATGAATATTAGCTTATTTTAAACGCATTTACTTACCATTATATATATATATATTACATTATAGGTATATTTTTTAGCCTACGTATAATTTTGATAAATATTAGACGCAAATTCCCATCATAACTTATTTATTGATAATTCGAGCTTCTAGGAATGTATTTATTGGCATTTCTTATAATCTTCTAATGTATCAGAGGTTCCCATCTCTTTCACTCTCTAGTTATATCATTATCGAGTGAAAGATCAATTTCACTCGATAAAGAAATCAACTCAAAAAGAAATTTAGTTTGTCGTTAATTAGCGTAAGTTAGTCAGTCCATGTTCCAGGTGGAAGCCCCACGCTACGTTTCCTATCAATAGGTTACTTCAGCTCTTTTCTACCCCAATAGCCGTTAGTGTCAAAATGTAGATACCTACTACATAAAATTATTTGATATCTTTGTCCGCTTGACAATTAATGACAAAACGAAACGATTTTTCGACAAAAAAATATCTGACTAAATACACGAGCTATTGTTTTTCTTTTCTCAATAATTTACTATTTATTTGGTGTGGTTAAATCCCGTTTAATTTAATCCCGCGTAATAATTTGTAGCTCAACACACATTTAATATTAATGTGGATTTCTCCAACTATGTAAGTATGTATTCGAATTTAACGCTGTGTATGATTCACATTGATTGTCATGTGTTTTAAATAATTACTACGAGTTCGTTTGCGAATCGGTGTACGGCAATTTGTGTAAATGAGCGGTTTAAATATGCATTAAGTGTGTAGCGTGTTTTCCGGCACGTGTTCCCCTCATTTAACGCTGTCATTTAAATTGTATCTGGCACAAAATCATTTATGAAAGCCTTTTTGGTTTTAACTTAATTTGCTCGAAGGGTTCAATCTAAATAAAATTTTTCTTTTAAATATTTTAACTACATTGTTTGGTTTCATTTAACAACAATCATAGATAGATATATAGAAAATTCTTTATTATACACCAAATTAAAAATAAAACAAGAAAACAGTTGCAAAAGAAAAGTGACACAATTCGCGGCCTTATCGCTTACAGCGATTTCTTCCAGGCAACCTTAGGATGGAGAGTGATTAAAATTAAATGAAAACCTGATAATAACCTGAGAATTACATGATATACTTAGGAACACTGAGCAGCAGGACATTACTTCTCTAAAAGGAAAAGCTTCTTTATTCCAATTTTGAACACATTTTGTGATTGCGCTTGTCTTATAGTAACTGGGAGAGAATTCCAGAGTAGAGTACTTTTATTACACATTAACGTTCGAAATATCACAAATTTTAGAAAATAAAACAAAGCAGACATGACGCTATACTGTCCCGCCAAAGTAATCTAAATTTTTTTTTTCTTTAAATAATGGCTTCGTGCGTCTAGCACATCTAGCCAGTGTCAAGTAAGTGATATATTAATAATATATAATTCATAGAATGAGTGATGATAAGTGGTAAATGAGATACCCTCCCCTAAGCCCCTTGAGTCCTCAGTAAAGATGTGGGACTATACTGAGATCACATGGACTCCTTGAGAGAATATGAAAAGTGATGTTGCACTGCTTTGTTTGATTTACCAACTCTTATGTATATTCACAAACACTTCACGGTTAGTAATCCACAGTTATTACACATTAATGTTAGAAATATCACAAATTATAGAAAATAAAACAAAACTGCAGACATGACGCTTAACTTTCCCGCCAAGAAGAGCCTCCATCTAAAAATTAGTATATTCTAATTCTAAATATTCTTAAAATGATAAAGATGTAGCACAAAATACTTTTAGGTTGAAAACCTTATTTGTCGTCGTTTGAACGTTTTTTTTTCTTAGTGGACTCACTCGTTCAGACTGGCCAGTATCAATGAAATTAATCAAGTTATTTGCATACATACAGCGTTTACGTCATTTAGTCTAAGTCAAGTAAAGTTCGTCCTAATTGAGTCAAGTCAAAGTCACACTACAGTACAGTAGTGGAGACTTTACTAGAGGTGAAATTGACACTAGTTTTTAAAATAAAATACGATGTGCCTTTTCCCGCTCTGGCGCTTAAACTTCTCGAGAAGTTTTGTTATACCTGTAACGGATTTTGGAAATAAAGTGTTTTTATTATTATTAAATACAAAGTTATCAATGAAACTCATTTACGTAGTAAAACTACACTTCAGAATAACAGTAGGTACTTGCCGTATTTAACTTGAATAGGCCATTGTTTGCTATTGCTCTCCACAATGGAGAAGGCGCTAAGATCACTATCTTAAACCACTTTAAATTTAACACCACTTAGTTAACAAAGCTTGAGGTGACTTGAGACCTATATAATTTCAATAAAGGCATTGTTAATTACTTAGTATTGTTATATAATATTGTATACATACATATTTCTGTAAATCTCATATATAGCTACTGGCCTAAACTAAGCAAAGCTTGTTATATTTATATATCAATTATTACTATATAATATAATGTAATCAATCATTACTAATTAAAAAAAAATACATTGAAAAAAGATTTAAAAAGTCATTGATCGAGTATCTAATTGTCTTTTTTAAATACATCCTTATGGTACTTACTACGGAATTAGGGTTGAAAATGACATGTAAAATATATGTATCTTTTAAACAACCTCTGTATGGGTTGAATCTTTATGTTTTTACAAGTATTTTACGGTGTATTTTTCGCATTATTCGGCTTTTTAGTCTTTTCATTGGTCGCTTCAATTTTTGAGTTATAAAATATTCTAAAGAGATTTTTGTAAATGCTTGGGATGAAACTGCCCTTTTATATTATTCTAGTATAAATGACTTAAAATGTGATGATTGTTTTGTTATATTATTTTGCATTGTATAGCTTCACAGACAAAAGAAAATTGCAATTCCTTAATAACTAACCACTTGATAATAATTTAAAAGATATATAGCCTGTCAGTTTCTTGCCAGTTCTTCTTACAGAGCGGTGACTCGGAAATGGCACTTACATTCACTTACACTTCAATATTTTTTATTTTGTGCCATGTAAGTGAATCTCAGCTTTGTGATTTCAGATTATTTAGATTAGAATTACATCAATTATTTATGATTATTGGTAGTCTACTATTAAACATACTATTAGACTGATTTCGAACCGCCTGCATCTATCTTTTTTTTTTTTTTAAACGTCAGAAAAATGCATTTAGGCATACCCAACCGGTCGGGGGTCCGGACAGCGGTTATGTGGGGCTCCTGCAGGAACTTTTCAGCCTACCCACTAAAAAACTGACGACGCCCGTCACTAGTTGGCAAAAAGGCAGGACCATGGTCCCTCATCAGCCCATGGCCTCGCCAGTGGCAACGACCCCTCCTGTGATGGGAAGGTAGCGGACCTCCTCAGAGGGGTGCAGTAATTACACCCACTCCTACCTCTCAGGCGTAACACTACCGGAGTGCATTAAATTTCTTGGAGGATCCCATATTAGGTGGCAGGTGCCCCCACACCCACCCCCTGAGACGCTCTCGACGGGACATGCTGGACGGAAGCTCCAGGAGCCCTCCTGCCTCGGAAACGACGGATCCGGAGAGACTGCGGATCTCTCTCTCTTTCTCGCTCTGCGGCCTCCTTTAGCAATATGACTTCTTCGCAAAAGGAGGCCATTGCCTCCCAAGCCCCTTCGCTGTCAACCATCTTTTTCATAACGGTTGTCAGCGAAAGATCCCCACTGCTCAGAGCCGTTACCAGGGCTGTTCGTTGTCCCACCCACGCAGGGCAGACCACCATTGTATGATGTACGGTGTCTTCCTCACAGTTACAATGGTGGCACCCTTGGGTCAATTCCGCCCCAGCTATGTTGCACAGATACCTCCCGAAGCACCCGTGCCCCGAGAGTACCTGTGCCAGCCAAAACGACATCAACCCCCACCTCCGGCAGACCCATTTTCCTATTATGGGCCCAATTCCCTCAAGAATCTGGCGTCGTGACCTTGCAATGTCCGAGCTTGGTCCCGGTTCAAGCCGCCGCCGCCACTCGCCCAGAGCCTCAGTCTGGGCTGCTATGCGCCATCGCACCACAGTATCTGGTGAGGGACGGAGACCTTGGCTCCGTACTTGCGACATTCGCCAATAGACCGCAGACTGAATTCCTGCCTCCATATCCCATGGAAGAGATCCTGCTAGTGCACATGCCACCTCGTGGGAGATGGTTCGGTACCCCCTTATGGTTCGGATCGCCATGACCCTCTGCGTTTGATGCAAGAGGGCCTTTACCCGATTAGATAAGGAGTTTGCCCGAATTGGGGCTCCGTACAGGGCCATTAACCGAACCACTCCCAAGTAAAGACGACACCTGCATCTATCTGCTTCTCGGCGCCTTTTTGTTTACTTGATTGCTGTAATTTCCTTGGGAGACAGAGCTCCAATTCGCTTTGCTTGCTTTTTTTCTAGACCTAGACCTCTATCATGGCTTAACGACTACCACACGTAGTGATAACCGGACCAACAGCCTTCCGAAGCACAAAAGCGCTCGATATTAAATGTCACACAAACTGTCACACATCCAAGGACTGACCTCTGTAAACTCTGCTTTACTTAGGTGATCGTTTCGCTTCATTCTATCAAACACGAATGTGATAGCAATCCAGTCATAACGTTACTCTTATCATCATGTAGGTATGGAATAAGAATAAGAATAAAATTATTTATTTGGTCCACACAATTAGGTTCTTACATTTAAAGGCATAGGATGGATGGATGGGCAGGGGCAGGTGTTTAATAGGGAAGGGGAAGCTTAATAGGGTCTAACTAGAATTTTCAACTACCACATGTTAAAGTCAAGTTAACGTCAAGCCTCTTTCCCGTAGGGGTAGGCAGAGATCACATCCTTCCACTTTCTACGATCTTGGCACACACTCTTAACTTCATTCACACTGATTAACCTTCTCATGCACTCTGAATACTACGAGTAGTATCCAAATTTTAGTTTTGAATATGAGTAAAAGTACAATTTAATTGCAGCCTTACTAACAATAAAAGTTTCTTACTTAACGTTCAAACTTTCACAAGTAAATATTATGAACATAATTGTTCTGTTAAAGCGAGTTAATCACAAACTGTTACAAATAGACAATGAATTTAATACAATTAAGAAAATATTCCTTTGCGCACACAACATCTGTGGAGCATGATTAATTTACATAATGCAACTCAATTATCAACTTAATTGCACACCTTTTGAAAACAGTTTTTCCTTTGTTATAATGTTGTTGTTTCGCGAATGGCTGGAGTTTAGATTCCAGGGGCAACAATTAATATCAGATGCACAACAGGAGCCGTTGAAACGAATACAATCCAATTATACGGAATTGTTCACTCTAGGAGCACTTAGGTCCTTCAGTTGACTGCTTTGACCAGAAATGAAGATGGATAGCTTCTTGATATCAAGTGGTGTCGTGGAAGTGAATAAATAACGAATCGGAGACGTGGTTAGTGGAAGGGATTCGTTTTTGGGATTCGTAAGGTTTTTATTTTGACGTTCTATTTTTAGGTTAAGGCCTCCTTGATGTCAGAGAAAAGCAAAGAGTAATTAATGTTTTTTTTTTTTAAATTATTAATTTCATTGGTTTTGTTTGTGGATATTCCGCATAAAAATAAGTGATGTCATGACTTTTGGACATTCAAAAAATTTGCTTTTAACGTATAAATGCGAAAGTACTTACAAGTTTTAGTATATTTATAGTATTGTTTTATTCACAAACCAATAAATGATTATTATTTTTATTATTATTATTAGTATCATTTCTATTCCGACACTAAATTAATTTAAGTACACGCAGACAAAGACGCGAATGTAGCTAGTATTAAATATTACAAAAGCCAAAACAATTGTGTTTGTGTCTGTACCAAATTGAATAATCGTAAAACAGACGATTTCGTTTTGAGTTTTTCCAAATTGCCAAGTGACTCGTTCTTGAGTGGCACTCCACAGAGCGTCTTGGTTTCGCTGAATGTAGCCAAGTACCTACCCAAGTATGCCCTTCGTTTGTTTGGCCAATTAATGGTTTCTGAGATTTCTTATTTATTGTATTGTGAAAGGTAAACAACCTTTTATGATTTTTGGTACATACTACTTTTCCCCCGATAAGAGTCACCTCACCTCACACACTGACAAATCTTGAGAAAAACCACAACAGACAAACCTTGACAAATTCTGACAAAGAGCACATTTGCTTTTATTTCTTTATTATGGTACCGCTCATATCTCTTTCATTGTTGTTAAAAAAATATACATAATTTCCATTTTGTGTGTAAATGTTTGACGAATCTAAATGATCATGTTGATCTTAAAGACAATAAAGTATATTTTATTTTATTTTATTTTGTTTTGATAAACAGTAATAAAACATTTCCACTATTATTTGTTTTATGTACTCATAAAGATAAAGCTTCCTACGACGTAATGTTTGGATTGATCATTGACTATTGTTCTGAAAATAATATAAGTTTAAATCCATCATTTGTAATAATGGATTTTGAAAAAGCGGCCTGTTTAAGCTTGAGGCAACATTTTGAATCCGTGACTATAAAAGGATGTTTTTTTCATTTACGCCAAATCATATACCGCAGAATTCAAAAGAAGGATTGAGTATCAAATATAACAATGATCAGTCATTTAATATTGATATAAAAAGTATTTCAGCTTTGGCCTACATTCATCCCCAGAATATACCAGCATATTATAATGCATTGATTCAATCATTGAGCGATGACGATGCCCTTAAAATTGCGGAATGGTTTGGACAAAATTACGTTATTGGCAAAAATAATCAGCCACCCCAATATAATCCAAACTTTTGGTGCTGCTGCAACATCCCGAATATTCCCCGCACACAGAATAGTGCTGAATCGTTTCATCACCACATCAACCAAATAAGTGCTAAGCGACACATTGGTTTTTATCGTTTAGTAGCACAGCTAATCAAAGAGACAGAAGTAAATAATGTGTACATTGTAAAGTTACAAAACGGAGAACCTGAAGCCAAGAAAAGAAAGCAGAAAAACGAACAAAAATTACAAAGAATCGATAATATATTGAAAAATATTACTGACTACACATATTCAAATTTATTGAGAGCTATTGCCTCTAATCTATAATATTGATAATAAATAAAAGATAATTATATGTAACAATCGACAATCATTATGCAGGAATATTACCGTCTTGGTATGTGATTAATATTAATTAAAAAAAAATTCAATGATGAATTTTGTTTTCTTTGAATATAACAAGCGACAACATCCTATAACTTTATATATTTTGATACATTAAATATTTTGATTTTCGGTATTTTAACTTCATATATTCCAACCGTACGTATTTTGAAAATATATATTATAAAACGTAGCCCTAGGAACCATTATGAATTGTGTTTGTTATATATTTCGACCATTATGGCATTCAAACTTAGAAATTTTGAACTTATGTCAAATAATTTTATATATTTTGATGCATTATGCATTTTGATTTTCGGTATTTTAACTTTATACATTCCACCCATATGTATTATGAAATTATATATTATGATACGTACCCGTCTGTATTTATACTGACCCCTATGGTTGTTGTAGAATGAATTTAGAGCCTCAAACCACTATACCACTCTGGTATCCTAAATCTTGTATACTAATCTCATATGTAGTAGATAGCTATTCCCAAAGCTAAAAGACGTCAATTGCTAAATTTAGTCCTTCCCCATATAGTTAAAGTTAAATACAATTACAATAGTAAGTAGGTATTTAAAGTCAACTGCCATATGCCGAATAAAGTTTGATAGTATAGAAAAGTTTCCGAAAGTGTTTATGGCAGTGGAATGGTTATTCAAAAGTTATAGATTCGATTCCTACTGGGGCCACTGCAGACGAGTTATTTTTTTTGTATTAAAAAAATTCCATTCACATTGACTATTTTCTCATCATCATCAACATCATTTCAGCCATTTGAAGTCCACTGCTGAACATAGGCCTCTCCAATTGCTTTCCACGTAGATCGATCCTTTGCCGTCTGCATCCACCGGCTCCTCGCCGCCCTGATCAGATCATCGGTCCATCGCGTGGGGGGCCGCCCTCTACTACGCTTGCTGATTCGTGGTCTATTTACTCATATAATTAAAAATAAAGAAATGACTAAAGTACGTAAGTATTATATTATGTGCAACGTTTAGGACTGCCCTTGCTCGCTTGCATGTCTTGTGAGAGTAGAAATCTTCCTGCCGAAAGGAAGTTTAATAGTATAGAAAAGTTTCCGGAATTGGTTCAGCTTTTAATACGTCAAGAGTTAAAAATGCTAGGTGATGTAGAGGCGCCCGCCAAGCATACGCCAGCAAAGAAGTGCAATCAATAGAAAACTCTTGATACAAAACAACGATATAAAGTGGCTGGAGAGAGTATAGTGCTCAATGTTAAGAGTAGTGAAATTTATACTTGCAGTGATGGATTAAAAATATCTTTGTAACAATTCCCGCGCTAATATAATTTTTCGAAAAAATCGAGAAACTATTCAACACGACACGTGTTTCGCCCTTACACAGGGCATCTTCAGGTCAGATAGGAGCCTCAGAACAACGATGTCTTCACGACCAATCTCTCGATGTCTCGTTTCAGCGTACGAGGTAGCGCGGGAATTGTTACAAAGATATTTTTAATCCATCACTTGCTTACAATGGATTTCCGCAAAGTAACGCCTGAATCAATAAATTAAATTTATATGCAACAAAAGACTTTTGGAAAATCAGTATAAGCCGTGTGGTACCGGCCTAGAATAGTATCTCTCTCTCTTATCTCACGGGAAGTCTTAGATAAGAGTCGACGAATGGACATCCTACAGCAGCGGCGGGCAGCATTTTTTTTTTGATTTACGTCGGTAACAAAATGCATTTGCGCACTGTCTCCCGGCCAAAGGGGGAGACCGGGAGGGGGTGTGTGGCTCACTGCGGCAGACGCGACCACCGCAGTCCTACCCACTAAAAAATTTCCGACGACGCCCGCCGCTGTTGAAAAAGCGGAGAGGCGCCAGTGCCTAGGTTGTAGTTTCTGGCACCCCGTGCAGTGGGCAGCAGCATCATCCTTGCTTAAGCTGTTATCACCAAATCCCTGACCAGAGTGGTGATTATGGAACAATACCCCGATATAATATAATGTAAATTTAAACTATGGAGCAGCAGTAATGTTCATATGGCTGACATGATGATAAATGAAAAATCTATAAAAAAATTATATATATTTTCTTACCTTTAATTTTTTTTCTTTTTAATAATGGCTTCGTGCGGTTAGCTCATTTAGCCGATGTCAAGTAAAAGATATAGATATTAATAATATATAAATCATAGTAAAAGAGAATGAGTGGTGATAAAATGACAAATGGTAAATGATATGCCCTCCTCCTAAATCTCTTGAGTCCTACGTAAAGATGTGGGACTATATCTACTGAGATTTCACATGGACTTCTTGAGAGAATATGAAAAGTTATGTTGCACTATTTCGTTTCATTTACCAACACTCATGTACGTTCACAAACACTTAACGGTTCATAATCCACCGTTATTACACACTAAAGTTTGAAATATTGAAACAATATAACACTGATCTCAAAAATATTGATATATCGAAGTTATACAGTACCCATTATACAGAAAGCACGTCACTGAAGCCCTTTTGAAAGCTGTAGCGGTATAAGTATAGACATAAAATTATATAATGAAGTTTAAGACACAAAATATATCGATTTTTCTATTGTTTATCTTACTACAGCATTTGTCTTTGCATTATCTAATTCTACCTTTAAAAAGACTAATAATTAATTTGCATAATTTCATATCATTAATTAGTTATAATTTATATTAAGCTAATATGTGGATAATAATGCTGGTTGTACTATAACCTTAGTTTAACAACTATAACTATTAAGTAAACATGAATTGTACATGTTTTTATCCCAAATAAATAAAATGAAATAAAATATCACAAATTTCAGAAAATTAAACAATACTGCAGATATCGCTTCAATTTTCTGCCATATCTTTTCTTTTCTTCCAAGAAGCCATATCCTTTTTTGACTAATCCGGTCGTATATTATAGTTAAGTCAATTTCATATGATACCACAAATAATACAATGACAACTCAAGCAGATGTAAAATGAATAAATGAATTAATCTGATTAATTGATGTTCGAATGAACGAATTAAAATTATTATTAATATTAATAGCTTTACAAAACTGTAAATAAATATTTATTTATTCTTTAAATTTGTTGTTCGTTTCATTTCTATCTAATCCGCACCTTACAGTTCCAAGTTAAAACGCCATTTCATAACCATTTTACTCTTTGGTTCGTGAGAGGAGGTCCGTGTTTAGTAGGAGGACCCTAAGGCTGCCTGTCCACTGAAGCGAAGAGAGGCAGCAGAGTGGAGATACGGAGAAATATTATCCAATAGGAATCGCGGACAGAAGAGAAGCGAAGATTTTATAAAATTTCATTGGTTAATATTTGTCCGTTTCTCCGCTCCGCATCCTCGCTCCGCTTCAGTGGACAGGCAGCCTAAAACGCTGAGACGACGATTATTAATTAAATTAAAGCTTAACGTAGCCAAATCTAGTAAACTTAAGAAAAGTAGTATAAAAGTGCGGTGTCGTGGCGTGAAATTGCGCCGCCCGCAGCGGTCCCGTGAGAGGGCTCCACTTGCAACTAGGGGCCCGCTGCCAAGAAGGGGTCTGACCTGCTGCGAGTCCCGGAGCCTTCGTAGATTGTCTTCGTAAATTGAATTTTACCACATACATGCATATTGTCAATTCAATTCAATCATTTATTATAAACAATATACACTGTGTGGAACAATGTTATTATACAAATTACATGTGAATAAAAATGTAAAATAATAAAGATTGTCAAAAAAAGAACTCAATTTTTTTATATTGTATTAAATAATGGTGCGTGCGTTTAGCACATTTAGCCAGTGTCAAGTAAGAGATTTAACGTTTAACGGTTAATAATCCACATTAATGTTCGAAATATCAGAAAATTTTGAAAATAAAACTAAACTACAGACATAACGCTTCACTTTCCCGCCAAGAAGTCCAAAATTCACAATTAAAAGTCACATACAATAAATAAAATAAAAAAAATCAAACATTTAACCCACATTGCCATTATGAATAAATTAATTCATATCATAAAAACCTCTTTCAAAAGAAAACTCTTTAATCTTGAGTTGTCACGCTATATTCCCGTATAGGCAGAGACATAGGATACGTAAATATACAATAGATAACGAAAATGCATGTACTGCGCGTGTCAGAACCCCGACCACACGTCGCGGTTGGCTGTCGTTGTTTACAGTCCGCGCGCGTCTGTTGTTTTTATAAAACTATGTATATCATAAGCGATTTCACGTTTGAAATATTTATCATCAGCGGCGTCAGTGTCGATGAATCATTTTGGCCAGTAACGTCACAGTAGGTGTTAAAAAGGTTGCACGCTTGATTTTAATACAAATCGTGACACTTGCGTTATTTATTGTATATTTATGTCTGTGGGCAGAGATGACATTTTTCTATTGCTAAGATTTTAGTTTCACTCAAGTTCATTACCCTGCTCATCCACACCGGCCGTTTCGACCAGCCATTTCTCAATCAATCAATCAAATCATTTTACTGTCAAAACTCAGGTTGCTATAATGAGTATATAAACATTTTTCTTGCCGTGTTTTACCTCATGGGCGTACAATATTGTGTTAACTAAAAACTAAGAAAACATTAAAAAATAAAAATTAATATACTCAAATCTATCGTAATAATTAATTCTACAATATACAAAATTCTCATTCTATTCTTCAGCTATGGAACAAATCGGTCAAGTCATATGGTTTCAAAAAACATATAGAATGACAGCACGGTGCGCAGCTAGAGATTGCGCCGTTTGCCGCGGTTCCGTGAGAGGGCCCAGCTGCGGCCCGCTGTTGTGAGCTGGATGGACCAAGTCCGGAGACTTTTGACCAATCCACACCAGACGGCAAGTACGTATCATTAAATTGCTCGAATGTTAATTAGGGCAAAATAGTTTTTACTATTTCTAAACGAATGTAATTTTTATGACAGTTAAATTGACGGCATACCGTTTCAAGGTTCTCATTTTCATAATGTTTTAAAGTTTTTTTTAGTAGCAGATTATACTAATTCGTTCACATCAATTGTTTTAAAAATTAGAGGCATAGAAAGCGCAGTAACTTTGTTGACATTAATAATTGGTAGAATAGGAAGCATAGTAACTGCAGTAAAGTGAAACGATTAATCGTTTACCTGCAGTTTCGGATGGTAACAATCGTAACGCGAGTCGTGGGCAGGTGGCGAAATAAATGCTTCACATCCATCGTGCGGGTGGTCCGCTGCCCCGATGTGTGTTTGCAAATAATTGGCATCGCTGCAACCCCAATATCAGGAGACTAATTGTCGGCTTCCAACGTGCTTTAATTAATGTTTTTTGCTACGGATACTGCGAAGGGATTTCTTTTTTTTTAGTCGAATGAAATATTTTTCAGTTATGTTTCCACAATTTTACTGGGACTTCGACTTGACATGACGGTGATAGACTTTATTTGACTGGACTTTAACTGTGACTACTTAAATGACAAAATCGCAAATATATAACTTGAATTATCAAATTACTTAACATTGGCAAAAACTATAATTAAGTGAGTCCATGCAAAAGAGACGAGAAGCGCTCGTAGCTGCGATTGTAGGCTGCGGTGCTCGGTGGTCAGAATCGATCACCAAAGTTCAGCAGAGTTTACAGAGGTCAGTCTTTTGATGGGTGACCCTTTGTGTGGCATGATGGGCGGCTTGAAAAATTCTAACAGCAGGACGCCATACACCTGCCTCCGCCAACTGGGTCAGCGTGATGGAGTATGACCCAATACCGTCACACCTTGATATGTGAGAGGAGGCTCGTGCTCAGTAGTGGGACGTTAATGGGCTGTGATGATGATGATGATGATGCAAAAAAACCTGTCAATCTGTGTGATACTATTAGCTCTGGAATCTACAAGAGATTTATTTTTTGAGCCAGATGACATATATCTTTAGATTTTTGATATCAGCATGTTCAGCAGTGGACTTTATACAGCTGTTATGATAAATCAATTTAGATTAATATTTATAGAGAGATATAGAACCTTGAGGAACACTATAGCCTACTTGTAATCTGGATTAGCACCGTTCCTGAATTGGTCACCTCTATTGTTATATTCCGAAGGTATTACTTTTAAAAGGTTGTAGGTTTTTTTAGAACTATATCTATAAAGAATGTTTTTTTGTAATCTATAGAACGCAATATGCACTATACCGTCAAATGCGGAGTAGATTATATAGTAGAGTGTAAAGTAAAGTGCGCAAACCCTACTCCCTTTACCAAGCTGCCCTAAGAAGGGCGATGGTC
Source organism: Musotima nitidalis (assembly GCA_949126915.1). Classification (NCBI taxonomy): domain Eukaryota; kingdom Metazoa; phylum Arthropoda; class Insecta; order Lepidoptera; family Crambidae; genus Musotima; species Musotima nitidalis. The sequence continues at coordinate 3,310,351 of OX421420.1, read as the reverse complement.
AGACTATTAGCCCTGTAGAATGCATGGAAAAATGCTACCAAATGCTAGTTTAAAATCCAAAACCAACCAACAAACCAGTGTAAGATCTAAATATTAGGTCGGGGAAAAAGTCTTTTCGCATAACGTAGGTATAAACTTATTATAAATTTTTTTTGACTGTACTATTTGTGTATGGCTGGTTTTGGTAACATTAAAAAGGTTCCATTATAAAGAAAAGAAAAAAATAAAAAAAAGTTGTTTCCCGCTATTTTTCATTTGTTTTTCTCTCCGTAAAAATGAGTGAATCTAATGAAGAAATTCGATACATTTTAAAATTTTATTATAAAAAAGGCAAAAATGCAACTCAAGCAGTGAAAAAAATTTGTGATGTTTATGGACCTGATGCAGTGTCAGTAAGAGTAGCACAAATTTGGTTCAAACGTTTTCAGTCCGGAAATTTTGATGTTAAAGATGCACCTCGCTCTGGTCGCCCTGTTACGAATAAAATGGACGCCATTTTTGAAAGAGTGGAGCAAGATCGGCATATTAGTAGTTACGATGTAGCTGAAGAACTGGGAATTGACCACAAAACAGTTTTGACCCATTTGAAGAAAGCTGGTTATACAAAAAAGCTCGATATTTGGGTGCCACACGAGCTCACTCAAAGAAACTTAATGAACCGTGTACTCATTTGCGATTCATTATTGAGACGTAATGAAACCGAGCCGTTTTTGAAGAGATTGATAACTGGCGATGAAAAGTGGATCACGTACGACAAGAACGTGCGAAAAAGGTCGTGGTCGAAAGTTGGCCAGGCTTCACAGACTGTGGCCAAACCTGGCCTAACACGAAATAAGGTGATGCTGTGTGTATGGTGGGATTGGAAGGGCATTGTTTATTATGAGCTTTTACCGCCCGGCAAAACCATCGATTCTGATCTTTACTGCCAGCAACTGATGAGATTAAAGGAAGCAGTCGAGAGAAAACGGCCGGAATTGATCAACAGGAAGGGTGTGGTCTTTCATCACGATAACGCTAGACCACACACATCTTTAGCCACTCAGCAAAAATTAAGAGAGTTCGACTGGGAGGTCCTAGTGCATCCACCATATAGCCCTAACCTTGCGCCTTCAGATTTTCACCTGTTTCGGTCTCTGCAGAATTCTTTAGGTTCTGTAAGGTCGACCTCAAGAGAGGACTGCCAAAACTATTTGTCCCGTTTTTTTGATCAGAAGTCCCAAAGTTTCTACAGTAACGGGATAATGTCTCTGCCCACAAAATGGCAGAAAGTTATTCGACAAAACGGGACATATATATTGTAAATAAATGTAAATAAACTTTGAAAAAAATGTCTTGACTTTTCATACAAAAATACGAAAAGACTTTTTCCCCAACCTATTACATAGTAAACATTTCTTTCTTTTAAGATTCATCAAGATAATTTTACTAAAAAACAAATGTAATTATTATCTATTTTAGACATAATATTCTTCAAAATTCATTCTTAATAATATTTTTATGATGTGACATATTCTTTAAATCTGATTAGACATTTTGTTTACTTGTTTTGATTTAATTATGAACTTTCTAGTCAATGACCTTTCAATATACATGGACTAATCACGTCATACAATGACAAAGCAAAAATAAGGCACAGGTCTCTAATTTCACCATATTATGCTTCGACTGATCTTTCATACATTGCGCTAAATGAGCAGCAATAAGCTACATAAGGTGAATTTAGAAGCGGATTCGAACAAAACAAGCAGTGGAGTGGCGTTGGCTGTTATTTTTTGTTTATTATTTACGAGAGATAGATTTTTATAGTTTTCTAATATCGTAATTTCAGCCCGTAATAGTCCACAGGAATACTAGGAGTGGCCATACTGTGTTCCGGTTTCCGAATGTGCCTTTTATTATTTTAAACTACCGAATTTTAGAATTTAATTTTTTTTTATACAACAAGGCAAACGAGCGAGTGTGTCACCTGATGGCAAGTGATCACTATTGCCCATAGACACCTGCAATACCAACGGATGCGTTACCAACCTAGAGGGTTAATATAGAATGCCTCTTATGCCAGTTTTTTTCCAGTAATAAATATTATGAAGATAGCTAATGATCACTTGTAATTAGTAAACAATATTTTAGGGGGATATTTTAAGGGGTATTGGCATCACCCATAAATATGAAAAAAAATTTATTACTAGAAATATCGCAAAAATATCAGCTATTAACGTTTTTATCTATAACTCCAAAAACTACCGTTCGCTGAATACATATAAGCTTTGTGTATATAAGAAAAAACCAACACTTTAAAAAAAATATGGACTTTAAAGTAGTAATAAGTAGTAATCGGTACAACTGGTATCAAATATCGAAAATAATCAAACATGTTTTGGAGCTTTAAACATCGATTTGTATAGCTAAAAATGTTGTAAAAGATGTTACGTTATATTGTTGAAAAATTATTTAGTTTGTAAAATTATTTGGACCTTTCTCTTGCTACTATCTTGCACCATTTCTCCCTCAAAATCTCGTGTACAGGAAACCTACAAAAAAGCATCAGCAAGCAACAGGAAGTATGTTGGTATGTATTAACAGATAAATACAGGATTTTAATGTATTAACAGATGAGGGCAATGTGGCAAAAAAGAAATGTCTTTAGCGATTCTATTGTTCTTTTCTGACTCTGTTCTTGTGGCGTCCTTACAACTATCTCTTTCTGACGCGCGAGAGTGAAAAGAATGGAAATACCTGTCAATCATTTATAATAATTATTGAAAATTAAATGGTTTTACAACATTATTTACACATTTTTGTGTGTTATCTTTCAGAAATAAAATTAATTTACCGGTGGTATGTCACACCATCTTTTTTTTGAATCGTTAACGTATTATTTGGGCACTTTTTTAAGACAAACTTTGGCATCCTTCTGACTTAGCTGTCAAAACACGACTAAGGAAAAAGTGTGCTTATATCGCGTTTAAGCACACTTTTGCCGTGCCGCTGAAAGCGCACTGATGCGATGTCCATGTGTATAAAAGGTCATTGTTTCTAGTACTATCAATTTTCTTTCTCTTTTAATTTCAATTTTAAAGAATCAATTTGCAGGGTATTTCTTATTACTTTATTTTTACTGCCAATGTATATTTTTATTTTCTTTGACGTGTATTATTAAGTACCCGTAAATGTGTATTTGATAAAATAAAGCGATGAATCGCGATTTAAATTCGTAAGAAGTGTCCGTTTGTTGTTATTTAGTTTCATGCTTATGTTTCATAATTACATAGACGTTATGCACAATTATGCTGCATTTTATCTTTTAGTCTAGAGGTGTTCTATGGTACACCATAGACTAGAAGTATTGTATGTTCCATAGAACATGAAATAATTATCTCTTCAGTGGTCAATACTCATGACAATAACGTCGTTTTAGCTTTTCACAAATGGACGGAAGCTCTTACTACCCATTTTACGCAACCATTTAATTTTGAAAACATAAAAAAGTTGTCTATGGTTCAGTAGATGAATTTAAGTAGGTCCGTTACAAAGAGGACTCGAGTTCGACGTCCTGCGAATCGTAAAATGGTTCTATAGTCAAAAGTTAACAACCGCATAATACGCATAAGTCGCATGCTTAAGGGAATAGTGACTTAACTCAAAAAAGACGATTTTTGGGACATCACAAAAGAAGATCTTCTAAAGAATACTTGTCCTTCTTGTAAGCGCATTAAATTGATACTGATTTATTTATTGATAATTCTGCTTGTGTTTTGAGCGTTTAATTAACATTGATTCGTTCTCAGTAAGAAATAGAAAGACTGTAAAAGTACGTAACTCAAACCTGACCTATCTATTAATGGGTCGCTGTTCCTTTAAGCCTGCGAAGTGTTCTTAATAATAATTATATAAGATGTATATAATTTCCCCTTTGCTTCAAGATATTTGCCCTTTTTTTTTTTTTTTTATTATCGTCTGTAAAAAAATGCTGCATACGCACTGTCTCCCGGCCAAAAGGGGGAGACCGGGAGGGGGTGTGGGGCTCACTGCGGCCGACGCGACCACCGCAGTCCTACCCACTAAAAAACTTCAGACGACGCCCACCGCTGTTGAAAAGGGGCGAGGCACCAGTGCCCGGGTTTGTAGCTTCTGGTACCCCGCCCGCGGCCAACGTCCCCCGGATCAGAACCGGGGAGACCTCCTCAGGAAGGCGCAATTTGCAGCGCCCCCCCTACCTCTATGTGCGGCCATGGCGTAACTGGCCGACTTCGGGGGGGGTCTATGGCGAGACGGAAGGGGCCCCCTGCCCCCGCCGCCTAAGACCCCCCGGGCGCTGCCTGACGGGCCCTCCTGGCCCGCCCGCTGCGCCAACGGCGTAGCCGGAGAGAGAGCGGATCCCGCTCCCTCTCCCGCTCCGCGGCCTCCTTCTGCGACATCACCACTTCGCAGAAGGAGGTCATCGCCTCCCACGCCGTCTCGCTGTCGACCATCTTTTGCATGATGGTCGGCAGCGAGAGAGCCACTCCACCCAGGGCCGCGGCTAACGTCGACCGCGGCCCCGCCCACGCAGGGCACGCCACCAAAATAGCGAATGACCCACATTGACCCGGGTTGACTATTTTATACCCATAAAGGAAGCGAAAATTGCGACTCTTACGGGTAACAAATTCGTATGAAATTTTTGTGATAATTTATTTATGACATTCGTTTTTGTTTTTTTTAATAAAAATCTAAATTGGAGCGGCTACTTGTACATTTGAAGTGTTAATCACAGTTGAAAGTGATTTTTGCAGAGGTGCGATTTTTTTGACGCCGATTTATGAAATCATGTAAATGAGTTTCCGATGTATGTGCATAATGTTAAAAATAATTTAATATTATTAACGACTATCTCGGCACAAATTTATATTTACATTGTATTTTCATTAAACGAATATTCGTTTAACAGAACATTAAGTTTTTATTGAGTAAGTTAAAAATAAATGTTCCAGTGGTTTATGTTATTTTCCAGCTCTCTGCAATTTTTATTTATGCATTTCCTTTGTGTTTTATATCATTCCCATATTCACGAATGTTTTATTGCGAATGAATTTTAAAATAAATAAAATGTTATTAAATATTTAAGAGGAAATGTTCGTTTAAGTACATTCAGGATGTTGTATAAACAGTCATCCTTTTAGATGGTTGAGCGTTCCAGACAATATTCATGTAATAATAAATAATTTAAATAAATATTTTCTGAATTTTAATAAAAAGTAAGGTCCAATCACGCCGCCTGACCTATATATATCTGCACCAGACAGTTACTCGTTGTGGGTGTATTTTTTTGGTGCGTGTGTTTATTTTTTGGGGTTTTGTGAAATCACGGATATGCAAATAAACCCAAAACAATTCCTGAGCTCAAATCGGAAATCCAACGCGTCATCGGCGAGATACAGCCACATCTCTGTGCAAAAGTCATGGAAAATTATATGAAAATAGTAATGGCCTGTTATCGGAGCCGTGAGGGTCATTTGACGGTTATTTTATTTCATACTTAATCGGAACATGTCCTCTTCCTGTTCCCTGTACGCTTGTGTTATGGATACTAAATATTGGATAAACGTACATACTTTTTTCATTTGTAAATATATACTTCACGTACATAGGAAAACCGACAGTACAGACCAAATACTTATGTTTTTGCACACAAAGATTTGTCCTGTGTGGGAATCGAACCCACGACCTCAGGAGCGGAGTGCGGTTTTACTTGCCACACGCCATATTGGTCTTCAAATGTACATTAAATAATCTGTAAACTGTACAAAACTTTCCAATTGTTAGCTATCTTTATAAATTTACATCACATGAGTTTAAAAAGTGTATTTTGTTCTGGAATAGACTTAAAAGTGAGCCAACCCATGGCACATACCAACCAGAAGAGTTATTATGGCCGAATGCTGGTACGTCCGCAGCTCCGCGTTTAGCTCTGCTGCGATCGTCGATTGACCCCGACAAATTTTAAAAATTCAAAGTCCTGTCCCATTATCAGGTTCTCCCCTTTATGGGGTCCTCTCTACTGCGAACCACCGACCCGATCGTCGTAAAAGCGCATTAATGCAATGAAAATAGTTCTTCTTTCTCAGTCGTTCTTCCTTCTTGCGTGCTACTGCTGCGCGAATCGGCGAACACCAGGAAGTTCGCCCTGCTAGAGACCAGGTCACAGTAGTAAACCGGGCCATACTCCTTCGTCACTATCCCGTCCATCATTCTTTCACGCAGGTCCGCATACAGAAGGCAGGTCCTTAGTGCATGGTGCCTGTCCTCATCCTCCATACCGCACTTACACATGCTCTTGCTGCACAGCTTCATATCACACAGTTTTACCCTAAAGCATCCGTGACCAGTGAGCAACTGTGAGGTTATACAATCGGGTTTAACCCAGCGTGCGCTGAGTCTCTCCGCCAGGTCCGGGAAGAACTGATAGCTGTCGTTGTTCCCGTTTACCTTTAGTGGGGTCTGTAGTTTCATTCCATTTACCATCAAGTGTACCATCAGGTCACACCAAAGCGCGGCCGCTATCGCAGTGACAGCACACTGTGCTTATAGGTAATTTATCCTAAGGCCTCACTCACGTTAGGACGTTACTAGAGAACCGCCTCCCACCCGATGGACCGATGACCTGGTCAAGAGGCAGAAAGCCGGAAGATGCCGATGCCTCGACGTCGTGGAAAGCAATTGTTACCTATTTGCCTATAGCTTCAGCAGTAGACTACTAATATTAGATAATATTAAATAAATATTCTCTTACAATTACACCAATTATTTAGTTCCGAGATAAGTATCATTAATAACTTGTGTTATGGATACTAAACAACGTATAAACATACTTAAATAACTTCTTTTTTTTTGTAAGTACATATTTAATATACATAGCACAAAGATTTCTCCTGTATGGGAATCGAACCCTAATGGCTAATGGTTGCGATGATGATGATAATGGCAAGCCTATCTATCTACGTGGAAACGAATTGTGGTGGTCTATGTTCAGCAGTGGACTTTTAATCGTACTATCACATAGACTTAAAGCCTTGACTGCCAACATGAATAAATATATATCTAAACATAAACACAGGACACGTAATACCAACACCTATATTTCGAAACAAGAGGAGTCTATTAAAAGCACTCCCTTCCATAAAGCTAGCAAATATATTCAGAACACTCATTCGCCTCTCATCAAATATCGCGGAAACCTAACTCTGCCACCTAATTTTGAACTCTAAGGAGAATACTTGGTAAGGTGAGACTTAAATGCCAGTGCGGTGTGATGTTTTAATTTGTTTATTATTCCCTTAATTTGCATTGCGGATCCATGATCTGCCTGCGAGGAAGTAGTGACGTCACCTTTTAGTTGTCAGATAATCTATCGAGGACATATTTTGAACTGCTGTTGTATTATAATTGTACGGGGGGGAAACTAAGAGGGACCTATGAAGGGCGCAGCGGGTAGGCCAAGAGGGCCCGCCAAGCTGCGCCAGTAGGGTCTCAGGCAGTGGGGGCAGGGGCCTCTGCTGTCTATCTTTGGACCCTTCGAGAAGTCGGCCAAACACGCTATGGTCGCCCAAGGAGGTAGGAGGGGCGCATCCACTGCGCCTCTCTGAGGAGTTCCGAGGAGGCGGCCAACGTCTCCCGGTTTTGGTCCGGGGGACGGGGAAATACTCCTCTTGAATTATACGGCGCCCTTCCTCCTCTCTCCTACACTATGCTGTGAAAATATTTTTTATAATATCAGTCGCGTACCTTCCAAGTAGCAACATAATCAGCCATATTACTGCCTTACAATAGTCAAATAAAAAGACAGGCATTGAAAGAAAGGGTGCATTGGGTCCACCAAGATTTTGGGGTCTAAGCCAACCTCACCTGCAAGATGATGCTGACTGACGGACGAAGCTTTGGAGAATGTAAAAGTTCCCAGTAAGCGGCAATAGGCCCGTTAACTATTACGTGGGACCAAAAATATTATTGGCGAAATGTGGGCATATAGTATGTCTCTGCCTACCCCTTCGGGGAAACAGGCATGATTGTATGTACCTATGTATAAATAGTGCGAAATATATTACATTATAAAAAGACGAAAAACAATTAAATTTTATTAGTTCAGTGATATAAATGTGAGCTAGTAACATCACTAGTTACGACGAACACAGAATTATCACGTGTTTTGCATTAGTTTGTGCCTGTTTGTGTGCACTTAATGTCTCTTCAAAGGAGACTTCATTTCCGTTTCATGTTTCTCACTCAAATTTTTAGTTATTTTAAATAGTAAATACGGCGGTAGAGGACGATCGATATGCGGTAGAAGTCAGTATACTGTTCTGGTCTGGGTGTTTCCAATGTATATTAAGTATGTATTTACAAACAAAAAGTATTAATATATGTTTATCCGTTATTGTCCATAACACATGTTCTTATTTATACTTATTGTTGAATTAAACAATAGGTATGATTGTAAGAGATTCAATTATTTAAGTAATAAACGAACGACACGCTGTGAGTTCTCGCCAGTAGTAAGCTTGCCGGGGTTGCGGAACTTTCCGAAAGGCTAACCGCGGCCTCGGGCTCAAGAAGGCACATGGATGGAATGGAGGAAGACTGACGCACCCTCCCGCTTATTCAAGGTCATTCGATGATCCATTAGAAATTAAAAAAACTTGTAGTAAGCTTTCAGGTATTATCACCATAATCAACTAAGCCCAACGTCCCACTATCGAGCACGGGCATCCTTGCACGAACGGGGGCTTTTAACGTGCCTCCCGAAGCACGAAAGCGCTGATACCAAATGCCACATAAACTGTCACCCATCCGAGGATTGACCTCGGCGAACATAGCTGTACTTGGGTGATCGTTGCCGACCACTTGGCACTTGGCAACGCAGGTATTATCCAGAAGAAATATTCGCAATATGAATTTTAGGATTTAGTTATAAAAGCAATTACTAACAATGAAACGAAATTTTTACTACAATTAATCAAATCGTCCTCGATTGCCCCTGTCGAAATTGAAACTTTAGACTTTTTGGTCATTCGGACCTTTCTTTTTCTAGTAGAAATGTATTAACTTAGAAAATTCATATAGTTATTATTTGCTCATAAAACATTTGAGGATATGCTAAGGAACATTTGAAGTAAATTTAGTTAAAAGAAGCTTTAATTTAAAGCGGTTAAGCTTCTATATCCTAGGATATAGAAAATCGTAAATCACCCTTCCTGTACCAACGTGCAGTCAAGCCAAATAAGACACAAAAGTTGTAGCAAAATGTACCGACAATGATAAAGACTAGGGTGGCCATAAAATATTTATTTCTATATTAATGTTTACTAATATTATAAACTGACGAGTTTGTTTATGCATAATTTTGAACCAGCCCAATTCTTGCTCGTGTCACCCTCGTGTTTTTTAAGAATCAGTGGTCTTAAATTAAATGTTTGTGACTTAAGGTAATTATACTCAAGAGCTCGTTTTACAATCAGTTTACAAAAGCCATGAAAAATTTACAATGAAAATTCTTGACATAGACGTTGTTGTCTTACAGAAAAAAGAATAAATTCAAAATGAATAACTTGTTACAATTACACTAATTATTTAAGTAATGAATACTAAATAACGGATAAACATAATTACATTTTTTTTGTAAATATATTCTTAATATACATAGGAAAACACCCAGATAACAAATATTCATAATGTACACAAAGATTTGTCATGTGTAGGAATCGAGCACACTACCTCAGGAGCTGAGTGCAGGTATACTGACCTCGCCATATCCGTCTTCAAAAATAAGAACTATTAAACCATACAATTTATCGAAGGAGGCCTTATATTACCATTGTTTCTTATGTTTTATAGGCACGAACAAATTTTAGTAACTTCTAATAATTTTAATTATTTCTTAATATAAAAATAAAACTTAAAGAATTTTAAGTAACTACCAAACTAAAGGGAAAAACTAAAGGTCTTTTCGGTATTTGCAGAATGTGCATGTGTGAATGCTAAAACTTTATATAGATGGTGCAACATTGTAAACATTATGTTGACACTTAGTAGCAATACCGCCAAATAATTATACCACCCCTAAACATAGGGATGTATTTGTCATTTTTCTTAATAGAAACACAATTAACATTGATTAATCTGATCTGATACCTAATAAAAAAACAATATCATTTTTAAAATGTTACTTAATATTTAACAAAACCTTTTAAAGTTACCTGACATGTGTTACCTGTCTTAAGCAGAATATAGTTCAGTTTCAAATAGTCAGTTTGATAAATTTACAGGTTCTATGAATACAATAAAATCAAACAAGTAATCGCAACATAAAACAAATGAATATAAAATAAAGCTAATGAACAATAAATAAAACTAAGGAATCTTTAAAAACAAATCAACTTCTCATATTAAATAAATCTCTCGAAACAAATGAATTGGACTTTCCAAAAGCCATTCGGAATAATAGTCAATGCAATGTATTCAGTAGTTCGTGCCGTTGCGCTTTTAGCCTTAATATCGTGCTTGTGATCGGCGGCGTGGCGGCTGGAATTATCTTTATGTGCTCACACCACGGACATACCCAGGAAACCAGTTATCACATTTACTTAAAACGAAATAAAACTGTTCAAATGGATTAGGGGAACGGTTGGTTTTAAGGTATTTTTTTTTAATGTGACACGTTATAATGACTACATTCTGCCTAATGAAAAGCAGTCGATGCAGTCCAAAAAATAATTAAAAAACTTCATACCGTCCACTCATGACGGCCTGCTAAAATGTCGTTTCACGCCCCGCTTAAAGACCCGGGATCATAGGAAATAGGAAACCCATGAGCCGGCAGCGAATTCCAGAGCTTAGTGATCTTGCTCAGAAACGACTTTCCAAATTTCTTGGTTCGAGTGCTGATAGTCTGCACAGTATAATAACTTTGCGAAAGGAACCGGAATCTCCTGAGGGAGACGAGAAAAATCTCAGCACGTGTTTTCCCTCCCCACCGTTGCCTTCAAGGTAAGAATGAAAGAAAGAACGACACGACAGACGTTGAAAGGAGAGAAATATCAATTCGAAAGTAACACGTAAATAATATCATCTTTTATTCTTCCTTTTATTTTACGAACGTTTAAATTATAGAAAGTAGAGATCACTGACATAAATATACTATAGATAACGCAAATTAATATACTTCGCGTGACCGAACCCCGACCAATCGTCGCCATTACTAACTGACGCGCGCATCTTTTTCCGAACCCCGACCAATCGTCGAGGTTGGCCGCCATTACTAGCTGACGCGCGCATCTGTTGTTGTTTTTTTAAATACGGTAACTTGAACGACTTCACGTGTGAATTATTTATCATCAGCGGCATCAGTGTCGATGAAGTTTGGATTTTCCGTCACTAAATATCGGCAGTGAGGTCACAGTAGCTGTTAATAAGACGGCACGCTTGATTTCAATACTAATCGTTATACTTGCGTTATATATTGTATATCTGTGGTACAAATAATAACTATTTTATATGCGGGAACAGTTGCAATTATGTAATGTAATATAGTGTCTTTAAAGATTTTCTGCTAACCCTAAAACTAACTCGCAGGGAATGCCTTATGGCATTATGTTCGCATTAGGTATTTTTTTAATTTTGCAATATATATTAAAATAAAAAAACAATTGTCCACCAGTAAGCGGATATTAATGGCTGTTCGGTGTATAGGGATCCCACCAAAATCTTAGGATAACAAGCCATCCTCACCTGCAAAGTGGTGCACCTGCCGATCAACGGACGAGGCACTGTGCACCACTTGCAGGGGGCCTACCGCCGAGTTCGATGGCAATCGATTATAAGGCAAAATGGATTTCGAGTTGATTCTGTCGTACCGCCGAACTCATGGAAATCGAAACAAAATGGCGTTCTCCATTTACCTATTGGTCTGTCACGGACTGAAGGTCATGAATGAGAGGTGGCTGTCGGCAGATTCCCCGGTACGGATTAATGAACGCAAAACAAAGTTTGATCTAGATGGATTACCGGCAATCCATCGAATTCGGCGGTAGGCCCCCTGGTGAGGTTGACTTGTGCTCCTTAGATCTTGGTAGGATCTCTATACACCTATTTATCCACACCTTTAATGAAGTCAATTATATTTACAAAATTCTTAAAAACGACTATAAAACAACCTGTAACTATTATACCTTTAAGGAAAGTCGAAACAAAAAGTAAATGCTTACCTGTCGATGGTTTTGATAAAACCATCAAAGAACCGTCGGCGAACGCAGCATGTGTGGTTTCAATATCCGCTAGTGTCATCCCTCGCTTGGAAGTCACGGCAATTTAGACTCGGGGCCAGGCTTCTTTATGGATATTTATCAGCAACAATAGCCGGGGTAATCCGGCTACGTACCCGTCCTCTAAGTTTGGGCCTTGTTATAAAAGTGCTCGTTCTACCTATTTTTTGATACCGTTTGAACCCTCTTCGAGATGTAATAATAATAGTGCTCTTTGGACCTCTTTTCTAGTAACCTAGTTTTCTAGGTCAAAAAATATATGTTAATTTTGTATTCGTGAGGTGCTACTTTAGTCATGAAATGTACAGTTATGTTGAAAATTGTTCATCGGAATTTAAAAAGTTAGGTAAAATGGATTAAGCAAACACGAGCACACTAGCAATAAACAGTATTCCATAGCCCGTAGAAAAAGTGTATGGATTTACACTGGAGTTGTAGTATAATTTCATTTGACGACTATAAAAAACGACATTATATATGTTAGTTTATGAATTTTTGTTTAGACAATTTGACAAATAGGACATACGATCGTTCCAGTCATTTGTCTTTGAAACTATGTGTTAAACAAAAGTTGTTAAATTGTTAAATGTCGTGTAACTATAACTAAATATAATATAATACATATATACTATTATCAGATCACTATGCAAATGGTTTACTTTTAGTTTTTTATTTTCATAATATTTTTTTTTATTGTTGCTACTTTGTATTAATTTTTTATATGCATATGTGTCTTCCGTTGCAATAAATATTTTATCTATCTGTCTATTTTATAATAGTACCTGAGCTTTTTAAGTCCAACGAAAGCAATGTTTAAAGCATAAAATTAATGGATCATACATAATGAGAATAACACTGTGATTCTTTCTTTAAAACTGTGACATAAGTATATTAAATTAACATAACATATATACAGGGCGCGCTAGTTTTTAAGTTTTGACGTTCATAAGAGCTCTTTTGAGCCAAACTTGAATAAATGAATATGAATTTGAATGAATTTACATACTATTTATTTTCCTGGACGTATCGATTGGATAAACAGGTATGCTACAAATAAAGCACTATAAATGTTCGCCTTATACACAAAGACATGCAAAATATTACAATTCCATTCTCATTTCAATAAAATTCAGGTCAGTTACATTCAATAATTATGAAGGATAAAAATTATACTTTTACATTATTAGTACGCGGGCACACTAGGAATTTTCAAATTCTCGAAAAGAATAAAAACATTCATAAATGAGCCATTCGCGTGTCCTTATTTTTAAGCGATTTAATGGCATCTCTCTTATTACTAAAAGAAACTTATCCCACATACATAATAGTAAAAGATACATCTTTTACTTTAAGGTGGTTTTGTTAAGTAATATTGTCGTTTTTATATATTTGCTTTAACATATTAATGTATAATCGGTAAATAACCAAATACATACATACATAATGTCACGCCTCTTTCCCGTAGGGGTAGGCAGAGATCACATCCTTCCACTTGCTACGATCTTCGCACACACTTTTAGCTTCATTCACACTCATTAACCTCCTCATACACGCCCGTCGGTTTAGGGTACTTTTGACCTGCCCTTTCTCTAACATTTCTTGTATTTGGTCATGGAAGGTCTTACGTGGTCTTCCCAAGTTTCATCTTCATAACCAAGTTTTCTTTTTGATAAACTGTTTCACTTTTCTGCACGACTGTATTTTTCGTAGTTGTGCCCTAGACTTACTCTTAGGACCCAGGGTCAGCTTGCTGGTCTTACCAGATTTGGCTGAATTTTGATTATTACACGGGGCTAAAGTCGGCCCTCCACAACCCAGAGGCAAGCATCAATCTACTGTTAAACCAGCTAGCAGAATATCCTGGCTGCAGTCTGACAGCTGCTAATATTAAAAGCAGCTGTCATACTTCCTAATAAATTAATTCCTTTGAAATGAATACGCAAAAATGATCGGTATTTGAAGTATAAAGAAAATAATGTCTATCCCCTGTAGTATAGGCGCATCGTTGCTGCGTGGCAGAACCATCGCAGACTTGCAAGCTACGCCGACACCTGTCAGCTACGGCCATGTTCACGTCCTGCAGCTCGTATAGAAAGTATTTGTTATATTTTAAATAAAATGAAAAATGCTTTATTCAAATTGTGATCAGACAGAGTGCTTATGACTATATGAGTGAGATGACTAAAAACTAAAGCGCTCAATCATGACGGGCTTGACTAGAAAACAATTCGGCTAGCAAATCGTGAAATCTCTTTGATGGCGTGGTGGGGGGGCTGAGTACCTCCCGGAGGCCGGAAAAAGGCAACACCCAGTTGTTGGCGAATTTGGGTGTCTTTAGTACTGACTACCGGGGGAGAAACTAAGACCTGTGAAAGGCGCAGCGGTCGGGCCAGAAGGGTCTTAGGCAGCCGGGACAGGCCCCCTGTCCCCTGCTGTCTAGCCATGGACCCTCCGAGAAGTCAGCCACACACGCTATGGTCGCACAAGGAGGTAGGAGAGGCGCGTACATTGCGCCTCTCTGAGGAGGTCCTTCCGGTATTACTTTATATATTTATGGTATTTAAAGTTAAATGAATAATGTCTATCTCCTGTATTAATGAAGTATACCGTCGATAATGGCAGCACCACCGCAGGCTCGTTTTGTGCGCCGACACCTGTCTGAGACCGCTTTACGTCTTACGGCTTGAAGTAAGGCATTACATTCTTAATGTATTATTATTAATCTAAAGACTCGAAAACAAACTTTTAATAGACTTATTCTTACTTTGTGTGATGTTAATTGTTTTTTTATAGTGGCGGTTGGACAAACCTTGACGTATTTCTTATATACTAAATGGTAACGTAGTTTTTATAAGCTTAATTAAACTAAACTTGAGAAGAAAAAAAATTGACATTTTTGTTGCATTTTTAGCAATAACTATGATAATATGGCTTAGTGGCGAGTATACCTGCACTCCGTTCCTGTGGTCGTGGGTTCGATTACCACACAGGACAAATCTTTGTGTGCATAAACAGTAATATTTATGCACACAAAGAGTTCTGGTCTGGGTGCTTTTCTATGCATATTAAGTATAGATTTCCAAAAAAATAAGTATTTATATATGTTTATCCGCTATTGAGTATTTTTAATATTCATAACACAAGTTCTTAATGTTACTTATGAAAATAAATAATAGGTGTATTTTTCAAAAAATATTATATTGTAATGAATAATCCTCCTGTATTAAAAGAATATATTTTTTTACTTTATTCAACCATTAAACTTACAACTATCTTTACAGGCACCAAACCTAATACGATAGAGTAGCTGAGCTTACAATAAATACCTTACTAAAAACTTTCACATCATTCTTATCTGGCGTGGAGGTCAGTATACCTGCACTTCACTCCAGGGGTCGTGGGTTCGATTCCCACTCAGGATAAATCTTTATGTGCATGAACATGAATATTTGTTCTAGTCTGGGTGTTTTCCTATGTATATTAAAGTATGTTTATCCGTTGTTTAATATCTATAACACAAGTTCTTAATGATACTTATCTTGGAACTAAATAATTGGTGTAATTGTCAGAAAATATTTATTTAAAATATTTATATTTGTTTATCTACTAATCATTAAACTACTACATTATTATCTACTGCAGAAGCAATATGCTATATTATTGTCGTTACGTGGCAAAACCACCAGAGGCTTATTGAGTACGCCGACACCTGTCGGATACGACTTTATTCACAGCTATTATTCTTACAAGAAGTGTGAAAATAATTTATGTCATTAGAAGTTAAAAGGACATTTTGACAAACAATGTTTGCAATAAAAAGTTAACTTCGACGATCTTAATCAAAGAAACCAAAAGATTAGACAGCGTTAGTTAATATTGATTGATAATTATAATTTTAGAGGCTATGCTTATCCCAATTTTAGGATATTTAAAATGATGGGTACAGGAGCAAAACAAGGAATGTCACATGACATTCCAATAAATTCTGAGTATGGCGACGTATAGGTTTTCCCGCGAATTTATATGTAGCATCAATTAAAAACGTTAAAGCAGGTAGAGTCCTTAATACCATTAATATTTAAGCGTTATAAGAAAAAGATAAGTTCATTTTGAAGCATTGAAATATGAATTACACAAAATATTGTTTTTGTGACATTTCTTGTTTTGTACCAAACTCAATGTCAAACAAATGTCACAAAAACTCAAATATAGGTAGCTAACGAAACGCAAATGACATGTTACAAATATTAATTGGTGTCTTGAAAGGGTATTAAAGAAAATATTATTATTTGGCATCATTTAAATAAGCAGGTTTGATGATATTATTTTATGAAACTGAACTCAGTTGAAGTTAATTGTAGAACAGTTTAAACAAGACAATATGCAAGACCCTCGCCATGGTAATGACGAGGAGTTTAGGCCCGCAGTTGAGCGTGAAACTTTTTAACACGCACTGGCTCATGTGTATCGTTTATGATACACCGTCACTGAAAAAGAGTGGGGTTAATTAAGGGGTCCTTATATGATATTCTGATTATTTTCGACACATAAATCAGAAATTGTTATTGGCATTGACATTTTTGGGCAATTATTTTTGAAACAATCACCGTTGTAAAGCTGAGTTCACATTGGTTTGTCCTTAAATGGGTGCCCATTTCTATGGTATGCAACTAAGATTTAAAAAGCGCCTAAGAAGACATGAAGACATGCAGTTATTACTATATATGGTACGTTGTGTTCCATGTCTTATTTGGCAGCTCGAAAAGTTCTAACAAACAGAACTTTACATTTCTGGCTCTGGAATGCGCACTGGAGCCTCCTGATGAAGTTTAAACTGAATTCACAGTCACAGTAAAAATCATGTATTCAAGTTTGTTTCCATAGTGGTTCTATGTTTATAATTACTGATAAACATAGAAGACATAAGCATACAAGCTCCTGCATCTGTTTACGGGTATGATGCATGAACCAGCCATCTTCTCGCTTAACCATATTTTAGGGAACCTAACGACCCCGCGCCACCCCCGCAGAATCATTTAAATGAGCATACGCAATAGGATTTACATAATTATTAACAATGTAACGAGAATAACTTGTGGAATTTTATTATAATATTATATACCCTGCCCCATAAATGATTTAAGGTTTTTATTTTGGCGTAAATAAGTATAAAGTGTTTTAGTTTTATAGTAGTAAAGCTGTGATCATTATCATTCCTCCCACCTTGGAGCATAAGCATGCATTGGTGAATCGTTATAAGGCTCAGATGAGCGAAATGAAAACATCGATACTAGTAACAAGCTATTAAAAAGCAAGGACTTAAATATTTTCATCCCTCCTTTGAAGATCCTTATTAATTTAAATTTAAATACATTCCCCACCAATTGTTATTGTAGGGCTTAGCCATTATGGCCCTTATGGTTTCCCTTAAAATTAACTTTCGCTGTAAATTGAAGCCTTTATGTACACGGGCTAGGGCTGCCACTCGCACCATCTTTAATAAAAGGTCTTTCAAAAAATGCTTTGTGATTTGAAAGATTTTGTTTTTTGTAGCCGTAACCGATTTTATTGGCAGATTGATTGACTTATCTGTAATTCTGAAACCAAATAATGCTAACGGAACCGCATAATTGATCCCTCCCTTAGTCTCTTATAGAATGCCGAAAATTTTATAAAAACTGTGACTACGTTTATCCCATTATCTTTATATCGTCGTACCCCACAAAAACTGACATAAACATGACAAAATGAAAAAAACATGATCATAGAGACTTTTTTATTATATTTCATTATTATATTCTACGCTCACTTAGGTTTCTTTCTGTCTAATAATTGTTTTAAAAAGTTTATATTAGTCTTAAAAAGTCCACTTTTGACAATAGTCCTCCCCATCAGCCACATTATATTCTATTTGGGGAACTACCCGTAATCACCACGCTGGGCAAGCTGGTTGGTGATCGCAGTTCAAGCCAGTACGCAGGATAACGCTGCTACCCATCATCCCGTAGGATTTCTCGTCGACGACTCCCCGTGAGATGAGAGGGGGTGGCACTATTCTGGACCGGGACCACACGACACTCATAATTTCAGTCATCACTAGAAGTCCACTGCTCAAAATTGGGATTTTGGGTAGGTTGATTATTGTTTCCTATGTAGACCGATGTCGAATCATCAGCATCCCCCAGATTAACCAAGTAATAAAAAATATAATATTAGTTGAAATTTACACGAAAGTCAAAATATTGTTGATATATTCTTACCTACCGTATAATTATAAAAGCCAAGTTATTTAAAATTAGATTAATAATAATTACAAGTTAGTTTTTTATATAAGCTTTATTGAGCCAACCTTGATGATTTTTACTTTGACTTTAAACTATTAAAAAAAATGCTGCGTAGCAAAACATTCATTGCAAATAGTATTTTTTTTATTTTTATTTATTAGTTGACAAGTGCCATCCCTGCCTTAGTATCACCAGGGACTCTTAATAAAGTCGTATAATAGACGCTTTGCCCAAAAACGATGAAAAGGAGACTCCTTTGCATACAGAGTTCGTTAACGTTCATTATAGCTAACACGCTTATTATAACATTATAATTTGTTAAGCTTAAAACTGATTAAGCGTCGTAGTGAAAGACAAAATAAAATAAAAAAATATCATTTTATTCATACATTTTATTGAGGGCTGCTTGGCAGGAAATTGATGCGTCATGTCTGCAGTTTTGTTTAATTTTCTAAAATTTTCTGATATTTCGAACATTAATGTGTGATAACGGTGAACCGCTAAGTGTTTGTAAACGTACATGAGTGTTGGTAAAATAAAAAAACAGTGCAAATTCACTTTTAAAATTCTGTCAAGAAGACCATGTGAGATCTCAGTATAGTCCCATATCTTTACTAAGGACTTAGGGTTTGAGTTTTACAAATTATTTAATTTTTTTTTACAATATTGAAAGAGAAATGAGCGGTATCATAACTAAGAAATAAAAGCAAAATGGATTCTTTGTCAGAATTTGTGGAGGTCAATTTGTCATCATGGGGTTGCTCTTTATTTTATTCCGTATGTGATGTTATGGCGAAACAGTAATAAATACTCTGTTAAAAGTTTCAATAGACTGCCTATTCCGGACCATAAGAAACAAACACATAGACAGACAGTCAGATAAATTGCGCAGACTTATTAACAGAATCACGTTACTACCGTTTGGTTACGGCCCCCTAAAAAGCACACGAATTAAATTAGGTAAATATTTTAAGGTCCAAAAGCCAATTTTAACTTAACTAGGAGTTACGTTCTGGTACGTAAATAGTCCGTAGTCCGTATCTATGTGAACAAACCTTCGTGCTTTGAATACAAACTTAGCCACCAGACGCAATGTAGGTACTTAATCGAGCTTATAAATTGAACTATTTCATTAGTTTCGAATGCAGAGGGAAATGAAAATGTTAAATTATGTTTGAATGTTCTAAATGTTAAATCTGTTCTGTAAGAATAAGAATAAGAATAAAATTATTTATTTGGTCCACAATTAGGTTCTAATTGTAAAGAAGTTGTCTATGTTTTCGCTACTTATTACAATATCCATGTATGAAATGTTTCGTAACTTTTGACGTGACAACGTCTTATAAATTGGTTTGCCGGGTGACACTTCAAGAAACTGCGTTACGCTCCGCTCACGTTATGCGGTCACAATGAGAGCGAGTGAGAGGCACGCGTCCCTTCCACTCGGGCATGGTTAGCCCGCCTAAGAGCGAGAGAGACAGACATAAATATAATTCTTTATATAAATAAATGTTTTAAATTGTTACTATTATTTCATCCTTCTTCCTACTATACGAATGAATATTCACATTAAAATTATTTTACCACTCAAAGTCGTTGTCACGTAAAACTTTCGCCCGTATACCGACTTTACAGGCAACCAATTTTTTATATCTAGGTAAATCAATTTAATGTATCATAATTATTACTATAGTATAGTATAATTGAAATTCTGCCAAATCTGGTTAGGCCAGTGAGCAGACCCTGGGCCCTAAGCTTAAGTCTAGGGCAACCGGGGTAATGCTAGGTTTTGGTAAGCCATTATAATATTGTATAAGAATATATAAAACCAGCAGCGCCCTGCGGTTATACCCGCGTGGTCCCCGTTCCCGTGGAAATATCGGGATAAGGAGTGTCCTATATGTAACTCCAGGACTGCAGCTATACACGTACAAAGTTTCATCACAATCGCTCCAGTAGTTTTTGCGTGAAAGAGTAACAAATATCCATCCACACATACAAACTTTCACGTTTATAATATTAAGTAGTATTTTATTATAGTAGGATTATCTGATGTAAAAATACAATAATTTTTGATCTGCTGTTATTTTATGCCACATTATATTGCTAATGGTAGACATTAATGTATGGGTATTTGAGGTATTCATTCACATTCTATAGTGATTTATTATATAAATTATAAGTTAATATACATTATAATAATATTGTATAAATATTGTTATTTGTTGATTTTATATTTGTGTTTTACTTAGAGTTTGTTAGTTTATAGAATAATTAAGAACGTAGTTTTGTAATATGTTTAAGTGCCCTCTCAATTTTCAGTGCCCCTACGGGGTATCAGTGTTCATTTTATTACTTAGGTACCTACTTGTTTACTTGATGCAATAAAGATTTATGATTTATAAATAGTCCGAGAGGTAGGAGGTATTTGAGGCAAGCCAATAATGTGTATTGTTCTATACCTTTCGTATAATAAATACCCTAACACAAAACTGCAGACCAGACTGTGGTGTAACAGGGCTAAATCAATCCTTTAGAAACAAAGATTTATTTTAAAAAATATCCTTTAGTGAATGTAAAACTTGATTTAAATATATATTTTAATTATTTTTAGTTTAATTATTTCCTACTTCCCATTTTTGAGTGAGGAGAGGTAAAGGTTTTTTTTTCAGTATGCCTAAAATATTTATACAAAAATGTCTACCATTTGCAATATAATCTTATATATATAAAAGAAAGTCGTGTTAGTTACAGCACTTATAACTCAAGAACGGCAGAACAGATTTGGATGAAAATTGGTATGGAGGTAGCTTAGAGCCAGGAGACGGACATAGGATACTTTTTATCCCGTTCGACAGCGTTCCCGTGTGACTTGACATGAAACGTCAGTCACTATAAAACGTGATATAACAAAAAATAATCAGACTTGGAATAACAAAAAGCAAATGACAGCTATATAATGACGTATGGATGACAATTTGATATTTGTAAGAAATCAATATTCAAACTATTTCTGACTTCTTGGCGAGAATGTGAATATGAGTATTGAAATAATTATTTAGGTGAATTGAAGTGAAGTGAAGTTTAATTACTATTGCCGCGAACAAGACTATCAAATCTTTACCGACAAAGCCGTAATGCAAGAAGAATACGAAATACTGGAAATGAAAGGACTGAAGAAGAACAAGAAATTGCACGTGAACATCGCCGCAATAGTATGGCTCGACTTCGTGCTTCTCAATAAATAATAATAAAACAAAAAATGTCGTGTATCTCAAAGTACTTAAGTGAAGAGCAACTTTGTACTAAAATACAGAAATAATAATGAATGATTAATGTACGTATTTAATTTTTTTGTAATTTTTCCTATCAAATAAAAACACAATCTGCTTATTTATTGCCATTAAGGCGGAACAAAGTTCGCCGGGTCAGCTCGTGTGACATAAAAAACAGCAGATCAATAATTTTTGTGTTAATATATCAGATAATTTTATATATTCTTACACACGCGCCTCAAATGCCTTTAAAACTGGAAAATGCAGCGTGCAGTAAGCCGAAAGAGGCGATATAGCGTGTACGAGAGACGTTCAAATCGTAATATCCGGTAAAGTCCGGTTCGTGTAACAAAACTGTCCCAGAGCGACGCGGGCCTCGTGCGGCGCATATTCCCGCAGAATAGGGCTCGGATTATGGAGACGTGTAGCAGATAGCCTCAGTTATAACACTATTTCGACGACCGATATGGCGTGGAGGTCAGTATACCTACACTTCACTCCAGAGGTCGTGGGTTCGATTCCCACACAGGACAAATCTTTGTGTGCATGAACATGAATATTTGTCCCGGTCTGGGTGTTTTCCTATGTATATTAAGTATGTATTTACAAAAAAAAGTATTTAAATATGTTTATCCGTTGTTTAGTATCCACAAGTTCTTAATGATACTTATCTTGGAACTAAATAATTGGTATAAGTGTCAGAAAATATTTATTATTTTATCTGGTCTTTTTACTTGGTACAAAGTCAAAATATTTTTTTTTAAATTTGGCTCAAATATTTGTCTATTATGAAAGTCAAAATTTAAAAACTAGCGCGCCCATTATCTGCGGGTGGGAGCTTGATCGTAAAAGAACGGGCAAGAAAATCGTCAAGGTTAGTTTTTTCTCCCGCCATTTACAACTAAATGTACTTTATAGTAAAACAATTTGACAATTCTACAAAAACCTATGTTCTGCAGTCACAAGATTTAAAATAAAAGAAGGAAATTGAGTATACCGAGAAGTATGCAGGCGGCAATAGCCTGGTAGCGTGACCCCTTGCCTTTAAATTCAAAGGGTCTCGGGTCAAACCCTGTTGGCGCACCTATGACTTTTCAAAGTTATGTGCGTAATTATCGGTTGCTCCGTGCCTCGAAAAGCACGTTAAGCCGTTGGTCCCGGCTGTCACGAACGTCTATGGCAGTCGGTATTAAGAAGTCAGTGCATTCTAACAGACTGACAGCTGGTTTAACCATAGAATGATGTTTCCCTCTGGGTTGCGGAGGTCAGTCTGGTTGAACCAGTGAGCAGACCCTGGGCTCTAAGCTTAAGTCTAAGGCAACCGGGATAATGCTAGGAGATGATGAAGAAAATTAAGTATACCAAATGGTGAGAGGGATTCTGATAATACTCCACCACGCGAACCTAGTTGCAGATGCATATTTGTTCACCTTCTCAGGCCCTTATCGTCCCAATACTGAACACGAGCCTCCGCCTCACGAATCAAGGTGAGAGGATCCACCAAATTCCAGGTGAGAGGATCCACCAATTTCCAAATCCAGCGTATTGGCTGAGTGAGACAAATGTTTTGCGTCCTGGTGTTAGAATTTTATTATTTATTTATTTATTTAGTACACACACAGAAATATATATACAGAAATACTAAAAAACTAAGAAACATTGGGTACAGGGTACAGCTTATTCCAAATAGAAATATCTTCCAGCTGGCCCGCGATAGGAAAAACTTAAGATAAAACAGGCTAGTCTGTCCGTTGTAATATACTAAACACAGACAACAAAAAAATACAAAATACATATACTAACGAAGACAGATACAAATAAAATAACAACAACAATAGTAATACAAAGTGTAAACAAAGAACAAAAACCTAACAACATGACAAAAAGTGAACTTTTAAATGTTTTTTAAAAGAAGCAACGCTGGGGCAATTCTGAACGTGCAAGGGCAGATCATTCCATAACCTGACTGCATGCACTGAGAAGGAATATGAAAAGAAATTAGACTTGTAAGGAGGGAATTTAAGGAGGTAACGAAGATGAGGTCTACAAGGAGCATCGCGAGTGTGGAGAAAAGAGAACCGCTCACGCAGATATGAAGGGTAGGTAGGATTAAAGAGAACATTATAGAGGAGGCAAAGGATCCGAGTATTCCTGCGTAACCTGATTGGGAGCCAACACAATTGCTTACGGAAGACCGACACATGGTCATACTTCCGAAGACCGAAGATAAATCGAATGCAGTTGTTTTGCAGGCGTTCGAGCTTGTCCAAAAGTTCCTCAGTAAGGTCCAAATAACAGGTGTCTGCATAGTCGAGGATAGGAAGGAGAAGGGATTGAGCTAGGGACACTTTTGTAGCTAATGGAAGAAAACCCTGGAGGCATTTGAGAGAGTGGATGGAGAAATACATTTTACGACTGACATTGACTACATGCGCATGCCATGACAGATTAGCATCAAATAACACACCTAGATTTTTCACAGTATCACTACAGCCAATAGGAACGCCATCGAAGACCACAGGTGGCACGAGGGAAAAGTCCAACCTGCTACGCAAATGTCTACCACCAATAAGGATAGCTTGGGACTTACTAGGGTTCACAAGAAGCCCAAACGATTGAGCCCAGGACATAATACGGCCCAAATCACAATTCAACTCAGCAATAGTACAATCCATATCCGCTAGCCTAAAGTGCCTATAGATCTGTAAATCGTCTGCATAGAGATGTAATTTTGAAGAAATGTTAAGTGTTACGGAATTAATAAAAATTGAGAAAAGCAAAGGAGAAAGCACACTACCCTGAGGTACACCCGCGTCCAGACAACACCAATCAGAGTAGGACTCTTCATGGCGGACCCGCTGCAAGCGACCACTCAGGTAAGAGCAGAACCATGAGAGAGAAGAGGAAGCAACATTAATAGAACGAAGAATACCAAGAAGAAGATCAAAGTCTACCGAATTAAAGGCACTACTGAAATCAAGCAATACTAAAACAGTGAATAATCCATCCTCCATGGCAAGCCGAATGTCGTCAGAGACATTTACAAGAGCAGTAACCGTACTATGCCCTGGTCGGAAGCCAGATTGGAAAGGACTCAGAAGGCGGTTGGCAAGGAGATAAAGAGAAAGCTGTTTGTGCACAATGTGTTCAAGAACCTTGGAAAGGAAAGGAAGAATTGAAATAGGACGGAAATGGGTTGGCGCAGTTGGATTAGAAACTTTAGGCAATGGTATTACGTGAGCTTTCTTCCAGCTATCAGGGAAGCAGGATGTGGAGAGAGAATGATTAAAAATATGAGTGAGAATTGAGATAATGTGAGGAAGGAGGATAACAATCATTCTAGAACAAACATTATCATCGCCAGTAGATGATGATGTAATTGCTAAGATAGACTTTTTGCTAAGATAGAATTTTGTTAGAACTTTTAAATTAATTTAATTATTAAATAAATAAATAAAAATAATAATAATGCATTGCTCTACTGAGATCGATCCTTCATCACGGACAGAACTATTTTCGCCAATAAGCCTGATATTGTTTTGGTGGACCTATCAGAGCGCCGGGCAATTGTTGTTAACATCACAGTTCCACATGACGAAAATCTCGTGAAGGCCGAAAAGGAAAAATTAAGTAAATATCTGGACTTGGCCCACGAGATTTCTGCCATGTGGGATGTGGACTCAGCGACGATTGTGGTTACGAAGAGCTTCGACCAATATCTTAAGAAACTCAAGCTAGGTAGCTGGGTTAAGGGTCAGATACAAAAGGCAGTGCTTCTCGATACGGCGCGCATTGTAAGGAGGTTTCTCTCTCTGCAGCCCTAGCCGCCACTCGTTTGGGTTTTACCTCGCGGCCGGTATCCGTTTTTTATATTTTTTACAGTATTGTATTTTTTTCTGTTATATAAAAATTGTAAAAAATATAAATTATGTGTAATAAATATATGTGAATATTAAAAATAATAATATTTTTTAATTCATTTTATTTTAGGCTTCAAATGTGGCTTATGACTATAACAACTTCCTCATGATGTGATAGCCGGGACTAACGGCTTAACGTGCACAGAAGCGCTCGGTATTAAATGTCACCCATCGAAGTATAAGCCTCTGTGAACTTTGCTTTGCTTGGCGTCAAGCATTTCACATTATCGTCGCTTATACAACAATACCGCTTAAGTAAAAAAATAAAAGTTTTCAGGAGAGACTAAAAAACAGTAATTTCTCTAAACGAGATTGTATGACAGGCTGACGACTTGTGCGGCTGTCACGCTAAATAAAACTATTTGTTTTACTCCTTGAGCTTACATAATTTGGAAATTCAAATGACATCTTAGGGTGCGCGTCAAAAACATTTATGCACTGATGTCTAAAACGTAATATTTATTTTTATTGTTAAGTTATTTTTTAAGTTAAGTTATAAGCGGTATTGTATTGTTAGCTAAGCGACGATTTTAGTTAGCTAGTGAATATTTGACGAAGAAAAGTTTGTCTTTGACAAGAAAATCCAGTTCTATACAAATGAAGCTTCTGGCTTTTAAGGCTTGAAAGCATATTGAATACCTCATATAGTATATATGGCATTAGCATATTACATAATCTTTTTGTATCTCTAATATTACAAGCCCGAGACTTCGTCCGGTTGGCCTATAAGTACTTTGAATCGAGTTTCCGCGAGTCAAACTTTGAATGCCATGTTTAATTATACCGCCTGCCATATTTAATATTATTATTATAAAAACAACAAAATAAGTTTTATACTTCTAGTTCTGAAAATGACAAGACTCCATACATCTTTTCGTGCCCATTATATCCCGATCATAATTTTTTTTTTAATTAAAAAATATATTTTATTTCTGGCTCTAGATTTTCTGTGTACCAAATTTTATTTAAATTGGTATTTTTGTATCAATCAATGACTGAACTATAATCCTACTCCGTCAAAATTGAGGTCGACACGAATTCAAATAATTACTTTAAGTACAATCCGAACCAATTTACGGATTTTAGATCTCTGGACTAATCTCATGTCAAATAAAAATATAGCAGTTACCACACTTACATACATCCACGCCTGTGTCCCCGAAGGGGTAGGCAGAGGCATAAAGTACGCCCACACTTCGCCAATTACATAGTTGGTCCCACGTAATAGGTGACGAGCCTATTGCCGCTTATCGGGCACTGTTATATTCGGCAGAGCACATACCAGCCTCTGTTATTTATACAGAAATATTACAAAATGTTAATTAAGTAATTTGCAGTCTCGTTTTCCCTCCGAAAGTTTATGCCGTGTTGTTGAAGCATGCAAATGGTGCGGTGCTTGCAAATTGAATTATGCCATTTTATCCTATGCATTCGATTTTACAGAGTTGTTCCATACAATCCGAACGTAGAACATACAATATTATGTAAAGGAAATTTACATCGAGCTAACAAGAGGGCGCTGTTTATATTAGGTCGGGGAAAAAGTCTTTTCGCATAACGTAGGTATAAACTTATTATAAATTTTTTTTGACTGTACTATTTGTGTCTGGCTGGTTTTGGTAACATTAAAAAGGTTCCATTATAAAGAAAAGAAAAAAATAAAAAAAAGTTGTTTCCCGCTATTTTTCATTTGTTTTTCTCTCCGTAAAAATGAGTGAATCTAATGAAGAAATTCGATACATTTTAAAATTTTATTATAAAAAAGGCAAAAATGCAACTCAAGCAGTGAAAAAAATTTGTGATGTTTATGGACCTGATGCAGTGTCAGTAAGAGTAGCACAAATTTGGTTCAAACGTTTTCAGTCCGGAAATTTTGATGTTAAAGATGCACCTCGCTCTGGTCGCCCTGTTACGAATAAAATGGACGCCATTTTTGAAAGAGTGGAGCAAGATCGGCATATTAGTAGTTACGATGTAGCTGAAGAACTGGGAATTGACCACAAAACAGTTTTGACCCATTTGAAGAAAGCTGGTTATACAAAAAAGCTCGATATTTGGGTGCCACACGAGCTCACTCAAAGAAACTTAATGAACCGTGTACTCATTTGCGATTCATTATTGAGACGTAATGAAACCGAGCCGTTTTGAAGAGATTGATAACTGGCGATGAAAAGTGGATCACGTACGACCAGAACGTGCGAAAAAGGTCGTGGTCGAAAGTTGGCCAGGCTTCACAGACTGTGGCCAAACCTGGCCTAACACGAAATAAGGTGATGCTGTGTGTATGGTGGGATTGGAAGGGCATTGTTTATTATGAGCTTTTACCGCCCGGCAAAACCATCGATTCTGATCTTTACTGCCAGCAACTGATGAGATTAAAGGAAGCAGTCGAGAGAAAACGGCCGGAATTGATCAATAGGAAGGGTGTGGTCTTTCATCACGACAACGCTAGACCACACACATCTTTAGCCACTCAGCAAAAATTAAGAGAGTTCGACTGGGAGGTCCTAGTGCATCCACCATATAGCCCTGACCTTGCGCCTTCAGATTTTCACCTGTTTCGGTCTCTGCAGAATTCTTTAGGTTCTGTAAGGTTGACCTCAAGAGAGGACTGCCAAAACTATTAGTCCCGTTTTTTTGATCAGAAGTCCCAAAGTTTCTACAGTAACGGGATAATGTCTCTGCCCACAAAATGGCAGAAAGTTATTCAACAAAACGGTACATTTATATTGTAAATAAATGTAAATAAACTTTGAAAAAAATGTCTTGACTTTTCATACAAAAATACGAAAAGACTTTTTCCCCAACCTATTATATACTACATTATATCATAACAGAGGGGTAATTTCCGTTAAAGTATATTAGTTTTATATCATCGACTTTGCCGTTCTTCGGTCTAAGCTCACTTTAAGAAAGCTCAGTGGGTTATAAATTTTATAAATTCTGCTATCTATAAAAATAAAAATCAAATTCTCGCTTGCAACTGAATCCTTCAGAATGGTTGCGGTTTTTTTTGTATAATTTTACATACATGCGCATACATTCATGCCTGCTTCCCCGAAGGGGTAAGCAGAGGCATATTATACACCTAAACTTCGCCAATTACACCAATGGTCCCACGTAATAAGTTGCGAGACTACTGCCGCTTACCGGGATATGTTACGTTCGCCATGCTGGTGTTCCCTATACCAAATTTTAGATATCAAAATTAAAGTTTATTTCTGTTCTGTATGTATTTGTTTTCAGTTTTGAAGTTAAGGCCGACCTTTGGTCTCGTATGGAGAACGGTCTTCGAATGGGCCATTTGAACTTGACATTTATTATTGTGAGTCGGAAAGCATATTAGGCGTCTGTGGTAGCCTTGAAGATAGGTTAGATGCGATACTGGGCAGCTTAAAACATTTTGACAGAATTTCCCCCGTCGTAGGTGTATATCAACATCTTAGGAGTCCAAGCCAATAAAACCTGCAAGTGGTGCACCTGCCGATCAACGGACAAGCCTTTGGCGAACATAAAAGTTCCCGGTAAGCGGCAATAGGCTCGCCACCTATTATGTGGGACCATCAATATCATAGGCGAACAATAGGCGTATAATATGCCTCTGCCCACCCCTTTGGAGAAATAAGCGTGATTGTATGTATGCATGTTTCCCCCCAAATCCGTACTGAGTACGCGTGTTGGAATATAACCTACAGCATGTTGGGCATCTGTGGGAGCCTTAAAGCTAGGTAAGAGGCAATACTAGGCAGCTTCAAACATTTTGACAGATCTTCCTCCGCCAATCCGTACTGGGTCCGCTCGTAAGTACTGTAACCCTTGGTTCATAAAAGAAAGTCAATGCCCACTAGTGGTACAAAGACTCTATATTATCATTTAATATTAGTTAATTTTGCGATATTTTGATTTCGTATAACTTCATACAAAAGAAAACATGAAAATGTAACTGTGAAGCTTTATCAATCAGTTATTTACTTGCTTCCTTAGAACAATATCGCGTAATGCCGTCTCGCGTCGTAGATAATGCGGTATATCAAAAACTGTGGTTCATTTATCAACGCCTGTAAGAACAGTGCATATGACGACAAAGATGGAGTTACTTCCTAGAGGAGACTCCTTGGTATTTTTATATCTTTACCGACGATGATTAATTGTGACTTAGTTTTATTTGACGGAAGACTAACAGTGAGTAACCTTCATAATAAGGCGCTGTACAACTTGTTTTTCGCGTCGATGGGTTTACTATTATTCATACATACATACATAATAACACGCCTGTTTCCCCGAAGAGGTAGGCAGAGGCATATTAGTACGCCCACATTTCGTCAGTTATATTGTTGGTCCCACGTAATAGGTGGCAAGCCTATTGCCGCTTACCGGGTATTTTTATGTTCGCCAGAGCTTCGTTCGCTGATCGGCAGGTAGGAAACCCTATACACCCATTTATTCAGTAGATAAAATAATAAAACTTTACCAAACGAGTGCACAAAAGATCCGACTGAAGGGTCCAAGTACGCCACAGGCAACCTGTGGTCCCCGTGATAAGATAAGATAGTTCTAAACTAAGGCGAGCTTGTGCTATGGAACCTTGTGGATAGAAAATTATCAAATGGGCGGGAGACGGTCCCGCTGTGGGTGGAGCAGGAGGGTGTGTCAGACTTTTACTGACTAAAAACCATCCATGTTCCTTCTTGAGCTTGATATATGCCAGTCCCGCAACCCCGGCAGGTTTGCCCCTGTACCGGAGCCCTCTTAGTGTGCAAGAGTATGGATAAACATATATTATTACTTTTTTGTACATACTTATGTAAAGTGCAAAGAAGACATCAATACCAGAAAAAGCTGTAATGTTTGTTTGTGTGGGAATAAAATTAACGATGTCAGGAAAAACTGGGGAGGTATTGACCTAAGCGTCACATCGGTTGTAAAAAATATGCTTCGGAAATTAAACCGTTGATCCCGGTTATAACAGTCGTCGATTAGCCTTGATGAAGTTAGAAGCCCTATAGGGCAGCTTGAAAAATATGAAGCAGGTCGCCTAGATCCGCTTCTGCCTAACCGCATTGGGTCCGCCATGTGGGGTATGACCGAAACTCATTTCACCTTCGTTCATGAAAGGAGGTCAGTGCGTAGTGGGACGATTATAGTTTGAAATTATAAAAACGATGTAAAGAGAACTTTTTGATCGTGTCGTCTCCCGATGAAAAAAATCAGCTCGTTCCAATAATAATCAATATCTCAGACCGAGCACGAGTCTCATTCTCGAACCAAGGTGAGAGAGTATCGAGTAATACAATAGTCCATCATGCGGACACATTTCGGATTAGTGGACGTTCCTAAAAAAATGCTTGGAACAAATAGTGTCGAAAAGTAATATAAGGTTTATTAACAGTCTTAAATTAGTATTATTAAAAGTCAATTAGTTTCGGCACGATGCTATCAGATGGCGCAGTGTTATATGAAATCACGGCCATCTAGATCAACGATCTTCTTTTGTTGAAGTTTTTACACGCCATGACCAACTAGTGAGGTTTTCGGTAACATTGGTTTGATTCAGTAGATTTGGGGCCTCATTTTTACAAATAGATATCAATGAAGGGGACTTTTGTTTTATTTTCAAGAAATTGTGACATGTTGAACGTTAGTGTGTAATAACTGTAGATTATATTAACTGTTAAGTGTTTGTGACCGTACATGAGTGTTGGTTGATGAAACAAAACAGTGCAACATCACTTTTCAAATTCTCTCAAGATGTCCCGATCTCAGTATAGTCCCACATCCCACACAGGACTCGAAGGGTTTAGGGGCAGGGCATCTCATGTATCATCTTTGTCACTACTCATTTTCATTTACTCTGATTTATATATTATTAATATATCTCTTACACATTTGACACTGGCTACAAGTGCGAAACTCAAGAAGATTTAAAAGAAAAAAAAATGAAGAGCTTACTAAACGGATATTTTAAGGCATGTCATTTGACTCGAAACCGTTTGAAAGTTTGGAAACACCCGCAAGTGTGAGCGCTCCAATAAATTCCCTCTTTAGGAGAGGGTAGTCATGCAAGGCGGATATTACAAGTGCCTGCGACAACCACTCTTAGGGTTGACAATCGCCATTCAGTTCACACAATTGCATAAATTTACCTTTCCAGCCACGGGTATCGGACATTGAAATTCTATTGTTGCCTGTCTACTGGCAGTCATCCGGTACCTGATATATGAATTTACTTCTAGGTTAGGTAGTCGTAAACACTACTACTTTTTTATGCTAATAGATCTGTTGCATTCTTTGAATTTTTTAAACTTAGAATCTTTATTCTTATACGAAATTAGAATAAACTTGCCTCTAATGACCGTTGACTGTTCTAAAGAGTTTGCCTGTGGCGCAATTTGACCCTTCAGTCGGATCTTTTGTGCATCCCCTTGCCTTTCATCCATATCTTCAAATATTGTTGTCATCATCTTTATGACAACCTTTGGTCCCGGTACATAGTAGGCTCAAGAAGAAACTTGGATGTTTTTTAGTCAGTAAAAGTCGGCACAACCTTTCGCTATACCCACAGCGGGAGACGGTCATTTCATTATATCCATCCGAAAAAAAAGTGCCTGTTGAGTCTCATATAAAATGACAGGTACGGTGCGTTTGTAACAAAACTTGCTGCTGCGTACTTGGGTTATGAAATAAGCTTACTGGTGATGGTTTCCCAAGAGATTATAGAACGAGGCTCATTGAAAAGGGCAAAAAATGGTTTCAAAATAGTTGGGAACGCGCTTTTCATGAGATACCTCTGGCTAAAGTGTCTACATTCCATCTGAAGGCTGCATGCTTGTCACCGTGGTATATATAAAAAAAATGGATAAAGCTGAAAAGAGTGATTTTTTATCGTAATAATAAAATAATCTCGTTGTGATTGTTTAACTTTTCCTGCTAATTCGTGAAGCCAAGTATGACCAGAATAATATGAAAGTTAATCCCAGCACTGATTTCCCGAAGTCTTATAAATTGAATATTTCTCTTATTTCTATTTACCCACCCTATTTACTTCATCGCATCTTGCCATTCATAACTGCTCTATCGGCGAGTAAATTGAATAAAGTATATTTTGATTCACATTTTCCCTATTTTTATTTACTTACGCCTAAAAGCGATAACCCTGCCTTGTATTGTCAGCCGGAGGACTGAGCACGTTTAAATTGCTTTTATTGTTGCTATGGACCAAAAGGCGGTATTGGAAGTCCTCATTCGAGTAGAGACCCGTTATGGTAAACATTTGTAAATGAAAACGATATTGAGGGATAGTTCTTTCTTATAACAGACTAGCAGTCCCGGCGAACTGCGTAGCACCATATTTTTTTATTTGGCGCTGCAAGTACACCAGCGCTGCTGTATCAGCAGATGTAGCAGCATTACGCTTTTGAGAAGTGAAATGTTCAATTGTAATTTTACTTTGTTTCAAGTTTTTTTTAATGTTTTTCATTTTTTTTTCTGTTTTACTTAGTCAATAATAAAATATATGGAAGATCTCTGTTTCATTAACTCACTCACTTTTCATATCATTACATTTAAAAAAAAAAACTGCAAATGCTTTAGCAAATATTCTTCTATCCAAACATTTTCCTTACAATTACGAAAGCAATAAATAAATAAATACATATCCAAATAGATGCTGTCGTTGGAAAGTCCATTTCGGCTATCAATTTTTATTTATATGTAATATGTTAGTTATTTATTAAAACAACTGCATAAGTTATTGCTCTGAAAAGAGTGGAGTTTATTTTAATTAAAATATTTATAAACTTAGTAGATATCATATTCTATAAACACAACACAACGTATTTCTATATTACAAAGTAAATTATTACTAACCTGAAAAGAGAAACAACATTAAAAGCTATTGCTTCAATAATTTTCTATTATTTTATAGTAATCAATAAAACGTGTTGACTTGTTTTGTCACACCACAATCCATAAACATCAAATCATAGATTAGTGCAGACTTGCTGTCACAGATAGCGTATGCAGTCCAACGCACGGGAAATTCATATCAAATGGAGATTAAAAGAGCTTCATTTACATCTTCCCCCCCAACTATACAAACATTATTCAGGTACTGGTATAATTTTAGTAATGTGAAAATAATTTGATTCTAACTTTTTATAACCTGTATCTATCTTATAAATGGAGTCAGATATTATTTCTAAAATTTTATAAGGTCCAATTTTTACTTCATCTAGTTTTTTCCTATTTAACCGGTTTCCATTTTCCACATATACTAAATCACCTACTTTTAACTGACAGTTTATTCTGTTTTTATCAAAATGTTGCTTATTATATTCGTGTGATCTAATACTTCTTTCTAATGCTATCCTTCTATCTTTTAATAAATCATTATTTGTTTTTTTTGTTTTTAATTCATCTGGTAGGACATTAATTATTTTTCCTTGTAATAAATATATTGGGGAGAATCCGGTCACAGTGTGTTCAGTTTCATTATATTTCTGAGTACACTCATGAGCGATAGTGGTCCAAGCTATTTTATTTTTCTTTTCATTAATTTTACATCTTATTTTATTAACCAGTGTTTGATTTAATCGCTCATTTAAACCATTTGAGAAAGGTGCATTTACTGCAGTATAAATAATAGGTATGTTCTCTTTTTCTAAAAAACTTTTAAATTCTTTTGAATTTATGCCTGGGTATTGGTCAGATAGAATTTTTCCAATTGAATTTCCAGTTATAACCATTTTTACCAGTTTTATAAAATCATTTGCGTTTTGGGTTTTTGATGTTAAAATGTAGGCATATCTGGTGAAATGGTCAACTAAAAGATGTAAGTAAGTTTTTGTAGAGCGGGAGCCACCAAATCCACCAATAGTATCTATAGAGACTATTTCAAAAGGGTAAGTAGCAGGACCCAGATAAGACATCAATCCATATTTTAATTTAGTTCTTGTTTTATTTTTTATGCATATTTCACAATTATCGCACATGCTTTTTATATTCTGTACTAAATTTTTTGCTGAATAGAATGGTTTCATTGTACTTTCCATTTGTTTTGCCCCTATATGACAATATGTATAATGAATATTTTTTATAATTTGCTTACTAAATTCTTCTGTTAATATAATTTTATCTTTTTTTCCTATTCTTTTGTAGTATATTTCATCTTTAAGTATTAATTTATTTTTATGTAGTTTTATATCTTTATTTTCCTTTTGGTCGTTTTGGATATCTTTTAGTTTAATAAAATTCACAACTTTCAAAACTTCTTCCTGATTCACATGTGATTCTAATACTGGGTTTCTGCTTAAGCTGTCTGCTTCTACATTGTATTTTCCTGGTGAATATGTCACTTCAAAATCAAATTGAGATAAGTAATATGTTAGATCTCCTAACTCTTCGTCTGTTCTTGCCTTAATATTAAGTTTTTCTAGAGGTTTATGGTCCGAGAACACTTTAAATCTTTTTCCTATGAGCCAATGCTGCCAATATTTTAACGCTTCTTTTATAGCTAAGCATTCCAGATAAACAGCCTTTTTCCTTTTTTGGCTGTCATTTAATTTTCTGGAAAAGTATGCACATGGCTTCTCTTCTCCATTTTTTTGTGGTTGTTTCAATATAGCTCCTATGCCCTCTATACTAGCGTCTGTATAAATATATATAGGTAAGTCCGGATCAAAAATCTCTAAAATAGGCCTTGAGCAAAGCATTTCCTTTATTTTATCAAAAGTTTCTTGACATTTTTCTGTCCAAATGAATTTTTGATCTTTTCTCAACAATTTGTGCAAAGGATCTAATATGATTGATATATTTGGTATATTAGGTCGGGGAAAAAGTCTTTTCGCTTAACGTAGGTATAAACTTATTATAAATTTTTTTTGACTGTACTATTTGTGTCTGGCTGGTTTTGGTAACATTAAAAAGGTTCCATTATAAAGAAAAGAAAAAAATTAAAAAAAGTTGTTTCCCGCTATTTTTCATTTGTTTTTCTCTCCGTAAAAATGAGTGAATCTAATGAAGAAATTCGATACATTTAAAAATTTTATTATAAAAAAGGCAAAAATGCAACTCAAGCAGTGAAAAAAATTTGTGATGTTTATGGACCTGATGCAGTGTCAGTAAGAGTAGCACAAATTTGGTTCAAACGTTTTCAGTCCGGAAATTTTGATGTTAAAGATGCACCTCGCTCTGGTCGCCCTGTTACGAATAAAATGGACGCCATTTTTGAAAGAGTGGAGCAAGATCGGCATATTAGTAGTTACGATGTAGCTGAAGAACTGGGAATTGACCACAAAATAGTTTTGACCCATTTGAAGAAAGCTGTTTATACAAAAAAGCTCGATATTTGGGTGCCACACGAGCTCACTCAAAGAAACTTAATGAACCGTGTACTCATTTGCGATTCATTATTGAGACGTAATGAAACCGAGCCGTTTTTGAAGAGATTGATAACTGGCGATGAAAAGTGGATCACGTACGACAAGAACGTGCGAAAAAGGTCGTGGTCGAAAGTTGGCCAGGCTTCACAGACTGTGGCCAAACCTGGCCTAACACGAAATAAGGTGATGCTGTGTGTATAGTGGGATTGGAAGGGCATTGTTTATTATGAGCTTTTACCGCCTGGCAAAACCATCGATTCTGATCTTTACTGCCAGCAACTGATGAGATTAAAGGAAGCAGTCGAGAGAAAACGGCCGGAATTGATCAACAGGAAGGGTGTGGTCTTTCATCACGATAACGCTAGACCACACACATCTTTAGCCACTCAGCAAAAATTAAGAGAGTTCGACTGGGAGGTCCTAGTGCATCCACCATATAGCCCTGACCTTGCGCCTTCAGATTTTCACCTGTTTCGGTCTCTGCAGAATTCTTTAGGTTCTGTAAGGTTGACCTCAAGAGAGGACTGCCAAAACTATTTGTCCCGTTTTTTTGATCAGAAGTCCCAAAGTTTCTACAGTAACGGGATAATGTCTCTGCCCACAAAATGGCAGAAAGTTATTCAACAAAACGGTACATATATATTGTAAATAAATGTAAATAAACTTTGAAAAAAATGTCTTGACTTTTCATACAAAAATACGAAAAGACTTTTTCCCCAACCTATTATATTTGCCATAAAAGTTAATTTTACCTAAAAACTGTCTAATGTTTTTTCTTGTTTTCGGAATTGGAAAATCTCTTATAGCTATTAAATTGTCTTTAAGTGGAGTAATAGTATTATTCTTGATTATGTGACCTAAATATTTCACAGAGTCCTGAGCAAAATTGCATTTAGAGAATTTTAGTCTAAAGCCCTCCTTCGAGATTGCTGCCAATAACTGTGTTAAATGTTTGATGTGTTCATCAAATGTCTGCGAAAATATTAAAATGTCATCAATAAAATTGACTGTAAAATTAGATAAATTATGTTTCCTAATAATGCTACTCAAAATCCTTTGAAAAATAGCAGGCGAAGTTTTTAAACCAAATGGTAAACAGGTCCATTGAAAATGATTTTCTTGAGTAACAAATGCTGTTTTCTTTCTATCTTCTATTTTTAAAGGAATGGCCCAAAATGCAGAATTTATGTCTAATGTCGAGAAATATGTACAATTCCTCGTTTTTGTCATTAAATCTTCTATAAGTGGAAATGGCTGTGATTGAGGAACCACTATTTTATTTAAATCGCGAAAATCTATGCACAGTCTGGATTTTCTCCCATCTTCTTTTTTATATGCTAATGTTACAGGAGCTGCAAAAGGACTATAAGATTCTTCAATTAATTTTTTTTTTAATAATTTTGAAACTTGTTGTTCTATTTCCTTCTTATCTTCAAAATTGCATCTATATGGTCTTTTGCTACAATATTTATCTACTAGTAAATCTATATGCGCTTCATAGCCCTTTACTAAGCCTACATCATATTTATCTTTCGCAAATAGTGATTTATATTTCTTAATTAATTCATCTATTTTTGACCTTTGTTGAACATCTAAGTGATCAACAGAAATGTTGAAATTAGTAATTTCTATGTGTTCATTAAAGTTAACCTTGCATTTATTATTTATAACAAAATTGTCCTCCTCTGGTTTTTGTTTCTCATTATTATCATCATCAATTGAATATTGTATGTTTTTAATTTTATCACCTGTGAAGCCAGGAATATTTTTAATATCATGTTTTCTCTCATTATTTAGGTTTTGTTCTATTTTAAGGTTTTCATTTTGAATCAATTGAAAAGATTTTATGCAGTCTAATCCAATCAAAAAATCATAGTCAAAATTTTGTTCATCTACAACAAAAACATTTACCTTTCTCTCTATTTGAAAAATCTTAATCTTTAATGTTACTATTCCTATAGATTTTTTTACACCATTAATCGTTTTTAAATTTGCCTGATTGTTATTACAAT
The DNA here is from genome assembly GCA_949126915.1 of Musotima nitidalis. Taxonomy (NCBI): domain Eukaryota; kingdom Metazoa; phylum Arthropoda; class Insecta; order Lepidoptera; family Crambidae; genus Musotima; species Musotima nitidalis. The sequence continues at coordinate 3,272,185 of OX421420.1, read as the reverse complement.
TTTTGTTTTTATAATTTTTTAAGGATAATAATTTAGAATTTATCAAACTTACATTTGATCCTGAATCATACACCCCCAATGTTTCTATGGAATCATTAATTATTAATTTAATTTTGATTAATGGTGGAATTTCTAGTTTTTTGGATCTACTTCGTTAAGGCTCATTTCTAATTCTGAGTTGTTAACAAGATTGATCGGGTCTTTCTTCGACTGTAAACTGTATTTATTTTTGAACCAGCAAACGGATTCCGAGTGATACCGAAATCCTTTCTTTTCTTTTTCACAAATTTTGCATGGTTGAGGTTTTAAATTATATTGTTTATTTTTACCATCCAAATATACTTCTTTTTTCTCTACAGTTCTCTTATTTAAATGTTCTAAACCCCTAATGCTATTAAATATATCTTCAGTTTCTTTTATTTTATTTCTATTAATTTCATCCGCTATAAAGTTAGGTAACCCAGTTACAATTAAATTAATCAAAGTTTTTTTATCTATAAAACTGTTAAGTTCTAACAAAAGCCTCTCTTTCTTTAAAGCATATTCAAGTAATGAACCTTGCCTATATTTATATTGAATTGCATACCTTATCGATGTCCAGCCTCTGTTAACAAATGTTTCACAAAAGTTTTTTTCCCAAATATTCCAGTCAGAATTAACGGTGTTTTTAATAAGCATCGAACAATACCAGTCTTTACATGAGTCGTCCAAAAATAACCGGAACACCTGAATTTTTTCTATATCTTCAGTTACACCAACACGAGTACATTCAGTTTCAAAGATATCCATCCATTGTTTGACACTAGACGTCTTTTGCGTGAATTTATCCACTACCATTTTCTCAGATATCTCTTTTAAATTAAACTTTTTATGCTCTATCTTCAAGTCAGCAAAATTTTCCAAAATTCGTGAAAGGGCTTCTGTTGAAGTTTCGCCCGTCATGATCTGTGATTTTGGTGTAATTTCTTCCAGTATATATCCTTTGAATTGCATATTTCCATCTTCATCCATATAAGTTTCTCGTAACTCTGTTGTCATTGTAATCCATACCTGTCGTTTTTCGTGTCTTCTTTGCAGTGTCGTTCTTACTTTTTGAAAAGTTTGTGTTTTTACTAATACATTATGTAATTTTACCGGTTGGTGATTTTCCGGAATTAAGAAAGTATTTTTGTCGGCATCCATGATTGAGGTTACGCATATGATATTTGTCTTCGGCTCTTCGCCCGATTTCACAACAAACTCAAATTTTAACTTCTCCATTGTTTACAACGGCTATCAATAATGTTGTTTTGTAATATGTTAGTTATTTATTAAAACAACTGCATAAGTTATTGCTCTGAAAAGAGTGGAGTTTATTTTAATTAAAATATTTATAAACTTAGTAGATATCATATTCTATAAACACAACACAACGTATTTCTATATTACAAAGTAAATTATTACTAACCTGAAAAGAGAAACAACATTAAAAGCTATTGCTTCAATAATTTTCTATTATTTTATAGTAATCAATAAAACGTGTTGACTTGTTTTGTCACACCACAATCCATAAACATCAAATCATAGATTAGTGCAGACTTGCTGTCACAGATAGCGTATGCAGTCCAACGCACGGGAAATTCATATCAAATGGAGATTAAAAGAGCTTCATTTACATATATATATTTATATCAATAAGAAGATACTACTGACTGACCTTATAGATTTTCGGATTCATTCTAGTCCTGACTGTTATACTGACTTAATCGTATGCTCTGTGCCTCGACAAGCATATTAAGCTATTGGTCTCGGCTATCATGAACCTCTATGGCAGTCGTTATCAGGAAGTCAGTGCCTTCTAACATACTGACAGCTGGTTTAACCATAGAAAGTTGTTTTCCTTTGGGTTGCGGAGGTCACACGACTGTCGCCCCATGTAATTTTTCTTCAATAGGAAAATGAGCCAAATCTGATCAGACCAGTGAGCGGACCCTGGGCCCTAACCTTAAGTCTAGGGCAACCGTGATAGTGCTAGGATATAGTAACAGAACTGTTTTACTGACTTAAAATAGCCTGTTAGTGCATTTTTTATTGAGCTTATTGACACACAAGTGTTTATCTAATGTTAACAAGGCGTATTTGGAAGTAAGTAACCATTCCAGTAAAAAGCTTTTTTAGCAAATATTTGTAAATGAAAACAATTTTTTTTTATGACAAATACTGATACTGCTGACCTTAATAACAATGAGATTAATTCTAGCCTTGACTAGTAGATACATTAACTTAATATATATGTACTTTAAAGAAACGAAAAATGTTTTAAAAAGACCACTGAAGAAATTTTTAGCACACTTAACTTGGGTTTAAAGAATTTATTTCTCATAAAAACACAATAGTTCACTTAAAATGAGATACAATAAATCATGTAAATTACTTACTTGAATTAACAAATAAAGTTACATTATGTACAATTTTAGAAAGTCCGGTACTTGATGATATGTTTACAAACAAAGGTATAATAAACTTAGTTTTGTGACAAAGCATGTTTGGATAATGTAGGTATACAAAAAAAAAAAAAAAAAGAGACAAGCTATACCGGGTGAATCAACCAACAAAACTTACTCCAACCACCCTCACAAACAATTTGTGTCAACTTATAATCTGTACTATACTAATAGTCTAGGAGGTGAAGATTTTACCTGTACTCATTCTACAAGAATGGTTTTTTTTTTTCGCTTTACTTACTTACTAATAATATAATAATTCAATATAATCATAATAATATTGAACCATTTGTTTTTCAGTCCCGCGGTCGGCATAACGACAAACCAAACGCAGTTAGTTGCCAGTTAGTATACAGCTCTATTCAGAAAATATTTTTTCTGAAGCGCATCAGGAATTTATAACAAAATACCTTAAGACATCCGTTCCACCAACAGTGTTAGTCTGTTTAAAAACAAACTACTCGACTTCCTTTTAAAGAAAGGTTATTATAGTGTCACAGACTTTTTAAATGACAGAACTATATGACTACGGAGACAGGGTCCTATTTGTTTCATAGCGGTAGAATATAATTAGAATTTTGTACATTAATAATGATAGATTTATTTATTTATGTTTTTCAATGTATTCTTAGTTTTAAGTACATACAATATTGTACGTCCACGAGGAAGAAAACGGCAAGAAAAAATGTTTAATGTACTCATCATAACAACCTGTGTTTAACAATAAAATGATTTGATTTGATACACGATGGAAAGTAAAACCGTTTGCGATTCAATGAAAGAAAATAAAAATCAAATATTCACAATAATTTTATTAACATTCTAAGGATATAATGCTAATGGAATAAATAAATGAAACGGCCTAATGGATTGAGATGAGTTTTCCCATTGGACGCACTTTGATGAAAGTATTTTTATGAAATAGGATTGTTTAAATGTATTATTCGGCTTGTTTTCTCTAAACAATTGTAAGAGGGGTTTAAGTCATAATTCGCCAACTGAATACAGAGTGGGTTGAAGGAGGTGTGTGATGCCCGCTGTTAGATTTTTTTTAAGCCTCAACCTACTTTATGAATTCCACATATATACCTGAAGTCCGGAGACAATAGTGTAATATGCTATCCGAAGCACCAAGAAAGCGCTTTATATGAAATGTCACAAACAAAAACGCTCACACATCCATGGACTGACCTCTCTGAACTTAGCTTGTCTCCAGTAATCGTTTCTGACCCTGTTATTTTAATGAACTATTGTCAAAGTCAAAATCAGTTATTAACTTTTGGCTCAACCGCGGGCGGAAGCTTGATAGTAAAAGGAAGGGCAAAAAAATCGTCACCGTCAGTTTTTTTCTTAACAAATTGTTATATAATATTTGAATAACATTTGTCCTGTAGTCACAAGTTTGAAGAGAAATGAAGAAAATAACTCTTTTTTAGCTAGTTGAACATAACGAATAAACATAGCAGACATTAGCAGACCAGGGGGCCTACCGCCGAGTTCGATGGCAATCGATTATAAGGCAAAATGGATTTCGAATTGATTCTGTCGTACTCATGGAAATCGAAACAAAATGGCGTTCTCCATTTACCTATTGGTCTGTCACGGACGATTCCCCGGTACGGATTAATGAACGCAAAACAAAGTTTGATCTAGATGGATTACCGGTAATCCATCGAACTCGGCGGTAGGCCCCCAGTCCCCACTGGCGGTACGAGTGTGACGCATGAACCAGCCATCGTTTCGCTCAACCATATTTTAGGACCTACCCGATGCATGACGCCACCACCGCATTCGAGTGAGCATGACACACTCAAGCTACATCAACAGCATACATTTTAAAGTTAATTACTAGACAAGTATGATAGGTTAATAATATTAGCATGTTAAAAGATTTATTCAAAGTATAAAAACAAGCAATTTTAATAATATCCATACAAATATGAATGGTACGGCAGCATCCAATGTGAACGGCGATGATAAAAAGCTCATATTTCAATTAATTCACCGGAGTGGAATGAATCAACAGGCGATAAAGAAAAACAAAAACATCAAGCTAGCAATAAAGTTGTACATTTTCCCACTAACGCGAAATAATGTGGCTATAATAGACGCAAACGTTGATTTATGAAATAACTCCTGGTAGTAAAAGTCTGACAAAATAATAAATGCGCTTAATCGCTGGGTTTTATGGAAAGCAACGGCTTTAATGCGGGGCAGATGCGCAGGTATGTCGCTACTGGTACTGCGAAAAATACTGTGAAATTTTCTAGTTTCTTCTATAATAGATTCCTGTTTAAGCGGGGCGTGAAGCGGGGTTTAAAAGGTTGACGACACCATGAGATCTATACTGGACAAGGGCTCTAGCTTTTATATCCAGATAAAGCTTTAGTAATGCATCTGGTATTGCAAGGATGCTAGACTTAATTCGGTTTTTAATATTTGAATATCTTTCTATTATATATACTATACATACATACATAATATCACGTCTGTTTCTCCGAAGGGGTAGGCAGAGGCATACTATACGCCCTCACTTAGCCTTTTATATTGTTGGTTCCACGTAATAGGTGGCGAGCCTATTGCCGCTTTCCGGGCACTTTTATGTTCGCCAGAGCCTCGTCCGGACTAGTAGTCACAAGTCCAATGTAGAATGTGACTGTTACATATACACATATTGTATAAATAAAATGCTTTATTGAATCCATAAATGAACCCGATAAACTTGAACTTTTATGCTGTGTGAGCAATATATTGCCAGACATGAAAACCGCCTCTCGGAGTCGAACCCTATAGAAATAGATTATCTCGGCAATAAAACGGCAATTTTTCTTTAAGTAAATTTTAAAGGGACAGGATCCCCCACGAGGTTTGGCGGGGTCGACTTAACAGCTCGATTTATGTAGCGGGGCCACGGGATCCCGCGTTTCCTATATTGTGGCGCAAGTTTAATACTGAAGCGGTATTATAATATTTTAGATTGCGATTTATGGGCTCGAGGCAAAAAAGGAGAAAAGCGTTTCCCGGGTCCGTAAAATGGCAACCGGTAAATCGAATAGACGAAGATTTTAAAGCATTTTACATACATACATTCACGCCTGTTTCCCCATAGGGGTAGGCAGAGGCATATTATACGCCTACACTTCGCCAATAATATAGATGGTCCCACCAGAGCCTCGTCCGTTGATCGGCAGGTGCACCACTTGCAGGTGAGGTTGGCTTGGGCTCCTTAGGTCTTGGTAGGATACCTATACAACCAAAAAACAGCCAAAAAACCAAAAAATTACAGCATCATGATCTCATCCCCTGAACGTCCCACTAATGAGCACGAGCCTCCTCTCACATACCAAGGTACGAGGGTATTGGGTCATACTCCACCACGCGGACCCAGTGCGGATTGGCGGAGACAGGTGTATGGCGTCCTGCTGTTAGAATATTTCAAGCCGCCCAATGAGGCCTCTTATATGGCTTAACGTTTACCAAATTTAGTGATAACCGCTACCATCGGCCTATAGTGCACGGATGCGCTCAATATTAAATGCCGCACAAAGGACTGACCTCGTAAACTCTGCTTTACTTCGATGATCGTTTCCTACCACCGAGCACTGCGGAGCTACGAATGCTTCTTACAGCATAGGAATCTTTCAAAAAGAGCTCGTAACGGTTTGTTAAAAGGAATTGCCAGGCGCAAGTGATAAGTTATAATATTAAATTGGAGTTCAATTTTATTCTGTAATTTGTATATCTCATAATAAATACTCTTTTTAGCAGTACCTTCCCTTTATATTGTCATATTTTTATTTTTGTTTAGGATCTTACATATTATTTTTGTTCAGGTATCTACGGAAGACCAGTGTCGAGGCATCACATAGATGCTACAGCACAAGCTGAGTAGATACCTTTTCATAATCATGTAGAGATGAAGGTATCTTCAGTTTTATATTATTTTTATATAGCGAAAAGTGGGCGTATAATATGCCTCTGCCTACCCCTTTGGGGAAACAGGCGTGAATTTATGTACGGTTAAAGACATTTTTTAGTGCCTCCCGTGTTTTCTATAGCGTAAGCAAGTGAAGTTACTGCGTTAGTCTATTGGAGCAGTTTCAGGGTATGTTATTCGTTTCTACGGCATGTACTTAATCACATTGTAATCATGACGTTTTCAAGTACTATGTATAATAGTTTATGAAATAAATATTTTTTTTACTTTTACTTTTACTTTTACACATTTCTGACAGGAGAAAAAACTTGCCTAAAAAATTTTCTTGCCCTTTTTTTACGATCAAGTTCCCGCTGGCAGTAAATGGGTGCGCTAGTTTTTCAGTTTTATTTTGACTTTCATAAGAGCTCGATTGAGTCAAAATTAAATAAATTGAGACTTTGTCTTTGAGACGTCTTTTTTCTTGAGCCTTTTGATAGCAACACCTATCTAAAAACAAAACACATTCTAAAAAGTCCACTTGATGTATTGCCCGATGGCGTAGATAGTGATTAAGTGCCCTCTTGTATTTTTTTTTTCATTTTGAAAAGAAGTTCTTTTCTTAAAGAATTAATTGTAGTCGGGGACTGTTGTCCAACTACAAACACACGCATTTCTTAAAACATGGACCACAATGAAAAACTTAATTGAATTTAGCAATATACTGTTTCGGATTTGAAAATGCTACAAACAAAAGGGTGTGAAATAATGTTGGGACTGTTAATATGTAAGGGTAAAAGAAAATCATTATATGGAACCGCTTAATAATGGCCGCGGTTCTATGTACAGTCGGCCACAAAAGTAGCTCCAAGTGTTTTAATTATTTTTTATAACACGCTTTTTTATTTTATTAGAAAGTCGTCATTGCATCGCCTATAATAATATACACCTATGATATCAGCGGTATCACTAGTCTATAAAAAAAATATTATTGATTGTCATCTATTTTGAAATCTTCGCCGGGGAGCTCAATCCACAATGCTCCCTCTCTCCCTCACTTCCTGCTTAATGTAAAACAGTCAATGCAGTCCACAAAGCGAGAACACAAAGTAATCTAGATTCTATGGGTTACATAGTAAAAGTGCTACTTGAGAATGTAATCGTTAGAATATAACAACTCGTGTCAGTACGTTAGGTAAAGTCACGGCCATTTTGGGCGGTCGTTATTCCGTAGTCACTAGACACGACACAATTACTGTCATAAACCAGAACGACGAGACCCTCAGTAGTTAAACTGCTGTTAACGCCTGAAACTGCCTTCTATAGGGCCGGCCGACATCATGTAACTGGGCTTAAGATACTATCCGGATGTACACACGCTTGACTTTGAGTTTGGTCGCTACGAGAGGTGATTAAGGAAGTTTATTGGTCGTTGTTTATCGACTGGTCTCAATTTTATCTTACTGTGTCTTTAATTTATAGTTTTCTCACAATAATTATTTAGTTCCAAGATAAGTATCATTGAGAATTTGTATTATGAATATTAAAATATAACGGATACAAGCTACATATATTATTCCTTTGTATTGTCATCAATCAGCCTTATGACTCCACTGCTGAATATTCGCCTCCCAATAGATTTGACGGATGGTGATCGCAGTTTAAACCAGTACCCAGGACGACTCTGCTGCCCATCATCCGGTAGGATTTCTGTAAATGGGTAATTCGGTAAAAGGGCGCATAAAAATTTTAAGTTTGACCTTCAAGAGCTCTATTGAGCCAAACTTGAATAAATGATTTTGACTTTGAATTTGGCTTTGACTTTGGCCTCAGGAGCGGAGTGCAAGTATCGGCCGTCAAGTCTTCACTTACTAATGTCGTTAATAATAGGTTGGGGAAAAAGTCTTTTCGTATTTTTGTATGAAAAGTCAAGACATTTTTATCAAAGTTTATTTACATTTATTTACAATATACATGTACCGTTTTGTTGAATAACTTTCTGCCATTTTGTGGGCAGAGACATTATCCCGTTACTGTAGAAACTTTGGGACTTCTGATCAAAAAAACGGGACAAATAGTTTTGGCAGTCCTCTCTTGAGGTCAACCTTACAAAACCTAAAGAATTCTGCAGAGACCGAAACAGGTGAAAATCTGAAGGCGCAAGGTCAGGGCTATATGGTGGATGCACTAGGACCTCCCAGTCGAACTCTCTTAATTTTTGCTGAGTGGCTAAAGATGTGTGTGGTCTAGCGTTATCGTGATGAAAGACCACACCCTTCCTGTTGATCAATTCCGGCCGTTTTCTCTCGACTGCTTCCTTTAATCTCATCAGCAGCTACGGATACATAGCATATACAGGATCGCTAGATGGCGCTGTCCGGCTAGCATATAAGTGAAAAAGCTCCGTATTTACAATTAAATTTAAAAAGTTATAATATTATCATACGTGCTCAATTTACGATAAAACGATACATATACATTCAATAAATATGTACAAGCGTTATTCAAGTGTTTAAAGCAATAATATTGAAAATATAAGTGAAATAAAAATACATTTTAAGATCACAAAAAAATAGAATCACATCAGTATATTTCAACAGTGTTTTCAAAAATAAGTGAAATTGAACTTATAATGATCTCAAAGTTCAGTGTAAAGTGAATAAAAAGTGTAAAATATAGTTAACACAAAGAAAGAAGATAAATTTAATTTGTCTAGTCACATCTACCGTCTAAATATTTATAAATAGCATCCTTAGCATACAATTGGTAATTTCACTTCACATTCTCAACTACTCCGTGGCTAAGAGCGTTTGAAGGCTATTTAAACTCCGCCATCCGCCGGTTCGAACCTCACTCAGGTCGTTGTTCTTTTTGAGAGATTATTTGAACGGAAGAACTCACTATTAACAGTTGAGTACAAATCTACTGGTGACCAAGAAACGGACCACTATCTTATATAATTTTAAAAATTATTACAATAATTGTTCTATAAAAATGAGTAACTATGAAGATGAAAACATAACTTACAGAAAACCATCTACTGTTGGGTCAGTAACAAATCTGTCGACAATGACATTAGACGATGAAAAAACGTTATTGGATACTACTATGATGAGCTTACCAGATGATATACATGATACCAGTGACAGAAACGACAATATGAATAGTTTAAATGAACAAATAAATACAATGAAATTGCAGTTAATGAGTGCACACCAGGAAATAGAAGATCTCAATAGCGAAAATTTTCGCTTGAAATTAGAACTACAAAAATCTTTAAAAGCTACCGAAATATATAAAAATATCTGCAGAACTCCCGAGAGGAAATTCAACACACCAGGGTCAACTCGCAAAACAACAAAACAAAAAATTTCACCTGTTACCACAAAAAATATGGATGTTGTTCAAAAATTTTGCAAAGTAAATAAAGGATCACAAACTTGTAATCTCTTGGTAACGCCATCTATACCAAAACGAGACGGTGAACACTATACAAAACAGAATACGCAGAACACATTCCAGCTAAAGTCACCAGCTACGCATGCCAGCCCAGCTAGTCTCTTCACTACCACGCCAGTAAGAGATACGATAAACAAAAAAAGAAAACTATGCATAGTCAGCAACAGGAATCAAAATGGTATTATACAAGATGTGCTAGAAAATACATGCGCGAATTATTTTGAATACTGTCGTTACTTATCGCCTAACAGTCCTTTGAAAAACCTCCTTTTAAATATTCAAGATAAAATCCAAAACTTTAATATCAACGACTATTGTATTATTATGATAGGTGAACACGAGTTCACGGGTACTGAAGATCCGATTACTGTTGTTAAATTGATTAGAGAAACATTAAAACCAATAACTCACACAAACATAGTTATATGCTGTCCAACATTTGTGCGAGGTGCTCTGATACTTAACTATAAAATCGAAATGTTTAATAATTTACTCTGGATGGATATAGACTGTTATAATTACGCATATTTATTTGACTCAAATCAGGATCTTTCTTTAAGCGCTTTCTCTGACCATACAGGAAAGATTAATAGTTATGGCATTAAATGTGTTTATGAAAATATCTTCCAGCGCTTACTTGTGGATATTCAAACATACCCGACTGGTTATGATTCAGAAGTAACTTCCATACTGAACAATAAAAAAGGTAAAAATTTTTTTCGAATCCAATAAACAAAACTACACTCTTTTGCATCAAAATATAGCGGGTATTCTCAATAAAAGGGAATTGTTTGAAATAACTATCTCAGAATTAGAAAAAAAGAATGGTCAAATTGATATCATATGTTTATCAGAAACATTCATAAGACGCGGTAATGAGTCTAATCTTAAACTAGATAGATATAGGTTAGTCTCATCATTCTGTAGATCAGATCAACGTAGGGGTGGTACTTGTATCCTTGTTAGAAACAGCCTAGAATGTAAACCACTAAGTCTTGGTGAACCTATACCTTTTCATTTTGAATATTGTGGTGTTGAAATACTGTCTTTAAAACTTTATGTCATTTGTATCTATAGAATACCAAACGCTAAGGCAACAATTTTTTTGAAACGTCTTACTGAACTGATCAATAAAATTTCAAAGAAACCAAAAAGAAAGCTTATATTGTGTGGCGATTGGAACATAGATTTGACAAAAGACAATAATAACACAAAAGAGCTTCATTCATTGTTAAAAAATTACAATTTAAAAAATCATATTCTAACGCCAACTAGAAAAGATGCTTGTTTAGATCTCATAGTTAGTAATTTGTCTTATATAACCTCAAGCACACCGTTCCTTGCACTATCAGATCACGAAAAAGCTCAAACTGTAACGTTTGAGTCTTCCTGTAGTAAAAAATCACTAATTAAACACTTTTGGTTTGAAAAAAGACGAGACTATAGTACTGAAAACTTAAATAAGTTTTTGGACTCCATTAGTGCAATCTCATTTAATGATGTCTATGAAATTGAAGAAGTTGATGGAGCTTTTGATATCTTTCACGAAACCCTAACACTATTTTACAACTTGTGTTTTCCAATATTGAACGTAAAAATTACCAACAAGTCAATCAAAAATAATTGGATAACTAGGGGCTTGAAAAAAGCATGCACATATAAGAGACAACTTTATTTTAATTATCTTAAATCATCACAGAATAAAAAAGAAAATCTGAAAATATATAACGTTTATAGTAAAATATTAAGGAAATGTACTCTACAGGCTCAGAAAATACAAAACACTAAATTTATTACAAACTCCAAAACTACATGTAAAGCAGCTTGGCACATTATCAAGAGTAATTCTAATGTAGAACGAAATCAAAAAGACAGTAGTATAATTAAATATAATAATAAAGAGTTTACAGATCCATCAGATATAGCAAATAATTTTAATAATTTCTTTTTAAGCACACCACATAAGAATAAACAATTAAATTGTAATAAAACACATAATTTTTGTAATAACACTGATACCATATTTTTAAGCCCAGTCGACACCACCGAAATTAAAAAGATCATCCACTCACTTAAGAACACCAACTCTACGGGATACGATGGCCTTAATACAAAAATCCTTAAGAAGTGTTCCGAAAAATTATCAGGTCCACTATGCCACATTGTAAACTTATCATTTTCTGAAGGCAAGTTCCCAACTCGTTTGAAATACTCAGTGGTAAAACCACTTTATAAAAAAAAAGGAGAAATGAATGATATGAATAATTATCGCCCTGTCACGTTAATTCCAATTATGTCCAAAATATTTGAAAAGTCTTTTTATGCCATTTTAGTTAATTTTCTTACAAAACATAACATTTTAAAGCCAGAACAGTTTGGTTTTAGAAAAAACTGTACAACAACCTTAGCCTGTTTTACTCTAGTTAAAAGTATAACAGAATTCCTAGACAGAAAAACTCCAATCACGTCAGTTTTTCTCGACATGTCAAAAGCATTCGATTTCGTGTCTCATAGTATCCTCCTAAAAAAACTAGAGAAGTGCGGCATCAGAGGGAATGCACAAAAATGGATTGAGAGCTATCTATCCAATAGATATCAATGTGTAGAAATAACGCATACAACAAGTCTTCAAAAAACTATTGAGCGATCTGAATACAAATTAAATGGCTGTGGTGTACCGCAGGGCAGTGTTTTGGGCCCTCTGCTATTTCTTTTGTATATCAATGATTTATCGGAGTCCACAAAGTACAAATGTGTGTTATATGCAGATGACACGACTCTCTTGATAAACTGTGAAAATAAAAATACATATAATGATGAAATAAATGAAAGTTTAAATAGTGTAATTAAATGGCTTGATGATAATAATTTGAGCATTAATATAAATAAAACAAAAGTTATTCAATTTAAAACATACAATAGTCATCCGCCAAAAACAGATATTATTCAAAACAAAACAATCGTAGAAAGGGTTGAATCAACGACTTTTTTAGGTATAACTATAGATCAATATTGTACTTGGAAACATCACATAGAAAACATTTGCTCCAAATTAGACAGATATGTATATGTACTTAACAGACTTAAACAGGTAGCTACAATCAAGGCGACTCTTTGTGCCTATCATGGTTATGTTTCCTCCATCTTGCGCTACGGAATAGTGATCTGGGGTAACTCTGTTGACTTAGGTAGAGCCTTCAGAGCACAAAAAAAATGTGTTAGATCTTTAAGTGGTGCTGATTATTTGGACAGCTGCGTGCCATTATTTAAAAAATATAATATTCTTCCTCTACCTTGTTTGTATATTTATGAAATGTGTGTATTTGTCTATAAAAATCAAAAACTATTTGAAAAATCTTGTACTAATAAAAATAGTAGGAATAATTATAAAATTTCTGTACCTAATCAACGCACTAGCATGTTCAGTAAGAATTCATATTGTATGGCTATTCGAATTTATAATAAATTACCAAATGACTATAAAAAGGAAACAATTGTAATATTTAAACAAAAATTATATTCTAAACTATTAGAAAAATGTTATTACGCTGTTAGTGAATATTTAAAGGATAAGATGTAATGTTATTTTTTTTTTTTTTGTTGACCAATAGCTTTGTTCATTTTATTTTGTTAGTTTATAAGATCAATATTTGTACACCAGTAATGGTAGAATGCAAGATGCTAATATTTATGTAACACCTTAATGTACTGTATTTTGACAAATAAATTATCTTTATCAGTTGCTGGCAGCAAAGATCAGAATCGATGGTTTTGCCGGGCGGTAAAAGCTCATAATAAACAATGCCCTTCCAATCCCACCATACACACAGCATCACCTTATTTCGTGTTAGGCCAGGTTTGGCCACAGTCTGTGAAGCCTGGCCAACTTTCGACCACGACCTTTTTCGCACGTTCTTGTCGTACGTGATCCACTTTTCATCGCCAGTTATCAATCTCTTCAAAAACGGCTCGGTTTCATTACGTCTCAATAATGAATCGCAAATGAGTACACGGTTCATTAAGTTTCTTTGAGTGAGCTCGTGTGGCACTCAAATATCGAGCTTTTTTGTAAAACCAGCTTTCTTCAAATGGGTCAAAACTGTTTTGTGGTCAATTCCCAGTTCTTCAGCTACATCATAACTACTAATATGCCGATCTTGCTCCACTCTTTCAAAAATGGCGTCCATTTTATTCGTAACAGGGCGACCAGAGCGAGGTGCATCTTTAACATCAAAATTTCCGGACTGAAAACGTTTGAACCAAATTTGTGCTACTCTTACTGACACTGCATCAGGTCCATAAACATCACAAATTTTTTTCACTGCTTGAGTTGCATTTTTGCCTTTTTTATAATAAAATTTTAAAATGTATCGAATTTCTTCATTAGATTCACTCATTTTAACGGAGAGAAAAACAAATGAAAAATAGCGGTTTTGGTAACATTAAAAAAAATAATTTTTAATGTTACCAAAACCAGCCGGGCACAAATAGTACAGTCAAAAAAAATTTATAATAAGTTTATACCTACGTTATGCGAAAAGACTTTTTCCCCGACCTAATATATTAATGAGTTTATTAATACGTAATAAGTTACTAGGAGAGCAGAAGTGTATGGGAACACATTGTGCGTTCCGGATATACACTCAGTTGACTTTAATTATTTGTAACACCATATTGTATACCATATTCTTGGAAATAAATGAATTGAATAGAATTGAATTAAATTGAATTAAATTTGGTCGCTACGAGAGGTGTTTAAAAAAGTTTATTGATTGAATTCAATTTTACTTGAAGTGCATACCTACTCCGAAGGGGTAGGCAGAGCCATATAAACCCACATTTCGCCCATTATATTTTCGGTCCCACGTAATAGGTGGCGAGCCTATTGCTGCTTACCGGGAAATTTCTTTTTCGCCAGAGCCTCATTCGTTGTTCGGCAAGTGCACCACTTGCAGATGAGGTTGGCTTGGGCTCCTCAGATCTTGGTAGGAAACCAAAACATCATGTCTGGAAACTCGAAGAATTCAAATATTTCTATTAGAAACCTACACATTTGGGGCTTCTTTTCATTTGCAGCCAGTAAGTACGGCAGACCTCTTTACCCTATTATTCAAAACACCCACCAATTATAGGTAATTAAGTAATTACTAATTATATAACTAGTTGTGTTTAATTTGCTTTAGGTAAGGGCATAGTCAAGTGTTCTTTATCAGAATGAATTTGTTCTTTACTGTCATACAATATGATTTTATAATCTACAAAAAGACAAAACATCACGCCTGTTTGCATTGTATGCAGAGGTGCGCCCACATTACGCCAAATATATTGTTGGTCCCACGTAATAGGTGGCAAGCCTATTGCCGCTTACGTGGGAATGTGCGGGAACTTTGATGTTCGCCAGAGCCTCGTTTGTTGTTCAGCAGGTGCACCATTTGCAGGTGAGGTTGGCTTGGACTTCTCAGATCCCAGTAGGATCCCTATACACCTTTTATAATCTCATTTGTATTTATTTCGTACACAAAATTAGACTTGACACTGCTTGTATTGTCAAAATTAGAGCTATGGCAATGAAAGTGACATCTTTTGCAAAGACGTACGTATAACCAAAAACTAATATGTAGAATGTTTGTGTCCGATGTGGCAATTTTTCGAAAAAGCTGAATGTTTACAGGATTTTCACTGACTTTAGCAGATGACGTTTAAAGTATATAAAATATAACTTATGCTGCTTTTTTTAATCTTGACTTTGGTGCAGGGCATGAGAATACACTGAGGGGCTCTCAAGAGCGACTAAGTCTGCCGGGGTTGCGAGAATGTTAAAAAAGGGTATTGCGGCCTCGGGACATAGCAGGCTCAAGAAGTAAATATATGGTTCTTAGACTTAATAAAAGTCACCCCTTCTTTTGTTTTTGTGCCTTACCTGAAGCAAAAAAGTTGTTTTAAATTTGAATTGACATACTGTTTTACGTAAAGTTATCTGTGTCATAATGCCAGGTGCTTTGGTATCACAATTATTTTGATTCCATTTCTACTGAGGTCGTAGCCATCACCAGGCGCAGTTCGGGAAGGGGGAAAATTAATTAAATCTACAGATTTGTGACATCAAAGGGCTAGTCGAATGTTTCTATCTAACGCCAATTAAATACTCCTTGGAGTCGTCCATGGAGTATTTAATTGTGTCGACAAACAGAGTTACATTGTCAAATTTATTGAAATAGCATTCAATTTGGTTTTTATAATATTTCTATATATGTTTCTATAGTATTGTTTTACCGCAGAGATCTTTGACGACCGGTTTGGATTTATTGTTGGTATACCCATTCTTATGCTAAAAAGGTCACGGGTTTAATTCCCACCCTGGACAAGTATATTTGTGTATGAATAAAAAATAAAAAGACACTAAGTGTATTCTATGAATTGTGATTAAAAAAATATACCAGTAATTAAGTGGAAAATGTACCAGTAATTATAATCGACGTTTTATCAACGTTCAGACGTTCAGTTTGACTCTACATCAATTATTTTATTGTAATTAGGCTAATTACGTGATAATAGTAAATATACAATAATATTAGTAAGGTTTAAATAGCTAGTAAATTAAAAAAAAATTAAAGCATAGGTTTCTTTCGATCAAGACATTTTTTAAATTCAATGTCGGTTCACAAGTACAGACGGAAAATTTATAACAGAGGGGCTATAAGCGTTGGGGGTGACTAAAGAGCCCCTAAATAAAGTTTACACTGCTTTACTGGTTAGTTAAAAGTACCTTTTGGTGAGTTACCTTTCCCTAAATAGATAAAATTTACTGAAGGTGTAAAAATTAAAGATACAAAATTTTTATTTCTTATACTTTTAACTGAGGAATATATTAATTTTATCATTCTCGGAAAGTCCCTTTAATATGAGACTTAATAATGGAGGTCTCGAGATAGCTCATCTTGATAGAAATTTGTAATCATTTGTAATATATTTAGTACACATGATGTTTAGTACCATCTAGTAGATTACCAATGTATATATCGACCGATATGGTGTGGTGGCGAGTATATCTGCACTCCGCTTCTAAGGTCTTGGCTTCGATTCCCACACAGCACAAATCATTGTTTGCATGCACATGAATATTTATTCTGGTCTGGGTGTTTTCCCTATATATATCAAGTATGTATGTAAAACTGGGAGGACCTCCCCAGAGAAGCGCAGTGGACGCGCATTAGATAGCAGGGCTTCCCTGCCCCCGCTGCTTTCCTTTTTTTTTTTTGTTTTACGTCGGTAACAAAATGCATTTACGCACTGCCTTCCGGCCAAAGGGGGACCGAAAGGGGGTGTGGGGCTCACCACCGGCAGACGCGACTGCCAGCAGTAATACCCACTAAAAATCTTCCGACGACGCCCGCCGCTTGTTGAGTAAAAGGCGAGGGCCAGTACCTGGGTTTCAGCGTCTGACACCCCGCCTGCGGCCAACGTCCCCCGGACCAAAACCGGGAGGACCTCCTCAGAGAGGCGCAGTGGACGCGCCCCTCCTACCTCCCGTGCGACCATAGCGTGTGTGGCCGACTTCTCGGAGGGTCCATGGTGAGACAGCAGGGGCCCCTGCCCCCACTGGCTAGACCCTCCTGGCGCTGCTGAGCGGGCCCTCCTTACCCGCCCGCTACGCCCTCCACAGGTCCCTCTTAGTTTCTCCCCCGGTAGTCAGTACTAAGGACACCCAGAGTCGTCGGTCTCTGGGTGTTACCTTTTTCTCGGCCTCCGGGAGGTACTCAGCCCCCCTACCACGCCAAGGTGGAGACCTGTTTGGGGGGGGGGGGCGCTGCGCCCTCCACAGGTCCCTCTTAGTTCCTCTGTATGTATTCCTATTTTTTCTAGTAATAAATACTTAGGGATAATCAAACATTTTGATGATTAAAGATTTTTGAAACTAAATGACACATCTTGATAGTCTTCAACTTATTCGCACTAATGCTATATTAGAACCATATTCTGTACTCTAAACTTATATGTATATAATGTATATTTACATATAAGTTTATATATACAGTGATAGAACCATACACTAATACTCTAAAATTATCTATCTTATACAAGCACACCAGACAAACCTCTGTGATTTATAGTGTGATTATGACTATGTAAAAATGTTATTATGTTTATTAAATAAATAAAAAAGAAAAAATATCTGAAGTGTACATATTTACTTTACTCTTAGTCTTTATAGTCTTGCTTCGGAATATTCTGGAAAAAATGTTTCTATACAATTTTCTTTGCGTTATTTTCAGGGAACTAAGCGTTTTCTCCGCCCTAATGCTGTGTATAAAACTATACTGTTTCTAGAAATCTCCATTCTCAACAGTAAACAGTGCGACTGGTGAGCAATTCAAAGGAAAATATTTGTGGCACAAGTTTTGCAAATAAAATGGGTTTTACCGCACCAACTTCGGTCGGAACTGGTATTCTTTGCGCAACTTTGATTATGCTACTCGGCTCTCTGTTTAATTATTCAAAATGATGATTTTATTCAATGTTTTTGTATGCTTTGTTTCACTTTAAACGACGTGACAAAGTTTTATGCTACATAAATACTTGGTACCCATGTTGAAAAGAGAAAACTTAAACTCAAAAATAAACTATTGAATATGCCAAGTCGTGTATACTTAACTGATAAGGCAGCAGATTGTAAACAATATTATCCTCGTTTCTAATGGAGGAATTAAATAAATAAAAGACCGTTATGGGGTATTAAATATAAATAGTCCTAGTATTGTATTATTCGTTATAATTAATGATAAGTTTAGAAAATGCAGTGGGCGGCGATTGGCTGATTGATTGATCGATTTGACAGAAAATTCGTAAATTCCTAGATCTCTTTTATGTAATTTTTTCCTATAGTTTTGTGTAAAGGTGGAAAATGTAGTGTTAAAGCAATCCAAAAGATACAAAAAAAGTGTTTAGTGAGTACTCGTACTCTAAGGTAAATTTTAATCAGCAGTTCACCTTGCAGTGAAAGATACGGTGCATTATCCAGCACTTTGTAGCCTTTGTGTAATCAAAGGTTAATAACTGCGGTCAACTTATACAATTCCGTCTACAAATCCAGTTGCGCGGAAATCATGCCATATAATGAAAGGGTTCTGCTTATCCCATTTGACTACCGAACCTTACAGAGATAATATAGAAATTATTTCGTTTATTTAATACAAAATCATTGACAAAGAAGGTCGGACGATCCTGATGTCAGAATAGTAGAAGAGATAGTAAAACTTTGAGGCAAGTTGATGTCTTGGCATATAATATGTGCGTCTCTCGTAGTGCAAGTTGTATTTGCCTGTAAATTAAATAAAGTTAAATTTAAGTAATCAATATTACAACAAACCGTTGACCAACCTAATAAATTAAATTAAAAAATCTCCTATTCGGGCTGAGCCATTAACGTCATACTCCACCACCCCACGCTGACCCAGTGCCAATTGGCTTATAGCTCTTTTATTAAACTCTTAATATCATAAAGGAGTGACGATGAAGGTTGACGATTAACTAATACAAATAACTCAAAAATACAATTTGCCCTTTCATATACTTTTTTATACTACGAGGTAGCATTCAAGCATGCAACCCACCTGATGGAAAGTGATCACCCCATCCTATGGACGCCTGCAACATCAGAAGCATCACGTACGGCTACTCCATTAAAAACCGTTTCACGCCCCTTTTTTAAGAGGGCTCACCAGGGAGCTCATTGCACAAAACCATGATACGCGGCAGAAAGTTTCTTTTGAAACGCACTGTCCGCACACCTGTCATTTTCAAGGTGTGAAAATTTTGATTTTAATATTTAATAAGATTTATTTTCTCTCAAAAAGGTACAATAGGTATCTTATGAACTATTACAATTACAATAGCATAAGTCGTCCTTTAGTGAGAGCTGGAGTCTGTACTAGGTACAGGACCTGTGTTACAAATCTCCAGGTCTCCCCTAATATAAATATTCACTATGTTGAACACTAAACAAACACTATGTAACAAGAACTCCCTGCCGCTTGCGACCGGTGCGATTATAAAAGAAGGCCCTTGGCATCATTTCAAACAGTTCCCCAGAACATACCCTATTAGTATATAGTAGAACACACACAAGAAGGAAAAATCGCTCCTAAGACTTAAAGGGACCGCTTGCAAGCTTTTTTTTTTACGTCGGTAACAAAATGCGTTTACGCACTACCTTCCGGCCAAAGGGGGACCGAAAGGGGATGTGGGACTCACCACCGGCTGACGCGAGTGCCAGCAGTAATACCCACTAAAAAATTTCCGACGACGCCCACCGCTTGTTGAGAAAAAGGCGGGGGCCAGTACCTGAGTTGCAGCGTCTGACACCCCGCCTGCGGCCAACGTCCCACGGACTAAAACCGGAAGGACCTCCTCAGAGAGGCGCAGTGAACGCGCCCCTCCTACCTCCATGTGCGACCATAGCGTGTGTGGCCGACTTCTCGGAGGGTCAATGGTTAGACAGCAGGGGCCCCCTATCCCCGCTGCCTAAGACCCTCCTGGCGCTGCTTGACGGGCCCTCCTGGCCCGCCCGCTGCACCCTCCACAGGTCCCTCTTAGTTTCTTCCCCGGTAGTCAGTACTAAGGGCACCCAGAGTCGTCGGTCTCTGGGTGTTACCTTTTCCTGGCTTCCGGGAGGTACTCAGCGCCCCCACCACGACAAGGTGGAGACCATCCGGGGGGGACCGCTTGCAAGCCTGAGACAACTCTCATAGCCCGTCTTTGAACCGCGTCAAAAGGTGCAAACTGGTATCCAGGCGCTCCTCCCAAAGATGGCAGCAGTACTCCACGTGGGGCCTGATTTGCGACTTATGCAGCAGAACTCGTCAAGTCAAGACCAGGGGGCCTACCGCCGAGTTCGATGGCAATCGATTATAAGGCAAAATGGATTTCGAATTGATTCTATCGTACCGCCGAAATCATAGAAATCGAAACAAAATGGCGTTCTCCATTTACCTATTGGTCTGTCACGGACTGAAGGTCATGAATGAGAGGTGGCTGTCGGCAGATTCCCCGGTACGGATTAATGAACGCAAAACAAAGTTTGATCTAGATGGATTACCGGTAATCTATCGAATTCGGCTGTAGGCCCCCTGGTATTCCGAAACAAGGCCGGTCTACAGTTTTGCGTTCACACGCAGTTTACACCACCTAAAGTCGCTTGATATGAAAATGGCCCTTAGGATATTTTTTAAAAGGAGAAGTATTGGAAGAATTTTCAGTTTGCTTCAAATAACAACCAAGAAATGTATACTATCTCTCAGCCTACACTGTGAATGTTCTGATATTAATGCCGGTTTTAAGCTTCAACGAGCGAAATTGAGCGCTCTCAAAAGATTATTGTCCGAGTACATGAGCTTTTACTGTATAGCTTGTAAATGCTATTGATGTATGGTTATCGTCAATTGTGTTGATATCAGAGTCTGGTGGTTATGTTCAGTTAATTCGAAATGCTTTGGTTAATAAACAAGTTTTTTTTTTTTTTATATCGTAACAAATATGTTTACTTTCATAAACAGTATTCTTATAAGAAGCGCTCTTGTGACTAAGTGGTCATAAACAATCACCGTTGTTAAACAAAGTTTCAAAAGGCAAATCCTTGGTCCATCCATCCATCGGTCACCCGTTTGCGTGACATTTGATTTATGCTTCGATGGTATTTGTTGATTTTGGTCCTAGGTATAGCTGTATGAGGTAGGCGTTAAGCCAAGTTGGCGGCTTGAAAAATTCTATCATCTCAATTCACTGAAAATCCAGAGATTATCGGGTCTTACGTAATGTTTTGGAGATTATCCACAACTAACAGACATACAGTTTACATTACAAAACAAGATAAAATAGTGTTTTCCTATATGTGTTTATCATACTTTGGTGTTGTATACAAAAAAAAACGAATAAAATTAACAGACACTTTCGTATTATTTTATTTGTATAGATACGTAAAATAATCACGTAAATAAAAAAAAAACAATACATCCAAAAAAAATATCATACATGAAAGCTTTTCTGCGAGAGAAACTTGCGCATATCTTACTTACTCTCTACAGTAAAATAAACTGTCATTTCGTCAAGATTTATACTTACTAAAATGTGTATGGTTGGCGTGCAGTAAAACATGGCGGGTGAGAAACATAATATATTATAGTATGCAGGTACTCTGTTCTGCTTTAAAGTAAGATTTGTAATGCGTTTTGAATTTAATTTTATAGATGCAATTGTAATTTAAAGGCCACTGGCCTGGTTTCGTCGCTCTCAAAAATGTACATCAAACCACTAGAAAATTCATCCAAACACTAAAACGGTGATCGAAATAATCTTTTTCCACGCTAAAGTTTCCCTGTAATGTGTTCCGTCGACTCGTTGCGGACTACCGCCAGTAATTCAGTTATCGCCCCCCAGAGGGCAGTGGCGTCGCGACGAGCGTTCTAACGCGGCCATCTTGGATTAACGCGTGTTTTTCTGTCATTAACATGGCCCCGAAGAGACATATAGTACTAGGATATTATTACAATGATAAAAGATTGCGAAAATGTCTAGAGAAAGGGAAAACGTCTAACTACGAAGCTTGAAAGTAAATAGTTTTATTTTCTTCTTATTAATGTTCTCAATTTACTGTTTATTGGTGTATAGGGCACCTACCAGATCTGAGGAGCCCAAGCCAACCTTACCTGCAAGTGAGCCACCTATTGATCAACGGACGAGACTCTGGCTAACATGAAAGTTCCCGGTAATCGGCAATAGGCTCGCGACCTATTACGACCAACAATGTAACTGGTGAAATATGGTCGTATAATATGCCTCTGCCTATCCCTTTGGGGCAACAAGCGTGATATTATTATTTGACGACCGATTTTGCGTGGAGGTCAGTATACCTGCACTTCACTCCAGAGGTTGTGGGTTCGATTCCCACACGAAAAAGCTTTGTGTGCATGAACATGATATTTGTTCTGGTCTGGGTGTTTTCTTATTTGTATTAAGTATTTAAAAAAAAGAAGTATTTAAGTATGTTTATTTGCTTTAGTATCCATAACACAAGTTCTTAGTGATACTTATCTTGGAACTAAAGAATTGGTGTGATTTTAAGAGAATATTTATTTATTTATTATTTATTATATATGTATTTTCTATATGTTTGTTTGCTTCATAATGATTTATGGCTAACCGGAGTTAGTTCGATATCAATGAAAATTGTGCTGTTTTATTTCAGAAGGTTCTTGTGCATGGCCTAATGGAAAGTAACCACCGCAGCTCTTAAACAGTTTTGCAACACCATGCATCAATAGTCCACGCGCGCTTCAAAGAGATGTCAGCACAATGAGGGCCCCCAGGGAGGGGGTCAAGCCTGCCAGGGCTGCGGGGCTGTTCGAAAGGGTTACCGCGGCCTCGCGAAGGACGGACGCAGCAGGCTCAGATGGAACATGGATGGTTTTTAGTCAGTAAAATTCTGACACACCCTTCCGCTTCACCCACAGCGGAAGACGGTCATTTGATGATTTACCATCCCAAAAAAAAGGTGCATCAATAGTCCAGTGACTCTTCAGTTTAAGTTTCACGCCGTTTAGCTTCTTATTACACATAAACATACTTAGAATCAGATTTAGGCACTAATAAATAATCTGAAAAATGTATATATGAATAAAAACTATTTATCTGCATCTTAAATTTTACAATGTTTAATCACTTCTGCACTAGCCTCGCTGGCCTTTATCACAGCAGTTGAGATGAGTTAGCAAATATATTAATGGAAGAGTAAATTCAAACTATAACAGCAGTTTTAGGCCTTCGATATGTCTATAAATATTTGAATAAACAGTTTAAATGTAAATGGAAGATTGTGATAGTGCCGTTGTGGCTTGCGCAAACCACTTGGCCCTGACGGTCAGGGTGCACTGGTACAGTCAACAGCAAAAGTATGTGGTAAATATCTTTAAGAAGAGGTCAAATACTGTACACAATTAGGTATGTAACTGTACCTATTGAAGCGAAACCAAAATATTTCGAAAAGCGAACCTCTCTCTTTTCAACCAGACTCGTCATAATTACCACTTTCTGTGTAATGTTCATGCAGTCCACAAAGATTAAAACGATCGAACCGTGGGTAAGGTATTGTATCAAGCACACTAGCTCGAGATCAGCATTATCGACATCTCGAACATATGACGTCTACTGCTGAACATAGGCCTCCCCAATAGATTTCCACATCGAACAATCGTTTATGTTTCTGTGCCATTATTAATCCCAGTTGCCCATAATTACCACACTGGGTTAGTGTTTGCAGTTCCAGCCAGCGAAGAATGACATGAAAAAATTCCCTTTGTCGACTCCTACGATTTCCCATGAGATGAGGGACACAAAATGACATGCATGAAATGCCGTTTCACGCCTAGATTACAAATCCCAAGGACTATACGAGCTGGAATGTTTTCCAGCACTAGAAGAAAATGCTAAAGCTTACCAATAAATCAGAAATAATAACGTACTAACACGAACATATCATGTATTTGACTTGTGATGGTTATTCACATATATATTTGGTCATGGAAGGTCTTAAGTGGTCTTCCCTCCCAATACTTTCATTCACTAGTCCATCATAAAACACTTTCGTGTGTCTACTTTCATTCATCCTCTCAACATGGCCAAAACATCTAAGCATACCTTTCTCAATTCTTGTCACTATGTTCTGTGTCTAGGATTGAACTATAAAAGCGTTATTATATAAAACGCCTTAACGATTGTGTACCTAAGTACATGCAGTTGCCTGATCAATAAATAACAATACACCTAGGTACATAAATTACTTTGCTCTCAGTGTAGATATTTTTGTAACACATACCACAGTAAAAATAAACAGTTAATTACGAGTCTGACTGTACAGCCCGTGACCGCTTGTAATTCAGTTATATGTTCTCCTGGGGAGTCTCTGATAGGTCTAGTTTCACGCTGGCCTGAGCAAGGGTTGTTAAAGCCACTCAATTCATTACCTGACTTTGCTATAAACTGTTGCGAACTCGTTAGACCTTGTAGTTGCAATAAAAATATTGAGAACATAAAGAAATGTACAAACGGCAAAAGAGTTACTCTTTGGCCGTGTGTACCATTACTGCTAAGATATACTATCGACAAATAGTATCGAATAACGCAGAACAATATTGACTTGCCATTTTATTCAATAAATATTTTTGGACTTTTCACACAGCGATTTTAACCAGACTAAGCAGAGTTTGTACTAGTGATAGTAGACAGCGGATATAGACATAACCAACCAACCAAGAGAATAGTAAAATAGAAGAAAATAAGGAAGTTTTGACTTTTTGGCTCCCAGGAAAGAATCGCAAGAATATTGGTCGATCGCAAGCTAGATGGTCTGACGATAGTGCCGAGTCGAAGTGAAGATCTGGCAAAGGAAAGAGCAACACTTAGGGAAATGGCGCAATATGTAGGAGACCATTACCCAGCTGTGGGTGAACTTTGGTTAAAGAAGAAGGGAGCGCAGACATGTTAGGTGTCAATTTCAACTTGTTCCTCCACACGGTCCCGAGAAAAAGTGGTCTTGACACAGACTGCAGGTGAGGTTGGCTTGGGTTCCTTAGGTCTTGATAGGATCCCTATACACCCTATTCTATATGTGTTTATATAAGTCCAATATTACAAAAGCCACCCGGAGAAGAGAAAAAAATATCTTTAAAAATAAATAAATAGTGTCATAATGAAAGACATATGGAAGTCAATCAAGGAAAACTGATCTAAAAAGTGCGGAATGGGCACAACCAGCGAACTTCCAATAAAACAGAAAAATTACAATTCCCAGGAGTAATCAGGACTTGAGCTTGCTGTTATTCCGGGAACAGACAAGAATAAACTACGGACTAAAATAAGTAAATATTTTCATAAGACGTATACAAATATATTTATTGGCATGCCATAAGGGTTAATATGGAATAGCGCTAATTTTATTAATTTTATGAACACCTTTGTACCACCTGTATTTAGAATTAGATATGATTTGAATTGCTCCTCTTCCTTGTGAATGTGCAAAGTTGTAAGATTCAAAGCCCAGTAGATTCGAACTCTGAGATTTGTCAGTTTATCAATGATTCACTTATACTTAAGGGAAAAAAATATATGCTGCGCCGACCTGAACCCGCAAAAGCAAAAGGATAGTGATCTGCTTTTTTAAAATAATTTATATACGAGTACATCTGTAAAATCAGTTACATTCACATTTGGTGTACATCTCTCCATTAACCATACAGTAGGTAAAATGGTTCAGTAAATATAATTTAGTGAAAATTCTAATTTGCACTAAACTGTACTCATCATGAAAGACTTCTGTTTCTGTTCTAAAATTAGTTTCACTATTGCTATTTTTTTATTTACCTTTCCTCGTTTTGTTGTAGATGTAATATCAGACAAGGTCTACAGATATCTTTTGAACGTGTCCTTCGTTTCTTTTGCCCGCTCCAGTTACTTTTTATAGTCGTTTGTAAGTCTGATTTGTTACAGAAAGTCAATCACTGATGAGTTCGAAACAAATTGAATCTTACACATGGAGACCGGAATATCTAGACAAACTAATACAACCTTTTTTTTTTTTTTTTGGGATGGAAAATCATCAAATGACCTTCTCCCGCTGTGGGTAGAGCGGGAGGGTGTGTCAGACTTCTACTGACTAAAAACCATCCGTGTTCCTTCTTGAGCCTGTAACACCAGGGCCGCGGTAACCCTTTCGAACAATCCCGCAACCCCGGCAGGCTTGGCCCCTATGGGGCCCCTCGGTGTGCTGACATCTATTTGAGGCGCGCGTGGAACACGAACGCGCCATCGACGCGGCTTGTCGTCTATGGAAGACGGACGGGCGGCGAGTTACCCATTATTCGCCGCCCACAAGCCAGCGCCTACGGTGGCCGAGAGTCGTCTCGCGGCTAAACTAATACAACCTAGGTTCACGTATTTGCATTTAAAGTATATACATATACCTTCCTTTTTTCCTTCTCTTCAAAATTATTTTTAGCTTATATTTTTTAAAGAATAAGTCAATACCAACTACCAACAGCTTAATGGCGCATTATGTTTCTCAAAATACTTTTTTCTATAAGCAGGAGATAGATTGTCGTTTATGCAGTCACAATATTCTTCAGAATTCGCTGTTAATATTGGATGAACAATAAATTTACATTCATCGTCGGGATAATAACATTCAGTGGCAATAACTTAGACGAGGCACATTGAAGTACTAAGGATCTGCATACCCATTACGCTGCACGAGTAAACTGACATCTCCAACTAACATACTCCAGCAATAATTAAAACCTCACATTATTATCTAGCATTTAAAACAAGAGTTCCTGTAACATTACTCAGCCTCGGATTCTAAACAATGCGCTCATTAGAACTCCGTCATATAAATAACGGCGGTACATTGTGGATGGAACGTAAAATTGTCCGCAGTTAGAAACAAAGCTCCGAGACAATAGGTAGCGCATTTGACCAACTTTTAATTTCGCAGAGAAATAAAAAGAGGCTCCCTCGCCGGAGCTCATTTGGCGGAATTATGCTATGCACTTGGATATAAAACTATCTCACTGACCTTATGCAATTTTGTGGCAAGTAAGTTAGACATTTTTATTAATTATCACCAGCCCAAAGACGAGAAGAGAAGAGTGCCGATAGCAGAATGGCGCGATCCATTGACTTCCAATTAAAACGCTTGTTTTTAAGTGGATGCAGTATATTCTCGAATGTCCCTCTTGCGATTGCGTTTTACGATATGTTTTCTGTCAAAGTGCATCCGATGTTGCACGAAAACCAAACACGATGATAACGACTTAACGTGCTTTTTGTAAATCCCGCGTACTTCGGTGATCCTTTCCATCCACATAGTGTCGCGGAGCTACGACCACTTAAGGTTCAAGCCTTAAGGTGTAAACTGAGGAGATTTATAGTATCAGATGAAACTTTTCATTTACTAGATAATATATCGACCTCGATTAAAAACTCACGACCAACAGATTAGATGACCTCTTCTTCTAAACTTAATTTGTACTCTTCTCAGACTATAAATATCCCAATCACGGATAAATATACACCATAAATAACGTAAATGCATTTGATTCGTGTATCCGAACCCCGAACAATCGTCGGGGTAGGCTGCCGCTACTTACTGTCCGCGCGCGTCTCTTGTTGTTTTTTAAGTACTGTAACATACACGATTTCGCATTATGAAATATTGATCGTAAGCTGCAAATATCAGCAGTGACGTCACATTAGATGTTCAAAAGTCAGCACGCTTGATTTAAACACAAATCGTAATAAACCTTTAATCGTCGCGAACCTTTTCGAGGCGACTACTGCATTGGACCGGTTATTCAAAGGTCGTGAGTTCGATTTCTTTTTTGACCACCCCGGACAAATTGATAAATTTTCATCCCATAACTACAATATTTGCATTGCACAAAGCATTGTAAATGCAAACATTTTTAATTATAAAAGTTTTAAATTTTTCGTAAATTGAACAGTTCAGGAAAGTATTAAGCAAAAATGTATTTTAAGCCAGTGAGCAAGGCAATCATTTTAATTCGGGCCCCGACTTCAATGACAATTTTATTTAGATTGAATAAGTGACTGAATACATTCTGGGCCGGTCTGTTTATAAGTTTAATAAACTTTGGTGTCGCGGTATTGCTCCCTGGTGTTTCGATTACACCGACCAAGTTTTTTATTTCTGAAGAAAACCCCTCAGCATTGTATGAACAAAGACTTTGCCTTTTATATACAATAGCTTTTATACCTCGCTTAGATTGTATCGCGTTTATGGGTGAGTTTAGCTCGAGAAGTTAATCTTTGGTTTCACATTTATCCTACTCAAACACACAAGCGTGGATGCATGTCATCTTATAAATGCGTTGGATTTGATACCTATTTGACTTGTTTATTCTCTTAAATAAATGTGCAGAGTCAGAATCAAAGTAAAGAAGTATATTCTAGTTTGGCTCAATAAAGATTTTATATGAACGTCAACCTAAAAACTTAAAAAAAATGATATTTTTAACGATTTATTACGCCAGCGCGACAGATTTGTTGCATACGGGAATGAATGCACTAATAATAAATTTACATTTTGTTTACGCTCGTTTTAAATATTTCGTTAATTTACGATCGTTTTAAATATTTCGTTCTATCGATTTTGAAATGTGACGTCACCAAATTTTGGTTACCCCTTGGCACACCATGTCACACTTCGTCAACCCCCTCCCGCCCCCTTAACTTGTGATGTAATTTATGGCTAGCCCCTAATGACCACGTCCTGCTTAATAATCAGTAGATGCTGTCCATAAAAACAAAAGCGCTCCGCACCGCGAAATAATCTGTATCACATCAGTCGCAAGAAAGTTAAAAGAATAAGGGCCAAGGTTAAATCCTTTTCTCCAGACACAGTCAGTAAGTTAGGATACAGTCGTCGAATTACACGCTTGGATATACAGAATGCAATTGCCTGGTGCAGTCGCGTACGTAGCCAAATGGCCTCAGCAGATTTAGCGCGTTAACAGCTGTAATGTGCGCCCCCCGATTTATGCTCGGCTTTACCAGTTCGACTTGTGGCTAAGGTAATCTTATCCGGAAATTAGGATTCCTCTTTCCTTTTAAATTGCATTCGGAATAGAGCTATTACGTTAGTACGATTCGTTTATGGTAATTTCTGCGGATGTTTTATTTGATACTTGTTTTGTCTGGGATTTTATCTCACATGTAGGAGACAAGAGTTTAAGGATCAATTTAGCTAAGCTAACTTTCTGTTTTATAAAATGAACAGCAATGTGTGTTATTTCTATGATAAACAGATTTTACGTCACATTAGGTGATCAAAACTCGGACTACTTGATTTCAATACCAATTCTAATACTTGCGTTACCTATTGTATGTCTATATGTGTGCTCCCAAGACTTTGCTCCGGCCTCCTTTCACTTACCTAGGTAAAATGAATTCAGGCTATATTCCAGCACGCGGATTTAATTGGCGGAGGCAGATGCTACATATAACTTGGACCAACGGCTTAACGTCTCTTCCGATGCGCAGTAACCTTCGATATCAAATGCCATTGTCTCTGTGGCATTAAACTCTGCTTAACTTTAGTGATCGTTTTTGACCGCCTAGTTTCGAAGAGAAGCCCAGCTTCATATTGCCCTTTTTTTTGTTTTACGTTGGTAACAAAATGCATTTACGCACTGTCTTCCGGCCAAAGGGGGACCGAAAGGAGGTGTGGGACTCACTACCGGCAGACCCGACTAGCCGCAGTGATACCCTCTAAAAATCTACCGACGACGCCCCCGTTTGTTAAGAAAGAGGAGGGGGCCAGTACCTGGGTTGCAGCGTCTGACACTCCGCCTGCGGCAAACGTCCCCCGGACCAAAACCCGGAGGACCTTCTCAGAGAGTAGCAGTGTACACGCCCCTCCTACCTTCCTGTGCGACCATAGCGTGTGTTGCCGACTTCCCGGAGGGTCCATGGTTAGACAGCAGGAGCCCCCTGCCCCCGCTGCTTAAGACCCTCCAGGCGCTGCTTGACGGGCCCTCCTGGCAAGCTTGCTTTCAAAGTCAGGTATGTTGTCTGAATGCTGCTAAATTACATAATTCACAATATTATGCTTATTGTTTGAGCCTAGAAAATTCAACATTTTAGACAACAGACAGCTCATTACTTCTGCGGAGTTATTTCCCCCTAGGTTAGGAACCCAGGCCATTGGTAATTACTTGTTACAATACAGAATTGCGTTTAAATCGTCGTCAAATAACATAATTATAATCATTTGTTTGAAAATGAACTAAGTATTTCCATAACAATACATTTTCCTACATTTAACTTTCTTATGTATGGTATCAGTTTAAATAAGCGAAGAAATAATTTTTCATTTTTTCGCTCGAGCTGAGAAATAGAATATTACTGTTATTATAAATTTTTCCTGCGACGTCAGATGTAAACCTAGATAATAATTTTAAAGTAATTTATGCAAAGCCCGCATCTGCGCAGTGCTCTCACACGACAGACAAATGGGTTTCTACGCCGGACTGCAATTTTGCAGTGCACGGGTCTACTGGGATTTCTTTCAGTGTTAATGTGCCTTGCGTCCAGAAAAAATATGTCGTTTCGCATTTTATGTGACGTTGTGAATGTGCAGAAGTGTCGTTTAGTTCCACGAAGGTTCCATCTTTTACTTTTATATTAATTAGGCTGTTTTTCTTGTGTTCTTTTGTTCCTGTTTTAAATGTGGCATCTTAAATTTTAATTTAACTGTGTAAGTAGACTTCTTGGCGGGAAAGTGAAGCGTCATGAGTGCAATTTTGTTTTATTTTCTAAAATTTGTGATATTTCTAACGTTAATGTTTAATAACGGTGGATTATTAACCGTTAAGTGTTTGTGAACGTACATGAATGTTGGTCAATAAAATAAAACAGTGCAACATAACTTTTCAAATTCTATCAAGAAGTCCATGTGAGATCTCAGTATAGTCCCACATCTTTACTGAGGACTCAAGGGGCTTAGGGGGAGGGGATCTCATTTACCATTTATCATCTTTATCACCACTCATTCTCATTTACTATAATTTATATGATATTAATATATCTCTAAATTGACACTGGCTAAATGTACAAACCGCACGAAGCCATTTTTCAAAAGAATAAGAAGAAGAACTGTGTAAGTAGGACGTGCGTCTGCAAATAAGAGCTATTCATGTGTATTTTGCATTTCAGTAAGAAAAAGTTTTAACAGCGACAAGACTTAACTAATGACTTAAGAAGCTCAAGGACAGATATTTATGGCAGAGCATCATGGTACAACTTGCATTGTTAGGAGGTTTCTCGGTCAGTGCAAGATGGTTGCCGGCACTGTCTAAAAGCAAAGATAGCAAACGGAATTCCTGAGATGCAATATCTGTTTAGAGAAGATATCATTAAATTAAAATGACTAGAGTTGTTTCTCTCTTCTTTTCTCTTATAAACATACATAAATTCATGCCTGTTTCCCCGAAGGGGTAGGCAAAGGCATAGTATACTTCACCAATTATATAGTTGGTCCCACGTAATAGGTGGCGAGCCTATTGCCGCTTACCGGGCACTATTATGTTCGCCAGAGCCTCGTCCGTTGATCGACAGGTGCACCACTTGCAGGTGAGGTGCACCTCTTCTCTTACTACTACATAAGCATCCTTAGAATAATTACACCTTATTATTCTAAGTAAGCATCGAAAAAGTTCATATTTCCTATGACTGTAGATATTCCTTCGGAACAAGAGCAAGGTTATATTGTTCGGTGTCACCAAAGCACCAAGCCAGTGGACACCTGCCGACCCAACAAAGTTAAGACAATATAAAGTTCAAAATTAATAAATATTTTCTAATAATTACACCAATTATTTTCGAGTTCCAAGATAAGTATCATTAAGAACTTGTGTTATGGTTACTAAACAACGGGTAAACATACTTACATACTTTTATTTGTTAATACATACTTAAGTAATATACATAGGAAAATACCCAGACCAGAACAAATATTCATGTTCATGCACACAAAGATTTGTCCTGTGTGGGAATAGAACCCACGACCTCTGGAGTGAAGTGTAGGTATACTGACCTCCACGCCATATCGGCCGTCAAATAGTCTTTATTACTTCAGTAGGCAGGACAAAAACAAAGACCATATTCCCGACGATTGTGGATATTTCTTTGGAACTAAAAACTTGCTTAGTGACATCAAGGCACCGCTGGTTTCCCGACATTTGCCGAGCCTGCAAAGTTTGTTAGAGCCCGAGACAAATCGTTGCCATGGTAACACGTGCGCAACTTTGTTAGTTGTTGGTTTGTTGACGACGGTGCGTCTGTTTCAATTTATTTGACGTCATGTTTATCCAACCACATACTAATAACATGTCGGGTGCACATACTACAGATAACGTTGGCTGTTACAAAATATTGTCACCATTGGGTGAAATTCGATAAGAGATAATAAGTGTTACGAAAAAATACGTTAAAACAGCGCTCAATATGGCATACACCGAACAACAGTAATTCTTAGTATGGTTTGTAGGTCAGTAATTCTTAGTATACTTTAAGGTTTAATTTTAGTTTCAAATGTAAGTATTATATTTTAGAATTATATGTAGGTAAACTTGTATAGTGGTAGTACAAAAGAGAAAAAGCAATATAAATACATAAATAATAAATAAATATTCTCTTACAATCACACCAATTATTTAGTTACAAGATAAGTATCATTAAGAACTTGTGTTATGGGTACTAAATAACAGATAAACATACATAAATACTATTTTTTTATTTTGTAAATACATACTTAAGATACATAGGAGAACACCCAGACCAGAACAAATATTCATGTTCATGCACACAAAGATTTGTCCTGTGTGGGAATCGAACCCACGACCTCTGGAGTAAGGTGTAGGTATATTGACCTCCACGCCATATCGGTTTTTAATCACAGTGGCACGTTCTGTCGTCTCATGCCTATACGCCCCGCACTGACGTAATGATGACGTAGCGGGTACTGGGCATATAGCCTTTCCCTGGGGGACTCTTCTTACAGCCAAAAAGCAGGACGGACGCGCGTGCGGTGTGCGAAGCGGTGGGCCGCTATCTCATAATAACGTCCAAACTGTACAGTTCCTGCGGGCCTACTCTAATTCAACGCAATCGAAACTTCGATAAATCTATCTCTTTCACTCTCAGGGTATATCATTATCGAGTGAAAGGGATGGGTATAACGAAGTTTAGTTTTCGTTGACTTAGAGTAGGCCCTCTGTTTTGTTGCATGTAAGTGAATATAAGCTTCGTGATTTAGTGTAATAATATTTCAATTGTTCTTTTTTTCATTTTTAATTATGACGTTTTTAAGTACTATATTATAATATTTTATGAAATAAATTTTTTTTTACTTTACTTTACTTTACCGTAAATTTAACAAACATCCATTTTTTTTGTATATATAAATTTTACGTGTATCTAACACACATTTTTAGTTGATGTTCCTGTAATTGGTATTGGTAATAATTCTAAACTACTAGCTGACCCGGCCACGCGTTGCTGTGGCTAAATTCAAATTAAATTATAAAGTTTTGATCAATGAAGCAGAAATAAGTAAAAAACAGGATTAATTTCACTGTATTATCTTCATTATAATATGAATTCAATTTACACTTCAGTCTAAGTAACACGTGGCCGGCTATGCTAACACCCTATGAATTATATGGTATTTCGTTCACTACAAAATAAATTTAATTAATTTTATAGCTTTAACAACACGTGGTAATGATGCTGTTAAAATGTAGCTTATATGACACGTTCGTAGATTTACCATAGCAGCGCCATCTATTGATTACTTACTCAACCCAGTCGAAAGGTATCGACATCTGTTAGAATCATTTGGAGTTAACAGATAATTGTGACTGTCAAATAATAACAGACAAATAATTAGCAATAAATTAAAATTGCGACTATAATAATATAATTTAAACTATCCTATCTCTCAAGTTGGATCGAACTGCACATGGTGTGCGAATTTTATTATAATCGGTTAAGTGGTTTAGGAGTCCATTGAGGACAAACATTGTGACACGAGATTTATATAATAATAATAATAATAATCCTTTATTGCACATAAAACACAAATAGTTTACAAAAGGTATTTAAAAACTTAAAGTACAAAGGTGGACTTATCTCTAGAAGAGATCTCTACCAGCCAACCCTAGAAATTGTGTATAAATTTGTAGGTACGGGATTAAATTTGGTTAAAGATCTTTGTTAAAAAAGGAAATAAAAAAATAAAAAAACCTATATATACCATGCATACTTACATACATATATATCAATATTATACATACATAAATATCAATATTATGATTAATAATGTAATAAAAAATATATATTATAAAAAGTGTTAACTAAGTGCCAAAACAGACAAGTAGTGATTTCTCAGTTTATTTTTAAACTTAAGATGATATTATATGTTAAGATTTAAAATAATTTTCACGTTAGATTCAATTTTAGTTGATATTACTGTGATTGGAATTGGTATTGCTTCCCTTTTTTTGTGTGCGCTATGGTTAAAACAATAGTGGTGCTTTTTAAGTTGACGAATCAGGCGGCGAGACTGAGGAAGGAGTTTTTGGAAAAGAAATAATAAGAAAAATACAATCTTAATGTAAATAAAATAAGGTGTGATTTTAAATAATAATAAATAAAAGAAACTCAGCAACATTGTTGGTGGTTCTATTTTAAACGTGAATATTGAATAGCTTATTCTAAAATTAGGCATGCATGGAAATTCGGCGCAGAAAATAAAATGCAGCTTTACGTCAGGACGAGATCCGTGAGGGCTGTACCAACTGAAAATAGAACGCTTAAAAGGTTATTTCTGGCGGGAAATTGCACTGTTTTGATGTCGGCACACACACGGTTTGGAAGCCGGCAAATTTTACTTACAGCTTTTGGGTATAGACCCTAAACCAAGAGGATTAGGTTACCGGTTGTTGAACCGCTTAGTTAGGAAACCGGTTGTGGTTTTGGTTTGAATTTTGATATGATGCAAAAGTAACAATTAAACAATTATCTCTCGCCATTACAAGCCTTGTCAATACCATTAAAACGTGTTCAGCTATACGATATATTGA
The DNA here is from genome assembly GCA_949126915.1 of Musotima nitidalis. NCBI lineage: Eukaryota > Metazoa > Arthropoda > Insecta > Lepidoptera > Crambidae > Musotima > Musotima nitidalis. Next base: position 3,236,618 of record OX421420.1, on the reverse strand, counting down.
CGATTGATATGGCGTAGTGGCGAGTATACCCGCACTCCGCTCCTGATGTCGTAGGTTCAACTCCTAAACAGGACAAATCTGCCTATGAAAAACCTGAACGTTTGTTCCGGTCTGGCTGTTTTGCTTATATATATGAAGTATGTATATACAAAAAAATATATTTAAGTATATTTATCCGTTATTAAGTATCCATGACACAAGTTCTTAATAATACTTATCTTGAAACTAAATAATTGGTGTAATTGTCAGAAAATATTTATTTAAAATATTTATATTTATTTATCTACTAATCATTAAACTACTACATTATTATCTACTGCAGAAGCGATATGCTATATTATTGTCGTTACGTGGCAAAACTACCGTCAGAAAATATTTATCTATTTACTGTCCACATTATTTTAATTTTAAGTAGCAGACAATACATAATTGTTCTCTCTTAAAAAAAATTTTGTCGACAAGCATGCGTCTCTTTACATAAAGATATTACAAAAATGGCAGAACAATAAAAATAATAGTGGTTTTTTTTTGTAAAACTATATGTGTTTTATTTCTTTTTCTTTCCTGGAAAGTTAGACTTGTGTTATAGACTGTTCATTTATTCTGAATGTTGGTCTAACAAAAAAAACATTAGGGATTTTGAGAACTGTATTGGCTTTATATCGAGAATGTCATCATATTTCTCACCAATGAGCACGAGTTCACGTGAATTCATCCACGAGACAATGCTTTGTTATTTTTTGAGTAAAAGAGTAACCTAATTGGCGTTCAATAACATCAGTTATGTGCTATGTAAATCATTTCTAAATGCAGCTGTTACGGACATATCCACCATAAGATGCGGCTGTCCAAAACCAAAACCTAGCAAGATACATTTTTTTAAAACACGTTTTGTATTACTACTCGTAATTATTGTGAAAATATTCATTTTAAAAACGTGTCTTAAAATATGTCTGTTGCTAGGTTTTGGTTTGGTACAGACGGATGGCCAAAAAAAAATAGTAATGGTTTTATTTTATAAGTGCCTAGCTTATAGCTTTCACCTTTATAGAATATTACTACCTCATGAATTGCCCGGGAGTGTCATAGAAAGCGACTAAGGTAATGGCATATCTACTAGTGTCCTCTAGTATCAGGGCTAACCTACCTTCTCCGTTAAGTATAACGTCATCTAAAACCTCACCTGCAAGTCGGTTGTCCAAAACGAAAACCTAGTAAGAATTTTTTTTTTTAAAACACGTTTTGTATTACTACTCGTCATTATTGTGGAAATATTCATTTTAAAAAACAAGCCCTAAAAATATGTCTATTGCTAGGTTTTGGTTTTGTACAGCCGAAGTGGTGCACCTGCCGATTAACAAACGAGGTTCTGGCAAAGATGTAAGTTCCTGTATGACTAGCTGAGGGACTTAGACCGGAAAATTAGTGAAGTAAGATTAAAGAAGACATTTAAAAGCACAGTATTATGTACTTATACAACCCAAGCTTTGTAATAAGAAATTCTACAGTTTATACCCATATTTACTTTGTTTTTTATTTTTTGTTTTTAAGTATAAGTAATTAAGTTATAGACTTATTTGCTAAGGATAAGAAATGTTCCTGATTACTGTTATTTAATCACAAATTTTTAACATTATATACCTTTTTAATTAAGAGTGCTAATCCCGCCGACAAACTGAAAAGCAGTTTAGTGGGTTTAAATTGTATAAGGTTTTAAGTCTCAATAAAGCATATTATTGTTATTATTATTATTAGGTAAGCAGCAATAGGCTCGCCACCTATTAAGTGGGACCAACATTATAATAGGCGAAATGTGGCCGTTTAAAATGTCTCTTCAGGAAAACAGGCGTAAATGTATGTATGTAGAAAATAAGTAGTTTATGCAACCTTAATCATGACTACGGAATCCTTTTGTGAGCGTGGACTTTGGATTTTAATCTGGAGCGGGCGTCGTTCCAGGGATGGATTTTGCAGACTCAGCGGCAACTCACCGAGTCAGCGGTCGCAACCACTTAATTTATGTGTAACGGTTACCAACTAGAGCGTTTATAATTATAGTTATGTTTTAGGGGGGCAATGAACTTTTTAAAAGCCTTTAATATGTTTTTTTCTAATTACGACTTTGGTACACATACAAAATAAGACAATTTTTTTATTTAAATAGGGTTTCTTTTTACAGTCACACCAATTATTTAGTTCCAAGATAAGTATCATTAAGAACATGTGTTATGAATACAAAATAACGGATAAACATATTATATTCTCAATACTTTCGTAGGAAACACCTAGATCAGAACAAAAATTTATGTTCATGCACACAAAGATTTGTCCTGTGTGGGAATCGGCATACCTATTTACTGTCCTACAGACCAATCGTCAGTCGTCAGTTTGATTGCACTTTTTCATTTCGATGTTTCACATACTTTACATAGACACAAATTTATAACTTCGGTCACTAACTCTCTTTTCTAACTTGACTTGCCGACCACAACATAAGAGTGAGACCAACGGCCTGAATTTTGCTAAATTCTTTCTAAGTGAGCACCGATGTACTTAAAGAAACCTTCAGGCAAATTTTTCAACTGCTAAAACTTATAGAGGCTTATTACAAATCGAAATGTAAAGTTAGACCAGGTTAGACTCAGATCCAGAGTAAGTTATAACTAGTGCTGTCACTGTCTTTGTCTTATCAAATGAAAGTGACAGCACTATTTTTAAACCTGGTTTAACTTTAGATTTCGTTTTGTAATACCTTTAGTTTCTTAGACATCCTGATGAGTGAGTGACCTTTCTCTTTTATATATATAGAAGATAGATATAGATATAGTATCCATAAAACAAGTTTGAAATTATAATTATCTTAGGACTAAATTTATTTTTATTACTAACACTTTTCTTTGACGTAATTTATCTATTACGTATGAATATTTAGTTTACAACTGCTGGGGTTTGCTGAGATCTCTTCTAGACATAAGTCCACCATTGTACATGTTGTTTTATATACCTCATGTCATACTTAAATTTATTTTATTGAATAAAGAATTATTTAAAAAAATTGGGGTTGATTGAAGATAATTAGATATTTATTTTATCTTCTGCCTCTGTCGGCGGCCAATCTCCGCAACGAGGAGTTTCAGCATAATGTAGTCCATTATAACTTCATCAGTGGTATGATAGTATTCTTGAGCAGTTTTTCTCGATAAAAAGGCCATATCGTTTAGGATTCAGTAGGTTGATCATCCAAATTTGCCTTGTAAAGATATTCGCATAGATCTATCAAACAAAGCTAACGAATCGCCCACTTTGAATACACAAATGAGGGTAATTCTCACGAATGCTTATAAAATACAAACGGGCAAATTGGATGACGGAATGGTCACGGCTCGTTACAGCTACATACAAGGACTTTTTTGGTTAAACCTATTTTTGTGACCAATTACGAAGTGGAATCCAATCGATGTTACAAATTTTAAATGAGTACTGACCTTTTTTATATTCTAGAGAGTTTGTATTATAATTTTGGACATAACCTTTTTTGTTTATCGTCACGTGATCATTTTGACAAGTAATGGGCGTGTACGTGTTGAAATAAAATTTTAACAGTACGCCACACTACCTTTGTGAAATCGCACTGAATCCGCATAAAGGAGAATGACTTGAATTAAATTTTTTCTTGGTTTGTGTAAGGAGGCCCGTGCTCAGTAGGGGGAAGCCAATAGACTGAGAATGCTATTAATTAGCATCTAGCATTTTACACCAAAATATTAAAATATATATTATATGACACCCACTTCAACAAACACATACCTACATTTTCTCACACACAAGATGCTTTCACTCACAAACGCACCCGCACACACACGCCCACATACACTCAATCAAATATCATTTCCCTTTTCTTTGCACTTTTTAATTTTCATCTGCTTTCTTTTTAAGAAATTTTAATAGAATATAAATCCGTAATTAAGTGTTTATTTATTTAGCATTGTTGGTTGAAGGGTGTAGATGGCGATATAACATTTAACTTATTAGAATTAAAAAGTAATTCAACTGTGTCGAAAACATATAAGTGCCAGCCAGATTTTTAGATGACATTATTTTACTATGGACTGACCTATTATTTAACTCGTGTTTAAAGTCTTAACACACAGATAGGGCAGATGTTGGTGTAAAAAAAGATGTAGTAATAGGGATTGAGAATTGTATGCTAAGATGGTTTCGTCATGTTGAGAGGATAAATAAAAGTTGATTAACGAAAGTGATGTATAATGAACGAGTGAATGAAAGTGTTTAAGGTGTCTTTCCCGTAAAACATTGAATGACTAAATCCAAGGGTTTTTGAAAAAAGGGCAGGTCAAAAGTACCCTAAGTACTAAGGGGCATACATGAGAAGGTTAAGGTTATCTTGTGAGGCACGACAATATGTATAGGTATATAAACATTATACATACTTACTTCAACGATCAAACCCTGGTGGCGCACCTATTTGGAAGTTATGTGCCTAATTATCGTTTGCTATGTGCCTCGGAAAGCAAACTAAGCCGTCGGTCCTGGCTGTCATGAACAACTATGGCAGTCGTTACTAGGAACTTAGTGCCTTCTAATATTCTGACAACTGGTTTAACCAAAAAATTTAATAATTACTATATAATATGAAGTAAATTTGGTACTGATAGGAATTTTCTTTTGATTAGGAACGCATAGTATTGTTCGACTTATATAGATATTGAGACTAAATTGCTGTAAATATTATCTTTCATAAAACCATAAATATTTGTGGTTTGCAGCACATTTAATCAATATAATGTTATTTTTGTTTAAATTATTTTATCCTGTAGCTTGAGTATGTCATGCTCACTTAAATATCTTTGCGGTGGTGGTGGCGTCATGCGTCGGGTCGTTACGTACCTACCCTAAAATATGGTTGAGCGAAACGATGGCTGGTTCAGGCGTCATACTCGTGAACGGGTGCCGCCAGTGGGAACCAGTCACGCTGTCTGCTCATGTCTACTACGATTATACGTAATCATGCTCGTATAACTTAAAAAAAAGTTATTTTATTTTAAATCTTGTAACTGCAGAACACAGGTTTTTGTAGACTTGTCAAATTGTTTTACTATTAAGTACATTTTCTTGTAACTGGCGGAAGAAAAAACTAATTTTGACGATTTTCTTGCCCGTTCTTTTACGATCAAGCTCCCGCCCGCAGTGAATGGGCGCGCTAGTTTTTAAGTTTTGACGTTCCTAAGAGCTCTTTAGAGCCAAACTTGAATAAAGAATTATTAAAAAATTTACATATCGTTTCATTTGCCATACATTTACACTCCATTCCACTGAAATTGCAATTGTAAATGTACGGCTGGAGGATCTGGACATCTGCCGGTTGCGATGAAGTTCTGAGAAATTCACGGAACCGAATCACGCCGTGTGTCGAGCCGTCTGCATTTCGCACGTCTCATAGAAACTGCAGTCGGTTTCCAAACAGTATTGTTTATAATTTATTGATTCAGGCGTTACTCTGCGGAAATCCATTGTAAGCAAGTGATGGATTAAAAATATCTTTGTAACAATTCCCGCGCTACTATAATTTCCCGAAAAATCGAGAAACTATTCGACACGTGTTCCGCCCTTACACAGGGCATCAGACTCTCGTTTCAGCGTTGGTCGTGAAGACATTGTGAGCCTCCTATCTTACCTGAAGATGTCCTGTGTAAGGGCGAAACACGTGTCGTGTTGATTAGTTTCTCGATTTTTCGGGAAATTATAGTAGCGCGGGAATTGTTACAAAGATATTTTTAATCCATCACTTGCTTAGTATTGTATATGCCTTGCATGATTTATTCTGGACTGTTCCGTGCATTTTTTTGTCATAAGAAACATTACGAGTGCTATTAAAAATATTGGGGGAAATGCCCATAATTTGGCCTATTGGGGAAACTGATCAATACAGGCAGTTGGATGTCGATGCCTGTGATTAGCATAGAATAGTGGGTGTATAGGGATCCTACAAAGACCTAAGGTGCCCAAGCCAACCTCGCCTGCAAGTGGTGATCCTGCCGATCAATGGACGAGGCTTTAGGCTGAATAAGCGGCAATAGGCTCGCCACCTAAAACGTTGGACCAACTATATAATTGGCGAAGTGTGGGCGTATACTCGTAATAGGTACGCCTCTGCCTAACCCTTCAGGGAAACAGAAGTGATTGTATGTATGTATGTCATTCGCAATGAATTTCTAACGGCAAAGATGATTAAATAATATGTAAAAAAATATTATAATTTACTTCTCTTACAAACCAAGGCAAAGAGGTCATGGATATGATCATGAGAAGAACATGACCTCAATAGTTTTACAGGCTTAGGGCGCGTTCCCACCGTGTCGTGACGACAGATAATCGTGTAGTTTTAAGTGTCGTGGCTTATATGTTTAAATGGAGGTGTTCACACTTAGATCGACACATTTCGAACAATACAGACAAATTTCGAACGATAAATTAGTCGTTACGACATAGTGGGAACGCGCCCTAAGATAAGTATGATACATTTTTATGTTCATTTCAACATCTTTGCCATGAGAAGTACACAGCTAAACACGAGCCTCCCATGATGAATTTGACTCCTCGATATTGCGGATTGGCAGAGTTGGGACGTTCTGCTAAAAGCGATTCAAATATATGTAAAATTAAAAAAATACTGAGAAAAGTGGACACCTGCTTGTTACATATACATTTTTCGTAAAACATTATGTGCTGTCTCATTCCCCAAAGCTAAACAATTTTTTTATACATACTTAAATATTAAGTTTGAACTTCATAAGAGCTATATTGAGCCAAACTTGAATACATTACTTTGACTTTGAATTTTGACTTTGAACTAACCACTGCTTTGCCCGTAACCATCATTTGAACACATGGTTTACATTATTGAAGTATGCGTAGGGATTTTTTTTAAACCAATTAATATAGCCTTAAATTGGTCTAGTTGTTGTGGAGCCTATTTAATCAATCCAGGCAAAATTGTAGTCTTTTTGTGAATATAAATGTCCTCTTTAATTGTATTTTTAACTATATATGCATGTAAAATTAATCACTGAGTTAGTTAATGTAATTGTGCCAGACCCACAATTATACAAATAAATAAATGTATGCAAACAATGTTATCCTTTTTTTTAATAATGCATAATTATAGATCGTGGATTTCACAAGGTAGAAGTAATAGTTATCCAAATAAATGACCTCCAAGGTTTAAAACCAGTGCCATAGATGACCGTAACCAAGTCACGTCCGAACTCGGAGATCGACGACGTGACATTGTCGGCAACTCCACTGGGTGATATTTGACTTCAACACTTCAGATTGTTGGTACTCGTATCTTAACCATATTTAGGGCCAAGTAAGGCTGCCTGTTCACTGAAGCGGAGCGGGGATGATGAGCGGAGATTTGGAGAAATATTAAACAATGAGATTCGCGGACAGAAAGAAGTGAAGATTTTATGCAATCCTATTGGTTAATATAATATTTGTCCGTTACTCCGCTCTGCATCCTCGCTCCGCTTCAATAAACAGGCGATCTGACACTGCTTTATAAGTCAAACTTAATTTAGGGTTCAAGGCCCCATGTTTTTATATTAACTAGGATAATACTTGGATGCGGGCGGCTCAGGATCGCTTAGTTTCGGAATATATGGGAGGTCATCTTTGGGGGTTAGGACATATTTGGGGGTTATTTCAACACTACATAATTTTATTTTACAAAAAGTTGCTTGTCTTGTTGAACTTATGACATGACATGTTATTAAGAAGCTATACTACATATTCATTGATTTGTTAATTCCAATGAATATATTGTACTACAACAAACCTTCTTGTTAGTATCTGCCCTGTTTGTATAATATCTATATGTGACAGGCCGTTTGTAAAATAGGGAATTTCACAAAACGACTAGGGAAATTGTGAAAGTACGTTTGGATAGCGTCGTTGTTTATGTAGCATTCAGTGTAATTTAGAATCAGTTTTAACTTGGAAAGGCTTATGAAAAATTAAAACTATAAGCATATTAATAATACCCATTGGTTATGCAAAATGTAAACTAATAAGCTCTCGAATGCTTTGGGAGCCACTAGCTTACAGGGAAATCAAAAATGTTCACTATAATTGGTCAATTTTTCTGTCATATTAAGTACCTAACTTCACTTTAGCTATCTATATAAATCTATCTATACCTATGTGGTATAGACAGTCCTCATACAATTATCAACACTATAAACCATTATCTCACCCACACCACACAACACTTATTTTTCGAATTGAATTGTCTTTAATTTGGAACCCCTGAACGAAAAATATGGGTGATTTGAATATGTGTCTGTAAGTCTGTGAAGTTTTAGTTAATATTTTTATTATTTGTATTTTTTTTGCCAACATAGCAATGAGATTGGTGTTCTAGCTCGTGCGTTTGATTTCCACATCACCAGTCTTTGTGTGTACGTACACAAATATTCTTTCTGATCTGGGTGTTTTCCATTTATATTAAGCATTTATTTATTGTTTTCTTCTATTTAAGCGATTGTACATTAAAAACAAATCACATTATACGGATTTAAATCGCGGTATATTTAGGTATTTTTATTCCGACGACGTTTTGAATACTTTATAATCAGTGTCCACGAATAACATAAAATAATAATAATATTGTGGGATGTTAACTCAACGACGATTGTTCCAATAGTGGTTACGGTCAACGGGTTGATAGCGAAGAGCTTCGACCAATATCTTCAGAAGCTGGGTCAAGGGTCAGATACAAAAGGCAGTGCTTCTCGATACGGCGCATGGTCAGGAGGTTTCTTTCTCTGCAGCCCTAGCCGCCTGTCGTTTGGGTTTTACCTTGCGGAGGCTTGGGTTTTATTTTTTGTTGTATTATTATTGAGAAAAATGTAACTGATGTGTTATTAAAATAAATATATGTAAATAATAATGTAAAGTATTCAAAACGTCGTCGTTTAATTTTTAGATATGTATTTGGTTTAAAAAATATTATATACATTTATCCTTTATTTTATATTCATACCACAAGTCCGTAAATATGCAAATTTCATAACTAAATAAAAAATCCCGAATAAGGTTTATTTTTACTTACTAGGCATGTCATGTCACTAAAATGTTTGTAAACATATGGTTTATTAAGACCTTAAGAATTATCATTTTCATTTGCCTAGTCGTTTTGCAAAATGGCGCATTCTACAATCAGATTGCGACAGATATACAGTACAATAAGACATACGGAGTATATTAATCTTGTTATAGAATAGTATCTTGTTATTAATTAAACGGACACCATCCCTATACCGCGGTATTTGTGATTGTCATTCTAAAGCGTAACGTTTGAAACTCAATATTGTTCGGGTTATCATATGATTTTGACGTTTATGACATTACTATGTTAAAGGCATTTATAACCGTAATAAGGTTTTGCCGTACATTTGGACAGAATTAGGTCTGGATGATTTTTATAAGGAAAATGCTAAGAGGTTTCCTGTATGATTGGGGACGCCTAGGTAAATATTAGCGCAATATTGACAATGTGCGGTGGGGTGCCGGCTTAGAACAGGGGGCCTACCGCCGAGTTCGATGGCAATCGATTATAAGGCAAATTGATCAAATTGATTCTGTCGTACCGCCGAACTCATGGAAATCAAAACAAAATGGCGTTCTCCATTTACCTATTGGTCTGTCACGGACTGAAGGTCATGAATGAGAGGTGGCTGTCGGCAGATTCAGCGGTACGGATTAATGATCGCAAAACAAAGTTTGATCTAGTGGATTACCGGTAATCCATCGAATTCGGCGGTAGGCCCCCAGGGCCAGTTCTCATCTCACGGAGAGTCGTAAGAGTCGACTAAAAGAAATCCTACAAGATGATGGGCAGCAGAGTCATTCTGCGTACGGGCTTGAACTGCGTTCAGCGTGGTGATTATAGGCAAATACCCTTAATAGAATGTAATTTATTGGGGAGGCCAATGTTCAGCAGTAGACTTTATAAGGCTGGTATGATGATGATTGATATACACCACTGTACGCAATGAGATTGCTTTCGAATTTTCTAAGCTATGAAACATTAAGGGGCTTATTACAAAATAATATCAAATATTAATATAGGTTTTAAAATAGTGCTGTTAATGTCTTCATTTTATCAAATAAAAGTAACAGCACTAGTTTTAAGCCTGGCTTAACATTAGGTCATGTTTTCTAAGAAGCCCCTAAGTTAATTTTTTTTCTCTTTGACATTGTACCTATGACTGACTCTTTTTAAATTATTCGATAAAAGTTCGATCATTATTTTTGGCATATTTATAAAAATATACTATTTGACCATCACTATATGTAAATTAATATTCTTATTGCGAAAGTTGTAACTCATATTTTATTGTTCAACCTTCGTATAAATAACAATATTAATATTCAAATAGAAAGTTTAATATTTAAAAAAAAAACTAAGAAACTTCACGATTTACATAAATCTTGATTACCATATACCTACTTACTCTTCTTTTGTATCCTTTAATAAAATAAAAAATAATTCCTTAAACATTTTAGGCACAAGTTTCTTCTAAAATAGATGCTAAGCCAGAAAAACTATCAGACCCAAGGCCCGTTTCCCCTATTTTACATAGATAAAAAAAGCAATCCAGATACGAATCTCCGAGTAAATAGTATCCCCCAATAAAAACTGTATAAGAATTACCGGAAAAAGGATTGCGTTCGACCGGTAGCCGCTACGCACTGAATCAGTCCGAAAAACAAAGGTGTTTACATTCGGCCTCTAAGATTTCCTCTCACGTACGCTCCTTACAAGTTTATCTTAGCAAAATTTCAAAGATTTTTACACCTATCGGCTTTAGTTTTATATATGTCCCCGCTAGATGCCGCTGGCCCTAATTTAATCGCGATATCGTTTGTATTTTTCTGCATACAAATATGTTATCTAAAGTCTATTCTCAAGGTTCTGTTGAAAGAAATTTCCTTTTTGCTATATTAATAAACAAATATTGTTGACTCTTACACCAATTATTTAGTTTCAAGATAAGTATCATTACGAACTTGTGTTAAGGATAGTAAACAACGGATAAACATATATAAATACTTTTTTTGTACATATATACTTAATATACATAGGAAAACACCCCGACCAGAACAAATATTCATTTTATTATATACACACAATGATTTGTCCTGTGTAGGAATTGAATCCACGACCGCGCGTGGAGTGCGCATATACTCGCCACCACGTCATATTAGTCGTCAAATTGCATTGCATTATTATACTGTGTGTACTAAAAACAAAATCCCATCAAAAACAATACTTGTCAAAAAAACCAAGTCTCGCAACTCAGTTGTTACATATACATATACATAATGTCACGCCTCTTTCCCGTAGTAGGCAGAGATCACATCCTTTCACTTGCTACGACCTTGGTACACACTTTTAGCTTCATTCACACTCATTAACCTCCTCATACACGCCCGTCGGTTTAGGGTACTTTTGACCTGCAGTTGCAGTCAGTTGTTCTACGGTAAAAAGTGTAATACCAAGTCGGTTATTAATTTATTCAGTCTCTACTTAAACTTTCTGTCTTAAGTTGTTACGTAATAATTAACAGCATCTTATAGTGACGCATATCAATATCAAAAATCTTTAATCTTTAATGTTTTATATTTATATATTGACTCGGCCATCGCACAATATCACGTGTTTTCATGGTTTCAAGTCAATATATTAGGTCGGGGAAAAAGTCTTTTCGCATAACGTAGGTATAAACTTATTATAAAATTTTTTTGACTGTACTATTTGTGTCTGGCTGGTTTTGGTAACATTAAAAAGGTTCCATTATAAAGAAAAGAAAAAAATAAAAAAAAGTTGTTTCCCGCTATTTTTCATTTGTTTTTCTTTCCGTAAAAATGAGTGAATCTAATGAAGAAATTCGATGCATTTTAAAATTTTATTATAAAAAAGGCAAAAATGCAACTCAAGCAGTGAAAAAAATTTGTGATGTTTATGGACCTGATGCAGTGTCAGTAAGAGTAGCACAAATTTAGTTCAAACGTTTTCAGTCCGGAAATTTTGATGTTAAAGATGCACCTCGCTCTGGTCGCCCTGTTACGAATAAAATGGACGCCATTTTTGAAAGAGTGGAGCAAGATCGGCATATTAGTAGTTACGATGTAGCTGAAGAACTGGGAATTGACCACAAAACAGTTTTGACCCATTTGAAGAAAGCTGGTTCTACAAAAAAGCTCGATATTTGGGTGCCACACGAGCTCACTCAAAGAAACTTAATGAACCTTGTACTCATTTGCGATTCATTATTGAGACGTAATGAAACCGAGCCGTTTTTGAAGAGATTGATAACTGGCGATGAAAAGTGGATCACGTACGACAAGAACGTGCGAAAAAGGTCGTGGTCGAAAGTTGGCCAGGCTTCACAGACTGTGGCCAAACCTGGCCTAACACGAAATAAGGTGATGCTGTGTGTATGGTGGGATTGGAAGGGCATTGTTTATTATGAGCTTTTACCGCCCGGCAAAACCATCGATTCTGATCTTTACTGCCAGCAACTGATGAGATTAAAGGAAGCAGTCGAGAGAAAACGGCCGGAATTGATCAACAGGAAGGGTGTGGTCTTTCATCACGATAACGCTAGACCACACACATCTTTAGCCACTCAGCAAAAATTAAGAGAGTTCGACTGGGAGGTCCTAGTGCATCCACCATATAGCCCTGACCTTGCGCCTTAAGATTTTCACCTGTTTCGGTCTCTGCAGAATTCTTTAGGTTCTGTAAGGTTGACCTCAAGAGAGGACTGCCAAAACTATTTGTCCCGTTTTTTTGATCAGAAGTCCCAAAGTTTCTACAGTAACGGGGTAATGTCTCTGCCCACAAAATGGCAGAAAGTTATTCAACAAAACGGTACATATATATTGTAAATAAATGTAAATAAACTTTGAAAAAAATGTCTTGACTTTTCATACAAAAATACGAAAAGACTTTTTCCCCAACCTATTATTAATATAAACGGCCGTACCATGGCCGTGCCGCTTTTTTGCTCGACTTGGTGTGGGCACTGCCGTGCCCCCAGATAATAAATAGTCGGTCTAACTGTGGAGTTTCGTAACCCTCACGTGGCTTTTGGCATCTTGTACCAATTTAGTTCACACAGAATCAGTTCAACAAAAACAAAGGTGTTTACATTCGTCCACTAAGATTTCCCGTCACGTACGCTCTTTACAAGTTTAGCTTAGCAAAATTTCAACGCTTTTAACACAATCGTCGGCAATTTATCGTGATTTATTCAGTAAAATCGTCACGTCTCGACACACCGGTGCCGCTGAATGCAAAGAATGATCCGAGCTGCTTCGGATTTGAATCGGAAAAGGACGGCAGTTAGGAACTTCGGAAGCACGAAAAGGATAAAGTTCTCAAAACTAATTCCAGCTTTCATCTGCAAAGACGTCCGTTGATTCTGCATCCATGGTTTTGTTCGACAAATTCTTGATCTTTTGCTTGCATTTTAAGTATCTAGGAGCTTCGGGATGGCATAATATTCATAATAGCTTCTGGACGAGTTTGATAATTAATTAGCAATTATAATTGTTGTTAATACGACAGATCGTACAAACTGTAATATTAACGGCCCAGTACCGTACCCAGTGCGAAATGAAATAATACGCAAACGTACCAAAGTAAAAGATATAGGCCATTTTCATCAACGTTGAAATGAGCATGCGCCGGACATCTCTGTGCGTTAAACCTCGTGCTGGAATACGGAGTGTTGGTAGACCACCTACTAAATGGTCTGATGATATGAAATATTGTGTGGGCCTCTTCTCAAACAGGCTAACTAACAACAGGGCTGAGTGGAGACTTATTGGAGAGGTGTTTGTTCATCGGTGGACACAAAGGAACTGAAGAAGAAGACAGTGTTAAACAGACAAATGAAACAATTATGGCGGATGACTGCCAGCGGATCATAAATAATATTATCATTGTGCATGTACTCCTGGTCTTAATGGTTGTAGAGTTGACTTAGCGTTTATAGGCAGCAGTAACTACTTCCTACTAGGAATCTGTTTTACAAACTTATCAGAAAAACTTATACTAATAGAAAATTTACAGTTGAATTTAGTGACAGCAAAAATGGTCTTATGTCGAAGTAGTATATTCTCTTCATCTTGGGAAATTATACAGCCAACAAAATAAAAACAACTTTTTTTTTAATGTGACACATCATAATGACTACATCCTGCCTGATGGTAAGCAGTCGATGCAGTCCAAAAAAAAAATTAAAGCTCTTCTTACCGTGAAATAAGCACGGTACAAAGCGCAACCACTCATGACGGTTTGCTAAAATGCCATTTTACGCCCCGCTTAAAAGACCCGGGATCATAGGAAATAGGAAATACATGAAAAAAAAATTTTAAAAAGATCAAATGAAAAAAAAAAACTCTTACAACGCGAGCTATTAGATTTGTATAAAGAACTAAACTTCCATCTTTTAAAAAGTAAACAGATATGACAAGGAATTCATTTCTGAAAGTTCCAGGACCAAGGCGGGTGAGCGTGCTCCACTGCGACGTATTATGCATTTTTACAATACAAACTCACTCACTTTACCAATTTGGTAACAGTGTACTATCGCAACTTAAAGATAATGATATGGAAAATTAAATATAAATTTTAAGTAACTCAAAATGTATATTAATTTTTTTTTCATATTTATCTAGTCGTCAAATATTATGTAATTTTTTGTTGTTCCAAATAAATAAAAATAAATAAAGTTCAACGACCAATTTTTTATAATATGTTCAAAGGATATTACAATTAAATATTGTACAAACGCAATGACATCACTTGCTCCTGTTTCTTCTAAAGTATAAGCATAAACTTTAAAGTTATGAAAAGCTTAAAAGTTTTAAGTATGTTATAACATTTTACTACATAACCACACTTCTTGACTGGTTTTATTAGAAATTTAATGAAAGTAATATTCATTTTGCAACGACTAGTTGTTCATAAAGCCTTCACGTTAGCTTGTTATATTCCCGGTAGTGAAGAGATGCCTCAGTTTAATAAGACAGCAACCGCGTTTTAACCAACGGAGATAATATTCATTATTTTTAAACGAATTATTATTAACCGACATTCTTTAGATAAGCTGGTAGAGGTTTAATAGGATTGTCTAGGTATATTTATTTTATTCATCAATGCCGAGCCATAGCGTATTAGGCACGCTCAATTAATGTTTTGAGATGAACAAGAAAAAAGTTAAGTTACTTGATGTTACATAAAACAAACAGGAGCTTATTGCTAAACAAGTTCTAAAATTAAATCAGTTTGATAAATACTGCTGTCACTTTTATTTGATAAAATAAAAGTGACAGCACTAATTTTAAACCTGGTTTAACTTTAGATATTTTTTTGTAATAAGCAACTCTTCCTACATCTTCTGTAGTAACATATAAAACGTTTAGTAACTAACTGTAACATTATTGTTGATTTTCATTTGAAAACCGAGATATTTTTACTATTGCAGGACAAAGAACAAGATTTCAAGCAATATTAATATTTTTTTTGACGAAATTTATTTTACAATTTCTAGGGTTGGTTTTCTATAGGTCAAACTGTATTGGCTCCGAGCTGAAACCTGTATTACTCTTTCTTACGCTCGAAACGTTCGTGGATACGATTTCAACCCAGGACAAATGTATGTGTTTATAAATAATGAAATCTTTCTATAGCCGCATAAAACTTGATTTGCTCAATATAACTTCAGCTGTGACCTACCTAAATAGTATATTAGATTTAGTTGAAAGGGAAAGGGCAAAAAAAAAGAAAAGGAAAGGGCAGGTCAAAAGTACCCTAAACCGACGGGCGTGTATGAGGAGGTTAATGAGTGTGAATGAAGCTAAAAGTGTGTGCCAAGATCGTAGCAAGTGGAAGGATGTGATCTCTGCCTACCCCTACGGGAAAGAGGCGTGACATTATGTATGTATGTATGTATGTTGATTACACAAATATCTATGTGAGGCGTAATACCGCACAAAGTGTTAATGCACCAATTTAAAAATAAACTGTTGCTCTTCTGAACAAAGTCGCAAAAGTTTATTTAATTATCTCATTCCACGAGTTCGAACAGAAATGTTGCAGATGTAAACTGCCTTTTGTTTCCACCAGAGGCTTCGGCCAATTCTTAATTAACTTTGCCAGTCTCCAATAAGCTCCAATCTTTTTCTTTGCAATGAAACGAACGAGCAATTATTCAACTTCACGTCGCTTCGCGGTTTTGGAAGATAATGAGAAATAATTATATTTTAAATGGAGTTCAGGAGGAGAGACGTGCATTTTTATTTCTTTATTTATACATACATTCACGCCTGTTTCCCGGAAGGGGTAGGCAGAGGCATATTGTACGCCCACACTTCGCATTACATAGTTGGTTCCACCTAATAGGTGGCGAGCCTATTGTCGCTTGTGGGGCACTATTCGTCAGTCTCTTCCGTTGATCGGCAGGTGCACCACTTGAAGGTGAGGTTGGCTTGGGCTCCTCAGGTCTAGATAGTATTCCTATTTACTTATTATTTATTATTACATACATACAAACATATTCGCCAATTTTATAGTTGGTCCCTCGTATTAGATGGCGAGCCTATTGCCATATAATATATTATTGTAATATGTATTGTTATTCTTTATACTTTATTATTTTTCGGAATTATCATCACATCAGCCTTATCAAGTCCACTGGTGAACATTCAGCTGTCCTTAAACAAAACCTAGCAAGAAATATTTTTTGAGACACATTTTGCAAATTACTACTCGTAATCATTTTCGAAATATTTATTTTAGAAAAAGTGTGTTAAAAATGTCTCTTGCTAGGTTTTGGTTTTGTACAACCGCATTAGCCTCTCCAAAATATTACATTATACTGAGGGTACTTCCTCATAATCACCACGCTGGGCAGGCGAGTTGGTGATCGCAAATCAAGCCAGTACGCAGAATGACGCTGCTGCCCATCATTCGGTAGGATTTCTCTTCGCCCACTCCTACAAATCCCCGTGTGTTGTGAGGGGGTGGCACCCATGGGTGGTCTTAAATAATTTATTGAATCAGGCGTTACTTAGCGGAAATCCATTGTAAGAAAGTGATGGATTAAAAGTATCTTTGTAACAATTCCCGCGCTACTGAAACGAGAGTCTCTCTCTCGTTTCAGCGTCGGTCGTGAAGACATCGCTCATATTCATTCATTGTTGTTAAGAAAAAAAAATATGGAAATTCCATTTTGTGTATAAAAATTTAACGAATCTAAAGGATCCTGTTGATCTTAAAGACAATGAAGTTTATTTTATTTCAAGCCGTACATGATGCCCTATTGGGCAGCTTGAAACATTCTAACAGCAAGATCGGACAAAACTACCTTTCTCCGTCATTCCAAACTGGGTTCGCGTGGTGATGTATGACCACCTGGTGGACCTGAGTGACTTTCGCCTTCGTCCATAATAGGGGCCCAGCCCGTGCTCAGTAGTGGGACGATAATAAGTTTAGATTACTATTTATTTCATATGGATAAAGTTTAGATAAGGCTAACAACTCCGACAACAGTAAATGGGCGCGTATATATAATATAAGTATGACTTTCATAAGAGCTCTACTGAGCCAAACTTGAGCAAACGATTTTGCGTTGACTTTGAGTTTTGCCTTTGACTGTGAACAAACTACTAATAATAATGGTTATTTAACATTTTTATACAAAAAATATTAAGTAGTTATAAAACTAAAGTGGTTAATCTAGTCATAATCGTTTTAGTCGAGCAGGTTTCGTGCTAATTAATATACTTTTAATAAGATTTAAGTGATTGATTTAAGAGCCTCTAGTAAGTATGTCTGTTTTTAATGATTACGACCATGAAATAATACGTGTGTTTACTTGGTAATTTTTGGGTTTACATCAGTATCATTAATATCATTTACAACTTTTAATGTTATATTTCTGGACTCATGGATTACATAGGCGCACATTGGGATAGGAGAGCAGATTAATAAAATAATTAATAAACCTTTCATCTAACATCAATGTCAGACGACGCCGTTGATGTGACTGTTTAGACAGTGGCGTTAAATCCATATAAAGAATGCAGTAAATATCGTCATCCAGTCAGCGCGTAGTTCCCGTTTGATCTATTCAGTTAAGACTTAGAATTTCATAGAAATATCGCTTTTGACATATGACACATAACTATTGCAACGCCTTTAAAGACACACACTACCATTTTGGATTCAAGGATAAGATTCCATGTGACAAGCAATAAACATTTTGAATTTGAAAGTGCTCGTGACATAGCACGGGTTAAATGTCGCCAGGACTTAAACAAGGAGGCTTTAATGCCGCTTAAATTTTAAATACCACGTATAGTAGCATTCTTTACGTTGCGTTGGGAACAAAGAATTTTGCATAGGCTTGAGTTCGAGAACAAAAGTAGGTACTAGAGCCAGTTAGGCGACGGTGGTGTCAGATGGTGCTAAGATATTTTAGAGCTTCTATATAAATAATATTATATTGTAAGTTTTATCACGCTCTACTCTTATGCGTTTAATTCTTCACTTCGTAAGTTTATCGTCATACTAGTGAACGGGTGCCGCCAGTGGGGACTAGTCTGCTCATTTCTACTATTTTTATCCAAAATTATATTCTTATAGCTTAATATATATATATTTTTCGTAAACTATGTGAAGTACATTTGTAACTGGCGGGAGACAAAATCAAACGATTTTATTGCGCAGTAAATGGGCGCGTTCGATTTTAAGTTTGACCTTCATAAGAGCTCTATTGAGCCAAACTTGAATAAATGATTTTGTGTTATCGTTCGGTCGATTACAATCTTGGCTATACAGGACTACTTGGTGTCTTTTATTTTGAAGTGAAAAGTGGTGTTTGATATGTGTTAGGTCGTCTTGAATATGTTAACTGAAAATATTACTAAATGGAGATCCAATATTGCAAAAAGTACCGCATTCAGAAATGTTGTGAATATTATTGTCTGTCAGATGTCCCATGGTCTCAAACAACGTCCAAAAAAATTAGAACTATCATTGATTGTCTATAGCTGCCTTACAAAACTCCAGGCCAGTGTTTATGCACACGACAGAAGGCATCTACTACCAGTACTTGGCTGACGCATCGGTCTTTATAGTCCGAGACTAGTAGATCTTACTTATCGAGGGGGCCACAGACTGACCGTGGCGCTTTTTGACTCTTATGTCGGATCTTTTGTGTATCCCCTTGCCTTTCACTCCAAGTCTCCAAATACTGTTACCATCATGAGACCAGTAGAAACTATTCGATGCAAAAACTGTCAGAGTCAACTTGTACATTAGACCTTCTTCTTGCCTAAGAGAACGTGCTATACATCCAAAATTAGTTCTCTAATAGAAATTTTAGAAAACAAGCGCAAAATTCCACGCTTGTAGCTGGAAAACTTTAAATAGAACAAACTGACACAGAGTACGAAGTGTCTAACACTGAGCTTAGTTAGAAGAAAGTCTGATTTCGCAGTAAATAAAGGTTTTTGTTCTATTTCGAGTACAAGTAAATCTTTGTGCACAACTCTGGGACCAAACTAGTGCTTTGTGTCGCAAACGAAGTTACTTACAGCACTCAGTGGCTATACGTGACGTTGTTAGGGAGAGCATTGTCGCTGTGTGGAAACAGCTTTGCATTACTTTAATAGTGCTTGGTTGTGTGCGTCATAACGCTACATATTATAAAACCGGTCCCTCGTCGCTTTTGTCGCTATGTACATACATACATACATAATATTACCTTTTTTATTTCTTTATTTATACTTACATTCACGCCTGTTTCCCGGAAGGGGTAGGCAGAGGCATATTATACGCCCAAATTTCGCCATATACATTGTGGGTCCCACGTAATAGGTGGCGAGCCTATTGCCGATTACCGGGAACTTTTATGTTCGCCAAAGTAATTTTTCCACCATTTGTCGCTATGTGTGCGCGATAATTTCAAAAACTAAAAAGGTGGTATTCAAGCATACGACTCATCTGAAAGAGAGTGGTCCCCCAACTTATGGTGGCTTGTAAAGATAGCGCATCACTAGCGCGGTAAGAACCCCACACCTCGTCAGTGTACTGGTTCATGCTATCTATAAGTCATTATAACAGAACACGAACACTGTAAAGTATTCGAAATGTCGTCAACAGGATAATTGTTAAAAAAGCATTGTAAGACTACGTACCATCAACACTGTAAAGTATTCGAAATGTCGTCGACAGGAAGTCTACATCTTGTACAAAGGGCATAGTGTCTGCATCACGTTAAGCAGCGAGGCAGCTGAGAACCCCAGTCATCCTGCACCATCTGCAAAGAACGCGAACATCATCAGCGAGCCTCTTTTCCGAGTCGGCAGTATGTACAAGTCTACATCTTCTACATTGGACTTGGCGTCAGCGTGGTCAGCGGCGATTTGTATACATAAAAACCTTCACTTGCTCACGATGAATTTCCGCAAAGTTCCGCCTGTTTCAACAAATAATTTATTGAACAAGCTGCATAACTAACTTTCTGTTACTTCGAATAAAGCACCTATTAAGACATCAACATTGTTGTCACAGCATTATACGACAGTCGCAATCCACGTCACCGAGATTATTAATTGGTTTACCGCGAACAATGCACGGATTAGGTTAGCAAAATGTATTGTGCTACCATGCAGACGAATGTGTACTTTCCGCTCCTTAATTTAGAGACGATTTTAGTAAGTTGGTTGATTTAATTATTGTGATAGGGATATATGTCGTGGTGTGGAGAACATCTAGGTACCAAGTTAAGACAATAATGAGGCACCTATGTTCAGATTGAAGCCTGTGGGGTTCTATTGAAGCCATTTGGACGGTTCAGTCACAGGGGTTTGGCAATGCAGATCACTTCTGTTCCTAATTTACAGCTTGACAAGGGCGTATTCCGATTTATGTTGCGTACAAAATTAGTGGACATCGTATAGTTATAGCCCATTCCCAGGGAAATTCGCACTACAGTTACTGGGCTCAGACCTCAGAGACTCAAAAAGAACTCAGAGTCATTCAGGTCATACTCCACTACATACACCCGATTTTTAGTTGCCAGAATTAGAATCTTTTTTAGTTTCATGACTACTAGATATATTGATCACAGTTACAGCTGAACATGCTCTCTGAAACACGAAGTATCTCTATATTTAGTCTCACAAAAATGGTTTTCCAAACTGACCACTATAAATGGTTCTGCTTTACTTCAATCTAGTATCGAAATCATCACCAATCAGCCAGTTGTCTGCAACTGCTGAATATAGATCAAAGAGCGTCAACCATCCCAATCTTCTATAGAACGCATCTATTCTTATCAGCCACATGTCTCAAGACGTTAGTCCACCTTTTTTTTGGTCTTCTGAATAATGGCTTCGTGTGTTTAGCACATTAAGCCAGTGTCAAGTAAGATATATATTAATAATATAAATCATAGTAAATGATAAATAGTAAATGTTACGGCCTCCCCATAAACCCCTTAAGTCCGCAGTAAAGATGTGGGACTATACTAAGATCTCACATGGTATTCTTGAGAGAATGTAAAAAGTGATTTTGCACTGTTTTGTTTCATTTACCAACACTCATGTGCATTCACAGACACTTAACTGTTAATAATCCTCCGTTATTTTACACATTAATGTTCGAAATATAAAAAAAATTGAAAATAATACAAAACTATTTTTTTTTTACATTGGCAATAAAGTATATTAACGCACTGCCTTCCAGTCAAAGCAGGACCCAAATAGGGTGTGAGAATCACCACCCGCAGACGAGACCGCCAGCAGTGATATCCATTAAAAATCTACCCACGCCCGCCGCTTGTTGAACAAGAGGTTTAGTACCTGGAATGCAGTGTCTGGCCTCCCGCCCGCAGCCAGTGTCCTACGGGCCAAAACCGGGAGGACCTCTCAAAAGGGGCACAATGGACGCGCCTCTCCTACCTCCGCGTGCGACCATAGCGTGTGTGGCCGACTTTTCAGAGGGTCTATGATTACACAGCAGGGGCCCCCTGCTCCTGCTGCCTAAGACCCTCCTGGCGCTGCTTGACGGGCCCTCCTGGGCCGCCGGCTGCGCCCTACACAGGTCCCTCTCAGTTTCTTCCCCGGTGGTCAGTACTAAGGATACCAGAGTCGCCAGTCTCCCAGGCGTCTCCTCCGCTATCGTGAGGTACTTAGCGCCCCCTTCACGAGAAGGTGGAGACCAGTCGGGTAGTTTTTCCGAGTCTGCCTTAAATATTATAAATACAATAATTATATCTATGATTATAATTATAATTTCTGCCCAATATTGAATATTTTTTCACAAAATGCTACTATATCCAATTCGTTAAAAGCTTGCATTATTCGGGATATATGTACATAAAGATAAAACAACAGTCCAAATAAATTTATTTCAAAAGCGATAAATATATTCAGTTCGAAAACAGTACACAACACTGATTGGCTGATGTATTTTTCCAAATGTAACGTGAAATTATTTGAATTTAATCGTGCGTGTAAGGGCGCGCTCCCCTAATGGAGTCAAATCAGAGATTAAGGCCTTGTTGACTCAGCAATTTTCCAAATGAAAAGCTAATGTGTTGGCTTTACGCAAATTGTAACAATGTGCCTAATGGGGAATGGTGCTTATTAAACTATTCTGTATTTCGGAAATTTCATGCCAAATGTTTTTTTATTATGTCTAATAATAATTAGAATGTAGATATACTTATAAAGTGCTTACCGTTGATCAGCAGGTGCACCACTAGCAGGTGAGGTTGGCTTGGGCTCCTTAGGTCTCGGTAGGATCCCTATACATCCCGGGCACTGGTGCCTCGCCCCTTTTCAACAGCGGTGGGCGTCGTCTGAAGTTTTTTAGTGGGTAGGACTGCGGTGGTCGCGTCGGCCGCAGTGAGCCTCACACCCCCTCCCGGTCTCCCCCTTTTGGCCGGGAGACAGTGCGTAAGCAGCATTTTTTTACAGACGATAATAAAAAATAAAAAAAAGGATCCCTATACATTCGCAACATACTGGGCACTTAAAGTATTTTTTTAATAATTGTATGTAGTAAACGCTTTAAGAGGCATACAGCCTATGGGGCCTATTATAAAACGAGTTTCACTGTCTTCATCTTATCAAATGAAAGTGACAGCACTAAGCAAGTGATGGATTAAAAATATCTTTGTAACAATTCCCGCGCTACTATAATTTCCCGAAAAATCGAGAAACTATTCAACACGACACGTGTTTTGCCCTTACACAGGGCATCTTCAGGTAAGATAGAAGCCTTAGAACAACGATGTGTTCACGACCAACGCTGAAACGAGAGTAAACAGCTCTAGTTTTAGGCCTGGTCTAACTTTAGATCTCATTTAGTAATAACCCCCTTAAGTTTTAGTTAGTTATTGCCTTTTTAGTACTA
This sequence comes from Musotima nitidalis, assembly GCA_949126915.1. NCBI lineage: Eukaryota > Metazoa > Arthropoda > Insecta > Lepidoptera > Crambidae > Musotima > Musotima nitidalis. The sequence goes on along the minus strand of OX421420.1, from coordinate 3,213,091 downwards.
GCTCTGTCAGCAGCTTCGTCCTATGGTATTATAGTAAGCTGTTGTTAATTATGCTCTCAATATAGCACGGATCACGGCGCTTAAATCTAGCTTACGCCTATGTCAAGAATGCTAAATCAGCCGAGATTGACGAAGTAAGGCTAAGAGGGACTGAAAAGGAACTAGGACACATTGGTGTAGAATTTGGAATCATCTAACATTGAACTCAACTAGAATGTTGTACTTCTAGATGTCACTAACTAGGAAATTAGGTTATAATTGACTGATAGTCAGGTCTCAGCGACCTGTTCTCACCTTCTCACAACTCTGAATTGTGTTAGTCATCAACAAACTATAACTTAGAATACATACTTACATAATATCGCATCTGGTTCCGACGGGGTTGGCAGAGGCATAAAGTATTCCCCTCCCCCGATTGGTCTCTACCTTGTCGTGGTGGGGGGGCTGAGTACCTCCTGGAGGCCGGGAAAAGGTAACACTCAGTGACCGACGACTCTGGGTGCCCTTAGTACTGACTACCGGGGGAGAAACTAAGAGGGACCTGTGGAGGGCGCAGCGGGCGGGCCAGGAGGGCCCGTCAAGCAGCGTCAGGAGGGTCTTAGGCAGTGGGGGCAGGCGGCCCCTGCTGTCTAACCATAAACCCTCCGAGAAGTCGGCCACACACGCTATGGTCGCACAGGGAGGTAGGAGGGGCGCGTCCACTGCGCCTCACTGAGGAGGTCCTCCCGGTTTTGGTCCGAGGGACGTTGGCCGCAGGCGGGGTGTCAGACGCTGCAACGCCCCCGCCTTTTTCTCAACCAGCGGCGGGCGTCGTCGGAAGATTTTTAGTGGGTATTACTGCTGGCAGTCGCGTCTGCCGGTGGTGAGTCCCACACCCCCTTTCGGTTCCCCTTTGGCCGGAAGGTAGTGCGTGAACGCATTTTGTTACCGACGTAAAACAAAAACAAAAAAGGCATAAAGTATGCCCACATTTCGCTAATTATATTGTTGGTCCCACGTAATAGGTGACGAGCCAATTGCTGCTTACCGGGAACTTTTGTGTTCGCCATTTTATCAAAAACAAAAACTCTTTTCGAGATTCGCAAAAGTCATGTGCGGCTAGTATAAAAGCAGTAACTTCTGGGTCCGGTCTAAAGTAAAGCAATATTTGTGGTATACGTCGATGGAATCCTCATAAAGAAATGGAAAGCCTGACCAGATTGCTTATAAACCGGCACTGCATGTCAGTTGTCCATGTTTTATTCAGTGCTTAAACGACGCCGATTCCTGTGTACGAGAACGTCGATTCGAATGGAGATGGCATATGTCGGCCGTTTACAATTTTCCAATTAATTTTTTTTGCTTGTTTTGGTGCTGGCCGCGTTTTTGGTTGATTTGTAGTGCCGAATTTTAATCAATAATATTTTGTATGACAATGTTATTGGGTGGTGTCATCTATAAATTTATTATTATGTCTGTACATTGGCTTATTGTTGATGTTTAATGACTAAAGCCTCATCGACACTACTTAGCAATCAGTCAGTATGGTATTTAGCAATGAATTGGTTCTGGTCTGGGTGTTTTCTATATATATTAAGTGTATATTTACACAAAAAGTATTTAAGTATGTTTATCCGTTCTTTAGTATCCATAACACAAGTTCTTCATGATACTTCATATCTTGGAAATAAATAATTGGTGTGATTGTAAGAGATATATTTATCTATATTTATTTATTTATATAGTCAAATAATTACAGACCATACCTAATTATGCCTTTCTTAGCTTCAAAGGTCGTATCCAATTCCCACACAGGACAAACAAATATTTTGACATGAATGCGTTGATCGTCTTGACTTATCTTGGTTAGGGTTTTACAGAGAAAAAATCCACTTTAAACAGTTTGTTGCCCGATTTTTCTTCGATCAATCTTCGCCCGCAATGAATGGGCGCGTTAGTTTACAACAGCTTTATTGAGACAAAGTTTAAGAATTGTTTTTAATTTACCCTTCGCCAAATTCCGCGTTGGATCAGCGAAATGAAGTGTGTGAAATCTAAATCACTCTCACTTTGTTTTTTGAAAGGATGTTAATGGGTTAAGTTGATTACAATGTATGCTTTAAAATCTACTAATAATTAACTTTTTATCAAGCGCTAGCATTTGACTTATTTGCGTGGTACAGTCAGAATCATATAATTGGTAGCTATATGCATGTTCCGTCACTAACGCTCTAAATAATACAGACGTTTATGATGCTTTGAATGTTACCAACTGTACCTAGGGTAGGTACAGTTGGTTATAACTTGATTATTAAAAAGTCTTTATGCCATACATACATACATTCACGCCTGTTCCCCAGAAGGGATAGGCAGAGGATTATATGTCTACACATCGCCAATTATATAGTTAGTTTCACGTGATAGGTGACGCACCTATTGCCGCTTACCGGGCACTGTTATGTTCGCCAAAGCTTGTCCGTTAATCGGCAGCTGCACCACTTGCAGGTGAGGTTGGCTAGGGCTCCTTAGGTCTTGGTAGAATCCCTATACACCTATTATGTTATAACGGATTTAAAACTGATATATAATAAAAAATAGTGTAAAAATAGTGTAGTGTAGTTTAAAACTAAAATACGTTTAAAACTAATACATTATTTTATTCAAATAATTAACTACTTTTTTATATAAGTGTTAGTGTCATAATAAAAACTGCAAATCAAATTTATTGCGTAAAACAATCCGTACACTTTCACCTCAAAGCCTTCCGCGAGTAATATAAGAAAGATACATTACCAGGTGTCCGAATTCTGGTTGAAATAATGTAGTTTTTTTGTTATAAGTGTGAAATAAGAGAGATGGGAATTCGCACATCCGTGCTCGGAGTCGTAAATCGCAGCCGGTAGCGATCGATGGCCCACTTATGACACATAGTTTCCTGCAACGGACTCTCATGATAAAACCTTGATTTGTGATATCCGTACTGGGGCATTCTTTTATCTACTGCTGGCTTGAGTTGAGTCAACTTCAATTCTGCAAAATATTTCGCATGATAAAAAATTAAGCAGTTATTTCAAATATAAAGTTCTTTCTTTAGACTTTAGTTTAGTTATCTTTTTACAACATTTACGTAACCGTCAGTATTCCTGCACTCCGTGCAACCTTGGGTAGTTAGAAAAGGCTCGGGATAAAAATAACGTTTATGGGCAAAATTATAATTATGATGAACTGCACTACGACTCCCCACTACTATATATTTACTGTGTGAGAATATATATATAGTTTCCTGCATCGGACACTCATGATAAAATCTTTATTTGTGATATCCGTTCCGGTGCGTTCTTTTTATTAACTGCTGGATCGAGATGAGTCAATTTCAATTCTGCAAAGTATTTCGGCTGATGACAAATTAAGCAGTAGTATCTAAAGTTTAGGTACTTTTTTCGCAACAGATATATATCACTCGTAAGAAAGTAGAATTGATCTTAATCTTAAACTACGCAAACATTTGTGAATATGCATACGAACATTTCGGATTTGAGTGTTTTCTTTATATTATAAATTAAAAATGAAGAATAAAAGAAGCGCTGTGAATTGTCCTACAATTTTTGTTCAGATAGTTTTCTGCATCTGACTCTTATCATCAAACTTTGATTTGTGATATCCGTACTGGGACATTATTTTTGAATTATTTTATATTATATAAATAAATATATAAATTATTAAAATATATATATAAATTAATAAAATAAATATAGTACATATATATATATTTTTTCTATTCTTAAAATTTTGTGAAAAAATATTTTTTTTTTTATAACTATGTTTTTAGTTTAAGTACATTTGTCATTGGCGGGAGAAAAAACCAAACTTGACGATTTTCTTGCCCGTTCTTTTACGATCAAGCTCCCGCCCGCAGTGAATGGGCGCGTAAAATTTTAAGTTTGACCTTCATAAGAGCTCTATTCAGTCAAACTTAAATAAATGACTTTGAATTTGGAATCGATGTTTGAATTTTTTTTAGTCGAGTTAATTTAATTTAATTAAATGGTGATGCGATCTATAAATATGCGGCTTGAACAAGAAAACAAATATTTTATTTAGATTTAAGTAACCGTTATGCCCAGAAAGAGACAACAGAAATATTCGTACAAGTCTGAAAAGTATATAGTATATTATTTATTAAAGAAAAAAAAAGACATCATTTGCAGATTGCCCCAAACTTATGCTCAGGGCCCAGGGTTTGCTCACTGGTGTTACCAGATTTTGGCGGAATTTCAGTTACTACATGGTTGCAGTTATTCCAAAAAAGTATTTATGTATTTTTAACATTCTCTATTAGTAGTACTTAGTACTTGTTTGGTGGAGTTTGAGGCTAGGTGGCGTTTTGGACATAATAAATATTGTGTGTACTGTTTCTAATAAAATAAATAATTACAGTAATTTTGCCAGCCAAAAATTCAATGCAAAAAGAACATAACATACGTTATCTGTGCGGTTTAGTATCAACAAAAAACAACTCAATATTAATAAATGACTATCGAATCTCATTCACGATTAAAACCGAAATTCACGCTGTCATTAAAATGAATTTTTGCTTTTACAGCTGCGAATGACTGACATTATTATCGTCGGAATAATTCAGACCATTTATACCAATCGGTGTTTTAAATACGTAGAAGTTAATCTGCTCAGTTCTTTTTACAGTCACGCTACAAGCGAGCACGACATCGCTTTTACAAAGGGCGTAAAATTGAGCTTTTTGTGGTTAAAACTTGCGTTCTTTAGTTAGGATTATAATAATTGTAAGACGGCACTGTATGAGAATACTTGCAGATACTGGAATACTTACGGCAATCGGGATGAAGCTAGTATCTGATGTAGAAAACCGTGCGAAGTAGACGCACGAAGGATGGAAAGTGGACCCCGGGCCCGAATGGCCGCAACCGGAATGATGGGGGCAGATGGATGATGTCACACTAAACCTCTGAAACACACGATCAACGTTAATTACCTTGTATAGTTACTAACTTAATAGTTCCCGCGACATTCATAAGAGCTCTATCATGTAATAATGACAGAATTACATGATATGAATGACATTGAATGATGAGAATGACATACTAATAATTTTTGACATTAGTGTAATGTAATTTGAGTTTGTTTTTTTAATTTAATAATGACATGTATTATTGTGAAACCAAAAATTGGAACATTTCAACACAAATGTATTTTTGTTTATGAAATAAATAAATAATAATAATAATATCGTAGCCTAAACTGAAAGAATATTTAATTTAATTTCACTAATTATGCAATTTTAATACTACAAAGCAAGCGCTGAGAAACAAAGCTGAATTAACCTTAGCTTATCATCCGTTAACTCATTTGGCTTGGGTCCAAGTTTTACGTTACGGGCTAGAGATTCGAGTCTACGCCTGTCTTGGGCTCCGAGCGGCTTGGCGCTGAGACGCCTGCCGCCATTAAACTGCAAATGTTACTATTCGATTTGTGGCTGTAAATTATTTTTGTTGTTGGCAACCCTACTGGCTGGGAATTCGAGTTGAATTATCTCACTGTTCTCTTTAGAACAATGGAGTTAATAGGGTTTGAAACTTCTATTGTTTATAAGTTTATTTTTAAAACTAAGAAATAAAGCGTTTGTAGCTTTGCTGTGTTAGATAGTTTCAAACAATCACTGAAGTAAAGCATATTTCACACAGGCCAGTTCTAGAATAAGTGACCATTTTTCTGTAGGTAATTACTATAATTTGTAGGACTTATGTCAATTTATAGGCCTTTTTATGTAGCTTGAAATATTATCATAACAGGTGGACTTGTACCATGCTCTCGAAAATACGCTTTGAGTTTGGAAGGAGGCCTATGCCCAGCAGCAGGCTGTAATGGGCTAAAATAGAAGGAAAGAAAGAAAGAAAATAAATGTATTCAATACAGATAAACATAGTAAGTACACAGAAAAAGAAACGATTAAATTAACACAAGCAAAATACAACATTACAACATGTACTGAAACGGTGTCCACTCAGCACACTGTCGGACACCACAGGATGTAACGACGCTGATCTTCCGTGGACACCTAGGCATGAAGTGTTACTACGCTTACTATATGTGAAATGCATCTATTTAAATAATAAAAAATAAATTATAAATAAGTATATAAAGTAGTTTGTGTAAAGAATGGAATACTATAATAAAAAGTTTAAATAAAAGGTCGGGGAAAAAGTCTTTTCGCATAACGTAGGTATAAACTTATTATAAAATTTTTTTGACTGTAGGTACTATTTGTGTCTGGCTGGTTTTGGTAACATTAAAAAGGTTCCATTATAAAGAAAAGAAAAAAATAAATAAAAGTTGTTTCCCGCTATTTTTCATTTGTTTTTCTCTCCGTAAAAATGAGTGAATCTAATGAAGAAATTCGATACATTTTAAAATTTTATTATAAAAAAGGCAAAAATGCAACTCAAGCAGTGAAAAAAATTTGTGATGTTTATGGACCTGATGCAGTGTCAGTAAGAGTAGCACAAATTTGGTTCAAACGTTTTCAGTCCGGAAATTTTGATGTTAAAGATGCACCTCGCTCTGGTCGCCCTGTTACGAATAAAATGGACGCCATTTTTGAAAGAGTGGAGCAAGATCGGCATATTAGTAGTTACGATGTAGCTGAAGAACTGGGAATTGACCACAAAACAGTTTTGACCCATTTGAAGAAAGCTGGTTATACAAAAAAGCTCGATATTTGGGTGCCACACGAGCTCACTCAAAGAAACTTAATGAACCGTGTACTCATTTGCGATTCATTATTGAGACGTAATGAAACCGAGCCGTTTTTGAAGAGATTGATAACTGGCGATGAAAAGTGGATCACGTACGACAAGAACGTGCGAAAAAGGTCGTGGTCGAAAGTTGGCCAGGCTTCACAGACTGTGGCCAAACCTGGCCTAACACGAAATAAGGTGATGCTGTGTGTATGGTGGGATTGGAAGGGCATTGTTTATTATGAGCTTTTACCGCCCGGCAAAACCATCGATTCTGATCTTTACTGCCAGCAACTGATGAGATTAAAGGAAGCAGTCGAGAGAAAAAGGCCGGAATTGATCAACAGGAAGGGTGTGGTCTTTCATCACGATAACGCTAGACCACACACATCTTTAGCCACTCAGCAAAAATTAAGAGAGTTCGACTGGGAGGTCCTAGTGCATCTACCATATAGCCCTGACCTTGCGCCTTCAGATTTTCACCTGTTTCGGTCTCTGCAGAATTCTTTAGGTTCTGTAAGGTTGACCTCAAGAGAGGACTGCCAAAACTATTTGTCCCGTTTTTTTGATCAGAAGTCCCAAAGTTTCTACAGTAACGGGATAATGTCTCTGCCCACAAAATGGCAGAAAGTTATTCAACAAAACGGTACATATATATTGTAAATAAATGTAAATAAACTTTGAAAAAAATGTCTTGACTTTTCATACAAAAATACGAAAAGACTTTTTCCCCAACCTATTATATATGTATATTTTTTTTTTGTTCTTCTTTTTTCTTATATATATATAAGAAAGAAGAAGAACAAAAATTAGTGAAATGCAGATAACCAAATCAAAGTAAGACTGTGATAAGCTATAAATGACACAACACAGGTGTAATTAATATTTTTGCGAAATCATAAAGATCAAACAATCACAAAGATAAAACTACTGTTTCTACTGTTTACTTACACTGGTTTACTCTTACAATTTGATTACAGTCAATATAAGCATTCTATAGAAATCTGAATAACAAAAGATTTCAGTGGTTTCAACCAGCTATGTAAAACAACTGCAGTACCCACATACAGTAATTAATATAGTGTAGCATAACCGGCGAAATACTGTATCTATATAAACATAAATTTTAAACAACAAAATCAGAGCACAAGCGTAAAAACCGCCATGCGACCAAACTATAACTATGCACAGACCACAAACGTCAACTAAGTTAAGCCGTTCGCGTTATTTACAATAGCAGATTTTACCAAAACAAATTTGCACAAAGTTTGAATACAAACAAACATTGGTCTAAATAAATGAAAATAGTGAAACACTCGAGTTTTGTGTTAAAAAATCAACTAAAAAGCGTTTCCAATTCCCATATCGTAATGGAATTGTCATTCGTTGCGAACTGTAACCTTTCACATTAAGCAGAGATGGCAAACTTTTTTTAATATCCAAAGTCAAAGTGATTATTCGCTTTTTCATTGTATGTGAGGTTAGGTTGGCAATAAAACCAGCGTACATATATTTATATTCTCACGCCGTATTCGCGTATAGAAGAAGAGATGGTGGACATTTTTGGGTAGGTGTTTGAGCCAAGCTGAAAACTTGTGTGAGAATAATAATTATACTCTTCTTTAATTCCCTGATACAAAACTGCAGACCTGAGGGAACAAGTGAGACCTGCAGTTGTGGGGCTAAACAGTACAGTTATATGCATGAATATTTGTCTTGGCCTGGGTAATTTATCGATCTACATACATAATATAACGCCTGTTTCCCCAAAGGGGTAGGCAGAGGCATACTATACGCCCAACTTCGCCATTTATATTGTTGGTCCCACGTAATAGGTGGCGAGCCTATTGCCGCTTTCCGGGCACATTTATGTTCGCCAGAGCCTAGTCCGTTGATCGCAGGTGCACTACTTGCAGGTGAGGTTGGCTTGAGCTCCTCAAATCTTGGTAAGAGCCCAATACACCTTATCGATTTATTCTGTTATAATTATATATTTACTAAATGTATGTTCATCTGTTGTCTAGTACATACATAGTACATCTAAGCTCTGCTTAGTTGGGGGCTAGAAGCGAGATGAGATGGCCAAGAGTTTTTAATTATGTTTTTATTTAATAAAATAAGTTTTGGCTCAATAAAGCTGCGAGCGCGAGCTTGAACCCAGAATAAATGGCCACGTCCAGGTTGACTTTTTCCGCCAGTTCCATAAAATTCACTCATTTTTTGGGAATCGACCCCATAGCCTCTGGAGTGAAGTGCAGGTCAGGACCTCCACGCCATATCCGTCGACCAATATTAAAAGAATACACATGAAGCTTACTGACCCTCAGCGAAAACTAAAGACGTAAGCGCCGTGTTTTACCTTATCTAAAAGGTGGTTCACCTTTGGAAGGTGCAAATGTCATTAGGCCTAACGAGTGTGAGGAAAAGGAACGGACCACAGCAGTGGCGACACTGTATATGCGATGAAAGAAATTCTGAATCGCGCTAACGAAATTACCCAATCTCGTCGCTATATATACAACACCTTACAATCATTGGTAAGGCCGTAAGTCCCGGGCACATACATCCTTCCAGAGGAAGATTTTCCATTCAGTAGGGGCCCACCTCGCTCCCTATATAGTATGCCATATCATTAGCAAACTGACGAAAAAAATTGAAATTTGACGTAAGCACCTACCCAATTGGTAATTTTAAAGAGCACAGTCGGTCAGTTCTTCGCACAGAGCGATGTCTCAAAACTGGCACTTAGATTAATTGATTTCAGTAAAGTGGTATGAATCTAAGCTTCGTTTTTTTTTAAATGTTTAGTTTCCATGATTTCTGGTACTATTTTATGGTTTATATAAATAAACAATTTCTGATGTGCATTAAGATAAATCGCCACAAAAAAGTATCGTTAACAATAGAATAATTATTCGGTATATTAAAACTACCCACGTAAAGCAAACTAACTCTCAGCAAAAACTAAAGACATAAGCGCCGTTTTTGTACCTTATCTACCGCCCTTTGGAAGGTGCAAATGTCATTAGGCCTAACGAGTGTGACCCTTTACAGGCGGGTGGTTATATGGAGTGTTGCTGAGTGGGATATTTCGCCCGTTGTAAAAATTTCACTGAAAGAATTTTACTACCGACCTACCGACCGACCCCTTGAATTATGTACGTGAGTGATATTTTCAAGGAAATATTTTTTGCAACGCTTTTTTTTTGTAGACGGTTTTTTCTTTTAAATAAGGTATTTTTTTTAGAATACAATTAAAAAATGTAGTACAAATACCTGATCTTGAATGTGAATCTTAAAAGTTGCGATCTTTGCAAGCAAGGTCTATGTACTAATATATAATTAATGTATTCTTGAAAATCTTATAAAGGTCTATTAGCTAAAAACTAAGCAAACCTTTTATTATAATTGATTTAGAATGAAAAGTTTTACTTTATTTTTGTAGTGACTGAGGTCACTGTTTCAGTAAATAATGCCTGTAAACTACCAGTCATTGCTTAATTTTAAGTGTACAGACGTTCAATAAACAGGTACAGTTTTATTACACATTTTATTATATATATATAAAATATGAAAATTGTATTAAAAATGTGTAATTAGTTCACTTTAGTTTATATATATATAATATTTCTATATTTATAATAGTTCTAGATAACATAGAATATACATACATGCCTGTTTCCCCAAAGAAATAGGCAGAGGCATATTGTACGCCCACACTTTGCACGGGCACTGGTGCCTCGCCCCTTTTCAACAGCGGTGGGCGTCGTCTGAAGTTTTTTAGTGGGTAGGACTGCGGTGGTCGCGTCGGCCACAGTGAGCCCCACACCCCCTCCCGGTCTCCCCCTTTTGGCCGGGAGACAGTGCGTAAGCAGCATTTTTGTACAGACGATAATAAAAAAAAAAAGGATCCCTATACACCCTATACAGAACAGTTTGCTGCACAATCTTTTTAAAAATGTTTACATCCCTTCCTTACTTAAAAGAGCAGTTTTAAATTACCAATCAAAAGATCTTTTCGGTGGTCTTAATAAAGCCAGACACAGGGGTTGAGAACATTTTTCATTTCAGATACGGACACCCCGCTGTGTCGGTGTTAATAAAGTGAGAGAAGCTTCTTGGTGTCCCTCAAAGTTCATTTTAAATGGCGTGTGTGTGCCGTGTGCTCGATGCCGCAAGAGAGAAATTAAGCGAATTTCATTATAACCTTTGTTATAAAACTGCATAGGGTATGTTTTAGGTTAAAGCCTTTTTGGCTTTGTTATAAAGTGGATTGTTATCCGTATGGCTTCAAGTTTACATAGAATGTATAGCTTTATTTTACTTCTGTCAATTTATATTAATTTATTATAAATGTGAGTTCGATGTCGTGTAGAGAGAAAATAAGTGAATTTCAATTTCATAACCTGTGTTAAGACTTTGTTTCTTTTTTGATATTTTATAAAGCGGATTATTATCCAAAAGGCTTCAAGTTTACATAGTATTAATCTATAGCTTATTTTGACGTTTGTTTACTTAAATATTTTATGTTTTTTTTTTTCGAATTACTTATTATTGCTAAGCTAACATTTTGGGTTTTGCTAGTGTTAATTGTTCTCTTTCAATATTCTAATAGGTTCTTTACACCATTTTTTCTGACAATTAACCAGTTTTCAGACAATTATTATATCCTATTGTTCATTTCCCTTGTACTTTCATCTAGTAGAAGTTTATCAGAATAATGCAGTAGTTAATGCCCAGTAAGGGGCCCTATTGATTGGCTCGAAAAACTCTAACAGCAGGACGCCATGCACCTGCCTCCGCCTAATCGAGAAGTATTATGTTTTTTTTCCTTTGAAATGATGGCTTCGTGCGGCTTGCACATTTAGCCATTGTCAAGTAAGAGACATATCAATAACATATAAATTATAGTATGTACTATGAATGAGTGATAAAGATAAATGGTAAATGAAATGCCCTCCCCCTAAACCCCATGAATCCTCAGTAAAGATGTGGGACTAAACTGAGATCTCACATGGACTCCTTGAGAGAATTTGAAAAGTGATGTCGCACTGCTTTGTTTGATTTACCAACACTTATGTATATTCACAAACACTTAACGGGTAATACATAACACAAATTTTAGAAAATAAAACAAAACTGCAGACATGACGCTACACTTTCCCGCCGTAAAGACCAAGTATGATGTTAATAATCCTTTTTTTGTTTTTTTTTGTTTTACGTCGGTAACAAAATGAGTTTACGCCCTGCCTCACGGCCAAAGGGGGACCGAGAGGGGTGTGTGGGACTTACCACCGGCAGACTTGACCGCCAGCAGTTATACCCACTAAAAAACTTCCGACGACGCCCGCCGCTTGTTGAGATAGAGGCCTACTCTAACCTTGATTCATGGGAGAAAGCCGAAACTCAGAGGTGACATGTCTACGAAATGGGCTGATGTGATGATGACGGTTAAATATGTACCTAGCTATAATCTATTTCTAACTAATCTAGGTCCTGTTTAATAAAGCTGACAATTTGACATATGTGTCAAAAACGACAATATTGTCAAATTGTCGCACTTGGGCTGTTTACTAAAAGTGAGAAATTGGTCGAAAGCGACATGTGGAATGTTGACATATTTGTCATTGTAAAAGCATTTAATAAAAATCGACATATTTGAAGAATTCACAGTCAAATGTCGGCGACAATTATTTAGGTTAGTTTATTTAAATTAATGTATTCGAAATCGATTGCCTTTTTTTAGTTAATCCAGTTAACCAATAAAGGAGGGCATCATTTAGATTATTCGATTTAGAATATCCGACTATTCTGTTTGCGTAATATTCAATTACTATAACTACATTTAAAATAACATTATTTTTATAGAAATGTCTTCATGAATAATGTTCTTTTCAGTAACGTTTCTTTCATATATTTTTTAACAAAATCCCGTCTCATCATCATCATCACAGCCCATTAACGTCCCACTACTGAGCACGAGCCTCCTCTCACATATCAAGGTATGAGGGTATTAGGTCATACTCCACCACGCTGACCCAGTGCGGATTGGCGAAGGCAGGTGCATGGCGTCCTGCTGTTAGAATTATTCAAGCCGCCCATTAGGCCTCTAACATGGCTTAACGACTACCACATTTAGTGATAACCGGGACCAACAGCTTAACGTGCCTTCCGAAGCACGGAAGCGCTCGATATCAAATGCCACACAAACGGTCACCCATCCAAGAACTGACCTTTGTAAAATCTGCTGTACTTCGGTGATCGTTTCCGACCACCGAGCACCGCAGAGCTACGAGCGCTGCAAATCCCGTCTAAATTAACAAATTTAGACAATGTTCAGTGTAGGAATTGAATTTAGTTTAAATAATTCATTAGAACCTTTATTCTTAAATAAAACATTACACACGAGTAGATATGTGAAGTTGTGTTTAAATGGTAGTTTTGCATACCTTTCTCTTTCAAGCAGAAATCTGTAATTAAGAAAGAGAAATTAATTCTGCTTTTAAATGATCGACGCTGCCTACTCGACTGTATGTATTCCAAGTATTCATCATCGCTGCTCTCACTGCCCGACGTAAATATTATTTACTGTAGAAAAACACTTTCTTACACCTTCGAAATTCAAAATTCTGTTACACGACAGAGCGCAACGCACCTGTCAAAGTTGTTGGACAGTTCTACAATTATGTCAATATGTCATGACAATTCTGTGTTTATTATTGCATATTCGACAAGTTTTTCTCGAAAAATTGTTACCAGTCGCGTAAAAAGTTTTATTAAACAGAAAAATGTCGATTTGTCGTGGCAGTTTACCGACATTTTTATCGATTTTTCACCGTGAAATATTTGTGGCCCGTCAGCTTTATTCAACAGGATTTTTTTCAAGTTATTTGCATGCATCATTTTCGTCATTCAGTACAGTCAAAGTCTAGTAAAGTTCGTCATATCCGAGTTCAGTCGAAGTAAAATATTGAAGAAAGAAGATTTACTACAATATATCAATTTCCTATATTTTTGTACATTGCCAAAGAAGTTATCTCTAAAAATCCACAACATTTACACATAAAACCTCAAAATTACACTAGTTTTGGGAAATAAAATATTGCCGTGATGTGAATTTGCCCGTGTTGGCGCCAAATCTATCATAAAAAAATAATAATTGTCGCATTTTGACATAATAATATTATGTCGCACCTGTCAGACTGTCAGCTTTATTAAACAGGGCCCTTGTAGTTGATACAAATATAAATTATTAATATTCATTTAAATTAATTACATGTAATATCATCAATTTGATTAAAAACTTTTTTCGGATGAAATTTATGACTCGTGTTCGTTTAGGTGGCTTTATAAACACATAAAGCTATGTTTTATATTATGAAAGCGCAAAAGTTTAACCCCATTATTGAAAATTCGAGAAAGAGTTAATAAAACATCTTGAATAACTTATAAACTGGTTACTTAACTCAGTTAAATATTGTATTTTATAGAATAATAATTATAAAAATAGAACAGTCCAATTTAGACATGCCCAAACTCCTGTCCTAGCCAATAATTGTAATATGAAGTCTTATTTAAATTTGATTATATTCAAATTCAATGAATTAGGCCCTACCAAGACTTAGGGAGCCCAAGCGAACCTCACCTGCAAGTGGTGCACCTGCCGATCAACGGACGAGGCTCTGGCGAACATAACAGTGCCCGGTAAGCGGCAATAGGCTCGCCACCTATTACGTGGGACCAACTATATGATTGGCGAAGTGTGGGCGTATAATATAACTATGCCTATCCCTTCGGGGAAACAGGCGTGAATGTATGTATGTAGGATTATTTATGGTCAAAATTGGTCGCATGCTTGAGTGCTGTCTTGTGGTATAAAATAAATTAAAAATGTGTAAGCTGACATAACTATGAGCGTAAATGTTCTAAGCAAAGAAGCCAAATCGAAAGTTTTTACTGCAATATTGCCATCATTCAGGGTGTTTTGCACAACGGTCACTAATCCCGAATATAGCTAAATCTATTTAAAACATCGTTCTCTCCCTCCTAACTCGTACCTCCGAGCTCCGGTGCAACAAAGGCGCAACAGCTCATTTTGTAATTTTACTGGAGAAGAGTTTTAAAATTTCGTCTTTTCGTGATTACTATCAAGGTAGATTTTAAATCTTTATATAAATAATTGTTTATTTAGTTATCTAAAGTTTTACGTAAACAATCTTATCTCTCATTAACAAAAAATCCTAATAATAGACACAACAATAAAAAGTGTCCTGAATTGTGACTTTGTTGCACGCTTGCATAATCCATCAATAACAACAAAGGCACGCCATATTTTAGGATTTTGAAATACTTTCGGGGATGTTTTTGTTGCCCCAAGTATAGGCATGGTTCGAAAACAAGTTGGCATACATAACTCAATTTTGCAATTTTGGCTAGTTGTGACTTTGTTGCTCCGAAGGTGCGAATTTCAAATAAACGACTGAAATGCAATGACATTTCACATCAAATTTAGCTTATTCATATTGAGTACTGATGTGCAAGTTGCCCTTTGATGTACCTTAATAATCTACTTTAATGTACGGTACCGTAGCTTTAAGCAAAGCAGTTAGGTTCCCTTAATTGCATCACAAGTAAGCTTGCCATTTTATATATCATGTAATGTGACATGTCTTGAATGATATGACTTCAATGAACAATGATCACGTGCACGTTTGACAATTTTTTTTTTTCGATAGTGCTCGTATTAAGTAAGTCCCGGAAATAAATAAACACTTTATTGTTGACTAGCAGGCTTTTGATTGGAGAGGTTTTTAGTATCTATTCGTAGCCGCAAAAATATTTTTCTAGATGTTTAACAGTCTGCGATATTGTCTAAATATCCTTATAAGTCAGAATATTATGAATATCTTATATTGACAGAAATAACATAACCCAAAAACTAAATCAATTAATGTCATTCCATATAAATAAAAAGAAAATAACACAATGGTTTCACTTTAACAACATATTTCATACAATAAAAAAAGAGCATGTAGTAGGTAGAATGTATTAAAAACATTATGTCGAACGATATTGCGTGGACCTATCCCCCATAGACGTATCTTTGTGGGGATGAATTTGAATATATGTCAAGGTCGGGATGTTTCTATAGTATCAACAATGTTTTTCTAGTAACCTTACCACAGGCTATGCTTAGTTTAGAACTAGATGGTGCCTTCTGAGATGTCTAAACATATTTACTTATTTATAATAATAATCCTTTATTGCACAAAAATATTTTTAAGTTTTACATTAGGTATATAAAATAACATGTACAAAGGTGGACTTATCTCTAGAAGAGATCTCTACCAGCCAAATCCAGCAGTTGTAAACTAAATAGTTGTACGGGATAAATGTTGTCCAAGAAAAGTGTTACTAATAAATTTTTTACATAAAAATAAGAACAAAGATTCTATGTCACAAACGTATGATATGTTACTAGGCAGAGGCATATTTTTTTTATAAATTTATTTCTCATAATAACATAATACGTAATTAACTTAAGTATTAGTATCGCCAAACTGCCTGGCAGTTTGTTGGCGAAGTTAGCTCCTAATTGCTAGACACAAATTTTAAAGAAAAACATTAATTAATACTTAAACTTATCTATAGCTACTTATGAACTACACACTTACAAAAATTTAATTGTCACTTAATTTTTAATTTGACACTTCATGAAAAAATTGAGGCGCTTCAAACCGTGACATATGCACGGTAAAAGTAACAGTAAAAAGTTCTTCATTCCATAAACTATTACAAAGCACTTGAAAAGGTCAAAACTAAATATTACTACACTGAAATCACGAAGCTTAGATTCACTTACATGCGAAAAAATAAAAATTAAGTGTAAGTGTCGACAAGTAAGTGCCAGTTCCGAGCCACCGCTCTGTGAAAAGAACTGACAAGAAACTCACAGGCCTGCTCATTAAAATTATCAATCAAATATAACAATACAAAAAACACACAGTGATTATTTGAAGAAATTGAAAGTGTCCCCAGAACCCGTAACCAATAAAGTAGCACTAAGAGAACCTTCCATCACAGTAAAGTAAGTATGTAATGTGAACCCTATTCAGAACGGCCTGCAAAAAACGGGCAGAGAATTCCAGTACTACCAAGTATCTTTGAACCAAATATTGTAAAACAAGTCCTAGCCATAAGTAAAACGTGCAGAACTATTAAGAAAGTTATAGAAGTGAGAATATTACAGACAGATATCCTCATCTAGAACCAGGTGAGATAAAATCTACTTCAACTTTTGAATTCGCTTTAAACAGCCACTTGGATACGTTCCAGTTTTAAGACGCAGTAAATTATGCGGTAGCGCTCTTGCAAGGAAGTTATCCCGCGGTTCGTGCATTCCATTTACAAGTACGTGGTGAGCTTACTTTACTGCCTGACTGTCTATAGGCCGACTACCTATTATGGTTTTTAACTATATTAAGGTTATGCTTACTGAGTAAGCTGAAGTAAATTTATTATCTATGAATTGAATTAAATTGTTAATTTGAATGTGCTATAATATTATATTTTATTATTAAATGTTTATCAAATTCTTATGAAATAAGATTTAAACTTATTATTATTATTTTATGAATTTAATAAATTAAAGTGAAATTTACCTTAATTGAAAATAATATAATTGTAATTACTAATAATGGGCTATAAGCTTGCCAATGTACCTACTAACAAATTTGTATATGGAATTTATTCTGAAATAAATAAATAAATAATAAATAAATATTCTGACACTTACACCAATTATTTAGTTCCAAGATAAGTATCATTAAGAACTTGTGGTATGGATACTAAATAACGGATAAACATACGTAAATACCTTTTTTTTTTGTAAATACATACTTAATATATAATACGTATGAAAATATCTAGACCAGAACAAAGATTTATATTTATACTCACAAAGATTTGTCGTGTGTGGGAATCGAACCCACGACCTCAGGAGTGGAATGCGGGTATACTCGCCACCAGGCCATAATTAGTCACTGCTAACTATAGACAATTGTAGCACCAGGATCATCATTATCTTGTCACAGACTTCTTTCCCTTCATTCATGCACAAATTTGTGCTTGTCAACGAAATAACTTCCTTCCAAATGCAATACCTACCGCATAGTGTACCGCGTCTTAAAACTGAAATAACTAGTCTTAAGTTAAATAAATATTTTCTGAAAATTACTCCAAGTTTTTAGTTCCAAGATAAGTATTATTAAGAACTTGTGTGATGAATACTAAACAACTGATAAACATACTTTAATAATTTTTTTTGTAAATAAATACTTTATATACATAGGAAAACATTCAGTCCAGAACAAATATTCATGTTCATGCACACAAAGATTGGTCCTGTGTGGGAATCGAACCCACGACCGCAGGATGCGGGTATATTTATCTCCACGATATATCGATCATCAGAAATCGCGGTCATATCTCCATACTTGGAAAATTATTGATTCCCCATAAAAAATTACGTTTGTCTCGCGGTACCTAAAACGATTTTTTTAAGTTAGTCCTGTTTTCGGTATTTTCCTATAAACGTATTTTTATATCAACATTAAAGAACAGGAGAATAACATTTGCCTGGTTTGATTATAACAAATAAATAAACCCACTTGGGCGTCCTGTAAGTATTCTCAAGTCAATGGACGAATTTTGCTCAAATTATATTACACTGGGTTACTTTAATAGCCTTTATTAAAATTTTTGCAATATTTTTCTCAGATTTTCTTTCATATATTATTCAGTTATTGACTTACGACCTAAAATATTACTACGGCTGAAAAATAACAGAAAACTACATACATTTTCACAAATAGTACTCAAACCTTTACATAAAGTTGCCACTTCGACCCCACCACATGCATCTCCTCAACAAACTCTGAAGGGTTAACTACAAACCCACTAATATAAGAGCGTGGAACGGAACGCACGGAGCAATATTAGGAATCATTAACAACGAACTGTAGGGCAAAGTTACAGTTTGAAATATTAGGGATTCATCCTTTATTACGCCTTATTTCTCTTGTTTATAACAAATTGCCTGTCTTTTGTTTCTTTACTTCAATCAGAGCAGGGTTGTGGCCATTAAACAAGAGGGCGTTTATTTATTTATTTTTACTTTGGTAACAGAATGCATTTACGCACTGGCTCTCTCGGCATTTTTTGTAAGCAATAAAAATTGATAATAATAGGTTGGGGAAAAAGTCTTTTCGTATTTTTGTATGAAAAGTCAAGACATTTTTTTCAAAGTTTATTTACATTTATTTACAATATATATGTACCGTTTTGTTGAATAACTTTCTGCCATTTCGTGGGCAGAGACATTATCCCGTTACTGTAGAAACTTTGGGACTTCTGATCAAAAAAACGGGACAAATAGTTTTGGCAGTCCTCTCTTGAGGTCAACCTTACAGAACCTAAAGAATTCTGCAGAGACCGAAACAGGTGAAAATCTGAAGGCGCAAGGTCAGGGCTATATGGTGGATGCACTAGGACCTCCCAGTCGAACTCTCTTAATTTTTGCTGAGTGGCTAAAGATGTGTGTGGTCTAGCGTTATCGTGATGAAAGACCACACCCTTCCTGTTGATCAATTCCGGCCGTTTTCTCTCGACTGCTTCCTTTAATCTCATCAGTTGCTGGCAGTAAAGATCAGAATCGATGGTTTTGCCGGGCGGTAAAAGCTCATAATAAACAATGCCCTTCCAATCCCACCATACACACAGCATCACCTTATTTCGTGTTAGGCCAGGTTTGGCCACAGTCTGTGAAGCCTGGCCAACTTTCGACCACGACCTTTTTCGCACGTTCTTGTCGTACGTGATACACTTTTCATCGCCAGTTATCAATCTCTTCAAAAACGGCTCGGTTTCATTACGTCTCAATAATGAATCGCAAATGAGTACACGGTTCATTAAGTTTCTTTGAGTGAGCTCGTGTGGCACCCAAATATCGAGCTTTTTTGTATAACCAGCTTTCTTCAAATGGGTCAAAACTGTTTTGTGGTCAATTCCCAGTTCTTCAGCTACATCGTAACTACTAATATGCCGATCTTGCTCCACTCTTTCAAAAATGGCGTCCATTTTATTCGTAACAGGGCGACCAGAGCGAGGTGCATCTTTAACATCAAAATTTCCGGACTGAAAACGTTTGAACCAAATTTGTGCTACTCTTACTGACACTGCATCAGGTCCATAAACATCACAAATTTTTTTCACTGCTTGAGTTGCATTTTTGCCTTTTTTATAATAAAATTTTAAAATGTATCGAATTTCTTCATTAGATTCACTCATTTTTACGGAGAGAAAAACAAATGAAAAATAGCGGGAAACAACTTTTTTTTATTTTTTCTTTTCTTTATAATGGAACCTTTTTAATGTTACCAAAACCAGCCAGACACAAATAGTACGGTCAAAAAAATTTTATAATAAGTTTATACCTACGTTATGCGTAAAGACTTTTTCCCCGACCTAATATGTTTAAAAATCATAAAAAATAGTCTCATACTAAACTATATTAATCACGCCTGATCGTTGTTTTTAAATAATTTTCGTCTTTATGTTATTTTAGTAGGACGTAATAAATATATTAAATGATTTTAAAAAAAAGATAGGACTATTACAACATTTTGTCTTGTAGATAAAACATTACTAACTACTTAGTGAATAAATTATTTAAAACAATAAATAAACTTAGAGTTACTGGCAAATAAATAATACTGCAATACGCTTTCGTCGTGGCCCCCAACTAAACGAGGGGAATTTTTGACTTTAATTATTGTTTACTGTTTAAGGTTGGGATAATTGTTAAATATTTCTAAGTTATTAAATATTTCTATGTATTTAAGTTCATTATGTTATTTATCGCAGTTCATCTTTAATTTATAATTTTATTTAAATTTTTAGTCCATCCCTGCAATAGGCTCGCCACCTAAGTGGGATCAACATAATAATTTGCGTTTATTATGCCTCTGCCTACCCCTCCGGGGAAACAGGCGTGAATATATGTATGGTAATCTTTTTTTGCATCAACACCTTGTGAACAATAATAATAACAATAAAATCAATTTATTTGTCTTCAATTATTCAACATAATAATCGTTACATTGTAGGTACATTTCTTATACAATATATTTAACCTCAGACAAGGCGGCTTGTGACTCAGAAGTCGCAGAAAAACCACGACCCCTGCTATTCTGTCACAACCTTTTCCACACATAGCATTCCTATAAATAATGACATCGTGCAGCATTATAATATTTAAATATTTAAAGAAAACAATTAAGACTAAAAATTTAAAATTGTCTACCAGAGATTAATAGACATGTAGTAAGGAAAGATTATCTCAAAAAATAAATAAAACCTGCATAAGTATTTGATTAATTTATAACAATAAAATAAGTAAATTAAAATTCATTGAATGAATTAAAGTTAGGCTTTATTTAATGTGTCATAATGACAACACTCTGCCTGATTGTAAGCAGTAAGCGTATCCACTTAATATTTTGCTCGGACTGCACTGCTGAAAAGAACTCCAAAGCCTGAAGATCTTACGAGGCGAAGTCTATACAATATGAGAGTGTTTCCAGAGACAAGCTCGTGTAGTTAAGCTTATGGGTTTAAAAATGAGTTTATACAATCACACCTCTTTCCCCGAAGAGGTAGACAGAGGCATATTTTACTCCCATACCTCGCACATTGTATTGTTGGTCTTGTAACGTTGTAGGTGGCGAGCCTATTGCCGATTACCGGGAACTTTTATATTGCCAGAGCCTCGTCCGTTAATCGGCAGGTGCACCACTTGCAGGTGAGGTTGGATCGAGCTCCTTAGATCTTGGTAGGAACCCTATACACCAATAAACATGTTATAAATGTTGGTCAATTCAGAGGTTGGATTGGGCTCCTTAGGTCTAGGGAGGATTTATACACCCTTTTTATTAATTAATTATTTTATTATTAATTAACTAGTTCAATAATTTACATAATTGCTGTCTGAATAAAAGGCAGAATAAGGAAATCAATTACTCTATAGTTGTTACTCTGAATCTGTCACAAAACTATTAGAGTAGAGACAGAAGAGTATTCTCAAACATAACATGTAATCTCATTTATTACGGCTTTTCATCAGGAGGGTCATAAGCTTGATGTTTAAAAATACCCAGTTGTACATAAAATACCCTATATATTTTAAAATAACTGAATGATTATTTCTTAAGGACTTTCATTTTCATTCCTTGGGTCATAAGCTTGCTGCGAGACTGGTCGAAAGGGTTTCCGCGGCCTCGGGACGTAGCAGGCTCAAGAAGGAACGTGGATGGTTTTTAGTCAGTTAAAGTCTGACACAAACAGTGGGAGAAGGTCGTTAAACGATTTTCCACACGAAAAAAAAACAAAAAAGTCATAAGAAAGATTTTTAAGGCTTCTTGGCGGGAAAGTGAACGAAAGTTTTGTTTTATTTTCTAAAATTTGTGATAATTATTTCGAACATTAATGTGTAGAAACGGTGGATTATTAACCGTTTTGTGAACGTACATGAGTGTTGGTAAGTGAAACAAAATAGATCACTTTTTGAATTCTCTTAAGAAGTCCATGTGAGATCTCAGTATAGTCCCACATCCTTACTGAGGACTCAAGGGGTTTAGGGGGAGGGCATTTCATTTATTATCTTTATCACCACTCATTTTCATTTACTATAATTTATATGTTATTAATATACTCTTACTTTACACTGGCTAAATGTGCAAACCGCACGAAGCCATTATTTAAAAGAAAAAAAAAAGGATTTTCAAAAAACCGGGTGGTGTAAAAACACATATATGTCTAGATATGTTAGATTAATGAACATAAAAACAATATCTATTACATACCTAATCAACCATCTAAACTTAATAGACCATTTGCTATATACTAGTTTACTTCAACGTAATCTATCACTGGTAATCCAAGTAATCAACGTTGATCGAAGAATGAACTGAGGTTGCATTCATTAATCAGCATGACACTATTTGAGCGAGTTGAGTTTATTTCGATTACAGTCGGTGTGAAAGTGTTCTAATTCTTTATAATAAATAGCGAGCCTTCTGCACCTTACCAAAAACTATGAACTTGCAGGCGAGATTGGCTTGGGCTCTCAGGGCTCCTAAGATGTTGGTAAGATCCTCATACATTCAATGTGCCGTAATCATAACTACTAACTAGCCTCCAGTGGCTTGTATAGTATCTTATAATTTTATTCCGACGTTTTGGGTACTTTAAAGTATTTCTGGTCACGGAGGTGACAAAGATGGTAGGTTTCGGGATCATAGAAGTTTTATTTAATATAAGTTATAAGTAATATTTTATATAAGAGCCTCAAGCTTTCTCCTCCATTTCAATAATAAATTCAGCCAAAATTAATTATTAAATTGACTTTTTAAATTTTATTTAATCTCAGCCCATGAACACCTAACCACGGGCTTTCTCTCTCGATACTTCATCACGCAGGGGATTTGTGGAGACAGGTGAGTAGCATCCTTCTGTTAGATTTTTTTAAGCCACACATGACTTAACGTACATAAATGATAAAGTAAATTTACCATTTCAATAAAATATCGATAAATCATCCCAGCACTATGTGAGCCGATGAGACGGCATTTGTATTGTTAAATAGAAAAATGACGACATTTTTCAACAGCTCTTGACATCGTATTGTATCGTATCGAATCGTTAACTGTGATCGTCGACCATTGATTGACCGATATGGCGTGGAGGTCAGTATACCTGCACTTCACTCCAGAGGTCGTGGGTTCGATTCTCACACAGAACAAATCTTTGTGTGTTATAAATATGAACATTTGTTCTGGTCTGGGTGTTTTTCTATGTATATTAAGTATGTATTTACAAAAAAAAAAGTATTTATGTATATTTATCCGTTATTTAGTATCCATAACACAAGTTCTTAATGATACTTATCTTGGAACTAAATAATTGGTGTAAGTGTCAGAAATATTTATTTATATTTATATTTATTGATTGCCACTCGAGTGCTTCGTATCAATTCAATCAATGAATGAGATGGAATCAATGGAGTATTGTCGTTTTTACTAATTTGTTCAATGGATTAACTACTAGAAATAATATAAGTGTTTATCTTTAATTTGATCAAAGTCAGAATAGTTTATTTTATTAAAGCTTTTAAAGAGATCAAATTAAAAACTATCGTGTATTTTTTTAAGGTATTGCTTACCATCATCCTGCCTGACGGTAAGCAGTCGATGCAGTCCAAAAAAAATACGGCGCTTTATACCATCGAGTACGTATGGTAAAAAGAGCATCTACTCATGACGAGCTACAAAAATGCCGTCTCACACCTCGTTTAAAAGACCCGGGATTATAGGATATAGGAAACACATGAGCCGGCGGAGAATTCCAGAGCATAACGGCCTTACACAGGGACGCCTTACCCAATTTCTAAGTTCGAACTCTGGTAGTCTGCACAGTATGTGTTAGTTCCTAAGACCAGCCAGTGTCGTAACTAGCCTTTTATGCACCCGGTGCGAGCTTTCAAAATTGCGCCCTTGAAAAATGCTTTGACCAGGCTCTAATAATACAGACTAGGTACTGTAGTGCGCGTATACACCATGTTCGCAATAAAACAGAATATATCTATTAGCTACCATGCATGAGATAAAACTAGATACTAGCCTGGTCATTTCTGCGCCCTGTGCCTGGGCACTGCTGGCACCGCCCTAGTGACGGCACTGTGACCAGTACGCGTTATTTGAGAGAGAAAAATGTAAAATACATTTATAAAAATCAAAGATAAGTGTTAGTCTGTTAAAAAACATACTTCGCAACTTCCTTTTGAAGAAAGGTTATTATAGTGTCATAGACTTTTTAAATGACAAAACCATATGACATGACTACTAAGGCAGAGTCCGATTTGTTCCTTATCTGTAGAATAGAGTTACAATTTTGTATAATGTAGAATTAATGATTATGATAGATTTGATTATATTATTTTTTTAAATGTCTTCTTAGTTTTAAGTTTTTAAGTTAATATAATATTGTACGCCCATGAGGTAAAACATGGCAAGAAATTAATTTTGATGTACAGACTCATGATAACAACCTGTGTTTTGACACTAAAATGATTTGATTTGATTGAAGATAAGCGAGTCAAGAGTAGTGAGAAATTAACAAATAGTAAAGTAGAATATAATTAAGACTTTATTGAAAAAAATAAACATCCTAGTTAACAAATACGTAGTAGCATGAGAAAATTTGGAAACGAACCTTATCAAGTATTGTTTACGCGCCAGTACTAAAATGAATGTGAATGAAACCACCCTCTATTAACACACACGAGGACTGGGCTAATGACTATCACTTTCACAATAAAGTTATTGATTACCTGGCCGGAGTTGTCCTATTTGCCATGTAACCCCATAAGTTTCTCTTTGAACACACATAGGTACCAACTCTCGTTAGTTTGGAAACGGTAAGTCATTGTTCCAGTAACTAATTAAAAGTTATCGTTCCGAAATCGGCGAAAGGCGAAGTCAATTCGAAGTTACATCCAACAAGGGGTCCTATGGGATAAATTAAAAACGCCGATGAAGTAAATTGCAATGTCAATCAGACGGCAGCTACGTCACTGTGCTGGATAATCAATCTTCATGAGGCAAAGAAGTGTTATAGTTTAGGGGATGTACTCCACGTATTCATTTTTACCAAAAAGTACTATACTTTGTGATCGTTGTAATTTCTTGACTCCGGCGAACATAAAAGTTCCCGATCATAGGCTCGACACCTATTATGTGGGACCAACAATATAACTGGCGAAATATGGGCGTATAATATGCCTCTGCCTACCCCTTCAGGGAAACAGGCGTGACTTCATAGGGATCACATACTTACTATATGGCAGATAAAGATGCTTGGGATCAATCTGTCACTTCATATTCTAATATGAATGACTTAAAGTATGTACATTGTTTATTATACATACATTTATACATGCAATCACGCCTGTTTCCCTAAAGGAGTAGGCAGAGGCATATTATACGCCCACACTTCGCTAATCATATAGTTGGTCCCACGTAATTGGTGGCAAGCCTATTGCCGCTTACCGGGCCCTGTTATTTTCGCCAGAGCCTCGTCCGTTGATCGGCAGGTGCACCACTTACAGGTGAGGTTGGCTTGGGATCCTAAGATGATTGTAGGATTCCTGTACACCTTGTATTGAGTCATATTATATTGTATTGTAAAGCGTCACAGCAAGCAAAGACAGTAATTAAAGCACCTAATAATTTCAGTAGTCATATTTCGATTGCTATTTATATGTACTTGGTTTTGACATATTCAAGTACTATGTAATAGTTTATGCAATAAATATATTTAAGCTTGTTCGCCATTACTCTTATAATATGTCACTATAAAATAGTAAGTAATATTTTATGCAAAAAAGAAATATATTTTTAATTTACATCAGGTTATTTAGTAAAGGCTATTTTTGTAACAATGTATCATACAAATAAATGAAAATGAATATAATTGTATTTTAAAAACCAACAAATACGTCAACTATTACGTGAACATCAGTTATAAATTTATTACTCTGCATTTACAAAAAACATACGAAGATAATGGCACAGCCAAATTATGTGTTACAGCGGAGTGAAATATACATACAAATACACGAAGGCCGGCTGGATTTAAATGTGATAACGAGCAGAACATTTTAAATGTAGCAATATATTTTGCATATCTTTTTTTGTTAGTATATTTTAATTAATATATTTTTATTCTTAATTATTTATTTAATTAAGTTAGTATATTTTTACTCAATCAATAATACACAAAAATTTTGTTATTCATCCCAATTTATTTTATCACCTTCAAAGTATGCTCCTTCAGAAACGATACACTTACGCCAACGAATTTTACAATTATCAAAATATTTTTTAAACGCTATTTCTGGAGTTGAGTTCAGTAATTCTCCTTTATGTCTTCTACCGATTGAAAACGGGTGCCACGAAGTGGTAAGTTGAGTGTAGCAAAAAGAAAGAAGTCGGCTGGAGCCATTTCTGGTGAATATGCTGGTTGCTTGATGGTATTTGTTGAGTAATTGGACAAAAATTCGTTCACAATGATGGCCTTGTGCGAAGGCTTCTTTCAATCTTGGTGCAAAATCCAAGAATTTTCTTTCCACAAATTTGTCCTTTTTCGTCGAATTTGTTTTCTTAAACGCCGCATGACGCTCACATAATATTTTTTATTGACCGTTTGTCCTTCCAGCAAGAATTTCGAGAGCACAACACCACGATAGCCAAAGAAAACAGTCAACATGTCTTTGACTTTTGATCGACTTTGACGTGGTTTGATTCAGTTGGAAGTCGCCATTTCGAAGCTTGTTGACTAGTTTGCTTGTCAAACTCGTTAGCCCACGTCTCGTCACCATTAACAACGTGTTTCATGATTATTGGGTCGGTATTGACTCGTTCTAGCATGTCCACAGCGACTCTCATGCTATTTAGTTTTTGAAGAAAATTCAGGTCTTTTGGGACTAGCCGGGCGGCAACACTTATCATACCTAAATTATTAGTTAAAATGATACGTATCGACTCGTGAGATATATTAAGTACGGCGGTAATCTCTCTCAAACTTGAATGAGGATTTTCAGTCACTATTTTTTTCAATTTTGTGATGTTAACTTCATTTGTTATAGCCTGTACTTACTGAATAAATAAATAAATAAATAATAACAAAACAATGTGTATAGTTCCCTTGTAATGTCGGAACTCTTTATGATGACAACCAGCTGTCATTATTGTATCTACAAAGCATATAGTTTAACCATAGAAAAAATGGTAAGAAGAATCCATAAGTGAGCTTTATGTTTCAAAGACCTTGAAAGGCCCGATACTACAAACCACAGAGCTTATTCTATCGTGGACAATGAATAAATATCCAAAAATACTTATTTTTTGTACATCTTTTTTAATATTTGTGCTATACGAGAATCAATTCCATAGCCTCAGAAGTAGGTATATTGACCTAATTTTTGGTAGTTCATACAACGAACAACAAGTAAAACAAAACCTTGTCTCTTAGACTATTTAGCCTTTAAGAAAAATAAATTGCTTCCAACGTCACACGGTTAGGGAGATAAAGTTACAATATGACTGTAAGCTTAGGACTCGAATGGCGTGTCACGTCTGTGCGTAAGCACGTACATTAATAAAGACGCATTACCAGTACCAAATAAAGGAAAATATGCCTTGTGTTATATTTATATGGGAGGCAAATGGCAAATTCGGCATTTCACAGGTCATTTGTCAGGCGGTACTGAATTCGTTTTATATTGACTTTTAGAAGATTTGCGACACGTAATTTGAATAAGGAAAACATTTTCTTATTATATAGAAACATATTAATTTGGAATGATATATTATTTTTTTATTCATCGAGTGCTCGAGGGGAGACTAAGTAATACGTTTTAGCATCAATATTGTAGATTAAAACCATTGAATAATATGTTATTATTGAGTCAGCTTCGATCTTAACACTTTATTTAGCTGTTTTTTGAATCTTTACTGAGACGAAATCATTCCTCTTTCATACATACATACATAATATCACTCCTGTCAAAGTAAAAATCATTTATTTAAGTTTGGCTCAATAGAGCTCTTCTGAAAGCCAAAACTTGAAAAAAAAAGAGCGCCCATTCACAGCGGGCGGGAGCTTCATAGTAAAAGAATGGGCAAGAAAATCGTCAAGGTTAATTTTTTCTCCCGCCAGTTACAAGAAAATGTACTTAAATAATATGTCCGTAGTTAATAAAATTTTATCTACTTTTCTTTGTATTGTTACCGCACCGCAAACGTCACGTGCGAATTCACCCGGCTGTTGACATATTTTAATTTTTTTCTACATATCATCATCATCATCACCTCAGTTCATAATCGTCCCACTACTGAGCACGAGCCTCCTCTTACATACCAAGGTGCGAGGGTATTGGGTCATACTCCACCACGCGGACCCAGTGCGGATTGGCGGAGGAAGGCGTATGGCGTCCTGCTGTTAGAATTTATCAAGCCGCCCATTAGGCCTCTAACATGGCTTAACGACTACCACATTTAGTGATAACCGGGACCAACGGCTTAACGTGCCTTCAGAAGCATGGAAGGGCTCGATATCAAATGCCACACAAACGGTCACCCATCCAATGACTGACCTCTGTAAACTCTGTTTTACTTCGGTTATCGTTTCCGACCACCGAGCACCGCAGAGCTACGCTTCATATATGTGAAATCAATAGGCGTTATTCAGTTCTCTGTAACTTTATAGTCATTGCCACCGAAACGAGGTTGATCCAATCAAATATGTTTTGCGCCGAACTGGGGTTTGAACTCGTATTCAATTACATTCGGGCATTGAATTTCGGAATATAAGCTAATACCGACGTCATGTCGAATGAGCCCCGCGAGTTTGTTGTTTGTTTGTGAATATCCTCTGAGGCGTGACAATCAGTTTCTAAACTAATATCTGTTTTGTTTCCAGTACACAGGGACATATTATGTGAATGTATGTGTACATTCAATGTGTAACATTATGTTACAGTTAAATATAAATATTTAAATTAATAAATATTTCTAACACTCACACCAATTATTTAGTTCCAAGTTAAGTATCATTAAGAACTTGTGTTATGAATACTAAATAACGGATAAACATACATAAATACTTTTTTTTAAATACATACTTATTTATTTTATTTTTTTATATACATACATAGGACTAAAACAAATATTAATATTTATACACACAAAGATTTGTCCTGTGTGGGAATCGAATCCACGACCTCTGGAGTGGAGTGCGGGTATACTCGCCACCACGCCATATCGGTCGTCAAGAGTTAGACCTTTACAATAATATATGAAATATAATATTTTGCACATCTCACACAGTATCATTTCTGTCAATAAATACATGACAAACCCACACAGCATACAAATATTTATCCTGTTTTGGAATCAAAGACACGAATTTAGGAGAAAAAAGCAGGATATATTGACGGAATATCTATAGGCCAATAAGACCTCAAAACAATTTTTTTTATTCATTACCAACTTCAACTTCGAAACTTTTTATTTCATAAACTATTACATAGTACTTGAAAACGTCAAAATTTATAACAAATATAAAAAAAAAAACAATTAAAATATAATTATACTGAAATCACGAAGCTTAGATTCACTGTAACCAAACAATTAAAAAAACAAATAATATTTAACTGTAAGTAAATCTAAGTGCCAGTTTCGAGCCACCGCTCTGTAAGAAGAACTAGCAAGAAACTCACAGGCTCACATGCTCTTTTAAATTATCAATTGGTTAGTAACAATCTTCATTTGTCTGTGACGCTATACAATGCAATATAATATATCATTAACAATATTCATGTTTTAAGTCATTCATATTAAAATAGCCTGTATGAAACGGCAGTTTAATCCCAATCATTTTTGTCAGCCTTATAGTCTTTGATAGAATAGTATCCCTTAAGCTGTCTTGCGTTTTATTGTTAATTTAAATTTATTTAAGCTTAATTTCTTGGAATTTTATTATAGAATCGCACACATTGACTTTTAAAAGATACCAAATAACAAAATTGTTTTTCATTTTACTTTATAAACGCATTTCACTTTTAGTTATAGTATCAATACTTTTCTTTATAATTATTCAACAAAAAATACTTTTATTTGTCGTGTACTTAATATTCCACCGACGTGGAACCAAGTATTCGTTTTCCAAAAGTATAAAATTTTTACACTTTTTTTGAACGCCAAGGGTTGAAAAGAGCAGTCGTACGCCTATTTTGTAACAGGAGTTTATTAAAAGTTACCCAGGCTGTGTAACTGATCAAAGAGTGTTTTAATTAAACTTTTGACTCGAAAGAGCAAACGTTTTCCAATTAAAAGTGTTCTATTTCAACTTAAATATTATTTGAAAAGTAATTTTATGTATTAAGTGGCCCGTTCTTTTGCAATTATCAACAATTTTAATGAAAAGTTTTAGTCGCGATTTTGAGCGTTTAATACGAGTATACTTACATGAAAAGTTATAAAACTTCTTTAATTAACTAAAGTTATGATTAAAAGGACGTCGATGTAAAAGTGATGTATCGAAATTTCTAACGTATTTGAAGCTTTTTTTTTCCTCACCAATTACCTTTTTTTTTTTTTGCAGTTTAGATAACGTTTGCCGATTATTTAGTTCAAGTGGATCTTTAAAGGTAAACAATTGGGTGATGTTAATTTTATTCCGGATCAGTTATCCATCTGAAAAAATCAGTTATTAGGCGTGAAGAACTTATAGCTACACAGTATTAAGTGGTCAAAAAAGGAAAGCAGAGTTTGAGGAGGTAGTCCTTTATTGGGTGGCTGTTTGTTTGGCCATTCTTATCGAGCGCTTCGGAAGCTGTTGGACTTGGTTATTGTTTTGACGTCGTTATTATTTTGACGGTGTATAGGGATTCTACAAAGACCTAAGGAGCCCAAGCCAACTTCATCTGCAAGTAGTGCACCTATCGATCAACGGACGAGGCTCTGGGGAACATAACAGTGCCCGGTGGGCGGCAATAAGCTCGCCACCGATTACGTGGGACCAACTATATAATTGACGAAGAGTGGGCGCATAATATGCCTCTTCCTTCGGGGGAACAGGCGTGAATGTATGTATGTATGTATTCTTTTGACGACCGATATGGCTTGGTGGCAAGTATCTTTGTTTGCATATTTTGGGTGTTTTCTATGTATGATAAGTAGGTATTTACAATAAAAAGTATTTATGTATGTTTTTCAGTTATTTGGTATCCATAGCACAAGTTCTTAATGATACGTATCTTGGAACTAAATGTGTGGTGTAATTGTCTGAACATATTTATTATTTATTATCACTATATAATATAGATGCCCTAATGAGCGGCTTATGTCCAGATGTGGTAAAGTACAATCTGATACACTGTCAGCTGGATTCATTCGAGGGGGCCCGTGTTCAATAGTGGAAGTTTATAGTTTATAGAAAATACTTAACTCACAACAAAAACATAGGCTTTATTAGTCATCTAGTAATGGCCGAACATAAAGTGACAGCTAAAATAGCGCTGTGATCGGTACACCTGTTTGTCATCTCAACAGTTCGATTCCGACTCTTGGCCAAAAATGTGAGAAAGAACCTGAATCTGGTGGTCTTGAATACAACATATTGTTCAACCTTTAAAGATGTTTATGTTGACACATAACTTTATAGTTTCCTGTCTCTCGGTTGTTGTCTGCCCTTTCATAAATTTGAAACTTTAATAGCTTTCTTTTATTCAACCAATTTTGCACGTTCGCATCTTGCTTTTACTTTTCTTCATAATCCAACTTACCTTGTATTGTCCCTGCAAATTTAGATTTCTCTGGAACAAAATACAACTCCGAAAAGTTCTAGAGCAATTGCGCTATATAAATAACGAACAGGCAACTGGATATTAGACACATTACAACTTTATAGTTTCCTGTCTCTCGGTTGTTGTCTGCCCTTTCATAAATTTGAAACTTTAATAGCTTTCTTTTATTCAACCAATTTTGCACGTTCGCATCTTGCTTTTACTTTTCTTCAAAATCCGACTTACCTTGTATTGTCCCTGCAAATTTATATTTATCTGGAACAAAAAACAACTCGAGAAAGTTCTAGAGCAATTGCGCTGCATAAATAACGAACAGGCTACTGGATATTTCCGATGTATTTTTGCCGCTAACAAATTGTAGCTGTTGCTTTATTGTGGAGAAATAGCTTTGGGAATAGTTTGAGTAAATATTTATTAGCAATTTTTCTTTATAGGTTTTGCAATAATTAAGTTTCACGTACTTACTTTCTGTGTGTTTGTAACTTTTTTCTACCATTTCTACCATCACCATATCCTAGCATTATCCCGGTTGCCCTAAACTTAAGTTTAGGGTCCAGGGTCTGAATACTGGTTTAACCAGATTTGGCTGAATTTTAGATATTAAATGGAGCGACTGCCGTCTGACCTCCGCAACCCAGAGGGAAACGTCATTCAATGGTCAAACCAGCTGTCGGGATGTTAGAAGGTACTGGCTTCCTAATAACGACTGCCATAGATGTTCATGACAGCCAGGACCAACGGTTTAACGTGCACGGAGAAAGCGAAATTTTACCATAATTAATTATATTGTCTTTAAAAAGACTTCGAGTCAAGAATTGCTCGTCTCTGGAATTCTCTCCCAGTTACTATAAGACAAGCGCAATCACTAAATGTGATCAAATTGGAATAAAGAAGCTTTTCCTTTTAGAGAAGTAATGTCCTGCTGCTCAGTGTTCCTATATCATGTACATATATTATTTATGAATGTACGTTTATTTAATTCAATTAATAGTATTTATTTTTGTTTATGTTTATCCAAATATAACTTTATATTTTTATTCTTTTCTACACCCCCGGTTTTTATTTAATTTTAATCACTCTCCATCCTAAGGTTGCCTGGAAGAAATCGCTGTAAGCGATAAGGCCGCCAATTGTATCGCTTTTCTTTTGCAACTGTTTTCTTGTTGTTTTATTTTTAATTTGGTGTACAATAAAGAATTTTCTATCTATCTATCTAATTAAAGTTACTTAAAATCTCTTAATAAATTCACTTTTATATATGAATACATTATTTATAAAGAGAACTGACACCTACTGCAACATAACATAAATGGTAAACTAATTTTTTTCTTTAGTTTCTGTATCAAAACCGCAAGAAATATCAAAGCGTGTGCTTGATTGTACAAATCCATAGAAAAAAAACTAACTTTCAAGTCAAATTTGTACGAATTAAAATTGATTTGAAAATCGGAAAGACCAAAATCAGGGTTTGGTAAATAAAAATTCAATTTTCTTTAAATATTTCATTACTCCGCGTCGTAGCCGAGGAGCTGGCGACATAACGATTTCATTTCCACGGAAGGCAACGGTAAAAACCTCATCGAGAAATAGCAGTGACTCCTTCCGTGAACGCTGAGTATGAAATTTATTTTTATTGGACTGTGGTTGGTAATGGAACGTCAAATCGGATTGGGGAAACCTTTTTTGTAATATTTATTTGTATAAAAATGCAGAATCAACATCAAAACTCCATAGAGAGATAATTTGGGTGGTTGAAGCCTATCGTTTGAGCGACCGGTTCGAAGTCTGTTTGCATGAAGCTTAAGCCTCTCCCATATTATGTTTTTATACAAACAAAACGTTGACCTGATGTTAACAGGTGGAGGTATGATTTATAGTTGGTGTTAAGACCTTTATGCAAAATCTATTCAACTAGACTAAACTATGATGCAGCTGAGCTAATTTTGTAAGTTGCAATTGCGATATAAATTGTAATTTTTCGTTGCTAATATTTATAATTTATTGTACCTTACTTACCGTGTTTTCAGCAATTACATGTAGGTATCTACTATATATATCTTCTGTTGTTGTAATTACGATTTTTTATACGTGACATTATGCATTTAGTACGTTATCTAAAGATACACAATGTATGACAGAATATAAAACATAGATATGTTGGGTGTATAGGGATCCTTTCACCATCATCTGCAAGTGGCTTCCGATTAACAGACAACAGGTATTACGTGGAACCAATAACGTAATTGGCTAAGTGTGGGCGTATAAATAAGCTTCTGCCTACCCCTTTTGGAAAACAGGCGTGAAAGTATATATGTGTGTGGGACTAAATTGACTAGCAGGTTCTTTGTATGTTTTTGTGTATAAATTAAAAAAAAAAAAAAAAAATTAAGACTTTTATTTCCAGATTACAATAAAATTTGAATACATTCCGCCAAACTGCATAGCAGTTTGTTGGCAGAAAAACACTCCATATTTATATTTACATTGCATGTCAAAATACAAAATTATCACCATTCACTCATTAATTCATTTATACAATTAATACATTGTTATTATTTACTTATTCTATATTAATAAATTAAATTACTATTACATCATTTTTTTATTTTTAAATTATTGTTCTAAATATCCTCCAACCTATTCAGTAAGAAGCGAAACAAGGAGATGCAAAAAAAAAAATATGAGTGGATCATTATTATAGACTAATTTCTTTTGACACAAATCTATCCAAAAAGAAGTTTTTACACCTACGTTTAAGAACAAACTTAGAAAGAGACTCATTTTTAATGTTAACAGGAAGATCATTATAATAATATATTATAGGCACCAAGTAGTCCCAAGTCCTTTCACCATAATAATTAATAACACGGGGCACGCAATACCGTTCCCCGCGTCTGCCTGATCGTACTTGAGTATGAGGGATCTTAAAAGCATCACTATCATACTGTTCAACAGCAATAGCACACAACACCTTCTCATGGACTGGGAGAAGTTTACATATAGGAAATAATTTATCGTAGTTATCTCGGCAGGTATTTTTTGTACTTTTATCTACAAGAATTTTCAAAAATCTAATTTGCAAGTTTTTAATTTTGTCCAAATATGTCTTAAATGTGCGCCCATAGCAACTCAGCCCATAAGAAACTATTGAATCCGCTAATGCATAATACACTGTATACAAAATGGCTCTGCCTATAAAGAACCTGAGATGGTGAAATTTAACAAGCGCTGATCTCAATCTATCACAGACTATGTCGACCTGCTTCTGCCACTTAAAAGAGGTATATATATATGAGGGTATGTTGTTATGTTATATGAGATTCTATTTCTAGCAGTGAGAGTTTTTGTATACATTTATAAGGTCTTGTTACAAAACGAGATCTAAAGTTAGATCAGATTTTAAACTAGTGCTGTCACTTTCACTTCATATGATAAAGACAGTGACAAAGCTAGTTTTAAGCCTTGTCTTACTTTTAATCTCATTTTGCAATAAGCCCCTTAATGTTTAGCAATCAGTTGGTCCTCCTAAAAATGTCATAAATAAAGTTTAAGCAAAAACTTCGATGTATAAAAATAACTTTGATCATGACTAAATTTAAAAGCCAAAAGTACACAATATTTGTTTCAGCACAACCAACATAAACAAATCATATAACGTCGCCGGAAAACCTTTACAAACTAACAGGTTCACGGCGGAGCGAGTTGCAGTGTAATTATGAATTGCCATGTTCATTTAAAAGGCAAGTTTTAACTGAGCCGGGCCCCTGTCGGTTTAATAACGGCATTTTTTACAGTGCCAGCTCACGCGAACTGATAAAACGAACCACTCTTAATTTTAGCCGTTTAAAGCGTGTTAGTTGACTTTAAGCTTCGCGTATAAATGCTTTTTTCTACTTCATTTTCATTGAAATATTAGATTTCGCGAAAATGTTTTGTTGCTTATCTGCTTACATAATTTCGTTATTTTATCATTAGTCCAAAACCCATTTAATGTTCCGAGAGCCCTTAAAAATTGTACAGTTAAATTAATGTCTTCAAATTGATCTTCGTAGTTATTAATTTTTATTTGATAAATGTGTAAATCGTAAAAATTTGAGTTTACAGAGGTCAGTCCTTGGATGAGTGACCGTTTTTCTGGCATTTGATATCGAGCACTTCTGTGCTTCGGAAGACAGGTTAAGCCGTTGGTCCCGGTTATCACTAAATGTTATAAGCCATGTTATAGGCCTAATTGGGAGGCTAAAAAAAAAATTTTAACAGCAATACGCCATACACCTGCCTCCGCCAAACCGCACTGGGTCCGTGGTGTCGAGTATGACCCAATCCCCTCGCATCTTGGTATTATGAGAGGAGGCTTGTGGTCAGTAGGGAGACGTGTATGGGCTGTAGTGATAAACTCCTTTTTTTATGAAAGTTATAGTAAACAATGAAATAGCTTATGTCGATAGTGAGTTCACGTATTCATAGTTCATATATCTTTTGTCATCATAAAAAAACAATTTGGGTAATCCATCATTTTGTTGTAAAACAAATACAAATATTAGTATTGTGTGCTATTCATATTTGATTACTTACAGAGATTAATTTGGGATTCAGGTAGGTATGTTGTATATCGGTGTTATATTTCCCGAATATCCGGTCACTCGTATCCATAAATCACATTATAAAAGGTACCCTCTCAGCCTAATTCAAAATAGGAGGTCTGTGGTCAGAAGTGGGGCGTTAATGGTTTAAGATCATAATAACACCCGAGGTCTCTAACCACCCAAAAATGAACAGATGATAACTTCATAAAGGAACAGCAGAGAGAAGGACCATGTCCAAAGACGGACACTTAAGGGATGCTTTAGATCAGTGATTCCCAAAGTGGTCTAGGTGGACCCCCAGGGGTCCACGGGAGATATAAAATGTACCATTTTTCGTTTTTATTTTACCTATCGGAATATAGGGACAGAACTCAGAAGCGACACTTTTTCATTTTTTGGCGACTTTAAGAATATGGTAGAAATGTAGCAGCAGGGGGTCCAGTAACATTTTGAAAGTGGTCCACGAGAAAAATAAGTTTGGGAACTACTGCTTTAGATAGATACGGTTTTTGCTATTTTTTATGTTATCAACTCAATACCAACTAGCCCCGAACTGAATGCATCGAACAAACAACGAATAGTCAAAAAAACAGCCTTAAATTTGTTTTACCAAGAAAGAAAATATTCTGTAAGGAGTTCGTAACTCATCGCATTCACGCTATGCCAGCGCTTTATTTATAGCTCACTTGTAGACTGTCTTCCAGGGTCTCAGAATTAATGTGCTGCTACAACAAATAATTACACTTTTTGCCCAGAGAAAAGCTGGTGGGTACAAAATAAAACAGCATAAGCTGCAGTAAGTAGGTGGCTTAAAAGAGCTAAAGTGACTGAGTTAGGTTTTTGTTAATACCTTTTTTCGTCGAGCTATTTCAATTGCAGCGGTGGCATGTTTTTAAAACGCGATGGGGCGATATGGCGCGCCTCGTTTCACGCCAGTCGGTCACACAGTGGAAAGCCACTTAGATACTTTTATATAGATTTTGACTATATATATATATGCAAACCACCAAACAGCCATGCCGTCTTAGCATCTATACAATCCCGAGGGATCTCGTACAATGGTATGCTTTCCTAATATTTTTTTCTATACTGGCCAATTTAAATTTGTATAAGGGTAAAACCAATATATTCTGCGGAATTATGTTGTAGTTTATCAAATCATACCTTGACTCATAAAATACTTCCGAATTTTGTGAAGTCTTAGAAACGGAATAAGTATGTTAAGTATTAATATTATTATTAATTAACAGGCAGGCAGTTTGAAAACTGATTGCGCCTGTATCCAATTCATCTGCATCTAGTTTCTCTTAACCAGTTGCATTTGTTTGTCCAGTTTGTTCTTGAATAAATTGACAGTGGGAGCTGACACTGCCGGCAGCTCGTTCCACTGTCTCACTACACGGTTGCCTAAAGAGTGCTCATGTGGGTTGTTGGTAGATAAGCTAGTGCAAAGTTTGAGGTGAGTATGTTTTTACAAAAAAATTAATTTTGAAGTATGCTTATACGTACATAAATAAAATCACGCCTGTTTCCCTGAAGAGGTAGGCAGAGGCATATTATACGCCCACGTTTCGCCAATTGTGTTGCTGGTCCCACGTAATGGCACGGTGGCAAGCCTATTGCCGCTTACCGGGAACTTCTTTGGCCAGAGTCTAATCGGCAGGTGCACTTTCAGATGTGGCTGGCTTGGGCTCCAAAGTTGACTTCAGAATCCCTGGGAAAGTGAAGCGTCATGTCTGCAGTTTTGTTTTATTTTCTAATTCGAACATTAATGTGTAATAACGGTGTATTACTAACCGTTAAGTGTTTGTGAACGTACATAACTGTTGGTAAATGAAACAAAATGGTGCAACATAACTATTTAAATTCTCTCAAGAAGTTCATGTGAATCTCAGTATAGTCATCGTCTCGTCATCGTCAGTATAGTTATCATTTTTTTACTCTTTTACTATAATTTATAATTATATTATTAATATATATCTTACTTGATACTGGCTAAATGTGCTAAAAGAAGCCATTATATAAAAGAAAAAAAAATGCTAAAAATAAGTTCTTATACAAACATACATATCTTCTTATAGATTGTTTCTTTTGTACCGCGCGGTATTATTTCACGCTTCAAAGTCACAGGAGCGCTCACTACTTGTAATGGCAACAATCCCCTTGACACGTTTCAAAGGCGTGCCGTTCGAATAGTCATTATTATCTAACAAGCAGTTTAGAACCTCTAAGAAGGTCTTAAGTGAGGTGAAATTTTGCCTTCTTCTATCTACCCCTAAGACAAGGTTTGTACAAAGTATTTCCCCGCAATAAAAAAAGGTGAGATTTCGCCTACTTATGTGTTTGTAGCTCCGCGATGCTAGGTGGTCGAAAACGAGCATCGAAGTCTTGTCTTTTAAGCGGGCCGTCATGAGTGGGTGCGCTTTGTACCGTGCTTATTCCGCAATACGATACGCCAAATTTTATTTGTAGGATGTAGTCATTATGTCTTGTCACTGTAAAAAAAACCTGTTTTCAATATTATTGTTTATATTAAACGATTATTTTATACATTAAGCGCTACACATATAAAACGTTTATTCTTTTTTAATTTATGGCTACAGTTTTCAAATCTAAAAGCAAGCAAAAATCAAACTACGTTAATTATTTCCGCAATTACTTCCCCATATTTCAAATGCCATAAAGAATAATTATTTTTAGAATAGAATAGAATTTATTGGCTTGTTAAACATGGGTATTTTAAATTAAGGTGTTGCATTCTAAATATGTGCGCTATGTTTTGTCTTTTCATGTTGAGACATACAAACATTAACAATGTCTTATCACCTAGGTACTCAAATACTTGATAATAAAAATTTTCAAGTAGTACTTTAATTAAAGGTTTTTTGAATTCATGCAAGGTCATGCTTTTTATTACATTAGGTATTTTGTTGTAAATTTATGGAGCAGTGCCACTTTCTTATAATTATAACACGGCCAGAAATTTCACCAGAGCGGTGGCTCGGAACTGGCACTTAGATTCACTTACACTTAAATATTTCTTGTTTTTTTTTAAATTGTTTGGTTGCAAGTGAATCTAAGCTTCGTGATTTTAGTATAATTATATTTTATTTGTTTTTGTTATTTTTTTATAATTTTGACGTTTTCAAGTATTATGTAATAGTTTATGAAATAAAAAGTATTTTTTGTCTTGACTTTGATATTCGTCGAATATAAAATATATAAATATATTAAATGTACTGTTTGTTGTCCTAAATATATTAAAATACAATAAATAAGTTGGTATAAGTCAGCTGCAGTATAAAAGAGAATTGATTAAGCTTACTGAAACCTTTCAATTGTGACAAAGAACTTCATTTTGTTGGCAATTACTCTTTGTTGCGTTATTCAACTTTTAATTAGTAAATTTGGGAATCTTTAAACAAAGCTGCTGAATTTAGAACCCGATTTGTAATACTTTGTAAAGTTTGGAATGGAATAATATCAGGTTTTCATTGTGACTCCCTTATTGATTCATAAGCTAAGTTCCATTTAAATTTCCTGTCTGTGAATGTTGCGAAGAACATTTATTTTATTTTAAATAAAATTTTATTTAGACATATGTCTGTCAATTTTTTTCATTTCAATCCCGCTTAAAAGGAAAAAAAATGCCCTAATACACTGCGAAGAATATCAAGTTCACGAATGTTTGTCCCCCAAGTAATCAGTAACATCATAATACGCCTTTTTGAAGTAACTTTATTACAGTTTATCATCTTTGTCATCTTTTGTTTTGGTTTGAAATTTTTTATTTTTCTGAAAATTGGATACAAATTGCTGAATTGCTGTTATACATAAAAACAGAAAACATAACAGTGAACAATTTTTACAATTAAGTTTGTATATGATATGCCTAAAAAGGACTCCACTCAGCATGTCCTGCAGTGGAGGAGCGCAACAGCGCTCGTCTTCCATGGGGACCTAATAACTTTCATGTTCAACAATCACGCAAAAGTACAATCTTAACAATAAAAATAAATGTATTTAAAACCACAAAATACACTGAAATTGAAAGTGATTGTAGTGAGTTACAGCTGAATTACATTGCGTCCGCACTGTCCGTACTGACTGACAGACACTCCCCTTCCTTCTTTAGAAAGATGACAGGTTGACTGACAAATCCCCCGATAAGTGTCACCGATAGTCTAACAAACCTTGATCCAAAACGTTCAAGCTCCCGCTTGCAGTGAATGGGCGCGTAAAATTTTAAGTTTGACCTTCATAAGAGCTCTGGTAAGCCAAACTTTGAATTCAAATTTTGAATTTGGAGAAAAAACCACAACAGTCAGGTCAACTGGCAAATCTTGACTATGAATCCATTTTGCTTTTTTTACTTGATAATGATACCGCTCATAGCTTTTTTTAAAATATAATAGTGACAATATTTGCCGTTTAAAATAATTAGAAAGGTAAAACTTACCTTTAGTCCATATATAATTATTTCTAACAATACTGTCAGTGTCAATTCTTCTACATTTATTACTTACTATAAGTATATAGGTTGTACAAAGATAAATTTAGTAGGTCATTTTCGAAATTTGACAAATTCTTAGAATAGGGGAAAGTGAACATGATAATTTCTTTCACTGCAAGTGAGTTCAAGTCTTCATAAAATTGTATTAAATTGTTTTTGTTCACCGTACCTCTGTTTCCAATAAGAATCAGCAGTGTTGCCTGTGAATGAATATTACTGTCCTTTAAAATTTGTTTAGGAAAGGAGTATTACTTTTTATAACTTCTTTATCCCACAATACAAAGTTAGAGTTGTTTACAGTTAAACCAATGTGTTTAATAAAACAAGAGGACGGCCATTATGTTTAAAGCTTTACCTAGTTAAAGCGGCGGCCATTTGCAACATATTAACGTTAATGCTTTCGTTTATAACATATTAAAGTGGATACTGAAAGTATACCGGGTTTCTCTAAATGTTTGAGTAGTTTAAACTACACTCATGTGAAGCGTTTTATGTTTTTTGGGTAACGATGTTTGTGTTTCATCATTTCAGCCTATTAATATCCCACTACTGAGCACGAGCCTCCTCTCACAAATCAAGGTGTGAGGGTATTGGGTCCACGCTGACCCAGTGCGGATTGGCGGAGGCAGGTGTACGGCGTCCTTGTCGGAGAGGGTGGTAGTCTTCCCAACGATGGGCGGAGGAGGCTGTCGTCGGCGTATAGTGTGCGGTATTCCACAGGGGTCTGTCCTGAGACCACTCCTGTGGAACATCGGATATGATTACGTTCTGCGCTGTGTGAATCTGCACGGCGTGGACGTGGTCTGTTACGACGACGACACTCTGGTAACATCCCGGGGTTCTGACCTCCGGGATGCGAGAGTTTTGGCCACCGTCGGCGTTGCGACGGTGGTCCAGAGGATACGGCGGCTGGGGCTTGAGGTGGCACTGCACAAATCCGGGGCTATCGTTTTTCATGGTCCCCGGAGGCGGCCGCCTTTAGGCTCCAGTATTGTGATTGGAGGAACTCCCATCCCTGTCGGGAACACGCTGAAGTATCTCGGCGTCCTTCTCGACAGCAGATGGGACTTCGAAGCTCACCTTCGGCACCAAGGACCGAGATTGGTGAGCACGGCGGGAGCTCTATCTCGCCTGCTCCCCAATCTCGGGGGAGGTGGCGGCAGTTGCCGTCGCCTTTACATGGGGGTGGTGCGATCCAAAGCCTTGTACGGGGCCCCAATTTGGGCGAGCTCCGTATCGGGTCGCCATCGACGGATCCTGCGACGGCCGCAGAGAGTCATGGCGACTCGTGTTGCTAGGGGGTATCGCACCATCTCCCATGAGGTGGCATGCGCGCTCGCCGGGTCTCTTCCGTGGGACCTCGATGCCGAGGTTCTCTCGGCGGTGTTCTGGCGTGGCGCGCAATCCCGGAGCCAGGGTCTCCGCCCCGCACCGGACACTGTGGTGCGATGGCGTAGAGACGCTCAGACGCAGGCTCTGGGCGCATGGCGGCGGCAGCTCTTGAGGAGTGCCGAGAGTGCCGAAGGTTCGAGGCGCCGTATCCTCGAGGCGGTCGGGCCCATCTTGGAGCGATGGGTCGGCCGTCGGTGGGGGTCGATGTCGTTCCGGCTCACGCAGGTGCTTTCCGGGAACGGTTGTTTCGGAAAGTATCTGTGTGACATCGCCGGGGGGGAATCGACCCGGTGCTGCCACCACTGTGACTGCGCGGAAGACACCGCGCAGCACACTTTGGTGGCGTGCCCTGCGTGGGCGGGGCCGCGGTCGACGTTAGCCGCGGCCCTGGGTGGAGTGGCTCTCTCGCTGCGCCGACCATCATGCAAAAGATGGTCGACAGCGAGATGG
The DNA here is from genome assembly GCA_949126915.1 of Musotima nitidalis. Lineage (NCBI taxonomy): Eukaryota > Metazoa > Arthropoda > Insecta > Lepidoptera > Crambidae > Musotima > Musotima nitidalis. The sequence continues at coordinate 3,169,915 of OX421420.1, read as the reverse complement.
CGTTAGAGGTGATGGCCTCCTTCTGCGAAGTGGTGATGTCGCAGAAGGAGGCCGCGGAGCGGGAGAGGGAGCGGGATCCGCGCTCTCTCCGGCTACGCCGTTGGCGCAGCGGGCGGGCCAGGAGGGCCCGTCAGGCAGCGCCCGGGGGGTCTTAGGCGGCGGGGGCAGGGGGCCCCTTCCGTCTCGCCATAGACCCCCCCGAAGTCGGCCAGTTACGCCATGGCCGCACATAGAGGTAGGGGGGGCACTGCACATTGCGCCTCCCTGAGGAGGTCTCCCCGGTTCTGATCCGGGGGACGTTGGCCGCGGGCGGGGTACCAGAAGCTACAAATCCAGGCCCTGGTACCTCGCCCCTTTTCAACAGCGGTGGGCGTCGTCTGAAGTTTTTTAGTGGGTAGGACTGCGGTGGTCGCGTCTGCCGCAGTGAGCCCCACACCCCCTCCCGGTCTCCCCCTTTTGGCCGGGAGACAGTGCGGAAGCAGCATTTTTTTACAGACGATAATAAAAAATAAAAAAAAAACAAAAGGTGTACGGCGTCCTGCTGTATTTATCAAGCCGCCCATTAGGCCTCTAACATGGCTTAACGACTACCACATTTAGTGATAACCGGGACCAACTGCTTCACGTGCCTTCCGAAGCATGGAAGCGCTCGATATCAAATGCCACACAAACGGTCACCCATCCAAGGACTGACCTCTGTAAACTCTGCTGTAATTCGGTGATCGTTTCCGATCACCGAGCATCGCGGGCGCTACGAGCGCTTCATTTTGTGCATTCATGTTTAGTTCATATTTAATGTTAAGTCCACTGCTGAACAGGAGCCTCGCCAATAGATTTCATTATATGGGGAGTATTTGCCCATAATCACCACGCTAGGCAGGTGGGTTGGTGATATCAGCTTACGCCGCTATTCAGTATGACCCTGCTGCCCATTATATCGTAAGATTTCTTTTCGTCGTCTCTCGTGAGATGAGAGGTAGTGGCACTAATTAAGGCCGGTATCAAACGGCATTAACGAAACAAATATACTCATATTTTATGTTAATCAATTACTATAATTCAAGAAATTTGCACTAGGTCCGCGGGGTGGAATATGATCAGTATCCCTTTCACTTTAGTTTGTGAGAGGTAAGTGAGAGATTAATGGGCTGAGATGATGAATATAGTTGGGAACCTCTCAGTGAACCGCTCGTAGCGCCTCAGTGAAGCACTCGTAGCTTCCCTTGTAGCTTGTGATCGACATCACTCACATATGTCATAATTTGTTGTTGTTGTTGCTTTTGTAACACCAAGAGTGGCGTTACGTAAAATGAAAAAAAGGACCCCTACTGGGCACCAGCACTGCTGTATTAGTAGATGCAACAGCATTACGCTGAAATATCGCTTTTTTGACAGAAAAACATTACTTATGTTGTAAAGTTATTTGTTTTAAAAAAATTATATTGTTTTTTGTGTATGAATGAATGAATGAATGAATGAACACTTTATTGCACACTAAATATAAAAAAAAGTAATAAAATCACATAAACAAGTATATGGTACAATGGGCGGCCTTATTGCTAACAGCAATTTCTTCCAGGCAACCTTAACCTTAGGCAGGTGTATGTGATATTGTTTGAAAAAAATTATGTGTAATGTTATTTTTGTCAACAAAAATATTCTTATTCTGATTCTTACATATGTAAAAAAGTCTGAAGTCAGTCATTGGATGGGTGACCGTTTGTAAAGCATTCAATATCGAACGCTTCCGTGTTTTGAAGCTGCTGGTTCGATCGTTAAGCCATGCTAGAGGCTCTTTAGGACGATCTCTATAAGTCCGACAATCTGCAGTCATATCAACTTGGTATTTGAAAGAAGAACCATGCTTAGTAGTGGGTTGTTAATGGGCTTAGCCCTTAGATAAACATCATTGGTCGTGGTTATGCAAAGGAGCAACAACAAAAATCTTTACAGAGAGTGTTTTATTCAGATTGTATGTTCTAAAGAAAAAAAAACAATTCATATAAACGTTTGCAGATCGATCTAAAATATTATATAAAGTAGAGTAGAATGATATGAAAATAGAATGTCCATCATTCCGGAAATAGTTCTTGCAAACACATTACTCTCGTGGGATCAGCGCCGGGGTGTTCCCATTTTAGAAATCAATATTGTATGAGGTTTTAGGGTTGAACGGTGTTGCAAGTATACATTTAAAGTTTTAGTGCCACTTTATATTTTGTTATTATTTATAATATTTCTTATAATTTGATAAAATTAAATGTAAAGAAGATATAAACGAGTGTTGGGAAATTTTGGGAGGGGAAGACCATGCAAGGTTTTCCATGACCAAATCCAAAAAGGGCAGGTCGGAAGTACGTACCCTAACTGAAGGACGTATTCGAAAAGGTCAATGAGCGTCAATGTAGCAAGAAGAATGAATTCAGTATCTCCAGGGTTGTAGCATATAGAAGGACATTTGAAGGATGGGATCTAAAGAATAAGGTGTAAGAACAGGAGCATGCACAGAGTTTTCAGTTAGATTAAGCAGTCTATAGCACTAGAAGCTTCGTGAGACTAAATAGTCGAACTAAAATGGATATCGGAATTTTATTTAGTCAGGTTTAAGTTATTTTTTTATTGGACTGCATCTACTGCTTACCATCAGACAGGATGTAGTCATTATGACGTGTTAAATTAAAAAAAAATGTAGTGCTTGTATTTCATGTATGGTGTGCCAGCCACTGCGTGAGAATTTATATGTATATATAGTAATTATAAATCCGTTTTTAAATACATATAGGGTGTATAGGGATCCTACCAAGACCTACCTATTACGTGGGGCCAACTATATAATTGGCAAAGTGTGGGCGTATAATATGCCTCTGCCTACCCCTTCGGCGAAACAGGCCTGAATGTATGTATGTTAAATAAATAAAATAACACATAGATCTAAGTTGCCCAAGCCCACCTCACCTGCAAGTAGTGCACCTGCTGATCAACGGACGAGGTTCTGGCGAACATATAAGTTCCCGGTAAGCAATAGGCACGCCACTTATTACGTAGAAACAACAATATAACTAGCGAAATGGGGGCGTGTAATATGCCTCTGCCTACCCCCTCGGGGAAACAGGCGTGATTGTATGTATGTTTCGTTTCAAACTCCATTTAGGTGGTGGATGTAGGATAAGCGAGTAATGCAGCATATGCTGAGTGGATTAACTTTTAGGCATACTACTTTATTTTGCTTTATATATATGTATATATTTATATTTATATATATGTCACCGTAAAATTGTAAATAACGTTAAATTATAATCTATCCCGCGATATTGTAATCTGTCGAAAAATTGTGATCCGTAACAAACTGCTCACAATTTAACGCATTATTTTTCTATAGATTATAATCTATCGAAGACAAACCGTCAGATTGTAAAATGGCATGCGAAAGAACGCACCTCGCGCTCTGATTGGTTGAACTTCACGTTCCCCGCTCAGCCGCCCGTCGTCGCCATCTTCGGTTGTTATTAGTCAAATTCATTTGTTGTGAAATGTAAACAAATAGTGTTTTGGTGATTTAAAACAGATTTCGTGTTAATAATAATAATGCATTGTACTATAATAAGTTTACGGTGACATATATATATCTATGGCTAAGTAATAATATTTCATTTCAAAATAATGAAAAAAGTTCAAAGGCAAAACCGATATTAAGTACAGTGTGCGTTATATTTCTAACCATGTCAGCGATAGCTGCTTAGGATAATATAAAAAAGTTTAAAGGGTTTTTCAAATATCTTTCAGTTAGCATTGAGAGGTGCTTCAGTCGGACGAAAATGGAGTATTGGTGTTGGCCTTTTTGCGCCAATCCAACAGACAGACAGACGGACGGCTCTAAAGGCTTTGCGAGGCGAACTTTTACTGGAAAGTACAGTCAGACACGACAGGGATGCTTTAATTAGTGCAGCAGAAGCTTCTGGAAATATAACTGATTAGTTTTACCTATTTGCTAGATAGCTAATTCTGTTTCAAAAAGATACTAAGATTACAAATTTGAAATGAAAAACTTAAAGATTAAAGATAAACACTTATGTCTCGAAGAGATCTTTACCAGCCAACCAAGAATAAATTGTATGGGATAAAATTACAATGTTCTTTATTCCCTCAAATGTGTGTAACAGTATTATGGTATGATATGAAAGTCTTTTGACTGAGTCGAAACATTTTAACTATTCTGTGATGAGCACTATTTAAATGAAGTGAAGTGAATTTAAATGAAGCTGAAGTGGAGAAAATCACATATCAATTGAGCGCAATCAATATTCAAAATTAAATAACGCAACATGTATAAAATGTGCAGCATTAACTCCAGTGGTTAGCTTCAACCACTTGCTATAGAAAGTACGTTAGTAGTTTTGCAAGATTTGAACGCGGGGTCCATATATTGAATGCGTGTAGAATTAATAAAAAAACAAAAGCCGATCGATATTAACGAACGTTTGAACAAAAGAAACAAAACACAACACAGGGAACATTCGAATAAATTACATCTCCTCAAGTGAATTAAAGTGAGAGAAAAAATAAAAGCGAGCGAGCCGGAATACAAGTGGGTACTCTTAAAATTAATTTTGTAAAAGCATCCCGCTACATTTATTTAAGGATTAGCACTCCTTCTAATTAGTTACGCCTCAGTTTCGCGCAATCCAAGTAATTTATTCCGTATGGCTTGGATTAATAATTCACGGCGCGTTCTCCATATTAATCTAAGCGTTATTAATTTACGAGTTTCGTTAAAAAAAAGTGGTACTCGTTTTTTGTTTTTTGCAGATTTTCCTTAACGTAATTGTCTGTATTAATATTTTTGGCAGTTGTTTATAAACGTTGACAGATCATGATAGGTCTGGGTAATACATTCATAAGAGGTAAAGTGATTAAAAAATAATAGATAGGTGAATAGACGATATACAAAACAGTAGGAAATTGAAAGCGGTTGGTGGCGAAGAGCTGAAGAGCTCAGTTTCGTGCTACTGTAGATGTCTATGTCCAGCTGTAGACGAATATAAACTGGAGCTGATGATTATATTGAGTTATAAAATTCTACTTCTACATGTTTGCACTTCGTAAAAATATTTAAAAAAAAATTGTACCAATTTTCCGCATAAATACATGCATACAAACACGCCTGTTTCCCCGAAGAGGTATGCAGAAGCATAACATTCGCCCACATTTCGCCACTAACATTTTGGTCCCACGTAATAGGTGGCGTGCCAATTGCCGATTTCCGGGAACTTTAATGTTCGCCAGAGTCTCGTCCGTTAATCGGCAGGTGCACCACTTGCAGGTGAGAATCGCTTGGCCTTCTAAGGTGTTGTTGGGATCCCTATACACCCAAATCATCAAAATTTCTAGCAGAGCACGAGTATATGGATGATGACTTAACTTTTTCGATATAGATAGAGAATGCCTGTGGCATTTTGCCATTGTATTACTTATATATAAATGTGCAATAAATATGAAATCCATACACAAAAATATTACAAACATACACATACATACGTTCACATACACATACATACGCATTATAAAGTTAGTAATAGGTGGCGAGCCTATTGCCGCTTGCCGTAACTTTTGAGCCTCGTCCGTTAAGTCCGTTAGGTGCACCACTTGCAGGTGAGGTTGGCTTGGGCTTCAAAGATGTTCCCCTCCGCCGTGTCTCCACCTTGTCGTAGTGAGTTGGCTGATTACTTCCTGGTAGGGCGGAGAAGCCGATAGAGAATGCCTTTGGCATTCATTTTGCCTTTGTATTACTTGTAGAGGAGTGTGCAATCAAAATGAAACACATATACAAAAATGTTACACTATCGTTGGTCGTTCTTAAAGAAATTTTATATGAATTGATCCTAAAGAAAGACCGATAAAATATTGCTCTTAGTCACGTAAATCGCTAGCTAGTTCTTTTATATTTGTGTTGGGAAACATACGTCAATTCATATTTACTTCATCACGTATGAAAATTCAAATGTTCAGAAGTACCAATGACATTACCATTTCAAATACATCAACATCTCTGCCATTACTAATGTTAAATTTTCTAAACGAAGTTCCAGATCATATTCTAAACATTACGTGAATTTCTATAGAATTTCGTATTCAAGTCTTTCCATCTTAAGTGACTTGTGTGCTTATAAGAGAACAAGTAACAAGCTCTGTACAAGTATGTACAACTTTTTTGAGAGATCTAAAATGAGAGAGACACTCAACTAAACGAGCATCGGCCCTCTTAGTGAAACATGGAACATCTTATGAATTTCAAATTTTGTATTTGAATATTATAATTTATTTGAATTTCGAAGTTACTCCCCTTCCCCCCAAATTCCCCATTTGGTTGCAAAGTATACTAATTTAGATATTAGATTGTCATGAAGATACACATAAATTGTGATATCATAGCGATTATATTTCGAAAAATGCGGCACTTATCTAATCTGCTTATCAACAATTTGATTTTGATAATTCAATTTTAATTTTTGTCTACCTACTTTTGTGATGCGGAGGTCAGTAAACCTTTCTTTTGTCCCAAGGTCGTGGGGCCTAATATTTGTGTCCTTATTCGTAGGTACAGATATTTCATTTTGTCTTGGTCTTTGTGTTTTCTAAAGAGTATCTCAGTAAGAGTGCACTTTTAAACTTTTAAATAAAAAACAAGTAGATATTTTATGACTTAGTTGCGATATATTTATTGTATTGTAAGGAAGACATGTTCCGATTAAGTATTGAATAAAATATCCGTCAAATGATCACCACAGCTCTGATGACAGGTCATTCTCTTATATACATACACACGTTCACGCCTGTTTCCCCGAAGGGGTAGGCAGAGGCATATTATACGCCCACACTTCGCCAATTAAATAGTTTCATGTACTAGGTGGCGAGCCAATTGCCACATGGGGCTGTATCTCACCGGTGACGCGTTCGATTTCCGTTTTAGCTCAGGAATTGTTTCCAGCTTATTTGCATAAACCCAAAACCCCATAAAAAATGGCATCGTTAAAGAAACCTGTATTAGAAGATATTTGCTTTGTGCCAGAAGAACTTGTGCTAATAGTTCGTTATCCTGCTTAGTTTTAGTAAGTGTTGACCTATTATCATGACTTCATGTCCACTTTTAACCATCATGACCTCGATATTCCACCAAGTTCATAGTTCAGGAAGTGCTCATAGCTCCGCATAGAGTTTACAATGGTCAGTCCTTGGATGGGTCACCGTTTGTGTTGTATTTGATATCGAGCGCTTCTGTGTTCCGGAAGGCACGTTAAGCCATTGGTCCCGGTTATCACTAAATGTGGTTTTCGTTAAGTCATGTAAGAGGCCTAATTAGGCGGCATAAAAAAATTCTAACAGCAGGACGCCATACACCTGCCTCCGCCTATCCGCACTGGGTACGCGTGGTGGAGTATGACCCAATACCTTGGTATGTAAGAGTAGGCTCGAGCTAAGTAGTGGGACGTTGATAGGCTGAGATGATAACCTCAATATTCCACCTAGTAGAACTGAGAAAGTACATAGCATTAGTTTTTATCACACAGCGGAAACTACCGATAAGCAATGATTATGATATAGTTTTAGGGTACGTTAATCGAGGTATATAATAATTCATTTACGTAGTTAAGCCTTATTTGCTCCATAGAACTGACCGACATCACTATGGCGCTGTTCGTAAATAAAATAAATGAATAAATAGCCAAACTGAAGGCAAGGGGATAAACATTTCCTTTACATTTCATTGAGTATGATGTATTAATTTTGTTGGCTATAGAAGCCTTTAGCTTGACGACCCTAAAACTGAGGATTTTTTTTCCGTAAAATGTTTGCTTCACACTCACGATATTTTTTCCTAGTCATAAACTTCAGTTTTAAGCCTCAATGTACTACCCCACTAAGGGGTCCATATAAGGGCAGAACAAATGATTGCGTTCATGAATACAATAAGCATGCCTTATAAGTAAGGTGATATAAAAAAAGTATGTAATCTATGTTTAACGGTGGTCTCGTACACATAGTAAGTACAAACTCTGCCAAAATTGATACTGGGCTAGGTGTGTGAAATTTCTAACAGTTATAATTTGTTGTATTTTTTATTTGGGATAACAAACAGTACTTGATATAATACTAACGGGATATTGTCGATAACATGGAAAATGTCGTAACAATATAAAGAGGTGACATAACCTTTTACAAAAATGTACATAGTGTAAGAATTTTAGCTACAAAAATAAAATAGTAGAAAAAAATATATAACTGTTTAAAAATATATCTACAACATTGTTCTTAAACTTTTACTCCGAGCCTGAAAGAAGTTGTCTACTGTTAATTGTCATAACGCGATAAGCCGTTATATTCAATAATTTTACAATAACTTAAAATTTCAATAACTTAAGACGTGGGACGGAAGGGTGTGTCAGACTTTTACTGACTACATACCATCTGGTGTATAGGAATCCTACCAAGACCTAAGGAGTCCAAGCCAACCTTACCTGCAAGTGGTGCACCTGCCTATCAACGGACGAGGCTCTGGCGAACATAACAGTGCCCAGTAAGCGGCAATAGGCTCGCCACCTATTACGTGGGACTAACTATATAACTGGCGAAGTGTGGGCGTATAATATGCCTCTGCCTAGCCCTTCGGGGAAACAGGCGTGAGTGTATGTATATATGTGTACATACCATCTATGTATCTTCTTAAGTCTGCTATGTCCCGGGCCGTGGTAGACCTTTTGAGCAGTCCTGCAATATACGGCATAGACCCTTGGTTCAGTTTAAGTTCAAACGCCAGAACCACTGCACCAGAAAGCAACGATGCTTAATTTAAAATATTCCATAGAATCGAGATTTATCTCACAATCAACCTCAGATGTTTTCAATAATACCCATTGCAAGTAACAATTCACTTCAACGTTTTCAAACATTTTGCTGGATATAATTTAATTTCAACAGAACTTCACGTCTGGCCATTACCTGTATGAACACAAATTAATTAGACATACAATATTAATTACAAACTCAAAGCAATTTACTTGCGCCCGAGTAATGGCCAGAGCGCTCAGTTCAGGTGTACGGAATACGGTGTTCGGTAGTGAATTGGGCCGTAACGCCCGTAACGCGTGGTAGCCGAACGCTATGACGAAACAGTTACCGACTATTGTCCATCCTATCTACTAAATTGAACTGTCTCGGTGTTACTAGTCTCGTTGTGTGTTTCACATTCGACCATAATATTGTTTTGAAATGTAATTCTTTTGTTTTTTATATACAGTTCATTTATAGAACTAACATAAAATTGATTCAATATAATATATTATATTATTTTACGAGTTATTCACGGCAGTAGAATAAAATCAAGTCAAAAAGGAAATAGCCACCAGGCAGTAGCAATATCTCTCAGATAAGCAGACTGTGATAGTTGACAAATTGTTATCGACAAACTCAAAAATTTACTAGTCATTAATTTGTTACTTAAATTGGCAGGATGTCACATAATTTGTTACTGTAATTGGCATAATGTGAAATAATTTGATATTATAATTGGCAGTATGTCACATAATTTGATACTGTAATTGGCATAATGTGAAGATATTATAATTGGCAGTATGTCATATAATTTGATACTGTAATTGGCAGGATTTCAAATAATTTGAAACTCTAATTGTGTAGTACCGGCCTAGAATTCCCTCTCTCTCTCATCTCACGGGAAGTAGTAAGTAAGTAAGTAAGATATGATGTAGAATAATCCTACCGTGTGATGGAAAGCGTCGTCATCCTGCGAATCGAATTGAACTGCAATCACCAACCCGCCTGACCGTGGTGATTATGGCCAAATAACCCTTATATAATGTAATCTATTAAGGAGGCCAATATCCAGCAATGGACTTTATCCGGCTGATATGATGATGATGATTGTCAGGAACAGAACCTTGCCGAGTCTCTTGCTAACTTTTTCGCTAAGCAGGCTCCCGCAATATTGCTGAGAAATGAGTTTTTTTTTCTTTTACATAATAGCTTCGTGCGTCTAGCACATTTAGCCAGTGTCAAGTAAGTGATTTATTAATAACATATTATAATTCATAGTAAATGAAAATAAGTGATGATAAAGATGATAAATGGTAAATGAGATACCCTTCCCTAAGCCCCTTGAGTCCTCAGTTTTAATTGAGTTAGTGCATAACAAAGAAAGCTTTCATAAAATGATTGGCCAGTACGCGCTAAAAGTATTCAATGTACAGTTCGCAATGGAAAGTTACAATCCGCCAGCATCTGACTACAAGCGCAGATGCTTTAGGCTGTAGGTAAAGGCGACCCTTTCTAACATAAGGGCTTCGTAATGAAGAGAAAGTAAAACAAATATAGAGATGAAAGACAATTCCACCCATCGCTGTAATAAAACCTTTCGACATAATACAACAAGTATTTATATAACATTTCCAGGTCTGACATCTGTACAAATTAATAAAACTAACGTGTCTGTTTGTACGGTTAAAATAAGAGCAGGCAATATCATAATCAGGACTAGTGATATAGAAGACAGGATTAAGAAGTAAATAATATTTATAAATGCCCCATCAGCGAGCTTGTTCCGTGAGCGAGCGTGTATTTTATTATTTATTTAACAGTTTATGTACACACAAAACATATATAGAAAAATAGGGAATTTTACAACAATATACCTTAAAATCCCTTATTCCCTGATTTTAGTGCAATACTCTGTCAGCCGCGGCATTATAACTAGTGCCAAAATTGTCTATTCAACTAGAATAAGAGTGATTATTTCTTAGAGAAAATGTTTATATATTTAACAGTTACGAAGTTTTCAAAATAAAATTATTAAAAAATGTAACTTTCTTTATGTATACAAAACTTCATCTGAATCTGGTAAGTAGTTTTTGCCTGATTCAGAAACAAACTGTCAAACTTCTAATAAGCACTATTAGCAGAGCATAGAAGACAGTATTCAGATGTAAGAAATATTCATTAAATGCCCCATCTGTGTGTTAATTCCCAAAGTACCGGTATTTTAGCGCAATACTTAAAGCTGACAGTCGCGGCACTAAACAAATTGCCGTGGAAGCTGAGCATCTTAAACTGAAACGTCGGCAGTGAACTTACATTTTATAACTAGTGACTTTATTAATTAAGTAACAAATTTACATAGGGACTTTACAATTAAAAGTAATAAAACTTAATGAACGATTTTCATTATCTCAGACATCCATTTTTTTTTTGTTTACACCAATTATTTAGTTCCAAGATAAGTATCATTAAGAACTTGTGTTATGGATACTAAACAACGTATAAACATACTTAAATACTTTTTTTTTTGTAAATACATACTTAATATACATAGGTAAACACCCAGACCAGAACAAATATTCATGTTCATGCACACAAAGATTTGTCCTGTGTGGGAATCGAACCCACAACCTCTGGAGTGAAGTGTAGGTATACTGACCTCCACGCCATGTCGGTCGTCAATCCATTGACTTCCGAATACTGACCACGGGCCTCTCTTACGAAACAAGGTGAGAGAAGTTTTGTTCAGTCTCCACCACGCTGACCCAGTGTGGTTTTGCAGAGGCGCCTGAGGGCCTACTCTTAATTCAACGGAAACTAAAACGATAATAGAGATAATAAGGAAATATCTAGAGAGTGAAAGAGATAGGTATAACGAAGTTTAGTTTTCGTTTAATTAGAGTAGGCCCTCTGGTCTGTGGCGTCCTACTGTTCGAACTTTTGCAGTCGCATCAAAAAGGTTTCACCATTGCTTCGATCCCACACAGGACAAATTTTTGTGTGCATGAACATAAATATTTGTTCTGGTGTGGGTGTTTTCCTATGTATATTTAGTATGTATTATAAAAAAAAGAAAGTATTTATGTATGTTTATATGTTATTTAATATCCACAACACAAGTTCTTAATGATACTTATTTTGGAAAATAAATAATGTAATTGTCAGAAAATATATATTATTTATATACACATATATACATACTTCCAAGCCTATTTTCCTGGGTGGGTAGGCAGAGGCCATATTATTCGCCCACACTTCGCCAATTGTGTTGTTGGAACCATGTAATATTCGGCAAGCCCATTGCCGCTTACCGCAAACTTATGGTTTCGAATGATCCTCCCTCCCTCTCCCTTATTCCCTCATTCAAGAGTATAAACTTTTTACTTGTTGCAATAAACAACCTTTTTTTGAAACCAATAAAAAATATATAGCTCTTAATTAGACAAGGTACTATAGCCTAGGTTACGACTAAAACAATAGGACTAAGTCATTGTCACTGTCGAATATAGAACATCATTTTTCAGTCAATAAAAAAATACATAGCTTTTAATTAGATAAGGTACCAGACCCCTAGGTTGCGACTAAAACAATCGGACTAAGTCACAGTTACTGTCATTGTTTCTGTCGAATAAAGAACCTCGTTTTTCATTCAACAAAAAAATACATAGCTCTTAATTAGTTAAGGTACTAATAAGTTGCGACTACAATTGGATATCTTCCAACCCTCAACGCTGGGTATAACGTGATATAGGGAAATCGTAAAGTAGGCTTTAGACTTAATAAGCAGTTGGCAGGTTTTGTCCCAAGTTGACTATTAGGTGCCTGTGCCAAGCCGTATCAAAAACGTGCTTCACTAAGCGGCTTATGTGATATCAGACTTAATGGATAAGGAAATATAACAGTTAAATCAGTATCATATTAGTGGAGATAATTATGAGTCATAGCAATATATAGAATGAAACTATGTATGCCTTAATGTTAAAAACTCCGCAATGGGTTTTAATGCGGTTTTTTTTATTATGAACCACATCACTACTAGTATAAAACTATATCGCACCTTCGGTAAGACAAGGGCATAATTGTTAAAAATTGTGAAAATTACTTAGGTATGCAAAAGTGTTTTAAAAAAGCCTTTTCAACTGGTGGTACAAAGACACCATAATGTATAGTTACTTCATGTACAGGAGAATTACTTTTTAGAGTAATATTAAGTAAACAAGATCGCATTGAGCGCAAAAAAAATCTTAAAATGGCTCACCTGTAAAATTGCAAATATTGTAATTATGCCCTTGCCTTACCGAAGCTTGCAGCCTCAGAAAAAGCTGATGACTTTTGGAATCCCCACTGTTTTACTGGGTTATACTTAGATTCACTTACATTTTATTTTGTTGCATGCTAGTGAATATAAGCTTCGTGATTTTATATCTATTGTGAAATATGACTACAAATACGTTTTCAAGTACTATATTATAATAGTTTATGTAATAAATAGTTTTTGCTTATAAGGACTTATAACGACGAAGTGAATTATACAACTTTTTTCAGGATCAAACAAAGTTTGTACTAAATTAGTTAAATCCGTGTTTGCTCTTAGACGCTTACGATTAGTAGCAAACCGAAAAACTGCTTGACAGCTTATTATGGATACGTATCATCTGTGCTACGATATGGCCTTATCATTTGGGGAAATTCCTTAGATTTTAATAAATTATTTAAAGCGCAAATAAAGTGCGTAAGCGCGATATGCGAAGCGGAAGATCTTAATATCTTACTTAAAGGTTTATTTAAAAATCTTAATATCTTACCACTACCCTGTCTATATATATTCATAATAAAACAAATACTAGACACAAATATAAACATAGACTGTATGTACCAGCGAAGAAACTATACAGCATTTTGCATGGCTGTTAAGGTGTATAGCAAATTGCCTGCTGAATTAAAAGATTTGCCTGTAAATAAATTGAAACAAATGTTATTTAAATTATCACTTAAGGAATGTTTTTATACGACTAAAGAAATTTTATAATAATAGATTTAATTTATTTAGTATTACTTGTTATGAGGATTTATGTAAAATTTGATTTATTAACTAATTGACTACTGTAATGTAAACCGGAATGTGCATCCAATATTTCCACGCCGACGGTAGCAGAATATGCCGATCATTGTAATTATTTATAACACCTAATTGTGTACCATATTCTTTGAAATAAATAAAAGGAATTGAAATTAAATTGAATTAGTTGACTTATAAAAAATTACGGAAACGCTGCATAATGTTGAATACAAATACATACAACTGTATTACTTGACAATGGGAAGTACTCCAATCGGGAGAGTCTCTATGAAGAAAAGTCAATAGTATAAAATGAAAGAGACAAAGTAATATTTGAAAGGAATTATTATTGTTATTGGTTCTGTGTATTGAGGGCCGGAGCGTCTCGACGCCATTTTGGATCAAGTCCAACATGCAGTTATACGTGTCTACCATTGTGTATTGTTATTAGAAGTTTCATAGGGGTTATGGCGGATATGGCTTGGAGGTCAGTTTACCTGCATTTCACTCCAGAGGTTGTGGGTTCGATTCCCACACAGGAAAAAATCTTTGTGTGTATGAACATGAATATTTGTTCTAGTCTGGGTGTTTTCCTATGTATATTAAGTATGTAATGACACTTAGCTTGGAACTAAATAATTGGTGTAATTGTTAGAAATTATTTATTTATTTATATCCTTGGTTATCAATGCGCTAGTGTTACTTCTGATGTAGCAAACGTCTATATATTGGTCTAATCCCTTCCCTGATCCCTTTTTATAGATTGCGGATACTCACCCAAATATACTTATTCATCCGGATAAGTTAATAATACTTTAGTTCTACAAAAGTTTCAAATTCATCCGAAAATAAGAACGTTTCACTACACTCATCCACGTGTTAAAATCCTTAGTAATAAAAAAATATAGAGGGTTGACAAATAAAAGACAATATGTAAATCATCAGAAACGTTGCTTGAGTTTTATTATTTTTATGTTTAAAACAATGAGGCAGTATTTTCAAATGTCTTCTATCGTATCCTAGCATTATCCAAATTGCCAAAGACTAATGTTTAGAGCAGGGTCTGTTGACTGATCTAACCAGATTAGAATGAAGTTCAGTAAATACACGGAGCGAATGTCGTCTGACCTCTGTAATTTCGAGGGAAACAATATTATATGACAAAGGAAAAAGAAGAAGGCATTGACTTCCTTATAACGACTACCATAGACTATAGTTATATAGATACCCAGGACCAACGAATTAACTTGTTGTCCGAGGCACGGAGCAAGCGATAAACTCCCAACTTCAAAATCATTTATTACATAAACTATTACATAGTACTTAAAAACGTCAAAATTTGATAAACATAAAAAAACCAATCGAAATATGATTACATGCAACAAAACAATTAAAAAAAGTACATAATTTTAAGTGTAAGGTTGTACGGCGGTCCGCATGCGGTTGCAAGCCGCCGCTCGCTACTCGCACAGTAAGATAAAAAAAAAAAAAATACTTTATTGTCTTTAAGATCAACATGATTATTTAGATTCGTCAAATATTCAGACTCAAAATTAAAATTCGATATATTTTTTTAACAACAATGAAAGAGATATGAGCTGTACAATAATAAAGAAATAAATGCAAATGGGTTCTTTGTCAGAATTTGTCAAGGTTTGTCAGTTTATTCGTATGTTGTGGTTTTACTCAAGAATTGTCAGTCTGTCTGTGACTCTTATGGGGGTGATCTGTCAGTCAGCCTGTCGTGATTCTAAAGGAGGGAGGGTATTGTCCGTCAGTCAGACAGTCTGTCGGTGACTCTAACGAGGCTTCCAAAAGGCAACGAGATTGAGAAGAATGCCACAAGAAACTCATCTCGGCTTTTTTCAAATTATGTCTTAAGATCTAATACAATTGACGAAATAAAATTATTAAGCACACCGCTGTTCTTAAAACAAACTAAATCTAACATCTAAAGATCATACATATCTTAAGAAAGAAAAGAGCAATTCATGTCACTTCCAGGCAGACTTGTCGTTCATAAAATCTTTTACACTATAATAAGCCTTTTGGCACAATTTACTCTTTATGTAATCTTTAAATTTATTTATTGATAAATTTGCCACATCATCTGGCAGCGTATTGTACATGCGAATACTGTTCCCCGCAAAAGAATTTGTAACTTTATGGAGCCTATACTTGGGCATAGCCAGTTTATTCTTATTTCTTAAGTTAAAATTATGTCTATCACTATTTTTACTCAACTTACTTTTATTCTTATGAGTATGAAGTAAGTTTTCGTAAATGTACTGTGAATACAGTCATTATGCCTATCTCCTTAAACTTATCCCTTAATGAATCGCGAGATCTCATACCAAGAGAAAAGAGGGATGAGATGCTGTACCAGGGGGTACCCTGGCCACCAGCAGATAGGAAAGGAATGCTGTACTAGGGTGTACTCCGGCCACCAGCAGGAAGGGAAGGTCCTGTACCGGGGTGTAGCCCCGGCCGACAGGAGATGCAGAGAGGAATGAGACCCAACACGGACGGTTGAAATCTATTTCATCATCTCAGCCCATATACGTCCCACTACTGAGCACGTATGGCGGTGTATGGCGTCCTGCTGTTAGAATTTATCAAGCCGCCCATTAGGCCTCTAACATGGCTTAACGACTACCAAATTTAGTGATAACCGGGACCAACGGCTTAACGTGCCTTCCGAAGCACGGAAGCGCTCGATATCAAATGCCACACAAACGGTCACCCATCCAAGGACTGACCTCTGTAAACTCTGCTTTACTTCGGTGATCGTTTCCGACCACCTAGCATCGTAGAGGTACGAGCGCTTCAATTATAAACCTATTTATTGCAGATAATTGTTAGGTTTATATATGAAATACATGTTATCTGCACATATAAAGGTAAAAAGAAAGTGTCGACGCTGCACGTAGATGTTGCAACTGGGCCGATTCGCCAATGACCACGCTGACGCCAAGTCCAATGTACAAAATGTGGACTTGTATTAAGATAATTACGCACATAGCTTCGAGAAGTCACAGGTTTGAACCCGAAGCCCTCTGATTCTGGAGTCTATAGGTATCGCCACTCAGACTTCATTTGGCAGGAATTGTAAAACATAAAGCGGTAACGTCAGCAATTCTAAATCGCGTCGCAACTTTACCGGCATCAGCTTTGTTAGGCGAATTCTGCATTCGAGTTCTGACTCCGAACTTCCCGGGAAGTTGTACGAAATTTTATTCCACTTTTCGTTTTCCTGTTTTTAGGGCACCGTTTTCCGACAGTAAAACCGGTACGTACCTGGCTTATTAATAAATAACCTCGGTCATCAAAAACAGAGCTATTTTTTTTATTATTATATTTTATTTTGTTGCTCCTTGTTTTGCTTTTAACTGAATAGGTTGGAAGATATTTAGAATAATAATTTAAAAATTAAATTGATGTAATAGTAATTTAATTTCTCAATCTAGAAAAAGTAAGTAATAACAATGTATTCATTATATACTTATGTAAATGAATTAATTAGTACATAATAATATAGTACTTTAACATGAAATATAAATATGGGATGTTTTTCTTCTAACAAACTGCTATGCAGTTTGGCGGAATGTAAACAAATTTAATTACAAATACAATACAAATACAAAATAATTTATTAGCTCAAACATGTGTAACAAAATATGGTATTACAATAAAGTCTTTGAATTTTGTGGTATGCAAATGTCAGTTTTATGATTCCCCATTAAATGTCAGTATAATTATAGGATCAAAAAATAATTATCTAAAATTACACAGTAACAATAAAATTAAAATATAAGTCAAAATTAAATTACAAGAAAAAACGGGGTCAGTAAACGCCTATTAACAATCAATCATAAAGTGTATCGGTCAGAAAATCGCTTATGTGATAGTAACATTTGTCTAATAGTAATTTTTGAAGATTTTTCTTGAATAGATGTATTGTCAAATTTTTTATTTTGTATAAATTTTGCAAAATTGCAAAATTAGGATAAATTACGTAATATGGCTTGGTATGCCTCAAAGTGTAAGCAAGTACACATTGACAAAATTAACAAAAAGAAGGAAAATATCACATTTTTTTTCGCTCCGCTGTATACTAACATTTTTGTAGATAACTCTTTTCACCTTGCGCCCTTTGCGGTGTATATATTCAGTTACAATAATACGTAACCTTGCCCCGTGACTGTCCGACACACACTTGGCCGTTTAGCGCTGGAGTTTTTCACTGAGACCGTTCGCGCCGGTGTCGGTCTTTTTGGCCGGTGTACGATTGTTACCAAAATTCAGCTTTCGAATATAGCTTTCGTACGATCATTTTTTTTAACACTAAGTAAGAATGTGCCTTTGGCGTTTGATATTTGGCTCTCGATTTATGACGCAAACTTGTATCGTTTACTGGGAGAATTTGTTCTATATTGCTTTCTATTTGCGGTTTTTAGTTATTTATTTGTGTAAATGTTTAGGAGATATTTATGAATTTTGTAAGTATAACCTTTAGTGCACTTGATCTATCAGTATCACTAACCAGTCAGGATTCTACACCAAATCTTTACTCCTCACAATATACAAATGGGAGGCGTTTCTAGTTGATTTATATGGTAAGCTACAATTAATAAATTGTAGCTTACTTTTCCATATATTGCTTTTAATGTCACGGCTTTTAACAGTTTTTTTTTGTGTAAAGATTTAGTATATATATAAGAACATTGTACGTACAAGTTACAGTTCCCTACCTTAATATATCATAAGTATGAACTCAACGCCATAGAGTTTATAATTTATTTTTGACTCTGCTGTGCTCTCTATGTCAAGGCCTAATAACTCGCCTTCTCAAAAGTATGAAACAGGTATATAGATAAAGGTTTATATTAAACTATTTTCATTGGCCTCTTAAGAAAACATCTCAGGTTTTCATAAAAGACACGGCCAACCTGTGAGGAGATTGTTCTCGGTATAATATAACTGCATGAAATAGTTATAAAACCTGTGCAAAATTAAATAATAAAACATTAAGGGGCTTATTAAAAAAAAGATCTAAAGTTACACTAGGTTTAAGACTAGTGCTGTCACTGTCTTCATTTTATCAGATAAAAGTAATATTTCATAGCCAAAAGAAGAACGCGGAAACAATAAAGCAGTTTTAATTTAAAAAAACAAATCAGCTACGTGCTACGTCTTCATTACTACAAATGCTACGAGTTTGCTACGAACTGTTCCAAATAGCTACGGCACTTTTTACCGTAATACTATTTTTGTATCTTATATGAAAAACTACATACATATATTTAAGCCTGATTCCCCGAAAGGGTCGGCAGAGGCATATTATACGCCCACACTTCGCCAATTATATAGTTGGTCCCACGTAACAGACGGCGAGCCTATTGCCGCTTGCCAGGCACTGTAATGTTCGCCAAAACCTCGTCCGTTGATCGGCAGGTGCACCACTTGCAGGTGAGGTTAGCTTGGGCTCCTCAGGTCCTGGTAGGATCCCCATAACATTATTTGATTGATTTGTTTTGACAAAGAAAAAACAGTAAAAATTACCCAATACAAAAAAAAAAAAAAAACCTGCCTTGTAAGAAATAACACTCACAAAATACAATATCCATGGTATCAACGGTTGTTGCGGGATTGTTCGAAAGGGTTATCGCGGCCTTAACACCAAGGCCGCGGCGGCAAGCTCAAGAAGGAAGATGGATGGTTTTTAGTCAGTAGAAGTCTGACACACCCTCCCGCTCCACCCACAGCGGGGGACGGTCATTTGACGATTTTCCATCCAAAAAAGAGTGGTATCAATGGTTAATTTAAAACACTCACATTCAAAACTAAAGTTTACATTCAACCAAAATGAATTACCTAACCAACGTTATTCACAACATACACATAATCTCAACCAAAACTACCAATGTTGAGCTGCGAAGTTTCACCAGTGTATTAGCTCCCCTAAGCATAAACAGCTTGAGGCGGTGAAGCCAACAGCGACACTGTGAACACTCCGCTACAGTAAACAGGAACTAACTCCCGGAACATGAAACGTTACCGACATCATGCATTATTATCCACTCCTCAGAATTTCTGAGACGTTGCAATATGGTTTTGAAGTCACCTGGTACTAACTGACAGAATTGCTTCCAGATTTTTTGAAGCCTAAGGTTGCCTGGAAGAAATTGCTGTTAGCAATAAGGCCGCCCATTGTACCATATACTTGTTTATGTGATTTTATTACTTTTTTTATATTTAGTGTACAATAAAGTGTTCATTCATTCATTCATTCATTCATTCATTCTTTCATTTATTCATTCATTCTTTCATGACCTAACGACTGGGACGCACCTAACACCTAACAGCTTCAAAGCTCCTGATATTAAAATCAACACAAATAGTCTAAAGTCAATGGTCCAAGGTAATTTATTGATTCAGGCGTTACTTTGCGGAAATCCATTGTAAGCAAGTGATGGATTAAAAACGAGTTTGACTCTCGTTTCAGCGTTGGTCGTGAAGACATCGTTGTTCTGAGGCTCCTATCTTACCTGAAGATGCCCTGTGTAAGGGCGAAACACGTGTCGTGTTGAATAGTTTCTCGATTTTTCGAGAAATTATAGTAGCGCGGGAATTGTTACAAAGATATTTTTAATCCATCACTTGCTTACAATGGTCCAAGGGCTGATCTGAAATCTCATTAATATTGGTGATACGTACCGCGAAGCTGCAACTAACACTGCTAGACTGGCCTTAACATCCCTTTGCTCGCTCCAAGTTTATCTGGCAGCATTGTTACTGCTCATAGTCCAAAAAGGTTTATAGCAGGTTAGTTTGTATTGCTGCGGGACTATCCAAAAGGGTTACCGCGTCCTCTGGACGTAGCAGGCACAAGAAGGAACATGGATGGTTTTTAGTCAGTAAAAGTCTGACACACCCTCCCGCCCCACTCACAGCGGGAGAAGGTCATTAGATGATTTTTCGTCCAAAAAAAAAAGGTTAGCTTGCATTACTCAGGTTCCCTGCAAGCTTTTGTCTTATTTGTATGCTTATGTCTTATTTGTATTTTTATGTCTTGTTTGTATGCTTATGTCTTATTTGTATGCTTATGTCTTATTTGTATGCTTATGTCTTACTGTAACTGTATGTATGTATTGTGTTTTACCATGTATATTATGAATGTGTCATAGCAGTGCTCTCACAAACGGTATCTACGGAAGACCAGCGTCGAGGTGTTTTCGTGACACCTCGGCTTTATGCTGAGTGGATACCATTTCTGTGACACTCTTCAAATTGTTACTTAAATATAATGTATCCGTTTTCTTTTGATGTTGTCACAGAATAAATTCTTTTTCTTTCTTTCTTTCATTATTTTTTTGCTTGCTGACGACAGCATTGCAGCATTGCGTTCATGCGTGTGAACACTGCCATGATTGATTCGCTAAATTAATTTAATTAGGTGAATTATTGGGAGAAGATCACTGTGAAAGACTTTAAACTCCTAAATCCAAGGTGTTGGAAAAGGACTGGTCAAATACCCTAAACCGACTGGATTTCATAATAAATACAAAGAGTTCGAAAAAAGCTATAAGTGTGTACCGGCATCGTGGCAAGTGGAGGATGTGATCTTTGCCTACAAACACTGTTTTTCCCGTCATGGAATTAAGTAATCTCCAAACTAAAAAAATAATGATCCGAAGAAAAAGCTCAAATGTAAAGTAGGAATATAAAGTAGTATATTTAGAATATCTAATAGAAGTAATGGATAATGTTGACATGGGGCAATGGACTATCCCTGGATATGTTCCTACTTAGTCTACGTAGACGGGCTGGCCAGACGTCAGCTTTCGAATCTGCATCCCAAATTCAGCAATTGACATGCTACGACTTGTCTGAGGATGCATTTACACCGATGTGATACAAACACGAACAATTTTGTCAATATGTGTTTTAAAATCAATTGTACAGACAAAACGTAAGATATGCGTAAATGGTTTTAGTAGATGTGGCGTAAGGTTTTCGGTGTAATATTTAATAATGTACAGACATCAAAAAATATAAATGAAAAATAATAAAATATTATGTGTAACATTATTGATACATAAGTTGAGAATTTTTTTTTTGTATTTATTGGTTCTAACATTTTACTGAACTTAAGTTTCTTTGCTATTTACAGACTTGCTGTAGTAAAATCTTTAAAAAAATTACATACATACATACATTATACCATCACGCCTGTTTCCTTGAAGGGGTAGGCAGAGGCATATTATATGCCCACATGTTGCGCCTATTTCCGCTTACCGGGTAAAAAAATTTAGGGTGGGTAAAATAATCTGTACTCATAAACTTACTAACGATTTTCCAACGTTTACCCTATTATTCATGTATCTTTTGCCGTACTATCGACTCAAAAACATAAACTATTCAACGTGCCTCTCGAGTTTCCAATAGATTACTTACCCACACATGTATGACTTAAGGGTTCATACGCATCATTCATTTTAACCAATACGATATACATTTATGTTAGCTTTAGTAGTAGATGTATGAACACCCAGGAAGTGCGCCGCAGTGTCGCCCTCTCCTAGCGGAAACATGGCTTTGATATATTGTACGGGCTCGCTTACAATACCCTCGGACCCTAGCCGTAAGGCTATTGATTTGTGTGCTTGTCTAAGAGCCTAAATTCGATACTAATAGTACAGAGGCAAGCATAGCTTTAAGCTATCTTGAATTAGTTGGTTGTAGGTTAATCTGTACTTACTGACAGGTGCTGTCAACTCCGTGAGACTTAAATAAATATTTTCTGACAATTGACGAACTAGGGATGTGCTATGTTTCATGTGGATGGTTTGATATTTCAACAATTCAAATTATTTCAATAAAACGCGTTAACCGAGTAATGTTAAGCCAGTCAGACATTTAACATCAGTTGGAAGTACAGTTTTATTAGCAATTCGCGGTTTGATATTTAATAAAACATTTCATACTAATTAAGGGATTACTAATAAAAACGTTTATATCTCATTTGAATATTATTCAACAAGATAAAAATAGTTTTATTTAAAACTAATTATGCAAGGAAATTTTTTACTTACTATTTATGGCAGACAGACAGCTAGGAAAGTATACTTTGAGTATTATCCAATTTGATATAAAATTTAATTTTTTAGTAATTAAAGTCCAAAATGTTAGTGACGTATATATATATATCTAGATATTTTGGAAACAAAGTCTGAAATGTGAGTTTTATCGTTGTTTTAATAACCCTTTTAATTAATAAACAATTTAACAATAAATACAAATCAGTCATCTCCTTATCGGTGTGAAACGCGGCCACTGCACTAGAGTCAGACAATAAATTTCTATTCCTTACAATAGTTACAGAGATTGCACCTGGGAGCTGTCTTAGTGCCTTCTTAGTAGAAACTTCAACTCGCATAAATCCCTCAGAAGTTTACGCCCAATTCGGGGATCGACATATTGAGCTATCTGCTGTGAGAATGCCAAAACATTTTTAAAACAAGTCCAATAGACCCTACATAGCGCTTTTGATATAACTTGTACTAAAGGCTACAAAAATAGTCCGTTTTATTACATACTTATAATAATACTATTATGGAAAAACCCCAGACCACGACAACAATTTTATCAATATTCAAATACCCAAATATTTTTCGTAACCAAAAGACGTAACCACTTATGAGCATAAACGGTTGAAAGGTTATGCAATGCTCGCTTCAAAAACTACTATCAGAAGTATATATATGAAATATAGGAAAGCATATGGCAGAAATGCAAGGAATCCAACCATAGGAGCATTTCTCCTCTATGGGAAATTACAGATATATTGCTCTTCACGCCATATCTGTCGTGTCATATAAGTTATAATAATAATTCTTTATTCAAACTAAATTCAGTTTAAATTCAAAAGTTAGATTCATATTTGAATTCATTGTTAGAGTCGACATATTGATCTGTCTACCAGGGCGAGCAAAACATCACTGTCTTTATTCTTGAAACAATAAATTACTACGAGTATACTGAACTCGTTCAAGAAGAGAGAGCCACACAGTAAATTTATATTTCTCCCCATTGTTACAGATAGAGCACTTGGGGAGCAGTGTTAGAACAATATTAATAACGGACGATGCTGCAATATATATCGTTTGGTCTATTACTTGGTTTCATTATCTCAGTCACATAAAGTCCACTGCTGAACATAGGCCTCTTCAAAGCTTATAATGTTGATCAAACATCCATCAGCTTTCCGCTACCCAGAGCATATATTTGGGCCATCGGATGGAAGGCATCGGACCGCTAGGTTTGCCGATTTGCGGTCGCCACTGAAGAATCTTATTATCTTCTCCGTAATCCCCACTGCCACTTCAGCTTGTAAATTCAAATAATGTGAAAAAAGCCGAGATGAGTTTCTTGAGGCATTCTTCTTAATCTCATTGCCATTTTGGAAGCCTCGTTAGAGTCACCGACAGACTGACTGACTGACAGATCCCCCCGATAAGAGTCACCGACAGACTGACAAACCTTGAGAAAAACCACAACAGACAGATAAACTGACAAACCTTGACAAATTCTGACAAAGAACCCATTTTCTTTTATTTCTTTATTATGGTACCGCTCATATTTCTTTCATTGTTGTTAAAAAAATATACCTAATTTCCATTTTGTGTGTAAATATGTTTGACGAATCTAAATGATCACGTTGATCTTAAAGACAATAAAGTATATTTTATTTGCCTTACTATATCTGTCATTCCATTTCTACCCTAAATATCTGCATTTCTGATTCTATATGGTAGAGAAACTAAAAGCATAGCTGTTTACTCACAATGACAAATGCTAATTTGTTTTCATTTATATAAGATTTTTTTAATTGCATGACATTTATAATTTCTTAATTTTGATATTTTTTTTCTCTCATATTTAATAAAAAAATATATTAGTTCAATTTGCTGATAATTTTAATACTTTCTTTATTTTGCTGTGCCCTATCCGGGTCTATGTTTGGTACTACCTTTTATATTACATCTGTATATACAACATAGTTTTGGCAATAAATACTTTGAATTGACTTGACTTGACTTGACTTGACTTGACTTTACTTGACTTGACTTGACACTAGACATAATATCATTCCCTTAGTCGCTTTAGTCGACACTCTTGGGCAATGAGGTGGCAAAATTCTTTGGTAGTGCCGCTACTCTGCGGCATCCTGTGGATCGGTATCTTCTTCATATCTTTTTAGTCAAAATCTAGACTAGTAAAAATCCCTCTCTTGTCCTACGCCTTAACTTGGAGTCGACAAATTGAGTTACCTGCCAGAGCACGGCAAAATATTTTTATGACATAAACTATGCATGCATGTTCCAATCATGTTGGAATGACGTGCTGACAAAATGGAAGCGAGAATTTGCTATGACGTAGAAATATGATACTGTAAAATACCTGCTCAGTATATTGAATATGTTCTCACGTAAAATCTTTCCGCTATAAGTCGTAGTTAAAATTGATTTTCGGAAGAATATATCGATGGCAGCAAAGTAGAAACGGACATCTACATTTTTCACATTTTTCTTTTTTTGTAAAAATAAGCTTATACCAACCCTCTTTACAATTCTAAATAAAAATAATTTAATTTTTTAACGTATTTTAAGAAATGTGATACGTAAAAAAAGATATCTGCGCTTGAAATTTCAAAACCACCGCAGTAGATACGGACATTTGAACTTAACCGCTTTTACGGCGGAACATCCGCAGATCACAGGAACGTAAAAAAATACATCTGTCATTTGTCTCCGTTATCATGCACACGGATTAGTTACAAAATTCATCAAATTTCTATTGGTTACACGATTTAACCTTTTAGTATCCTTACGTTACTTGTTATTTTAACCATGAGTGTCAAACAAAACAAGCTACTAATAGGTATGGCCAAAAAAGGCGTACAGATATATCTGAGATTTCAAATTTGATAAATTGTTAATTCCCATTTGAATAATATTTTTTTATGCCAGAATTTTTTTTTTTTTTTTTTTTTTTTATTTGGCTTATAAAACTGGGTACAATTAGTTACATACATTTGTGTGAGTTTAATTTATAACACGTACTTTAAATTGCCCCTACTAGTTATAAGCACAGCATGCAATAATTATATTCTAATATTCGACAATTACTTATACTAAATCTGCAGTAAGTTACAATTGAAAAAAACATAAATCTTTAAGAATTATATAACCTGTTTAGACATTATGCCAAATTAAATTAATCAATCAATTTCAAATTATCTATTTAATCAGTGTATATCATATAGAAATAACCCACTTAATTACTCCAAAAATCAAAACTACGCATGTTGTAAATAAGAACGTGGCCAGATCATTAAAAGCACAAAACAAACAAAAATCTCAGACCAGCTCGAAAGTTGTAGCCGTAACAAGTGATTTTCAAAAAATTCTTAATTGTCCTCATGGTGAAGTCAGCTTATTTTATTATAAAAGGACATTATCTATTTATATTTCCATTGTTTTTGATATGGGTTCTAAAAACCTATTTGCTACCTATTGGTCTATGTTTGGTACTACCTTTTATATTACATCTGTATATACAACATAGTTTTGGCAATAAATACTTTGAATTGACTTGACTTGACTTGACTTGACTTTACTTGACTTGACTTGACACTAGACATAATATCATTCCCTTAGTCGCTTTAGTCGACACTCTTGGGCAATGAGGTGGCAAAATTCTTTGGTAGTGCCGCTACTCTGCGGCATCCTGTGGATCGGTATCTTCTTCATATCTTTTTAGTCAAAATCTAGACTAGTAAAAATCCCTCTCTTGTCCTACGCCTTAACTTGGAGTCGACAAATTGAGTTACCTGCCAGAGCACGGCAAAATATTTTTATGACATAAACTATGCATGCATGTTCCAATCATGTTGGAATGACGTGCTGACAAAATGGAAGCGAGAATTTGCTATGACGTAGAAATATGATACTGTAAAATACCTGCTCAGTATATTGAATATGTTCTCACGTAAAATCTTTCCGCTATAAGTCGTAGTTAAAATTGATTTTCGGAAGAATATAATATGAATCATAGGACACCTAGAGCTCTTTGTGGGGAAAAGAAGTTACTTGTGGAAGAAGTTACTGGCGAACATCACCATTCCCGGCAAGCGGCAATAGGCTTGAAACCGATTATTAGGTCAGACCTCCGCAACCCAGAGGGAAATATCATTCTATTGTTAAACCAGCTGTCAGTCTGTTAAAAGGAACTGACTTTCTAATAATGACTGCTATATGTGTTCATGACAGACGGGACCGACGGCTTTCCTGCTTTTTGAGGCACGGAGCAAGCGATAATAACTTCGAAAAGTCATTGGTGCGCCACCATGGTTTAAGCCCGAGACCCTCTGAATTTACCTGTGGTAAAAAAAAATACCCTCCTTGGTTTAGTAGACAATTAGTAAGAGCCCTAAAAGCAAAGGAGAAAATAAGATGCCGATACAAAATTTACAAAAATCCAATGGATGAACTGGAACTTAGATTGCTCGGCAAAAGGTGCTCCAAATTAGCAACTGACTCGTACAACAGCTATATAAAAGGTATAGAGGATGAAATTACTAAAAACCCAAATCGCTTCTGGGCGTACATCAAAGATAAAAGAGGGGGCTACAGTTCTTTCCCAGCCACCATGACAAATGGAATAGTGGTCACATCAGATGGTCTACAAATATGTGAAATGTTTGCTTCTCATTTCTCCTCGGCCTTTAGCAATCTAAAAGCGACCCATTATGAGCCAGTATCTGATTATCTTCTCAATATGAAAAATAACAGCCTACCTCTAACGACACCTGTGTTTGATCATGCGACTTTATTTAATAAACTAAAGGCGTTAGATGTTCGCAAAGGCGCTGGCCCTAATGGTATTCCGCCAATTATTATTACTAAATGCGCCTCTTCTTTGGTTTGCCCATTGGTAATAATTTTTACCAAATCTCTCAGTTCAGGTGTATTTCCCGACTCCTGGAAAAAAGCCAAAGTTGTGCCGATTTATAAAAATGACGAGAAAGACCATTGTAACAATTATAGGCCTATCTCTATCTTGTCCACCTTTGCGAAAATTTTCGAATCCCTAATTTGTCCTCACCTTCAATCTCACCTTAAACTGTACTTGAGTGATTCACAGCATGGTTTTGTGGGGTCTAGGTCTACTAGCACAAATCTGGCGACCTTTACAGAAATGTTAACGAATGCCATCGACCGCGGCAAGCAGGTTGATGTAATCTATACCGATTTTAGTAAAGCTTTTGATCGCGTTCCTCATCACATACTTCTGGCAAAGCTTTCTGCGTACGGAATCACTGGCACACTTCATACCTGGCTAAAATCATACCTAGAAAGACGATTTTTCTTCGTCGCGGTCAATGGATTCCGGTCTCCCATATACGAAATTACTTCGGGGGTACCTCAAGGCTCACATGTAGGTCCGATTATGTTTAATGCGTTCGCTAATGACATTCCACACTGCCTCAAATTCTCAGAATGCTTCATGTACGCGGACGATCTCAAATTCTCCAGAGTTATTGAGTCTGATGAAGACATTGATTTACTTCAGAGTGATGTAGACTCATTAGTCCAATGGTGTAGTGAAAATGGGATGGAATTAAACGTCAAAAAGTGTTATCACGTAAAATTCACTCGAAAGAAGATAATGACAGCTAGCATATACCATGTGGGCTCTGACGTTATCCAAGAAGTGTCGCAAGTGAGAGACCTGGGAGTTAATTTTGATAGCCAGCTGACATTCGTACCTCACGTAGAAAGTATAATTAAAAAGGCTTCTAAAATGCTAGGTTTCGTAATCAGAAATATTACTGGATTTAGGCGCAGTAGTACCAAGATTTTGTTATACAACAGTATTGTACGAAGTGTCTTGGAATACTGCAGCACGATCTGGAGACCTCATTACGCCACGCATAACCTAAGGCTTGAGCGAATCCAGAAGAGATTCCTATGGCATCTCGCTTTTGCCAATGGCATTTCAAAAAGAAAGCGCTCATATGATGCCAGGCTTGCTCATTTTAAGATGGTACCATTAGAGAAACGTAGAAGAATTGCTGACTCTATTTTTTTGTTTAAAATACTCCGAGGTAAAATTGATTGTCCGCAATTACTCAGTAATTTTATGTTTCGGGCTCCTGCAAGATTCCCTCGTGCTCCTATTACACCCTTGTACCCTCCTCCTCGCAGAACAGTACTAGGCATGAACTCTATCGTCCCTCGGCTTTGCAAACTGTTGAATAGCTACAGTGACCTTGTTGACGTGCAGTTTGACTCATTTGGCAAGTTCCACAGAATAACCAGTAATAATGTTTAATTTAAATTTAAATTATAATTATAATTCAAATAATGTAACTCTGTAATGTCTTGTAATATTTAAGTTTTTTTTCCTCTTCATACCAATTTTAATGTTAATTTTTAGTATTTTTTTTTTTCCTTTTAAATCATTTCTTTTTGTCTTTTCACTAAATTTTAATTGTCACTTTTAGTTTGTAAGTTCTTACTATTATGGGGCATGCGGTGCTAACCTGTAAGAAATTGTTACACTAACCCTAGATTTAAAAAAATATTATTCTATCATGTATGTATAAGTGTAAACAATTGTTGGTTGGCCAAAAAAATAAATAAATAAATAAATAATAAATAAATAAATTTAAAGGCTACGGGGTCTCGCTACTGGGCTATAACCGTGGGCGTATAGTATGCCTCTGCCTACTTCTTCGAAGATATGTCGTTATATATTATGTATGAATGAAATGTTAAAAAAGTGAGATCGGCAATATCTCATCAAGCAACGGGTAAGCAAAGCAAAGAGATTGAAGAGCTAATGTCCAATCTCAACTTCGTCGGTATAGTTAGTTAAATCTGCACAACAGCAGGTAACTTATACTCAAATACCCATTTATTGGTAATACAACATTACACGTCACAGAAAAGAAAAAATACATATTTATTAGAATTATTTCAATTAAATCACAATATTATTAGAAATTAATAATGTCAAATTAAAAAATGACAATAACAACTGTATTAAGAAATATAAATGAAATTAATAAAAATAAAGCAAAATGTCATTTCAGATTCTTACAATTAAATTACATACTAGGTCTTATTAAAAATATTGGAGTCGCAAAAATCTGCACAACTACAGAATTGAGAGCTGTATAGATAAGATAAAACTGTTTGCAGAAATATAGAATCGTCTTGATGATGACTACAGATGGGTCCATATCGGCTCTCATAAAATTTGTATTCATATTTACGATTTTACTACGAATTGGAGTTCATAATAATCACTCTTCATAATTTTTTTCTTCATAAACTTTATGTTCATACATTAATATTCCTATAATCGGAACTCATAACACCCCGTCATCATATTTTTTTATTTCATAATGTTTTCATTAAGGTGTTTAATTAATATTTTTTTTATTCAGAATAGTTTTCTTTACAAGAGAGTAAAGGTCGCAGTTCTAACCTTTTTTTTTTTTTTTTTGTTTTACGTCGGTAACAAAATGCGTTTACGCACTACCTTCCGGCCAAAGGGGGACCGAAAGGGGGTGTTCGGCCCTCCTGACCCACCCGCTGCACCCTCCACAGGTCCCTCTTAGTTTCCCCCCCGGTAGTCAGTACTAAGGGCACCCAGAGTCGTCGGTCTCTGGATGTTACCTTTTCCCTAGCGCCTCCTGCGCCCTACCGGGAGGTACTCAGCCCCCCACCACGACAAGGTGGAGACCGGTCGGGGGGGCGCAGTTCTAACCTAACCTAACCCACCTTCTGGGAGCATTTTGGTTCTGTGAAGGTCGCAGTTCTAACCTAACCTAACCCACCTTCTGGGAGCATTTTATTAACAGTATGATTTTTGATGTATAGGATAAATAGCACTTCTGATTAAGAAATATATGAAAGCAAAAATGAGTACAAATAAATGTATGAACAATAAAATTATGAAGTCGATTCATTTGGCGTTTTAATATTTATTGAAATAAAAATTATGAAGAGTGATCATTATGAAATAAAATTGTATGAAACATATTTTCGTACTTTCGATGTTAGGAGTTAAAAAGTTATGTAAGAAAAAGCGCCCCCCTACATATCGCTGTATCGGCAAATCTACGGAAGCCTCATATCGATTGGAAAATAATTCACAATTTACACCTGACGTTATTTCAATTGGGACACTTAGACACTGCTTTAGGTCGCTGTGTCAGTAAATTCAGTTAGAAAGATATAATTGCAGCATTTGGTGGTGAACGCAACATTTCTTCCATTAATGCGCTTTTATTAAGGTTGAGTCTAAGGAGAACTGAAACTATTGTCACAATGTCAAGAGCTCCGTCTTGCGTTTTAAGTATAGTGCTATTGCACTTATCGCTTTGACTAACTACCGTCATAAATTCAAGATAACTAATCAATTAACTATAATAGAGTTGAGGAGACGAGGGGACGTTGTTATTCGAAATACTTAACAGCTGATCAATCATTTTCCGGGACACATATTGAAGGGTTCATTAATCTTATCAGTAAGTTTTGGCGGAACCTGATGATGCAAATAAATGATACGGTGATTTTCAATGTTATATTATGTAATTAAGGTTCACATAAGTTGTATTTTTTATTTGTAAATTATAATGGCTGTTTGATAACATCCTAATAATAAATAATTAGGAGTTCATTACAAAATAAGATCTAAAGTTAAACAAAAAGGCATTGTTTAAGACGAGTGCTGTCACTGTCTTTATTTTATATATTAATAAAAAGTGACAGCATTAGTTTTAGACCTTTTGTTTTTTTTTTCGATTTACGTCGGTAACAAAATGCATTTACGCACTGTCTCCCGGCCAAAGGGGAAGACCGGGAGTGTGGAGCTCACTGCGGCAGACACGACAACCGCAGTCCTACCCCCTAAAAATCTTCCGACGACGCCCGCCGCTGTTGAAGAAGGGGCGGGGGGCCAGCACCAGGGGATTTGTAGTTTCTGGCATCCCGCCCGCGGCCAACGTCCCCCGGATCAGAACCGGTAGGACCTCCTCAGAGAGGCCCAGTGTGTCGCGACCCTCCTACCTTCTTGTGCGGCAATGACGTGACTGGCCGACTCCTGGGGGGTCTATAGCTAGACGATTAGTTTTAGACCTGGTTTAACTTTAGATATTTTTTTGTAATAATCCCCATTAAGTTGAAGCGCTCGTAGCTCCGCGGTGCTCGGGGGTCGGAAACGATCACCATAGTAAAGGAGAGTATACAGAGATCAGTCCTTGAATGAGTGACCGTTTGTGTGGCATTGATTTCGAGCGCGTCCGTGCTTCGGAAGGCACGTTAAGCCGTTGGTCCCGTTTAGCACTAAATTTTTTTTTTTTTGAAATCATTTATTCATTTTAAAACATACATTAAAGACATTACATATTTTCCTCGCCAAGCTATAAAGCTTGTGGGCGAGATACGCTCGTTCACATTTTCTTTCTTTAAATAAATGAATCTAGTAACATTTACATTATATACTATACAATTATAAACACATTTTACATATATATATATATTCATACACACACATTATATTTATATATATATAGTGTATATATACATATACATACACTCACACACACATATATATTATTGGACTGCACCGAAGGGACTAACCATCAGTGAGGGCCATTCTCCCTCGGGAATTAACCTCACCGACGGCAATGTCTCCTTTGCCGAGAAGTACACCCTTGAGTTTAGACCTCAACAATGTTTTGCTTATTTTAGGTTTGGTTCTCAAAAGTTCTATTTTGTTAAATATCTTAGGGACTAGATATTCAGTCATTCTCTCTCCGTAATAATTATTAACTTTTGGTTTAATTAGTTTTGGTTTAATAGGATACAATTTTTCATATTCTTTATTGCACATATTTTTAACTTTTTTACTGAACAAATATTTTATGAGCCTTGTTTGTATATATTATATTTCTTCTATGTACGTTTTAAATGTGCGTCCATATATACTTAGACCGTAACTGAGTATTGAGTCTGCAAGAGCATAGTAAACCATTAGCATTGTATGCTTGCTGATAACGTGCTGCAGTTGATAAAATTTACCCAAGACAGACCTAAGCCTATTGCAGACGTCACTCACATGTGGCTTCCAATTGAAATTTCGATCCACAGTCAGTCCTAAATATGTAAATGTATTTACTGATTGTATATTAGTGCAGTTGCAGTTTATTCTATTACTGTGTAAACAGTCATATGTATGACCTACTATTATTAAGTTGTCTTTATCAGTGGATTTAGCACTCTTATTGTAGGGCGAGTGTATATGCATGTATGTGTATGCATGTAAATGTGGTAGTCGTTAAGCCATGTTAGAAACCAGCAGGTCGCCACACACCTGCCTCCGCCAATCCGCACTGGGTCCGCGTGATGGAGTATGACCCAATACCCTCTCATCTTGATACGTGAGAGGAGGCTCGTGCTCAGTACTGGGACAATAATGGGCTGAGATGATGATGATGACTCCTAATAAAATGTATCAAAATTTTTGTATTAATCTCTTGGATGTATCATTAGAAATCCATTCTCGGTAAAACAAATAAAATTAACTACAGGAACGTCCGACTAAAAGTATTATATTTCCGTTACGAAACCAGATACACGTTATCATTTCTTGAACTATATGAGTTTTCATTTCATATGTTTCCTGAGGTAGTTTCCACAAAGGGATATTATCAATATATCGTCCGACTTCGGTGTTGCGTGTCCTAGCGTATTACACTAACTTATTTGAAACGGGTCTTGGGGTATTGTTTCTATTAAACCACATTTTTGGAAAGAGCACATAAATTAGGACTGATGCGAGGAATAAGTTCTGTAATATAATACTTGGTGGAAATTGTTTTGTTGGTTAGCTAATATATTTGGAACGCGTTTGTAGCTCGTAGTGTTTGCTCGTAGTATTTGACCGATTTGGCGTGGAGGTCAGTATACCTGAACTTCACTCCAGAGGTCGTGGGTTCGATTCCCACACAGGACAAATCTTTGTGTGCGTGAACATGAATATTTGTTCTTGTCTGGGTGTTTTCTTGTATATGTATATTAAGTATGTATTTACAAAAAAAAGTATGTAAGTATGTTTATCCGTTCTTTAGTATCCATAACACAAGTTCTTAGTGATACTTATCTTGGAAATAAAGAATTGTTGTGATTGTAAGAGAATATTTATTTATTATTTATTAGTGTAAGGTCGACCAGGCGAATAAAAGAACACATAAACTTAGTCGACTGTTGGTTTATTAAGCGTTATGTTGCATTGGTACTACTTAAGCTTATAAGCTTTAGTATTTAATCATATAACCTTATGTCTACGTATGTGAAGAGAGGTGTACACACATACTATAGTCGTTTCTAGGATTAGCAGCTGTAGGATTAGGAAATCACTGAAATAAATAAGAGGTCAAAAAGATCTTGGTGTGGGTGCCGTTTATGTGGCGTTTTTTATGGGATTGGTCGAGCTTTGTGCACTCTGCTTTACTTTCGTAATCGCGTTCTATTATCGCGGAGCATGAAACATCACAGAGTATGAAAAGAAAAGTTAGATAGATATCCCGGGATGTCCAATAATATGCAGTAGACAAAATAGAGTTAGCGAATGGTAACACTAAAGTGCATTTAAACCATTTCAACTTTAATCTTTCTTAATAGCCAACCTCACCTGCAAGTGGTGCACCTGCCGATTAACAGACGAGGCTCTGGCGAACATAGAAGAGCCCGGTAAGCGGCAACAGGCTTCCACCTATTATTACGTGGGAGCAACAATATAAATGGCGAAGTGTGGACGTATAGTATGCCTCTGCCTACCCCTTCGGGGAAACAGACGTGATAGTTTGTATGTATGTTCTTAAGCGCTCGTAGCTCTGCGGTGCTAGGTGGTCGGAAACGATCACCGAAGTAAAGCAGAGTTTACAGAGGTCAGTCCTTAGATGGGTGACCGTTTGTGTGGCATTTGATATCGAGCGCTTCCGTGCTTCGGAAGGCACGTTAAGCCGTTGGTCCCGGTTATCACTAAATGTGGTAGTCGTTAAGCCATGTTAGAGGCCTAATGGGCGGCTTGATAAATTCTAACAGCAGGACGCCATACACCTGCCTCCGCCAATCCGCACTGGGTCAGCGTGGTGGAATATGACCCAATACCCTCACACCTTGATATGTGAGAGGAGGCTCGTGCTCAGTAGTGGGACGTATATGGGCTGAGATGATGATGTTCTTAATTGAAAAAGGAAATAAGTAAAGAAAAGTAAATATTATCTTTGTAAATACATTTCATATACATATATCTAGACTATAACAGACATATATGCTCATGCACACAAAGATTTGTCCTATGTGGGAATCGAGCCCACGACCTCAGAAAAGGAGTGCAGTTATGTACCTCCACGTCATATCGGTCTTTGAATGGCACATTTCCAACAAAACAGTTTGATTGTCGTTTGTAATGTCACTTTCTGTTATCGCGGAGCAACGAGCGCTTCACAGACATACATCGTCCTTGCATTATATATTCTGGTTGTGCTCCAGATTTATGCTTTAGGCTCAGGGCCTGCTTACTGTTCCAACCAGATTTTGCAGATTATTACATTGTAATTCAATACAAGAAGCGACTGCCACTTGACCTCCGCAACCCAGAGGAAACATCATTATATGATTAAACTAGACACACGTCAGTGAGTATAAAATACTCAATACTCTATTGCGTACCACAATGGTTTTATAAGGTGGTGAATATTATAATTTGGTACATTTGTGGACCCTGTCGGGCACAGCATAGTTTAGGAGAAAGGAGAAAGTGCGCCGCATAATTCAATGAATAAAGAAATTTATCTTCAAGGAGTATTTTCTTGATAAAATGTCGAGCGTGTGCCTACAAGTATATGTGTATTAAAGTACATATTGTTATATTGCACGCCTGGGAGTGGTTATTATTATTCCTTTTATTCGCTTTATTTTTTTTAGTAAATTATCACCATTAAATAACTATCATTACATTATAAAAAAATGAATAATAAATGAATAATAAATAAATATTTCTGACACTGACACCAATTATTTAGTTCCAAGATAAGTATCATTAAGAACTTGTGGTATGTATACTAAATAATGGATAAACATACATAATTTTTTTTTTTTAAATACGTACTTAATATACATATGAAAACACCCAGACCACAACAAATATTCATATTTTTACTCACAAAGATTTGTCCTGTGCGGGAATCGAACCCACGACCTCAGGAGTGGAATGCGGGTATACTCGCAACAATGCCATATCGGTCATCAAAAAATAAAAAAATATTATAAATAAAAAGTTTAACTGTCCATTAACTGGTCCCCAACAATAAATACTGCTGTAAATAATTCCAACCTGCCAATCAACGGACGAGGCTCTGGCGAACATAAAAGTACCCAATAAGCGGCACTAAGCTCGACACCTATTACGTGGGACTAACAATATGGCGAAATGTGGGCGTAAAATATGCCTCTGCCTACCCCTTCGGGGAAACAGGCGTGATATTAAAGAAGATGATTTTTATTTTTTTATAAGTAATTTACGATCATTTCCACCAAAACGGTCTCCCGGTCCTGCGACTGTTATAAATGAATTGTACGCTAAATATGTTATCTGTCGGGCCGTCACGTTCGGAAAAGACAGAGAGTCGACTTACGAAAGTTGGAAGTAATTCGATAAGAGAAGGTTGCCCGCCTATTCGTCCCTAGGCGTTTTGCGGCTTCGGGAGAACAGCCTGTACAAATCTTTATCTATGTACAGAATTACTGTAACAAATGTAATACAAATGGAAATGAATATTTGAATATTTTCTGAACACCTATTATTTAGTTCTGAGATAAGTATCATTATTATATTATATAAGTATATAGTTCTTATGGCTACTAAATAGCGAATAAACATATATATTTTTCTATTTTGTAAATACATTCCTAATATACACTGGACAACACCCAGGTCAGAAAAAATATTCATGTTTATGCACAAAAAGATTTGTCCTGTGTGGGAATCGAACCCACAACCTCAGGAGCGAAGAGCGGGTATACTCGCCACCACGCCATGTCGGTCATCAAGCACTCAGCAGAGCTTAGGGAGGTTTGTGTTTGTTGAGTACCATTTAATTTCAAGCGCTTTGTGCTTCAAAAGGCACATCAATCTTTTGATCCCATTTGTTACTATATATTGTACCGCCATACAACCGACGGTCGATTTGGCGTGGAGGTACTATACCTACCATATACCTGTATATTTACATTTCACTTCAGAGTCCGTGGGTTCGATACCCACACAGAACAAACCTTTGTGTGCATGAACATGAATATTTGTTCTTGTCTGGGTGTTTTCCTACGTATATTAAGTATGTATTTACAAAAAAAAACGATTATCCGTCCTTTAGTATCCATAACACAAGTTCTTAGTGATACTCATCTTGGAACTACATAATTGGTGTGATTGTAAGAGAATATTTATTTATTTATTTGATACAGGCCATATAGGTTATCTAATAATACTAATGGTATTATTACGAAAATTTGTGTCTACTGGAGTAATCCTCCATATATGAAAATTACTTTAGTAATGTTATGTGTGCGAAAGTAAGCATGATTTATTGTTACGCATTTACGACAAACACCGGCATGATTTTGAAGAAATTTGGTTGAGACATTAGGAATTCAAAACTTTTTATGTAGAGAAAAAGGAACATATTATTTTACTCGTATTAAATTCGTTGCTAATATGGAAACTGATACGAGAGGTATGACTGACTAAGTGAATCTAAGAACAATTAGAATATACTCTTGAATAATAGAAGAGTAAATGAAAAGTGAGTGATACATACGGCCTACTCACTGCTTATTGTTATTTATTTATTCATTTACAAAAGGATATTGTATTCTATATACGTTTAAAAAAATGTCCTACAAAACTGTCCAGTTTGACTGAAGTAGCAATTACCATAAACTATAATTATACATAAAATAATAAACTATTTCTATTCAATTAGATTATCTTCATTATACTTACACAGAGCGTTTATGATATCGTTTTTATTTAAGTACTTTCTCAGTGTACGTAAGGATATGGACAGTCTTAGCCATCTGTCAGTAGTGTTCTAGACATTCATACACAAATTATTTGCGCAGGTCAAAAATGAGTCATCGTGATTAAGAGAATTTCTACCGTAGTTTAGGCAGTGGCGACATCCTAACCTCATCCCTTGAACGACGTAGGATTGACCAGACCACGAGACAAGGATTTTCACCTACTCGCTTATCGCCTTAGGGCCAACTGCCTCGGGGCTCGTTCGCAGCCACCACCGGACTGACACCACGGACATTACCAGGCTACCAACCAGCCCACCAGCCCTACCAAAGAGGCATCTGCCGCAACGGACGCCGCCAGAGACCGCAGCCAGGGGGCACTGCCCTGGAACCGCGCCGTGCCCCCCCCTGCGGGGATCACGTTAATGACCACGATCACTTACTCAGCGACATCCTGCGTACAGCGATCACTAACTCAACTGCCCAAGGTTGTGATTATTTATTTTCCCGCAATATTTTGTTCAAACAATTGGGTAGGCCTATTTTTAGCAGTGGACTTATAGTGCCTTTTATTTGGTCAAACTCAGTTTTTTGGAGTGACACAGAAATGCCACTTTAAAATAGGAGCACCACTTCACCAGCAAAAAGCTCGGAAACGTTCTGCCGCCTTTGGATAAATAGGTTGGAATGTTCTCCTTAAAAACTAACCTGTGATTAAGCACTAAAAGCATCCCCCAATTATTTCGTCTATGTTCAGCTGTGGACTTCATGTGGCTGAACTTATATCCTAGCATTATCCCTGTTGCCCTAGACTTAAACCCAGGGCCCAGGGTCTGCTCACTGGTTTAATCAGATTTGGCTGAATTTCAGTCATTACATAGAAACGATGAACTACTACTATTAATATATTATAATCAATAACATGTCTCCATGTTATCTATCCATACTCGGTAAATTCTGTGGCCGTTTCCGACTAAAGTATCGTGGAGCTACCAATTTTCTGCTGTGATAATCACGTAAGTAAAAACTAACCCAATCAAAAAGTAGACGTCATTTTTGAAATGGTTAATAAAACATGTCCATACTATCAAGTCTGTTTCTCTAATAGTAGGCAATACCTGGAGTATGCAACAGGATATCAAAGGCCCACATTTCGCTCAAAATATTTTTGGTTGTGTAGGGTTCCTACCTAATTTGAGGTGCCCAAGCCAACCTCAGCTGCAAGTGGTGCACCTGTCAGTCAACGGACGAGGCTCTGGCGAACATGAAAGTTCCCGATAAGCGGTAATAAGCTCGCCACCTATTACATGGGACCATTAATATAACTGGCGAAATGTGGGCATATAATATCTCTCTGTCTACCCCTTTGGGGAAACAGGCGTGACGTTATGTATGTATATTTTTGGTCCTACGTAATAGCTTGCCAGTCTATCACCGGGATCGTTACTGATAACGAAATCATGATTAAGTAAATATATATGGCATCCACACTCCAAGGGTGTATAGGGATCCTATCAAGACCTAAGAAGCCCAAGCCAACCTCACCTGCAAGTAGTGCACCTGCCAATCAACGGACGAGGCTCTGGTAAACATAAAAGTTCCCGATAAGCGGTAATAAGCTCGCCAATTATTACGTGGAACTAACTATATAGTTGCCTGTGCCTACGGGAAAACAGGCGTGTATGTATGACTCTCCAAGGTAATTTTTTATACGGCATTTATACACGTCACACGTCCAATCAGTAAAAAAATAGGGCTGAGTAACCAAAGTTGAACATAATTCAATAAGAAAAGGTTGGCCGCATTCCCTCGGGGTGTGATAGCCCCGAAGTCAACCCTACAAATTGATGAGATTTATAGAAGAGATTTCCTAAAAGTTAGCCGAAGGAAAATTAAGTTGAACAAAGTTGTGGCTCGATCGCGCCCTTATCGCTTTGCAGTTTGCGGGAACGGATTCAAATTTTTCCGAATGTTTTTAAGCTCTGGCCTTGAGTTAGCACGAGTTAAATCTTGCTCTTAGCTCTGAAGTTTCCATTTAAGATAAGTTTCCATTAGAGACTCTGATA
Source organism: Musotima nitidalis (assembly GCA_949126915.1). Lineage (NCBI taxonomy): Eukaryota > Metazoa > Arthropoda > Insecta > Lepidoptera > Crambidae > Musotima > Musotima nitidalis. The sequence goes on along the minus strand of OX421420.1, from coordinate 3,129,803 downwards.
TTTTCTTTGTATTATCTTTGACGTTTTAACTTAAAAGCTTAAATAGCAGGATCAGCTGGTTTTCTTGGATCATCCTTTAGTACGCAAAGGACAATATGATCTTTTATTAATTATAACAAGTCGTGGTTTAAGTGCTACCCTTAGTTTCCTTTCGAAGATAAAAACTGGCATAATTTCTACAAATCGTTTTCATTTCAAATATCTAGCAGGATCAGCTCATTGGTCCCGAGTATAACTTAATTATGTACAATATTAAAAAGATAAAAAATGTACTGTTCTTATTTCTAACTAACTTTAAAACGACTAGATATTTTTGGGCTGCATTATTTGCTTTGCTGTTTGATTTGATGGCTCAGTTATCATCTTTTGTACATCGAGCCGAGTTCACATTTTCTTCATAGCTTTGACGTGTGACTTCAAAGCTTTAATTAGAGATTCGGGTTCTTTACCCGGCTTAGCTACACAGCACTGGTTGCGGGAATGCTCGAAAGGGTTACCGCGGCCCCGGGACATAACAAGAAGCTCAAGAAGCAACATGGATGGTTTTTAGTCAACGCACAGCGGGAACCGTCACTTAATAATATTCCATTCGAAAAAAAAACCGAAATTGTGTAAATTGTATTCATTAATTCTTAATTTTTCATTGTCTGTGATTTATAGCACCATGACCACAAAGGAAATATTTCACGGATTTAAATGGCGGTTCATTTTAACTATTATTGTACCGAAGGGTCTGATTATTTACAGAACTTCATGGTATACAGTAAACAAAAATATTATTAAGACCTCTCTTTATATTGTAATATTTCTATTTTAGTTCAGATATCTACGGAAGGCCAGCGTCGAGGCGTGGCTGAGATGCTACGGCACATGCTGAGTAGATACCGTTTCATAATCATGAAGGTACCTTCTTATCTTCAGTTTTATATTATTTGTTCTCTTATACATGGTTAAGAATAAACATTTTGTTTTCATTCATTCTAATAAAATAACAGTGAGTGATAGGTGTCTTAAAAATTACAAAAGAAAGAAAATTTTGTTTACAAAATTTCTACCTCGACTCGAATGCATCATTATGCTAAGAGATAGCGCAGCGGAGAGGATTTTTTAATGAGACTGTATAACAAACTTTAATACCATTACCATAAAGTACATACTGCACTCGTAGTTCTGAAGACTAAGTGGCCGAAACGATCACCGAGATTCAGAAGAGTTCAAAGGATGGCTGATGGATGGATGTTCGTCTGTGCGGATTTTGACAATGAGTGTAACCGTGCTCCAAAATACACGATAAGCCCTTGATTCTGATTATTACTTAATATTGTAAAGCCTTATGGAGCAATTTTGAAGGATTATGATGAAGTATGAACAGAAACCCTCTTAACTTTGTTTATATAAACATATATAAAAAAAAACGAAAGATTACTACATAAAAATAAATAGGTAGCAGAACTCGTTTTGCCTTAATAAAGGTCAAAACACTACCTAACCAAAATGAATTTTAAAAGGCATTTGAGTTTCCCAGTAACATAATATTCGTTGCATAAAAGTCGTATCTAAATAAATAAGTCCCCAAAGAAAGCTGTGATGGCACAATTACTGTGCGCCGTATCGACGACGCGCGGAGATATCTCATTTATTTCGCTTATCATTGTCGCGGGAACGAGTTTCGTCAACACGACTACCATTTCTTATAGGCGGGCTATGAGATGTGCGATTTACGTGATATCATTAATAAAACTGTTAAATTTTATGTGAAATTATGTTTGTTTCGTTCATCTACGGATAGTGTTCTGACAAAATTTTGATCTAATATCGCCCAGAATTTTCCTCTCCCGAACCACACGTGCTGGTCTAAAATGCGTACACATCTCGCGAATGTTCAGCTCGTGAGCAGTGCGTGTGTATTTTATGTTCTTGCGCCGCTCTTGCGCCGCTCTTACGCCGCCCGAATTCGGATGAGTTGCGATAAAACAGGCATACTAAACCATTGCAGTGACTGCATTCATTCAGCGCTTCCTCAGTTTCCGAGCCGTTCGCGAGCTGCGCATTTGCGAGAGGTGGACGCATCCTTAGGATCCACCATAATACTGTGCAGAATATCAGCACTCGAACCAAGAAATTTGGTAAGTCAAAAATTTGCAAGTTGCTCTATAAGAACACTTGATTTTGGAAATCTCTGCCCTTGCATGTGGTGTCCAGGCCCTGTTGTCTCGGGAATTTTCTAACGGTGTGACCGTTTGGTATTTGATACTTTGTGGTAGTTGACTGAGTTAGAGTCCCTAATTGAGGGGACTAGAGTGCTCGTGCACATTGATAGAATAGGAGGCAACAAGCAGGACGCCTACACACCCACCTCCGCTAATCCACACCGCATATTGGGGTATGACTGGAATTTGTCCGGGTCACGTCACACCTACAAGCCAATTAGCATACATGCACGCACGCCTTTATTCCCGAAAGGGTAGTCAAAGTCATATTATACGCCCATATTGCGCTAATTATGTAGTTGGTCCCATGTAATAGTGAGCCTATTGCCGATTACTGGGAACTGTTACGTTTTCCAGAGCCTCGTCCGTTGTACGGCAGGTGAGGTTGACTTGGGCTCCCAAGATGTTGGTAGTAGTATATATATATAACCCTCTTTTTTATTCCGCACAATAAATTTCACCTTCCTATTTTGGGAGGTTGGTCTGGTGAAAATTAATAAAAAATACTCCGTTAGCGTTTCGCTGGCCACTTTAGTGGCTCCACAATACCGCCACCTCAACATTTCAAGCGGAGAGCGAGGCGACGCTATGTGAAATAAAAGGTGCACAAATAAAATGAACAAAAGTTGAGACGTTGACACTATCATTTGTATGTTCCGAGATTCTGTTGCTGGGTTTTTTCTCTTGTCCATGTTATTAAATATTTTATGTAATTTTTCATATTCTTGATTATTTTTAGATGTCTTTCTTATGTGAAGTTTTTTAATGGGGTTATTTTTTCACAGTAGATATAATAAAGTTGGAAAAACCTTAAATCGTTTGTATAACGAGTCGCAGACGAAATAGTCAGTAGAAAAATTTCAAAGAGGATCTTGTAAAAGACAAGTTGGTACAATACATGAACTCGAACTGCACGAGCTCACGATGAAGACAATATTGTTTTTCGTGAACGAATCGAACTTTGGGTATCTCTCGAAGCATCTTGGAAACTTTATCTACAGTCTACTCTATATTCAACATAGATTTATGTTAGTTCTATGTTCAACTCAATCGTATCAAAGTAGCAATGTATTTGATATTAATGTCAAATTACATTTACTTAAAAAAAGCGAAAATATATCTTTTTAAGACTGGGATTTTTTCAGTCTAAATAAATAAATATTCTCTAACAATCACACCAATTATTTAGTTCCAAGATAAGTATCACTAAGAACTTGTGTTATGGATACTATCGGATAAGCATACTTAAATACCTTTTTTTTGTAAATACATACTTAATATACATAGGAAAACTCCCAGACCAGAATAAATATTCATGTTCATGCACACAAAGATTTGTCCTGTGTGGGGATCGAACCCACAACCTCTGGAGTGAAGTGGAGCCTAGAATGGGACAGGAGTCGCCTTCATGTGACAGTCAAATGGTAAGATATAACCTAGAATAGACAGAAGTCGCATTCGTGTGACAGTCAAATAATGGGATATAGCTTAGAAAGGGACAGGCAGATTATCAAATGGTAGAATATAGCCTAAAATGGGACAGGAGTCGTTTTCATATGACAGTCCAATGGCAGGACATGGCCGAGTGCGAGACAGAAGTCGCCTTTATGTAGCAGACAAATGGTATAATATCGCCTAGAATGGGACCGAAGACGTCTTATATTTTACCAGCAGTGCATTGTCGAACTTTTATCAAAAGTTATGTAGAAACTTGCTTTACTAAAAACCGCTTACAAATCGCCAGGTCACTTGAAATCAAGAAATCACTTGAGAAAAAAGGGTAAACTTCCCATATTTATCTTCCAAGATAAAAAGCTATCACTCCACACATCTTCGTTACGCCGCAGCCGCCTTTTAATTTCCCCGAGCAATCTTTCAAAGTAACAAGATGAAATCTTCCCCGCGCTCTTTTGGCCCGGGTAACAAATGGTGGGGAAATTGGTCCAATAAAGCCACTCCTTTGGTCCCAAAATGACTATTAGCTTCTGACCGCAGGCCCGCATGCGGCCATTCGCACATTAATTATTTAAATGGACACTATTCCCGGCATCTCCAAGGTACAGTTGTTAATATTTTTGTTATACTTTTAATTATGAATTACAAGAGATTTGCACTAGAATTTTCCTATTGTATTATATTTACAATATTTTATTTATTTCGACGACTGATTTGGCGTGGAGGTCAGTATACCTGCACTTCACTCCAGAGGTCGTGGGTTCGATTCCCACACAGGACAAATCTTTGTGTGCATGAACATGAATATTTGTTCTGGCCTGGGTGTTTTCCTATGTATATTAAGTATGTATTTACAAAAAAAAAAGTATTTAAGTATGTTTATCCGTTCTTGATACTAAAGATAACACAAGTTCTTAGTGATACTTATCTTGGAACTAAAGAATTGGTGTGATTGTAAGAGAATATTTATATTTATTATTATTATACGGATTTAAGTTGTATATACATCTAATTTAAGATGTCCTTCGTAGCACGTAACCCATTTAATAGTAGACGACGATAGCTCAGTGGCGAGACCCATAGATATCTTATTCAAAGGGTTTAGGGTTCAAAATCTGATGGCGCACCTATGACTTTTCGAAGTTATGTGCGTAATTATCGCTTTCTCTGTGCATCGGAAAGCACGTTAAGACTGGCTCAGCTTTCATGAACATCTGTGGCAGTCGTTATTAAGAAGTCAGTGCCTTACCTTCTTTACCTTCTAATATTCTGACAGCTGGTTTAATCATAGAATAATGTTTCCATTTGGGCTGTGGAGATCAGATAGCAGTCGCTTCATGTATGAACTGAAGTTCAGCCAAATCTGATTAGACCAGTGAGCAGACCCTGGGCCCTGGGCTTAAGTCTTGGAAAACCGGGAATACTGTTGGGATAGTTGGCGTATCGACGCTTGTAAGACGCGAAGTAAAGCAGAGTTTACAGAGGTCAGTCCTTGGATGGGTAACCGTTTGTGTGGCATTTGATATCGAGCGCTTCCGTGCTTCGGAAGGCACGTTAAGCCGTTGGTCCCGGTTATCACTAAATGTGGTAGTCGTTAAGCCATGTTAGAGGCCTAATGGGAGGCTTGATACATTCTAACAGCAGGACGCCATACACCTGCCTCCACCAATACACACTGGGTCAGCGTGGTGGAGTATGACCCAATACCCTCACACCTTGATATGTGAGAGGAGGCTCGTGCTCAGTAGTGGGACATATATGGGCTGAGATGATGATGATTCTGCGTCAATCCGCCACTGGTCGCATGCTCGAGTATGACCTGGATCTGACTCGGCACTTTTGTGTGCTGCGTGCTGCGATGATAAAATTAGGCGTGGAGGCAGGTATACCCGCATTCCGCTCCTGAAGTCGTGAGTTCGATTCCCACACTGGACAAATCTTTATTTGCATAAACATAAATATTGGTTCTGGTCTGGGGGTTTTCTTGTGTATATTGAGTATTTACAACAAAAAAATATTTAAATATGCTTATCCGTTTATTAGTATCCATAACTCAAGTTCTTAATGTAACTTATCTGGACACTAAATAATTGGTGTTCTTGTAAGAATTTTTTTTTATTTTAAAATTTAATATAACATCAACTTGCCAACATTATTAATTGAAACTTCAACATAAAAAAACACATTTCCTATGTCCACTGGCTTCCTCAAAAACTTTCTAACAAATCAAATACGTTTCACGGAAAGCGAAGCTACATAAGTCAAAGCTCCATTTAAATTCTTGAACAAGTCCTCGATCGATAAGCGTACACTATAAATAACAACCCGTCTGTCATTGTGGACGGATACGATTCTTATCTACTAATGAACCCTTAAGGAGATCCTTCGTATTTCCTATTACCCCACGAATCATACTTCAGATAATAATACGATATAGTCGGTAGAATGGTACGAGTCTACCCTTTTATTTGGTGGAATGAATATTTATGGTATTTCATTTGTTATATACGTCATAAAATAGTTTACACGAACATCTGACTCAGCGTCATTTAGAGACGAAACGAGCAATAGAATTGTACAAGTTTACCCGTTATGTAAACAAATACAAATAAAAACGAATAAATATCCCAGTCATTCTTACATACATGCATAAATTCACGCCTGTTTCCCCCAAAGGGTAGGCAGAGGCACAATAAACGCCCACCTTATAAGTTGGACCCACGTAATAGGTAAGATCTTGGTAGGAACCTTGGTAGGAATGATGTTATAAAATAATATAGTAAATTAATATCTCACACAGCTTCATTCAGCCTCAAACTAAGTATCATATACACGTGCTTAAATACATAGATCACATCTTAGTTTTTTTTCTTGGTACACATTTATTTATTCTTCTTTCTTCGATGTGGAAACTCTCGACCTTAAGAGAGGAGTGCAGGTATAATGAATTCCAAACTGGTTCGCTTCGAATGTCGATGTCTTTAACTTAATAAAGAGCCAAGCATTTTCCTCCTTTTCAATCATAAATTCAGCCAAAATAATTATTTAATGGATATTTTTGTTAATTTAATCTCAGCCCATGAACACATAACCACGGGATTCACCACGCAGGGGATTTGTGGAGGCAGGTGAGTAGCATCCTTCCGTTAGATTTCTTTAAGCCAGACATGACTGAACGTATTTAAGTGATAATGTAAATTTACTATTTCAATAATATATCGATACATCATCCCAGCACTATGTGAGCCGATGAGACGGCATTTGTATTGTTAAATAGAAAAATGACGACATTTTTCAACAGCTCTTGATATCGTATTGTATCGTCAACTGTGATCGTCTACCATTGATTGCCACTCGAGTTCTTCGTATCAATTCAATCAATGAATGAGATGGAATCAATGGAGTATTGTCGTTTTTACTAATTTGTTCAATGGATTAACTACTAGGAATGTTTTGTTTTTATAAGTTTATAATAATTTCTATTTTGCTTAAGTGGAATCAATATTGAAACTGTATCTGTATCTAAATTGTGCCATCACATTTCGTGACTGTTTGTCCAATATAATTTATGTCCAAATTGATTATGACAATAAATTATTGCCAGAGCCTGGTCCGTTGATCGGCAGACCTCTTGCAAGTGACTTTGGCTTGGCCTACATTTTTTCAACAGCAGCGACTGCTTACTATCAGGCAAGATCTGGTCATTAAAATCATATAATTTTTTTCAAGTCATGATCATGACAGAGTAAATCAAGACTAATATTAAAATAATAAATAACAATAGTAAATTCATATAACTTCAGATTTTGCCAAAATTAAAATAATCATTTATATTATAATGACATTTAGCAATTTGTAATTTAATTTTATTAGCACAAATGTTTGTATCAAAAACTATTTAATGTTTATGTTATGGTGGACGCAGTCCAATTTGCTTAAACTAGTCTATTGTAACCATGCTACGGAAGAGCGGTGTTTGCTTAAAAGGTAGCTCCATTTACTAATATTGTATTAGACACTAAGTTAATGAAATAAACATTTTGTATTTTTTTGTATTTGTACTACATACTTACTTATCGTATGAAACAACCTATATATATAGATATATATGATAAGGAATGAATTAGTAATAATATGTGATGGATTTGATGCATCCGGAGAATAGAACCACCAAAGACATATCTAAAACGTAATTCCATGTTGCGGATCAAGTCACGATATATTTGCGATCGAAGGAATATTATATAATAGTAATTAATTTTTTTAAGAATTTATTATAATACTATTACGATTTATAGTTAATTTAATAATAAGTTACTTGTAATGTTATATAATAATATGTATATGCAGGGTCATGTTTGTGTCCTTCTACCTTTGTTAAAATCTGTATATGTATAACATGAATGCAATAAAGAACTTTGAATAATCAATAAGTAAGGTAGGTAAAAATAGAGTTAACTAACACGACAATAAGCAAAATGAATCATGTTCAAGAAAATAAGACTTGCTTTAATTATGAAAAAAAATTATCTTTTAGCAGATGTCGAAAGTTAATACAAGTAATTAAAATAAAAAAGAGACGTGATTAAACTCTCGTCTGATTTGCTTAAGAAACGTTCGGATAGACTAATTATAAATTCTATATTGCTAGACTCGAGCAAAGCTTGCATTCTATCCTAAGCTCTTATGGTCTGTAATCAAAAATAAAAGAAAGAATAACACTCACTTCTCTTCACGAATGGTCTTTGAGAGTATCACTGCATTAAACGGTATTAACAATTGTAAACTTTTCGCTAAAAACTTTTCTTCTGCATATGATAGGAGGGATATACAAAATGACTTTCCTAGATCAGAGGGTATTGCCACTTTGACAAGTACTTTTCTCACAGCTGTCAGGATCGAGGACTTTTAGGTTTTAAGAGTAATAAAAAGACTTGATGTTCATAAGAGTTCTGGCTCTGATGGTTTGCCTTCAGTTTTTGAGGTCCGATGCGCTGATTCCTTGGCAAAGCCATTGGCCCTCGACAATCGCTCTTCGGTGGATTTAGCGGGTCCTTTGACCGGGTCAAGCTTTGTATGTACGGCATTGGAGAACCTTTGCTGAGTTGGTGCCGATTTATCAAACAGACTGTCTTAGGTGGTGGTGAAAGAATAAACTTCTGATCCCTTCTCAGTAGAATCCGTTGTCCCTCAGGGCTCGCATTTTGGCCCATTGTTATTTAATGTGTTTATAAACGACATTAGATAGTGCTTCAGCATGTCTAGGTGTTGCTATATGCGTTTATCGATAGAAAAGATATCAAAAGTATTTTTTTCTCTCGAAAAACCCACGAGTAAAATATTTGTGACGATGCTTTGATAGTCGTCGATACTGTATGGGATCCCGGAGTTTGTTTGGATGATAAGCTATGGTTTAATGTTTACTTTGATAACATTTGCTTCAAAGGTTTTAAGTGTAGTGGCTTGGAATACTGCAGTGTAGCTTGGAATATATTTGACGGTGTATACACAAAAAAGCTAGAAAGCATACAAAAGCGTTTTTGTGACACTTAACATATTCTTGCAATCTAGGTAAAAGTTATCTTAAATATGCAAAGAGATTGGAGTAATTTAAAATAACTTCTCTTTCGAATCGAATACGCAAGCTCAACATTATAATTCTTTATGGGCTAGCAAGTGACATCCTTGACGTCGCTGATTTACTTAAGTCTCTGACATTTACGATATCCTTTCAGCTTCCATGGGCATCGAGGTAACGTTCTTGTCGATCTGCCTGCTTGATCTGATCTGGGTGGCATTCGCGGGTTTCAGAGGTGTCTCCTCACTAGACTGCAATTTGTACGATTGACATTCCTATCTTATTTATTCCTGACATCTTTAATTTAGATTTTTGAATAATGTTATTCAGTTTGTTATAGTATGATATTGTTTTATTGTGATTTTACATTTTATCTTTAATTATCGTTTTAATTTCTTTAATTGTAAATTAGCTAAATGTCATTATAATTATAGGCGAAGACATCGCCTATAATTATAATGACATTTAGCTTAATACTGCTATGGTCTTTATTTGGTATTATTAATATTTATAATGTAGGTGATCATTTGAATTATAAATAATAAATAAAAGTTGGTATAGTGGTGATGACGGCTTTAAGGATCGTAGAAGTTCTAAGCATGCGAACAATATTATGCAAACTCGCTTTTGCTTGTAACTTACACCAAGCTGTAATCCGGGTTCGGGTCTCATTAATTAATACATTCTCAGTAGATGCGCCAGGTTCTGAGGCTTTAAGCAAATGTAAGCATATGCTGACAGTGTGTTTATTCTAAGTAACTGGAGCCTTACCTTCCTCAGTTTATAACTAATTAGCGCCATTGCCATTTCAAATTTAATTTACCACCAACTCTGTCATAACTTGTATTTATGCTTCCATAGTCATTCTAAGATGTTAAAACCAAGAGGTATAGTAATTAATTAGTTCTACTACCCGTATTAAAACCACGATGAGTGCAAAGCTTATATTTTGGTTTGTTTTGAGTTTGATATTTTCGTACCTGCTCGCTGACTATTCGCTTGTCGTTCCAAGAGACTAGATGATAAAAACGATCAATGCAATTAAGCAGCGTTTATTGAGATCAGTCCTTGAATGGGTGACCGTTTGTGAGTTTGCCATCGAGGGTTACAAGCATTCGCTTTAATAATAATACAGAGGTTCTAATTTATAACGAGAATACAGTTAATTCAATAAGTAATGTTCTCTAAATTCCCTAGAAAATATTTATTTTTGATTACCGGTAATGATCTACGGTAAAACATAATAAATTGAAGGAATGTTTTCAAATGATTTTTCTGTTGAAAAAGATATTTATTTCGAAATAAGGACGATGCGAGCCGTAGTAAGGCGTGTCATTGTGTACAGAAAACAAGCCATTTGTACGATTATCCGCGGCGCTCATTACTGCGCCAATATTCCTATTTCCAAATAAATACATAACATCTTTCATATATCACTGTAACGTTATAACCATCACATCTCAGATTATTAACGTCCCAATACTGAGCATGGGCGTCCTCTCGCAAACCAAGGTTAATGATATAAAAAGACCAACTATATAAGCAAAAGAGATTCCCTCAGTTTATCTAGAAGACATTTCCCTTAACCCAGTAATTATCTACGATAAAAGCATAACAAAGAAAGGAATGTTTTCAAATGATTATTCTGTTGAAAAGGTCATTTATTCCAAAGTAAGGATGAAACGGGCCGTAGTTAGTCGTGTCGTTGTTTACAAAACAAACAAGCCATTTTTACGATTATCCGGAGCCTGGGATACTTGGGTAGCCCTCTGATGTGAATAGGAACCGTGAAACATTGTCGTCACAAAGGCACTCGATACGAATGGAAATAAGAAGGCCAAGTGCTTTTCATTATGCAAATGAAAATATTTTTTTTATCCTTTTCTTTTAATAACATCGGGTGATGTACTGTCGGGGCTGTTCATCTTAGCATTCTTTAGGCCGTCAATTTTAGTTTTTTTTGGAGATTTTTATAATATTGGGGGAAATACTATCTAAGCACTCCTTAGGTTTATCTTCACACTCTTTATGCCTGCAGAGATTCTTGTAAGTTCGAGGACAATACCACCTAAACATTCCTTAGGTTGTAATTCAAGAATTATTGCAGATTATTCAAAAATATATTTTACTAACGCCTCTGGAAGTGTAACAATTATCAACATACACACTTTTCATGTCAGATCGGGTACGGTGCTATACAAACCCCTCTTTATCTTGACGTGTTTCTCTTAATACTCTTTAAACCGTAAACTAAAATTAATAAATGTCTCTACACGAATCTATGACAGCGTGGGTTAAAATTTTGTGACATTATGTTTCCCAGTAGAACTGAAATATTTTATTTTCAAATATTATATTGATTAATCCGAGCTGAAGTTGTGTACAAAACAAACAAGCGAGTTTTACAGTTATCCGGTACCTGGTAATCTTGGGCTGCTTTTTGATGTGAATAGGGACCGTGAAACATTGTCGTCGCATAAGAACTCGATATGAATGGAATTAAAAAGTGCTTTTCATTCTGCATAAGAAAATATTTTTTATCCTATTCTTTTAATGACATCGGGTGCTATACTGTCGGGGCTTTTTATTTCAGCACTATGTAGTATTTTATCAGTCCTTAGGTTGTAAATACTCTTCAGGCTTAGAAATGATTTTTTCAAGATTATTAAAAATTATCTGCCACTAATCCGCGAAGTGTGGGCGTATTAAAATGTCTCTGTCTTCGGGGAAACAGGCGTGAATATATGTATTTGCCACTATCACCTCTGCAAGTGTTACGATTATCTTTTTTCTTGTCACATCGGGTAACATACATCCATTTAATGTCTCGTCATTAATTTATAGGATACACATAGGATATTTCTTTCAAACTGAATTGGCGACGGAGATCTCGATGGTACCAACAATAAAATTCCTGTACTTTTATTTTATTGTCAGCACAATGGACATTATTTTTACGAATATCTATCTATCGTCTGACGTCTATCTGTCTGACGATAATTGTATCAGATGAATATAATAAGTAATAATAATTTCGTTTTATTTATTGTCCTCATTGAAACGCATTAGACGGATATCAATCGCAGTTATTTATCTACCATTTTGAATTACGACATTTAAAATACTTTCCAGAGATTCGAACAGATATTTCCTAGCAGAGCCACAATTTTCTGTCTAATTTCTATCAAAATTTTAACACAACGATTAATCTTGATTCGTCTTCATCTACCGACTATCCGCTGCCGCCTTGACCTTATCATTGGGTACGTTTAAGGGTGCGATCATATCTCGCAACTCCACAGCTCACTCAAGCAACCTTGCACGCAATGGTTTTGTGCGCCTCTTTTAGCGCAACTCATGCGGCGCAGGAGCTGCACATGAACATAAAAAACACGCGCGCAGCCCGAGGGCAGTATGCTAGCGGCTGGCAAGCTGCACATTCGGCAGGTGTGGACGCACCCTAACAGTTCGCGGGCGCATCAGTCGTCCATTCCTTGATATATTATGTGGCTATTCAAAAATTTAAAACAACTAATCGAAATGGTTAATTTTTTTTTTGGTTGTGTTTGTTACTGTTTTGACAAGTTAAATATAATTGTTAAAATTAATGGCTATTCAAATATTTAAAACGACTGTAACTAAATGGTTAATTCTTTTTTGGTTGGGTTTGTTGTTTTGAGAAGTTAAGTATAATACTTAATTCAATCCACTGCTAAACATAGGCTTCTCCAATCGCTTTCCACGTTGATCGATCCTGTGCCGCCTGCATTCATCGGCTCTCCGCTGCCCTGACCAAAGCATCGGTCTATCGGGTGAGGGGCCGCGCTTTACTACGTTTGCTGATTCGTGGAACCTTAACGCCCCATCGGTCGTCGGTTCTGCGAGCTATGTGCCCCGCCCACTGCCACTTCAGCTTGCAAACTCGGAATACAATACAATAAAATCGCAAAGATTTCTGGTATCCACTATTACAAATCCACCAAAATAACGATCGATATTATGCAGATTAATTTTATGTGATCGTGAATCATACTTGGGTCTAATTAGTATTAACAATGTGTAATTTTAAGGCTTCTAAATTATTTAATAGCTTTGTTCGAGATCTCATAATTGCGCTAATTATGTTGTCTTAATTACCATTTTGAACACCGATGGTAATATTGTGAGCAATTTTGAAATTGGTACGGACCATTTTAGCAAAATAATATTTATGTTATAATACATACCCCTGTTTCTTCGAAGCCCAAATTTCACCCATTATATTATTGGGCCTACGTAATCTTCTTACCAGAAATATTTATGTTCGCCAAAGCCTCGTCCGTTGATCGGCATGTGCACCACTTGCTATTATCTCTTACCTTACGGGGAGTCGTAAGAGTCGACGAAGAGAATTTCTTTTGGATGATAGGTAGCAGAGTCATTATGTGTGCTGGCTAACTGCTATCCAACCCGCGTGTCCATAGTGAAGATTATAGGCAAATTTACATGGCAATAAAAAACCACCATGTTATCTATCGGAGAGGCTCATGTTCAGCAGTGGACTTTATAAAACTGATATTATGATAAACTATTTTTTAATTATTTGTTATAATGGCTTCGTGAGGTTAGCATATTTAGCCAGTGTCTAATTGAAGATAATTACATTAATAATATATAATTCATAGTAAATGAATAGAATAGAATAGAATAGAATAGAATAGAAAAGTTTTTTATTGACATACACACAATATAAACATACAATAAATACATACTACAAATAGAGTACACAGAACACAAGAAAACAAACAGAACTATAAACACAATATAAAATCACAAAAAGAAGTGGAAAAGAAAAAACAGAGTGTGATGTCAATAAGGCACCGCCTCAGCATAAGCTGCCGCTGGCGCGGCAATGAGACTGAGTGGTGATAAATATGATGAATGGTATATCAAATGTCCTCTCCCTAAACCCTATATAACCTCAGTAAAGATGTGGGACTATACTGAGATCTCATATGGACTTCTTGAGAGAATTTGAAAAGTGATGAACTGTTTTGTTTCATTAACCAACACTCATGTACGTCCACATACACTTAACGGTTAATAATCCACCGTTATTACACATTAATGTCCGAAATATCACAAAATTTAGATAATAAAACAAAACTGCAGACAAGACGTTTCACTTTCCGTCGAGATCAACTTCACAAACTATTAAGTTAATTCTTTTTCTATAGCCTTAACCATAGAGAATGTATTATTTCTGAACTCTTCTACAAACGTCAGCAACAGCCATAATATTGTCAGGATGATGTTGTTATTTTTATATTATTGTTCTTAAAGTCTGCTTATATTTTAAGCACAACGTGTTTTCAAAAATGGTTGTAGTTACCAAAGGCAGGCAGACAGTGTATAAGGCATTTCTACGCACTGTCTTTAATTTTGGAGGTGACTTCCTTCCATCTAATGTCTTCATAGTATGGTAAGTAGAATGTTCTTATTCTTCACATTCACTGGCAAAACGCAACCATTCAGCCAAAGAAGAATGTTATGTCGTCATAATGATGGCATTTGTGACGTAACCTTGATATATGACGACCGATATGGCGTGGTGGCGAGTATACCCGCATTCCACTCCTGAGGTCGTGGGTTCGATTCCCACACAGGACTAATGTTTGTGTGTATAAATATAAATATTTGTTCTGGTCTGGGTGTTTTTCTATGTATATTGAGTATGTATTTACAAAAAAAAATAGTATTTATGTATGTTTATCCCTTATTTAGTATCCATAACACAAGTTCTTAATGATACTTATCTTGGAACTAAATAATTGGTGTTAGTGTCAGAAATATTTATATTTTATATATAATAAGTTAAGTAATATGTATGCAGTAATGTGTATGTCTGTCTAGGGATTTTCGAATAAATAAAAGAATTATAGGACACCTAGAGTTTAAAAATTATAACCACCATTGATGGTTTTCTAATTATGTAAGCACAAATAAATCAATTTCACATTTGTAATGGTTTCAGTTCATGTGTTGGTTGACATGAGATGATGCGAATTGGGAAGCGAAGGGTAAGTTAAACTTTCAGATAGAAAATACAGTACAAGCCAACAAGCAAGAAAGTAAGATTTGTACAAATGGGCGATCGGGAGAGGTAGTGAAAGACAGACATTGCGATTAATACTGATTTATTTAGCATAACATTGGTTATTATAAATTATATCGATATCGACTGATTATAAACCCCTGCAGATCAATAGGCACGGTAGTAATCCCGCCAAAACAATCTACTTTTCTATCTTTTGTTAATTAATATTATGTTACCTTCGCGAAGTCCTTTGTTTTTCTTTAGACCCCAACATTTTAGGATTGGATTATATTAGATTAGAAAGTCCTCGGGATATAATATCTTTTCATATATTGCATAATTATAAAATCGCAGAATCGTCACTCTTTGACTGGTGATCATTAAAGTTATTAGGGTACTAGGTCCTAGAAAGCTGAAATTTTATATATAAGCTAATATGTTCTACCACTGATGAGAACTTGAACCTTAATAACTACGAAAATGTAACAAGTTTTTAATAAAACTTCTGTAAAGATAAAGGACGGATACGATAAAAAAATAAGTAAAAATTACACATTAGACGTATTGGAGATAATTATGTTTATATCAGTTAGCATTTTCAATTATTTGATGTTAATCTATGCCTCACTGTTTAATGCTGTTACGTATAAAAAAAATCCCAACAAAAAACATGTTCTTTTGAAATGTTGCTAATGAAGGATAGTTTACTTTGAACGTTTGTGTTTTAACATACTAATATGTGTGTTTATTAATTAGAAATAGCCTAGTGATTATACCAGTAAACTTCAATTCAGAGGGTCAGATAAAAATGTAGCTGTTATGACTAATCTCATAAAAATGTAACCTATGTAATATATTTCGGATTGATGAGACTACGTTGAAAAACTTACAATTCTGCCGTGCTATAAGCTAGGAAGCCGCTAACTTTCAGTGGGTAATTTCTGAAATATAAACTCTATTGTATTACAGCAGCTTATATTCCAAAAATTACCCACTGACAGTAAGTGGCTTTTTAGCTATAGCACGCAGAATCGCAGTTAGACATTATCGTAACGCATCGCATACCGTTGCCACTTTGATCGCTCGCGTAAGACAAGATGTAACAATCAGACAATTTGACAATCTCATTTAAATATATTTTATTTTTTAGCATGAATAGTATCTTAAAGATAAGTCAAGCAAAAAGTCTGCTGCTGGGCAACTTGATAACGAATATCACTGTAAGAATTTAGCGAGGTACTGATTATATTTTATTGATTACTTTGTGTGAATAGTAAACATAAATTGTTAAGGCTTGCCTAGCTAGTAGACTCTTAGACTCATTCGTCATTCTCGTTAATCTATATGTCGTTGCCGATCGTTAAAAAGGTTCATGGTCTTTCTAAGCCATAAAATTATATATACATTATAAAATCTGGTGTTGATTTTTAAGTGTTGACTTTGACTTAATTGGGGCGCTTTTGAAGAACAAACCATGCTGTCAGATACATACATAACAAATGAAAAACATTCCTCTTTATATTGATCGGGGGACAAAAATAGGTCGAAACATCTGATTACGCCGAAAATAGCCGCCGCCTGCAACTTATCCGCGGGACCACTGGGTTTTTAATTTATATTAACAAAAATAAATATAGTATTAAAATGAAAATAGCCCTAGCTATATCTTATTTCATCGGGTATCTACCAGTGGAAGTCCCATTATAGTCGGTCCAGAGATTGGCCAAACAAACAGACAGTCAGACAGGCAAAAATTGTAAAATAGTTTGATATAAGGACCGTGTCTACGTGTATTCATGTGCATTAAGTAAAAGGCGGTTATTTTATTGTTACAAACAGACACATTAACTTTACTTATCTGTCCACATATATACAGGAAAACCTATACGAGATATTTATCGAACGTAACAAGCCTCACGCAAAGATTCGTTTTTAATTTTGCCACTGTGTTGAATAGCTACTTTGTTATTTGGTGTGGTGTGATTGGCAGAGGATAAGTAAGGTTTAGTTATAAATATGTGTTTTTTGAATTCGACCAAACTCGGGTCGAATACCGACCAAGAGAAATTCTGCCAGATGATGGGCAGCAGCGTCGTTCTGCGTACTGGCTTAAACTGCGATCACCAACTCGCCTGCCTAGCGTGGTGATTACAAATACCCCCAATATAATTTTTATTTATTTAATTTATTTCTCCTCACATCATCATCATCATCATCATCATTTCAGCCATCTGAAGTCCACTGCTGAGCATAGGCCTCCCCAATTGCTTTCCACGTAGATCGATTCTTTGCCGCCTGCATCCACCGGCTCCCCGCCGCCCTGACCAGATCATCGGTCCATCGCGTTGGGGGCCGCCCTCTACTACGTTTGCTGATTCGTGGTCGCCATTCAAGAACCTTAACGCCCCATCGGTCGTCGGTTCTTCGAGCTATGTGCCCTGCCCTTTGCCACTTCAGCCTGCAAACGCGCTTCGCTATGTCGGTCACTCTGGTTCTCCTACGGATTTCCTCATTTCTAATTCTATCACGTAGGGACACTCCAAACATAGCTCTCTCCATTGCACGCTAAGCGACTTTGAG
Source organism: Musotima nitidalis (assembly GCA_949126915.1). NCBI lineage: Eukaryota > Metazoa > Arthropoda > Insecta > Lepidoptera > Crambidae > Musotima > Musotima nitidalis. The sequence continues at coordinate 3,111,904 of OX421420.1, read as the reverse complement.
CTTCCTTATGAGGCCCATAGTCAGGCACCACGTCTCAGTCCCATACGTACAATACGTTAAGTAGATATGTATTCCTCACATACAATATGTTAAGTAGAGCAAAAAAGTGACATATTTTTTACATACGAATTCATATTTTCATGTTATTTTCTTCATTAACTCCATTTTGAGTGTTAGATAAGATCATATTTATATATTAGGCCATTTGAGAATCCTATCGGACACTTCTAATTAAAGGTGTTTTATTAATGGGCATCAAGTGACGGCACGCGTACTGCAGTTCGCGTCAATAAGATTAAAGATAGTATAATAAGTAAGAATTTGGATTTAGCAACAGCAATCTTATCGGCCAGACGTAGAACGGGCTGTGTATTAACTATTAACAAATCATTATCGACGTTATCCTTTATCACTTGCGATAAATAAAACAATATTCTCGTCAGTAACTGCGCCGGGTTCAGACACTAATGTCGGGTGCTGGTCCTCCTCACATTCGTCCCTTCACCTCCAAGTCTTCCAAAGTGCCTATGTTCTGCTGCAAAGTCATCTTTTCAGATTTCTCGAAGTTAAGTTTTCTACAATGGCTGGTCGAGATAACTCTATGAACAAGGCAAGTGTTACTGATGAATTATTTGGTATAAAGATTTGGATAATTATAAGAACCCTGTGATTAATATAATTATTACAAAATAACTTATAATAAATCCCATTAAATGTTCTTGTCATAAATTCTCTGACATTCTTTACGTTGCGAAAGTCGTACTGTCTATTAAATGATTTCCAATAACAGAGCTATGTCCTCTTCAATTTAAATTTTTAGAAATAGCGTCAATACACCATTCAAACAGTATAATTAGCAAAAACGGCTTCAAACAACGATGACAACTGTATACAGATTAAACAATACCTTAATATTATATTATAATACTTAATAATATTCGTAATAAGGATATAAAATATATAATTATGTCAAGTGCCATCCAAGAATAGGCTCTTTGAATTCATCTTAACTTTATTGATAGTTTCCAACTAACCTACGCGGGCTACGCGGGCGGGTTACGCGGGCTTCTGTTCCTTTACGAACAAACATGTTATTAAATTTTGTACGGGTGGCATGATATTCTTCATATGCGTGTTGACTCGAATTATTAGGTCTCCACGGAAGACCAGCGCTAGTGTGGTCCTCCACATGCTGAGTGAAGTCCTTTTTAGGCATATTATATGTAAACTTATGTGTAAAAATTGTTTACAGTTTTGATTTCTGTTCTTTGTTTATATGTATTTATGTCTAAATAAAATTTAATTTAATTTAATTTCAACTTGGGTATTTTGATTGTTAATCCTGATAGTCTACAGTCTAATCGATGATCAGTTTTATAGAAACATTACTACTTGGAACTTTGTGAGTTTATAAAAATCATTTGTCTCGTACGTAAACTTTGACATGCCTAAACACTGAATTCCTAACTTGAATCGAAATCATACAGTATCATGTTCATTGGACTTTGCTCTTCACATTAAATTTTTCTGTTGCACACACTCTTTTATTAATATTGGCAATCGACGTAGTTAGACACAGCAGCTGACCAAACTCTATATCTACAAATCATTTTTTCTGTGTAGTAAATTGTGTGTAGTGTGAGTGTGATTTCGGTGCAGGCGCCCAAGGTTTTGAATATGGTAAAATACTCCCAATATAATGCGAACTATTGAGGAGACCGATGTTCAGCAGTAAACTTCATATGGCTGATACGATATTTGGTGATCAGCTATATCTAAGGCCGACCGTACAACTTGTCGTCTAATGATGTAACTTTCTCTCCTATTCTGTATTTATTGCATCAGCATACCGATCGATAATCACATTTAATTAAAATTTTGAACGAAATACCGCGAATTGCTTTCATACACATTGATATCAAAGTAAAGAATCTTTTGATAACTTATCGAAGATACGTATTCAATAATACTGATTGATCTGAAACGATTGAAATAATAAAAAAACTATTATGTACTCCAGAGATGATCATGCACGATAAGTTATCTTTTCAATTTCAGAAATCACTGACTTCAGGTTATAATTATAATATTTTGTTGTTGGTATCTTGTGTGTTGTTATGTTCAAAGTTCAAATCGTTTATTCCATAAACTGTTATATAGTACCTACTTGAAAACGTCAAAATTTAATAATATAGATACAAAAAAAAAAATGATTACACTAAAAAACATATTTAAGTGTATGTGAATCTAAGTGCCAGTTCCGAACTACCGCTCTGTAAGAAGAACAAGCTAGAAATTCAAATGCTCTTTTAAATTATCAATTGGTTAGTTATGAGTGTTTATATTCTTGAAATTCAACTTTCTACGCAACAAAAGTAGGAATTCGGTCATAAATTTGACACATTGTTATTAAAGTGAAATCATATGTATAAAAAGAAGGATTGGATCTATTTAAAATAATATATTAAAAAATAAAAAATAAGTGTAGTACGACCAAAAAATCTCATTGCTTTTTCATAGATAAAATATGTGTATTTAACTATGTTTTTCTATAGGCTTCTGGTACCTATGTTACACTTACAACTAAAAGTAAAAGTAAAAAGTTCTTTAGTTCATAAACTATTACATAGCACTTGAAAATGTCAAAACAAAAAATAAATTTTAAAGAAACTAAATATTACAACACTGAAATCACGAAGCTTAAATTCACTTACATGCAAATAAATAAGAATTAGGTGTAAGTGAATCTAAGTTTTGATACACTTATCAATTGTTAGTCACCATATCCTAGCATTATCCCGGTTGCCCCAGACTTAAGCCCAGGGCCCAGGATCTGCTCACTAACCAGATTTGGCTGAACTTCAGTTATTACAAGAAGCGACTGCCTTTGATCTCCACAGCCCAGAGGGAAACATCATTCTATGGTCAAACCAGTTGTCGGAATATTAGAATCAATCATTTATTTGCTACAAAACATGATAGTTACATACAAATGGAGTTAAGATAGCTTCCCAAGGGACATGCAAAAAATTACATGCAAGTAGATATATTATTGTAGTAATAATAATAACACTAATAGCAACATTGGTAATTAATATAAAGTAAATACAAAGCACGAATGTTAGTTTACAGTATTATTAAAGATTAAATGGTCAATTATAACTGTAAATAATTGCTGTGAGCAATAAGGCCCCCATTGTACCATATATTTGTTTATGTGATTTGAATAGCTTTTATATTTAGTGTACAATAAAGTTTTCATTTATTGAAATATGTGAAACTAGGCACTGACTTCCTAATTATGACTGCCATAGATGTTTATGTCATCCGGGACCAACGGCCTAACGTGCTTTCCGAGGCACAGAGCAAGCAATTAAGCGAAAGACTTGATCTCAGAAGATGACTTCTTCAACTTTTGATAAATTTAAGAACCAACGAATTTCTGTAGTCTGATTAGTAACTTTGTAAAAAAAACTTCACACCATTCAGTTTCTAGTGTTCAAACTGTAACGCAAACGTTTTATAATAAAAAAGATGCAGTCATACGTCTAAAGCGAGGAATTTATGTGCCTACTCAAAGATAAGTTTTTTTATAAAATCTTTTGCTTTGTGTATCAGATAATGATAAATGTCAAGGAGCTATGCAATAGTATTATCATTGATTAATAAAACAATGTTGTTATATTAAAAGTGCAAAGATTGCAGAAAAATGGACATAGTTTTACGTTCTAACTGGATATATTCAGGAACTTTTTGCTCTGGGAAACACAACTAAGCCTAAATAAACAGTTACTGTATGTATTTTTAGGATAAATTATTTCGTTTCATATTCGTTAGGTACTTATTAAATCATGTATAGGGATCCTACCCAGACCTTAGGAGGCCAAGCCAACCTCACTTGCAAGTGGTGCACCTGCCGATCAACAGACGAGGCCCTGGCGAACATAACAGTGCCCGATAAGCGGCAATAGGCTTGTCACCTATTACGTGGGACCAACTATATAATTGGCGAAGCGTGAGCGTATAATGTGCCTCTGTCTACCCCTTCAGGGAAACAGGCGTGATATTATGTATGTATGGATGTACGACAACCAGACGATTTAACATCTATAATAATCAATACGAATGATATGGCGTGGAGGCAAGTATACCGGCACTTCGCTCTTGAGGTCGTGGGTTCGATTTCCACACAGAACAAATCTTTGTGTGAAATATGAATATTTGTTCTGGTCTTGATGTCTTCCTATATATATTAAGTATGTATACAAAAAACAAAAGAGTAGTTTGTGTATGTATGTTTGTGTTTCCGTTATATTCTGCTCGTTAAAGAGGTAATAACACATTGTCAGAATGGCTCCACTGGTCTAGGTAATTTTTTAAAAACATAATACCATAAGCTTAGTAGATAGTGTAAGTTCTCACATTTTAGTTAAAAGCGATCTTGAAACTAAAGTCGTCAGAAATTATTTAATATTATCAGTTTGCGATTATAGAATCAACTCTTTTTCTAGACGTAATAAAATGACAATGAATCCAGTGAGACTCATACCTAAGACACATTAGCTATTTGATATCTCATTGTTTTATTTAAGTTGCGAGAATTCCGTTAAAACGGTATCCTAGTGTAGGAATGTGCAGAGGATGTTAAAACTTTTTCCTAGAAAATCAAACAAAGTTTATTCATAAACCAAGCTCTATCACCCTTAGAGAGTTGTTTCAGAAAACAGGCTTCTAACTACTGTATCACTATAAATCATTTTTAATTGTATTTTATTAGACCGGAAAAATATTATTTCTCATGCAAAACGATATAGCAATCACAGGTTTAATAATAGTAATAGAAATAAAGTCATAATTGTTCCAAGACTTAGTAAAGTTTCCATGTCTTTTGTGGCAAAGGAAACAAAAGCACTATAAAAAAAAATCGATGATATATTTGATCAGATATATAATAATGTTATTCTTGCAAGACCACGTAAGACCTTCCATGACTAAATCCAGAAGATTTTGGAAAAAGGGCAGTTCAAAAGTACTCTAAGCCAACGAGCGTGTATGAGAAGGTTAATGAATGTAAATGAAGCTAAGAGTGTGTGCCAAGATCGTGGCAAATAGAAGGAAGTGATTACTGCCTACCTCTGCGGGAAAGAGGCGTGACATTATGTATGTATGCTATTCTGCTAAAGATGGCAAATACAAGATGGTGGCGGAAATGATACTTCCATAAGTGTGGCTAAAATATTTGTAATTTGTTTGTTAGTCAAAGTCAAAATTATTTATTCAAGTTTGGCTCAAAAGAGCTCTTACGAAGGTCAAAACTTAAAATCTAGCGTGCCCATTCACTGCGGGAGGGAGTCCGTAAAAGAACGGGCAAGAAAATGTACTTAGTAGTAAAATAATTTGGCAAGTCTACAAAAACCTGTGTTCTGCACTCACAAGATTTAAAATAAAAAAATAAATTACTCTTTTTTAAGTTATACGAGCATGATTACGAATAAACATAGTAGACATGAGCAGACCAGTCCCCACAGGTGGCACCCGTTCACGAGTATGACGCATGAACCAGCCATCGTTTCGCTCAACCATATTTTAGGGAACGTAACGACCCGACGCATGACGCAAAGACATTTAAGTGAGCATGACATACTCAAGCTACAGGATAATATAGTTTTAACAAAATAACAATATATTGATGAGATATGCTGCAAACCACAAATATTTTTAGTTTTATAAAAGATATCATTTATAGCAATTCCGTCCTAACATCTATATAATCATTCGAACAATACTATGCATTCGTAATCAAAAACAAATTCCTATTAGTACAAACTTTAATTCATATTACACAGTAATGATTTAGAAGAATGATAGGACTACAAAAGTTGTGTTGTGCAGTTATTAGATAAAAAATAAAAACAGTTTGCTGAATTTTTAATTACAAATAAAAATAATAGACAAGAGTAGACCAGTCCCCATAAGCAGCTCTTGTTCACGAGTATGACGCATGAACCAGCCATCGTTTCACTCAACCATATTTTAAGGAACGTAACGACCCGACGCATGACGCCGCCACCCCAGAGACATTTAAGTGTGCATGGTATCCTCAAACCACAAAATAAAAAGAATTAAATAAATTAAAAATAACGATAATATTATAAAAATCAAACAGCTGCAGACCACTAAATTGTTTGTCCTATGATAGATATAATTTACAGCCATGCCGTCTTATCATCTATATAATCTTGCGTACAATAGTACGCTTTTTTAATCAATTTTTCCTTTATAGCTAATTTAAATTTGTGTACGGGCAAATCCAATAGCCGTTATAATCATTATATCATTTATGTTGGATAAGATTAAGAGTAAAGCAGTGGGCTTATTTACTATTACTAATATTGATTGACTCTGAACTAAATGTGTTCTATAGTAGCTACTGTTATAGGGAATTAAATAAAACCACAACAACGTAACTTGATCTGAAGAGTCTCGAAGGACCTATGATTGACTCTGGACTAAATGTGTTCTATAGTAGCTACTGTTATTGGGAAGTAAATAAAACCACAACAACGTAACTTGATCTGAAGAGTAAATTTAATATATTTAAAAGAATACCTTATATTATGTTAAAATACAAATGCTTGCGCGATGTAATGTACATACACTGCCATCTATTGATGAACTTAGAAACTAAACATTGTATGGAGACTTATATGTTTCGATGACTCTAAACGATTGCGCGATTTAAATACGTACAGTGACATCTAGTTTTAACCACTTTATTGAAGTGGTCACAAACATACCGCCCCCTTTGGACATTATTGACAAAAGGTCCAAAATAAATAACATATAACAACTTTAATTAAAATACATACAAACATAAATTAAGCAACTAAAGTTTACACATGAACAACTTAAAAGTAATACTAACTATTAATAACAATTGTTTAATCTGCTACTGGCAATAAACAAATTTTAGAGATTGGTCTTTTAATAATAGATGTTTTTGTGCGTAGAGTGACTACACGGGTTACATTATCCGTACCTGGATGTTTATCCAAAATTAGACCTAAAAGCCAACGACTTGGAGGCAAATCATCCTCCTTGATCAAAACTACCTGCCCAATGTTTGGTTCTGGTATTTGAGCTGTCCATTTGTAACGATTGACCATATTGGACAAGTACTCCTGAGACCATCGTTTCCAAAATGCTTGCAACATTCTCTGAACGAACTGCCACCTTGTCAAACAGCTCATCGAAGAAGTCTCATAATTATAGGGTTCAGGAATATTTATTAAAGATTCTCCTATCAGAAAATGCCCTGGAGTTAGTGGCCTTGGATCTTTCGCATCAACGGTCCTAATATAAACCACGGCTGCATATGCAAATTTCGATGCATCCGAAAATCCATGCAGTTCGACATCGATATTGTCAGGTGCTGTACCAATCCAACGAGGTATCCGGATTTTGGTAAGTTCTTGCAATGAGTTTCGGTAAGTAGCCCAATCATTTATTAATTCCACAGATAGCCTTACGTCCCATGATACACCCGCTAGCCAAAGTCGCTGAATAAATATTTTTGCTAATACTAAGGTAGGTGATATCCAACCTAAGCGATCGAATAGTTTTGCTATGTCCGAAATAATTGTTCTTTTTGTTACAGGTGGCGTTGCTGACGGAAGACTCACCGAGTACTGGAAAACATCTTCGTGGCGGTTCCAAATAAGTCCCAATATTTTTATTGTTTGATCAAGTTTTATTTCTATTGCCTGTTTACTCTTGACTGACCATTCCCTGTCCATATCATTTTCTGTTTCTTTTTTTGTCCTTTCTTTGTTCTGCTTTTTGTCCTGTTTGCACTGCATTAGCTTCAAATTATTGCTGCTCCATTTTTGTATCTCAAAACCTCCTTTATTTAATATTTCACTTATCTGTTTACATAGTTGCTTTCCTATTTTAATGCTTGCACAGCATGTCATCAAATCATCCATGTAAAAATTGTTCTTTATTTTTTCTGCTGCCACCGGAAAACCATCACCTTTATCATGGGCGATCTGCTGCAAAACTTTAACTGCTAAATAAGGGGATGAGGCTGTCCCGAATGTAACGGTAAGCAATTCATATTCTTGTATTTCTTTTTCAGGTTCATCTCGCCATAATATGCGCTGAAATTTAACGTCTTCTTCCGCTACAAGCACCTGACGGTACATTTTAATAATGTCCGCTACTAGTGCATAAGGGTGCACTCTCCATCGTAAAACGGTATGTCGCAAATCGGCCTGCAAGGTTGGACCAACCATGAGAGTGTTATTCAACGAAACCCCTTTTTTGTTCTTTTCAGACGCGTTGAACACCACCCGGACTTTGATTTTTACCTTATCTTCCCTTACGACGGCATGATGGGGTAAGTACACAGCCTCATCTGTATTAATTTTTATATGAACTGGTCTCATATGACCAAGCTCTAAATATTCATTTATAACATCTTTATATTTGTTCTTAAGATCTCGATTTTTTGAGAATCTTCGTTCTAATGACTTGAATCTAGTTTCAGCTATACTTCTAGAACCAAAATTCCTGCATTGAGGTGAGACATCGCGAAAAGGTAATTTCACAATATATCGACCATCATATGTTCTTTTTGTAGTCGCCTGAAAAACCTCTTCACAGCGTTGTTCTTCTTCTGTTAATATATTCTTTGCTGTTGTTGGTTCTTCTATTTCCCAAAATTTTCTTAAACTATCATCTTCTTTGACCTGAGCGTGCATAACCATAATGTTATCGTTACTTGACTTGGTACCTGCTATTACACCCGATAAGATCCACCCCAATTTAGTGTTTTGCGCAATTAGTGACCTGTTAGGACTTCTTTTAAGACCTTCTTCTAAAATTGAACTATAGACTTCTGCACCTAGCAAAATATCAATTTTGTTAGATGCATTGTATTGAGGATCAGCTAATTGCAGATGGTTTGCGTCGATCCAATCAAACGCTTGCAAAGTCTTTTCAGGATGGTGAGAAGTAATGCTACTTAACACAAATGCCTTTATCGGTATTTTATAAGATGGATCTACTCGCGATTGTATAATAAACTCGACTACTCCCTTTGAAGTTATAGATTTGTTCTCCCCTATACCAGTGATAACACCAGTGAGAGACCTTTTTTTTAATTGTAGGAGCTGCACTGTGGCTTCTGTTACGAAGCAAGCCTGGGAGCCCTGATCTAGTAAAGCTCTCAATAATTGGAACTCACCACTTTTGGCTTCGGCTTTTACTAACGCCGTGGCTAATAAAACCTGCTTGGGCCTTTCCAATTTTCCCGTTGATAAGCATGTAACAATTGGTGTTTCATTCGATTTAGATGAACTGGTACTAGGTTGATCTAACTTATCGCTGGATTGAGCCTTATTTTCAAACGTTGAAGGGGGGTGCAATAACGAGTGATGACGCCTTTTACATAGTTTGCAGGTGGTAGGTTTCTTGCAACTATACACAGAATGACTACCCCCTAGACAATTAAAACACATGCGGTTTTTAATTACGAATTCCCGTTTTTCATCATAATTCTGTTTGGAAAATTCTTTACAAAAACAAAGTTTATGACCTTCGTTGCAAAATTCACAGCGTAAATTGATTGGGTGATTATTGGTAACTAATAACGATTTGGCATTAACTTGATATGCTTGTGGTCTTCTTAAATCTAAACACTCTAAAGCTCTAAAGCGGTTCTCCATAAAATCGTTAAACTGTTTGAGAGAAGGCAGTTCGCCCGAGTCGGTACCTGAAACGTTCAACTCCCATTGTTTGCGAGTTTCAGGGTCTAGTTTAAATGTAACAATGTGAATAATTATTACATCCCATGTAGTCACGTCTACATTTAGGTTACGCAATGCACTCAAACAATCAGAAGTATTGTCCAGGAGTTCCTTCAGTCCCGAAGCAGATTCAAAATTTATTTTTTTCTGTCCAAATAACCTCTTTAAAATACAATTTGACAGATAGCGTTTATTATTGTACCGTTTTTCAAGTAAATCCCAGCACTGATTGTAGTTAGCTCCGGTTATAGGCGTCTGCCTTATCAGCTGTTCCGCTTCTCCTGTTAGGTGTCCCTTTAAATAATGCAATTTTTGGACACTATCTAACGATTTATTTTTATCTATAAGCGAAACGAACAAATCTCTAAAGGTAGGCCATTCTGAATATTTACCTGAAAAAATCGGTATGGAAATTTTTGGTAACTTTACGAAGGAACTAGAGGACTCACTCTCAACAGTATCTTTTACAATTTGGTTTTTACTTAATAATTTCTTTAATTCAGTTTTTAAAGTAGATTTATAAATTATGTATTTATCTTCGGTTTTATCATACAGATCCTCTTTCACATACAAACTTTTCTCAACTTCAACCGATATATAATTTTCATACAATTTTGCATTATTTTTATGAAACAATTGCCAATCTCTTTCTAAATTTTCCAATCTTGTTTCTAAATACTCAACACTAATTCTTTCTTTTGAACTCTTTTTAAAATTAATTAAACCCTTATCTATAGACTTAAACAAATCTCTTTGTACATTAATTATGCCTTCCATCTCTAACACTCAATAATGCACTAATAATCTAAGTAAATATCGACTTAGAGAAAACATGAACTCAAAAGTTGAAAATTTTACAAGTGTTTTTTTTCACAAAATTTTTGTAAAATCGGGCATAGGTTCCCCGTACCTCCGTTTTTTTTAAAACTATTCTAAGTCCTAAACACGCAAATTAAAATTATTTTAAGTACTAAATTTTTATAAGTTTAAATAGCAGAACTAATAAGGTTCAAAATCCTTGCTACCTTTGCACTTGAATTGTATCTTCTATTTTAATTCTTGCTTGAAAATAAGGTTGAAAGTTGTACTCACAATTTAGCACTTCACTCACTTCACCGTGTTGAACTGTGCCGTAGGCCGCTCTCTGCTGCAGACGTCACTCCTTGTCTCGATAGCTCCTCCTCGTCGGTTCACCAATCACCGACAAAACTTCTTCACCACTCGATCTTCGATGTAGTCGTCCCTGCGTACTTTAGCTGCAGCGATCCACTGCAAGTACGCTGATTGCAGACTTCAACTGACCGCGGTAATCCAAAATATTCGGTTCGTATGGACCAATGATTGACTCTGAACTAAATGTGTTCTATAGTAGCTACTGTTATAGGGAATTAAATAAAACCACAACAACGTAACTTGATCTGAAGAGTCTCGAAGGACCTATGATTGACTCTGGACTAAATGTGTTCTATAGTAGCTACTGTTATTGGGAAGTAAATAAAACCACAACAACGTAACTTGATCTGAAGAGTAAATTTAATATATTTAAAAGAATACCTTATATTATGTTAAAATACAAATGCTTGCGCGATGTAATGTACATACACTGCCATCTATTGATGAACTTAGAAACTAAACATTGTATGGAGACTTATATGTTTCGATGACTCTAAACGATTGCGCGATTTAAATACGTACAGTGACATCTAGTTTTAACCACTTTATTGAAGTGGTCACAAACAAATATCAATTACGGTAGCATAGATAACATAAACTGTAGTTTCCGTTAACTATCAACTAGGCTATAGTTATTAATATGATTAATTTCGCATACACGAGGCATGACGCAGTGTATGAGAAAATAATCATAAAAAACTAAAAACATAAAATCCTTCCTACCTGGTAAAACCATTTCAAATCTCAAGTTGTTTAAACAACAAATTTAAACGGAAACGACCAAAATTTCTACCGGCCACCTCCAAACTCACAACTAAATACTTAGAAGGCGGTTATAGACCCACTAACAGTTGTGGTGTGTTCAGAAGCAATTTAAAACTTTGCCATTGTGGAGTGAGACACAGGTGCGCAGTGTGTTCATAGAAATCGGTGCAAAGTTCCATCCACCCCTAGACGTTGGTTTAGAAGACTGCATGCGAAGAACAGGGAAACACACTGAATAGAAGTAATGAACATTTGTAATTAAATTAGATAATATACGAATAAATTAATTGGTGCATCATAAAATTTGTAATTTGAAGCTAAATATAGCTTCCATTTCCTAGGACAATGTGCTGACACTGAGATATCACTTGATCCTTCAAGTGTTATAATAATCAACAAAATGGTACTCGAACTAAACTTAGAGGGAGCTAAAATAACACTGTCTAAAAAACATCAACTTACTACAAAAATAATATTTAATGGCGCGCAAAAACTTCTCGCGCCATAAGAGCTATCTATAATCTTAAGATTTTTTTAAATATGTCAAATACTCTTAGTATGTCGATATATAAAAAAAAACAAAACAAATAATCTGTTGCTTTACAGTATAATAATATATTCGGTAATATTATGTATGTGTAATAAAAACCTAATATCACATAATTTTAATACTAGAAATAAAAATAGGCTCTCTTTGCCAAATTGTCGACTACACAAAACGAAAAATCATTTTTGGTTAATGGTATCAGATTTTATAATGAAATACCACGGGAAATAATTGATCTACCATTGACAACTTTTGAAACTATGGCTAATAAGCAATTTCTTTAACAGGGGTATTATGATGTAAATGATAACTTGCCAGATAAACAAGCTTGGGTTTAACATTTTCAAACGTGTATTTAGAATCAAAATTCAATCAGATTATTGTTGTGACCATCCTCTATTCAACAAATTTAGCTCAGTTTTACATTACACACTTACTTGACTGTGATGGCAGGTTCCCTTAGGTAGCACTAACTGTATTTGATTACGGCTTCTGGGGAAACTTTCGATGTCTTCAAATATTCACTGCGTGTTTTCTATACTATTAAGATTGATTGATAATTTAAAAAAGCATTACCTGTGAGTTTCTGGCAAGTTCTACTCACTGAGCGGTGGCTCAGAACTGGCACTTAGATTCACTAAGTGAATCTAAGCTTGATTTCAATGTAGTAATATTTTTTAAATATAAATTTTATATTAACGTGTTTAAGTTCTATGTAATAGTTTATGAAATAAAGAACTTTTTAGTTTACGTACAATTCGAATTTGCATAACAATCCACTAACTAATACACAATACATTTGTAATACACAATTCATATTTGTTAATTTCCGTTATTGGCTTCCCTTGCGTTTATTTTTAGAAGAATTATATTATTCTCCGACAACTTAAAAACAAAACAAGAACGACAACAATTATAGTATTTTTTTCAGCCAAAATATCCTTTAAAAAAAGTTTAAAGTAAGTTGTGAATTTAAGCGTCCAAAGAAACAGACACAGCGACGGGACTTTGTTATAACATGTAGCGATATTTGAATATCATTACTATACCTATCAAAAAACATATTATTATCGAGTTTAGTATTTTAAGTAGATGTGCAGAAGTTACTTTAAATTTTTTCTACAAGTAACCTCGTTAAACTTACGGCTATCTATGATTTTGTGCTTCAAGACAAATTAATATTTAGCATGTAATTTAATATACTAACGAAATAATAATATACATTTATAACGTAAAACATAATTTATATCAATATTGCGTTGCCACTTTCGAGGTTCATGCTAAGGAAATTGAGAAACTATTGTTTAACAAGTTACACCACATAAATGCAATAAACGAATATGAATATGACATTTTAGCTACCGCAATATTAAATTAAATTAAAAATTCATTTATTCAAGTTTGGCTCAATAGAGCTCTTATGAATGTCATACTTATAAACTAAGTACTTCGCCTCTTATTATTAACTTTTTATAGATAGCATAATTACGACAAGATGATTTTAAGTTGATCTATATTTTCAAATACAGTATTTCACAGATAAGTTTGTTTCTAGAACAATGTTATAGTAACTTTTTTTTGAAGACGCGTTGTATATGGCACCAACACAGATAAAAAGTGCGCATAAACTGAAAAGTTTTTACAGAAGCAACAGAGACGACTCCATTGCTCTGCCTGTGCCGGGCCATAAACATAAAGTATGTGGCTAAGAACTTGGCCTTCAGGCTGTGAGCCAGCGAGACAAACTTCTGTATAATATTATTTGAATAGGAAATCGAACAAAACTTCACGACTCCATCCTGCTCCTTGTCATATTCCCAACGAATTTGCATTCAAACGAGGACGATTATTTTCTTGTTTGAAGGTATTAAGTTGTAGAGTATTTTATGATTAGTCCACCCGCGGAGAGTTTTGTAATTAATTTATTAGCGATTGCTAAAACTGCTTTTGCAATATTTTAACCGAATTTACGTTAAAAGCTATTGGATAATTGCATTGTTGGTTTGACGCTTGGTTCGTTTAATGCAGGATATGAGAGATTAAAGCTGACCATTTTTGGTTTTGAATTATTTGTGGAGAATTGCATAATATCGGACAGGTAACAGTTGAAAATGTAACTGATCTGCGAAGATAGAAATTGGTATAATAATAACAGAAAATGAATGAATAAATACGGTATGACAAATTAAAAATCCAGAAAATGCACATACGGCTTTTTTACAAAGATGTAAGGGCGAATGAATGAAAATAATAATACCTCTTATAGAAAGTACTTACTGGTACCCTAATATTATGGTTTTGAATTATGTAAAAATAAAATATTGTTTTTTTTTCCTTTGTTACAGTTTGAGACTAGAAGCCAAACGGAAAATGGCGCCAGCTCTGATATTCCTGATAGGTCATCTTGGGGAAGACCCTTGGAGTTTATCCTCGCGTGTATGGGATACGCGGTAGGATTGGGAAATGTGTGGAGATTCCCGTACTTGACGTATAGGAATGGTGGAGGTAAGAATAACATTATGTTTTTTAATGTGCATCGTCATGGCAACCACATCCTGCCTCATGGAAAGCAGTCGATGCAGTCGATAAAAGTAAGAGCCCTTCGTAACTGTATAACAAGCACGGTGACAAGCGCACCCACTCATGATGGACTGCATTAATGACGTTTCACGCCTCGCTTTTTAAACCCGGGACCATAGGAGTTAGGGAAATATGCACCAACGGCGAATTCCACTGTAGAATGGTCGCACACAGACAGGGTTCCTGTCCATTTTATTTTTGGGTGGTCCACGATAGATGCAATTTTTTTTAAAAAGAATAAAGGAGAGAGTGACAAACGTATGGCTTTGTCGTAATACTGCTTTCATAAAAGCGTCTCGGCACCGTCATGAAAGCAGGTTATAACATGATCAACAAAGTAAGTCCTTAGATGAGTGATAATTCAAATGTACATAATATTTCCGTATTTAGTAAGACAAGTTTTGCCGTTAGTCCTAGCAACCAAAATTGTTGTTTTAAAGACGGTTTGAAGAGTCCTTACTGGCCTGCTAGAATGACCGAAGAAGCATCGCAGCTGATAATGAGATTGCTCTGACATCTGCTGTTAAGATTATTTCGGGATCACGTTATTTTCCCCTGTCACTGGCAATCAAAACGGTCAAACAGCAAGTATATGATTAAAACATGCTTCTTTGTTTCAGGTGCTTTCCTCATACCATTCTTCATCATGTTAATATTCATTGGATTACCGATATTCTACTTAGAACTGTACATCGGACAGTACACTGGCATTGGCCCAATCTCAGCATTTTCAGCTATATCCCCATTCTTTTCTGGACTTGGATATTGTACACTAGTCGTAATAACCATCATATCCATATACTACATGATAGTGGTATCTTGGACTCTGTTTTACACAATTGTGTCAATCGCTGGAAATTTAGATTGGGGATCTTGCGAGAATGATTACAACACCCCTGGTGAGTATTTTTTTACATACAACGTTAACGTTAGTCTTTCAGTTTGCAGAAACAATAGGAACTTAGAAAACAGAAATAAATGTATAAATACATATACCCACAGATATATACCATAGACAACGCACATGCATCTGATTCGCGTGTCCGAATCCCGACCAATCGTCGGGTTTGGCCGCCGCTACTTACTGTCCATTCGCGTCTATTGTTGTTTTTTAAATACTGTTAACATTAACAATTGCACAGAAATAATTATCATCATCGACATCAGTGTCGATGAATCAGCTTGGATTTCCCGGCACTAAATTTCGGCAGTGACGTAACATTAAGTGTTCAAAAGTCGGCACGCTGGATTTCAATAAAAATCGTGATACTTTCGTTATCTTTTGTATATCTATATCTGTAAATATACCGTATAACATCGTCTCCCGCGAATAATAAAATCCTTACCCGCTCACCGAAGTGGACCTAAGTAACTGATGATTATATGGATGATTTATGAGAATCATTTTTCAGGCGTACGTACTGACAATGTTGGTATCCTACAATGGAAATTAAAATAAATTATAATAACTTATGCGACGATATTACATATATAATAAACGTAGTAGATGGCGGCCCCCTACGTAATGGACCGATGATCTGGTCAGGGAGGTGGGGAGCCGGTGGATTCAGGCGGCACAGGATTGATCAACGTGGAAAGCAGTTGGGGAGGCCGACGTTCAGCAGTGGACTTCAAATGGCTGAAACTATAATGATAAAATATATATATACGCTTGATGCAATAATGATTGCAGAAGTAGCAGAACACTTTTGTAATGTGTCGTGCCAATAATGGAGTAGAAATAGTAAGATAACTCACTGAACTAGTCTTATAGTTAGAGTGACAAAGAAGTAAAAAATGAAGTAAAAGGCCGACTGTAATTACTTAAACCTATTTTAGATTTGAATTAAAATCTCTTTCCAATTTTTTTCTGATAGCTTGTTACAGTGGCGAACATGATATGGTCTGCAAAGCTTCAGGAATAAATGGCAGTTATACGCTGACTTACTTCTTGGGAAATTGCACCGCCATCGGAGAAATTTGCACCCTAACTGGGTTTGAGCCTCTTAATGAAAACCAATGTCTAAATGGTACAGATGCTATACCGTGGCATACCAGTGTAACAAGAGTTCTCGCTTCACAGGAGTATTACAAGTAAGTAATTTTTTTCTCAGCTATGTTAAAGTGTCCATTTACATCATGACAGTTTGCATAAAATTTTAAACTATGTTTGGCAACTTTGGATTCCTTAAATATTACGCTTACTTTGATGCTTAAATTTAGATGTATTATATTATTTAATTCAATAATTTTATTGCATTGCACAATGTAACCATAGATCTCAAAATTTAATGCTTGAACTAACCATAGACTCTTTTGGGTGCAACAATATTTGAGATGGGAGGGGTTTTAATGTTCATACATTATTTATATCCGATTGGAAGTACTATCTATATACTATTTGATTCAAGTGATTTTGTTCTAGTGAGCGTGTACTTGGTAGAGGAGACGCGTCATGGTCGAATTGGGGAACCATTCAGTGGCATTTGGTCGGCACTTTGTTCTTATCCTGGGTTGTTGCCTTCTTCTGTGTTATAAAGGTAATTGGCTATCGATGATCGTTTAGCTGCACTTATAATACTTGAAAATTATATATAATATTAATACTTAAAATTTGTGAAATAGTAATGTTTTAAGTATAATTTCAGGGAGTTCAATCGGCAGGGAAAGTGGTCTACTTTACTGCATTGTTCCCCTACGTTATGCTTACGGCACTTCTCATCAGGGGTGTCACATTGGAGGGAGCTGGTGATGGCATAGCGTTCTATTTATCTCCGACATGGGAAACCCTGCTGGATGCTAAAGTTTGGGGTGATGCAGCTTCACAGGTATGAACATTGTTATATCCTTCTTATATTAATTGTGAGGTGGAGTTCATCTGCCGTGGATAGGAATTTTCTCAATTTCCTCAATTATATCCCCTCCTTTCTTTAGAATCACGACAGGCTGACTGACAGATCCCCCCGAAAAGAGTCACTGGCAGACTGACAAATCTTGAGAAAAACCACAACAAACAGATAAACTGACAAACCTTGACAAATTCTGACAAGGAACCCATTTGCTTTTATTTCTTTATTATGGTACTGCTGATATCTCATTCATTGTTGTTAAAAAATATTTCGAATTTCCGTTTTGTGTGTGAATGCTTAACGAATCTAAATGATCATGTTGATCTTAAACACAATTTAAGGTATATTTTATTTATTTTCTTTTGCATCAATATATCCGTGTCTTCAATAACATCAGCCCAAGAATGTCCAATGCTGTAAGGTTGCAGGCGTTCTGCTTGCAACGTGTCCTTGCTACGATTGTATCTTAACATTAAGAGAATATCCTCAATGTCATTATTAATGTTCCTCTCTATCAAGTTTCTACACAATAATGCCAACAGTTGTAGATGTTACGGAGCCAATGGTAAAAAAATTAGTTTGTTGACAACATTATTAAAGTATCTCTTAATATTTGTAGTAAGTAGATATTTATTACATAATATTAGGTCGGGGAAAAAGCCTTTTCGCATAACGTAGGTATAAACTTATTATAAAATTTTTTTGACTGTACTTTTTGTGTCTGGCTGGTTTTGGTAACATTAAAAAGGTTCCATTATAAAGAAAAGAAAAAAATAAAAAAAAGTTGTTTCCCGCTATTTTTCATTTGTTTTTCTCTCCGTAAAAATGAGTGAATCTAATGAAGAAATTCGATACATTTTAAAATTTTATTATAAAAAAGGCAAAAATGCAACTCAAGCAGTGAAAAAAATTTGTGATGTTTATGGACCTGATGCAGTGCCAGTAAGAGTAGCACAAATTTGGTTCAAACGTTTTCAGTCCGGAAATTTTGATGTTAAAGATGCACCTCGCTCTGGTCGCCCTGTTACGAATAAAATGGACGCCATTTTTGAAAGAGTGAAGCAAGATCGGCATATTAGTAGTTACGATGTAGCTGAAGAACTGGGAATTGACCACAAAACAGTTTTGACCCATTTGAAGAAAGCTGGTTATACAAAAAAGCTCGATATTTGGGTGCCACACGAGCTCACTCAAAGCAACTTAATGAACCGTGTACTCATTTGCGATTCATTATTGAGACGTAATGAAACCGAGCCGTTTTTGAAGAGATTGATAACTGGCGATGAAAAGTGGATCACGTACGACAAGAACGTGCGAAAAAGGTCGTGGTCGAAAGTTGGCCAGGCTTCACAGACTGTGGCCAAACCTGGCCTAACACGAAATAAGGTGATGCTGTGTGTATGGTGGGATTGGAAGGGCATTGTTTATTATGAGCTTTTACCGCCCGGCAAAACCATCGATTCTGATCTTTACTGCCAGCAACTGATGAGATTAAAGGAAGCAGTCGAGAGAAAACGGCCGGAATTGATCAACAGGAAGGGTGTGGTCTTTCATCACGATAACGCTAGACCACACACATCTTTAGCCACTCAGCAAAAATTAAGAGAGTTCGACTGGGAGGTCCTAGTGCATCCACCATATAGCCCTGACCTTGCGCCTTCAGATTTTCACCTGTTTCGGTCTCTGCAGAATTCTTTAGGTTCTGTAAGGTTGACCTCAAGAGAGGACTGCCAAAACTATTTGTCCCGTTTTTTTGATCAGAAGTCCCAAAGTTTCTACAGTAACGGGATAATGTCTCTGCCCACAAAATGGCAGAAAGTTATTCAACAAAACGGTACATATATATTGTAAATAAATGTAAATAAACTTTGAAAAAAATGTCTTGACTTTTCATACAAAAATACGAAAAGACTTTTTCCCCAACCTATTATATTAAATACGCCAACCTTATGAGCTGACTATGAAAGTTAGATTGATATATTATTATTTCAATGTTTGTTTTAAAGTGACGCTCATTGAACGAGTTCTGTCACAGCCATAGTCTATTTACCCCAGAAGAGGTAGGCAGATACATACTATACCCTGACATTTCGCCAGTTATATTGTTGGTACCACGTTATAGGTGGCGAGCCTATTGCCGCTTACCGAGAGCTTTTATGTTCGCCAGAGTCTCGTCCGTTGTTTGGCAGGTGCACCACTTGCAGCTGAGGTTGGCTTGGGCTCCTCAGATCTGAGTAGCATCCCTATAAACCTTGGTTTGTTTAATTCCTGTTATAAACCTGCATTGAGAAATTGTATGATAATTTACATAAATCACATAACGTTTAAACTCGTTCAATTATTATTATCGTAGCGCCGATTTTGATGATTCATTTTGAATTTGTACACTGTACAATTTAAATTTCATATTTCTGGTTTAGTACACAGTGCTGTAACTATAATATTTTTTATAGTTTTGTAGGTATACCTATATCCAAATCGATTCGGTCTCGATATCGGTCGATTTTCCATAGACAATTTCTATGGCACCCCGTAGTTGAGATGGGGCTGGCGCATGGGGCCGCCCCGCTCTCTCCTTTCCTGTCCCGAACTACACGTGATGGTCTTAGTGCCCCCTATACTGTGCAGACTATCAGAACTTGTTATCGTGATTGCTCTACGGCATGGAGCGCTCTAACTTATTTGAAAAGCATCAGCTGCATCACGCAGAATGTGGTCATGGGATAAATTATAGTATTCTTCCTTCTATACCCGATTTCATGTTCATTCAAAGATGTGTTTAATAATATTGGTTGTTGACAGATATTCTACTCCTTCGGAGTGGGCTGCGGCTCCTTGATCACGTTGGCGTCCTACAACAACTACCACAATAACTGTCATTTCGATGCCGTCTTCGTCAGTTTCGCCAACTTCCTGACATCCATCTACGCGGGATTCGCCATCTTCTCGGTTCTTGGGTTCCAGGCTTTGCAGATGGGTGTCGACGTTGATGGTGCGTACATTTTTAAAAGTGACTGTTATATCTTTGACATGCACATACATATAATATCACGCCTGTTTCCCTAAATGGGTAGGCACAGGCATATTATACGCCAACATTTCGCCAATTATGCTGTTGGTACCACGTAGGTAATAGGTGGCGAGTCTACTGCTACTTATCGGGAACTTTCATGTTCGCCAGAGCCTCGTCCGTTTTTCGTAAGGTGCACAACTTGCAGATGAGGTTAGCTTGGGCTCCTCAGATCTGTGTAGGATTCATATGCACCCAATTTTATTTATTAAAAAATATATCCTATATGTATCGCACATGCAGAAACATATAATTTATTTATTATTTAGTTAAATTGCCACTATAGATTTTCCACTATAGGATAAATAGGCCTAAGATAGCGTCACCCTTTATCATCTTGTTTAATTATTATTAATTTGGTCGACAATTTTGGATATTCCATTTTGTTCTAGAAATCTTTTTTTATGACACTGGAAATTGAACTTTAATGCTATTAGAAAAAATGCACAAAGCCGTACCTCACGCTACAGGCGTAAATAATTTTGTTCGTGTTTCAGTTTTGTTTATGTTGAACCAAAGTAATGTAAAACCACGAGTAACAACAAAAAAAATTTCGAGCGTGATTTAATTTTCAAAGTCTAAGTAGTATAATTAATGAATCTAATATTACGCAAAAAAAGAAACTATATTCTACAAGGCTTTTTTTAATCCTTTTGCAAACAAAGTCTATCTAGTTTATATACCGAGAGAATAACAAAAAAATCGCAGGCATCGAGAGGTTTTTCATCGGATTTCGTACACACGATGGACGGAAACATCGTTGTGGTATTGGATGGTTAGTCTAAAAGAGTGCTATCCAATCACTTATTAATCGGAGTGGGCCGGTGCATTCACAGGCGATAAAGACAGCCAGCTCATTTTGTGGCACGAACTCGAAGCCGAAAGGCCAATAGATTATAAAATGGATTGAGAATATAAAAAATAGCGCTCGTAGTTTCGCTGTATTAGATTAAATTAGAGATGGTCGGAAACAATTACCGAAGTGAAGCAGATTATACAACATACATACATAAAATCACACCTTTTTCTCCAAAGGGATAGGCAGAGGCATATTAAATGCCCACACTTCGCTAGTTATAATGTTCGTCCGACGTAATAGGTGGCGAGCCTATTGACGCTTAACGGGAACATTTGTAATTGCCAGAGCCTCGTCCGTTGATCGGCAGGTGCACCACTTGCGTGCTACCACCACTGTGACTGCGCAGTCGACACTGCGCAGCTCACGTTGGTGGAGTGCCCAGCGTGGGCGGGGCCGCAGGCGATGCTTACCGCGGCCCTGGGTGGAGTCGCTCTCTCGCTGCCGACCATCATGCGAATGACGGCGTGGGAGGCGATGACCTCCTTCTGCGAAGTGGTGCTTTCGCAGAAGGAGGCCGCGGAGCGGGAGAGGAGGATCCGCTCTCTCACCGGCTACGCCGTTGGTGCAGCGGGCGAGCAAGCAGGGCCGACGATAAAAAAAAGTGGCACCACTTGCAGGTGGGGTTGGCTTGGGATCCTAAGATAATGGTAGGATTCCCATTATGCAAAACACAGATTATGCAAATGTTACTTTATTTATATATTGTTAACGATTGTTGTTATCCTTCAGGATGTCGTCGTGAATCGTTTAAAGTAAAGGAGCCTTAAAGTCAGAATTGTCTTTCCCTTAAATCGGAATGATCAGCCTGATTTTAAGTTAATTTACTGCAGCCAAATGTACTACCTGTTCTTTCGGGTGCGATGCTCAACTCGTTCGAGTTGATTAATCCACGGCGTGCGCAAATAGCCGCGAGCGCACGCGGCGGTGGTGGCGACGCCCTCAATAATAAACGGGCCCGTTGTTCCGGGGCGATGAATAAACCAACACAATCGTGTTTCCACCGGCCGCTGAAGTTTACCAATAGTACAGCTAAAATGAACATTATGTGGTTACGGCCCTTCAGAACATAATGTACGGTTTGATTTTCACTAATAAATGACTTGGTAGTGATGAATATTTAAAAGAAATTTTGCTTAATTAATCTGGTAAACTAATAATTTAAGTTATACCTAGATTATGCCAGCAATTGCGCGGTATCAATTTTTTTTTTGTTTTAATGTGACTTGTCATTATTTCTACATCCTGCCTGACAGTTAGCAGTCGATGCTGTCCAAAAAAAATAAAGGCGCTTCATACCGTGGAACAAGCACGGCACAAAGCGCACCCACTGAAGCGGATTGCTGAAATGCCGTTTCACGCCCCGCTTAAAAGACCCTGGATTATAGAAACTAGGAAATACATCAGCCGTCAGCGAATTCCAGAGCTTAATGGTCTTACAGGAACGACTTCCAAAATTTCTTAATTCGAGTGCTGTTTGTAAGCACAGTATATAAATGGTTCTACAGACCAGGTGTGATGTTCGGGAAAGGAAAGAAGAGAAGAGACAATTTTTTTGAATAATGAGACATGTACATTCTTCGAACGTGCCATAATGAGAAAGGCTTTTTAACGACGTTTTATCATTTCGCACGTTTTATCTAAAGATGTCTGTTCTAGAAGGAACTTGGCTACAAATATAGCCCTTGCTTGTAGAAAGGTTCACGCCCACTCCAAATGGGATTTATGCCCATAAATGAGAGTGAGATTATGTATATATTTATTAAATAAAAGAAGAAAAGTTCCTTACACAATATTAGTCACAAGGACGATAAAAGAAATGAACAAAGTCTTATCTGATTGTAGTGAGACAGAATCGAGGCATAATAATAATGTTTGTTAGAATTGAACAAATAAAAACGCTTTCAATTTCCGTTACATTATCAACAGAATTATCTTTTCAGACAATCTTGAAATTAAAATGCTTTTATGTTGAAAAAGTATTTTCGCTTTCATAAATGAGAAGTATAATGTTTTCGGTGTTCATCTTACATTTTGTCATCAATATTCCTGAACAAAAATTTCCTAAAAATATTGAAGTGTTCGTAGCATGGAATGAAACGATGATTACAGAAATAAAAGAGATTTCATAGATACCTGTCGAGAGCAAGAACGAAGAGTGGGGTGTCCAGGCAATGTGGCTTAATAACTACTACGTTAGTAATCATCATCATCAGCTTACCTCCACGGCTGTGCCAATTCCTATGGGCCGTCGTGAGAGATGAGAAAGATTCAGAGTGTCCACAATACTATTCCAGTACGGATTAATTAACGAAGCCAAATCTGTGGCGTTTTGCCGTTGCAGTGCTTAAAAACTACCATATAAGTAATAACCGGAGCCAACATCTTAAAATGCCATTCATAGCAATTGGATTCTCTATCCTTTAATCTAGAGACTAGCCTCTTTAAACTCTGCTTTACTTTAGTGATTGTCACCGTCTACCTAGCGGAGCTACAAGCGCTTCAATCAAGTGTAATTGAAAGTTAACAATATAACGCTTTTGCCATGATCTAGTTAGGTAGATCTATCAATCGAACATTACGTGCAATTTAAAGAGAAATAAAATTAATCCCAGTGGATTCATTTTGCGGTGCTCTGCGTCCGTTTGAATTTCACTGGAGACACGCGCGATCTACTAATGGATTGATTGAACAATAAATATGACTCCGCAAAGGTAGAATATTAAGCAATAACAGCTCAATATCAGAAGCGTGTAAAGCGATAACATACTGAACAAAGATGTGGTAATAATTATGTAACAAGTAGGCATCATATTAGTCTCATATCATCCACTACTGAATGTTGGCCTCCCCAATAACCACGACTTCCCGTGAGATGAGAGGGGGTGTTACTATTCTAAGCCGGTACCACTTCAACAATCTGTGAAACGGAGTAGTCTATAATGTTATGTTAATATAAAAGCTCGCTACATGAGGAACTTTTTTTTTTTTTTGGGATGGAAAATCATCAAATGACCTTCTCCCGCTGTGGGTGGAGCGGGAGGGTGTGTCAGACTTCTACTGACTAAAAACCATCCATGTTCCTTCTTTTGAGCCTGCTACGTACCGAGGCCGCGGTAACCCTTGCGAACAGTCCCGCAACTCGCTACATGAGGAACGCTACGATCGCAAGAGATTTAAGACTCGAGAGTGTGGAATCCTTCGTGGGTCGATTGGCGGGACCAATGTTCTTTGGACGCCACACATTTGCTTATTGGGTTTGATTTGCACTGGGTCCCTGTGTTGATATATGACCTAAATTCCTCACAAGATGGTTTGTGAGAGGAGATCCGTCCTCACAAGTACAACTGTGCACTTCGAAGCACAGGTTATGAGTGGAGTTATAACCACGCGGACCCAGTGCGGATTGGCGAAAACAGGTGTGTGGCATTGTTTAACGACTTCCTCATAATTATGTGATAACCAGAACCAACTTCACCTGAACACGTGGACAAGTAGATACGTTGTTACAAGAATAAAGTGTAATTGATCTAAATAATGATCTAAAAACACAACTCACATTTTACAAAAATATAGCCTCCTCAAATCGTTTTGCGGCATTGTGCGTCTGTATAAATTCCGCTCGAGACACACACGATCAACGATTGGATTGATTGAACAATAAATATTACACGCTTGCTCGCGGCCCGAATGCTTCTGAAAATGTTATGAGATTGGCTCAGTAATCAGAGGCGAGTAAAACAATATTGTACCGACCAATGAGGTTGTAATGAGACTGTATCTAAACTAGATGTGTGTAAACGTGCGTACTGGAAGTATTATAAATGCATGAGTGATTTGTTGGGCTTTTAGCCTATGGTCTGCTTATGTCTACCATGTTTATTCGGAATTATATTCATATACAAAAAAAAAACTTCGTTTATTTTAGATCTTGCAACTGCAGAAAACAGCATTTTGTAGATTTGTCAAATTGTTTTACTATTATATTAGTTTACTATTATATTATTATATTATATATTTTCTTGTAACTGGCGGGAGAGAAAACTAACCTTTAAGATTTTCTGGTCGATTACGATCAGGCTTCCGCAGTGAATGAGCGCGCTAGTTTTTAAGTTTTATTATTTCTTCTCTATTGCGACAAACTTGAATGACTTTGACTTTATGATAAAATATACTAATATAGTCTTGATGACAGTAGCAAGGAAAATGTTTGTGATGTTATAGACATGTCATTGTAATGAGAAGAGACGAAGTGCAGGATGACCAAATAATAGATAGATAAATGGAAAGAAAGCAAAGAGTCATACTTTATAATTGAGATGGAAGGTGAGTCAATGACAAATCACTGAAGTCAATGACGAATCACGGAAATGAATGATGAATAACCTAGGTGAATGAAGGGAAAACTTGCTGTGCAGTCCCTAGATTTACAAGAGTCAGGGCAAGAGGTTAATGGTGAGGGTGTTAGGAGCCGTTTCCAAATCCTTAATCTTTGGTGTAAAAATGTATCCATTGTTGAGCTACTTTTCACATTACATAGTCTTCATAGAAGTAGGAAACAGGAACTTTATCTAAATAGGCATCTTCTGTAGCAAAAAATAATACCTCCTTGTAACAACAACTACATCCTGCCGGCCTTTAGCAAACATTTTAATTACAGGCAACGATCAAATGATACATCGTTTATACATGATACGGGAACCTTAATAACACAACCGCTGTTATCATCCACGCAATATCGACAAACCTTTTTCAAATATCGCTATCGTGGACTCATAAACAGTTTAATAATAAAACAGCGTCGTACATACGCATTTCGAGTGTATATTCACTATGATAGTGATCTATTAATGGATCACGTGACAGCTTAATTCTATGTTGGCGTTAAAATGAATGGGCAACCGACTAATTAGATCGACTAGTATTTTTTTTGTTTCGTTTAAGATAAGCAGTTTTATTGAATTCAACCTGAATTATTTATTTATTTATTTATCTATTTAGTACACACACAGAAATATATATACAGAAATACTAAAAAACTAAGAAACATTGGGTACAGGGCACAGCTTATTCCACATAGAAATATCTTCCAGCTGACCCGCGATAGGAAAAACTTAAGATAAAACAGGCTAGTCTGTGCGTTGTAATATACTAAACAGAGAACAAAAAAATACAAAATACATATATACATGTATACATACGAAGACAGATACAAATAAAATAACAACAACAATAGTAATACAAAGTGTAAACAAAGAACAAAAACCTAACAACATGACAAAAAGTGAACTTTTAAATGTTTTTTAAAAGAAGCAACGCTGGGGCAATTCTGAACGTGCAAGGGCAGATCATTCCATAACCTGACTGCATGCACTGAGAAGGAATATGAAAAGAAATTAGACTTGTGAGGAGGGAATTTAAGGAGGTAACGAAGATGAGGTCTGAATTATTACTCTTGTCATAATAAGATTTCGCTGTATTGCACCTATACATAAAAGTAATTTCTTTATTGAAGTTTGATTCAATAAAGCTCAAAATTTTCTCTGAAATTAAATAAAATTTTATTTAGACATAAAAACAAACCTATGATTCTTATATGAAGACCAATATGGCGTGGTGGCGAGTATATCCTCACTCCACTCCTAAGGTCGTGGTATCGAATCCCACACAGGACAAATCTTTGTGTGCATAAACATGAGCATTTGTTCTGGTCTGGGTGTTTACCTATGTGTATTACGTATGTATTCACAAAAAAGAAGTATGTATGTATGTTTATCCGTGATTTAGTATCCATACCACAAGTTCTTGGTGATACTTATCTTGGAACTAAATAAAATTATTTAGTTCCAATTACAAATGTGTAATTGTCAGAATAATAATAATAAATAATATAATAAAAACAGTAATTTAAACTCGTAATATTTTGTTCTCTAGAGGTGGCAGAATCTGGTCCTGGCTTGGCGTTCATTGCGTATCCGGAGGCCTTGCTGCAGATGCCCGTACCGCAGCTTTGGTCGATTCTGTTCTTCTTGATGCTGTTCATACTCGGACTGGGAAGTCAGTTTGCTGGCATCGAAGCTATCAACACCGCTATCGTAGACCGATGGCCTCAATTGAGAAAGAGATATTGGATGGTAAGATTATTGATCAGATCATGATAATCCTCGCAATTATCCTGGTCGTGCTCTAGAATTACCTAGACACGGAGCAAGCGATAATTACGCACATAACTTAGTGAAGTCATGACCTACTGAAGGCCTATTCTAATTCAACAAAAACGAAACTTGCTACTGATATACCTACAGAGTGAAAAAGATAGGTATAACATAATTCCGTTCTTTGTTAAATTTGAGGAGGGCCTCTGATGCTTGTTGTTTGTTCAAATCCATAACCCGAATTTGATCCCGCATCTCAGTCTCTGAGATATAATTGCAGAAAAATTTATGAAACAGATTTGTAAATACTGAACTAATGGATAAACCACAAAGTTTTCTTTTAAATAGCACCCATTGCCGCATTAGTGTAAAAAATGCGGACCATTGGCCATTAAAAGTACCCTAAAACGACGGGCGAGTATGAGAAGGTTAATAATTGTAAATGAAACTAAAAACTAAGTGTGTGCAAAGATCGTAGCAATTGAAAAAATGTGATCTCTGCCTACCCCTACGAGAAAGAGGCGTGACATTATGTATGTATGGTATTAGCTGACAGAGTAATAGGACGGGCGATCGTGAGCATCTAACGACGAGTACGTACATAAATATGTAATATATAATATTATTACTCCATCATAGCTAATGGTGAGCAGTCGATGCGAATCAAAAAATTATAGTCCCCATAGCGTGGACACGATATAAGCTTACCTACATAAGACGGCCTGCATGAATTCAGCTTAAAAGAACCGGGCTCAGTGCCTTTCGTCTCTCTTAAAACCTCCAGAGCCATCACACATGCATTCAAACATGCATGTTTACTGGTTTCCATGCACAAAGGTATGTTGTTGGCATGCATGCATGCTTGATTGTTTGCATGGCCTTTGCCCACATTGACAGTATATTTTCCTTAGTCGCCCTCTGTGCCCATCTTGGGCGAGACATATTGTTGAAAAATAATTTGCAGGTGCCTGTTATCACACGGCACGGTGCATAAAAATACAGGAATAATCAAAGAGTTTTAAATTTTTCGTCAGGTCACAGCCGGAACTTGTTTCTCCTGCTTCATCCTTGGTATACCGATGTGCTTCAGCGGAGGCGTCTACCTCTTCACGATTCTGGATTGGAATACTGCCTCTTGGGCTATTCTTTTGATTGGTATTGCACAGGTAAGGTTTACTTGAAACATGAATACTTATGATATAATCTCACGTACGTATATATATATATAGTTGTGTGTAATTATTTTGCTAAAAAATGATAGTTTATATATTGCGAGTGGTTTGGGGTGGCTATCCCTTTGCAGATAAACGCTTTTTTTATTGAATAAATGTTTACCCGAATAAATGTCTTATGAATGACAACATAATAACTGAAGCCCCCATTTGCTGAGCGCAGAAGCTTCGGTTAAGAAGTATAGGGCAAAAAACTCGGTAAGTTTTTCCCGCCAGTACAAAAATTATTACACACATTGACAGCAGCTGAGATCCTATTACCTTAGTCGCCTTCAGTCACCGTCAGGCAAGACACGGAACGGTGGAATTCCTTGGAGAATTTATTTATTTGATTGGCGTCGTGACAGTCATTGAATGTCTGACTTTTTGCTGAATAGCTACTACTTCAGTAAATAATTTATTGATTCAGGCGTTACTTTGCGGAAATCCATTGTAAGCAAGTGATGGATTAAAAGTATCTTTGTCTCTCGTTTCAACGTTGTTCTGAGGCTCCTATCTTACCTGAAGATGCCCTGTAAGGGCGAAACACGTGTCGTGTTGAATTGTTTCTCGATTTTTCGGGAAAGTATAGTTACGCAGGAATTGTGACATAGATATTTCCAGCACTAACTTACTACTTTAGTACTTTTATTTTATAAAATAATTATGTTAAGTGCTTTTGAAGAAGCGAATAAAATTATTTACCCCTTTTCTTTTTATTTTCTTTTGACCATTAGTGTGCGGCGGTCTCCTGGAGCTACGGAATCAACAGAGCTATGGATGACTTGGCTACAATGAACATGAAGTTCAATCCCGTTCTCAAGTTTTATTGGAAGACGGTGTGGTCTATTATTGTACCTATTGGCAGTCTTGTAAGTATATAGTTATTTTACAATTCTGAATTAAAGTCGTATTGTTAAAACAATGATGATGACAAACAAAATGATATTTCGAAGAAATTGCCCGAACTAGATTTAAATTGTCAGAGCCTGCCCAGGTTTCTGAAACTACTGAAACAACTTGCTCAAGTACCTTAGTTGGTTAGTTCATTAGAAATTGTCACCGGGTTAGTGATTTTCTTTTCTCTATAATCCCTTAATGTTTAAATGTAATCGCAGAGTAGTTAGTTTAGAGTGTTAGGTTTATTATTATTTTTTGCTATTTTCTTTTTGATTGTAATGTTACGTATGCAAGATGGGTTTACCTATATTTATAAGAACAGTTAGTTGTTTAATGTATATTGTTGTAATTTTTATTGTAGTTAATGATGTGTGTTAAGTTGGTAATCCAATAAATAAATAAATAAAACAATCTGAGGCTCTACTCTAATTCAACGAAAACGAAACTTCGTTATACCTATCTCTTTCACTCTCTAGGTATATTAGAATCGAGTGAAAGGGATGGCTTTAAGTTTTGTAATAAGTGTAAAAAAGATATCTTGTGCTTTAATTCACAAAGCAGATTATTCAAACATGAATGTAGATAAATGTATGTGACAGGATCCTAGCAAGTTAAAGTCATCTCTGGAGTATGCAGGGAATTTTTTTTTTTACTTATACAGAATATATTTTTTTTGAAAGGAGGTATCTTATATCAACTATAATCTAGCCTATCTAAAGACTAATTAGTAACTCTCTTTTATCATAAACTACTACATATTTTAATTGTAAGACTTTGTCTAATTACATTGTTCTTATTGATTCTATTTAGGCGAATACGCTTTAGTAATGTGTTCTTAGTCACAGTTTTTATTATAGGCAGGGAATAATAATAAATCTTTTTTGTCGATTAGAAATAAGGAAGCGCCATAGACAGAAGTTCCCCTGTCTGACGGCAGTCGCTTCATATGATAACTGAATTTTAGTCAAATTTGATTAAACCAGTAAGCTGCCCCTGGGCCCTAAGCTTAAGTCTAGGGCAACAGGGATAATGCTAGGAAATGATGGAATATAGAATGAGGCGCGAAAATATATGTAATAATTGAGGTAATATTTTTATGGTTTTTGTTTTAGGTGATTCTGGTATTTATATTCTCGGGATGGGAGTCGCCTTCGTACGATGATTACGTGTTCCCACTGCTAGCTGATCTTCTGGGCTGGGCCGTAGGTCTTTCTACTATCATCCTATTCCCAGTGGGCATTTGCTGGGCGTTATATCAAGGATATGTAAGTAACTTTAGCTATTTCAACGTTAGACCTTTAAAGTCCCAATTTGTGACTAGACTAGTCTCGTGCTGGTAATACTCTCCCGAACTATTGGAAGCCATGTAAACTCCTGTCAACTCCACCATGCGGATCCAGTGCGTATTGCGGTACCTATTTTTTTTTAAATGATTTTACGAGATATTAGATGGATCCCCAAACGAAATGATAACTTCTTACAAACACTCTTATTTCAAAAGGAATCAAACCTTTCATATTACGGTATTCTAGTATTTAGACTTTTCTACGGAATCCACTTGAGTAATCGCTGGCTTAGTCAATAGTGTGGCATTCTGCTGCAAAACTGTTGGCTACGTCTTTTAAGATCTTGGTAAGATCCGTTTGTATAGGCCATACCATAGAATGTGATATATTTTGTTGTTAGATTTTTATCATGCTACCTGATTGTGCTTTTAATTTAGATTAACGACACGAGGACTCGGTGATAACTCGAAACCAACAACTTAACGAGCTTTACCAAACACGACACTACTCGATATCAAATAGTACACCATCAATCACCCATCGAAGGACTTACTGAATAAATAATAAAAAAATAAACAGTTTTATTTCGGTTTTCTATTTTCATGGAGTATTTATTATTGTTTAGATAATTTTCCATTAATCCGCATATTCTATATGGATGCAATGTAAAATGGGGAAAAATCGAAAGATATGTAGCTGTTTTTTTTAATTACAATATACTTCATATAATAAAGAGGAAAGCTCTATTTGAAATATAAATATAAACTGTTTGCTGGGCCAACCTGCCGAACCGTAGCCCGCTCAAAATCACCCATTCCGCGGACACTCAACGCACTTAATGCCATCCTGGATGCAGCACCCGACTGTGATTTGTTTGCGGATGGATGGCCTGAGATTTTGTCAGTGTGTCTGAGATATTGTGAGAGAATGGGATAAAATAAGTTTTTATGTGTAAGATTTTAATATTATATTTAACTTTTACTGTTTTTGATAATTAGTGTAATTGGTGTATTCCGTTCTGATTAAATAAATAAATGATTTGATTGCTTAAGAAAATATTCAAAATTCTGTCACTTATAGAAATCTACGTAAATAGTGTATAATTAAGTGATTAACATTAGAATCCCTACAAAAATCCAAAAATATGACCCCAGTTGTATAATAGTTAATTGATAGCTTAAGATAATATTCCATATTTTAATTTCAAATGTTTAACTTTATTTTATCTTGTGTTGTTTACTTTGATTAGAATTTTATTTTATTGTGTTTAACTGTTTATTTCAAAATTATGTTAAAAAGGTGATGTATGCATGATGTGTTCTCCTGTAACGGAAGAAGAAGAAGAACTTTATATAATATTGCATGTACTGTGTGTCCTTTGTTGGAGTTCCTTAATAAATAAATAAATAGCTACCGACGCAAAGCTAATATTTAATCGAAAGTTCTAAATAGAATGCTTTATAACTTTTACTTAACCTAATCTTAGTTGATATATATTTTTGAAATATAATGATATTTTGTCTACAAAATCGCACATAACAAATTTGACTTTGAATTGACTTACAGACAAGGAGATCTTTATGTCTGTTGTACTCCAAACACAATACTCCAGTTCTGAGTGTCACTCATTGCGTATTTGTGGATTCCCTTTTGTTTCTCAAGTGATACTCGACCGAATGGTAATTTAATTAGAAGAACTTGAGAACAATCTGTTCTACGCAGTCTTACAATTATTCGATTGTGTTCTTTCTTTGGATTTTTTATACCAAACAGAAGAGCTCTTAGCTCCGCGGTAGTAAATAAGACTACCTTTTAAATTATTATTTTTTTGTTTTCAGCGTGGCAAGGAGTTGTTCACACCAACACCAGCTTGGAAACCTGCCTTTAAATCATTAGATTTGCCTCGATCAGACTCAATAATGACCATGGACTCCGTTCATCAAGGTCCTTTTGATAATGTGGGATACATTATGTAACGTAGATGTAACCGATAAGTGTCGTTAGAGTATTGAATGAATTATTATTGTTACAATAGCTTTAAGTATTTGCCGCTGCAAGAGTTACATTGAGACATTTCAATAATACTAATGGCAAAAAGATGGTTATTTTTAAGTATTTATTTATCAAGGTTTTTAGTGTAAGGATGCCAAAGAAATCTTCCGAGACAAGTCAAAGGTACACGGGTAGCAATAAGACGAGTACAATCTGCATCGCATAAGTTGAACAATTGGATGTGCAGTAATACTTTATCGGGTCTCAATCAAAGTGCGGCATGGGGGGCGGGGGCGTAACTATAGGAACGCGGCTTATGCGGTTAGTAACGGTTTATTTTGTCCACGATTGTACCTACGTAGACAATTGTCATTTTTGCACTAACGTGCCTCCATATATACCTGTTTACAGCATTATAATTATTTGTATTGTATAAGGACTGGCAAAAATGCCCGCACAAGCTACAAACGTGGCAATGATAAAGATCTGTGTACATTTTACACGCACTGCTTACCGCACGACTTTCGAGAAAATATTCTAGAACAATACTTACAGCAGTTATAGTAAGACTATTTTGACAAGTGGCTCACTAACTTTTTCCGGCAAATAAATCTTCTGACCAATATGTATGAATATGGTCAATAGGCAATCGCCTAGGGTAATCAAATGCGACATTGATTTATTTAATTTATTTATTAAAGCAAGAATCATAAAATATTTCTAGCGGTAATGTAGATAAGAGAAATGACAATAATTTGGTAAAGTTTTGAGTATATTTGCGGATGCGAGTTCCCGGTACAAACATGTCGGTTTGTGGCATAACTCAGCGGATAATAGCGCCATTATTGTTAGTTCCTCTGGATTGAGCTACGCCCGAACTTAAATCTACTGGACGGTTTTGTAAACAAAACTAAGACAGCACTCTTTCGATGTTTTACTGGTAGTAATTTGCTAATGCATTTTGCAAAAAAAGAGTTGACTAGTATAAACAAGACATATTATGTCACGTATTTTCATTAAATTTATTATATCGACAATATTTGCTAATTGATGCGTAATACTATTCATTGATGGAATCATAAAACTGTTCCTTGGTTTTTATGTTCGGAACTGTTAACTTACTTATTCATGCAAGAATTTCAAGACTAGAATTCCGTGTTTAGTACAATTATGTACCTACCTAATTAAACCAAGTAAGATTAATGATAATGATTAATGAGGTCTTAAATTTTCTTTGGGTGGTAATAAAATATTGTAATGAGCATAATATGACAATTGCACTAATGTTTGTTATTTAATTTTACCCATACATTCATACAATCACGCTTGTTTTTCCGAAGAGGTAGGCAGAGGCATTTTACAAGCCTCATTTCGTCATTATAATGTTGGTCCCACGTAATAGGTGGCGAGCCTTTTGCCGCTTCCGGGAACTGTTATATTTCCCATAGCCTCATCCGTTGATCGGCAGGTGCACAACTTACATATGAGGTTGGGATCCTAAGATGTTAATAGGATCCATATAATTATACCTATCCCATTGTAGATACTCTTCCCTAATCCAATCATTTTCCACTACCTATTTCAGGTCATCAGCAAGACGGTTAGTTGGCAATACTGAGGATGCCATGATACCAATTTAGGGATGAACTAGATTGTGTCTGCGAAGGCGGTTTGGTGATTGCTGAGATACCTGTGCAGTTGACGATCCTAACACATTTTTGTTCTGAGCCAAGAGATGAATGATACCTATTTTTAAATGCATGTAATACTTCGGCATATAAACAATAACTGTAATATTGAAAGGAACTTATAATTAGAATCGAACTGAGCTAGTAACCATGAGAGTTCCACAGCCAGCGCTGAATGAGGGAGTCGCCCATGAGAGGCTGTTCGCTAAGGCAGTGCGCAACATAGACTTGCAGGAGTTCGGCATAGCTCCTGGGGAATTGCGCATAAGGAAGGCGCAGTCAGGCGCTCGTCTTTTCGAGGTGATCAGCGATAGTGGCGCAAAGACCGATAGCTTGACTGATATCAAAGTATATTAGCTAAAAAATATATGAGAGGCTTCAATAAGACTTAAATTTAGCATTAGAATTTCTAGCAATTTGTAGTGCACACTATAACGTCTACTTTCACAAGGAGAACTGCAACCAAGAATTCTGTTATGGATACAATCGTAGATATCATAATGATATATGAATAGAAGTGCTGCAATCGAAACAATCGGTGGCGCTCTAATGTATCATATAACACCAGCTGTTATTTTATCTGACTATACTTTCAATTTCAAATGACCACTCAACGTCTTCTCCAGTAAAAAGACGAAAAAATAACATTCGGACTTTGGTCGCGCTTGCCTTGCGGATAATTTGCGGGTAAAGTTTGATTCATATAGCGAGCTAGTTACTTTTTAAATTTTATAACACAACAATGTGTACAAACATGTAAGTCATTTAAAAAAACCGCAATTTTTAAAATACCTATTTTTTGGGTAGAGTTATCATCATGGATGGATGTTTCCCGCTATGGGTGAAGTCACAGAAATCTTAATAATATAACAATAAGTGATGTGCGGGCGTAAAATCGCTGGTGCTCTGATATATCATATGGCACCAGTGCATAATTTAACGTTTAGTTGCTCACGGACCGTGAAGCAGAAATTTTGAACACATTGCCGTTTGCGTTCGGTATAACTGCATCGTACGGCACTGCAAATAAGAAATGTACTATATGCAAGAATAGCTTGTCGTCTGTAGTGTCATATTATTAAGATTTCTATGAATACAACATTATTTTATGTTGGGATTGGGACCATCAGAACTGTGTAAAAGGCTTCATTAAAGCGTCTGAATATCTAGGTGTAATATGTAGATCTAATGTCTACATGCAATCAAAGATTCTGTCATTGTCTTCAGCCTTTTTTAAGCCGGACGATAAATTGTGTAAAGGACGGATATATAGGTATAGAATTTCTAGAACTTCTGTGGTATCTACTTATACTTCCCTTCTCACAAAGAGTATTGCAGCCATGTGTTATGTCATTGATGTCGGGACCATCAGAGTTTTGTTAGAGATTCATATACAGCGATTTCAAGCCAAGAACTTCTTTGGTCATCACCAAAGCGTTCTCTCTCTCACAAAGATTACTGCAGCTAAGTATTCTGCTGTTGGGTTAATGTTCTATGAGCGTAAAACGCAAACTAGGCACGACTTGGAATTCCGCAAAACTATAAAATCTTATTAAAAGGGTACGTAACACAAAACTAATGCTACTATTCATTGTAGGAATATCTGAGACTGCTGTGGTTCTTTATAAGAAACCACTATTAAATGAAATATAGTCATTGTTTGGAATGTCAAAATCAATAAATTGTAAAAAATCCAAAATAAAATGCAAATTAAATACATAAAATCTGATGTTGAATGATTTTATTTATGTAGAAAATAATAATTATGCTGCTAGCAATGGATTGCATACTTGCGCTTTTCGTTATTTTTTTTTTCCTTTTGTCTGAATGACTAATGCACTAGTATATGACGGTCAGAAGCGAATTACTCGATATAATAATCAAGTTTCTTAGTTCTATATCAATGCATAAGCCCATCTCCACTTTATTACACTTTTCATTGACGAGTCGCTTCATACAAGTAAAACGACAACTAACACTCAGCTCGCTCGCTGCGAGACGCTATCTCTCGTCCGGCACGTGTCACTGCTACCACCGACTGTTCACATTACTGATTCCATTCTCGCATATCACAGAAGATAACTCTTTTTGCAAAGTCAATATTCTTGCTAAATAAAAAGTCTTATGCACGTTAACTTAAAAGAGAACACATTTAAAAGTAACAGTAAAATTTTATTCATTCGATAAACTAATACATAGCACTTGAAAACGTCAAAATGACATATATAAAATAACTGAATATACTACACAGAAATCACGAAGCTTAGATTCACTTACATTAAAAAAAAATGGAGTGTAAGTAAATGTAAGTGCCAGTTCCGAGCCACCGCTCTGAGAGAAGAACTGACAAGACACTCACAGGCTATGCTCTTCGAAATCATGTATAAACACTTTGTAATAAGCATATCTGTGTTTATGAAATAATCGTCGTGAATCGCCGAGTAGATTCTACTTACTCTTAAATATACAATTAAATTGAATACATTGGATTGGCGAGCGTAATCTTTAAGTGACGACGATGTAATTAATGTAATTATTCTGTATGTTAATCCAAGTTCTCATTCAAGTTACTGTAATAATATGTCTTTTTGAGAATAAATATCTTTAACAATAGATTCCCTGACCTTTATATACTGTAGCCTATCATATGAATGTCCCGCTATTGGACTCAGGCCTTCTGTCACAAATCTTGGTGTAAGGGGTTAGCCAAGTCTTGCTGAAGTAAGTTTTGTCCGCACTTGGTTCGCGTGGTAAGTGCGGGCTAATAGTGGAGGCAGGTATGTCCAACAAAAGGCCTTTTTTTCTTCGTCGTGCAGGCTTTTTCCGCAATAAGACGACCCATGCGTCTATTTTGCGTAGGAGAGTATGGGCTGGATTACTCCAGCCATCCCAGATCCTCCAGGAATCCTATCAGCGCCCTAACGTCGCTGAAGGCTTCCGGAAGGCTGCCTGGTGTCTTCAGGAACCTCGCCCGGCAATCAGCCACCACCCTGCATTCTAGCAAGACGTGTGCGGCTGTCTTCTCAGTCCCCATGCATGCTCTGCACAGAGGACTATTTGTTATACCTATGTTAAATAGATGTCTGTTGAAGGCCAAAACAAAGGGCCTCATAGGGCCTTGGCAACACGACAACAACGTAAATTGATAACCGGGATGAACAGCTTAGAATCCTGAAGCATTGTCAAATACCCCACAACCCATCCAAGGACTTCTGAGTACTCTGCTTCAGTACGTAGAGAAATCTAAGTAGCAAAGGGTTAAAATGACAGTGAACTGTTAATTTTAGTACACAATAATATCAAAGCCAACGAGTGAAACAAAAAAATTATGAGATAGACGAACGATATGTCGCGGAGGCCTCCTGTTATTGGTGTACGCCGCGCCCCGCGATTTTGCTGCAGTCGCTAGTGACATCAGGTCGATGTCGGTGCACGCACTCGGTCTCGTTGCGTGGACATAGATGGTTTAGATTACCTAGTCTTGCGTAGCAACGAGCACTCGCAATGATATGCGATAATCTCGACTGAGCTGCTGATGCAATTTATATTATAATTGCGAATAGGAGTTTGTATGTTACGCTTTAACGAAATTATTCAAAGATATAGAGGGCACCTTTAAGAAGGTGGGCTATAAAGTACCTTCTCAAAGGTCCGAAAAAATGTCATAGTTCCCAATAAACGCCATAAACGCAGGCAAATCTAAAGGTGGAATTCTGCTTACGATTTATTTCAATCGGCAAAAATCATTTGATACGACAATTCAAAAGTCTTTCAAGTCTTACACGCCCAGATTTCGCCGATTATACTGCTGGTCCCACGTAATTGGTGGCGAACCTATTGCCACTTACTAGGAACTTATATGTTTGCCAGAGCATTTTCAGTGGATCGTCAGGTGCACCACTTGTAGGAGAGGTCGGCCTGGGGTTTTAAGATCTTGGTAGAATCCCCTTCGCTATAAAATCTTCAAAAACGTCTTAAAATGGACTGAATGTGACTTGTCTATATGACCACTTCATTCCTGATAAAGTGAATGCAGTCTGATAAAAAAAGAGTAGTCGATAACGTGGGTTGCAATAAGCGCTCCTACTTATGGTTTCACAACCCTCTTTAAAGACGAATTGAAGCTAAGAAACATACATACATTCACGCCTGTTTCCCCAAAGGGCACCAATTTAATATAGTTAGTCCCACGTAATAGGTGGCGAGCCTATTACCGCTTTACGGGCACTGTTATGTTCGCCAGAGCCTCGTCCGTTGATCGGCAGGTGCACCACTTGCAGGTGAGGTTGTCTTGGGCTCCTCAGGTCTTAGTAGGATCCCTAT
This sequence comes from Musotima nitidalis, assembly GCA_949126915.1. Classification (NCBI taxonomy): domain Eukaryota; kingdom Metazoa; phylum Arthropoda; class Insecta; order Lepidoptera; family Crambidae; genus Musotima; species Musotima nitidalis. Next base: position 3,072,700 of record OX421420.1, on the reverse strand, counting down.
GTATAATACACCCTGTATAATAGAAGCTAAGAAACATATGCGCCGAAGGAAAACTTTAAAGCCTGATCAGTTTTTAGCTATATGCCAGCTTCGCAAATCTATTATTTACTGTAAATCTGTAGTGTGTGGGTGATCACTAAGACAAGCATGTGTTGTCAGGGCTAAAGTGAGTCATGGGCTGATGAGAGACCATGTTCCTGCCTTTTCGCCAACTAGTGACGGGCGTCGTCAGTTTTTTAGTGGGTAGGCTGAAAAGTTCCTGCAGGAGCCCCACATAACCGCTGTCCGGACCCCCGCCCGGTTGGGTATGCGTAAATGCATTTTTCTGACGTTTTAAAAAAAAAAGGGCTAAAGTGAGTGCCACAATTTTCTGCAAAGTTATGTTATAGATATCTAGACAATGTTTTTTCTGAGTTGCTCACAGCTTATGAGTTTTATTTACTTTTTCTATTTAATTAATAAGTTGGCAAATTTAAACACAAATTCAGTCAGAGCTAGTATGTTTTACATTGACGGCGTTGTTGTATAAAAATAATCAGTTAACCCCAGTCAATTTCAAATTTCATCTCTTGATTTTGAATTGACCCCAGCCTTTGTCGTGGCCCAGTTCACCGGAGTGCCTACTCATGACTGGGCTGTAAATAGGTTAACTGATGCTCTTATTATTAAGAGAGGTGTTAAGACTTAGCAAGTAACTCTACTCGGTCTTTGCGTTGTCAGCAATAACATATTTATAAATACTTCGTGAAATGCTAGTTAATTACCGTCATATATCAGTTTTTATAGCTAAAAATCTGCTTCTTATAGTGTCTTTAATATTTGTTTGTATTGCATGTATTTATTTCGGTATGAATAAAAGATTTGACGTTAAATGTGTGCTATCATTATTCATCCTAGATCGTTTCTGCTCTCATATCGATGCTAATTGTACGGAAACGACCACAGAAGTAAAGAAGTATTGGGTAGATCATCATAATATCCTAGTATTATCCCGTTTGCCCTAGACTTAAGCTTAGGGCCCAGTGTCTGCTAACTGGTTCCACCAGCCTGACCTCCGCAACCCAGAGGGAAACATCGATCTATGGTTAAACAAGCTGTCAGTCTGTGAGAAGGCACTGACTTCCTAATAACGACTGCCATAGATGTTAATGACAGCCAGGACCAACGGCTTAACGTGCTTTCTGACGCACGGAGCAAGCGATAAATGCCAGACAACCCCGCCAATTCTCAGATGAGAAGCTGGATTGGCGGGGGTGTGTGGGATACTGCTATAAACATTTTTCAAGCCCCCAATTAGTCTCAATTACTTGACTTAGCCACTACCACATATGAGTATATTGATACTGTGCGCAAAGCGTTTGATAAAAAAACATTCTTCCCTTTAAGATCAACAGGATCATAATTCGTCAAATTTTTACACACAAAATGGAAATTCGATATTTATTTTTTTAACAACAATGAAAGAGATATGATGTCATACAAATAGCCACTCATCCATGGTCTGACCTCTGAGACCACCACCGTACTTCGGTGATTGCTTTCGATATAGTACCGCTACAAGCGCTTTAATAGGATTTAATGATAAATTAACAGCATACAGTACAAGACAGGAGTCTACCAGTTCGAAATAAATGTCGAGGAAGTAGAAGTTTCCAAAGTGAATATGTACCGAGTTTGGAAGTGTTTAAAAGTATCAGAAACAAATATGAAGTATAGAAACAATCTTGCGAGTACACGACAAGTCACTCTCAAATACAAGTTTTTGTACTTACATTTCTCGTTGCAATATCTCTTAGCCACTTGTACTTATACTCGCCACCACGCTGTCGACAATGTAAATCTTATCTTAATATTGTTACAGAAGTTCCGGTGCGCAGGAATTAGTGATTTATTATGTTTAACTAAATACTTATCTCAACACTAAATTTCAACTTGCATGAGGAAAACACACGGTCGGTTCTGTCTATACTGTCTAACAGCTACTCTTAAAGAATATCAATGAGCTAAGTTATAAAATTATCATTATTTGATTTATACGTATAATATTATTATATAAATCCCAATAGTATAAAGTCCAAATACTCAAATATTTATTTAATGGTAATACAACATTACACGTCACAGAAAAGAAAATATATATAATTATTAGTTTTAAATTAAATAACAATATCATGAGGAATTAATAATGTCAATAACAAATGAATCAAGAAATATACATGCAATCAATAAAAATAAACGGTCAACAATTATGAAAATTAAAATAAAACAAAATTTCATAACTTCATAAAGTCATTAATGTCATAGCGCGTTTAACATAGCCGATAGCGAACAATATTGGGGATATTTGCCCATAATCACCACACTGGGAAGGCGGGTAGGTGATAGCAGTTTTAGCTTACGTGCATGCAGCATGATTTCCCTTCGTCGAGTCTTACGACTCCCCGTAAGATGAGCGGTTTCACCGAAGGGATAGCCAAAGGCATATAATGTGCCCACACTTCGCCAATTGTATTACTGGTCCCACGTAATAGGTGGCGAGTCTATTGCCGCTTACTCGGAACCTTTTTTTATTGCTTTAGCCTCGGCCGTTGATCAGCGGGTGCACCACTTGCAGGTGACGTCGGCTTAGGTTCCAAAATGGTGGTAGGATCTCTCTAAACCCACTTAATGAAATTGGTATGAATAATAAAACATTACAAGTAATTAATAAATAATTATTTTCTTACAACTGCACCAATTATTGAGTTCCAAGATATGTATCATTAAGAATTACTAAAGAATGGATAAACATACTTAAATACCTTTTTTTGTACATATATACTTTATATCCATAGGAATTCCCAAATCAGAACAAATATTCATGTTCATGCACACAAAAATTTGTTCTATGTGAGTATCGAACCCACGACCTTTGGAGTGAAGTACAGGTATACTGACCTCCTCGCCATTTCGGTCGTCAATAATAACAAAATACAAATTGTGCGACGATTTCAATACCTCACAAATATAACTGTGTTTATATGTATAAAAACGCTATTAATAAAGAATTATATTTATAAAGGACGTTCAAATATATTAAATTTGTATCCTTCAAAGTCTGTCCCAAGATAAGACTTAATAGGATATAACTTTGCTGCCGCAAACGTCTAAAAATACCAGAAATACGCTTTATTTTCATCAAAAACTTGAATTAAAAGGATTGAGAACGTTTAAATTGAATATGAGATAAACAAAACAATGGAAAACGTCACAAATTTGATTTTTATCACAAACGAAACGTTTTAAGATATTAATAAGAGGCTTCTTGCTATCCAGACCGTTCTGATGTCGACGCTATCATAAATCCGAGATTTTCAATTTAACTCGGGAACTTCCAGCTAAAGTATAATCCATCTTGAATTGAACTAAAATTAATGTGGATTTAATAACGAGATTAAGTATTCAATGTTGGCCTTTTGATATTTTAAGGCGATATCAGATTCAAGCGCATTAGATGGTATTGGCACAACTTGCTCAAATCTAAGTACATGGAGTTGACTGCATTAGCTCTGGTCTTGTAATCATAATTAGGTTTCCCAATAGAAGTACTAATTATGATCGACAGCAATAAATAAATATTTCGTACAATTAGAATGTCACACAAGTTACATACAAACATTCACGCCTGTTTCCCCGAAGGGGTAGGCAGAGGCATATTAAACGCCCCCACTTCGCCAATTATATAGGTGGTCCCACTAGGTGGCGAGCCTATTGCCGCTTACCGGGCACTGTTATGTTCGCCAGAGCCTTGTCCGTTGATCGGCAGGTGCACCACTTGCAGGTGAGGTGAACTCGTGTTATGGATTTTAAATAGCGTATAAACATATACAAATACTATTTTTTTAAATCCATACTTATCATACATAGGAAACACCCAGACCAGAACGAATATTTATAATTAATGCAAACAAAGATTTGTCTTGTGTGGGAATCGAACCCACTACTTTAGGAGTGGAGTGCGGGTATACTCGCCACCACGCTGTATCAGTTGTCGACAATGAATGAGTGGTATACAACAATTATATCTGTACTTACTATACTAATATTATAAAGAGTAAAGATTGGTATTTTGTAGTATGTACCAATATACGTATGTTTGTTACGAATAATCTCGAAACAACTAGATGTATTTCGATAATTCTTTCACTATGAGAATGCTACAATATATCAGAGTAACACAGGATATAATTTTAGTAGCATATAATAAAATAAATAAATAATAAATAAATATTTTCAGACAATTACACCAATTATTTAGTTCCAAGATAAGTATCATTAAGAACTTGTGTTATGGATACTAAACAACGGATAAATATACTTAAATACTTTTTTTTTTGTAAATATACACTTAATATACATAGAAAAACACCCAGACCAGAACAAATATTCATGTTCATGCACACAAAGATTTGTCCTGTAAATAACTAAGGATCCCTACTTAAAGTTTTAATAAGTTTTAATAGGAACAAAAGTGATTTAATACAATTTTATGAAGCTTTGAACTCACTTAAAGTGAAAGAAATTATTATGTTCACTTTCCCCTATTCTCAGCATTTGTCAAAGTCCGAAAATGACCGAAGATACATACTAAATTTATCTTTGTACAACCTATGTACCTATAGTAATAAATGTAGAATAATTGACACTAACAGTATTGTTAGAAATAATTATTTATTGACCAAAGGTAGGTTTTACCTTTCCAATTATTTTAAACGACAAATAGTTTTGTCACTATTATATTTAATTGACATTACTACCAAGATTTGGTACAATCTGCTTCTATTGAGCACTCCGACATTAATAATTCATTATTTGACAATTTAAACTAGGTGTTAAGACAAAAGAGAACTCTTTTTCTGGCATTAAAAGTACACACAGCAGAAACAAAATGGTGTAATCAACCTGATTCACCAGAACATTAGAGGAATATTGGGCAAGGAACTGGAAATTGAATTGTTCATGAGCGATAATCATATTGATATTTTGTGTATTACTGAACATTGGCTAAATTGTAACCAGCTCATGTTCAATTTCAACAGTCACCTGTTAGGTAGTTCGTTCTGCAGGAGTGGTGCTATACATGGCGGATCATTAATTATAGTAAATAAACAGTATAAATTCAAGGAGCGCCATGATATAGTCAATCTCTCTGTTGAACGTATTATAGAAATGGCCTGTATAGAAATGCAGCAGTTTATTGTATGGAGTGTGTACAGACCGCCTTCAGCTTCATATGATTTATTTGAAGGTATTATGGATAAAGCCTTAGGAAAATTTTGTAAAAGTAATAAAAAAGTTATTGTGTGTGGAGATTTTAATGTTAATTTGTTAGAGTGTTCCAGTCCATGTACAAGATTAAAGGCACTTTTTAAATCTCATAATTTGGTTAATTTGTTTCTGGAGCCAACAAGAATTACTGCTACTTCTGCTACTTGCTTAGATAACATTTTTACAAATATTATGCTAAGTGATAATAATAAAAAAATTATTAATCAATTAGATTCAGATCATTGCGGACAACAAATGTCTTTTATTTGTAAAAATGAAACTGTAGCTAAAAAAACTATTACATTTGTACCAAAAACCAATAATCGTTTTGAGAGGTTTAACTGTAAATTATTATGCTATAGTTTACCTTTTATAGATGAAAGCTGTGACCCAAATTTTTTATATAATGATTTTTTCAGCAGCTTTTCTAACACATTTAAATCAATATTTACTCCCAGAACGGTTAAGGTAAATAATAAAGCTACCTTTAGTGAATGGGCTACTCCTGGGCTACATAAATGTAGAAAGAGGCTGTATGAACTATATGATGAGAAAAAATTAAACAACAATTTTATAATTATGTAAGAAAATATTCTAAAATATTTAGAAAAGCATGTCATACGGCAAAGTCTTATTATTTAAGCTCTAAAATAAAAAATTGTGATGATAAGATTAAAATGACCTGGAATATTATTAATAGTGAAACGGGAAAAAGTAAAAATTATAATGATGCAAGTTTTACAAAACAATAAAACTTGTATTATTAGGCAGAGACGATGCACAGCATCTGTGAGAGAGCGTCATACTTCCCTTTTAACATTCGACGAATCCGAGCCACTTCCGGTATAGCTTCGACCAATCAGCGTCCGCCATGTGACACGTGGTCCCAGGTGTCCACTTGTAGTTTGAGTGCGCCATTTTTACCTCATATAAGTCTCTCAACAGGAGGCCTGAATGGGATGCTGTGCATCGTCTCTGCCTAATAATACAAGTTTTATTGTTTTGTAAAACTTGCATCATTATTTGGCATGTGACGATGCACAGCATCTGTGAGAGATCTGTTTATATCTCCTGGTGACCACGTGACGATGCTATGTGATGAAGGTTTCAAATTAAAATATATTAATTTATTAATTCTTGTATTTATTATATAATAAAAAAAATTCAAATTAATTAAATTGGTACAAAATTTACAGATAGATTAGATTCTGATGGTCCTGATTTACCAATTATTTGTTTTTGATAAAACTTCGCAAATGTATTTTGCCTACGCCAGTTGCCCCTTGCAAGAATATCTTCTAATGGGAAATTTTCATACCAGTTCAATGAGGCCACTGCTGAGCGTATGCTTCCTGGCGAGGCGGATATTCCTGCGTCCTTAAGAACGGATTTAACCCAATTGCCGATAACAGTTCGTGATGCAGCCAGATTCTTACCCCGTATTGAAATAAACAACGCATCTTTACAGTCAGTACTGCGCCTCTCAGCTCCCATCTCAATAACTTTACGAAGCCAATAAACAGGGCATATATTAGTATTATTATGTTGTAATAATTTCCACCCTGACTGCCTATATGTGCATGAATCTGTTTTGGAGCCAAAGGATGGATGTAAAATACAATAACTTCCGTTATCCATGAAAAAATTTGACGAAACTTTTAAGAGAGTAAGATCATGCACACGTCTGCCTGAAGCAAGAAGAAGTAAACAAGCTAACCTGCGCGATGCTTCAAATAAAGAATTATTACTTGGAGGGCTTGCTTGTAACCACTCAGCCAAATCGCTTGGATCCCAAATTGGGGGTTTTTCGATTTTTGGCTTTTGAAGTGAGATAGCTTTTAGCATATGCTTGACAAGAAAATTTGAATTTAAATTCTCTTGATTACTTGCTTTTCCTAAAGTTAAAACTACTGATTTGTGTAACAAAATAGTAGAATAAGCTAATTTCTCTTCTAAAAATAAATAAGCTAAAAATTTTGATAGACTGTTCCCGTTAGGTTGTTTAAAGTTAAAATTATTTGATTTACACCATTTAACCCATCTATACCATGCTGGTTGGTACGTTTTTATGGTAGATTCTCTCCAGCTTGATTTGAACAATGCTCGTTCAGCTTCAGACCACTCTTTGGTGTCATCGTCCCAGCCCCAATCTTCCAGACATAAAGCTCTATTTGCTGCACTTGTGGAGGCGGTACACCGGTGGTCTTGTCTATTAGTACGTGTTTCAGACGTTGAATTTTCATTGGTTTGCTCAGGGTCCTGCGACGTAGATCTGGCAACCAAAACGCCCTCTTCCACATGGGTGCTACCAATAGAAACACTCCTTCTGCTGAATTGAGGTGATGTAGAACACGCGGAATTAGACTCGGTGGAGGGAACACCCAGGCCAACTGAAACTGCCACTTCCGACTGAATGCGTTGCAGAACTGGGCGCCTGGATCTGAATGGTCTCTCGTTACGTACCTTTTCACTACTTTTGTGTATTTGCTGGCAAATAGATCGATTTGGGGTATTCCAAATTGATGAAATATCTGTTGGAGAGCTGGCTGTAAAAGGTGCCATTCTGATGGACATTTCCCCCGTGATAGGCTGTCCGCAATATTGTTGAATTTTCCTGGAATATACTCTGCAGAAATCGAAATGCTCCATTTGTCTAGAAAAGTCAGAAGCTGGTAAGTTAACCTGAGTAGAGCTAGAGATCGGGTCCCCCCTTCTTTCTGTACATATGATATTACTGTACGATTGTCGGATTGTATCATCACATGGCGATCTTGCAATCGGGCCCTGAAGTATGTCACTGCTGCTAGGATTGCAAATAGTTCCTTTCTGTTGCAATGCCAGTCCAGCTGATCGGGTTGCCACCTGCCCGCAATTGTGAGATCGTCCAACTGTGCTCCCCACCCGTAGTCGGAAGCATCCGTTGTTAAATAATGTTGTGTTGATTGCGAATGCAAGCTGCTTTTTACTTGACCTGTCTCCAGAGTTGTTAGCCACCATTTTAGACTGCTCACAACGGAGGTTGACAAGAGAACCTTCCTTCGGGGCGACATCCTGACAAGCTTCCGGGCAATTTGTTGTAAATAACGACAATGCAGACGTCCTCTTGGAACAACAAAATTGGCAAAGTTCATCATGCCTAATAACGTCTGGGCATCTTTTAAGCAAATTGATTTTTGCCGTATGACTCGTTTTAATTTGAGCGAAGTCACATGCACTTTCTTTGCTGGAAGCCCTTTCAAGTTTTGGCTTGTGTTCCAAATCAGTCCTAGGTACTCTATTTCCTGAGTAGGTATGATTATAGACTTTTTGTAGTTGACGGTCCACCCCAACCTTTCGAGAGTCTCTAAGGCTATCTGCACTTGCATGCATAGCAGAGACTCCGATTGACAGGCTATCAAGAAATCGTCCAAGTAGACGATGATTCTCATGCCTTTGGCACGGAGATATTGAGCCACCCAATTTGTTAAGGCTGAAAAGTTTTTGGGGGCACACGAAAGACCGAAGGGTAAGCAAGTCATCTGGAGTACCTGACCCCTGTAAACAAGTCGTAGGAACCTTCGATGGCATTCTGCAATGCTGACGTGAAAATAAGCCGACGAGAGGTCTATTTTCACCATCCAGTCCTTCTCTTGGAGAAAATGAGGAATTTGGAAGTGAGATATTAGCTTGAATGGCTTCGGTATTATGTACTGATTTAATCTTTTGAGATTGAATATCGGCCGGTCGCTTCCGTCGCTCTTCTTGGTTAGAAAGAGAGTCGACAAAAAGCTGGGTCCCAGACGAAACTGATCTGTTGTCTCTAATACGCCTTGGTGGAGTAAGGCTTCGATTTGTTGTGTCATTTCGGGAGAGCGATTTGTTTCGAACCGGTGACATACTTCCGAGGATGGATAGACCAGCAGAGGCTTGGAAGTAAATGGCAGGCGCATACCCGTGATTATTCCGAGAAGGGCCTTCGGAGCCCGAAGCGCCAACCACTGACTGCGATGCGCTCGCAGACAGCCTCCGTAAAATCCACCCCTGCTCGGGTGTGGATGCCAGTCATTGACTAGCTTTTTTCTTGTTTGCTCGAGCTTGGCCCTTTTTGTAATTAAATTTCGATCTGAAATTTTGCTGTCCAGACACGTTGGTGCTTTCCGTTTTATTAACTTGCTGGTAGCCGCGTGATCGAAAGGAATGACTCCGCTCATTAGGTTTCGGTGCGGTCTTTCTATTTGGTTGAGAAAATTCCTTTGGTGGATTGTACCAAGGACGAACCCATTTATCAATACCACCAGTGTTGTTGACAAATGCTTGTAGCCGAGACTCATTAAAAAGGTATCTAGAGCTTGGAGGTATCTTACGCAGATTATCTCGCAATTTCTTGCTCGGCACCTCATTTAGGATCCGCTCCCGACGATTTTCTACATATTCTGCCCTCTTGCCACAGACTAGTTGCATAATTTCTTCATTATTTTTGTGAAATTTTGCACTTGGTTGAAATAACCCGGATATTTTATCAAAAATAGTCGCAGGTGACAGGACCGTACCTGGAGCAGCAGTCCAGTCAATTATATGCTGCAGATTTAGATTCAATAGTTCACGTTGTACAAGCAATGCATTCGATAATGCCGCGACCATCCGCTCGGAGCTAGCTGTGTAATCTTTTCCTTTTACAAATTGAGTCAGTTCGTCGTTTACCTCTAATTCTACAAATCCCGGTGAGGCCACGTGGAGTTTCAAAGCGTCCGAATAACGTACTTCCTTCCAATCATGATTATCGAATCGTTGGAGCGTTTCAAGTCGCTTAACACGATCCGGGTTAGCAACAGGAACCTTAGGTTCTTTTACTATTGTATTAATTGCACTCAATTTCAACCGAGGCATATCAACCGAAATATCGGGAATTGCCGAAACAGGGCGATTTAAGGTGACATTTAAACATTCAGAATGCTGACCAAGCGGTGGCACAACATGTGCGCCAGGCGTGATCTGTTCCGACGTCACCCCAGACGCGCTTGGCGCGGTCTGCTTTGGCGGTACCACAGACGTGCCAGGCACGGTCTGTTCCGGCAGCACAACAGACGCGCCCGGCGCAGCCTGTGCCGGCGGTAACATGCGTGCACCCCCCAGTAGCAGTGTGCTACGATCCGCAGATCCCAAATCCGAAACATATTTATGCCACAGAATATTCGTTAAGGCACTCACCTGATGTGTCAAATTAGAAATTTGAGACTCACCGCGACGGCTTCGTTTCACCTGAGACTGACTTGATTCTTCGGAGTGCGACTCGTTTGACGTTGAGGACGAACACCGGCGCTTACGACCGCCCGATGGCCCGACTCTCTCCTCGTCAGATAGATCTGCGGCCTCGTCGGTAGGCAGTGCCATGTGGCCCGAAATAACGTTTAACTCCGGGTTACTCATTAAGAAGACACTAAAAACTTACTTGCACTGATAAAACTTCTACGATTGTATCGCGCACAACTTTTAAATATTCGTTAATAATTATACAAGAATTTTCTTTTCGATGTTGCTTCTTCGAGAAGTAACGACGCTATGTGAGGTAAAAATGGCGCACTCAAACTACAAGTGGACACCTGGGACCACGTGTCACATGGCGGACGCTGATTGGTCGAAGCTATACCGGAAGTGGCTCGGATTCGTCGAATGTTAAAAGGGAAGTATGACGCTCTCTCACAGATGCTGTGCATCGTCACATGCCAAATAATACTGAGTTTAAACTCAACATTGATAAAAAAACTCTTACATCTGACTTAGATGTAGCCAATGCTTTTGAAAACTTTTTTACTAATATTCCAGTGTCTATCACAAAAGCTTTAAATTGTTCGCCCACTTTAGCGGAGTCTATTTTGAAAGATAACGTGAATATATGTACAGTAGATTTTACTTTTAGTCATGTTACATCTATGGATATAATTAAGACATTCAATACTCTTAGTGTTAAGAAAGCTGCAGACCTCTGGGGCAATTCCATCGTAGTTACCAAGCCTATCATTGTTTCGGTGGCGCACAGTTTGGCTCTAATATTTAATAAATGTGTAGATAGCGGCAAATTTCCCGATCTAATGAAAGAAAGTAAAATCATTCCATTATATAAATCAGGCAGTACAACAGACCCAACAAATTTTCGACCTATCTCAGTGCTGCCTACATTTAGTAAAATTTTTGAAAAACTTATTTACAATCAGATGTTAATATTTTTTCAATAAAAATGGATTAATGCATTCGAAACAATTTGGATTCACTAAAAATGGGGGTACCGCAGGGCTCGATTCTCGGTCCGTTTTTGTTTTTGATTTATATTAATGATTTGCCATATTTTATTAAAGAAAACCACGAGATAGTTTTGTTTGCTGATGATACATCATTATTGTTTAAGTAAAAACGAAATCAGAATTTAGACGAAGTAAACAGTGCGATCTCGAAGGTGGTGCACTGGTTTGACGTTAACAATTTGCTATTAAATGGGGCTAAAACGAAATGTATTAAATTCGTGATGCCTAACGTCAGACAGGCAAACTCTACTATTATGGTAAAGGAGGATGAGTTGACCCTTGTGGATACTATCAAGTTTTTAGGGATTACTTTAGACTCTAAGCTACAGTGGGGCCCACATATTGGTGAATTGTCGAGTAGACTTAGCTCTGCAGCATTCGCGGTAAAGAAAATTCGCCAATTAACAGACGTTGTAACAGCTAGGCTAGTTTATCATAGCTATTTCCATAGTGTTATGTCCTATGGTATTCTTCTGTGGGGTTGTGCCGCAGACATTCAAACTATCTTTGTGCTGCAGAAGAGGGCTATTCGAGCAATTTATAATCTCCCGTGTGGACATTCACTAAGGGAAAAGTTTAAAGAAATTGGTATTTTGACAGTGGCCGGTCAATTCATTTATGATAACCTGGTTTATGTACATAAGAATACTGATCAATTTAGTAAGAAAAGCTGTATACATAACCTAAACACAAGGAATAAGCATAAATTAGTTGTACCTGCCACTAGGCTCCAAAAGATAAACAAATCTTTTAAAGGTCAATGTGTACGATTCTACAATAAAATCCCAAGCAACATACAGCAATTGAGCTTAAATAAATTTAAATTAACCATAAAACACAAGCTGTCTTCAAAGGGATACTATTCTATTAAAGACTATATGGCAGATAAAAATGCTTGGGATTAAACTGCCGTTTCATACAGGTTATTCTAATATGAATGACTTGAAAAAATAAATATTGTTAAGGTTATGTTATATTGCATTGTATAGCTTCACAGACAAATGAAGATTGTAATTCTAGTACCAAACTAATGGACATATTTAAAAGAGCATAGCCTGTGAGTTTCTTGCCAGTTCTTCTTACAGAGCGGTGGCTCGGAACTGGCACTTAGATTCACTTACACTTAATTATTTTTTGTTTTTAAATTGTTTTTTTGCATGTAAGTGAATCTAAGCTTCGTGATTTAGTGTAATATTATTTCGAATGTATTTTTTTTTCATTTGTAATCATGACGTTTTCAAGTACTATGTATAATAGTTTATGAAATAAATAATTTTTTTACTTTACTTTACTTTAATAATGGGTACCTACCGAAGCAAGGACGTGCCACTATTTTTTTATAAAAAGATGTCATATTGTTTCTTAATTTGCCCATATTTTATCGATAAAGATAGAATTTGACTCCATAGAGCTGTAATGAAGGTAAAACTTAAAATTTTACGCGCCCATTCACTGCGAGTGAATGGGCGCGTGCTTGATCGTAAAAGAACAGCAAAGAAAATCGTCAAGTTTGGTTTATTCTTTCGCCAGTAACAAGTATACTTAAGTTAAAAACATACTTACTTACATAATATCACGCCTGTTTCCCCGAAATGGTAGGCAGAGGCATACTATACGTCCACACATCGCCATTTACATTGTTGCTCGCACGTAATAGGTGGCGAGCCTGTTGCCGCTATCCGGGCAATTTTATGTTCGCCAGAGCCTCGTCCGTTGATCGGCAGGTGCACCACTTGCAGGTGAGGTTGGCTTGGCCTCCTCAGATCTCGGTAAGAGCACTATATAATACCCAATTAAAAATATAGTTTACAAAAAAAACTTAAAGAAAGGAAAAAAATATGTTAAGGTCTCTCTCCTTAGCACCCCAGGAACCCCACTCAATGTCTAAAAGCAACCTATAAATCGCAGTCACTATCATTACTGCGTCTTCAATGATATGATTTGACATACAAAGGTGCCTCTTATATCCAAATGGCGATTCTCACACGGATGTCAGTGCATGGAAAGGTATTCCTCAACTAATCGTATGTTATTATAGAAAATACGGTTTCCAATATGTTGCTGACATTAAAAAAGTATCAAGAAAGTATGAAGAATATAGATGTGACAGTTAAAACCAGTTTTCAAATAGAATGCATTTTTCTATGTTAGAAATAGTTTTCATGAAAGCTTTTGTTTAAACAAAACAAAAAAGTTAACGGATACACATATGCATAGCATTTATAAAATTTATAAAGATTGTATGCATGTATTGTTTGATATGTAGTAAATTAGAAAAATGGCCTAATTCATGAGGTCTGATAAAAAGACACTTAGCAGTTACTTTAAAAACTTTTGTTTCATAAACTATTACAAATGATTACGCCGAAATAACGAAACTTAGATTCACTTACATGCAACAAAACAATTTAAAAAAAAAGAGTGTAAGTGAATTTGAGTGCCAGTTCCGAGCCACTGCTCTGTAAGAAAATTGGCAGGAAATTCACAGGTTAATGCTGTTTTAAATGTATCCATTATTGTTAATATAACAGTTTTGTAAAGATTAACTATCGGTTGTTGAAAACGGTAATGGGAATGGATGGCAGGCCTTAAGTCTCTAGTCTGTGATTTTCTCTATGAACTAATAACTTTGTATCACTGTAACTATTACTTGACGTACGAACTAACCAAAACTAACACGGGATTTTGTACTTTAAGTGTTAAGTAACAAAGATCATCTATTGACCGCAATAAATTGGCCGTAAACCCCCACAATGGGCCCTGTGGGAGACATAAATTGGCCGGCACCTTGTTTTATTTAATTACTCTGGTCTCGATAACGTATGGGATATGAGTTGGGAATTCTACGGTTTGACTTGCTATTAAAAGGCGTTCGATAAAGACTCGTTAATGCTTCTGTTTAGTTTTGTTGCATATCAAATTTATTTTTTTACTTTATTTTCAACCCTATAAAGTCCACTGTTAAACGTGATTTTATTGATTTTTATTATATCGGGGGTATTTGACCACAATCACCACGCTGGGCAGGCGGGTTGATTGTCGCAGCTCCGGTAAGAACGCAACAGGATTCTCTTCGTTGCACCTCCGTGGCTACTCTTGTATGCCAATGACATCGTGCTGGCAGGTGCGGACAAGAGCATGATATAGTTGACAAATTGTTATATCAGATTAAACATTTTCAAACACTTGAAATGTGATTATCAATTAAATTTACATAAATTTCTTTACCATGGAACATACATATAAAACAATTGTAATTTTTCCCTAAAAAGCAAATGTTGATATTTCCAAGGACTAAGAAACGTTAGTATGAATGTGAAAAAAGCAAAGCCTTGTAATCTACAGAGGACCATTATCAAAGTAGGTATGACAAAACCAACACAATATTAGCGAAATAACCATTACACAAATGAACGTTCATATTATAACGTTAATACTAAAATAAAAAAGCACAATAAAAAGCTGACGACGCAATAATTCTCGCGGCACGCAATATTTTTTGTAGAGTTATAATTCCATGGAGAGCGTTTATTACACTGTAGAAATTTACATGGAAGGATGTTAACCTTTATCGGCAGGGGATAAGGTCTGGTTTCCTCTGTGCTGGTTAAGGCATAATCGGTCAGTTTTCGCATAGCTCTTGATGTGTCGTGCTTGATTTTTGTGACACACTTCTTGGAAAAATGACAATCAATCAGCCAACAATTGAGTGCGGTTTTGTTAACGGACAAAAATATGGTTGAATAAAGAACCAGACGACATACAATAATATGTCGTAGTATTATCGTCGTTGGTCGTAATTATTATGATACTGTTGGACGGCCTGAAAAGAATTCGAATGATCATTACTTAATCTGACGCACATATATCTTCTATGGGATAGGCAGAAAGGTCGCCATAACTATTTAAAAGGGGTCCATATAATTGAGTAATGACGAAAACGTGGTTTTGCGGCAACCACACAGCATCAGTTAACACACAGCACTGGGGATAGCCGTGATGATATGCCATTTTGTTTTTGAGTTTACAATTGTTAACTACCTAATAAAAAAGTAGCATATGACCTTGGCTGGGTGTATAGGGAACCTACCAAGACCTTAGGAGCCCAGTCCAACCTCACCAGACCTCACAGACAAGGCTCTGGCAATTAAAACCAATTTCCGGTGAGCGGTTATGTGTGTTATGTGGGCGTATAATATACGTCTGGCCTACGTTTTAGGTTTTTATGAGATAAAATAAATATATAAAATAAAATAAACTGTTTTATACATGACTCAGAATAAGACAGTTGGCACTTACTAATTTCCAATGAAAATTCATTTATATTTAGTCCGTACATATGAAATTGATGTTTGACATGGAGAAAGGAAAACTATTGTTTTATTTACAAATCTAATCAATCAAAGAATGTACCGTTTTTGTATAACCTTTACCATTTCACAGGGAGTTCATTGATTCCTTTGCTAAAAAAGCTTTCTAGAAAATCTTTAAAGGCGTTAAGGACTTCCTCATCTCATTGAATTTTTTTCCAACTAAAAATCGAAAAAAAATTTACACTTGAATTCCGTAAATGTGGTAACCTGCTCGAACCGAAGTTTCGGAGAGTATGGTAAATGACGGAGACATTTCAATCCTTGCTCCTCTAGTATCACCACCATCTGTTGTGCAGTGTTCAGGGCAACGCATCAGCAGTGGGCTAGAGCAGTTGGCCGATCTCGGTTGTTTTCCATCATGTTTTCAGTTGTTGACAATACAGATTTGTCGTAATCGTCTTACCAGAATCGCACCCCTAGATGAAAACGTCACCAACTTAAAAAATAACTTATTCTGAATTAGTGGAATTTTCGTATTCTCGGCACACCCGGCAATCCGAAAATGCCATGTCTTTGTCTAGGGGTGCGAGATCTTAGGAAGCTGTTGTAAATGACACCAACGCTGGCCCACTATACACAAACCAGTACCTTTCTTTAGGTTAATTTTCGCTTGGGGCGAGAATTGGCCGGTTCACCACTGTGATTAGCGTTTCCGATTATCGTAGAGCATATTTTTTTATCACAACTAATGATAGGATGCAATATCCCCTCGTTATTGTGGAGGTTGAGTAACGTGACGCAGCAGTCCATGCGTGTCTGTTGGTTTGCTTCACTTAATACCCATCTTTCAGGCTTCTTCACTTTTCCAATTTGTTTTAAACGACCCAAAATTATTTTGTTATTCACACCGAAGCTTGCAGTTAACTCGGACATGGTTTGATATGGATCCGCTTCCACGATCGCTTTCCATTCCATATAAAAGCATTTATTACTCCAGAATTGGGTAAAGAGAAAATCCAGATAAGTCGGAATCACACACCAAATGCTCCATACTATATAGCAAAGTAAATGCTTGAGGTCCAAGTGCGCCAGCCAAAGTGGCGTGCATTCTGACTGAACAATGTGTATCCCGCCATATTGCGATAGCCTCGTAATGTGCTTTGATATTAAACCTTCCCGTTTTAATGGTACCGACAGATGCTGGTTCTTTTTTGATTGGATTCCTTCCTCGCTTATTACAACTGGCAATAATAAATTTCAGTGCGTCGGCATAATCCTGATTGTGTCGTTATAAGCATCATCAAAATATTTCATGGCCTCCTTCTGGCTGTGTTTTATCGGCATTACACGAATTCATATCAGCGCTTAATGATTTTGATGCTATTGCATCTGTGGTTTTTTTTTTGCATCTATATCTCTTCGAAATTATGTGCGTATTTATCGCTGACGGCAGTCGCTCCACGTAATAACTGAAGTTCATTAAAATCTGGTTGTACCAGCGAGCAGACCCTGGGCCTTAAGCTTACGTCTAGGGCAACCGGGATAATGCTAGGAGATGAGAAAGAATGAGGGTACAGAGATTCTGTCTACTAGTCAACCTCGGGGTTAGCAGGAACATTAAAGGCGGTGCGAGCAAGCGAAAAAATTTTTTTTGTTAATTGAATAAAGAGACAAATACATTGTTACCAGAATCCGCAAGACATTCATTAGATTCGAAAGCGTGATAGTAGGCTTTTCTAAAATGAGACTCATTACAATTTTTATCTAAAATAAATCCTCTTTCGTTTTCATCAAATAGGTAAGCCTGTACAGTACAATATGTTCTGTGTAACAACTGCTGCTTTTTGTTAATCTGTACAATGCTTGTCGCCAAAGTAGACCTTCTGTGTGTAAATTACGGTAGGCTCCAGCCTAAATTAGTCAGAAAATTGATTACTGTTTATATAAAAAAGAATAAAAGGGTAAACTTTATCTTATTTTCTCACTTATGGTAATGTATTTATTCATTGTTTTTTTTCTTTTATTTTGATTTGTTTTAATTTTGTCTTCACATTAAATTACCAGCTATTACTAAAGTTAACTTTAATATTAAACGCCTTAAAAACAAAATATTCATTAATTATTCGCAATAAACTTATTGCAATTGATGCATGATTGTCAATTGTTCTAAGCTCTTTTATCATTTTTATTTTTCATTTATTCAAAATCCGAGGAGGTTTATAAAGACATATTAGGAATATGTATAGATATTATATGAGGTAGGCTTAATTAAAAAACGCACTATAAAACATTAGTCACGCACAAAGTATGTATACAATCATATAAACAGTACAATCATGTACCAACCTAATAATTTGAAAAAAAATGGCAAAGTTCAAATAATTATTTGAAGTGATGTTATTACTGTTAGTATTGTGTAATTTTAATTTTTTTGCAGTATTGCTTTCTTTCATATAATCGTTAATACATACAAGGCGGTACCCTAGCAGGGTGCATGTGTTGGTACAGCAATATAAAATTTGTAACCTGTATCTTTGACTTATAAAGTCCACTGCTGAACATTGGGCTCCCCGATAGATTACATTCTATAAATTCTATTAGTATTATTTGCCGATAATCTTCACGCTGGGCAGGCGGGTCGGTGATTGCAGATCAAGCAACGTAGGATGGCGCTGAGCTCTTTACTAAGGGTAATAAAACATTCTAAAATAAATCCCCTCTTCTATTCATCACTTAGGTGAGCCTGTACATGTTCTGTGTTACAATCGCTGCTTTCTGTCAATCTGTACAATGCCTGTCGCCTAAGAAGATATTCTGTGTGTGATTTACGATATACTCTAGTCTAAGTCACACAGAAATTCCTCTTTTCAAGATGTTAGGGACGATGGCTGAAAGAAATAAAAGAAGCTTATATATTTTATTTACCTACGGTTCCGTTCTATTTACGGTACATAGTAAAACTATAAATGTGTAACGTGTAAAATTATAAGCTCACGAAATCTAAGACATTTTACTGTAATTTATATTAGAAATTTTATTGTAATTGAATTAAAATTTTTGTGTTGTATCTATTTAAAATAGCTAAATAAGCTTAAACACAAACAATTAGGGTATCCAATCGAATGTAGATATCTACCCCATTTATAGAAAATAAACATTTAATTTTATTTTATTATATTTGTGTATTTTATTCCAGTACTTAGTAAACATTTTTATGCAGATATTAAATTTACATACTTACAAAATTTGACTCCAGCTGAACATATTGAACTAGCAGATTCGTATGCTCACCTGGAGTAAATTTTTGTATTATATAGTGAGTAATGTGTCGAAAATTTACTTACTAAAAACTACTGAATTATGTTTATTTTTTTCGTTTTTATTTAAACTAAGTTAAGTTACACACAAGTTATATATATGTATATATATATTTGACGATCGATATGGCGTGGTGGCGAGTATACCCGCATTCCAGTCCTGAGGTCGTGGGTTCGATTCCCACACAGGACAAATATTTGTGTGTATAAATATGAATATTTGTTCTGGTCTGGGTGTTATTCTATGTATATTAAGTATGTATTTACAAAAAAAAAGTATTTATGTATGTTTATCCGTTATTTAGTATCCATAACACAAGTTCTTAATGATACTTATCTTGGAACTAAATAATTGGTGTTAGTGTCTGACATATTTATATTTATTTATATATATATATATTAAGATATTGGGATCTATGGCTATGAATATTGTAGGTACTGTTTTATATATGGTTATTAAAAAACTGTACAAACCATAAATGTGCAACCGCAAGCCAGGTGGCTTTCTATTAAAGGTTGCCTGGAAGAAAAAAGGTACTTTGTTACCTACTTAGTAGAAATAATATATATTTTATATGTTAATGCTAAATACACCCGAGAAAGTAATTCCAACATAACAATATCATCTTATATCATATTTTTGTATATGTGTAATATTATCATATTGTAGTGTGTTATTAATGCCCGCTAACTATCTCTCCCACTTCAGGTAAGGTTGACTGGAAGAGATTTCTTTTAGAAATAAGTCCACCTTTGTACATCGTCTTTTTCACATAAGGCTTTTTTTGTTATTGTTTGTTTTATGTGCAATAAAGAATATATATATAATATGTAACAGAGAAAACAGATTAAAGCCATCCTTATAATTTCTCGACTCGGCTGAAGACGTGAAGAGAAAGTCTCATGTCACTCAGAATTAACTCCCTAGGGTTAACCTTCCATCTGATAAATAAGAGCCCTTGTCAGACACCCGGCAACGAACTAGAGACCCGTATATGATTCACATTACGACCTTTATTTATACATGTTACTACTTTATTAATATTGGGAAATTCATAAGCTTAATTAATAAAATAAATAAATATTTCTGACACTTACACCAATTATTTAGTTCTAAAATAAGTATCATAAAGAACTTGTGTTATGGATACTAAATAACGGATAAACATACATAAATACTTGTTTTTGTAAATATATACTTAATATACATAGGAAAACACCCAGACCAGAACATATATTTATACACACAAATATTTGTCCTGTGTGGGAATCGAACCCACGACCTCAGGAGTGGAGTGCGGGTATACTCGCCACCACGCCATACCGGTCGTCAAAAAACATACAAAATTATGTTAGGATAAGTTGAAGGTGGCAGGCAGGATTTGTGTCTGTCTTTCTAATTATGCGTATCACATTATTTATTTTATTTTTCACATCTTGTCTATAATATACTAATATTATAACGATGAAACATTTCCATATCTCAATGTTTGTAATAAGGATCCCTATACATCCTACCTAAGGAGCCCAATCCAACCTCACCTGCAAGTGGTGCACCTGCCGATCAACGGGCGAGGCTCTGGCGAACACAACAGTCCCGTTAAGCAGCAATAGGCTCGCCACCTATTACGTGGGACCAACTATATAACTGGCGTAGTGTAGGTTGATATGCCTCTGCCTATCCTTTCGAAAAACAGAATTAAATGTATGTATTGTTATGAATAAACTCAAAAATAATAGACCGAATTCAAACACTAATTCCTAACTAACTAGGCTTTTACTCAAAAAATGGAATATACCTAAATAAATCTCCAATAATTGAACCCAGTGTGTAAAATATTACTTAAATTGCAACCGAAGCGAAGCAAGGGCTTGTTACTAGTTATACCTAGTAAATGTTAATATTAACCGCCTGCGTATTGGGCCCCGTTACTTATTACTTCTTTCTTATAGGACAAAACATTTCCTAAAAAATCAACCAGGTCGCGGTATCCTGAATGTATTTTTTTCTAGCAAAAATATAGTCTTATCTTTTTTATATTGTTATATTAATGCTGCTGTCCGTGTGTATGTCAATGAAGTTCTCCCAAACTGGCAGGACAATTTTTTTTGTATGCATTTGGGTGGCGCACTGGCGCAGAGGTGAGAGCACGAAGCGCTCGTAGCTCTCGTTAGTAGTCGTAGGTTACGTTTTTATGAATAATCACAATAAATCCTCAAAATTAATGGTTATAAGTATTGATACAATTTCGTTAGTAGTGCCTCATTAGATTTATCTATATTCTCAGTTCTAAAAGTAACTAAGTAGAAAAGCAACTGCAATACTTTCGCAACAAAAAACTCCGCAATAGTAAATATCGGTCCAGAGTCCAATTTTGTTTGTTTTATAGAAAACGAAACTTCATAAAAATCCGACAAAGTTTCGAAATTTAACATTCCACGCAGATGTCGGACTTTGCAGTTAAAGTTAAAATTTTATGAACAGTTTCAGTTTACACTTTTCTAAATGTCACAGTCTAGTCAAAAGTTTTTCCGTACGGACGGGTATGCTTTTTATTCGTTCAATTACTTTGGTCCAATATAACTTTGCTACGTTCTTCTGTTTATAGTGGAGGGTGCCTAGGTACTTACGTCTCTCGCCTCCTATTTTTGCCTACGCTTTAGGTATGAATACATACACATATACATACACAATGTTTTAACATATTTCGACGAAAATTAAAAGAATTATTACTCGAAATAGCTTATTACAATATCAAGGATTTTGTGATTGACAAAAATGTGTAATTTATGTCTAGCAGATTTTTTGAATAATAAATGTAGGAACACGTTATAATTTTTAATGTCAGTGTAATGTAATGTAATGTAATTATTGATCAGTTATGATGAAGCATGACCATTGTTTTCTGTATATTTGCATGCCATGAGGCTAAATATGGAATAGCGCTAATGTTATATATGTTGTGAACACCCCTGTATCACCTGTATTTGCAAATAAATATGATTATGTGATTATGATTATGATTATAATGTCACGCCTCTTTCCCGTAGGGGCAGAGCTCACATCCTTCCACTTGCTACGATCTTGGCGCACATTTGTAGCTTAATTCACACTCATTAACCTCCTCATACACGCCTGTCGGTTTAAGGTACTTTTGACCTGCTCTCTCACCAAAGTTTTTTGAATGTGGTCATAGAAGGTCTTACGTGGTCTTCCCCTCCCAACACTTCCATTCACTTGTCCGCCATAAATCACTTTAGTTAGTCTACTTTCATTTGTCCTCTCAACATGATCAAACCATCTAAGCATACCTTTCTCAATTCTTGTCACTATATCTCCTTTTACATCAGCTTCGGCCCTTATCACTTCATTCCTAATCCAATCACTTAAATTACAATACTTTTGAGTGCTCTCATCCCTAACTGCATTAATCGTATTGATTAATACGAAGTATCCATCAAATTTCATTCAAATTCAAATTGTAAACGATAATTCATTTTTCCCCCTTTAATAATAATAGTTTCGTGCGCCTGTGTCAAGTAAAAGATATATTAAAAATACTTAAATCATAGTAAATGAGAATGAGTGGTGATAAACTAAGAATAAATAAGATGCCCTTGAGTCATCAGGGTCTTGAATAAGACCCCTCGAGTCCTCAGTAAAGATGTGGGACTATACTCAGATCTCATATGAACTTCTTGAGAGAATTTTAAAATAAAACAAAATTACAGAAATGACGCTTTACTTTCCCGCATAGAAGTCATGTATATGCCTGCCTTATGCCTACTCATTCCACCACGCAAGGATCGTGGTGAAAAAGGTCCCTGGCAAGGTTTTCCAAGAGATAAAACACCACATATCGTTTTTTTCTGCCGTCCAATAGTAAGAATCTTTTTTTTTGGATTAACGTCGGTATCAAAATGCATTTACGCACTGTCTCCCGGCCAAAGAGGGACCGAGAGAGGTGTGTAGGACTCACTACCGTCAGACGCGACTGCCAGCAGTAATACCCACTAAAATAAAGAGGCGGGGGGCCAGTACTTGGGTTGCAGCTCTGACACCCCGCCCGCGGTCAACCTCCTCAGAGAGACGCAGTGGACGCGCCCCTTCTATCTCCTTGTGCGACCACAGCGTGTGTAGCCGACTTCTCGGAGGGTTTATGGTGAGACAGCAGGGGCCCCCTGCCCCCACTACCTAGACCCTCCTGGCGCTGCTGAGCGAACCCTCCTGGCCCGCCCGCTGCGCCCTCCACAAGTCCCTCTTAGTTTCTCCGCTGGTAGTCGGTACTAAGGGCACCCAGAGTCGCCGACCTCTTATTGTTACCTTTTCCCTAGCACCTCCTGCGCCCTACCGGGAGGTACTCAGCCCCCCCCACCACGTCAAGGTGGAGACCTGTCGGGGGGAATAGTAAGTATCTAGCTTAGCCAAGACTAATGTTGACTGTGTAACGTTGTTATACAATGATTAATGATAGTAGCTCCAGTGTGTAGATTTCTCAAAGAGAATCACGAGCTGTTGTTGCAAGTTATAAATTTACACGCTATTAATAAAACGACAAAAAATTATCAAACCTTTTAAGAAAGACATTCAATATTATTATAACAATCAATTACTATATAATAATTATTATATAAAACATTTTTTATTTTCTTTTTTTAACAAAGATCTTTAACCAAATTTAATCCCGTACTTACAAATTTATACACAACTTCAAGCTGGTAGAGATCTCTTCTAGAGATAAGTCCACCTTTGCACTTTAAGTTTTTAAATACCTTTTGTAATCTATTTATGTTTTATGTGCAATAAAGGATTATTTTTATTATTATTATTACTATGCGGACAATTGCGCATAGCCCACAATATCTAACTATCTGTAGTAACTAGATCTGACTTGATAGACTAGGAAGATACAATATTGTTAAGACAAGACTGACAGCAAGAACCTGGAAGCCTATTGTTATTAAACACAAATATAACTACGAATACCGGTATGCGTCTATTGAACGGACCCCTTTGTCTAGACGGGTAAATTTGGGTAATCATATTATATAACATAGAACTAATGATCCCATGGCATGTGCTAGGTTCTTAATGTTTATTTACAGTACAAGCTTTGTATAGTAGGGGTTAGAAACGTATGAAATATTAAAAAAAAAAATTATACCATGTGATACCTGTTTTGCTTTTGTGCCTAGAATGGTGCCACCCCTTTTATCTCATAGGGAGACGTAAGAGCTGACGAAGAGAAATCCAACCGGATTTTGGGCGCTATTCTACAATAACAATGATAACCAACCCGCCTGTTAGTACCGTGTATTACCTGTTTTGCTATTGTGCCTAGATTAGTGCCACCCCCTCTTTTCTCATGAGGAGACGTAGGAGCTGACGAAGAGCAATCCTACCGGATTTTGGGCGCTATTCTACAACAACAACGATTACCAGTATAGTGATTATATTGAAAATATTGAAGAGGTCAATGTTCAGCTTCGGACTTTATATAGCTGCAATTATGATTTATATTTATTTAGTTTGTTTTGAAATACAGTTCAAAATGTGAAAGGCTTAATTAATTTTCCTTTTTAAATATCTACCGCCTAACTTAATAATTAGTATCTGTGGTTATAACTTCAGTATCACATAAAAATGCCAGTATTTCTAATAAAGATTAATGGTCAGGTTATAATTGTCAGTTCTCGGTCAGTACGTCGGGAGACGTCAATTATTACTCTCATAGTATGACACTACGGCTGTGGCCGGTTATTTAAAATACGTCAAAAGTCGAATTGCTTCCACAGCCGATAACTTCCCGTTACATTTAGAGGAAAAATATGATTCTGTGCCATTTTAGGTATTCTAGGTCTCTAACCGTTACTGCCGCTACATATCGTTTTAAAATTGAATAACATGGCAATCCGTCCTCAGACGTGGTACTATTTCGTATGGCAAATTTGTGTGTCATATCACAAATTGTTAAAAAGTCAAGTAACCCGAAAGTTTTTTTTCTGACTACCCTACTATTTTTTAGTTTTTATTACATTTTTTGTTAACAAAGAGAACTAGTGTTCTTGAACGCTAGTAACTCACTTATATTATCTTAAATCTTTATATAGACGTAAGGCTGTCGTTTTGGGTAAAATGTAGTTAAAGTTACCCATGATACAGGCCTAGCCTAGTATGGGAGATTTATTTTTAATTTCTCCAGTGTACTTTTGCCATATAAAGAATTATTATTATGATATTATATGCATTATCAATAACGTTCTACATGAAATTCATTTAACGTAGAACAATATTCTAAATTATATACCGCTCACAAAATTATTTCAAACTTACTTAGACGATATGATTAAAAAATGTAATAAATTCTTAAGATTCCGAGCTTCTTCTTCAATATTCAAAACGTCCATTACGAAATACTTGAAATTTAACATCTAACGCTTACTAAACAAGCATAGTACCTTAAAACAACAAAAAATACGTAGCTACAGAAATAAGTTAACAAAAGATCAAACTACCAAAGAAAACAACGCAAAGGTTAAACTTCCATAGAAAATTGTCAGACTAACATTTATTCAAATAGTGTACCTACCTACCCACGTTGTTGAATGTCACGCAACGCAAGCCTCGCGTGATATTCCCCAAATTATTATTGATTTTTGAAATAATTATTGTGGGCTCGGTCGGCCAAACAACCACGTCACCCCTAGACTGAATCATAATAACACGCTTAGAAACTTGTGGGTAACTTTTATAGATTCATTCGGTCAATTCATTTATGATAACCTGGTTTATGTACATAAGAATACTGATCAATTTAGTAAGAAAAGCTGTATACATAACCTAAACACAAGGAATAAGCATAAATTAGTTGTACCTGCCACTAGGCTCCAAAAGATAAACAAATCTGTTAAAGGTCAATGTGTACGATTCTACAATAAAATCCCAAGCAACATACAGCAATTGAGCCTAAATAAATTTAAATTAACTATAAAACACAAGCTGTCTTCAAAGGGATACTATTCTATTAAAGACTATATGGCAGATAAAAATGCTTGGGATTAAACTGCCGTTTCATACAGGCTATGCTAATATGAATGACTTGAAAAAATAAATATTGTTAAGGTTATGTTATATTGCATTGTATAGCTTCACAGACAAATGAAGATTGTAATTCTAGTACCAAACTAATGGACATATTTAAAAGAGCATAGCCTGTGAGTTTCTTGCCAGTTCTTCTTACAGAGCGGTGGCTCGGAACTGGCACTTAGATTCACTTACACTTAATTATTTTTTGTTTTTAAATTGTTTTTTTGCATGTAAGTGAATCTAAGCTTCGTGATTTAGTGTAATATTATTTCGATTGTATTTTTTTTTCATTTGTAATCATGACGTTTTCAAGTACTATGTATAATAGTTTATGAAATAAATATTTTTTTTACTTTTACTTTACTTAGATTATATACCTGCTAATACACAGCCGTAAGCGCAAAGGATGCGCTCGTAGCTCTGTGGTCGGTGGTCGGAGTCAATTACCGAAGTACAGCAGAGTTTACAGAGGTCAGTCCTTGGATGGGTGACAGAAACTAGTTAGCTTGTTATATAATATATTGTATCATCATCATCTCAGCCATCTGACGTCCACTGCTGAACATAAGCCTTCTCCATAATATATTTCCACATTGAGCGATCCTGAGTCGCCTGCATATAATGTATTGTCACTGTTTGCTTACCAGAATAATTGGAAAAAAATAGCAAAAAATAAACATACACGTTTACCAATCCGACAATGAATTGTAACTTCAATGATCGTGACTATGTCTTAAAGCTTTGCACACTGTTTTTTTAAATAAAAAAGAGCCTTATCTGAACGAAAATAAACTGTTATTACATAATCAAGCCTCCAAATCAACGATACCGCCTTCAGGGCTATAATCAAAAATTATCAACAATTTTCAATAGCTAATATAATCTTATGATCAAATATGCGTGAAAGCGAATTATTTCATCACCAGACAAAAGAATGATTGATATAACCCAGAAGCAATATGCGTGTTAAGTTCCACTTAAAACGCTCCGAAAGTGGCCATTAACGCTCTACTTAAGTACACATTACTTGTGAAAGAATCAACTTTGCTTCACAAACTTTTTCATATGAACTACGTGACTGTTATAATAATTCAAGCCTTTTGCTTGTGTTCAAAGATTTTGTTTATAAGGAAACTGTATTTTTTTCCTTTTTCCTTTTACGTAAACTTTCTGAGCAGCAATATCCCAATGGCGAGATCAATAGACTGCAATGCAGAGGGTGTGGGGTTCAAATCCTGGTTAGCACTTAACAGCACGATTTTAAATTTACGCACTACCGTGCTGTTGTACTACGTTGTGTCACCTATAGATTACATTTAAGAGTATCTTTAGGCACACAAGTCGTAAGAATAAATGTTCAAAATGCATAACAAATTTTGTTTGTTTTCTTTTATTATTTGCAAATAGCTACTACTACTTAAAATTTATACTGGTCTACATAGCCTTTCGAAGTAACGTGCGTATTTACAGGTTGCCTGGGTAAGCACATTAGCCTGAAGGTAATGCTCTGCTGTCATGATCATCTATGGCATAACTGAAATTCAGCCAATTCTGCTTAGACCAGTGAGCAGAACCTGGGTCTTATTCTAGGATGACGTTGACATTATAATTTTCTATGATAGTGTTAAAGCCGTGCTTTAAAATGCCATGTGGCGCTGGCCTTAAATAGCGTCACTCTCTCTCAACTTCGATGTCGCAAGTCGACGAAAAGATGAGACACCGAATGACGGGCAGCAGCGTCATTCTGCGTACTGGCTGGATCTGAGATCATCAACCTGCGTGCCCAGGGTGGCAATTATGAGCATTTCCTCTTATACTTGAAGAAATCTATGTTCAACAGTAGACTGTTCATGGCTGAGATTATAACTTAAAAAACTCAGACTAGAACAAATTAAAATATTATTCTTCATATTCTCGGCACACGAATATTTGTCAAATACAGTCATACAGTCACGCCTGTTTCCCCGAAGGGGTAGGCAGAGGCATGTTTTATGCCCGAACTTCGCCAATCATATAGTTGTTCCCCTTAAAAAGTAGCGAGCCTATTGGGACTAACTTTGTAACTGTCGAAGTGTGGGCCTTAGCCTACCCTTTCGGGGAAACAGTCGTGAATGTGTGTAAGAAGCGCCTTCATTTTATTGGAATGCATTGACCGCTTACCGTTAGGCAGGACGTAGTAATTATGATATGTCACATTAAAAAAACAAAAGTACAGCAATGAAAAGTAGACAACGGTCATAAATTGCTTTCTGAAAATATAAGAAGGTTTTAATAATAATAATATAATAATATTTTCTAACAATTACACCAATCATTTAGTTCCAAGATAAGTATCATTAAGAACTTGTGTTATGGATACTAAATAACGGTTATACATACATACATAAATACTTTTTTTTTTGTAAATAAATACTCAATATACATAGGGAAACGCCCAGACCAGAACAAATATTCATGTTCATGCACACAAATATTTGTCCTATTTGGGATTTGAACCCACGACCTTGGAGCGGAAATCGGGTATATTCGTTACCACGCCATATGTGACGATCGACAAGTTTTCTTTACTGTATCTCTGTATGTGAACTAAATAAATAAAAAACTCAAAGCAAAGCCATAATTATAACGAATACTATTTTGTAAAAGTTGAACTACCTTTCAAAAGGGGAGCGAATATACCGACCTCCGTGCCCTAGCAATCTCCAAATCAGATTCAAATAAAGTATTACCTACATAGATTGTATCATTCGGCAAACCACGTAAGCCCAAAAGCATTACTTTCATGACAAGTGTTGTAAAGTTGGGCACCAAATATTTCTGCGGCCCCAAAGACGTTAGCAGATGTACAAAAGTTGTGACATCTCAACACCAGGTGAAGATAGATTGCTATAATTTTTTTCCCTGTAAATAATATATTACGGGAAAGATAAAGGCTAGGGCAAACCCACCTTGTTTTAAGCTGGGGGCCATAAATTCAGTCGCGAATCGAGTTAACTTCTCACAACAAATGTTCGTGTCTTAAATTTTCTGTATCAGCTTATTCAGTGTCCAGTATATTTCAAGCTTTCTTTGCGTTTATATTTTTCAATTTTGCTGGGTAATTTGCATGAACTATTCTTTTTTTATTGGAATGTTTTGTTTTAGTGGATGTGGGGAAAGATTTACTATTGTTACATTGAGCACTTTCGACAACTATATACAATTACAAGTCTTTTGTTGAAAACATAATATTAATTAAATATCTCGTTTATTTATTTTATAATAATATTATATTTCTATTAGAAAAATAAGCTCGTTCAGAAATCTTGTAAGTAAATTTATTTTTCAATTGGATCCGAAACGTGGTCCAATTGTACTATGAGCCTTATTAGAAGGAAGCTCCGAGTTGCACAACGAGCAATGAAAATAGCCATGTTGGATATTTCATTAAGAGATCGAATCTGAAATGAGGAGATCCGTAGAAGGACGAAAATCGCTCAAAGAATTAGCAAGCTGAAGTGAAAGTGGGCAGGGCGCATAGAACTGACGGCCGTTGGCGCAAGAAAGTTCTGGAATGGGAATTTTTGATAGGATACGTAACGTCCATCTGCAAGCTGGACAGACGAACTGATAAGGGTTGCAGGATCACTTTGTATGCAGGATCACTTTGTATGCAGGATACCTGCAATCGGTAACATTGGAAGCTAATGGGGCAGGTCTAGTGTCAGTGGTCTGTGGGCTGATTATACAGTATTCATTAGCACGCACACATGGATGCATGCACACGCACACATTACTGCAATTTTAATTATAATTAGTCTAATATTCTTTGTTAATGTTTTTATGTCTTAACGACAAAACATAGCGCACATATATAGTATGCAATACCTTAATGTAAAATACCTATGTTTAACGAACCAATAATTTCTATTCTATTCACGTACACGCATGCATGCACACGCACACGCATTCACACACGCACGCATGTAAACACACATGCTTAAACGCAAACTTGCAGGCACTTGTTTTGCAAGAGCTACATAATATGTCAGTCTACGTCTACAACAATAAAGATAAACATATATTTATTTTTAAAATGTATTTTAAGGTAGGGTACAGCTCCAACAAAGGCCAGCTCAATGTTGTTAATGTTGGTGTAGCGTATCCACAAATAGCTTAGTGTGTGGGAAACTTGTTCTTAACTAGTTCCTTTGTATCAGGGTTCGAAGCTTGCTTACCAATCACTTGACAACAGTAGGATATCTTAAGCAAATTTCTATTATATTTTATAACCTTACTAAAATTACATTACCAAGCCCGGGGTGATCTTAAAATTATTATTCCGAATTTCCTACAGAAACTGTGCGATTTTTCTGAATAAAATGAATAGAAACCCAGATCGCTTGTTGTGTTTTTTAAATGACATAGAACTCGGCTCTGTGGTTAAATCAATGAGCGTCACAAATTATTCACATATCAAAGGGTAATTTAGGGAAACGCGTTAACCAACAAAAAAGATATGTGCACTTTATCGGCATATTGGGTTAAATGGGCGTCTAATAAACATAGATTCTAAGGCCTCTGCCTCGAATTTTGCGGGCAGCGGGGCGGCGGCGGCGGCGGCGCGGGAGCGGCAGGATCAAATACATGAAATCAAATGGACCAACCCTCGAAAACAGCGGCGCGGCAGCGGCGGGAGGGCGGGCAACGAGCGGTGCACTACAGTCAAGCGGTGACCGCCCGCGCGACTGCATCGCAGTGTTGTGTGTGCAATTTATTTTTGTGACGTGCCGAAATGTCCGCGGACATGCTAGAGGAAATTATGTCAGCAATTTTGAGCGGACACCGATATGGAACAGCAATGATGTGAACCATAAAAATAGAATATTAAATAATCAGTTATGGGAAGAAATTTAATTATCTCTGTTCTTCATAATTTCGATAAAACTCGCCTTTTCTTTTCCTTGCCATAAGGCAGACTATAAAGTAGGGATTCACTTTTTCCTATGCTTACAATAAATCGAGCGTTAGGAATTAATTTGAATCAAAAAGATGTCGCTGTTGTTCAGACATCTCGTTCGCGAAAAAAAACAAATATCACGACGACACGAACACGAACACAACACTACGCCGCTATAATGCCGCGCGATCTGCCCGCTGCATTCGAGAACGGGTCTGCGATGCCCGCCCCGCTCCCGCGCCGCTGCCGCCACCGCCCCGCTGCCCGCAAAATTCGAGGCAGAGGCCTTATTGTCACACCTTTTTTCCGTCGGTATAGGAAGAGATTACGTACTTCCACTTGCTACACACTCACTCTTAGCTTCATTCACGCTCAGTAATCTTCTCATACATTCCTGTAGGCTTAAGATACTATTGACCTACCTTTTCTCCAAAACCTTTTAATAAACATGATATAAGAATACAAGCAAAACCTATATGCGTTAGGTACGGGTACTATGTAGGTTAACTTTAAATAAATAAGCAACATTTTGATTTAAATAATTGGTAATAAAAAACGATTTTACTACAATCAACGTTGCTGACGTTTTTCACGCTAGCAATATTTATATAGACAATCCATTTATAAATAGAAGGAAAGAAAACAAATGTATTCTGTATCACATACATATCACATGTTAATAATGAAAATAAGTAACAAATGGACCAACTAGTATACAAAACTCTAAAATAGATGAATTTATATATACCTAAATTATACAAAGTTGGTGTTCAGAGAAATGACAGAATAATGGAGACGTTTAACTGTTTCCACGATGACTATGGCCATATTGAGAGGGTTGATCCTGGTTCAGGTCATAAATAGAAACAGGGCGTCACCCTCCCCGATAGATCATGTCGTTCTAACAGGTTTCGTAGGAATTTATCAAGTATTTAATAGGTCGGTTTAATTCAATGAATTTTTAAAGGATTTTAGGGCAAGATTTATTGTCCACTATTTTAGTTGAAATTATTGTACAAGGAGCTTATGATAGATAGATAGATAAAACGTTTATTGCACTAAATAAACACACATACAAAATATTAACATAAAACAATACAATAGAAAAAAAATATATATCAAACTTACAAAAAATAATTAATTATTTGTACGTGTGCTTTATTCATGCGAAAAGGTCATAGCTCAACGTAGTATTGCTCAGCGAGCAAAACGTTGATTTTCAGCTACAACCTAGAGAGCCGCGATCACGGTTACCAATTAACTGACTTAAACTAAAAATACAATTTAATTTACAACATAAAATACAACTTCATTTACAACATAAAATACAACTTCATTTACAACATAAATACAACTTCATTAACAACTTAAATTACAGCTTCATTTACAACTTAAAATACAGACATTAAAATTAAATATTACACAGATATACAGGGTACATTCTTTATTTGAACGCCATTTGCAACATAAAAGGCATGATTTCGCCACCTACGTAAAGCGCTTCGGTATTCCTATCTGTTGTTTGCATAAGATTACTGCTTTTACCTTTGTTTTTAATGCTGATTTTGATTTGTTTATTATTTGCTTATGTGTTTGTATTATGGTTAAAACCATAGTAGTGCGTGTCAAGTTGGCAAATCCGAGGCTGTGCAGGAAGGCAATGATTCTTAACAGTAAAGGGATACCAAAATACGATAGGAATATAATTTAATTTAAAGCACGTTCAAAGATTGTATAATACTAAATAAGGTGCAATACAATACAAGAAAGGAAGTGTTTTCTACAAGGGTTCAGTTGCATTTACACAAACCGTATTATGCGGATGTCTAAGTCATTTTGTTATCTTTAATTATGTCGTTGCGCGATCGTCAATTTTGACAGATCTTATGCTAAGCCTGATAAAATCGCGGCGAATCAATTTGTATTTAAGGTTCATAAATAATCTCTGGTTCTGTTTTCTAAGGTTTGGATCTGTTTATCTTAAATGCTCTCGAATCTACGAAAATTATTATAAGATCTCCTTTGCATATCCCAGCAACCAAAGCCCAACAGAAAGTTAATTGGCGAAGGCGATGACAGGACTTTTTTACCACTCGCAGAAAAACCAGCATAAATCTTAAAAACCATCAAATCAAACAAATATTTTCACCAAATTCTCATTTCAACGGCCAATCGATCACAACTCAAAGTAAGTAAGTAATAAGCTGCCAACTTAAAATTGCATTTATTACGACCCCATTAAAGTTAACTTTGCTGTTACATGAACAAATACTGACTACATTTTTTTATGAACGATCGCGTGTTTATGGCACGTTCTTTTCGTGTTGATGTTTATCGCGAAATGAGATGTAGGTAAGTTACTTATTTGCTCGTTTTGATAAAGGCGAGTATACAACTTGAACAATGTCAAATCGCTTAATCAGATCAGTAACCGCTTCCCTTTTGCTTTGTATCTACACGCTTTTTTATTCTGCCTGTTGACTTGATTAAGTTTGCTGTTGATTTTATGAACTGTTTTGTAGCAATAATTTAATACGAAAACTTAGTGAACCAAGCTCTTTGTAGCCATCGACCTACTGAGGCATGTTAAGGGCCATATAAATCTAACTGTAAGTTGTCGATCCCTTTTGGGTTCGTGTCAACGAGTGTGAATTGAATTTCTATTATCTCGATTTTTGAAAGGAAGCCTTAGCCAAGAGTAGTCTAACGTTAATAAAATATTTTCTGACAATTACATCAATTATTTAGCTCCAAGATAAGTATCATTAAGAACTTGGGCTATGAACACTAAATAACGGAAAACAAACATAAATACTCTTCTGTAAATACTTACTTAATATACATAGGAAAACACCTAGACCAGAACAAATATTCCTGTTTATGCACACAAAAATTTGTCCTTTGTAGGAATCGATGACTACTTGTAGCTGAGACGAATGTCATTATTTTGAATTAATATTATTTAGTTTTGGGTGCCATTCGGTATCGGCCTTAAATAATGCCACCCCTATCATCCCACGGGGAGTCGTAAGAACTCTTACGACTTCCTTAGGATTTCTCTATATAACTATAGTTAATATAGAAGAAGAAGAAAGAAAGAAAGAAAGAAAGATTTGTTTATTAACTGCACAAGTAGGTACATAACAATTGTTGAGTTTCACAAAACTGAAATTGTGCAGTCAAAAGGTATTGCTTCAGCGTAATGCAGCTATAACAACGCAACATTGTTATCACTGCGCTGGTTTTCAAGCAACACCTCATGACGCAGTGGCATTAATAAAACTTAAACTAATAATAATTTTTGAAAAAATAAAATTACACACAAAGTACTATATTCAATTTAAATCACAAAAACAAGAATACAGCCACCTTTAACCTAATGTTACACATGAATTAATATGTATATGGGAAAGAAAACCAATCGATGAAATAATAAAAATAACAATAATTAACAACTGATATAAAGACACAAAAATTTACAGGCTTATAGATAAATATAGATAAATCCTACCGAATAAGACGCAGCAGCGGCATCCAGTGTACTGGCTGAAACTACGATGACCAACCAGTATGTCCCTGCGTGGTGATTATGGGCGATTACCCCCAATAGCATTTAATCTATTGGCCAATACTGAATTGTACTTCACAAGGCTGATATGATGACCTTGTGTTACTTCTTAAATCATCAAGCCACTTTCTTCGACTCCTGGCCTCTCCAATGACAATCCATGGATTATTCATAATAAAAAACCTAAAACCGTGCGAAGTGAAGACAGCAATAACAGTGAGCGGACCCCGGGCCTGTAAGGTCTTAACCAGACGCTCAGATGATGATGAATAATACGCCACTGAGTTCACTCTTGAGCTTTTCATCTCAAACATGCTGCACTAAATAAACAAACCGACCGACCGTGATGAAAGAAACAAATCAAATAATAATGTACACAGTAAGCGATATGCTCAATAACTTTCGCAAGTCCCAGAAGTAATAAGAAACACATTTCTAATACATCACCCTTTATAGTTTTCCGTTCGCTAAAATAACATGGAAGCGGCGTGTTGGGCAGAATGCGGAATAATACGTGTGTGTTATTCTTCAGCCCTTTGGAATATTCTAATGTATATCGTGAATAATGACGACCGATATGGCGTGGAGGTGTGTATACCCGCACTCCACTCCTAAGGTCGTGGGTTCGATTCCCACACAGGACAAATATTTGTGTGTATAAATATAAATATTATTTTCTGGTCTGGGTGTTTTCCTATGTATATTAAGTATGTATTTTCAAAAAAAAAGTATTTATATATGTTTATCCGTTATTTTGTATCCATAACACAAGTTCTTAA
Organism: Musotima nitidalis; assembly: GCA_949126915.1. Taxonomy (NCBI): domain Eukaryota; kingdom Metazoa; phylum Arthropoda; class Insecta; order Lepidoptera; family Crambidae; genus Musotima; species Musotima nitidalis. The sequence continues at coordinate 3,037,112 of OX421420.1, read as the reverse complement.
TGATACTTATCTTGGTACTAATAGTACTTAGTACTTAATGATACAAAATAATTGGTGTAAGTGTCAGAAATATTTATTTTATTTATTTATTTATTTATTAATGACATTATTACTTGACTGATGCTTGCTTTACGTTAGTATAGAGACAATGATTTAGAGCATTATTAGCTTAGAAAAATATATAAAATATAATCGGAGAAAATATACGACTGATATGGATTGGAGGTCAGCGCTTGCTGCCCGTTTCTAACGTCGTGTTAGAGTTCTAAACAGGACCATATATACTTTTGGAAATATTAATTGTCTTTATCTCCGTGTTTGCTATGTAATAATTGGGTATCAGATTTTATAATAGAATATCAAAAGTAATAATTGGTCTACCATTGCCAACTTTTAAAACTGTTGTTATAAAGCAATTTCTTCAATGGGATGATATCATGATGTAAATGATTACTTATCACATAAACAAACTTAGGTTTAACATTTGCAACTTGTATTTTTATAAATTAGTATGAAAATTATTGTTGTGACAATTCTATTCAACAAATTCAGCTTAGTTTCACATCCGTACTTACTTGACTGTGATGGTAGGTTCCCTTACTGCTACTTTATTGGTTACGGCTTCTGGGAGAACTTTTAATTATCTTCAAATTTTAGTATTCACCAAATGTGTTTTTTATCATTATAATGATTGATAATTCAACTCTACTGGTGTACTAATGTTTCTTTATATATATATATATGGCATTTTGACGTTTTCAAGTGCTATGTAATAGTTTATTACATAAAGAACTTTTTCATATAATTTTATAAAATATATATATATATTCTTCTGTGCTTCGGAAGGCACGTTAAGCCGTTGGTCCCGGTTATCACTAAATGTGGTAGTCGTTTTGCCATGCCATGCCATGTTAGAGGCCTAATGGGCGGCTTGATAACTTTTAACAGCAGGACGCCACACACCTGTTTTTTTTTTTGTTTTACGTCGGTAACAAAATGAGTTTACGCACTGCCTTCCGGCCAAAGTGGGACCGAAAGGCGGTGTGGGGCTAACCACCGGCAGACGCGACTGCCAGCAGTAATACCCACTAAAAATCTTCCGACGACGCCCGCCGCTTGTTGAGAAAATGGCGAGGGCCAGTATCTGGGTCGCAGCGTCTGACGCCCCGCCTGCGGCCAACGTCCCCCGGACCAAAACCGGGAGGACCTCCTCAGAGAGGCGCAATGGACGCGCCCCTCCTACCTCCTTGTGCGACCAAAGCGTGTGTGGCCGACTTCTCGGAGGGTCCATGGCTAGACAGCAGGGGCCCCCTGCCTCCGCTGCCTAAGACTCTCCTGACGCTGCTTGACGGGCCCTCCTGGCCCGCCCGCTGCGCCCTCCACAGGTCCCTCTTAGTTTCCTCCCCGGTAGTTAGTACTAAGGTCACCCAGAGTCGTCGGTCTCTGGGTGTTACCTTTTCCCGGCTTCCGGGAGGTACTCAGCCCCCCCACCACGCCAAGGTGAAGACCAGTCGGGGGGGCCATACACCTGCCTCCGCCAACCCGCACCGGGTCCGCGTGGTGGAGTATGACCCAATACCCTCGCACCTTGGTATGTGAGAGGAGGCTCGTGCTCAGTAGTGGGACGTTTATAGGCTGAGATGCGATGGTGAGATATATATATATGTGTATGTATATACGAGTATCTTAAATACGTCATTACCGTTAACTCCTCGCCATGACGGTCACTTCAGTTCTCGGACAGTTCAGGACTCCTCATAACTGATCATTCAAAAAGTCGTGAAAATAAGACGTGATCCATTTATAGGAACACAAATCCACGGTAAGGCAAATATAGAAATAATATATTTTTCTTTCCATTCCGATTCACCACAAGTTATGTAAATAGTAACGTAATATTTTGTATGATCCATGCGAGGAAGGGGTAAATCTATTGATATGGTTAGAAAACTGAATGTACAGTACAGAAGGTTGCTTTAGCACTGAATAATATAAAACAGATTCGTTTTCCCAAAGCTGTCTGTGTGTCCCGTATGCTTAGATTTGGAACCTACGCACGGAATTCTGATGCGGTTTTTCAGTTTCGTATTCAAGAGGAAGGTTTATGTGCAGATTATGCGGAAGAAATCATGGCCGCTGCTGTTGTGTACATTTTATTTTATTATTCTCATAATACTCTCTAATAATAATCTTCTCAAATTGAAAACAAGATATTTATAATAAGCGGGCAAGCGAATGCTTATCTTATATTTGTTAAATGAGTAGGTATTTTTTATATTGCTGCTATACGAGTACAGCATGGACAATACAGTTTTAACACGAAAACAAGAGGTCCGTGACTTGGGGATAACAATGACGTCAGATTTGCAGTTTCGTGAACATATCACAGAAGTCTGTAAAAAAGCATATCGGAACCTGGGACTGGTTCTTAGACAAGCACATGGCTTCACAAACACGGTCACATTAAGGGTTTTATATGACGGATTGGTGAGAAGCCAACTGGACTTTAATGCAATAGTTTGGGCACCTCACGAAGCAAAGTATGTGGCAATGATGGAACGGATACAAAATAAATTCACAAGGTTCTTGTATATGAAGTTTTATGGGGTTTATCCGTTTTATCCACTTATGTACCCAACACTATTTGTTTTGGGGATGGTCGGCTATTACAAGTTGGAAGTGCGCAGGGATTTGGCACTCGCGATTTATATGGTAAGACTGTTGCGAGGATGTGCTCATAACCCAGTCGTGCTACAGTACATGGGGCTGAGTGTACCAGATAGATACGTGTGGAGGCGGAGGCGCCCGGGCCTCCTGGCAACACCTATAGCCAGAACTAATTTATTGCGGTTAACACCTTTAACGCGTATCACTATTTTATTAAATAAGGTCCATGAAATTGTTGATTTGCTCACATGTTCTTTGAGTGAATTCGAAATAGTAACACTAAAACTTCTGTGTAATTTTTAATTTTAGATACAGTATCGCATTGGGTACTTACCTGTAATGATAGTTGTACAAATCTATATAATAAATAAATAAATAAATATTTCTTTAGTACACACAGAGAAGCTCTGTTATATCCGCAGTTTTAGTTTGTCAGAAATAACCATCCACAACCAGCAGAATGGTGTGTAGGGCTCCTACCAAGATCTGAGGAGCCCAAGTCAACCTTAACGAACACAAAAGTGCCCGGAAAGCGGCAACAGGCTCGCCATTACGTGGGACCAACAGTATAAATGGCGAAGTGTGGGCGTATAGTATGCCTCTGCCTACCCTTCGGGGAAACAGGCGTGGTATAACACTTAGTAAAAATATAAATAACGCATATGGCACGTTTCGAAAAAAGAAATTCTGTCGCGTACACTTGGGTTGTCATGAACTGTCGAAGTATTTCGAAAAGCTTACAGCATGGGTTTCTCCAAAAAGTGCGTCAAACGATTTGTACATAATATATATGTATACAGCAGAATTGTGAGGCATTTGAGTAATAGGCAATATGGTAGTGGTTTGGAAAATAATTACAGCAGAATAATAATTGCCTCTGCTAATCCGCTCTGATGGTTGAGTATGACCTGAATCCTTATCATCTTGGTTTTGAAGACAAGGCCCGTGGTCATTAGTAGGACATTAATATGCTAAGAAGCATATATGATGATTACAAAGTACAACCAGATTTGAAGTACGACCCGACCGCTAGCAGTTATACCCACTAAAGATGACACTCCCCGATTGTTGAGAAAGAGGCGGGGGGCCAGCATCTGGGTTGTAGGGTCTGACACCCCGCCCGCGGCTAATGTCCCGCGGGCCGAAACCTGTAGGACCTCCGCAGATGAGCGCAGTTAACGAGCCCCTCGTATGATCTACGATGTACGATCTAAGCGTGTGTGGCCGACTTCTCGGAGAGTCTATGGTTAGGCAGCAGGGGCCCCTGCCCCCGCCGCTAAAGGCCCTCTTGGCACTGCTTGGCAATCCCTTATGGCCCACCCGCTGCGCTCTTTAATAGGCCCCTCTTAGCTTCCTCCTCGTTTGCCAGTACTAAGGAAACCCAGAGTCACCAGTGTCTGAGTGTTAACTTTCGCCTAGCGGCTCCCTCGACCTACCGGGAGGTACTTAGCCCTTCCACCATGTCAAGGGGTGACCAGTATGGGAGATTGTTAAATATCCTATGGCACCACATTTAAGCCGATTCAAATCAAGTGGTTTATTTACAGCCATACGTTAATGGCAATGCAAAATAAATATTATAATATTTTGAATTTTTATTCATATTGTGGTAATCGCATTATTAATAGTCTCATTAATCGCTCGTGGTTCGCTTGAAGCACTTGTGTTACGAGTTTGCTGAAACGAAAATAAAAATCATATTTTTTATTTCATTCGTTAATTAATAATTCACTAGCCGCCCCGACAGACTGTTGTACAGCCTTCTTTAAATTCATTCTGTAAATTGCGTTAACTGTCGTCGACTGATAGGTATGTTAGATGTCATGGCTTCTTTTTTTTTTTTTTTTTAAATAATGGCTTTGTGCGTTTAGTGCATTCAGACAGTGTCAAGTTATAGATATATTAATTATGTTTAATTCATAGTAAATGTCAATTTTGCAGACTGAAGTGGCAAAAATATAGCTCGAAGAACCGACAACCGATGGGGCGTCAAGATTCTGCAATGGCGACCGCGAACCGGCAAACGTATTAGAGGACGGCCTCCCACGCGATTGACCGATGATCTGGTCAAGGCGGCGCGAAGCCGATGGATGCAGGCGACTCAGGATCGCTCAATGTGGAAATCTATTGGGAGGCCTATTTTCAGCAATGGACGTCAGATGGCTGAGATGATGATGATGAAATGTCAATCAGTGATAATGGTAAATGAGATGCCCTACCCTAAACCCCTTGAGTCCTCAGTAAAGATGTGGGACTATACTGTGATCTTACACGAACTTCTTGAGAGAATTTGAAAAGTTATGTTGCACTGTTTTGTTTCATTTACCAACACTAACGGTTAATGGTCCAACGTTATTACACATTAATATTCGAAATATAAAAAAAAACAAAACTGCAGACATTACGCTTCACTTTCCCGCCATTAAGTCATGCCATGGTTACACTGAAAAGTTTTGTCAGAAGTAAATTGAAAAAGGTGTCATGAGATTATTTTTAGGGTTTAATTCGTTAAATTTTCTTAATCTTTCCTTATTTTAATTTATTTTCTTTCTTATATTGACGCTCCAGCCTACTGTACTATACAGAACTAGTACAAGCTAAGTGGCTTAGTATGAGACTAAAGGCGTTCTTTTAGATGTCTAAGAAATGATGACGACCGATATGGCGTGGTGGCGAATATACCCGCACTCCACTGGGTTCGATTTCCACACAGGACAAATATTTGTGTGTATAAATTTTTTAAATATAAATATTTGTATAAATATTAGTTCTGGTCTGGGTGTTTTCCTATGTATATTAAGTATGTATTTACAAAAAAAAAGTATTTATGTATGTTTATCCGTTATTTAGTATCCATAACACAAGTTCTTAATGATACTTATCTTGGAATTAAATAATTGGTGTAAGTGTCAAAAATATTTATTTATTATTGAGCCAGACATTCTGTTCCCACCTATCAGGCGGTACGAGGCAGCCAGGTTCAGCCAGATAAGGGAACTCATTTCACCTTAATCGGATTCGGTTACGGTTACGTATCGAAGCACAGTCTTCTACCACTGAAATATTAATATAATGTAGTGGAAGTAATATATGCTCACCTTGTGTAGCACTACCTACTGACGCATGAAACCTGTCATACTTTATGGAATTTGAGCAGAATCCACAGGTAAAAAATGTACAAAATATTATTTAGCTTTAAAAAGATTGTTTTTCAATAATATGTAAAATGTTTAAACTGAGTTTATATTTATGTGTTTTGCTGTTTTGGAGTACTTAAACGAAGCTAAAAGAGAGTAAGACTTGCGCTGGGAATGTACCGAATAGTGTATGAAATTCGAAAGATGCATAACTTTAAGAATCAAATTCCCTTCATTTCATTTATCGTATATCCTGTCACAACTCGTGTTTATTTGTCAGAAGGGTCTCGGGTTTATAGCCATGAGTTTTCAAAGTTATGTTCGTAATTAGCGCATGCTCTATGCCTCGAAAAGAACGTTTAGACGTTGGTACTATCTGTCATGAACATCAGTCAATGTCTTCTAACATTTTACCAGCTGGATTAACTGTTTCCTTCGAGGTTGCGAAGGTCAGGCGGCAGTCGCTCCACAAATTCAGTCAAAATCTGGTTAGACCAGTGACTCCCCCCCCCCGAACAGGTCTTCACCTTGGCATGGTGAGGGGGCTGAGTACCTACCGGAGGCCGGAAAAAGGTAACACCAAGAAGTTGGCGATTCTGGTTGTCCTTAGTACTGACCACCGGTTGGAAACTAAAACGGACGCAGCGGGTGGGCCAGGAGAGCCCGTCATGCAGCGCCAGGAGGGTCTGAGGCAACGGGGGTAGAGGGCCTTTACTAACTATCGACCCTCCGAGAAGTCAGCTACACACGCTATAGTCGGACGTTGGCCGCGGGCGGGGTGTCAAAGCTGCAACCCATGTACTGTCCCCCCTCCTCTTCCTCAACAAGCGGCGGGCGTCGTCGGAAGATTTTTAGGCCAAAAGCCATAACTAGCACATCCCGGATAATGCCAAATACGATGCAGATGGTCGTGTTAATCTATCACTACCTGCTCTTCTTAGAAATATGGTATAGAAGAATTCTGCAGATATTCCACCACGCAGACCCAGCTGCCCTTTGACTCGTTATACATACATACATACATACATACATACATTCACGCCTGTTACCCCGAAGGGGTAGGCAGAGGCATATTATACGCCCACACATCGCCAATTATATAGTTGGTCCCACGTTATAGAGGGCGAGCCTATTGCCTCTTACCGGGCACTCGCCAGTTCGCCAGAGCCTCGTCCGTTGATCTGCAGGTGCACCACTTGCAGGTGAGGTTGGCTTGAGCTCCTCAGGTCTTGGTAGGATCCCTAAACATCCCAGACAATATATTTTACATAGATAATGATAATCGTAACATTTTAAAAGGGCGTAACAATTCCCAAAGAGAATAGTTTAAATTACGATAAGCGTAAAGATTAATGACGACTTGCTCTAAAAATAAACTAAGAAACAATAGATACAGCAAAAATACATTAAGCAGAAATAAATCCAGTTCTTATAACTGGTACAATCTAGCTGAAACCGCTTTAAACCGCTATTCAGATCTAATTGTCCAATGAATTGGTCTCAAACAGCGTAACTAGGTCAAAGGTGCTGCAAGATTTTGGTATACGATCAAATTAGTTAGTGAAATGAAAACCTGCATTTTAGAGCTTAAAAAACTGATACCATCCAACTGACGGTCGGTTGGGGCGGAAACGTTTTATACTCTTTGAAAAAGTCCGCGGCGTTTGTCGATCACCTCTGAATCAGCGGACGATTTAATAAAGGTAACTAGATTTCGCTTGATGTAGGCCGCCTATTAGCGGTCACGTAAGTTTGGTGTAAGAATAGTAATATCAAGCTTATTGTCGACTAGAACAGGTACTAAGTACATAGCATAGTTTTTATTTGTATATAACTTTGATGATACATTTTATACTGAATGAAAGAAAAATACTGATACACTAACAAAACATTAAACACAAATTTCGCTTTAAATGACGGTATTATTTTATTTCAACAACCTCCCCTAAAAGTGGTGCACCTGCCGATCAACGGATGAGGCTCTGGCGAACATAACAGTGCCCGGTAAGCGAAATCAGGCTCGCCACCTATTACGTGGGACTATTTATTTGGCGAAGTGTTGGCGTATAATATCCCTCTGCCTACATCTTCGGATCACAGGCGAGAATGGATATTAAATGTATTTTATTTCAAACATTTAATATAAAACTGATACATTGACCTAAAAATTCAATTTCTAAATAGTTATTTGTACCAGATGTCCAATGACAAAATAACATTGTAACAATACGAATAGCAGCAACATCATTAGCAGATGGTAGGCAAGAACTGACACTATCCAGCTGAAACCGCTTTTAACTAGTATTCTGAACTAATTACCTAATGAAATAGTCTGAAACGGCGAAACTAGGCGGCGGCGGCGGCCCGGCGGCATGTACCGCTTACCGCGTCTTAATTAGTGTTTCCTTATTGAAATTACTTAACTATATTTCTATTGCCTTGGGTAATGTAATGACGTTGTTAAATATAATTGTCAAATAATAATTAAGTTATCATCATTCATATTCAGATATCACGCCTACTGGGATTTTTTTATGTTCGCCAGACCCTCGTTCGTTGTTCGGCAGGTGCACCAATTGCAGATGAGGTTGGCTTTGGCTCTGCAGATTTTGTTCTGGCGTTGCGGGCTATCCCGAAGCTAGGGTCGCCGCCCTTCACCGGACACTGTGGTACGGTGTCGTCAAGACGCTCAGACGTAGGCTCTGGGCCCATGGTGGCGGCAACTCTTTAGGAGAGCCGAAGGTGCCGATGGTTCGAGGCGGCGTATCCTCGAGGCGGCCGGGCCCATTAATAAGCGCCGGTGAGCCCCACACTCCTCCCCCCCCATCGCCCCACACCCTCTGTTGGCTCCGCAGATTTGGTTGGATCCCTATAGTCTTATAGTATCATCATCTCAGCCCATTAACGTCCCACTACTGAATAAGGGTTTCTCCACAGTATAGTTTGGCGAAAGCAGGCGAGTGTCATCCAGCTGTTAGAATTCTTCAGCCAGCCTAGTTAAACTGTTGAAACAGGTAGGTATAATATAAATTTCACGATATGAAGCGCTTTTAATTTTTTTTGGACTGCATCGTCTGCTTACCATAATGCAGGATGTAGTGTCACATAAAAAAAATATAAAGGATTTTTTGCATACTATATTCCAAATCATTTATTCAAGTTTTGCTCAAAAGAGCACTGCGGCCGGGAGCTTGATCGTAAAAGAACGAGCAAGAAAATCATCAAGGTTGGTTTTTCTCCCGCCAGTTACAAGAAAATATAGGTAGGTACTTAATATTGAAACTAGGTCTACAAAAACTTAGGTTTTGCATTCAGAGGGTTTAAAAGAAAATAATAACTCTTTTTAGCAAGATTCAGCGATTTATACCATCAATATAAGGTATAAGTACATTATTACAGCTGGTAAGTCTTGATGTAGACTTTGTTTAATAATATTTTTTTATGTACACCAAATCAATTCATAACAACAAACATATTATATACCATAGAACAATTTTAAACAAAATATTATTCAATTTCCTGACGTATTATGTTTAGGTCAAATATATAAGCACATTATGTTGTATTCTATACCAAGGTAGACTCCCTTTAAGAGCTATAAGAGAAGCTTCATTCTTTGGCTGCGAAAATGGACATTAGATTTTAACATGAAATGAAATTTCGATGAATTTGGTATATTCCTTGTTTAATATTTGTTGTCTACAAAAGAGCAAATGTTTAACAAACATTGTCAGTGACAAACTAATACGAGTGTGTTGTTTTATTTACTTTGTTATGTCATGCATGTCACAAATATGTCAACAGGTAAACACGCGTAATGTTACTGAAATGCATGGATTTGTAAAATTAATGGGATGGGCTAAACATCACCTGAATGTCGCTGTATAAAATGTTTTGTTAATATTCAGTTGGCTATTATTTGTTTTCCGCAGAAGTTGCGGTTGTTAACAAAGCGGTGAACTGTTTATATAGTGGTTTGCTGATTTTGTCTATTTAATGTGTGATATGATATAAACAGTTTAACCATGCAAGTTTAATATCCTTTTCTATAAAAGGCCGGAGCGCTTTTATTGCTTTCTAAAATATTTTTTTATCTAAGAATCGAATCATTGAGAGAAACGATCATTCGTCGTTTGTAAAAGATAATCTCCTGAGTTGCATTGATTTAAAATAAATCTGTTATCTCCCTTATTCTTAACTAGTATATAAAATTATGACCGCAGAAAACAGCTAGTAAACGATTGAGCTTACAAAGGGGATTGTCAATCATAGCTCTGTATAATTACTGAGCAGTCGATACTGCGCAGCCAATAGCAGTAAATTCCTCGCGTAAATGATTGAGCTCTCAAAAAAAAACAAAGCGCTATATCCTATTGACCTTAGTCATGGTCTTCTTGGCGGGAAAGTGAAGAATCATGTCTGCAGTTTTGTTTCATTTTCTAAAATTTGTGATATTTCTAACATTAATGTGTAATAACGGTGGATTATTAACCGTTAAGTGTTTGTTAACATACATGAGTGTCGGTAAATCAAACAAAACAGTGCAACATCACTTTTCAAATTTTCTCTCAAGGAGTCCATGTGAGATCTCAGAATAGTCCCACATCTTTACTGAGGACTCAAGGAGCTTAGGGGATTTCATCTTCGATTTATCATCGTTATCACCACTCATTCTCATTGACTATGAATTATATGTTATTAATATATTACTTACTTGACACTGGCTAAATGTGCTAGACGCACGAAGCCATTATTTAAAAGAAAGAAGAAGACCTTAGTCTTGTCTAGGTTTTTTGAAGTTCTAAGCTATGCGTTTGTCTAAGGTTTAGAGTAAGTATATAGTAATAGTAAACGTAGGTATATGATAATATGGTAAACAGGTAAATTATGTTGCCCTAAAGTACCGGCCTAGAATAGTGCAACCCCATTTATCTCACGGGGAGTCATATGAGTCGACGAGGAGTAATCCTATCGTATGATGGTCAGCAGCGTCATTCTGCGTAGTGGTTTGAACTGCGATTACAAACCCGACTACCCAGCTTGATAATTATTTGGGAATCTATGTAATATCTGTGTAATATTTAATTTTAATGTCTGTATTTTAAGTTGTAAATGAAGCTGTAATTTAAGTTGTAAATGAAGTTGTATTTTATGTTGTAAATAAAGTTGTATTTTATGTTGTAAATTAAATTGTATTTTTAGTTTAAGTCAGTTAATTGGTAACCGTGATCGCGGCTCTCTAGGTTGTAGCTGAAAATCAACGTTTTGCTCGCTAAACAATACTACGTTGAAATGACCTTTTCGCATGAATAGAGCACACGTACAAATAATTAATTAATTTTTGTAAATTTGATTTTTTTTTTCTCTTGTACTGTTTTATGTTAATTTTTTGTATGTGTGTTTATTTAGTGCAATAAACATTTTATCTATCTATCTATCTATCAGTGGACTTCATAAGGCCGTTATGGTGACATTATCTATGTTTGTAAAAGATAATCTTCTAAATAACTTTTATTTACGTAAAAATATAACGTATAAAAGATGACGATCTTTGATTAGTTCGGAAGATTTTCTATATGAAGCTAATATTTGAGTGAGCACACAATTCTAACAAAGGGAAATGTCAATCACAGCTTTGTATCTTATTGACCACTCAACAGCGATACTGCGCAGCCAATAACAGTAAATTCGTGTAACGTCCGCGGTGTTGTCGGGTTATATGTATTTTTTAAAGCCTCAATAATGGCGGTGAGGAAATTCACGTTCGCAGTTCGCTTTACGAGGACAGAGTTAATCACGACGACAATTTTACTATGGCAATTCGTTGCCTTATGGAGTTGTTAAAATAAAAATTTTGCTGTGAGTGTTGCAGCCGGAGAATACAAAGTCTATCATCATTTCGAAGAGCAGTTTATTTCCTTTTGGCTCTGTTATTAGCAGGAGCTTGCACTTTCGTTGGATACGTATTTCGCAATGCTATTTTTGTAATTAACGTTGTGTTTTGTTTCTGATTAGAAAAACCGAACCAGATTTTGAAGTTTTAAGAAGTATAAGATGGTGTTTTTGTGGCATTGGATAACAATTGTTTGAGGTTCTTTACGGTTGTAATTGGTAATTTGTGATAATCCATCAGCAAAGTTAGAGATCGAATTTGATGGCATGAAAACATTCTACTAGCAGGTCCTCAAGCTTCTATCTCCGCTCATGCCCACTGTGACCGAAAGTGTAATTATGTTTTAAAGCTAAAATAATGCGATTATTGACTAAAAACCATCCATTTTCCTTCTTGAGCCTGCAATTTTTTCTTCTTCATTCTTGCCTTTCGAACTGTCCTGCAACCCCGGCAGGCTTTACCCACTCTTCGGGGGCTCTTCAGTGTGCTGTCATCTCTTTGAGGCGCGCGTGGAACACAAACGCACCGGTTGTGTCGTATAGACGGCGGACAGGCGGCGAGTTACCCATCACTGCCCATAAGCCAATTTTATTTTATAACGTCGGTAACAAAATGCACTTTTGCACTGCTTTCCAGCCAAAGGGAGACCGAAAGAGGGTGTGGGACTCACCATCGGAAGACGCGAGCAGTAATATCCACTAAAAATCGGACCAAAACTGGGAGGACTTCCTTAGAGCGGCGCAGTGAACACGCCCCTACTAACTCCTTCTTGGATCATAGCACATAGACCCTCCGGGAAGTCAGCAAGTGCTGCTGCACATGCTGCGGCATGTGTTAGACAGCAGGGGCCCCCGCCACCTTAGACCCTCTGCTGCCTCCTGCTGGACGGGCCCTCCGAGCTGCCGCGACAGCGGAGTTTCCCCCGACATAGTATCTCCACTCTCCACTCATAGAGGTGCGCGAGAACTATCGCCAAGTGCTGTGCGGGCGTAAACTCGTTGGCGCTCTGATGTATTGTATGCCACCACTACGAGCGCTGCCTACAGTCCCTGGCCAATTTATTAGACGCACTACAGTTTTGATTACTAACTGATGAAATATTTTTTTTCAGTGTAGAATAATTATTATTTTAATATTTTGTTTAGCCACCTTTGCAACTATGAGACATATAAGCAGACGCGGAATGCTGTCGATACAGGATTGTACTGCTTCCTGCATTTGTGGATGATGATTCCACACATGGATAACTGTTCGCAGTATCTGCGCGTACATGTACACTAAATTATTGACTTAAATTTAATATTACAAAAATAGGCATAAAATAAATTAATAACATAATCTTGAAATACAATTTATGAGAAATATTTAAAACAATAATTAAAACATAAACTAAAAAATAATAGATTAAAATTATATGCAGTAACCGAACGTAGTAAATGGTTGAATTAAGAGATACTTTCACATGAATAATGTCCAGCTCACTTGAAACATGGACTGTATAATCTCATAAAAAATGGCCGCTCCGTGATCCACAGAATACCGCAATTACGACAAAAACTAATTAAACTTGCAACGTTGATGCATTGAATATCTTCAATCTTACCCATTCGCTGCCCGAGCTTCGAAGCCAGACTAATCGCTTGCTATTCATAAGTAGTTTCCATAGTTTGTGTCTATATTTTAGTATATAGGGTGTATGGGAATCCTTTCCATCTTTTTCTTTTAAGTAACAAAATGCGTTTACGCAGTGCCTTCTGGTCAAAGGGGAACCGAAAGGGGGTATGGGACTCATCACCGGCAGACGCGACTGCCAGCAGAGAGAAAAAGGCGGCGGCCAGTACCTGGGTTGCAGCGTCTGACACTCCGCCTGCGGCCAACGTCCCCCGGACCAAAACCGGGAGGACCTCCTCAGAGAGGTCGAGGAGATGGTCTATAGTTATACACTGGGACCCCCTGCCCCCGCTGCCTATAACCCTCCTGGCGCTGATTGACGGGCCCTTCTGGCCCGCCCGCTGCGCCCTCCACAGGTCCCTCCGGTAGTCAGAACTAAGGGCACCCGGAGTTGCCAAGCGCCTAGCACTTTTCCCTAGCGCCCTCTGCGCCCTACTCAGCCCCCTCATCACGACTAGGTGGAGAGCAGTCGGGGGGGGGAGGGAGCCAGCCAACCTCATCTGCAAATGGTTCACCTGTCGATCAACGGACGGGGCTCTGGCGAACATATAAGTTCTCAAAAGCGGTAAATGGCTCGCCACGTATTACGTGGGACCAGCAACTTCATAAGCGAAGCAATATATTATGCTTCTGCCTACCCCTTCGGGGATACAGGCGTGATTTTAAATATGCATGTATGTTTGTTTGTAATGAATATTATGAGAAACTTATCACTTCACTACACTAAAATCTTATCAATCGGTTAAAAAAAGGGTAATATATGAAAACTCGAATTATGTAACATCCATTGGTTAAATTTTTTTATGAAATTTAAGTCACGCGACAGAAGCCATGGTCAAAAGATAGTCTATTAGATGGAGTGTTTGTTCATATTGCCAAAATATGAACAAGAACAGATTTACAGAACATATTACAATTTCACAATTAAGTACAAATTTTATATTTCTGTCTGTCTGTTGCTTCTGGTTAATTCCCAAAACAGCTGGACTGAATATGACTGGATTTTCAATGGCATATAGCCAATGTTATAAAGACACACCAGACTAGGTTAAACCAACAAGAAAAAATATACCTGCAAATCAAGCGGACGAAGTAACAGGCGTGCGCTAGTTGCAAAAAAGAAATTGGTTTGTATAAAGCACCTGCAACATGAATATATCATTTCATATTTAATTACGCGCTGTCAATATTTATTGCCGAAGCGTTTTGTACGTGATCGTTGTAACAAGTATTACTTGCGTCGCATTTCTGGAGAATACACTAAACAGATAGCAAAATCTAAAGTATCTAAATACAGCCTCGAGCCATTACTGCGGGTCATAATTATAATAGGGGCTATCCATAAATTACGTCACACATTAATGGGGTGGGCGGGGGTTGACGAAGTGTGACATGGTGTGACAAGGTGTGACAAGGTGATAAGAGGATACTAAATTACGTGACGCCACATTTTAAAATCCAGGTCCTATAAACATTTTGGAACTGCTGTTTTAATGTAATCGTTTTTTGCTGTACAATTGCTAAATATGTGACATCACACTAAGGAGGAGGGAGTCTCACAAGTGTGACCAGCTGTGACACGGACGGAGGCGGGGTCAATAGCTCACGAAATTCGTGTTCCGTTATTTATGGATGATCCCATATCAGCCTTATAAAAAATATACTCTATCGCAAGTTTACTGTTGAACACTGGCCTACTCAATAGAGAATTTAAATATCTTTCTGACGACCGATATGGCGTGGAGGTCAGTATACCTGCACTTCACTCCAGAGATCGTGGGTTCGATTCCCACACAGGACAAATCTTTGTGTGCATGAACATGAATATTTGTTCTGGTCTGGGTGTTCTCCTATGTATCTTAAGTATGTATTTACAAAAAAAAAAGTATTTAAGTATGTTTATCCGTTCTTTAGTACCCATAACACAAGTTCTTAATGATACTTATCTTGGAACTAAATAATTGGTGTGACTGTAAAGAATATTTATTTATTTATTTATGTAAATCAATTTAATGTCAGTGTTATCATATTTCGATTGTTTTTTTATATGTATCTAATTTTGACGGTTTCAAGTACTATGTAATAGTTTATGACATACAAAAACGTTTGAATTATTAGACTGTAATTTCTGCTTACCAGCAGGTTTTCTTCGAGTTTATTACATAAGAGAATTTTTCAACTGGTTTATTTAGATATAATGGTGGAAGACAGAGCCTTGCCGAGGATCTTGCCAACTTCTCGTGAAGTGGTCGCTTCTAGATTAAAGTGACGTCACAAGTGCTTCGGAACGAAGACTAACTTCTTCTTCTTCTTCTTTATCTTAGCGTTATCCCGGTTGCTGTCTTACGGATTAGGGGTCCGCTATTTCCTATATATATATATAATAGGTTGGGGAAAAAGTCTTTTCGTATTTTTGTATGAAAAGTCAAGACATTTTTTTCAAAGTTTATTTACATTTATTTACAATATATATGTACCGTTTTGTTGAATAACTTTCTGCCATTTTGTGGGCAGAGACATTATCCCGTTACTGTAGAAACTTTGGGACTTCTGATCAAAAAAACGGGACAAATAGTTTTGGCAGTCCTCTCTTGAGGTCAACCTTACAGAACCTAAAGAATTCTGCAGAGACCGAAACAGGTGAAAATCTGAAGGCGCAAGGTCAGGGCTATATGGTGGATGCACTAGGACCTCCCAGTCGAACTCTCTTAATTTTTGCTGAGTGGCTAAAGATGTGTGTGGTCTAGCGTTATCGTGATGAAAGACCACACCCTTCCTGTTGATCAATTCCGGCCGTTTTCTCTCGACTGCTTCCTTTAATCTCATCAGTTGCTGGCAGTAAAGATCAGAATTGATGGTTTTGCTGGGCGGTAAAAGCTCATAATAAACAATGCCCTTCCAATCCCACCATACACACAGCATCACCTTATTTCGTGTTAGGCCAGGTTTGGCCACAGTCTACAGGCTCTGGGCGCATGGCGGCGGCAGCTACACAGGAGCGCCGAACTACGTGCCGAAGGTTCGAGGCGCCGTATCCTCGAGGCGGTCGGGCCCATCTTAGAGCGATGGGTCGGCCGTCGGTGGGGGTCGATGACCTTCCGACTCACGCAGGTACTTTCCGGGCACGGGTGCTTTGGGAAGTATCTGTGTGACGTCGCCGGGGGGGAGTCGACCCGGTGTTGCCACCACTGTGACTGCGCGGAAGACACCGCGCAGCACACTTTGGTGGCGTGCCCTGCGTGGGCGGGACCGCGGTCGACGTTAGCCGCGGCCCTGGGTGGAGTGGCTCTCTCGCTGCCGACCATCATGCAAAAGATGGTCGACAGCGAGACGGCGTGGGAGGCGATGGCCTCCTTCTGCGAAGTGGTGATGTCGCAGAAGGAGGCCGCGGAGCGGGAGAGGGAGCGGGATCCGCTCTCTCTCCGGCTACGCCGTTGGCGCAGCGGGCGGGCCAGGAGGGCCCGTCAGGCAGCGCCCGGGGGGTCTTAGGCGGCGGGGGCAGGGGGCCCCTTCCGTCTTGCCATAGACCCCCCCCGAAGTCGGCCAGTTACGCCATGGCCGCACAAGGAGGTAGGGGGGGCGCTGCAAATTGCGCCTTCCTGAGGAGGTCTCCCCGGTTCTGATCCGGGGGACGTTGGCCGCGGGCGGGGTTCCAGAAGCTACAAACCCGGGCACTGGTGCCTCGCCCCTTTTCAACAGCGGTGGGCGTCGTCTGAAGTTTTTTAGTGGGTAGGACTGCGGTGGTCGTGTCGGCTGCAGTGAGCCCCACACCCCCTCCCGGTCTCCCCCTTTTGGCCGGGAGACAGTGCGTAAGCAGCATTTTTTTACAGACGATAATAAAAAAAAAAAAAAAAAAAAAAAAAAAAAAAAAAAAAAAAAAAAAAAAAAAGGTTTGGCCACAGTCTGTGAAGCCTGGCCAACTTTCGACCACGACCTTTTTCGCACGTTCTTGTCGTACGTGATCCACTTTTCATCGCCAGTTATCAATCTCTTCAAAAACGGCTCGGTTTCATTACGTCTCAATAATGAATCGCAAATGAGTACACGGTTCATTAAGTTTCTTTGAGTGAGCTCGTGTGGCACCCAAATATCGAGCTTTTTTGTATAACCAGCTTTCTTCAAATGGGTCAAAACTGTTTTGTGGTCAATTCCCAGTTCTTCAGCTACATCGTAACTACTAATGTGCCGATCTTGCTCCACTCTTTCAAAAATGGCGTCCATTTTATTCGTAACAGGGCGACCAGAGCGAGGTGCATCTTTAACATCAAAATTTCCGGACTGAAAACGTTTGAACCAAATTTGTGCTACTCTTACTGACACTGCATCAGGTCCATAAACATCACAAATTTTTTTCACTGCTTGAGTTGCATTTTTGCCTTTTTTACAATAAAATTTTAAAATGTATCTAATTTCTTCATTAGATTCACTCATTTTTACGGAGAGAAAAACAAATGAAAAATAGCGGGAAACAACTTTTTTTTATTTTTTTCTTTTCTTTATAATGGAACCTTTTTAATGTTACCAAAACCAGCCAGACACAAATATAATAAAGTCAAAAAAAATTTATAATAAGTTTATACCTACGTTATGCGAAAAGACTTTTTCCCCGACCTAAAATATATATATATATATATAGGAAATAACTCAGACCAGAACAAATTGTCATGTTCATGCACACAAAGATTAGTCCTGTGTGGGAATCGAACCCACGACCTCTGGAGTGAAGTGCAGGTATACTGACCTCCACGCCATATCGGTCGTCAAATAATAAATGAATATTTTCTGACACTTTAATAATTTAGTTCCAATTAATAGTTCGGACTGATAGATTTTACAAATCGGTTAAAATTTAAACGACAAATTTCTAATCGTTGTTTTTTTGTGTGACCTTAATGATTTGTCCTTTTTATCATCATCATAATTTGAGCGTTATCCCGGTTGTGACCTCACGGACCCGGGACCGCTTTTCTGCTCTTTTGTCTCCACTTTGCATGATTGTACCAGTTTAAATAGCACATGTAAAAAAAAATTATATAAATATAATATCAAAAAGAAGTTCATCAGTCACCCTTACCCGTTTCCGCTGAATCATTAAGCGTGTAAATTGAATATTGTATAAAGCAATAAAAAGGTAAAATCGCAAAGGTTGCGTGGGCAGCCCGGGTAATCGCAACTGTACTTTTAATTATTTTCCATCACGCGAATCGTACATTTCTTGATTACTGATGTTTGCATTCAGCAGCTTCTGGCTCGAAAAAATATTGATTGTTTTGTAATGGCGTCTGTAAAAAAAATATTCGAAGAGTTAGCGTGGCTTTACAAAACAAAATCGGGCTCCAGAAGGAATATGGATGGTTTTTAGTCGAAGTCTGGCATCTTTTCTCGGGACGGGACGATGTCATTTGACGATTTTCCATCCGTATCAGCCCGCGTGACCTTCAGCTTGTCTCGTCCTACAAGAGCACCATTTCTATCACCTTGCAACGCATCGCATGTAGACCATTACTTGTATCATGTATTGTCACCTGCAAATACGATTTAATTTGAACTGGTAGAGGGTTCTAAAAAGTTTTAGCCATGGTGCACTAGTAATGAGCGAAGTAATAAGCAAAATATACCACTTATATACGTTACTTCAAAAATTATGTCATGGTATGAAATGTGTTTTGGTTCTAAAATATGCTAAGTGAGTACACTGCCCTAGTAGACTGGTCTCTACTTTTTTTTTCATATCTACTCGATAGATTTATTCTTACACACATCTTTTGTAAATTTCTCATGTAAGTGACTGTATGGTTTGTAATCAGAAAATAAATATTCTTGAAACCTTATTTTGCATTAGAAATATTGTTAGAGCTTCTAATAAATATTTTTTATCTCTTATAGCTTATGTTTCGGCACTTTTGATTTGTGGTTTTGTGCCTTAATACGTTTCACAAAGAGAACTTCTGTCAAATGTTATTAACCATTAGGATCATTATTATCATCATCTCGGCCATATGCTGTCCACTGCTGAACTACATTGAGCGATCCTGAGTCGCCCGCATCCATAAAAATACCATTTGGAAAAATGTTTTTAAATGTTAAAGGTCATGGCCCATAATCCGACCCGGTTCAAAAATGTTTTTGTACAAAAACGAAAATGGTGGTAAATAATGCAAGCATAACCCACTTTTCATTATATGTAAAAAGAAAAAAATAATTCGTTGGAGAAATCTTGCAGCAGACCAATAAAAATTGGATAATAATTAGCGGTTTCGCCTGTCTGTAAATTATTTTATCCATGAAAACATGTCACTTGGGTAAAAAGTATACTATGTCTGACTACTATGAAGAATTGACTTTGTTTACATTGGGGAGTTATCACTTGAGATTAGCCAGATCTTACTGCCACGAGCACATGCGACCAAATGGTCTGTACACATTAGAAGTATACAGACACCGCACGTTGGTTGACAACAAAATATTAATTAGAGGGAGAATACAGTCTCGACATGTCAGGAGTAAACAATATTATACTTATGTTTTGGTGAATGCAACACGACATGGTCGAGAGAGTATCGAGGGATACTACTGCTCATGCATTCACGGCCGCCGCACTATAGGAAGTTGTGCCCATATTGTGAGCATAGTGTACTTTTTATCCTGGGCCAGACATCAAGAAAATATTGAAACACCTGCGGCTTTCTTGGACAATGTTTTGGACATTGATGGGGCTGAAAAAACATTCAAAAAAAAAATGTATTTTATTTTCTCCTCCCTAAAACCACAAGTTATAAGTTAAGTTTTCATACTAGGTAGATTACATTTTTTAATTATTATTCTTTCATGATCCCCATGAGCCACAGTAATGCGCCACTTATCATTGAAAAGTATAATCATTTGTCTTTGATTCCCGCCGTATTTTATTTCTGTACGCCGTGGGTATATTTTTCACACTAAATGGGCCATTACCTTTAATGTATAATCTAGGATTTAGAAACCATTTTCAAATAGACTATTGAGTATATCGATTAACCAGTTAATTGAGATACGGTAACAATAAATGCAAAGAAATTCGGTAGATTACGACATTTTTAAGATAAGTCACCCTGCTAAGATAAGATACCCTACTGATACACATGAGTAAGTGATTTTATGTTACCGACAGGCTAGCTACTTCAGTTTGTCACAATAATGACTTGCTGTTACCCGACAACAAAAAGTATGATACTCGGTATACTTTCAGCTGTAATATATTGCTGGACTCCAGAGTGACATGCTCTGGAGTCCAGCAATATATCGCCACATCAATCGTTCCTTATGTGAAGTGACCCTTACTGCAATAGATTGTACATACTATATTTTTACGCCTTATTTCCGTAGGGGTAGGCAGCGATCACATCACTCACTTTCTCACACACTTCAGTCGGATGGTCACCTTCTGAATCTCAATCTCTATGATTTGTTCATAAAAAGTCTTCCCTTTCCAATATTTACTTTATTTATATATAGGAAATAACCCAGACCAGAACAAATTGTCATGTTCATGCACACAAAGATTAGTCCTGTGTGGGAATCGAACCCACGACCTCTGGAGTGAAGTGCAGGTATACTGACCTCCACGCCATATCGGTCGTCAAATAATAAATGAATATTTTCTAACACTTTAATAATTTAGTTCCAATTAATAAGAACTTGTGTTACGGATAATAAATAACGGGTAATAATACATAAACAGTTTATTGTAAATAAATACTTAATATACATAGGAAAACCACCAGAGCAGCACAAATATTCTTGTTTATACACTCCATAATTTGTTCTTTATGGGAATCGAAGTCACGACCTCAGGAGCGGAGTGCGAGTATACTCGCTTCCACCTCATATCATCCGGTCATGAATCTAACATGAAATCTCATCTCTAATTCAATCATGAATTATTACATTAAATTTATAAACGAAAGTGATTTAAGATGGACGATTGAAAGTAAATATTGGAAAGGGAAAACTTTTTATGAACAAATCATAGAGATTGAGATTCAGAAGGTGACCATCCGACTGAAGTGTGTGAGAAAGTGAGTGATGTGATCGCTGCCTACCCCCACGGAAATAAGGCGTAAAAATATAGTATGTACAGTCTATTGCAGTAAGGGTCACTTCACATAAGGAACGATTGATGTGGCTATATATTGCTGGACTCCAGAGTATGTCACTCTGGAGTCCAGCAATATATTACAGCTGAAAGTATACCGAGTATCATACTTTTTGTTGTCGGGTAACAGCAAGTCATTATTGTGACAAAATGAAGTAGCTAGCCTGTCGGTAACATAAAATGTCTTACTGCCACTCACTCATATGTATCAGTAGGGTATCTTATCATAGCAGGGGGACTAATCTTAAAAATTTCGTCATCTACCAAATTTATTTGCATTTTTTGTTACAGTGTCTCAATTAACTGGTTAATCGATATACTCAATAGTCTATTTGAAAATGGTTTCTAAATCCTAGATACTATATTGAATTAAAGAATTTAAAATATTTATCCTAATGGTATTTTTATAGATGCGGGCGACTCAGGATCGCTCAATGTAGTTCAGCAGTGGACAGCATATGGCTGAGATGATGATAATAATGATCCTAATGGTTAATAACATTTGACAGAAGTGCTCTCTGTGAAACGTATTAAGGCACAAAACCACAAATCAAAAGTGCCGAAACATACTTAAGCTTTAGGAGACAAAAAAACATTCATTAGAAGCTCTAACAATATTTCTAATGCAAAATAAAGTTTCAAGAATATTTATTTTCTGATTACAAACCATACAGTCACTTACATGAGAAATTTACAATAGATGTGTGTAAGAATAAATCTATCGAGTAGATATGAAAAAAAAAGTAGGGACCAGTCTACTAGGGCAGTGTACTCACTTAGCGTATTTTAGAACCAAAACACGTTTCATACCATGACATAATTTTTGAAGTAACGTATCATCATCACAGCCCATTAACGTCCCACTACTGAGCACGAGCCTCCTCACACATATCAAGGTGTGAGGGTATTGGGTCATACTCCACCACGCTGACCCAGTGCGGATTGGCGGAGGCAGGTGTATGGCGTCCTGCTGTTAGAATTTTTCAAGCCGCCCATGAGGCCTCTAACATGGCTTAACGACTACCACATTTAGTTATAACCGGGACCAACGGCTTAACGTGCCTTCCGAAGCACGGAAGCGCTCGATATCAAATGCCACACAAACGGTCACCCATCCAAGGACTGACCTCTGTAAACTCCGCTGTACTTTGGTGATCGTTTCCGAGCACCGAACACCGCAGAGCTACGAGCGATTTTGGTGGGATGGAAAACGGAATTGTGGTTTAAGAATATTTTGATTGTGCGAAAGTATTTTGTTGATAATTGGGAATAAGTTGGTTAATAAAGTTTGAATATACGTTGTAGGACTGATCATCCGAAAACGATTTGATATTTTATAAACCAATGAATTCAATTTGGATTCGTATTGATTTCTTGTAGTGAAATAAAGATAGAAAGGATTATGAAAGAAGATGATTATATTGTATTATAGGTACATAGAGGAACATTATAGGTCCCGATCCTTCTAGTTCGATCATGGTGTAGACGAGATCTCTCTGTGAGAATAGTTGGAGGCATAAAGTATAAAATAAGCCTTAAATCGAGATGACTTAATATTAAAATGAGATATATGATGTATAAGAGATGAATAAATGATTTATATTGAAAAGGGTATCAGGTACCGAGAATCCTGATTGAAATGAAATGTACCTATTGATGAAATAATAAAACCTAAGAGGTTATTGTATTAATGAACCCGAAGAGGTAATTGTATTAAAATGAGATATATGATGTATAAGAGATGAAAAAAGTGAAAAGGGTAAATATTGAAAGAAAATTGATATTGAAAGAAGCTGAAATGGGGAACGGAAAATTTTTGGGTAGCACAAGAAGACGATATAAAGAATTAATTATTTCACTCTAAACCATTTTATTAGCAACAGAGTGTTACATTATATTTTTAAGAGTTGTATGTTCATTGTTTACTAAGAATATTTGTTTTTTTTTTACTATGTATAAGTATTGAAATTGTTTTAAAACATTATTAGAAACAGTAAACGTAATAAAAAAAATGGAATAGGAATTTAACCTATGACTAATAAGATAAGAATTAATAATAAAAACATATATCAAATTAATTATGAAACACGAAACCTTAAACATAATGTAAAGAAAAAAAAAGGAATGAATCTTTTTTTTTTTTCTCTTTAGGAGGGAGATGTAGAGGAGATAGGAATTTAACCTATGACTAATAAGATAAGAATTAATAATAAAAACATATATCAAATTAATTATGAAACACGAAACCTTAAACGTGTCCTTTTAATATAAACAATATTATTTTAAATGTAATATGAATAATATTCTATCTGTAACTAGACTCTAAGTATAAAGAATGTAACCTGAATGTCTAATAATAATAACCTTTAATTAATCCTATATAAATGTAAGTTTTTGGAAATAAAAGGGACAGTTCATGTTAGACACCGAACGTCATGGTTGTTTAATTAATATCAGTCGCGTCCCAACATCGCATGGCGTAACGTGGAGTATGGAGTAACGTATATACGTGGTATATTTTGCTTATTACTTCGCACTTACTAGTGCACCATGGCTAAAACTTTTAAGAACCTTCTACCAGTTCAAATCAAATCGTATTTGCAGGTGACAATACATGATACAAGTAATAGTCTACATGCGATGCGCTGCAAGGAGATAGAAATGGTGCTCTTGTAAGACGAGACAAGCTGAAGGTCACGCGGGCTGATACGGATAAAAAATCGTCAAATGACATCGTCCCGGCCCGAGAAAAGATGCCAGACTTCGACTAAAAACCATCCATATTCCTTCTGGAGCCCGATTTTGTTCTGTAAAGCCACGCTAACTTTTCGAATAAATTATTTAGAATTTTTTACAGACGCCATTACAAAACAATCAATATTTTTTGGAGCCAGAAGCTGCTGAATGCAAACATCAGTAATCAAGAAATGTACGATTCGCGTGATGGAAAATAATTAAAAGTACAGTTGCGATTACCCGGGCTACCCACGCAACCTTTGCGATTTTACCTTTTTATTGCTTTATACAATATTCAATTTACACGCTTAATGATTCAGCGGAAACGGGTAAGGGTGACTGATGAACTTCTTTTGATATTGCAAGATTACGTTTTCATATAATTTTTGATTACATGTGTAATCTAAACTGATGCAAACATGTAAAGTAAAGACAAAAAAGCAAAAAAGCGGTCCCGGGCCCGTGAGGTTACACCGATAAAGCTCAAATGATGATGGTGACCAAAAGGAAAAATCATTAAGGTAAAAACTAAAGAACACCGATTAAAAATTTGCCGTTCATTTTTTCCAATTAGTAAAATCTATCAGTCCAAACTCGCTAACGATGTAAAATATGTGGTAACTGTCTTTATTGGAGACTAAAAGTCACCCAAAATTACCAGCGGAGAAAGAAAGAAATGCTGTACCATACATACAATCACGCCTGTTTCCCTGAAGGGGTAGGCAGAGGCATAATATATGCCCATATTTCGGCACTTGTTTTGTTGGTCCCACGTAATAGGTGGCGAGCCTATTGCCGCTTACCGGGAACTTATGTGTTCGCCAGAGCCTCGTCCGTTGATCGGCAGGTGCACCACTTGCAGGTGAGGTTGGCTTGGGCACCTCAGATCGTGGTAGGAGTCCTATACACCCAAAACATGCTGTACCAAAAGTGTGTAAAAGCGATCGAACCATACCACACAGCAGAATAAGTACAGAAGGAAATCACAGTAAATGTTAATAGTCAAATTTATCAGCTTCTCTCAGAGTATTAAATTTTTTGAAAGCATTCGACCTACTGTTGATTTACTGCACACTTCACTTGACACATAGAAGAAAGGAACACTAAAATGCCCATGTCGACTTCTCAAGATATCACTAAGTAAGCCCAGCAAATTCACCTAAGCTTCAGCACTCCATATTAGACCGCAGCATTTTGGCTTTACTGGCTTCATTTGTATACGGATCTGCTATCAAAAATAGATCTGCTACCAAATACAACAATTCAAATTTATCAAGTTGCCTATAAATATAGATAGTATCATGAAACCCTTTCATTTCTGCATATTTTAACAACAGCGGTGGGTAAAACCTCTCCAAACTTACAGATGAGTGCAAACTTTTGTTTAGGGCCAAGGGAAAATACGTTTGTGGATTAGTTATAGTTCCTACTTTGAAGTGCTTGGTTATTGAATTTGAATTGTTTACGAAATGTTTAGGGATGGTCTCTGAAGGCCTATTCAAGATTTATCAAATTATTTTAGAGTGCTAGGGTATTTCAATGGTGACCGCGAACCGGTAAACGTAGTAGAGGACGGCTTCCCACGCGATGTATCGATGATCTGGTCAAGGCGGCAGAAAGCCAGTGGATGCAGGCAATACAGGCCTATGTTCAGCAGTGGACGTCATATGGCTGAGATGATAATGACGAGGATGATGAGGGTATTTGAGAGCATCTAGTAAAGGAATTGACACATATGGTACAAGAGTTTAAGTTCAAACTAGAGTGTTTCTAAAATATAAAGAACGTCTTTGATACCTTTTTATCACGGGTAAAAGCTATGTTTACTTAATCCAAGAACATCAAGCTATTTTGCACGGTCCTTTTTTAACAATCTTTATTCAGATAATACTCGACCACGCCGACCAAACGCACGAATCAGAGTAACATTCTGCCGCGAACCATTAGAATTGTGGAATGAGATTCCTGGCGAGGTTTTCCCTAGAAATTACAGCATGGGGCTCTTCGAAAAGAGGGTAAAACGGTTTTTAAGAGTTCGGCAAAGTGTTACATATACCCTGGTATTGCAAGTATACAATGTCTGCGACTACAATTCATAATGTCCAGCTGCATGAAATTTCAAGCCTTCCAGCGAAGAATATAACGTAGCTTAACCATTACCACATATAAATATTTATCTAGAATCAACATCGAATGATGCCCCTTCCAAAGACTGGAAATGCGCCATATAAAATGCCACAAAAATTATCATTAATCTACAGACTGACCTCCATTAACGCTGCATAAATTTACTATCTGTATTCTAAATTAAATTGGTTATATTTTCTTGCTTTAAAGGCTACCAACTATGTGACGCTTACTGTAAATACTCGTACATTTACTTTAAGGTTAACTTGGTATTTGATTCGCTTTATATATTACTTTTACACATACGTGTGCAATAATTTTTTTGCGTCAGCTTTTAAAAATATTTTTATCGAAAAACATAGCTATTTGAGTCGGACTAAAATTGTCTATTGCGGGTCAGAAAGTTGCAAAAAAAGGCGTACATAAAGTCTTTACAACGTTTTAAGTACAATATGTATTAAGCAAAGCGCTAGACAAATAAGACAGGGCCGAAGGATCTTTCTGCTCAGCCGTGTCGAAACATTTGTAGGGTTGGCAAAAGGTAAAGAGGACATCGTCGTAGGAACCTAAAAATGATTTATTAAATAATCAAGCTGCTTGTATTTAGAACATTAGATTTTTAAAAGGCTATATATGTTCGTAACTTAAATCTGACCTATCTACTAATAGGTCTATATTTCATTACTCATGCGATATGAAGCCTATTCTTGCCATGGGTGGGCATGTGGGTAGACGTAGATATACTGTAGATACTACAAGTATCATGATTTGTATTGAAATCAAGCGTGCAATTTTATTAACGTCTACTGTGACGTCACTGCAGATATATTGTGACGGAAAATCCAAACTGATCAATAAGCAGCGGCAGCCAACCTCGACGAGTGGTCGGGGTGTGTACACGCGAGGTACATGCATCGATGTAAAGGATGTATGACAGCCCTGAACATAGGAGCCACTCTCTCGCTTGGACCGAGTGGATCTTATTCTCAGGCTGTGTTTATTCATAGCTTTACGCTTTGCGAACATCGGACCGTCTGTATTTGAGTGTCTTAAAATATTTCGTATTTGTTTGTGATGTACTTATTCGTTTCGATTTCGAACACAGCAAAGCGCAAATTTGAGATAATATTTAAGATTTTTATGTATTCAAATTATCGTCACTAATGACTCAACAGTCAGCAGGCAATAGATTAATGGTGAAAATAGAAATGCAAGTCGAACCAAATAAACTAATCAAAAAGCCATGGACATTCTAAATTAATTAATTATAATTATTGTTGGACATCTCAAACAGGATACAATAGGTAGGTATTGGACAACGAACAAAATAATATCAATGTCAATATTTTTTTAACATACTTTTAAGAGAAAAAGACCATTTAAATTATAACAAATACTATTATTTTTCAATAATTATTTTATATGTCTTTTAAGCCTGAGTAAAGTCAAATAAAAAAGAATGCAAAAATAAATTGTTACAAACATTTAACAAAATATTACAGCAATGGAATAGTACTAAATAAACGTAAGTTCTAAGGATACTTATTCCAACAACATGGAGCTGGAGAAATTTCTAGCTACCTGAGCTCGCGAAGATAAACTTGTTCTTAATTGTATCAAAGCAATGTATCAGTTTTGATCCAACTTGGAGCAGTTTGAGTTAGGACTGTAGACATGTTCCATTGGCAGCGATTGCCTTTTGTTTTTGTTGGTTAGTTCTTTATTTAAACTTTCACATATCCAATCCCAGAAATATTTTTAGACGTAGAATAAAGCAAATAGAAACATAATATAATAAGACCGTTGACAAATGACAATCATAAATTATTTGTGAAGAGAGAAATAAAATATTCATTCATTCATATTTTTATTTCTAATATTTCCATTATAGAAAACTATAAAGCGGAGTTTTAGCGCCAAAGCGAAAACGACACTTTGACGCATGGTTTCATTTTATAAATATGGTTTAAATTTTGATGTGGATAATGGCGTAGCGTGAATTCACAATTAAATTTGCTGATGCATCGGCTGATTCCTTAACAGACAGAGCAGTACTTGTAATAGCAAAACATTAAATTGATTGGGCGAGGCAGTTAGCTCGTGAAACAGTCAACTTATTGGGGCCTTAAAAGGCTTCAATGGCGACAGCGATCGAGCATAAGTAGTACGTGCTGGATCCGATGGACAGATGATCTGGGGAAACCAGCAGGAAGCTGGTTGATGGCGGCGGCTCGTCATCGACGTGGAAAATAATTATTTTAAGAGGCCTATATATCGATCTATCCTGGATCCGATCTGATTATGGCTGAGCAGCCGATGGCAAATGAGAAGATAGAAAAAAATAGTTCCTATGTTCAACACACGTTGACGACGTTGAGCGATGACATTAACAAAACGAATGGCAGATGTTGATTGCGCCCCCCCGACTGGTCTCCACCTTGTCGTGGTGGGGGGGCTGAGTACCTCCCGGTAGGGCGCAGGAGGCGCTAGGGAAAAGGTAACACCCAGAGACCGACGACTCTGGGTGCCCTTAGTACTGACTACCGGGGGAGAAACTAAGAGGGACCTGTGGAGGGCGCAGCGGACGGGCCAGGACGGCCCGTCAAGCAGCGCCAGGAGGGTCTTAGGCAGTGGGGGCAGGGGGCCCCTGCTGTCTAACCATAGACCCTCCGAGAAGTTGGCCACACACGCTATGGTCGCACAAGAAGGTAGGAGGGGCGCGTCCACTGCGCCTCTCTGAGGAGTTCCTCCCGGTTTTGGTCCGGGGGACATTGGCCGCAGGCGGGTTGTCAGACGCTGCAACCCAGGTACTGGCCCCCGCCTCTTTCTCAACAAGCGGCGGGCGTCGTCGGAAGATTTTAGTGGGTATTACTGCTGGCAGTCGCGTCTGCCGGTGGTGAGTCCCACACCCCCTTTCGGTCCCCCTTTGGCCGGAAGATAGTGCGTAAACGCATTTTGTTACCGACGTAAAACAAAGAAAAAAAAGATGTTGATTGCGAAAAGCTACAGATCGAGCGTAGTGGCGTGCCATTGGAGAGGCTTTTGTAGCTGTGGATGAAGATGGTTCTTCACCATAATGTCTACGCCTCGATATATATTAAAAATAAAATAACATTAAAATATTAAAAATAGCAAGGAGTGACGTATGGTCGCCTTGAGATCCTGTGGTCGAGTGTCTAGTAGCGGGGGCCGATCGGTCGCCGCTCGATCCACGGTCACTCGTCCTCGCACCGTCTCCTCTCCCCTCCTATGCCCCCCCCAAACATCATATGTTGAACACACTCCCCAGGTTGAAGAAACACTTAAAGAATAAAAGCTGTATATGAAGATGAGCCCATCTTCATCCATCCTTAATAATGATGTTTTTGCAACATCTTTTTGCTTCTTTTGGCAGAGATGATAATAATGATAAAACAACAACCAGCAAACTCATTAACCCATCATAGTTTAAACCCATAACGATCACTCAGTCCATAAGATCTACAGTATTATAATACAACAATAAACTGAGTCCATGACCAACAATAAATCAGGGACAAAAGCTCCTCAGGGAATGCTCATAAAGGGGACATATGTCAGTACTGTAGTGAGACAATATGTTCTGTCAGGAGGTGTTAACTCTGTGCCGTCAGATATTTTATCTTTTCCCAAGGGGCAAACTTTAATTATTGCGAAGACAATTACGCCTCGAATCAAAATTTAATGTTGTGTATCCACTGAAATAAATTTCGAATTCTCATAGGGGCTTATAGTGGTTTATGTTGTTACTTAAGGGATACTATGTGCAAACTTTATAATTGTTATAAAAAAACATGTATTTTATAATTATGTATAAGTCATAAAATCTCGCAACTTAACATCTAAAGCGACAACATCTCTTTTTTCCACTTCACACTTGTCGTTTGAATTCGTATATTATTAAATAATATTAATAATATTATGTTAACTGATATAATATTTAACTTTGATTTGATGAAGAATATTAAATATAAATCACAGTCTTGCCCATTAGAATATGAATGAAAAATTGTTGAAAATATAGGTACAAAGCCATGTTTTTTTTTGGAAAAAATATTTTATTAAGAAGTAATGTACTTTTAGAAATAATTAGACAGAACGACATGTATACGTAAAGAAACTTCAAAATAATTTATTTCATAAACTATTAATAGTCCTTGAAAACGATAACGGGTAAGATAGCCGTATGACAGCAAGGTTACGTCTCACTATTTTATAAAAACGATAGATTTTAATAAGCATTCTGCATCAGCATCTGACAACGAACCCATTTGCTTTTATTTCTTTATTATGGTACCGCTCATATCTCTTTCATTGTTGTTAAAAAAATATATCGAATTTCCATTTTGTGTATGAATGCTTGACACATCTAAATGATCATGTTGATCTTAAAGACAATAAAGAATATTTTATTTTATGCAAAAAATAACTGTCAAAGCTTCGAAATGATTGTAATAATCTTTATCTTTGATGTCAGCGAAGTACCTAAAAGATATCTACAACCAATCTAAAGTTCACCTCTCTTACCGCTAAACGTAGTTCGCCAATTACAAGAAATCCCGGTATTTCTGGTAGGAAACATTAAAACCTTCTTTAAACAAAAGCTGGGACGTCTGGAACGTAATTAAATGGGACGTCCCGAGGGAAATCGCCGGCGTGCGGTCAAGGCGCCGCAATGGGAGTAAATGTGATTTTCCTCTATGTTGTTCTTTTTCTGTATTCTTAATATAATATTGTTTTGTTACAGAATTTCCGGAAATATATTTCGTAGGGAATGATGCTCTGCATTTATTTTAATATGACACGTTATAATAGCCACATCCTGCCTGTTTGTAAACCGATGCAGTCCAAAAAAAATAACAATGCTGGAGATACGCTGGAACAATAATTTCGATAGTGTATACAATTTTCGTCCATTTGCTTTGAAATATTTGGTAGATAGGGATCGTATCAATATTTAAGGAGCCCAAGCTAACCTCACCTGTAAGAGGTGCATCTGCCGATCAACAGACGTGACTCTGGCGAACGTGACAGTTCCCGGTAAACGGTAGTAGGCTCGCCTATTACGTAAGACCAACAATGTAAGTAGGGAAGTGAGGGCGTACAAGATGCCTCTGCCTAACCCTTCGGGGAAACAGGCGTCAATGTATGTTGCTTCGAAATATTTTGCTGATTTCAATTGTGTTTTTGAATGACGGGTTACGGACAGAAGCGGCAAATCAGGGGCGCTCTTTGATTCTTAAGTGACTGAACTAAACCTTATCGAATTTCTTGTCAACTTCTTCTCTTATCAAGTCTTACTGAAAGTGTGTTTCTGGATTTCAGTGATCTATTGTTCGGCTCTATCAATACCATCATACTCGTATAAACATATAAAAATTTTTTGTGATATGATTTTTTGTTAATCCACTTGCTTATCTCTTTAATGCTATACAGTAGTTATGCTTTTTGTTATGATTCTTATGCTCTTGTAAATTAGGATTCAAATTCTCTTGTATCTGGGTAAGCCTTTTCAAGGATATTCATTCTGCAGGCAGAAATCGAGTCAAACACAACTGCTTAATTGTAAAATTTTACATGTGGCAAAGAGCCCTGTTAAAACCCGACAATTAAACTTATTTGCTACTTTTGCTATTGGTTAATAAGCCAGTCCTGCAACTGTGAAAATAGGTGCAGTGTATTTATCAAACTTTATCGAAGGCGAATTTCAGAAAAGTAAAACCGTAAAATAAAATAATATAACCGTAAATTCATCGTGACAACCACCTCCACGATATCTATTGCTCAAAAAAGGCCTTCCCTATATACCGTAAGGGCGGGAGGATAAACTTCTTGAGACTCTTGCCGTTTCCACTCAATTAAATCTCATAAGCCCATAGTGAAAGAGTGCGTTAGTTTTAAGTAAAATCGTCATGTTTAAGGACCTAAATTAAATGAAGCCGTATCATATTCCTTTTTATTTCATCAATTCCATCATCTGAAATTTCCATCAAAACAGCGCCTAGCTCCACTCATACGTCTCCGGTAATCAACGTGACGCGAATGCAAATCGATATTTAAGTACTCAAAGATCTAGATAGACAGGTCATAAATATTTAAAATATAATAATGAAATTATTTAATAGAATATTACAACTACTTATATTGTCATACTTTTCGAACAAAAATAATACCCTAATTATGGCAGGCGATATTAATATCAATCTTCTTCCGGGAACAAATAATCAAGCCACGGATTACCTCTGTCTCATTGCGGAACATGGACTTTTTCCAGCTATAACAGCTCCAACAAGAGGTGAGTCCTGCCTCGACCACATTTTTATAAACAATCTTCATAATGTTGTGGGAGTGGTGTGTGCATCAGACATAACTGATCACCATTTGGTAATTCTGGGTGTAGCTTCAAACAGAGCAAAGACACTATCACATAAACGAACAGCTATGAAAAGAGATGTCGAAGCCATTAAAAAAGAATTATTGGAAGAAAATTGGACACTTCTGTTTGATAGCACAAATATCAACAATACCGTTGAAAAATTTCTTGGCAGACTTTTTGATATTCTCAGTAAACATTCCAAGCAAATTACTTTAAGCCACTCCAAATACAACATCAAGCCCTGGATCACTCCTGGACTAATCCGCTGCATGCAACACAGAGACAAACTGCACATGAAAACGAAGAAATCTCCACATGATGCACTCCTGCGAATAACTTATACGCGATACAGGAATTTCTGTAACGATCTCCTTCACAAACTAAAAAGAGAACATGATAGCAATGAACTTTCAAATGATACAAGTAATCCTAAAAAAATGTGGAAAGCCATTAAATCTGTTTGTCATATAGGTAAGAAAAAGGCCGAACCTAAAGAACTCTTGTCCATTCAAGGTAATTCCAGTGCCAAAACTTCTCTAGATGTATGCAATGCCTATTTTTCTACTGTAGGAGAATGTCTGGCAGACAAGATTCTTCGAAGACTGCAGTTAAACCAGGAATCTTTAGCCACAAAAATTAGTAACAAGAAAATCTTAAACTCATTCTTCTTGCAGCCAACAGACGAACGTGAAGTCGAGTGTCTAATACTGTCCCTACAAAATGACAAAGCACCGGGTGCTGATGGTATCAGTAATCGTCTTTTGAAGGATATAAAGGATGCTATTGTACAGCCTCTAACAACAATATTTAACCTCAGTTTTGAACTAGGCACCTTTCCGGATATATGGAAGATAGCATCTGTAATACCCATTCATAAGGATGGAACTAAAGATTTACCTGCAAACTACCGCCCTATCTCGCTATTATCAGCTTTCTCAAAATTACTGGAGAAGATAGTTAATAACAGACTTGTTAAATACATCGAAAGCAACAAGTTGATCTCCAGCAGACAATTTGGTTTTAGAAAAAGCAAATCCACGGAAGATGCTGTCGCACTATTAACAACAACTGTGTCAACTCATCTAGATAAAAATAAGGCAAGCTTGGGTATTTTCCTGGATTTGGCTAAAGCCTTTGACACTGTGTCGGCGCCAATACTAGTAAAAAAGCTGGAAGCCCATTTTGGTGTAAGGGGCATAGCCTTGGAATGGTTTAAAAGCTACCTGACGGAAAGAAGGCAGCGAGTTAGAGTTGGTGACTATGAAAGCGAAGTAAAAACCACTAACTTCGGTGTGCCACAGGGCAGCATTCTGGGGCCAACTCTCTTCATCATGTACATTAACGACATGCACGACTATGTTGGCGCTGAAGTCATCTGCTATGCAGATGATACTGTCATAATATACCACGGGCGTACGTGGAATGAGGCTTTTGAAAATGCGAAAAATGGAATGAAGGTGGTGGCTTCTTGGTTACAACACAATTTGCTCACACTTAACGTCAAAAAGACAAAATACATCTGTTTTGCCAAAACCGCTGCATCTGCCCCAAGTGATAAATTTGAAATACAAATTCACGAGTGTCCTTCTTATATAAAACTCTGTAAATGTGAAAAAATTAACAAAGCTAGCGAAATTAAATATCTTGGTGTCATAATAGACCAAAACCTAAATTACAAAGCCCACATAAACTCACTATCAAATAGAATTCGGAAAACAGCTAATATACTAAAATTACTGCGTTCATCAGCTTCGACTGACATCTTAAAATCAGTATACCTCGCCTTAAGTCAATCGCTTATTACGTACTGCATAACATGTTGGGGAAACGCCGCCAAAACTGTCATGATACAAATAGAAAGGGCTCAACGATCGGTATTAAAAACAATGTTTAAAAAGCCCTTCCTCTACCCAACAAAAGACTTATATAGCGAATGTCAAATATTGAATGTGAGACAATTATTTGTTTTAAAATCTGTCACACGCACCCACAAAATGGCAATAAAATCTACAGAGTATTCAAAACTAATAAAACGTCGTGTATACAAACTACCACTGCCTAGAATAAACTCCACATTTGCTAGACGTGTAGGTCCATTTAAGGAAATATTCATCTACAATAAAGCATGCAGTGCATGCTCTCTCAAGAATTGCACCTTGAGGGAGACCAAGTTTAGGGTAACTAAATGGCTTACTTCCCTATCTTATGACTCTACAGAAAACCTCTTTGTTCATCTGTCATGATACATAATTATTATTTCAAACATTGCTAACTACATAATTACTATATCACAATATTTAATTATATATTATAATAAATATTAATATTTATTTATATACTCCATTATTTCTAAAACACAATCTTATTTATAAATTAGAGACACAATTATCCTGAGTATTTATTGGTTGCCTTTATTATTAATTGTATAATTATTATCTAAACTGCTAATACCTAATAAGGCAAAATGTTAACTTTCCAAATATGTACATTGTGTTCATACTTTAGACTTAAGATTTTTGATTTTTTACTTCTTTTGTTTATTTTAATTTAAATTTTATTTTGTCGTCGCCCGAGCATTGTATGTGGACAATTTTTAAACGTATCGGGTACCCACAGGACAGGCTTGCCTAGTGTGGGGCCACTGTAACCTCTATTTTGTGAACGTTATTACTATATTTGTCTATATTAACAATGCAAATCTCAAACTCTAGCCCCCAAGAGACAGGATTACCTAGTTTGAGGACTACCAGTAAGTAAACGTTGAACTACAATTTGTTGTTATACAACAAAATGCCTTGTTTCGAATCAATAAGTCATTCCTGATAGCAATGACAAATTCGATAATGAAAATGTGTAAGACGCGCGGACGAAGTTTAAATCAATGGAAACGATTCCTGAAGTAATTCATTCATTTGATTAAATGAAAGCAGCATTTACGGAAGACATTACTCGACGACCGATATAGCGTGGAGGTCAATATCACTGCACTTCACTCCACAGGTCGTGGGTTCGATTCCCACGCTTTGTGTGTATGAACATGAATATTTGTGCTGGTCTGGGTGTTTTCCTATGTATATTAAGTATGTATTTACAAAAAAAAAGTATGTTTATCCGTTATTTAGCATCCATAACACAAGTTTTTAGTGATACTTATCTTGGAACTAAATAATTGGTGTAATTGTCAGAAAATATTTATTTATTTATTATTATTTATTTGGGAGGGTGACCATTTGACATCTGTTTTGGTAATTTTTTATGATTGTATTCGTTAATTCACGTAAATTTCAAAAGTCAACTGCAAAATGCTGGCTTCCCCAATACTTTATTATATTTGCCCATAATCACCAAACTTGGTAGGCGAGTTGGTGATCGCAATTCAGGCCAGTACGCAGGATGACGCTGCTGTCCATCGCCGGATTTCTCTTCGTCGACTTTTATGACTCTCCCTGGGTCATGGGATGAGAGGGGGTGACACTGGGCCGATACCACACGGCTATATAATGCTCTGCCAGAAAGGTATTTCAAAATTATTTATTATGTTGAAAATATATGATACACTGATATGATGTAATAATAATAATAAAATTCATTCATTAAAAAAAAAAAAAATTTAAGACCTATTTCCAGATTACAATTAAATTTGAATACATTCCGCCAAACTGCATAGCATTTTATTTGACAACAATGATCTAATTGTTAGTAATATTCACAACTTAAAGACTAGTATTAGTTAATCATCATCTCAGCCCATAAACGTCCCACTACTGAGCACGAGCCTCCTTTCACATACCAAGGTGCGAGGGTATTGGGTCATACTCCACCACGCTGACCCAGTGCGGATTGGCGGAGGCAGGTGTATGGCGTCCTGCTGTTAGAATTTATCAAGCCGCCCATTAGGCCTCTAACATGGCTTAACGATACCACATTTAGTGATAACCGGGGCCAACGGCTTAACGTGCCTTCCGAAGCACGGAAGCGCTCGATATCAAATGCCACACAAACGTTCACCCATCCAAGGACTGACCTCTGTAAACTCTGCTGTACTTCGGTTATCGTTTCCGACCACCGAGCACCGCAGAGCTACGAGCGCTTAATCATATCATTAGTTATCAGAGCATTAGTTAATACAATAATAACTTTAAAAAAACTAAACTAATATGATTAAGTTTTACTTTAAGTAAACTGTAAAATAAAAAAATATCTTTCAAAATTTCTTTTCTTTTATATATGTGAAGTAAACAAGTAATTTAAAAAGTCCAGTCAGAATGTCGTATAAATAAAAAGTACAGACAATATACTTTTAGTTATTGAAATCAGACAATGTATCATGATGCAGAGTGTCGTAAAATGAGAATTTTATGAATATTACATTCCATATCAGCTAGAAATATACGTGGGCTTATGCGGCTACAGTATTTCAGCTATAAATCAAAAGGTATCAGCGGTACAAGTATATTTGAGAAGAAATATAGAATAACTAGCGACATCCCGTGACTATGTCTTTGTGCTTGATTATTTTACCTGAAAAAATATTATTATATTTCTTTCCATAGAGTCTATTTCAAGCTTCCGCACTAGTGAAGTTGCGTGCTTAACGATATACATACATTCACATCTGTCTCCGAAGGGGTAGGCAGAGGCATATTAATGCCCACACTTCACCAATTATATAGTTTGTCCCACGTAATAGGTGGCAAGCCTATTGCCGCTTATCGGGCACTGTTATGTTCGCCAGAGCCTCGTCCGTTGATCGGCAGTTGCACCACTTGCAGGTGAGGTTAGCTTGGGCTCCTTAGGTCTTGGTAGGATCTCTATACACCCGATAAACGAGAGCTTCTAAGCGATAGTAATATTTTTTCGTTATCACAAAATTCAATAAATTTTTTGGACAACACATCATGTTGGCCTAGCCTATCCCTTAAAAACTTTACTCGTGCCGTTTTTTGCAAAAGGGCTATACTAATTTTATTTAGTTTCTATAAAAAATCCTGTTACTGTTCAAAGTGAGAATCCCCTAAATAAAATCCGTGGAAAGTGAAATCCATCCTTGATAGACAAAAGGCTATTTACCGCGGGAAAACACATAGTTCCATCGGAAAACGACTGTAAAAACTGAAACCGATTTTCACGAGTTCATAGGGGCAACCGAAACTAGGTCTTTATAATTCCGAAAGGTTCCTGTTATGAACGACGGCTTGTTTTGATAGATTCAGAAAGCATTCCAAGTGTGAGTTTGTGTAGTTAAGCTGTTATTTTTCTGACTATACGTTCAATTTCAGATGACCACTCAACGTCTTCTCTAGTAAAAAGACGAAAAAATAACATTCGGACTTTGGTCGCGCTTGCCTAGCGGATAATCTGCGGGTAAAGCCTCTTCCACAAGGCGAGCATGTTTCTTTATAACATTATTATTACGAGTACTATGTACAAAAATGTAAATTAACTATCTCTATACTTTTGCTTTTGAATAATCACATGCCATATATTTTATTAGAAACATACATACAATCAATCCCATTTTCCCGTGAGGGTAGGCAGAGGTATATTAAGGGCCAACATTTCGCCACTTATTATGTTGGTCCCATGTTATAGGCGAGCCAATTGCCGCTAACTGTGATTTTTTAAGTTTACCAAAGCCACGTCTGTTGATTGGCAGGGTGCACTAATTGCAGGATTTTGCAGGTCAAGTTGGCTTGGTCTCCTGAGCTTCTTGGCTTACCGTGCCTTTATTTTAAAAATAATCAATAAATAATGCAAAATCAGCATTAAAAGCAAAGGTGACCGTGACGTCACATCGGACGATTCTACTGCAGACTCTTCTATTCGTTAGTTTTGAATATAAAACTTTGTTTTAAATTATATAGAAATACAGTACTGCCGTTGAAATTCATTAACTACCTTATGTTATTAGTTTTATAATGGCATAATTGTGTTTTATACAAAATAATAGCAAAAGAACATAATTTCTTAAAATTCTACATAAGATTTTTATTGTAAACTGATGTAATATTGTGTCGTTTGTGGTTCACATACAAATTATTTTATCAAACAACAGATAGGAATACCGAAGCGCTTTACGTAGGTGGCGAAAACATGCCTTTTATATTGCGAGTGGCGTAAAAATAAAGAATATACCCTGTATATCTGTGTAATATTTAATGTCTGTATTTTAAGTTTTAAATGAAGCTGTATTTTATGTTGTAAATGAAGCTGTATTTTATGTTGTAAATGAAGTTGTATTTTATGTTGTAAATTAAATTATATTTTTAGTTTAAGTCAGTTAATTGGTAACCGTGATAGCGGCTCTCTAGGTTGTAGCTGAAAATCAACGTTTTGCTCGCTGAGCAATACTACGTTGAGCTATGAATCCTATATGAAGCCTTTTCGCATGAATAGAACACACGTACAAATAATTAATTAGTTTTTGTAAGTTTGATATATTTTTTTATTTCTCATGTTAATATTTTGTATGTGTGTTTATTTAGTGCAATGAACGTTATTTATCTATCTAATGCAAAATCAGATGACTGTTTTCCGCTATTAATGGAGAGAATGGGTGCGTCAGACTTGTACTGACTAAAAGCCATTCATGTTCCCTCTTGAGACTGCTATTTCCCGGGGCCGCGGTAGTCTTATCGACCAATCCCACAATAGCCTTAGAATAATAAAACAGTAAAAAAAAATTATTTAAAAAAACCGGTATGTGAACCATCTCATATGTCATCATCTCAGACAAATTAGGCCTCCCCCTTTGTCCATGTTGATCAAACTCGAAACACTACATCCACCAACTTCCCGCCGTCTTAATCAAATCACTTTCAGATTTAATAGTATACTAAGTAAAATAAAAAAACAGTATAAACAAGGTCTTACCCGAATAGGGACGAACAGCCAGACGTTATTGCATCTGTGTTTTCTTAGGATATGGCAAAACTATCTATGAATACGAAAAATTTCATCTCACTCGATATGTTGACAAATGGTGGCGTCAAAATGTTTTATTGAAATTTATTCCTACGAAGAAAAGTTTGAACTTAAAGAAAAATATAACTGACCGCCTGTGCCTTTGTTTGCAAGATCACAGTAACTATGAAATTTAATCTAAATCTATTCAGAAGGCTTAATGTGATAATTATGACGTTCGTTCATGTAATTAAAAAATAAAATAAAGTTTACTATCTTCCTGTTAATTAGATTACATACATTCATAAATATTACTTTATATGAATTACTATCTTTCTTTATATATTAAATTCTGTTGCTGCCAACTTGAAATGTAGAAAAAAACTAATTATATTTCCTTCTAAATTCAAAAACTTATATAAAACCTACATGGCGAAGCAACTGCTACATTACAAATAATATAGATGCATTCCTCTGATTTGCCTTATTATCGCCCTCTATTAAAAATTAAGAATTTTTTTTTGTCTTTATATCTGAGTTTACTTTTCCTAACACAACAAAGCTACTACACATTAAAGGAATACATGGAATAAAAATTTAATATTTTTTTGGGTAAATAATGTAACGTAAATAAATAATTTATTATATGAAAACAATACTTTGACATTTGGCTAAATATCTTATTCTCAATACTAATACTGACTATATAATAATACCTCCTGACATATACTATTTACACAATTTTATTTTATTTTATGTTATTTATTACCTGTACCAACTGTTATATATCTACTGACATCATTTGATACATACTCAATAATTAAATAAATAATAATGTAATAACAGTAATTTAATAACGGTAGTTTAATAATAGTAATTTAATAATAAGAATTAAATGGCGCCCTTCCTCCTCTCTCCTACACTATGCTGTGCCCGACAGGGTCCACAAATGTATCAATTTGTAATATTCACCATCTTATCAAACCATTGTGGAACGCAATAAAGTATTGACTATAGTAAAGTATGAGTACTATTTTTTTTTTTTTTTTTACGTAAATCAACTGGTAGTATATCAAAATGAATTCGACGAACCCCTTCATAAAATATGTATAAACAAAAAGGCTATTAGTGTATCTTAAATCAGTCATTTCTTCACTCAACGGTGTATAATTAACGTGACACATTAATCAGTTTTAAATTTTAATTATTTACGGCACTCAACGCTCCGTTTTGTTATGCTATAGCGAACAGAGGGCTTCATTAATTTTGTTTATTAATAAACGTCTTTGCCTTTTGGGCACTGGGTGATCAGATAGATAATTATTCGAACATTTTTAGAAATTGTACTTTTACGACATCGCACGACTTTTTATGTTTTTTTTTTCAAATTGTATTAGAAGCAATATGAGCAGTAACGCGTTTAAAATGAAACCGTGATAGCTTAATCATTAATAGTCACAATTATCTATCACTAATCTACCCAGAGGAGGACCTCAATTCTTATTTATACACTCAAAGATTTGAACGGTGTGGGTTTCGACTTCACAATATCAGGGGAGGACCACAAGTATACGGTATACTTGCAAACTGGTGATAAAATTAAAATAGTTGCAATGGGAAGACCTGTGCCCGGACTGCATTTAACTCGAAAAAGAGGTAAATACTTTTTAAGTTAACTTTTTAAGATATTTGAGGAGCTGGGGAACAAAAGCGGACTTGTCCAATTAATCAAATTTTACACTAGAGCAAAAAAACTGAAATAGGTATATGCATATGGGCTGTAATTTTGTGCATTTCAGTATAATTAGTATTTAATACAACATAACTAATAGCCTGCTTGTTGGTCATAAAACTATGCGTTTTCAATTTTTTTTTTATTTTTTTGTAATGGACAAGTCCGGTTTTGATTACAAAAGGTGGACAACTCCGGTTATGATTGAAAGAGTTATGGACATGTCCGGTTATGAAAGAAAACTAGATTCTATTATTGTATTTTTTTATTTAAAAATTATATGAACTCTCCCACATCTGGTTCGCAACAGTCACAATCGTCACTGTGGTCGTCGTCTTCGTCATTTATTTGACTTGTTTCAGCAATTGCCACTGGTGAGGTATGGAATATATTGTTTTTAAACCAATCAAGCTCTTGATTATCCATCCAATTATCTCCGAATTGTTTCTTTAAGAGTGTTTCAACATCTTTTTTCTTGTTTGGTTTTAGTTCATTAACCATTGAAAATCTTTATATAGTATTTTTACACTCACTTCGATTCCCTGTTGTTTTGCGCTTGCCGTCCTGTTTTTTTTCGTTTACGTGAGCCGTCATTTATATTGGCCACTATTTCTTCGATTCCGTCCATAATTTTGTCGGTTTTCTAGGAAAATTCTTCTCAAAATTACGAAAGCAATGACCGTCACACAGCTGATTATCTTTTTTTTAATTTAGCAGTGTTGCCACAACTGATTTAGGGATATCATAACAAAAAAACAATGATTTTTTTTTAGACTTATCCGGTTTTGTTTGACATTTTTCGTACTAACGGCAATTCTCCTTACGTTTTTGTCCGGTTTTGATTGGAGAAAAAATCCCTTAGAATTTTAATAAATTTCTAACAGGACAAGTCCGCTTTTGAACGAAATCATCATTTTTAACAATTTTTTTCTCT
Source organism: Musotima nitidalis (assembly GCA_949126915.1). Classification (NCBI taxonomy): domain Eukaryota; kingdom Metazoa; phylum Arthropoda; class Insecta; order Lepidoptera; family Crambidae; genus Musotima; species Musotima nitidalis. Next base: position 2,994,784 of record OX421420.1, on the reverse strand, counting down.
AAGATCGGACCGCTTTTGATACACAATACTCCGGGGTTCGATAGATATGAGCTTAAAAGAGTGCAAAAAAATAAAATAAAAAATTCGAGTACAGTGGACAAGTCCGCTTTTGTTCCCCAGCTCCTCATTTATAACTGAGGAACAGGTTGTTTACACACTATATTGTTGCGTTGTTGTCCAGATTTTTATTTTTAAATCCCGATAGATATAATATTTGTATCTATAATTAATATTCACATTTAAATAAATTGATGTTTTTCGCTAACACCATTTGTCGGAAAAACATCTTAATTCTTATTACGCATAATTGTATGGAAAAACAATAATTATATGTGTATATTATTTTCGCACACACATACACACTGCTTATAATTTTTGTCAGTTTAGTGGGGCTGCGTAGACTACACGGGGCTCAAAACTCCTCTCAGAAATCAAAGGAGTGACGACTACCTGCACTCTGATCCTGAGGTTGTGGGTTCGATTCCTACACAGGGCAAATCTTTATGTGAATTTTCTTGCCCGTTCTTTTATGATTAAGCTGCCGCCCGCAGTGAATAGGCGCGCTAGTATGTTTTGTAATTTTGACTTTCATATGAGCTCTATTTAGCCAAACTTGAATAAAAATTTTTACACAGAAATGTATTTACGTATGTTTTTCCTTTATTAAGTATTCATAAAACAAGTTCTTAATGACACTTATCTTGGAACTATATCATTGGTGTGATTGTTATAAATTATTTATTTATTTATTCTTTATTTATTAAAGAGAGAGGAATTATTTAAATCGCACTCCATCCCCGCAGACAGCGGATTCAGGTGGGTAGCATCCTCTAAACTTTTAAAGCAGCTCAAATCAGCCAAATTGTCTTGACAACTTCTCCATGTAGTGGTCACCCACACATCTACTGCTATTTATGAACTCTGTTCTTCTTTAATCGAAACTTCGATAATCGTTTCTATTCAAAATCTCTGTGCACGCCCCTGAATATATCGACCTCCCCACTATCTGTCGTGATACTTCGAGTCGTGATACTTCGAGTCTTAATACTTTTATAGAAACATGCGAAGCAACGAGTCATCCATCACGTACCACTGAAAATTTCAATTTTTGTTCTGATATTTGTGATGATATAATAGGTTGGGGAAAAAGTCTTTTCGTATTTTTGTATGAAAAGTCAAGACATTTTTTTCAAAGTTTATTTACATTTATTTACAATATATATGTACCGTTTTGTTGAATAACTTTCTGCCATTTTGTGGGCAGAGACATTATCCCGTTACTGTAGAAACTTTGGGACTTCTGATCAAAAAAACGGGACAAATAGTTTTGGCAGTCCTCTCTTGAGGTCAACCTTACAGAACCTAAAGAATTCTGCAGAGACCGAAACAGGTGAAAATCTGAAGGCGCAAGGTCAGGGCTATATGGTGGATGCACTAGGCTAGGACCTCCCAGTCGAACTCTCTTAGTTTTTGCTGAGTGGCTAAAGATGTGTGTGGTCTAGCGTTATCGTGATGAAAGACCACACCCCTCCTGTTGATCAATTCCGGCCGTTTTCTCTCGACTGCTTTCTTTAATCTCATCAGTTGCTGGCAGTAAAGATCAGAATCGATGGTTTTGCCGGGCGGTAAAAGCTCATAATAAACAATGCCCTTCCAATCCCACCATACACACAGCATCACCTTATTTCGTGTTAGGCCAGGTTTGGCCACAGTCTGTGAAGCCTGGCCAACTTTCGACCACGACCTTTTTCGCACGTTCTTGTCGTACGTGATCCACTTTTCATCGCCAGTTATCAATCTCTTCAAAAACGGCTCGGTTTCATTACGTCTCAATAATGAATCGCAAATGAGTACACGGTTCATTAAGTTTCTTTGAGTGAGCTCGTGTTGCACCCAAATATCGAGCTTTTTTGTATAACCAGCTTTCTTCAAATGGGTCAAAACTGTTTTGTGGTCAATTCCCAGTTCTTCAGCTACATCGTAACTACTAATATGCCGATCTTGCTCCACTCTTTCAAAAATGGCGTCCATTTTATTCGTAACAGGGCGACCAGAGCGAGGTGCATCTTTAACATCAAAATTTCCGGACTGAAAACGTTTGAACCAAATTTGTGCTACTCTTACTGACACTGCATCAGGTCCATAAACATCACAAATTTTTTTCACTGCTTGAGTTGCATTTTTGCCTTTTTTATAATAAAATTTTAAAATGTATCGAATTTCTTCATTAGATTCACTCATTTTTACGGAGAGAAAAACAAATGAAAAATAGCGGGAAACAACTTTTTTTTATTTTTTTCTTTTCTTTATAATGGAACCTTTTTAATGTTACCAAAACCAGCCAGACACAAATAGTACAGTCAAAAAAATTTTATAATAAGTTTATACCTACGTTATGCGAAAAGACTTTTTCCCCGACCTAATATGTGTGTCAAGCAATGGATATGTCACAAATGTCAAAGTGAGGATATTTCAACGGATTTTTGAGTTACAGATTTCAGCCCTATACTTTCACAAGCTTTCTTCTTAATTAAGTAATGTCAGTCACCTCGTAAACGGCGCGTGGGACGTCCTCCCGCAAGATGGACTGACGATCTGGCAAAGGTCGCAGGATCACAATGTATGCAGGCGACTTACAATAGGTCACGCTGGAAATTTATGGGGAAGCCTACGTACAGCAGTGGACTTCTTTGGGCTGATGATGATGGTGAAGTAATGCTAGGAGATAGTCAATTAGTGTTGCTATTTTCAAAAGATATGAACAGTTACAAATTTATTTTCTTGTGTTTAAATAGTACAACAAAACAATATATGCATATGTATATGTACTGTTTCCACGAAGGGGTAGGCAGAGGCATATTATACGCCCACACTTCCCCAATTATATAGTTGGTCCCACGTTAGGGTGCGAGCCTATTGCCGCTTACAGGGCACTGTTATGTTCGCCAGAGCCTCGTCCGTTGATCGGCAGGTGCTTGGCTTAGGCTCCTTAGGTCCTGGTAGGATCCCTATACACCTATACAATAAATTCATCACAATATTTTATTTATAAACAAATTATTTAGCTTGTCAGTACAAAGTTGAATTGTATAGCGAAACGTGATACTTCAAAATTACTAAAGATATAATTTCCCGTTGGCTCGAAGTGTTTAGAGGACAGCTCACAGCTCAAATTATTTTTTAATTTAAAACGGCTTTAATGGCTTTCAATATAAAACTTGGGCTCAAGTAACTTGATATTCAATTAAACAACACCAACATTTCGTAAGTATTGAAAAGCCTTATTCAAATAATAATTACTGACGGGTTTGGGTGGCCCTATAAAAACTTTGACGTCAAAGATTTGGACTCGAAAAAGATAGAACAGTGTAAATGTCTTTATCTGCTAAACAATTATGATTTACAAGATTTTAGGTTTATTACTACGACATTCAGGCTTGTAAATAAAAGAAGATCATATGAGACACTAAAATTACGTTTTTCTAGTAATTAATAAAGAGAATTGTTGTCAAATGGTTATAATGTTTTCTAGTTGATTTGGTGGCAAGGTCTTGTTCAAACTTAATTTAGTACAAGCTTGGCTTTTGTTGGTACTACTGTTTAAGCTGACCAAGATTATTTCGGAGCTGCATTTAATGACGACTGATATTGTGCTGAGGGCGGTTTGCACATCATACCATTATATCCTAGCATAGACTTAAGCTTTGTGCAGCGCCAGGGGCGTTAGGGTGTTAGGCGGCGGGGGCAGGGGGCCTCTACCGTCTACGCCTGTGGTCGCAAAAGGAGGTAGGGGGAGCACTACACACTGCGCCTCTCTGAGGAAGTCTTCCCGGTTCTGATCCAGGGGACGTTGGCTGCGGGCGGGGTGTCAGAAGCTTTAAACCTTGGCACTGGCCCCCCGCAACCTTTTTAACAGCAGTGGGCGTCGTCGGAATATTTTAGTGGGTAGGACTGCTGGCGGTCGCGTCTGCCGCAGTGAGCGAGCCCCACACTCCCCTCTCGGCCCCCTTTTGGCCTGGAGGCAGTGCGTAAAGGTATTTTGTTATCGACGTAAATAAAAAATACTTAAGCTGCTGGCCCAGGGTCTGCTAACTGATTTAACCAGATTTGGCTGAATTTCAGTTATTACATGAAGCGATTGCTGTCTGACTTCCGCAAACCAAAAACCTGTTGTGTAACTGCTTCGACATACTAAACAAAAATAGCTTTCTCAGTGGCGTACAAATTCCAGCGAAAATGTCCTTATATATAGAGACATACAAACATAAACATTCAATACAAATAATAGATGACATATATGTATACATGTATATATTTTTATTATTATGCTTTAGCGGGTGCTTAAGAAATCGTAAATCATCCGTTTATTCGTGCACTTCTCTTTCAAACCTATAAGAGGATCGACGTTAGAAAATAGTTTGTTATTTATACGCGGAACTGCGATCACCAACCCGCCTTCCCAGGGTGGTGGATTGAAAGCAAACACCTCCAGTATAATACAATCGATTGGGGAGGCTACTGTTCAGCAGAGAACTTTTATAAGGCTAATATGATGAAAATATAAGTAAAGCTTGTTTCCAAAAAATATACTGAAGAACAATATAGAACATCTTCTTATTAAGGTTGGTTTAAAAATTTAAACCCATTACCGTCCCATTACTGAACACGAGTTTCATTTAAGCCCATTACCGTCCCTCTACTGAGCACGAGTCTCCTCTCAAATATCATGGCGTGAGGGTATTGGGCCATATTCCACCACGCTGACCCAGTGCGGATTGGCGGAGGCAGGATGGCGTTCTGCTGTTAGATTTTTTCAAGCTGCCCTTTAACATTGCTTAATTATCACATTTAGTGATAAGCGGGACCAACGGCTTAACGTGCCTTTTGAAGCGCGGAAACGATCGATATCAAATGCCATTCAACTGGTCACCCATCCAAGGACTGACCTCTGAAAACTCTGCTGTACTTCGGTGATTGTTTCCGACCACCAAGCACCGCATAGCTACGAGCGGTTCTCCACCGTGCTTTATTAATTACTAACTAACTACTAAGGTTGGTTAATGTAAACAAAATTGTCAATTCCTCTTTGTCAAAATTGTCAAAATTAATTTCATAAACAGCACCTCAACATAAATTTGCATTTAAAATAGCCGAATCAAAAGTAAGTCAGGATTGGTATCAGAACTGAATTAATCAATTTGTGGTTACCAGATTACGGGCTTCGTAAATATGTAACGATCGACAATCATAAAAATTAACTGATCCCTTTCTTATGTTAATTGACTATTTACCATTGGGCAGGGCACTATTGTGGTGTTATCTCCGTGCACAGGATGACTACAGATGAAGCTATTGTGAGTTGAAATGGCATCATCGAGGTGGAAGACAAAGTATGGGTACGTAACCTAAGACATGTAGTGATAATATCAGATATAGATATAGAGCGGCGGTAGCCCAGTGGCGAGAACCCTTTCCTTTAAATTCAGAGGATATCGAGTTCAAACCCTACGCACCTATGACCCTTCGAAGTTATTAACGTAATTATCGCTTGCTTCATGCCTCGGAAAGCATGTTAAGACGTTGGTCCCTGTTGGCTGTTTTGAAAATCTATGGCAGTCGTTATTAGGAAGTCAAAGAAGCCCAAGCCAACCGCACCTGCAAGTGGTGCACCTGCCGATCAACGGACGAGGCTCTGGCGAACATAACAGTTCCCGGTAAGCGGCAATAGACTCGCCACCTATTACGTGGGACCAACTATATAATTGGCGAAGTGTGGGCGTATAATATGCCTCTGCCTATCCCTTCGGGAAAACAGGCGTGAATGTATGTATGTATTAGGAAGTCAGAGCCTTCTAACATCCTGACAGCTGGTTTAACCATAGAATGATGTTTTCCTTTAGGTTCGAGGTGGAAATAACTGAAATTCAGTCTTATATGGTTGAAGTAGTAAGCAGAGCCTTGTGCTTTATACTTAAGTCTAGTTCAACCGGGATAAAGCTAGGAATTGATGATGGCGTGATAATATCATAATCGCTGCGGGCTCATTTTTAGACCAGTCTCACAAGCAATAGGGTAGTGTGGGGAGATTGAAGAGGTATTTGTCTAATGGTGGAGCCGAACAATTCTGATCGGATCTTGTCTTACAAATGTTTTATAGACGGTAGTCATCTGTCCTTTCCTTTCCTCTAAGACCCTCACTCCTAAGAGCGTACGTGAATCATCTTCATATTGAGCAAACTATCCACACTATAAATATTTTTTTATGGATTGCATCGTATGATTATTATTAGAAATCGATCGAGTAAAGTATAAATTCGCTAAAATAAAAGAAAACATATATATCCTATGACAGTGTACTGTCATAGGATATAGATGTTCCCTGTAGGGAATAATGTTTTTTTCACAATTTTTTCATATTATCATGAGATACCAGCCTTTTAGAGTCCACTGCTGAACATTAGCTTCCCGAATAGATTACACTTTATTGTGGGTATAAGCCAATAATTATAACGTCTGGGCAAGCGGGTTGGTGATCGCAGTTCCAACCAGTACGCAGGATGACGCTGCTGCCATCATCCAGTAGGATTTCTCTTCGTCGACTCCTACAACTCCCTGTGATGTGAGAGGGAGTGGAACTATTCTAGGTCGGTACCACAAGGCATATTTTTTTATATTTTCTGTTAAATAAACATATTATTTTATTAAACAAAACATGCTTGTACACTGTTTTGACGTAGAGCAGCCTATCGCGGCGGCATAATCTTGTAATTTTATAAGTGTTGGCCGGGATCTGGATGACTTTCTCACTGCTCACGCCCGTCCCCTGTCCGCCTGTCGTCTCTAGAGAATTAATTGCCCAGGCCGCCATATCTACCGGATAAAAGTGTCTTGTTCCCTCCCCATTTGCATATTTCAAGAGAATTTTTGCTTTCTCGTCCCGAGTGAGTCTGATACTCTTTTAATGACAGTGAAAATAATTTAATTAGCTTATTTGACGTTTAACGCGATGATATTAGCATTAAGTACTAAAAAGTTAGATATGTCCTATAAATTATGATTCAGAATATGATTTTCGTGTAGTTGGTTGTCAAGGTCTCCTACCAAGATCTAAGGAGCCCAAGCCAATCTTACATGCAAGTGGAGTACCTGCCGATCAATGGACGAGGCTTTGGCGAACACAAAAGTTCCTGGAAAGCGGCAAAAGGCTCGCCACCTAATAAATATAACTGGAGAAACGTGGGCGTATAATTTCCCTTTGCCTACCCCTTCGGGAAACAGGCGTGGTTATGTGTGTATATGTATGCACATATGTGTTAGTTTAGATAATTTATGAAAAATTTGATTTAAACCGAACTTAAAATTACTTATTAAATACTAATAATCTTTAAAAGAACAACATTCTTTTTTTAATAAGTCCTCGTTTTCAGCGACCCTTTATTAAAAAAATATATTACATAAAGGTAACGTTACTTTCTCCAGCAGGCATTAGCAATAAACCAAATTATATTACCTAAATAAACGAAACTAGCAGTAGAACAGTAAGATTTAAAATAAACTTTATATCAAGGTAAGAAATAAACTGCATTTTGCAATAGCATCTGCATTTACTTTACGGAAGAAAGCACGCTGAAAACTCTTTCCAAGCAATTAACGCAACGACAAAATACTTGCTCAGTTTTGCGCAATTAGAGCAAATCGCCGTCGTCCGTCCTCTATTACCCTTTGCCCATCCTACAAACAAACAAATTAGAGTAGCTACTCAAAAATTAACCTAATTAGGGAACAAAGAACTGCATAATATTCGTTCGCTCTGGAGACTAAATGCTTTATAGAAACTTTTAAGAAAATATATGTTTTCTCCTTTTTTGCGTGGTTTTAATTGTAAAATTCGAATACGCACATTTAACTAGAGGCGTGGGGCTTGAAAGGCTGCCTATTACTATACTGAGTTTTATAGAAAATACGTATAGTATACATGAAACTATATGTTACGTTGCTAGTTTTGGGTCTCATATGTAATTTAGCGTAATTCTGCGTACTGGCTTGAATCGCGACAATCAACCCACCTACCCAGCGTGGTGGTTATGGGCAAATACCCCCGATGAATGTTATCTATTATCTAGTAGGGAGGCAAATGTTCAGCAGTGGACTTTAAAAGGGTGACATGATGATTGTGAAGAAAAGATAATTACAATAATCAACTTTAATAAATTTTGCAATTATATGAGCTGTAATATTTGGCTACTTTAGTTGACTAAAAACAGGCACTTGACAAAATATAAATCATTAAATAAATAAATCACTCCTTAGGAACAATGAAATACACTTTTTTCCTAAAATTCAAAATCACTTATCAAAACTAAAAACTAGCGCGCCCATTCACTGCGGGCGGGAGCTTGATCGTAAAAGAAAGGGCATCAAAATCGTCAAGGTTAGTTTTTTCTCCCGCCAGTTACCAGAAAATGTACTTAGTAGTCTACAAAAACCTGCGTTCTGCAGTCACAAGATTTAAAATAAAAGAAGAAAATAACTTTTTTTAAGTTATTCGAGCATGATTCCGAATAAACATAGTAGACATGAGCAGACCAGTCCCCACTGGCGGCACCCGTTCACGAGTATGACGCATGAACCAGCCATCGTTTCGCTCAACCATATTTTAGGGTGCGTAACGGCCCGACGCATGACGCCACCACCGCAAAGACATTTAAGTGAGCATAACATACTCAAGCTACAGTATAAAAGAATTTTAACAAAAATAATATTATATTAACGATATTTGCTGCAAACCACAATTTTTTTTGGTCTTATGAAAGATATCATTTACAGCAATTCAGTCTTAATATCTCTATAATCATTTGAACAGTACTATGCGTTCCTAATCAAAAACAAATTGCCACAAGTACAAAATTTACTTTATATTACACAGTAATGATTCTTAAACTAAACTTAAGAAATCTTTAAAATGTCTGGTATTCTTACAATAAAAAAATGTTCAACAACAAAATCAGGTTAATGTATCGTAAGTTGCAAAATTTGGGCGTACAATATGTTTCTGCCTACCCCTTCGGGGAAACAGGCGTGATATTATGTATGAATTGTGTTAAGGGTGTTTAGACTCAGCTCATACCACACTTCCATCTATGGTCTGATCTCTATAATCTTTGCTTAAATTCTTATTATTACAAGCGCTGCACAAGCTCTTGCTTCAGCGCAAAAAGCACAGAGGAAACTTTTGTCCCAACAAATTAAGTAAATACTTCCAAAATAGCTGTTATCCAGACTCCTTCCCCGCTACCCTCATCCTCCAGGAACAAACAAATTAGACAACACAAAAGTGAAACTAATTATCGCACGACAAAGAGACCGGTTCTCTCGGGAGACAGAATGTAAACACGATATAAGATTTGTAGGAAAAATATCGTTATGTAAGGTTTTTCGTGTTTGTGGTCTTCGTTTTGTTGCTCTGTTTGTTGTCTTGTTTGTAACGCTCACATGTTATTATAAGCATTGATCTTACCTTCATCATCATCACAGCCTATTTATGTCCCACTACTGAGCACGAGCCTCCTCTCGCATATCAAGGTTTGAGGGTATTTTGGTCATACTCCACGCACCGGTTAGACCAGTGATGGTCAAGGTCGAAAGACGGAAGCAAGACCATTTGGAATAAAATTTGGAGGCTGTGAAATTCTTAACACGGTCATAGGCAGATAAAGAATCTTAAACTTGCAATAAACAAGCAATAAACTTGCAATAATCTTGCATTATACTTGCAATAAACTCGGAATAAATTTTTACACATTGACAAAATAAAACACCCTAATTCCTAACTTTCAATTTCTCAACGACATTTCTCACTTACCAGAAGAGCTGGTGCAATAAATTGCGAGGCTAAGACACATGGGTGGCGGTCGGGACAAATGTGGAATGTCCACAGATGCAACTTGTCCCCAACAGAGCCAGCGAGCACCAAACTTGTCTTGTTACATGTTCCTAATTAGTTCTCGTATAGAATAGCATGTCTGCGAAATAAACTAAAGCATACCTACTTTGGTATCTAATAAAAGCTCCTAACTACGAAATTGCTGATCTACATTCTTACATATAAATATTCTCATACAATAACTACACTTATGTGGGATGCATGGGGATCCTATCATTTTTTTGTTTTACGTCAGTAACAAAATGCATTTACGCACTGCTTTCCAAAGGGAAGAAAGGGAGTGTGGGACTCATTACCGGCAGATGTGACTGCCAGCAAAAATACCCACTAAAGTTCTTCCGACGACGCCCGCCGCTTGTAGAGAAAAGGCGGGGGACAGTACCTGTGTTGCAGCGTCTGAGTGCAGTAGTTTACTTAGTTGCCTTTTTAAGGCACACAATTCAATGTTGCTTCCATAGAATCATTTTGTAAAAATATATTTATCTCGTCCTACGGTCTTACGGGTCAAACTCCTCCGGAATGACTCGACTCGACTTTGGTAGGTTTCATATACATATATTTTATACTAAAGTACTTAAGTATTTTAGTATAAAGGTAGAACAAAGGTAGCCGGCTAAGCTAGTAATCATATATATTACAATAGAAAATAGATGCGTTTTGTGACCCGAGCTAACAGAATGATTCTTGAACGAAGGAAAATAAGTACATCAAAATAATCCTGGATGCATTTGCATCCTTGATTTTTTTTGATGTGAAAAGTGTTTTAATATTGAGCGGATATACAGACTGCCACAGAAACGAGTTTAAAGCGGCCAAAAAAAATTTTTTTTTTTAGTCGTATAGAACTACAAACATCGCGAAACACACATGGGGGTGATTCGGGTTCCACAAGGGGTGTTCAATCTCTGAAATTCTGCTTGAGACTTATTTCTGCCACACCCTGTAGGCCTGTATACACACGGGTTGCTCTGCATAAGTGCAAATCCGGCGAACCAAACCAAACAAAGGTCACAGACAGATTTTCTGATGTACGATAAGGACATAGGGAGATTTGACTATATGCAACATCACACAGTGCACTCCTTCACAGACACTACCCAGGCTCACGGCACTAATGACTTTCTGATTGTGAAGTTGTTGACCATTAAGCTATCGGGGCTTCACGTCCTACGGTCTGGGGTGACCACCCACAGTATACAATGTCCTTTGTTGCACTTCGTCCCAGAATCTAGTTTACTGAGCGCTTACAGTTGTGAGTGAGTTGACCGACAACTTTTTTGTAGCGTTGAGGTATTGATCTTACTTGACAATTATTGTAATAATACCAACACATTTGTTTAAGGTAAAAATAAGTATATGAAAATATTCATGTTAACCACATTTTTATCCCTTACGAAAATTAATAAATAAGAATATGTACTGTAATGTAATGTGAACATATTTATTGTGAATAAACAATACTTAAAAAACTGAACACCTTTTCCCAATATATATGAAGTCTTATTAATTTTCCTTGCTACATGGAAAAACATTTCTAATAGCGAAAATGGGAACGTAAATTTTTGTTAACCAGACATTCTCTATACCTTATTACTTTAATCAATTCGTAGACTACTAATATATATCAATAATATGATATGAAAATCATCGGGTCCTGCTGTTTGCCCAAAACTCATTTGTCAATTATGGTAATACTACCAACATATTTAAGCAAGTGATGGATTAAAAATATCTTTGTAACAATTCCCGCGCTACTATAATTTCCCAAAAAATCGAGAAACTATTCAACACGACACGTGTTTCGCCCTTACACAGGGCATCTTCAGGTAAGACAGAACAACGATGTCTTCACGACCAACGCTGAAACGAGAGAGATTTATAGTAGCGCGGGAATTTTTACAAAGATATTTTCAATCCATCACTTGCTTACAATGGATTTCCGCAAAGTAACGCCTGAATCAATAAAAAATTAATCAAAATATTTGTTTAAGGAATAAAGAAGTGTATAAAAACGATAATGTAAACCACATTTTTATCTCTTACGAAAATAAAGAAATAATAAAATGTAAGACAAAACATTGACAATAAGAGTAGAAAATCTCGGTCTATCGAAGTCCCACAGGGATCGGCCCTTTCTTTATCGCGATTGGACGGATTTCGAGAGTCATAGTCCGCTACGGGGACCTTATGCGGATGCTCTTTGCGGCAGACGCGACCGCCGCATCCCTACCCACTATCAATCTTCCGACGACGCCCACCGCTGTTGAAAAAGGGGCGGGGGGCCAGTATCTGGGTTGCAGCGTCTGCCACCCTGCCTGCGGCCCACGCCCCCCAGACCAAAACCAGGAGGACCTCCTCAGAGAAGCGCAGTGGACGCGCCCCTCCTACCTACCTGTGCGACAATAGTGTGTGTGGCCGGAGGGTCCATGGTTAAACAGCAGGGACCCTCTGCCCCCGCTGCCTAAGACCCTCCTGGCGCTGCTTGACGGGCCCTCCTGGCCCGCCCGCTGCGCCCTCCACAGGTGCCTCTTAGTTTTCCCCCGGTAGTCAGTACTAAGGGCACCCAGAGTCTACCTTTTCCCGGCCTCCAGGAGCCACTCAGCCCACCCACCACGCCAAAGTGGAGACCTGTCTGGGGGGGAAGACCTTAGGAGTCTAAGCCAGCCTCACCTGTGAGTGGTGCACCAAGTGCACCTGCTGATCAACGGACGAGGCTCCGGTAAACATAACAGTTCTCGGTAAGCGGCAATAGGCTCGCCACCTATAACGTGGGACCAAAAATACAATTGAGGAAATGTTGGCATATAATATGCCTCTCCCTACCCCTTCGGAGAAACAGGCATGATTGTATGTATACATGTTTCCATCTCTGGTCACGGTCTCCTCTTAGACCTGAATCACTTGACCCACTGCGGATTAGTGGAGGCAAGTGTCTATAAAATGAATGAAATGAAATAGATTTATTTGCTTTGATTTTGCGTGCTTAAAGGTCTTGTACAGGTTAGTTGTATCGTCAAAATCTACTTATATTTAAGTGTGCAAATGTTAAAATATATTTTGATTGAATTCAAAGATACAATTATTCAATAAATTAAAATGTCACTGTCCGATTATTGTCTATCATTCTGTTATTAGAACTTTTCATGACGCCCAACACAGCTTCTCGCTTGGTGAAAAGCCTGTTTCACAATGTGAGATTTAGAGATATTCGGCAGTGAAAAGGACTGTTGTGTATAGGTAGTCTACTTGTCAAGTAATCGCTAATGGAAACATACTTAGATATTTTGAAAAAACCACTTGGCCACTTTCATTTTTTTTTGTATTTCCACTTTGTATGTTAAATTTGACGAATCTAACTGATCTTGTTGATCCCAAAGACAATAAAGTAAATTGTTAAAAAGGAAGTTATATCTAAGGCAGAATTTCATTACATCCCACATTTTATAATAGTCTGACTCAACTCTTTTGTTTTTAATACAACTTAGGTTACATTCGCGCAATCTGGAGCATAATGTTTTTACGACGGCTCTGTGATACGTTGGATGGATGCCAAAGCAAAACGAGTCTTCCAGATTTGATTAGATGCTTTGTCATACCACAAACAGCGTAAGGGGAGATAAGAAAATATTCCTTTGGTGCCTAAGTGGTTGGATTGGAAATCGACTATAAATATTGGAAAAATATTACTATGTAAAAGTGAACGGGGATTTGGAAGAATCGTGACTGAGTACCGCAGTGCACTTGGATATACGAAGTGTTTACTGAACATAAGCATAGTATTGACTTTAACTGGTTTGCATAATTATTGAGTGTCTTCTATCACATATGATATGGCGACCGATATGGCGTGGAGTTCAGTATACCTACATTTCACTCCAGAGGTCGTGGGTTCCATTCCCACACAGGACAAATCTTTGTGTGCATGAACATGAATATTTGTTCTAGTCTGGGTGTCTTCCTATGTATATTAAGTATGTATTTACATAAAATAAAGCATTTAAGTATGTTTATCCGTTGTTTAGTATCCATACCACAAGTTCTTAATGATACTTATCTTGGAACTAAATAATTGGTGCAATTGTCAGAAAATATTTATTTATTATTTATTTATTTATATATAAAATTATTATACCAATTGAAGTAACCAAATGAAATATTAAACTACCTTACACACCTTACCTTACCGGTTGTGTAATATTACTAAAGACGACTTGATTATAACAGCAAATTCATAATTCATCAGCGGCAGATGGAAGATACGACTTCCAAAATTAACTCTTTGTTTTCGCAATACAAAAGCCGTATGTTTCTTAAATACACGGCCCCTTTTGGCACAAAGAAAATTTACTGCCCTCATTAGTGCGGCGACAGGGTAAGCGTTAAGCCAAAACGGTGAGATCTAATTAGTTTATAAACGTATATTTTTTGGACTTAATTAGGTTTCTTCACACGTCGTATGTTGTACGTAATAATGTAGGCAGAGCTCAAACACCTTACTGAAATGGATATAAATTGAATATAATTATAATAAAAGCTACTGTAAAATTATTTCTTTCTGAAATATTATTATTTACAGGTACATTAAAAAATGTGACATATTTTTACAATTATTATATTGGAATAAAATAACGCAATTATATTTGAATATATTTTACGCAACACTTTGTTCAAGTTGGCTTAAATACAACTTTACAATTCTTTTCAAAGTTTTTGGGCTCTGCCTACTGCTTTCTTATTCTCTCCTTTGCGTCGGGTAGTATGGAAAAGACCGCCTAGATTGGCTTTGCATTGTGTTTTAATATTCATTGTAATCTGTAGTTTTTGGTCAAGTTTTAGTAGTTTATTTTGGTCAATAAAAAGTATATTTATCTATCTACAACTACTACACCTATTCATAAGCTATTTAAGAATTATCAACATACTTTTGGTAAATAAACTGCTTCCCTGAAGGGGTAGGCAGAGGTCATATTATGCGTCCAAACTTCGCCAATTACATCCTTAGTCCCACGTAATAGGTGGCGAGGCTACCCATATAGCCATTTTTACGCGACGTAACCTTTTAGAAACTTAGTGCCGACTCTTCAATGATTCTCGTAACTTAATTTCGTTGACGTTTCGCGAATATCCGTCGCTACAACTACAAATGGGGAGGACCCGTCACATACACTGTCTCTCTCTCTCTCTCTCTCTCTCTCTCTCTCTATAGTCGGTCCCTCATGTCTGAGAATCGTGGTTAGCATCGGAGTAACATCTGGAGCGGATGATCTGCTTCCACCGGTTCCGATCCAGCGCGTCTTTAACGACCGCGTAGAATTTGGAGGACGATGAGTCTTTCACTTGATCGTTCCATCTGGTTGGTGCACGACCACGCGATCGTTTGCCTTCTGTGTTTCCAACGACAATCATTTTTTCCAGGCTTTCATCGCCTCTGCGTGCTATGTGGCCAAAGTATAAAAAGACACATACATATTAGTTTTAAATTTACGACTCCATTACCTTGATTAAGCGCAATTTGCACAGATCATTCATTTATTCGTTCAATTTCTTTTGATAGTCTTGTAATTTTTTTTCACATTTCGTAAATTATGTTTTATAATAATAATATTTGAATATAATTAAAACAATAATTAGTATGCATAGACATTTCACACACGCTTCTGGACACAAAAGCTTTTAGTAAATATACTAGTATATACCTGTCAAAATAGTTTAATATGTAAAAGTATGAACATTATATTACTTCTCATAAATGTTAAGAGATGGCGCTGTAGTCATATCAATTGTGCAATAGTTTGTTCGAGTCCAAATTAATACAGGACTCACAGAGCGTGTCACTCGCTGTTCGCTTTCAAATAAAACAACTTTCTAACAATAAAAACTAGTTTAGTTTTATTTTAACGCAGGAATCAAGACTTGGGGTCAATACCTACATAGAAAACACTTGGTAATTTACACACATAGAAAGAAACTAGTTACAAAAAAAACATTACAGTCGCCATTTTTGATACATCAAATGTTTAATTTATTACAATTTGTGTCTTAAATAAATTTAGCTACATAGGTGTCCAACTTTAGAAAACCTTACTTGTGAGTAATTAATCTATTGTTCTAGATAAACTTTTACTAGTTCGTCTAGCTAAAGTTAGTACGCTTATGTTACGATCATTGTAGTGAGTTCTAAGTGCAACTAGGTGTAAGTCACAGCAACTTTTTGTAATTGATTGTTTTACATAACTTTTAGAGTTGTTGTAAATCATATCAAAATATTGATTTATATCAATTTTGATTAGTACGTGTTTGTTTTGACTAGTATGTTACGGCAGTGCCCCCGCCAAGACGAGCCAAGCGAAACGAAATGGCACTACGAAAGAGAGTAGTTTATTTTAACCCTAATAATATCTTCGGTTTAAATTTTATGGGCGTGAAATATTTATGTATTTATTTTTATGTTATACTAAAGTTCTTCTAATAAGGAAAGGATCATATTTAACGTGTCTTCAAAATTAATAAATTGCCAACCTAACCTAACCTTTTTGTGCATCAAAAATACTGATTGAGCACCTAATCACCTCATTAGATGCTCACTCAGTATTTTTGATGATCAAAAAAGCTTTTTTTAGAGGTTTAGTTTATTATATTCCATAAGGAAACAGCCAAGGAAGCCAGCCCAGCAAGTATTAGTAGTATGTGGGATTATTACATACTAGGGAAAAGCCTGACTGTTAAGTAAATAGGAAAGTCCCACATTCTGCAAATAATTGGTATTGGTAAGTTAGCTTAGATTTCTGTCACTATGCAGGATATAAGGCATTGTTAGTAATAATTCGTTAAAAAAAAGTATTGCATAGCTAGCTTGAAAATAAATCGACACTTCGCCTGGCTGTTTAGTAAAACGACAATTACCACAATTGCAAGTAGGTACTTAATTTAGATTATGGTTATTATTATCTTGAATTGTTTTAACATTGTTTATAATATATTATTTCATGAAAAGAACTAATTATGGCACACTAGCTTCAATTCAATTTTTATATGAATCCTACCAGCATTTAAGAAGCCCAAGCCAACCTCACCTGCAAGTGGTGCACCTGTGAGGCTCTGGCAAATATTACCCGGCCAGCAACAAATAGGCTCCCCACCTATTACGTGGGACCTTAATGTAATTGGTGAAGAGTCGGCGTATAATATACCTCTGCCTACCCCTTCGGTGAAACAGGCATGAGGGTATATATGTAGCTAGTTAGCAAAATAATGTAAGACTTCGCCTGGCTGTTAGTAAAACGGCAATTTTTATTTATTAAATTGTGAGGCATTCTTAGTAATCTTTCATTTCTTTATTTCGCGAAAAGAAAAATTTACAGCATTTTAGCTAGCTTGCAAAATAAATTTAACACTTTGACTGGATGTTTAGTATAACGGCAACTTTCACATTCAAGTCATCATCTCAGCCCATTTACGTCCCACTATCGAGCACGGGCACTCACATATCAAGGTGTGAGGGTATTAGGTCATACTCCACCACGCTGACCCAGTGCGGAATGGCGGAGGCAGGTGTATGGCGTCCTGCTGTTAGAATTTTTCAAGCCGCCCATTAGTCCTCTAACTTGGCTTAACGACTACCATATGTTGTGATAACCGGGACCAACGGCTTAACGTGCCTTCCGAAGCACGGAAGCGCTCGATATCAAATGTCACACAAACGGTCACCCATCCAAGGACTGACCTCTGTAAACTCTGCTGTACTTCGGTGATCGTTTCCGATCACCAAGCACCGCAAGGCTGCGAGCGCTTCACATTCAAGTAACAGGTACTTAATTTAAACATGGGTAAATCCAGAACACTAGGAATTTTTAAAAATCTTTCATTTCATGAAAGAAATAACTTACAGCATACTAGCTAACTTGCAATATATCGAAACATTTCACCTGGCTGTTTAGTAAAACGGCAATTTCTATATTCTGCAAGTAACTGGTACCTAATTTAGATTTGGGTCATTATCCAGGATATGAGGCATCTTTTATTCAGAGTGAATACGCCGAGAGGCTCTTAATCCAATTAGTTATACGAGTACACTTTCGTTCCCATTAGGTAATACCTTGCGATGCATTTGATGAATAATTTAAAGAGTTTGTCGAAAAATAGCTACTGTTCGTGACTGCCCAAACTGTGCTTTTTAATCAGTGTGCAAACGTTATTTCGTAGTTGTATTTTTAGAACCGTATTACATATGGGGCTAATGAGAAAGCTCAATGTCATGCTCAATTGGGATATTAAACTTCACTACACAAGCTAGGCTGTATCTGCACGATATAATAAGGAATTAGTATGTAGGCTACTTTGGGTATAAACACATACACAAAAGCATAAACACATATTTACATAAATTATTGATTTAAACTATAAAATAAAAACTTAACACTAGCTTAAATCTATTCAATAATAATAATCCAACTAAATTATATAATATTATTTAAACTTATACACTATACATTATTTCCCTAATATAATTATAATAATATTTATTTAACTATTAAAATATACAATTATAATGAAGATTGTCCTGGGCTGACCCTACGTAAAACAAATAAAAAAGAAAGAAAAAGTGAGCGTCAGGGTCTGCCAAAAGTTTTTTAAATCGATGTATCATTCAATCTGTCAACATAATTTGGGGCTGTATTTCTGTGGTGCATTGGTGTGGTGGTGTATTGATGAGAAAGCTCAAGGTCTCTCATAACGCAATTGGGCTAGTTAAACTACACAAACTAGTGTGTCTCTGCACGATATAATAAGGAATTAGTAAATTTAAAGGGGAACTGGAGTGACCGGCGTAGTCCATGTCGGTCAAACTATGTCTTTATGTATGAAAACATTATGTGAGTACTGTATTTTATAGTGGTGGAGTATGTGCCTTGGAAGCCCAAGTTTTCTGCTAAGCGCTGTTTGCAATGGATGGAGCTAAACTCTGAATATACTTTTTAGGGGTAAAAAAGAGGAAATTTGTAGGGAAGTACTGCTCTCTAAACTGACATACAGAGCAACCATAGTCTGAGTCTTTTCGAATAATTTTGCTAATTTTCAAATTGCGTAACTTCAAAAAATACAAATTTTTACTTTTAATGTCACCTAGTGTAAAATTTCGAGATTGGAATCTCTGAAGTCCCATACATTCATATTTAATTAGTTATTAACGTATTGGAAATACAACTATATTAAATTGGGCCCTAACTATAAAAAACAAACTGCTTTTACTTCCTCCTATAAACTTTGCTCAAAATGACAAAAGCAGTCTGAAAATTCGGCTGATGATATGTAATTTGAGGTCTGTTAGTATTTATGTGGTGGTAGACTGTGAGGACGAAATTAACGCTGCGGTTGGCGCATGTACAGGAGGAAGCTAATGGAGTACATAATCGGTGTAATTGTAAAAATTAGAAATTATTTTTAAATCATTTTTATTAAGCGTCCACCTGTTCAATGACTGACCTTTGTGAACTCTGCTTCACTTATTGATTGTTGCCGTCCAAGTCTTGAGCGCTTGAGTCCAACTACTGAGCTTCAGTAACTAAACACATGAAACGAGTCACTTCAACGCTATCAACGCTCATGAATATAGGCGACTTGAAGCGCTTAACGCTTATCGGTCTGGAAGACAATGTTGCCAATAATGATAACCAAAGTAAAACATGATGCACAGAAGTCAGAATTTGGACAGAGCTATTTTTTGGCGCTTGTTCATCAGTTCTTCAAACCAAATTAAATATGTCCTCACGCTTTCTGCAGCTAGCCATAGCAGATATTCAAAACTATTTATGTACTGCAGAAGAGGGCTATTCGAGCATTTTATAATCTATCTACATATATCGAATTTCCATTTCGTGTGTGAATGTTTGACAAATCTTAATGATCATGTTGATCTTAAAGACAATAAAGTAGGTATATTTTATTTTTATTTTACCATGTAGACATTTACTAAGGGAAACATGTAAAGAAATTGGTATTTTGACAGTGGCGGGTCAATTTGTTTATGAAAACCTGATATATGGACTTAAGAATACTGATCAATTTAGTAAGAAAAGCTTTACACATAACCTAAACACAAGAAATAAGCATAAACTAGTTGTACCTGCCACTAGGCTCCAAAAATATTTACAAATCTTTTAAAGGTTAAAAGCCATTAAGCCTAAATAAATTTAAATTAACAATTAATCGCAAGCTATCTTCAAGGGGATACTATTAAATTCAAGACTAGGTATATGGCAGATAAAAATGCTTGAGATTAAACTGCTGTTTCATACAGGCTGTTCTAATATGAATGACTTAGAACATGCATATTTTTGATGTTATATAAAATTGCATTATATAGCTTTACAGACAAATGAAGACTGTAACTAACCAATTGATAATTTAAAAGAGCATAGCGTGTAAGTCTCTTGCTAGGTCTTCTTACTAAGCGATGGCTCAGAACTGGCACTTAAATTCACATACACTTTAATATCTTTTGTTTTTTAATTAGTTTGTTGCATGTAAGTGAATCTAAGCTCCGTGATTTCAGTGTAATAATATGTCGATTGTTTGTACTTTTATATTTAATTTTGACGTTTTCAAGTACTATATAATAATTTATGAAATAAAAATATTTTGAATTGAATTGAATTAGCAAATCCTTTTTGCTATGTTGGTTACTCTAGTTCTTCTGTAGATTACCTTGGCTTCGACTTTCTTTTGGTTGTTACCTGACTTTTGCGACACACAGATTTCTTAGTGCAGATGTCGCTAGGTTATAAGACCTCATAAATGTACCTCTGGGAATCAATATTTTAATGATTATCATACATTGACCTACACTAAATAAATAAACGTAACTATTTTAGTCACCAACGTGATTTTATAAAGGCGACGTCAGACCGCCAATCCGCAGTAGGCGACAACGTCTCTTTGAACACGGTATCGCCATTAAACTTGTCTAATCCGAGCAGTTGGTGCTTTCAAAACACGTTCATTCGGTCTGAGCTCTCGTTGATAGACTTAGTTAAGATTTTAATAATGACTATTTTTATTAATTATACCACATATAGATAATAAGTATCTAATTTTTATCAAGATTAAAAGACATAAAAAAAAAATTTTCAAGGATTTTCTTTATGTTAATTTTGTGTAATGTACGTCTTTCGTGGATCCAAAGTTGTACAAATTGAACACAACTATAAATATAAATAAATAAATATTTTCTGACAATTACAGCAAATTATTTAGTTCCAAGATAAGTATCATTAAGAACTTGTATTATGGATACTAAATAGGATATAAGCATACATACATCTTTTTTTTTTGTAAATAAACATACTTAATATATATTACATAGAAAAACACACAGACCAGAACAAAAAATCATGTTTATGCACAAAATGATTTGTCCTGCGTGGGAATCGAACCCACGACCTAAAGGAGCGGAGAGCGAGTATTCTAGCTACCACACCATATCGGTCGCCATACACTATAGTCTTAAACAATCTCTAACCAGTATTTATGAGCCTGTCATGATCACGAGCGCCCATCGATTAGAATAGATATACTGCTTTGTATGTATTATGTAATCATAATAATAATTTTTAAGACATCGCACACGAAGTTATTTAGCGCTAAGTAAGAAGTACTTACACTATGGCTATTAAATATTCTTGTGTAAATACAAAAGCATAATTTTTTTAAGTCTAATAATACGTACATACATACACAAATTCACGCCTGTTCCCCCGAAGCCGTAGGCATATTAGGCGTTTATTATTAGGAGGCATATTATACGCCCACACTTCGCCAGTTATATAGTTAGTCCCACGTTATAGGTGGCAAGTCTATTGCCACTTGTGGGGAACTTATATGTTTGCCAGGCAGGGGAGGTAGGCTTGATATCTTTAGATCTAGGTAGGTTCCCTATTCACCCTTTAATCTAGTCTAATAATACCGATTACGTTTTCTCTAAAACTCTCTTCAAGACTCGGTTGAGTATTTTTCGTCATTACTCAAAAGTACAAAGCGAAGCGAACTGAATCCTATCATTTGTCGGAGCTGTAAGCATTTTTTTTATTTGTCAATTACACCAATTATTTAGTTCCACGATAAGTATCATCAAAAACTTGTGTTATGGATACTAAATAACGGATAAACATACTTAAATACTTTTTTTTTGTAAATACTTACTTAATATACATAGGAAAACACCCCGACCAGAACAAATATACATGTTCATGCACAAAAAGATTTGTCCTGTGTGGGAAGCGAACCCCCGACCTCTGGAGTGAAGTGCAGGTATCCTGACCTCCACGCCATATCGGTCGGCATTATCATTAGGCTTTTAAAAACACACAAAATATTATTCAGCTGTTTTCAACGAACAATCTTACTCTCTCTGCAACAAAATCGAAACTGTATCTAACGTAAAATATCACCAAGATATCAACTAAAGATTCGGTAAGTTTGGATCACAATGAAACTTTCCTTGGAGAGCATAGTAGCCACGTTTCCGTATCCCGAAGTGTAATAACTTGTGTAACGAACCCCGAAGGAAGCGGATAGCTGTCATTAATCCAGACCGCTGCCTGGGCAAGTGAAGAACAGCCAGTACAGTTGTTCAAAAACATACTATCATTAGCATGTAGGCTGTCCAAAACCAAAACCTAGCAAAGGATATATTCTTAAGAGACGCTTTCTAAACTCAATACTTCCAAATAAATTACGAGTAGTAATTTACTAAGCGCTGTTTAAAAAATGTCTCTTGCTAGGTTTTGGTTTTGGACAGTCGAGTTGTTGTTGTTAGCATGTACAATTGTTCAAGTTCATACTATGATTCAAAAAATATTTGTCTTCTTTTTGTATGTTATATTGTTGTCAAATAATTTTATAGTAATTATTTATTTTAATGTAGTTTAGAACCCCCCATTAATATTATACGATAATTGATTACACGACAGCTTTGAACAAACTGGTTTGTGTTTTGGACGAAATTAAACTATGTATATAGTTGATCTGATTGCTATAGCTTAGATTGGTTTAATAATTAGATATGTTTATTACTTACGACGCAAAGTAAAGGAAAGTAGTATCACAGTGGAAGTAATATTTGCTAAGAGGTTTTTATACTTATAAATTACGTAATTATCAATTATGTAAATACATGGAAAAAAAATGGAATCATAATGACACAAAATTTTTCACCACGTGTCAACTTTCTTGTAAATTAATTTATCACTTACAAAACGGCATTTACAAATGATCACAAAGGAAAGAAAATATTGCTATAAGCCACTGAGGTTTTCCAGCAATGCCATACATCGGCATACCCAAATCTTAAATGTCAAAAACAATTAAGTTTGTAATGAATAAAATATATAGTGCCTATTCTTATAATATAATACCAAAATTGTATTGACTGACGATTTTCAATCTAAAATCATCAGGGACTGTTTTTGAGTCAGACGGAATTACGAAACTCAAAAAGTGAACTAGCTGAAACTTCTCATCGTATAGTGTAACCGGCAAATATGGCGAACTTGTGAGCTAAATATATTGACACAATATCCTTCTCCATTACTCCAACGTGGATTGATGTGATCGTTTAGAAGAATTCACTAATATCTTGTCACTTTATAAAAGGTTCCCCCATTACGTATTAGTCTCGGAACGCTGCTTTGTCGAAGATAGATTTATCGTTTTTAACCTTTGATGGAATTTGCTATTATCTTTATTCCATGTGTGAGACGGTCTTGGCTGCTCGGTTGAGCTTATCGGTTCCAGAGTGAGATGGCAAATTGTTAAAACTTGTAATAGATTTACTATGTGCGTGAAACCACTTTCTGTGCCGTGTGATACCGGCCTAGAATAGTGGAACTGCCTCTCATCTCACGGGGAGTCGTAAGAGTCAACGAAGAGAAATTTTATCGGATGAAGGACAGCAGCATCATCCTGCGTACAGGCTTGAACTGCGATCACTAGCCCGCTTGCCCAGCGTGGTGATAACAAATATAAATACAGAATGTAATCTATTGGGAAGGCTAATGATCAGTAGCAGACTTTATAGGGCTAATGTGATGAATACACTTACAACATGCATTACGGGCATTTTAAGCTTGATATTGACTTTTAGGACAAAATTAGCTTTTATATATATATAGTCTTTATTGTACAAAAAAAACAATAACAAAAAAAGCCTTATGTGAAAAAGACGAAGTACAAAGGTGGACTTATTTCTAAAAGAAATCTCTTCCAGTCAACCTTAGCTGAAGTGGGAGAGATAGTTAGCGAGCATTAATATGACACTACAATATGATAACATTACACATACATAAAAATATAATATGAGATACATATCAGATATACAAAACTACTTATATATTAGGTCGGGGAAAAAGTCTTTTCGCATAACGTAGGTATAAACTTATTATAAAATTTTTTTGACTGTACTATTTGTGTCTGGCTGGTTTTGGTAACATTAAAAAGGTTCCATTATAAAGAAAAGAAAAAAATAAAAAAAAGTTGTTTCCCGCTATTTTTCATTTGTTTTTCTCTCCGTAAAAATGAGTGAATCTAATGAAGAAATTCGATACATTTTAAAATTTTATTATAAAAAAGGCAAAAATGCGAAAAGGTGGACTTATTTCTAAAAGAAATCTCTTCCAGTCAACCTTAGCTGAAGTGGGAGAGATAGTTAGCGAGCATTAATATGACACTACAATATGATAACATTACACATACATATGATGGGGCTAAAACGAAATGTATTAAATTCGTGACGCCTAACGTCAGACAGGCAAACTCTACTATTATGGTAAAGGAGGATGAGTTGACCCTTGTGGATACTACCAAGTTTTTAGGGATTACTTTAGACTCTAAGCTACAGTGGGGCCCACATATTGGTGAATTGTCGAGTAGACTTAGCTCTGCAGCATTCGCGGTAAAGAAAATTCGCCAATTAACAGACGTTGTAACAGCTAGGCTAGTTTATCATAGCTATTTCCATAGTGTTATGTCCTATGGTATTCTTCTGTGGGGTTGTGCCGCAGACATTCAAACAATCTTTGTGCTGCAGAAGAGGGCTATTCGAGCAATTTATAATCTCCCGTGTGGACATTCACTAAGGGAAAAGTTTAAAGAAATTGGTATTTTAACAGTGGCCGGTCAATTCATTTATGATAACCTGGTTTATGTACACAAGAATACTGATCAATTTAGTAAGAAAAGCTGTGTACATAACCTAAACACAAGGAATAAGCATAAATTAGTTGTACCTGCCACTAGGCTCCAAAAGATAAACAAATCTTTTAAAGGTCAATGTGTGCGATTCTACAATAAAATCCCAAGCAACATACAGCAATTGAGCCTAAATAAATTTAAATTAACAATAAAACACAAGCTGTCTTCAAAGGGATATTATTCTATTAAAGACTATATGGCAGATAAAAATGCTTGGGATTAAGCTGCCGTTTCATACAGGCTATTCTAATATGAATGACTTGAAAACATAAATATTGTTAAGGTTATGTTATATTGCATTGTATAGCTTCACAGACAAATGAAGATTGTAATTCTAGTACCAAAATAATGGACATATTTAAAAGAGCATAGCCTGTGAGTTTCTTGCCAGTTCTTCTTACAGAGCGGTGGCTCGGAACTGGCACTTAGATTCACTTACACTTAATTATTTTTTATTTTTAAATTGTTTTGTTGCATGTAAGTGAATCTAAGCTTCGTGATTTAGTGTAATATTATTTCGATTGTTTTTTTTTTCATTTGTGATCATGACGTTTTCAAGTACTATGTATAATAGTTTATGAAATAAATAATTTTTTTACTTTACTTTACTTTACATAAAAATATAATATGAGATACACATCAGATATATAAATCAACTTATATACATAAATATATACAAGAAAAAAAACATTTGTCAGTCACTTATATGATGCATAGTCAATTTTACTTACCCCTAAAGCGTATAGTCTAATTATTGTAAATATACTATATCAATATCAAAAGAGAATTAATAATTCTTGTTTATAGTCCCATTAACCCAAAAGGGGTAAGCGTATAGAGTTCGACACTCACTGTACTATACTCGTAATGTAGACCTTGTCTTACAATTGGGTTTATAACTGTACAATGAATATCGGCAATGTTACACCCGGTAAGCCCTTGTGTCGCGATTGTGTCAGCATCTAAAGTATATCAACAAGGTTTACTGATTTTTTGACAACAAAAAATGTAAGAAATCAGTTTTAAATGCAGTAGCAGGAGAAATAGATTTGTTTTCGTGTTCTTTGAGTGAATTCACAAAGGTCATCTGTAGGGTTTTATGCTATAGGTAGTTAGTTGTTATTAGGATAAGATAGTTAAGCTAAGTTAATTTGATATTTTATTTTTATTATTTACATTATTGCCTTAGGATTAAGTTTCTGTAAAAGTAATGTAATTAGGATTTAAAATAAATAAATAAAATAAAAAGAACATTGTTTCCTTAAAATATATCATGGCACAAATTTACAGCTGCGCCAAATCCCATTCTTGAAACGAGTGTACTAGCTCTTACAACGGACATAAGCACCTGAATACAAGATTATGTTTATCCCGACATTCGGAACGTGTTTTAGTTGCTTTTAAATATACTGCGGGAAATAGTGCAGAGGGGTATCAAATAATGCAATATCACGCTTATTTTGAACGTTAGTACTAGTTAGTACGAGCGTTGAAGCGCTCGTAGCTCTGCGGTGCTCGGTGGTCGGTAACGATCACCGAAGTACAGCAGAGTTTACAGAGGTCAGTCCTTGGATGGGTGACCGTTTGTGTGGCATTTTATATCGAGCGCTTCCGTGCTTCGGAAGGCACGTTAAGCCGTTGGTCCCGATTATCACTAAATGTGGTAATCGTTAAGCCATCTTAGAGGCCTAACGGGCGGCTTGATAAATTCTAACAGCAGGACGCCATACACCTGCCTCCGCCAATCCGCACTGGGTCCGCGTGGTGGAGTATGACCCAATACCCTCGCACCTTGGTATGTGAGAGGAGGCTCGTGCTCAATAGTGAGACGTTTATGGGCTGAGATGATGATGACTAGTTAGTACGTAAAATTTGCTCCACACTTGTTATTGTATGCATATTTATAACTAATACTGGTTAAAACATCTTTTGCGAACGTTACAGATTTCAGTAAGCAATAGACTTGCCATCTACTACGTGGGACCACAATATAACTGACAAAGTGTGAGCTCACAAAATGAATCTGCCAACTCCTTCGGGAAACAGGCGTACACGCATCATTGTCAAGACCATTTAGGACTCTATCTCGATCTACGAAGACGCATTGTCATGTTAAACTAAGTGGGTTAGTAGAATTAGGGACACCTAATCGCTTAGATTATGACCGCAAACTGAAGTGGCTTTACTGTCTCATTTGACATTATGTAACCAGTATGGTGCGGTGGTTGATTTAGGTGTATTGTATTTAACACGTATTAAATTTGGCAATTTTTTTTTTTAATAATGGTTTCGTGCCTCTAGCACATTTAGCCAGTGTCAAGTAAGTGACATATACATAATATATAATTCATAGTAAATAAGAACGAGTGGTGATAAATGGTAAATGAGATACCCTCCCATAAGCCCCTTGAGTCCTCAGTAAAGATGTGAGATCTCACATGGACTCCTTGAGGGAATTTGAAAAGTGATGTTGCACTGCTTTGTTTGATTTACAAAACTCATATACGTTCACAAACACTTCACGGTTAATAATTCACCGTTATTACACATTAATGTTAGAAATATCATAAATTTCAGAAAATAAAACAAAACTGCAGACATGACGTTTCACTTTCCCGCCAAGAAGTCCCTTCGGATCAATTTGATAATTATGGGCTGTGTGGTCTCGAGTTTTTTTTAATAAAATCGAAACATTTTATTAAAGTTTTAGTCACATTTTGCATAATTTACCTATTTTTCTGTTATGTCTTGAATGCACACGATTGTTTTTCTTTTAGACAAAAAGACATTTTTAATTAAATAAATTTATATGTTACCAGGACATATGCGCGGAAAAATATTTATGTAACTATCAATGTTAGAAATGGGACGGTCGCTTGGTGGTTAGAATTAAGCGTTATTATTTCCCCCTCCATCTCGATCATATACCTCAATATAAGTTGAATTAAGGACCACCCAGACCAGAACCTAATAAGTACATTAATAATTGATTGATGAATCAGTATCCCTGCACTTCACTCCAGAGGTCGTGAGTTCGATTCCCACACAGGACAAATCATTGTGCGCATGTATATGAATATTTGTTCTGGTTTGGGTGTTTCCTATGTATATTAAATATATATTTACAAAAAAAAGTATGTAAGTATGTTTATACGTTTTTTAGTATTTATAACACAAATTCTTAATGATACTTATCTTGGAACTAAAATAATTGGTGTGATTGTAAGATAATGTTTATTTATTTATAATTTTATTCTTAAACAAAAAACTATATAAGTTATACAAACGATCATTCCATTTAACACCGTATTCACGTATATCCTGATGGTGAGGGTCGAAACAGCCTTAGCTACAGCCGGCCATACGATAAAGCCTCCACATAGTATCGCGGGAACCTTCCCGCAGCGGGATTTGCAGGGATTTCGCTCTCATCCGTTTTTCACGGGACCAACACTTGCGAGATAACACGACTAAGGTAAGCTTTTGTATTTATCGCATTTTTTCGCTGAATAGGAAATACTTAATACAAAAGCAGAATTTTGAAAGCATATTTATTTACCTTAACCTATTGTTTCCGGTCTTTCTCGCTTTCATTTGATTTATTATAAGTTAATTAGTAGGAGGAGATATTGCCATATTACATGGTTAACTCTTGAAGCAACCAAATGTAAAACATAAGATAATTCGTATAGTTCATAGTTCTTTATTTGCGTCATGTTGTACATAAAGATCTTAATGTTACATATAAATAATGGTTCTAAAACATGAACCCTGCAAGGGTATTGCAAAAAACATTATAAAATAGTTTAAATTATTATCATTAAATTCTAGTTTATTTTTTTGTAACTTTTATCATGGTGCACAATACATATATATATAATACCGCACCTGTTTCCCCGAAGGGGTAGGCAGAGGCATATTGTATGCCTAAATTTTATCAATTATATTGTTGGTCCCACCTATTAGGTGACGAGCCTTTTGCTGCTTATCGGGATCTGTTACGTTTGCCAGAGCCTCGTCTGTCGATCAGCAGGTGCACACTTGCAAGTGAGGTTGGCTTTGGCTCCTTTGATGTTAGGATCCCTATACACTTTAATTTCTAATAAGAAGGTATCGGAGAAACAGTCGTGAAAGTATGTATATATGTTAGTAGAATATATGAAAAAATGTATTTAGCACTTCCAAAAATACTTATCGTTGTTATTTTAGTAACTACAAGACTTTATTTTATTTTAGTAACTACAAGTGCTGAAATGGTACCCACTCAGCAAAAAGTCAAACATACAATAAATGTCACGGAGAATATAACAATAACAATACACAAAATTATTACGTCTAAAATACATAAAACAAACAAATATAGATATGTTATTTAATCTTTATTGCACACAAAAAGTAATACAAAGACGAACTTGATGCCGAAGGCATTCTCTACCAGTTAACCTTAGGGTTAGCAGAAAGAGTTAAAGGCAGTATTAAAAACTAAAAAAAATAAAAGTAATCTTACATAAATCAACACACTTATGAAAATAATTATAAAATGCACTACATATACATATAAATACAGAATACAGGCAAGATACGAGTCTAACGACGACGACTCGTTTAATATTATTATTAATACCATTTATTATTATTAATAGTAGGGAGACTTAAACCTTATATAAAACTTACAAAAAGAAAATATACATATAGCTAGCAAACTTCTGTAATCAATTTTATAATGACTATCAGGATACATTTTTGGTAATTTAGGATAAGTTAAGTTATAATTTAATTTAACAAATAAGTAAGTAAATTAATAAATAAGTAAATTTTCGTGCTTTGTAGTCTTAAGCGTACGGAGATTACAACAAGTTTGTGCATATCAATACTTTTTGCAATTAAACTTAAAAGATAAAATAGGTACTTAATTAATAAGTATATAAAGCATTCACACAGCCCATTAACATCCCACTACTGAGCACGAGCCTCCTCTCACATATCATCACATACCACGCCGAACCAGTGCGGATTGGCGCAGGTGTGTGGCGTCCTGCTGTTAGAATTTTTCAAGCCGCCCATTAGGCGTCTAACATGGCTTAACGACTACCACATTTAGTGATAACCGGGACCAACGGCTTATCGTGCCTTCTGAAGCACGGAAGCGCTCGATATCAAATGCCACACAAACGGTCACCCATCCAAGGACTGCCCTCTGTAAACTCTGCTGTACTTTGATGATCGTTTCCAACCACCGAGCACCGCAGAGCTACGAGCGCTTCTATATAGCATTGGGTATGAGAAATTTGTCCATAATTTTAACAATAATGTTCAAACACTACTATATAAGTACCGACTTGTATTAGTTATTACATACTAAGTACGACCGCAAGTTTCGCAGTACAACCTCATTTGCGGTAAGCCCAAACTGTAATACTGATTTACTACAGTTTGGCAAGCAAAATCACTAAACTAGTCACTCTTGAGTGTAGTGATTTTAAGCAATATGTGGTATTAATAAATACCCATTTAATTATAAACATAACATACATACATGCATACATACATTCAGGCCTGTTTCCCCGAAGGGGTAGGCAGGGGCATATTATACGCCCACACTTCGCCAATTATATAGTTGGTACCTCGTAATAGTTGGCGAGTCTATTGCCGCTTAGCGGGCACTGTTATGTTCGCCAGAGCCTCGTCCGTTGATCGGAAAGTGCGCCAGTTGCATTTGAGGTTGGCTTGGGCTTCTTAGGTGTTGGTTGGATCCCTATATATTACATTTCAAATAATTATTATAAGTGAGAAGTATTTTTATTGCCGGTATACTCGATCGACTCTCGTAAAAAAATATATTTTACAACTTAAATGTTACTAGGTATTCATTTGTTATTTAGAATAGACCTATCTTCAAAATACTATGATTAAAAGTTGGTTTTAAAGCGCTTATTATCTTGACAATATCGTGGAAAAAATACAATATTTCATAGTTCTATTCTCCGATATTTTATGATTCGAGTATTTTGTGATATGGATCACATAATTCATAGCTGGCGTCCACTTCCCTCACTACATTAAACTGCTATATTCTTTTAACCTTTAGCCCAATAACTTTTACGACATTTACAGCCAGATAGCACCCTTGTCATATATAGTTGCCCTTTCGTTTTTTATGGCGTGATTTTATTGTTTACAGTTTTTGGGATCGTCACCATAGATAAGAATATGCAGAGCATTTAACATTTTTTTTTAACGATTGCAATAACATGGATGTGCCTATATAGATTTCGCAACTACTGATATCGGCTTAAGTGATATTATTAACATTGAAAGTGGCACCAAAAGTACTTTATGCATAGCTTTCGATGTTGGAAGCTTATCCATACTGTTACAATCGTTATGACGTACTAAAGTAAAATAAAAAAGAATCCGATCTATGACAGAGCCCTCTGGCTACCCTTGGCAGTAATTCTGAACTTAATAATATTATGTAAAGGGACTAAAGATTAACGACTTATTTTATGTTTATCCGATAAGGAATCTTTGTTCAGGACGCTTTTTATAGATTGCTGTTTAAAGTAGATAACGTTGCATTATTTGTCGCAAGTCAGCAATGATTTCTTAGTCAGTCTTAATCATAACTAACTTTCCTACACTTCTAGCTCTATATATGACAAATGTTGATAAATTTACGCAACACCTAACATTACCCATACAGAGTTGGGTAAACTTAGGTAAGCATAGGTAAACACCGAATTAAAATTTATTTTTCTTATTATTCGGACTTTATCCAAGAAGCTTGAATATTTTTTATTTTTTTTATTTATGTCGGTAACAAAATGCATTCACGCACTATCTCCCAGCCAAAGGGGGACCGAGAGAGGTGTGTGGGACTCACCACCGGCAGACGCGACTGCCAGCAGTAATACCCACTAAAAATCTTCCGACGACGCCCGCCGCTTGTTGAGAAAAAGGCGGGGGCCAGTACCTGGGTTGCAGCGTTTGACACTTCGCCTGCGGCCAACGTCCCTCGGACCAAAACCGGGAGGACCTCCTCAGAGAGACGCAGTGGACGCGCCCCTCCTACCTCCTTTTGCGACCATAGCGTGTGTGGCCGACTTCTCAGAGGGTCCATGGTTAGACAGCAGGGGCCCCCTGCCTCCGCTGCCTAAGACCCTCCTGGCGCTGCTTGACGGGCCCTCCTGGCCCGCCTGCTGCACCTTCCACAGGTCCCACTTAGTTTCCCCCCGGTAGTCAGTACTAAGGACACCCAGAGTCGCCAATCTCTGGGTGTTACCCTTTCCCTAGCGCCTCCTGCGCCCTACCGGGAGGTACTCAGCCCCCCCACCACGACAAGGAGGAGACCAGTCGGGGGGGAGCTTGGGTAATACTAAGTCAACCCGGGTAAACCTTTTTTTTTTTTTTTTTTTACGTCGGTAACAAAATGCATTTACGCACTGCCTTCCGGCCAAAGAGGGACCGAAAGGGGGTGTGGGACTCACCACCGGCAGACACGACCGCCAAATAATACCCACTAAAAATCTTCCGACGACGCCCGCCGCTTGTTGAGAAAGAGGCGAGGGCCAGTACCTGTGTTGCAGCTTCTGACACCCCGCCTGCGGCCAACGTCCCCCGGACCAAAACCGGGAGGACCTCCTCAGAGAGGCGCAGTGGACGCGCCCCTCCTACCTCCCCTTGCGACCATAGCGTGTGTGGCCGACTTCCCGGAGGGTCCATGGTTAGACAGCAGGGGCCCCCTGCCCCCACTGCCTAGACCCTCCTGGCGCTGCTGAGTGGGCCCTCCTGGCCCGCCCACTGCGCCCTCCACAGGTCCCTCTTAGTTTCCCCCCCGGTAGCCAGTACTAAGGGCACCCAGAGTCGTCGGTCTCTGGGTGTTGCCTTTTCCCTAGCGCCTCCTGCGCCCTACCGGGAGGTACTCAGCCCCCCCACCACGACAAGGTGGAGACCAGTCGGGGGGGGAACCCGGGTAAACCTAGGTTTACTCTATTTTCAAGCATTACCCGTAACATATACAAACTGTAAATAATTCATATGTATAAGGTATTTGTGCCATCTTACACCCAAGGCAAGGCTATTTTAGAATTCTATCAGGTAACTTGTTTGTTTACTCCACTGGTTTTATAGGCATTGACTATGGAACGACACATTGAGTAAACACGTTTTATTCGTATTGAAATGGCAATGGCCTCCATTACCGGCATACTTACTAGTCATATAAGTACAGGAGTTGAAAAGGCGTAGTGGAGTGTATGCTAATAGTTTGAACTGTGTTTTTTTTCTTGAACTGGCTTAAAAAGAACAATAGAAGAAGAGTTTACAGCAATTGAGTGAAATGTGGTTAGACCAGTGAGCAGACCCTTTTTTTTTTTTTGGGATCAAATGACCTTCTCCCGCTGTGGGTGGAGCGGGAGGGTGTGTCAGACTTCTACTGACTAAAAACCATCCATGATCCTTCTTTTGAGCCTGCTACGTACCGAGGCCGCGGTAACCCTTGCGAACAGTCCCGCAACCCCGGCAGGCTTGGCCCCTATGGGGCCCCTCTGTGTTCTGACATCTCTTTGAGGCGCGCGTGGAACACGAACGCGCCATCAACGCGGCTTGTCGTCTATGGAAGACGGACGGGCGGCGAGTTAGTGAGCAGACCCTGGGCCCTGGGCTTAAGTCTTTTTTTTTTAATGTGACACGTCGTACTTACTACACCCTGCCTGATGGTAAGCAGTCGATACAGCTGAAATAAAAAAAATTAAAGCGCTTTATAACGTAATGTCTGGGGCAACTGGGATAATGCTACGCTAATTATGATACATACATACATTCACGCCTGTTTCCTCAAAAGGGTAGGCAGAGGCATATTATATTCCCACACATCGCCAATTATATAGTTGGTCCCACGTAATAGGTGGCGAGCCTATTGCCGCTTACCGGGCACTGTTATGTTCTCAAGAGCCTCGTCCGTTGATCGGCAGGTGCACCACTTGCAGGTGAGGTTGGCTAGGGCTCCTTAGGTTTTGGTAGGATCCTATCCTTCCTATACACCTAATTATGATAATGAGTATTAATGGCATTGTTTGTATAACCACATAATGATTTCAGCACGTGAGACAATTTTTCGCCATATTACAGAAAAACCGACAATAACTGAAAAAACATCTATTACTTGATTATAAATTTCTCAGTGACTTTATTGTAAAATTGTATGTGTATTTAATGTAGATAGATGAATAGATAAACACTTTATTGAACACAAAATACATTTACGCTTAAAAATTACAGAACAAATTAACTAGTGAGCAAAGGCGGCCTTAACGCTAAGAGCGATCTCTTCCAAACAACCTCTGTAAACATAAATAATAGTTAATAAAACAAAACAGATAGTGCATAACTTACAGAAAAATAAATAAAATAACGTACAGACAACATAATAATTAAAGATATCAATTAAATTAAAATGATCCAAATGCAAATTATACAGTACCAAAATGAATATATGAATTAATTTAATAAAAAAAATTAATTAATTTATATGAATAATAAATACCTTGAATAAAAAAACAGTCGCTTCACTCACCATGATCTCAGCCTATTAACGTCCCACTATTGAGCACGAGCCTCCTCTCACATACCAAGGTGAGACGGTATTTGGTTATACCCCAACACGCTGACCCAGTGCGGATTGGCGAAGGCAGGTGTGTGGCGTCCTGTTGTTTAGAATTTTTCCAGCCGCTGAATTAGGCCTCTAACATGGCTTAACGACTACTGCATTTAGTGATAACCGGGACCAACGGTTTGTCGTGCCATACGAATCACGTAAGCGCTCGATATCAAATGCCACACAAACGGTCACCCATCCAAGGACTGACCTCTGTAAATTCTGCTTTACTTCGGTGATCGTTTCGGAACACCGATCACCGCGGAGCAACGAGCGCTTCTCGCGGAGTGTGGTAAAATAAATATCTAAGACCTCTTGGCTACTTATGGTCTAGCAAAACAATAAGAGATAGCGCGATTTAAAAAGGGACATCGCTATCTAGTGATAAGGTGTACAACTATGTACATATGAATTAAGAATTTGTAGATTACATTTTAAGACAATATGTATAGACATGCTATTAAATAAAATGTACAGAATAGGTAAGATAGAAAGATAAATTCAGATAACTTTATTAAATATGTTTTGTCCACAGTTTCAAACACTTAAATCTATAAAACTTACGTCAAGAATTTAGTTTCTAGAAATAGTTAAGTTATGAAAACAATATCAAAAGAGTTTAATATAAAAGGATCGAGTTCATTGAATGCCGTATAACAACACGTAAGTTCAGTCGTGCAGACAATCCAATAGCTCTCAAGTCTCAATACATGGCTTGTACTTGTTGGCTCAATTTTATAATAGACTAGACTACAACAGGTACTTTAATATTTTTGGAGGTAAAGAGTATTTATTCTAAGGGTAACTTGCACAAAAGTTGTTTTTAAGCAACATTTAATTCAAAACGGCATTGCATTTTAGATAGATAGATATACTCTTTATTGACAAAAACCACTTAAAAACTACAGATTACAATAAATATTGATAAAAATGAAAATGCCAATATAGGCGGTCTTATCGCTAAAAGCGCTGACTTCCAGACAACCCGACGCAAAGTAAGTAAAATATACACACTTTATTATCTTGAAAGTAAAAAAAAAAATTACTTTTTTGTTATAGTTGAGAGGGTCAGAACGATGTTTTAAATAAATTTAGCTTTAATCAGGATGAGTGACCGTTACTCTAACTTCCTGTTTCAAAAGTTATAAATGTTTCTGAGATTGGCCACAACAATGTTGTGGTATGTCTCAATCGCCACTTGAATCCCTTTACCTCCCTTTTTTTTTTGGATGGAAAATCATCATATTACCGTCCCCCACTGTGGGTGGAGCGGGAGGGTGTGTCAGAGGCTTGTTATACCTTGCCGCATACTCCTTGTTATATTTTTTCACCACACTCTCTTTGGGGGTAAATAAACTCAGCGCCATATCAGTCGTGGGGTTTTCCATGTGTCTTCGGTTATCTCATATGATAATTAAAATGAACAACAAAGCAAAAGATTAATTATATAAATACCAATTATTATTCGAGACTCGCGACGTTACAAGTCCCATTGGAGATTTTACATTTAAACGCAAAAGAAACAAATAATATTACTCACTCGTAAATATTAAACGAAGTTTTGATTTCCCAAAGGTATCAGTGGTGCCCTAAGCATAAATTATTCTATTTTATTCTAGAAAATGTCGAGGGATGTCCCAAAAGGTGTTCTAATTAATGGTAAAATTGAGCACAGAGCAAGAAAAATATTTTAGGATCTAGTTAATTTTGTTTCGTCTAGGTTGGTATCGAAATTATTGTTGGGACGAAAATAAATAAGTCGAGGCATTTGCGAATCGATCTTGGTGGAACCCTTTCATAATGATCTCAGATAAAAATAAGTATTTCATTCTAAGATTCGCATTTTTTTCTGTTTTTACTTTTCATTATTAATTACAGAATTGTCCTATCATTACATAAGAAAATAACAAAAAAAAACTTTTTTGTTTTCAAGATCAACAGAATCATTTAGATTTGTCAAATTTTTACACACAAAATGGAAATTCGATATTTATTTAACAACAATGAAAGGGATATGAGCGGTACCATAATCAAGAAATAAAAACAAATGGATTCTATGTCAAGGTTTGTCAGTTTATCTGCCTGTTGTGATTTTGTCACAAGATTTGTCAGTCTGTCGGTGACTCCTATCGGGGGAGCTGTCACTCAGACTGTCGTGATTCTAAAGGGAGAAGGGGATCATATAAAACTAAAAATAACTTTCTCATTACAGGGCTTTCTAAGACGTTTATACACCTCAGATAAGTATCAATCCTGAATTTAAAGCCTATGTTAATACCTATCACATTTTAAAATAAATATTATGCTATGAAGTGATACGAGCGAAAGTCATGACAGAACTCCCTAGAAGGACAAGTATCCCGCCCGCAAACAAAACTGCGAATGTAGTTTTCCGAGTCATTAGTCACAGGCACAGGAGTGGGTTACGTATGTGTTGGAGCCACACGGGCGAACTGTTCGTTATTTTAATGCAATAAATTAATTATTAAACAATTATTTGTGGGGTAATACAGGGTTCCTACCAAGACCTAAGGAGCCGAAGCCAACTTCAACTGCGTGAACGCTCTGGCAAACTTAACAGTTCCCGGTCAGCGGCCATAGGCTCGCCACCTATTACGTGGGATCAAAAATATATCATTAATGTAGTTATGTATTAACCATTTCTTTTTTACCAATTGTATAGTTCAAAGATAAGTATAATTACGAACTTGTGTTATAGATACTAAATCCGTACCACGCGTGAATACGTTGACAACTCGAGATGTCGTTTTTTTTTTTTTAGCTGAAACGCTTCTGTGACCTTATACCCTACCGGTATTAAAAACTCAACTCGAAATACTCAAACAAAATCAAATTATTGCTTTCGTACATAAGTGAGTATCTACAATTATGGCAATAAATATTTGATAAAACGACATGTCAAATTAATAATACTTAACTGACAGCGTTTATATTATTGCATTTCGATTTATCAACATAAGTCAGAACATGCATTAGTTAATATATCAACATATACGTTTGTGGATTTGCAAGTGTAATATGACAAAATCAGTTATCAAGTTATGAACGTCTTTGAGTACGAAACACACACATATATATCGAGTTATCTAGTTATGCACGCTATCTAAAGTTGTGATATTTAAGAACATTTCGAATTGTCTAGTTATGCACGCTATCAAAAGTTGTGATATTTTAGAACATTTCGAATTGTCTAGTTTTACCATTATAAAATCACACGAGTCATTTATGAAACTCTTTAAAATGGACATTATATTGTTTATAATAACAAAGCGTGAATTGTTACGTTTACTTACTTTGAGAATACTTAAAATAGGCATGTAATTTAACTTTTATAAAAATAAAATAATTTCATCGTTTTAAGTATTTGACTCAAAATCAACTTTTAGGAAAACTTTAAGCGCAAGGTAATTAAAATTTGAACTCAATTGTAAACATATAAGGCAGGTTTATACTTGAATGCCTTTCATATTACGAGTCACTGCCGATCTGTAGGTACATGATCAAAATCAGTTCGTTCGTTCAAAAGATCGTGTCGGAACTTGTCAGTATCGAGTATCTCGTCGTCTGAGAAGGTTTTATTGTTAGTACGTTACTTAAGTGTTTTGTATTACAACAACTGCATATTATTTTTATAAAGAAAAACAATTATTGTGGCTTATAATAATTATGAGTGATAATGAGGAAAAAGTAAGTACGCAAAAATACGTCTGTGTTTATCAGATAGGTTATAATATAAAATTAAATTTGCATTGTGTGCTTGTTATAAATACTGATTGTATAGTTGTTGTTTTTTAATATTTTAGCAGAATGCTTTCAAGGGCTTATTACATAAAAAGCGTAAATTGCTTGAGCTACGAGAACTTGTTCTGTCTAAGTCACCTCGTAATCTTTTGGTGGCTGAAAAGGTGAGACAGTTTTTATGCTTTTGTATCGTATTTTTACCATATTTGCTAATTTATTGAATTATTTTTGTTTGCATTGGAAGTGATCAACCATAAGTTTCTTATCAGCGGACATAGTCATATGGAATGTGACTCGGACCATGCTATAATTGAGAGAACTAAAAAGAAGACACAGATTAAAATTAACCATCTTAATGATTGGATACAACTGGTTCGGTCTTCCAAAGTTAAAAACCCCTTTGAAGTGATACCTATGAAGCAAGAACAGTTTCTAAACTTCTCTGCATTAAGTTCAAAAAAAGGGCCGTTCACAATTAAAAAGAAAGACGTCTCTGGAAGCAAATTCCTATGGCAACCTGTGAAGTGGTTGCAATATAGAAAACCCATTGAAGAAATATACTTCAAGACAAACCTTGACAGTGACACTCCATTTAAAGCAATAAACTTCAAGAAAAGAGGCAAATACATTATAGATAACATACAGTTAGAACCAGTGTCCAGAGAGCAATTGCCAGTAAGTCGAGAGAAGAAAAAAGATTTGCTGGATCTATTACCTCTAATAGATCCAGTATTTCATGAATTTTATAGAAATATAAAAACGGATAATGATACAGAAAATATCGACCCCGATCTCGACGAAGATGATCCTGATAAAGAAGAAAATACAGAAGAATAAGTAATTTAAAGTGTTTTTTCTTTTCATTTGGTTAAATTTCATAAATTTAAAAAAGAATAAAGGATCTTAATTTGTTTCTGTGATTAAACTTTGATATTACTACATTTGGTTTTTATTTAAATTCAATTATGACAGTTAGAATTTTTATCTTCCTTCTGGGAATAAGTTGATAAGTCGTCGGTGAATAATTGGATAAGTCTATTTTTAAATGCATTAACAAATATTACATTTATTTTGTAACGTAGACTTAAAACAGCTCCTTAAAGAACCTAAATTCAACTATTAAAAAAGTAATCATCATTATTTTCGATTTACCAGAAGATCGTAAACTTTAAATTGGCTGCCCTGAAAAGTATGCATAAATGACATATCAACTTATTCACGCCAGGTACGGAAATAAGATTAAACATGCATCAATATTTTTTTTGAACACATAGATATTTGTTCATAGGAAACACTCTAAACATATTTGTGTGTGAATCGAACCCACGATAACAGGAGCAGGGTACAGGTATACAGGCCTAGACGCCATATAAATATAAATAAATAGAAACATTTCTGACACTTACACCAATTATTTAGTTCCAAGATAAGTATCATTAAGAACTTGTGTAAATAATTCATAATTTTTAACTTAGGTTAAGAAATATTAAGACAAACCTAATTGTATAAAAATATAATAAATTTTATTAACTTTACTTGATAATAAATTATATTGTAAGTAAATTTGTTAATAAATGAATTATATTATATTTATTTTATTTATAAATTAGTTTACAGAGAATGTACAAAACAACAACAAATAATAATCAATGATGTGCTATTGCTCCATACTAATTACCTATGACGATTAAATATCTTTAACATAATCGTATATTTTGAATAAATTATATATATAAATATTATGTTTCAGAAATACTATTTTAAATTTATGACACTAATCACTTACATATTTTAATAGAAGTTAAGAAACTACATAAATATTGGTTAACAATAACGCAAAGTTATATTTTATACCATAAACATAGAAGTTGAGAATTTTTAGTAGTGATAATCGTCATGTCTGTGTGTCAGAAAATAAGAAATGTTAAGTAATGTCTGATGGTGTATTACCAACTACCACTCTGTATTTCGTGTAATTAATATTGTTAGTGCAAACATATATTTTGTAAATAATAATACTTACCGTTTGAGCCACTTGCGATTTGACTCCACTGTAACTCGACTCACCTGCGAGTCTTAACTCACCTTATTAAATACAAATAAAATAAAATAAATTGACTAATATACCAATTATTTATTTCCAACATAAGTATCATTAAGAACTTGTGTTATGTATACTAAATAACGAATAAGCATACATAAAAACTGATAAAACACCAAGACCAAAAAAAATATTCATGTTTATACACACAAAGATTTGTCCTGTGTGGGAATCAAACCCACGACCTCAGTTCAGGTATACTCGCCATCACGCCATATAGATCGTCAAGCATTAATGCGACAAAAAACGCAATGGACCGATTATCTGGTCAAGACGTGGATGCAGGCAACTCAGGACAGCACAATGTGGATATCTTTTGGTGAGGCCTATAATCAGCAGTGCACTTCATGTAACTGAGATGATGATGATGATGATGATATTATCTACCCATATTATCCACCATTAACATACTGTCATAATACATTTTTTACAAAATTCATATTAAACATAGATTCGGGGAACAAGCAGCAAAAGGTACACCTATGTTTAGCAGTGCACTTCATACAGCTGAGATACTGATATTATCTACCTATATTATCCACCATTAACATGCTGTCATTATACATTTTTACAAAATTCATATTAAACATAGATTTGGGGAACTAGCAACAAAAGGTACACGGAATCATGAACAGCCAGGCGTGAGAACAAGATTCGCCACTTCCCACTCGCTTACACTCTTCTATAACTCGATTCACCTGCGAGTACCAACAAACATTATTAATCTGAAACTTACGACTAGGATCAATAAACTACTCGACTCATTTTAATTAAGTGAAGCAAACGGTAGATGATAACAAGAACCAATCAGGCGTAAGAACAAAATGTGCCACTAAACATGCAAGTAACCTCTCCACCAAATATAGACTCATTTGCCAGTCATTCTCGACTCGCATTACCAAAAGGTAACCTATAAGATCTTCTTTATGAAGTTGATGATATAAAATTAATCGTCACGATTTCTAAGACCAAATACTAAACGGTACACGGGAACAAGAACAGCCAGGCGTGAGAACAAGATGCGCCACTTGCCGCTCGCGCCACTAAACTTGCGAGTTGACACTTCACTGTAACTCGACTCACCTGCGAGTCCCAACTCACATTATTAACGCGGAACTAACTTGCGACCCGCATCACTAAATTACTTGAACCTTCAGGAATTTCTTCTTGACATATTGTTATGAAAAGCTGTTTTGTTTAGTTCATTGGTGTTACAAGCGTAGTACGAACTTCTAGTGAATAAACTTTTTAGAAGTTATCGTACTAGGTTGAACAAATTAAACTTGTGCATGTGATGAATTCTAAAGTAGGCTTTTTATTCAGACTAATGGTTAATCCAGTTTATTTCCTGAGTGAATCGCGATGAAATTTAATTTCAGAATTGACTTGTTCTTTGTAATTATACATTTAATTGTGATGTGGTACATAATGAGAAATATTCTTTATTGTCTTGACTGGTTTTGAAGTAAAATTGTAGGTGAACGTTTTTGGAAACGACATTAGTGCCGACGAAGTATTTCATTGTTTTTTTTAATGTAAGCCAGAGTCATAAATTGTCGCCATACCTATTATGGAACGGCATGCAGTTTTGCAGCTTTAATAAGAAAGAACAATTTCAATTTCTATAATACTCACGCGAGAGCGTCTCACTGCGACCATAAATCCATTTTAAGTCTTGAAGAAGTCTGGCGTTTAATTAAAAAACCTGAGTTCATCAGCCCGGTATATCTATACTCTGACGTCATGAATAATGCTCTTATTTTCGTAACCTTCGTTGACACAAGTATTCTTTATTTTGTTTGTTTTAAATAAGGGCTTCGTGCGTTTAGCAAATTTAGCCAGTGTCAAGTAAATGATATGTTAATAATATTTAAATCAAAGTAAATGAGAGAGGTGATAAAGATGGTAAATCGTAAACGAGATGTGGGACTAATACTAAGATCTCATATGGACTTCTTGAGAGAATTTGAAAAGTGATATTGCACTGTTTTGTTTCATTTACCAACTCTCATGTATGTTCACAATCATACCACCGTTATTACACATCAATGTTAGAAATATCACAAATTTCAGAAAATACTTTTCCGCCAAGAGGTCCAGTATTCTCTATTCTCTTTCTCTAATATGATAATAATCAATCATATATATGTTTTTCATGTAAATAGTAAAAAGATATTAGAATAGAAAAAGATATTAGAAATTATGACAGTAATAATAATATAGCAGTGTGACTGATTGTCGTTGGAAACACAGAAGGCAAACGATCGCGTGGTCGTGCACCAACCAGACGGAACGATCAAGTGAAAGACTCATCGTCCTCCAAATTCTACGCGATAGTGAAAGACGCGCTGGATCGGAACCGGTGGAAGCAGATCATCTGCTCCAGATGTTACTTCGATGCTAACCACGATCCTCAGACATGAGGGACCGATTATAGAGAGAGAGAGTGTGACGTGTGTTTGGGGCATTTTCAAAAAAACTCTCCTCTGTCCCATGTCTCGCCTCAGGGTACTGTAGAAAGCGACTACGAAATGGGACTTCTTTTAGTGAAGAATGAGAACAACTCGCCACCCTTCAATATTTCATACGTTTCGTTTT
Organism: Musotima nitidalis; assembly: GCA_949126915.1. Lineage (NCBI taxonomy): Eukaryota > Metazoa > Arthropoda > Insecta > Lepidoptera > Crambidae > Musotima > Musotima nitidalis. Next base: position 2,951,479 of record OX421420.1, on the reverse strand, counting down.
TCCTGTGCAAAAAATGAATTTTGCTACAATCCATATATCACTTATGAATAGTTACATCAAATTTCTGCCCACTCTTAATAGTATATAGTTCTTTGATTTAGACCTCTGTTCAAGTAATCTTTTTTTGATTTCCTAATTATGAACCACTAGGCCTTTTTTTATCCTATAGTATGTCCATAACTGTAATATGTTATCAAATAGGAACTGTAGAATCCTTTTTCTTTTTAAATCTATTGGAATGACGGTGACCAACTTGCGACCTTATATTTTTTGCAAGAAAATGTGTTAACTCGTTCAAGAATACATGCATCAGTAATCCAAACCTGTAAATGCAACAAAGAGTCGTAAAAGTGAACCTTTACTGTCTGAACAGTGAGTATAGGACTTGCAAAATCATTTTATCTCGTTCCTATAGTGTCGGTACGTGAGTTCATGACATCGTTAAAATCTTGCCCCGGATCAGTTATGTGAAGTTCTGATCAGTATGGTCCGTTAGCAATTGAAACACATTTTGATTTTGTTTGTGATGAGTGCTAATGATAAGTAGACATTTTCTGATTAATGTTTCCTATATCCCGACTGCTTTGCCGTGGTTCCGGCCTCGAATTGTGCCACACTATTCTTACTGAAACACACAAATATTCTACCGGGTGACGGGTACCTGCGATTTCCTGCGTACTGGCTTGATCTATGATTACAAACTCATCGAATGGTGATTATGGGCAAATACCCCCAATAGAATATAATCTATTGAGGAGGCCAATGTTCAGCAGTGGACTTTATAAGACTGGTATGATGATGATGATTTAAGTCACATATAAAATATGCACTCGTTGTCTAGTACACGCTTTACTTAGTTTGGGGCTAGAAGCGTTGTGTGAGAAGTCTAGCTATATATATATTTACACAATTATCTATTTGGATATCTTGCTCCAAAATCACAACTACGAATAAAAGCAAAAGAAACACTGCAAATCAACGACGAACGAAATATAATCGGTCTCGGAGAATCGATTAAGAATGCTGTTTCACAATGTTTTTATTCAGTTTTTACGACCGAACTAGATATCGGATCGTGTCTTGAAGGTTTTTATCGACGGCGATAATCTTTCGAATGTGTTGGAGTTCATGTTGTCATGTAGACGAAAAAGACTGCAGGCTTGAAAGGTGTATTTCAATACTCAATGTCTATATTGAACTACACAAGCAGTTACAATAGGATATTAATAGTATTACAGTTCGTTGTGGACTCTGTCAGGCACGGTACGGTTTTAGCAAACAAGAATTTTGATTTAATGCTATTTTGTAATTTACATTTTACCTTTATTGACTTGTATTAAATTATATTTATTTGCAATAAAATCACGACATAATGGTGGCAAAGGACAGCTTCGGGAACAGACAGATTGTCCATCGGGTAATGGCTTTGTGCCAGTTCCCGCGTATTTTCCCGAAAATTTGATAAACAACTCATGAGATATGTGTTTTACCCTGCCATTTTTGCTTCAGCGTGTCGACGTCGTTGAGCTTATTTTTGCTTCTTGCTTCTTGGTAGCTTAAGTGACACGCCTGCCCACATTTATAACAATATCATATTAGAGAAAAATCGTTATCAATGCAATGGGTTCGGTGAGATTAGGCGTTTATTCTGCTGACATATGTTATCAAATTTCAACATATTGTTTATAAAATTCTGTGCGATACGAAGAAATCTCAAAATCTAAATCAAACGAATTCTTTACCCTGTTTTTTTTGGACTATAGAGTTGGTATTTATAACTTATTCAATGTCAAAATGTTTTACAACAAAGAAAAGTTAATGTGATCGTTAAAAAATCATTAGCCCCAGCGGGTCCAGTGGGTGCCTATTTTCCATTTTTCACCCCTTTTAACTTGTAATGACAAATATATGCTGCACTGATAGTCAACGACCGCTTTGATTATAATTATCCGGTACTGTAGTCTCTGACAATCACAACAATTATTTAGTTGCATGATAAGTATAATTAAGAACTTGTGTTATGGATACAGTTATTACTGATAAACAAATAAATACTTTTGTTTAATACATACAAGATTAATAATATGAAGTAATTTTGTACAGGTGGTTTTTTTTTAGATTAGGAACGCATAGTATTGTACAAATTGTTATATAGATGTTAAGACGGAATTGCTGTAAATTATATTTTTCATAAAAACCATAATGTTACTTTGTTAAAATTCTTTTATTCTGTAGCTTGAGTATGTCATGCTCACTTAAAAGTCTCTGCGGTGGTGGCGCCATGCGTTAATCGTACAAGAACGAGCAAGTAAATCGTCAATATTGGTTTTTTCTCGCGCCAGTTACAAATGTATTATTAAATAAATAATAATAAATAATTTCTTACAATCACACCAATTATTTAGTTCCAAGATAAGTATCATTAAGAACTTGTGGTATGGATACTAAATAACGGATAAACATACATAAATACATTTTTTTTTGTAAATACATACTTAAGATACATAGGAGAACACCCAGACCAGAACAAATATTCATGTTCATGCACATAAAGATTTGTCCCGTGTGGGAATCGAACCCACAACCTCTCGAGTGAAGTGCAGGTATACTGACCTCCACCCTATTTCGGTCGTCAAAATTCGGTCGGTCGTTAATTTATTACTTAATATTTAATTTTGACGTAGTCTACAAAACACGTGTGTTATACAGTCAAAAGATTAAAAAAAAAAGAAAACAGTAAGCTCTCGTATATAACAGTTCGTAAATATAACTTAATAAGTATGTAACTTTTCCTTGGTCTTAACTTTTTTGCTAAATATCTGTTTCATAGAATCAAAAGTACACAATTTGTTGTCAGTTGCTTATTAACAACACCAAGCGATGTTATTTCAGAACGTAGGTATAACATTAATGCTTATATGGCATCAAAGGCCGCTAGATTGATGGGGGTTTGTCTAAAGCCTTTGAAGGTTCGCTTATAGTATCTTGGTAGACAAGACATACATTACGTAACTTGTGTTAAACGAGATAATACGTTAGTCGAGTACATCCTAATCTCTTTGTATTAATCATTTTGATATAACTTTGTGATATAACTGTGTTATTATCACAATGAGGTTGGAAAGTAATGTAAAAGTATACAGTTCTTTAAGTCATAAACTATTAGCACTTAAAAACGGCTTTATAAAACATATATTCAAAAAGGAAACGAAATATTACTACACTGAAAATATTACATATTTACGAAAAAAAAGTATTCGATATCCGTTACTTAGTATTCATAACACAAGTTCTTAATGATACTTATCTTAGAACTAAATCATTGGTGTGATTGTAAAAATAATTATTATTATCATATGACTGTACATTAAAAACAATTTATTTAATAGGATTTAACTCTGATCTATTAAACAATGAAAATTGTAGCTTGGAAGCGCTTGTGGCTTCGTCATACTATGTGAAAAACAGAGTTAACACTAGTCAGCCCTTAAATGTGTGACTGTTTGCATAGCATAAAATGTTTCGGAAGGCATGTTAAGGCCACACTCAAATAACCGTTTGGCTAACGAAGTAAGTAAGTATAACAAGCTTTATATACACTTCAGCCCATTAACGTCCCACTACTGAGCACGAGCCTTCTCTCACATATCAAGGTTTGAGGGTATTGGGTCATACTCCACCACGCTGACCCAGTGCGGATTGGAGGAGGCAGGTGTATGGCGTCCTGCTGTTAGAATTTTTCAAGCCGCCCATGAGGCCTCTAATATGGCTTAACGACTACCACATTTAGTGATAACCGGGACCAACGGCTTAACGTGCCTTCCGAAGCACGGAAGCGCTCGATATCAAATGAGCTTTATATAAAATAATATTAATTATCGTTTGCACGTCTCTCCTGACGTAATAACATTCTGATATATCCTGTGTCACCGCCTTCTAAAGTAATCTAATAAGTCAATAAATAAATAAACTCATCATCATCATTTCAGCCATTTGAAGTCCACTGCTGAACATAGGCCTCCCCAATTGCTTTCCACGTTGATCGATTCTTCGCCGCCTGCATCCACCGGCTCCCCGCCGCCCTGACCAGGTCATCGGTCCATCGCGTGGGGGGGCCGCCCTCTACTATGTTTGCTGATTCGTGGTCGTTAACGCCCCATCGGTCGTCGGTTCTTCCAGCTGTGTGCCCCGCCCACTGCTACTTCAGCCTGCAAACGCGCTACGCTATGTCGGTCACTCTAGTTCTCCTACGGATTTCCTCATTTCTGATTCTATCACGTAGAGACACTCCGAGCATAGCTCTCTTCATTGCACGCTGAAATAAACTCAACTGAATGTAAAATCATTTGATCTTGGTATCTTTATGAAGCATCTGTGAACGGCAATTAAAACTAGGAGCACTAAAAATTTTATAAGAAAGCGAGGCTCTAACTGCTGCAAACTGTATTAATGAAACTTTTTTATGGAAATACTTAATAACTTTATGATTGGCGAAGTGTGGGCTAACGAAAAAATATTACTGGATGGATACTAATTTGACTAAATTGATAACTCTCTTATATTATGTAGATGGGTTCTTCGTTTATAACTGTAACGCCACTAAATTGTACAAGCATATATTTTATTTGAATCAAGGTGAATTCGACCCAGGGCTGTGTTCGCCACAATATAGATTAAACTGGATTTAATGGTGACCATGCAATGGACCGATGATTCGATCAAGGCGGCTGGGAGCCGATAGATTCAGGCGGCACAGGGTCGATCAACGTGGAAAGCAATTAGATAGGCCTATGTTCAGCAGTGGACTTCAAATGGGTGAAATGATGATGATACAAGTTACGACGTTAATTTTAGAATTAAGTATTAACCTCTTTGCTTATTATGTTATAAATAAAAAAATGTTTAATTTTAGATTAGATTAGTTTAAATTTAGAAGAATGCTGTGTACGCTTCTAAAGACCAACATAAATGTAATTTTGTGGTTGTGTTATAAAATTGTATATGTTTGTATGTTTAGCTGTTAGTGTACCTATATATAAATATAAAAAAATACTCCAAATATAATAAGAATATTTAATTTAAAACTTAACATTCACGGTTATTTTTGGAGTTCAAAGAAGTACTTGGACCGTGAATACAAGTAAGACCAGCAAAAAAGTATTATTCTTGCAAAAATAAGTATTCCCCACAGCGGCATCACAGAGTAAACAAGTCGGTAGATGTATCAGAACGAAATGACGTTCATTCAGCCATGTCTGCTCTTTGCCATTCAATTATTCCCGGCTTTGTCTGGATTACCTGCGGAGAATGTAAACAAAGTGGGGAAATATCCATTAGGGATTTTCACACTCGCCCGTCGCGAGCGCAAAGGCTTTACCCGAAAATCTATTAAACCCAGGAATAATTTCGAAAAACACGCGTGTTGTTTAACATTATTTTTCGCTGATATTTCAGTACTTGCCAATATACTTTAAAATATCCCGAATCCGAATGTTCTCGGCTTAAGCGAAAGGCTTTCAGTTTTGAGTGCTGTGATTTAACAAATGTTTCGTAAATGTTAGTCTGAAAGTAAATATTTGATCTTAAAATTCTGTACAACACAAAGACTGAATATTTATTTACGAAAGAATTGATAAAATAATTGTTGCTACTCACTTACTATCATTTGCATATAATGTGGATAGTATGATAGTGAACTTAGATCAACATATAAAAAAGAATTAATGTTTTATTCAGTTTTGACTTATGTTGAAAATGGTGACTGCATCGACTGCCATCTTGCAGAATGACGATATGATATGTCACGTTAAGAAAAAGGAATGAAAAAATATTTACGTAGATTGTTAGCATGAAAAGTACAAATATAAATACAAATTATTTATTAAATATTTGTTTGCAAGTGATGGATTAAAAATATCTTTATAACAATCCCCGCGCTACTATAATTTCCCGAAAAATCGAGAAACTATTCAACACGACACGTGTTTCGCCCTTACACAGGGCATCTTCAGGTAAGATAGGAGCCTCAGAACAACGATGTCTTCACGACCAACGCTGAAACGAGAGTCTCTCGTACATAGAGATATTTTTAATCCATCACTTGCTTACAATGGATTTCCGCAAAGTAACGCCTGAATCAATGAATTATTTAAATATTTGTTTTTTACAATTTCTGTGTTATGATTGAGGATTTCTTTTAAGTTAACGAATACTTGTGTCAGATATCCCCGTTCTCTATTGAAATTATGTACTCAAAACAGACAATTTGAAGAAAAAAAAGTTATGCAGATCAGCAGATTAAGGGAACGTTTGTGATACCAATCACGAATAAATAGACATAATTATATTATTGTAAAAGCTATTTAAAATTTGTAAGTGCATTATAAAGACTAGATTTGCCTGGACTACAATAAATTCAATGCCATTTTTCTAAATTCCAGAGCTAATATAACAAGAACGATGGAGAAGCAGGGCACTTCTTATCTTACCTGATCTTATCTTCACGGGGGCCACAGGCTCGCCTGCAGCGCATTTTGACCCTTAAATCGGATCTTTTGTGCATGGGCAGGGCACATATTCAGATAATGACCAAATGGGTCATTGTTCCTTTGCTGCACAATATTGCTCATCACACTCCATATCGCTAAGTTCGGTTAGTCGAAAACTATCATCGAACTATCACAGCGGTTCGTTTTCGGATGGTGTGTCCCTGTGTCGTGTGGGTCCGTTAGTGAGGTAATTAATATCAAGCATTCATTCTTCGGGATGCAAGTTAAGTTATAGCCGGTATCGGTTATCACTATTTGCCGCTAAGCTGACCTATTAAGCGGCTTTAAAAATCATATATCTACGAATCCGTACTGGATCTGAGTGGATGCTAAACACCACCTTCCTGAGTTGGCAAGTGGAGGTCTGTAGCCGAGGTATCGAAGTGCGGTTATTCCAATGATATTTGACGACCGATATGGCGTGAAGGTCAGATACCTTCACTTCACTCCAGAGGTCGTGCGTTCGATTCCCACACAGGATAAATCTTTGTGTGCATAAAAATAAATATTTTTTCTTGTCTGGGTGTTTTCCTATGTGTATTAAGTATGTGTGTACAAAAAAAAACTATTTAAATATGTTTATCCGTTCTTTAGTATCCATAGCATAAGTTTTTAGTGATGCTTATCTTGGAACTAAATAATTGGTGTGATTGAAGGAGAATATTTATTATTATTTATTTATATTTTGTTGTGCTATTAGTATATTTGAGCCCAGATGTGACCCGCCCAGCGATAGTCTATGTAAAAAACAAAAACGACAATCCAAATAGGATAAATATGAAATATGAGTGTTATATCATAAATCCACAGCACTATGCGCTCGCAGTCTCGCGAGTGCGCAGAAAATAGACACGTCCGTGTACAAACTATTCAATTGAATTTACGATTGACATCAACAGCCGGCTCCTGGATGCGGCCGGGACTCCCCCGTCACTTACTCACGCCCTGAGAATACGCCGAAGTGCACTTCCATCAATATAGGAAGTGTCCGTGCACTCCGTGGCGGCGCGGCGTCTCATACGTTTCTGTTTCAAGGGAATCTATAAACAACCCGTGAATAAATTAGGGAACTCCTGAGCTGGCGAATAAAGTTCGGCGGACGAATAGTGGCCTGTTCTGAGGATTGCCTTTAGTGTAAGCGGGAGTTTTCTTCTCGTATTGTTTTTTTGATAACGGCCACAGGTAGACGCTTGATATATTCACTTTCCCACGCGATGGACCGATGATCTCAAGGCGGCGGGAGGCCGATGTATGCAGGCGACTCAGGATTGCTCATTGCGGAAATCTATTGGGAAGGCTTATGTTCAGCAGTGGACGTTGCAGATGATAAATAAATAAATATTTCTGACACTTATACCAATTATTTAGTTCCAAGATAAGTATCATTAAGAACTTGTGTTATGGATACTAAATAACGGATAAACATACATAAATACTTTTTTTTTTGTAAATACATGCTTAATATACATAGAAAAACACCCAGACTAGAACAAATATTCATATTTATACTCACAAATATTTGTTCTGTGTGGGAATCGAACCCACGACCTCAGGAGTGGAATGCGGGTATACTCGCCACCACGCCATATCGGTCGTCATGATGATAGTTTTCTTTAGCATTACTATTAAAACCGATTTGCTGATATTTATGATTCTTTTTCAATAATGTACTTGTTTGGTTCATACATGGTTGGCTTTTTGGGAAATACCACTTTACTTTTAGTTTCCACCACGTGGTCAAAGTTTAAAGTGGCGAAGATAGAAGTGTGGGCTTTTCGTTTTTGGTTGTTCATTTTCTATAGTTTGAATAATGGAATTGGTTTGAATTCAATTTATCTCACTTCTTTGAATATACTACATGTTTACGCTTAACTAGCCACTCGTTATCGGAAACCATTCAATGGATCTTTTGTATTGAAATTGTCATTAGCATTTAAAATACAATGAAGTAAATGCTCAATAAATTTTCTGCAAAAAGTGTCTCTTACGTAATTGTAATACAGTTGGTAATGCTATGGCGAGAATCTTACCTTGCCGTAACACAGTCTTCGGACTAGCACGGGAGGTAAAGAATTTCTGTCTGTATACCCTCAATTATATTTTTGTTCATTATTCTTAAAAAAATGTTTTTTGTATTATTTTTTTTGTTTAAAGTTTATAAACGTTAACACAATAATGTTAAAAATAATGCATTTAGCCATACAATACTTTTTTGTTGTGTAATGTAAGGATGGTATACTGTGTACAAAATTTATGCAATAAAGTTATTCTTATTCTTATTCTTAATGGAGCGTGTTCTGAAATACTGTATGATTCGATGCCCATAGCCTCTTTCTATTATTGCAGTGTGTTTGAACGGTACGCTTCTAAATGTAGTTTTCTTGGTTACCCTTGTTTCTGTTTAATATTTCCATCAATGTAGGAGCTGTCCATGGCTACTCCGCGTCTTATGCGTTTCTGTTTCAAGAAACCTATAAACATATCATATATAACGTGCTTCCCGAGGCACGGAGCATGCGATATTTACGCACATAACTTCGAATTGTCATAGCTGCGTCACCAGGGCTTGAACCCGAGTCCTTTTGAATTTAAATATACTAAGTCTATAATACTAAGAATGTATAAAGCCAGTGTAGCTTTCTTTCCTGACTAACCGCTTTAAACGCTGACAATACCTTTTTTTGCACATATGAAAGTGAAAACTATTTTGATCCGTAATGTTTTCTACTCAACTCACGACGCTTCTTCATTAGTAAGTATAATGCTGGTGATTTTCTTCCCAAATTTTCCCTATAAGAGCTGTAAAGTTTCGCTTCTGGCAAAATGTAATAGTTAAAACTGTTTTGACTCTGATCGTTTCCACCTTCTTTCGCGGCACAACGAGCTCATTTTTTCTTTTTTATGTGATACGATATAATGACCACATCCTGCCTGATGGCTTGCAGTTAATGCTGTCCAAGAAACGCGAGCACTTCATATCTTGGCAAAAACCAGTATCAAGCGCACTTTTGACGGACTAAAAAATCTATATGAACTGGTTAATATAGATAACTCCAAGCCAAAAGCTCTTAAAGGAGCGACCACTTACTTACATAATACAAACCAAGTGACCTTCTTTCCAGAGAATAAAAAATTAAAAAAAAAAATTATTGCCACACAAAATGAAAACAAGATACATTATTACATTTAAAAAAATAGTGTTAAGTGGTGGCAATGGGTGACAGCCTCACCATATGCCAGGCATAGAGGGAAAACCCAGCGCTGGTTTTTCAGTCTAAACCCAAATTTCAAACAAAAAAAAAGGAAGGATACTGTTCTAAAAAAAAACATATATATGTACATGCATATTATACATTTTCTTACACTTTTAATACGATACGGAATACACAGTATATACTCAATATACACAGGAAACTCCCAGATAATGCTGATCAACAATTTCTAACTTTCCCTGCATAGACATTTATCCCAAAAAGTAACAAGAAAAATGAAGCATTAGCACGTACCTCTAATTTGATACCACGAAAAAGGTTGTGTATGTAATATGTCATAATTATTTGCATGGTTGAACAAGCCGACTTTTTCCTGTTGCATAAGGTCCTTACAAACCCCAATGATTTGTTATACCCGATTATGACTTTCAATTTTTCACATCAGTCCTATTAGTTTTGTTCCTTATAACAATATAGGAGAGAAATAATATTATTTTCTTTGCTATGCTCAAATAAACCCTTTTACTTGTAGTGATGTTTTATCTTTTTTTGTTTTTATTAGTACAAGCTATACAGGCTTCCTCCCACTTGAATTCGTTAGTCTCTAATCAATTAAGGTGGGAGGGAGCCTGAAGCCAACGTTTAGTAGTGGGACGTTAGTGGGTTGATATGGCTTAAATAATCAAAACCTATTTTATTCTAACAATGAGAAAACTTTTTGTCTATTTCGATCGCGAAAACACTCGTTGATTTTTAATATTTAAATTTGCACGTTTATTTATTTTATAGTTTTGAATTTATGCATTTACAATGCTTTACTTTAGTTTTTGATTGAATTTTTGACCAGAATAAATCATCCCCAAAAAACCAACCTTGACGATTTTCTTGCCCGTTCTTTTACGATCAAGTGAATGGGCGCGTTAGTTTATAATTATGCCATTCATAATATCTCTGTTGAGCCAAACTTGAATAAATGATATTTATACACTTTAGTTGCATAGAGCATCAAAAAGCTAAGTTATGACCTTGAGATTTTTAGTGGCCATAGTCCATCGCTATACCTAACTTAAAAAAACGCCTAAAATGCCTATTTCAGCTGCTCTTTTAGCCATCGTGGATCCTTTAATACAATTAAATGTACACAAAGACAATTTAAGAAATTTGCCAAACATTTTGTTACAAATAAAAAAATATTACACGAATTCTTGCGCTGGCCCTTGTTAGTAACAAAAGCCTTCGAGACACTTCAGACATAAGAAAATGTGAATTTTATTTATTTCTCGCTGCAAAAACAAGATTAAGCTTAGTGAAGGGACAATTTTGTAATTTAGAAAAATTCGATCCGTAGTCGAATGACAAACAAACGGTCAAGTGCGGGTCCGGGCAATTGTATTTTTTAATAAAAGTGTATAGGGATCCTACCAAGACCTTAGGACCCCAAGCTAACCTCACCTGCAAGTGGCGCACCTGCCGATCAACTGACGAGGCTCTGGCGAACATAACAGTGTCCAGTAAGCGGCAATAGGCTCGCCACTCATTACGTGGGACCAACTTTATTGTGTAGTGTAGTGTGGGCGTGTAATATGCCTATGCCTACCCCTTCGGGAAAACAGGCGTGAATGTGTATGTGTGTAATTAGGGTTGGGAATGTCAATTTTATGAAATATACTCGTACGATTAGGGTAATCACAAACTTCATATTTTTTTTATTATTATACCTTCACAGCGTACTAGTGGTAGAATAAAGACAAGTGAACTGGACTGACAGGCAGTTTAAGACTTATCAGCCAGCAAAAATGGTTATGGGCAGGGCACGACTGAAGAACTGGACGACAGATGGGGGATTAATATTCTTCAATAGCCACTGCGAACCTAAAAATGTAATACTAGAGGACAGCTGCCTACATGATGGACCTGTAGTTCGAGCAAGGCGGCGGAAAGCCGGTGGATGCAAGCGGCTCACCTGCTTCGACGTCTTTATTTAACAGTGGACTTCTTGTGGCCTGAGATGATGATTATAAGCTTAACAAATTCATTTATCGTAATACAAATTTCCAACACAGAAATACATAAAAATGGACATTATATAGACGTTGGAGCCGAAGAGCGATGACATTTTTACATAGATGGCTTTAAGCAAGTGATGGATTAAAAATATCTTTGTAACAATTCCCGCGCTACTATAATTTCCCGAAAAATCGAGAAACTATTCAACACAACACGTGTTTCGCCCTTACACAGGGCATCTTCAGGTAAGATAGGAGCCTCAGAACAACGATGTCTTCACGACCAACGCTGAAACGAGAGTAAATCACTTGCTTACAATGGATTTCCGCAAAGTAACGCCTGAATTAATAAATTATATAGATGGCTTTGTTACATAGGAGTTTAACTACTTAATATTTCTCTCATATTTACTGTAATATTTTTTATTGAGTACAGAATACTTTCTTTATAAAAACTAATCCATTTTAATAAAACGAGTCTGTTATAGCCATAAAAAACAATAAGACTGTGTTTTTTTCGCTTTGAAATAGACGTTATTTTGCATTTCATTTTGCAATAGTTTTCTTTGTGTTAATATTTCCTTCTAGTTATTTTAAAATAGAATTCCACTTTTCTTCTAATGGAAATTCCATTTTCCCATGGAAATAATAAGACTTGTCGTTCCAGATTTAAGCTTCTGCAATTTAAATAATAAATATATATGGACTTTTTACACACCGCCTTTTAGCACTAAACGTCAGTCGTCTATCTGCCTATCAATAGACGAGCTTCCCTAAACGAAGGAATTCAGGAGAGGTACTTCATCACGAGGATCCAAAGCTGATTGATGGGTACAGGGTGTAGCTTCCTGCTTTTATTTCAAGTTTTTTTTTTTTTAGAAATGCTACATTTTTAAGCCGCCCAATCAAAACTATAACTTTGCTTAACAACCAACACATGAAGAGAAAGCCGAATCGAACCGCCTAACGTGTCTTAATCGCGATAGCGCCCGACATCAAATTCCACACAATATATCACCGATTAAATGACTGACTATCGTGTACGCCGTGTGGTACCGGCCCAGAATAGTGCCACCTCTGTTATTTCACGGGGAGTCGTCAGAGTTGACGAAGAGAAATCCAACCATCAGTACACAGGCACATCATATATCAGTACAGCATCAAATGATGGGCAGCAGCGTCATCCTGTGTACTGGCTAGAACTGCGATCACCAACCCGCCTGCTCAGCGTGTTGATAATGAGCAATGTTCATGTGGGGAGGCTAATGTTCAGCAGGGGGACTCATAAGACTGACAATAATATGATGATTTTCAACGCTGCTTAAATTCTATAATAGTTTCAAACTCGGTCGTTTGAGTTTGACTTTCTCAAAATAAAATCGATTCCATAACTTACTCTCATCTATCAGTCTTATAAAGTCCTGGGCTGAACATTAGCCTCCCCAGTAGATTGGGTATATATCGGGTTGCCTATTTTTTTATATTTCTAATTGGCCATGGCACACAAACGGTGAGCTTAATTTTTTTTCGCATTATTTTATTATACTACATATTTACAATCTTGTGGAGATATCTCTTCGCCTAACTTTTTATAGCCATTTTTTTATGTACCAAATGCGACTTTTGCCGGAACAACACTTACTAAATATTAATACATAATTAAAAATTACAAATTATAAAACGCCAACTTAGGCATGCAGCATGAAAGCAGAAATGCAGCATGAAAGCAGAAATGCAGCATGAAAGCAGACATGCAGCATGAAAGCAGACATGCAGCATGAAAGCAGACATGCAGCATGAAAGCAGACATGCAGCATGAAAGCACACATGCAGCATGCCAACAGGCATGCAGCGAATCAAAGAACCACTCATAATCATCACTTTGGGAAGGCGTGATTGTCATAGACAGCACTTTAGGCAGGCGAGATCGGTGATCGCAATTTAAGCTTTGGTTCAAGTTTAGTTGCGTGCCCGTAGTAAATGAGCGTGTTGGTGTGGAGTAAATCTATGAATGGAGCATCTATGAATGTCGCCATGTTGGAGATATATGAATTGAATTGACATGCTAATGTGCTACTTCGCCGAAAATTAAAAACGAATACTTTAATTAATTCCAGAAAGTATTTCAGCTTAAAAAACAAAACTCCTATTAAAGTTAAATTTAACATCCTCTCAAACATACAAACGCAGAAATGAATCATCTCCAAATTTTATTGATATAACCGGTAAAGTTTCGCCATTACTCGCGTATGCGGTAAAAGGGGTGGAAAGAGGAACTTAATTATGTCGAAGGAGTTCTAAAGTTGAAACGGAAAGTTCCTGTCGATGTTGATCTATCAAATTAGAGCTAAATCGTTTGTCTGTTTTGTACTTTAGCAAACTTTTACTGGGAAAATGAGACGTAACAACGATGTTCATGAAAACCGACGACTCGCTTTGATGTGACAAGATTAAAGATGGTTAAGTTTAGAAGGATTTTGATTTTTTTAATTGAATAAATGAAATGAATTGAAAAATTATTTATTTCAACATCACACAACATACACAACATAATAAAGAAATAATACAATACATAGGACACGTAAATGTTGCATGATATCGAAAAAGGCCCCTGCTCAGTATTTGCAGTGAGCCTGTAAACAAACCCACTGCACTGATTTTCGACAGGGGCCAGATTCTCCACTAAAAACTACAACGTACAACGAGTAAATGTAGTCTTTGACGTCTCAAACATACAGACATATATACATTCACGCCTGTTTCCCCGAAGGGGTAGGCAGAGGCTTATTATATTATGCCCACACTTCGCCAATTATATAGTTGGTCCCACGTAATCGGTGGCGAGCCTATTACCGCTTACCGGTCACTGTTATGTACGCCAGAGCCTCGTCCGTTGATCGGCAAGTGCACCACTTGCAGGTGAGGTTGGCTTGGGCTCCTTAGGTCTTGGTAGGATCCCTATACACCTCTCACGTCTCAAACATACTATGAAGATTATCGCTACTTCTATGTTCATGTGGTGGTTCTATGGTGATGCTTTCCGCACTCAGTCTTTACCAAGGTTTATTGTGCGTGAGCCTGAGTTAACGCTATTTTTATATCCAAAGTAAATTTAGTCTTAAATTTACAAAACAGATTTAAAAAAAATGTATACTTGTAAAACGTGAATTGTATTAATATAAAAAGATTTTGCAAAGAACAAAATAGAAATTTAGCCAATAACTCCATGATTGGCGAAAAGGATATTTATCTAACAAAATATCTTTAACAAATAATATTCAACTCTAGAAATAAGGCAATCCAAATTTTTATACCAAATATTGCACAGTTCAAGCCACGCGGTCGAAATCGCAAGCCAAATCTAGTGATATCACTGACCCTATTGTTGGCAATGCTGTTCAACGTACCAGGGGCTCATAAAATGTAAGAGACCGTTCGTAGCATCTTGGACGCTCAGTTGGTAGCGGTCTATTGGGCCCTCTGCCAGTTCCGTGCTATTATACACCTCGAACTATTGTCACAACGTCGTTAGGCAGCAAATTAAAAGTTACTGCAAAAGAGATCTTGTATCAGAATATTGTTACGACTTTCGAACAACTTTGACCCATTTACTGACATAGGCATTCTTAAATTTTATATTGCATAGCTATCCTTCCAAATGCATTATTTTTAATAATGTAAATTAGATATAAACGCCCCTATTAACGTTGCTAAAGGAACTCTTCCCAATGCATTAAATTAAAATTATGTTTCAACGACGAAGATGTAAAAATAAGTGAGTATTTGGTATAGTTACTTAAAATAACAGCATAGAAAATTTCAAAATTATTAAGAAAATGTAACAAGGACAAAAGTGTTAGTTGAAACACTTGTATATTTTGGTCTCGAAAAAATTTATACTTTTGTTAGACTGCCAGTACATCCAAAAAGTAAAGTTAATCTGATTTGCCTTAATTCAAAGATACTTTTGAAAGATTCTAACATCAGGCTGAAATATAACGTAAAAATCAAAACATTAATAAAGAATGAAACTATATCGCTAATCTACCGCAGATATGAAGCATGAATATTGTTATATTATGTTGCATTGTATAGCGTCACAGACAAATGAAGATTGTAACTAACCAATCGATAATTTAAAAGAGCATCATAGCCTGTGAGTTTCTTGCCAGTTCTTCTTACAGAGCGGTGGCTCGGAACTGGCACTTAGATTCGCTTACACTTAAATATTTTTTGTTTTTTTTAAATTGTTTGGTTGCACGTGAATCTAAGCTTCGTGATTTAAGTATAGTTATATTTTATTTGTTTTTGTTATTGTTTTATAATTTTGACGTTTTCAAGTACTATGTAATAGTTTATGAAATAAAGTATTTTTGACTTTTGACTTTTATTTGGTTACGAGAGTTTAAAAGTTTGAAACCTATAGTAATATTATGAATATAAATGTTTGCGGTAATAAAACCCATTGGAAAGACCCCGAATGATTTCAGGCCGTTTTGTTAGGGAACCCTCTTAACTGCGATTTACGATGTTGGATGTAAAAAATTTAGGCCCCCTTCAAAATTACAGAACCCTTGAGCCGTTTTCATCATGTTTATATTCAAATTTAAATTATTTAGACCAGGAGTTTCATTTTCCGATGGATAGAACAGAATATTTAACGTAGCGTTAATTGTTCATATTAATTGTGCATTTTTACATGCTCGTATTTTTACATATCTTACCAACGCTTCCAGCTCCTAAGTAATCAACGTAACCAAGCATACTTTGAATACTAGATATACTATATAATAATACTTAGTGTATTGGGCTCCTAAAAGATTCGATGAGCCCAAGCCAACCTCACCTGCAAGTGCAACCTGCCGATCAACGGACGAGGCTCTGGCGAACATAAAAGTGCCCGGAAAGCGGCAATAGGCTCGGCACCTATAACGTGGGACCAACAGTATAAATGGAGAAGAGTGGGCGTATAATATGCCTCTGCATACCCCTTCGGCTTCGGGGAAGCAGGCGTGATATTATAATGTATGTATGTATAATACTTCGTAAATATGTAAAGAAGCGCTCGTAGCTCTGTGATGCTAGGTGGTCGGAAACGATCACCGAAGTAAAGCAGAGTTTACAGAGGTCAGTCCTTGGATGGGTGACCGTTTGTGTGGCATTTGATATCGAGCGCTTCCGTGCTTCGGAAGTCACGTTAAGCCGTTGGTCCCGGTTATCACTAAATGTCGTAGTCGTTAAGCCATATTAGAGGCCTAATGGGCGGCTTGATAAATTCTAACAGTAGGACGCCACACACCTGCCTCCGCCAATCTGCACTGGGTCAGCGTGGTGGAGTATGACCCAATACCCTCACACCTTGATATGTGTGAGGAGGATCGTGCTCAGTAGTGGGACGTTAATGGGCTGTGATGATGAAATATGTAAATGACGCGTAAGGCACCTTTAAAAAAAAAATCTGTCGCGTACACTTGAGTTGTGATATTATGAACTCCCTGTCGAAGTTTTCCGCATGCAAAGCTATACAGCATGGGGCTCTCCAAAAAGGGCGTGAAACGATTTGTAAATGGTCGACAACGCTCTAGTAATGCTATTCTGGTAATGCAAGTGTCTATAGGCTGCGGTGACCACTTCCAACCACCAGGTGGCTGCATGCTTAAGCATGCATGCGGCATGAGCATTCTATTTTTATACCCAGACCAAAACCAGAAACGTGTTGAAATACCTTGAACGAGAAACAGGATCTTACCGAGTAAGAATCTCTGTCACTTTTTCTCGTAGCAACCTATCCTAGTGAAGACACGTTAACATGTGCTTTGGAAAGAAACATAATTCGCAAAGCCTTAGTTGAATGAATGTTAAATAATTATTGCAGTTGATCCTGTTTTTTTTTCTTTTAAATAATATCTTCGTACGGTTTAAACATTAGCCAGAGATATATTAATAACATATAAATTCAAGTCAATGAGAATAAGTGGTGATAAAGATGATAAATGGTAAATGAGCTAAACCCCTTGAGTCCTCATTAAAGATGTGGGACTAAACTGAGATCTCACATGGACTTCTTGAGAGAATTTGCTATGATTTGAATAATGATGCTCTGTTTAGTTTTATTTACCAACACTCATGTACGTTCACAAACACTTAACGTTTAATAATCCACCGTTATTACACATTAATGTTCGAAATATCACAAATTTTAGAAAATAAAACAAGCTACAGTCATGACGCTTCACTTTCCCGCCAAGAAGTCCAGTTGATTCTGTTATCGAGCTTAAACAATAAAACAATCGACAAACGGAGTTAAATAAAAACATATTTTCAATAAATAACAAAACAAAAGTTTTGACAAATGCCCCGAACTGTGTTTACCAATTCTGTTGACTCTATGCTAATTTAGAATACACATTTCAAAATATTCCCTCTGTATTCACTGTCTGCATACGTAACAGCCATTGCGTAAACATATTAATCCAACCGTTGGACAAAATAAAATTAGGTTAAGTTAAATGCAAAAACAGCCACAGATGGAAGCTGCCGCGGGATCGGGTATTCAAATTTGTTTTATTTAAATTCAAGTCGGGAATGACCGCCATAGCAATTAGTGCCGTGGCCCTTCGAACGTTGCCGAGGCATGTACGGCCTACACTTATTTGATTGCGCTAAATGTTTTTTGTAAATTTTATATAAAATCCACGCATGAGATTTTTATTGTGTAAATTTGGAAGACTGGAATTACTGCTATAGCAAGTAGTGTCCGAATCATGTCCGGTCTGCACTTATTCGGTTAAGCTTAAAGTTTTTTGTATATATTCCACGCATGAAAATTTTATGTAATCCTCTTTTTTTCGTAAGTTATGTACCATAATCTGAAAATGGGTTCATGGGAAGCCCAGTGGCAATACTAATGGACTTTTTCATTTTAATAAATAATTCCAAATGTCCAATCCTTTTACAGTATAATATGAATTACAGGGTATTCTAGAAAATTATAAAGATTACGCGCCAGGCAACGATGGCATACCTTATGCGTTTCTTGCTAATAGCAGTGACCAAACAAAGATATATTATTTAAATCTTGTACATAAATTGTTAGCTTTAGATTATGTTCCTGTGTCATGGAAATGTCAAACCGTGTTGCCATTTTTAAAACCGAATAGGAACCACACATATGCGTCTGCTTATCGCCCTGTAGCACTATCTTCAGTTTTAATTAAGGTAGCCTAATATTTTAACAAAAACTTTCTAGAATGGCTTTTAGAAAGTAAAGGTTTACTCTCAAACACACAGTATGGGTTTAGAAAAGGCAAGAGTAATATCTCAATTCTTACTTCCTATATTCGTCTTGCTTTTTCATTTGGACAATACAATACGACTTTAATAAGTTTTAGTGGGCCAAACTTAAATAAATAATGCGAATATAAAAGGAGGTTAGTGAGTGAACAAAAAAAAAGAGTATTTATGTATGTTTATCCGTTATTTAGTATCCATTTCTTAATGATACTTATCTTGGAACTAAATAATTGGTGTAAGTGTCTGAAATATTTTTATGATTAAGTTCTGAAAACCTGTAATTTTATTCAGAAATCAGCACTGTATTATTACTATAAATGTGTTTATTCACAAGCTTATCAAGATGGGTTAGTATAGGTATCCAATCAAGGCAAAGTCCCAAGGCATATCTTGCAAGTTTAATCTGCCAATCATCGGTCAATGCTTTGGCAAATATTAAAGTGCCTGGTAAGCGGCAATAGGCTCCTTACCTATGACGTGAGATCAACTATACAATTGGCCAAATGAAGGAGCAAAATATCCCCACGCCTTTAGGGAAACAGTCGCTATTATATGTACGTATATTAAGATATATATTATGTGGTATGTGTAGCGGCCTTGAGTTTTGCCGCCCCCCCCCCCCCTCGTCTCATGGGGATTTGTAAGAGTCGACGAAGAATAATCGTATCGTATGATGAGCAGCAATGTCATCCTGCGTACTGGCTCGAACTGCGATCACCAACCCGCCTGCCCACCGATGTATTAATGGGCAAATAACCCCAATACAAAAGAAATCTATTGTAGAGGCTAATGTCCACCGGTGGACTTATAAGGCTGCAATTATGATATCAAGATATTATTACGGTTGTCACAAAATGTGGTAGCCGTTAAGCCATGTTTGAGGCCTTAATGGGCGGCTTGAAAAATTCTAACAGCAGGACGCCATACACCTGCCTCCGTCAATCCGCACTGGGTCAGCGTGGTGGAGTATGACCCAATACTCTCGCACCTTGGTATGTGAGAGGAGGCTCGTGCTCAGTAGTGGGACGCTTAATGGGCTGAAATAATGATTACATTGCGCCAACGCCAAGTTTAGGAGAATGATAAAAACATCTCATTGACTAGAATAATTCAATAATTCAAAACAACTCAGAGAGAACATCTAAATCGCAATGTGGAAGTGATGATGTAGCTTTCGGAATATTTTCATTGCAAAATAGCAAAAAAAGGTCTCTCATTCCGGGACCAAAGTAAAAATAGCATGGAAATTCATCAATCTTAATTCGAGGAGACAGCTGAGTGAAAAGATTTTCCTTAAGGACTTTTTTTATAATTAGAATAGAATAGAATAGAATAGAATATTTTTATTTGCACTTGATTGAGGTACATTACAGTTCTTGTACAATAAAATAAAGCTCCTCTCATTCAGCCAACAACGGTAGCATGCAAATTATAATTAAATTAACACATCAATTTTTAAAAGAAAACTATACTAATAAATCATTAAAATGTCAAAAATGGGAATTATCAACTAGACATAATTAAATTTTTAAATGTGAAAATTGCGAATTAGCAACTAAACATTATTGATGTCAAAATACGGATACCCACAAGTCATTCATAAGTACAATCACAAAAATAATAATAATAAAATCGAAATCATGTCACAAAAGCGCAAAATATTAGTCAAACCAAACATAGATAGTAAGTTTAACCTCTTAGGTTAAAAACACTACAAGTATCACAAAGTTTGTGCTCTAAAAATTGTTTAACTGTGTAAAAAGTGTGTGAGATAAGCCATTTATATAATATACTTAAGAATCTCTTAAAGTATCCATTTGCTTTTATTTCTGGAGTTGTATTTAATATAATATACTTAATCTAAAACAGGGTAACATAATTATTAAAAATAAAAACTAAAAACTATAAATAAAAGATGTCTTCCAACTGTGGGCCCATGGGTACGGTGCCAAGAATGCTGGCAACGTTTCCTCTTTGGATTGCCAGGCCAATACGCTGGCAGAAGAAGCTGCCAGCCTTCTTGTCACCGGAAGCAGCAATGAGGCGAGCACTTAATTCTTTCACGAGCTGCTTTGCTTCCGGCCCCCATGGACCCAATGTCTCCACCGCAAACGGAACAAAAAGAAAGTTAGGCCCTAAATTTCCGTATTTGTTCCGTTTGCGATTTTCAGCACTTACCGCAGCAGCCCCGACACGACGCGAAGTTGCGCATACATGTGAGGGAGCCACGGTGTCTGCACAGGTCGCATCCCACACCAGCGGCCTGCCAAGCTTCAATGGGCCGATAGTCATACCGTCAGGTCTTTTGCCATCGCTGCGAGAGATACCAGTTGGCTCTAAGACAGCAGGTAACCCAACGGTGGCAAAAGCACTGCGGATGATGTTATTGAGAGAGGAGTGCCGTAATATACGACCAGCACTGCGGGCGCATGAAAGACCATGATGGCCAAGCTCGTCAACGGCCTCCCCACAAACACAACGATGAGGGTGGACTACCCTGGCGCCAAGGCGGAGACAAACCGCTAGAGTAAGAGACGGCCCGTCCAACAAGGTACCGACATTGGCAGACGGTAATGCCTGGAGCCAGTGACCTGACTCTCTTTCGGAGACTGCAGTGAGACGAGCAATTTCTGCTGAATTGACAGAAGAAGACAGAAGGCCATCAAAAATTTTTTTACATAGAGGCTCGTCCCAGTGCCTCTGCGACTGTGGCAGTAGAGGGAAGTCGGAACTTTGGCAGGAGGATTGCCAGGCGTTTTTAGCATCTGCCCCGCACGACAACTCTACGGAACCCAAAGAAGGGTTGATAATCTTCCGGTAGAGATTGTGCGTACTATGAGCAGAAGACAAAAACGCCGGCAGTGCCACGCTAGATACATTTCTTACACCTAGACCTCCGAACCGTACAGGGAGGGAAGCCTGACTCCAAACGCGGTCATTCATTGGACAATTTAGAATTTTGACTAAAGTATTTCTTATCAGATTATCCAAATTTGATAACAAAGAAGGAAAACGCCAGAATTGAGCGCATCGGAGAACATATGTAAATTTTGGAACGAATAGACAGAACCGTACAACAAATAACGCCATGTGTGAATTAATTTGAAAGAGACGGTCTGAAGTAGAATTAAATTTTGCAATGACATCTTTTATAAAAGCCGGAATGGCAGCATCGAGAATCGGTGCGCCTAATAAAAATAAAGAGTCGTCGGTCAAAATTTTGATATTGGGAGCCAGAAGATTGAAATCAGAAAATATTTGTGCTCTACGGTCCGGGGCCACGGTATTTGAAATGTATAACTCACACTTCGAGAAATTTAATTCCAAACCTATAGAACCAAAGTCATTTATTAAATTCTGTAGGTCCCCGAGAACTAAACTTGAGTTACCTCCTAAAGTTCCGTCATCGAGGTACCATACATTAAATTTTGAATTTAGACTTGTAATAATTTTGTGAATTGCCAAAGAGAA
The DNA here is from genome assembly GCA_949126915.1 of Musotima nitidalis. NCBI lineage: Eukaryota > Metazoa > Arthropoda > Insecta > Lepidoptera > Crambidae > Musotima > Musotima nitidalis. The sequence goes on along the minus strand of OX421420.1, from coordinate 2,928,949 downwards.
AATAGCTGGACCCAAGGGGTCGCCTTGCTGGCAACCAACGGCAGAATGCAGATGATTCTTACGGTGAATCAAACTAGTTGGTTCACTGTAACATTGCCATAGATAATTATAAAATAAAGGTATTTCTTCTTTTATTATCGCCAGCAAAGCACCCCTGTCCACGGAGTTAAAAGCGTTTTTGACGTCTACCTTTAACAGCACTTCGCCACCATCATTAAGCAAGAAGGTGCGGGCCGCGTGAACCGCGGCCTCACAGCCACCCTTCGAGCCGAACCCGAGTTGTATTGGCTGAAATTTAGAAGAAAGGTCAGAAAGAATGTGTTTTACACAAATTTTGGAAACAATCCGCCTGATGGTACACCCTACGGCGATCGGCCTTATACCACCGTCTTTTTTTTTTAATGCGCAAAGGTTAGCGCCGTAGAGTATACCGGTGATGTCTTGTGGTACTTTACCAGCAAGCATATGGTTGCACAGATTCGTAATTTTAGTGAGGAGGGCTCTACCGGCGTCTCCAGATTTACCACATAGTAAATCTTTGAAATGTTGGGGGGAGAGACCATCTAAACCACCGGCAGAGCCATTTTTAAAAGAAAATATTGTTTTATATACTTCGTCTTCGTTGGTGGAAGGCGAAGCATCTGTAGACTCGGGCGGGTCGGGGAGGCGAAGTGTTGCTGCAGGAGACGGGTGTTTCGAAACGAGAGCTGCCACAGTCTCTGGAGAGTCAGAAGCAACGGTATCACTAGAAAAAATCAACTGAGAGGCTCCTTTTATATCACCCTCATTGATTTTTTCTTCAACCTTGCTTATGATGAATGAAGTTTTTTGATGTTTTTTAAAACTAATGACTGGACTAGAATACGGTGGTAACGGGTTGGTGCAGTTGGATTTAATTTTATGAGTTAGGGTACTGCCATTGTCATCCTTGTTGCTCACATGTAAAACACGATAAGCGAATGTCAATAGCAGTTCCCAGCTGTGCGAGGTGTTTTCATGAATGACCCTATCGATGGTTTGTGCTAATGAATGAGCTACTGAGATGCGAGCTCCTCTCGGAATACGTTTGATAATTGGTGTACTACTTTTTAATTTTGCCAGTTGTTGCCAAAACTCAAAATTCTGTGGGATGTTTGCGTCAACTAAAGGAAGAGATATATCGGGGCGGGTTTGGGAGGCATAAGAAGGTTTGTGCACCTTACCTAAATGGATCTTTAGACCTCTTGAGCCCCTAAAAAATTTTGGTTGAGGGCAGAGCTCGCACCTCACATAGTTGCCGTTGCCGGTATCTTGGCCTAAACTTGCGGAGAGTTGGGACATCTAATGAATTTATACATTATAACAATTAAAATAAAAATACAAACAAATAACCCTAACAAAAAAGTAAACAAAAATAAACTAGAATTGAAAACAAGCAGCGGGCGCAGGCGCGAAACGTCAGCAGCACGAAAATCTTTACTCCTATTGGACTTTGAATTACGGCTCAACGCTTATTGGCCAAAGCGGAGCCGTTGTCAAGGCGACCAAAGACAGCTTCTTCTGATTTTGATGGGGCTTGATGGATCACTAAAAACGGGTGCTCCACAGCCGCTACAGAGGCGACGCACGCAGTTGCTTATAATAGCGCACGCGTAGACACGTGATGGGATCACTTTCTGCCCCTCATTTTCTCATGATAATGTTTAAAACATATTAAAAAATTATAAGAAATAACGAGCGTAAGTGTCACTCTTGGTTGACGTTTCTTTTTCTTAAAGTTAAGTTCTTTTATACTTTCAGGTACTTGATTGTATATAATAATGCACATATAGAAGCAATTTTTTTGGAAGCGAGCACTTCTAGGGATAGTGGAAGTCACCAACCTATTTCCGTTCCTAGTGTTTCTTGGATAAACATCTTTGGCCATTTTAAAGTAATGACTGTTCAACTTGACAAATTTTGAAATTTCGAAAATGTACAAGCAAGGCAAAGGTAAAATGTTTAAGAACCGAAACAGTGGTGCACATGGTTCATCTGGTTCAGTACCACATATTGCCCTGATACATTTTTTTTGTGCAATAAATGTTCTATTCATATCAGTGCTATTTCCCCAAATGATAAGACCATACCGTAGAATAGACTCTATATAAGCAAAATATGCTGTTAGGGCAGCGTTTTTTGACGCTACTTTAGTCAATTTATATAAGGCATAGGCAAATCTGTTTATCTTATTGCAAACTTTTTCAATTTGTTGTTTCCAATCTAAATTTTTATCAAGATTTAAACCTAAAAAATTAGTTACATTGGTACCATTGAGTCTTAATCCCTGATAATTTATATTTATTGTTTGATCGAATATATTATTATTATTAAAATTCATAAAATTTGTTTTTCCAATATTAATAAATAAATTATTTATTATTTTCTAACCAATTTATAATTATTTTCAATGTATTATTAATGTCATTTATATGCTCATTCAATGTCAGGTTTTTTTCAGTTGTCACTATAATGGAAATGTCATCAGCGAACAAGATGCAGCGATGCTTTGTCAGGTCAGGAATATTATTTATATAAACTAGGAAGAGAAGATTAATATTACTTACTTGGAAATTATTTTATATCTTTATATTAATCAAGGTTCAAGCTTTGTGAGAGTATGTGATGCGAGCTGGTAGCGTTTGTAGCTGGATGAGAGTAGGTAAACAATGTTAGAAACTTTGACGACCGATATGGCGTGGAGGTCAGTATACCTGCACTTCAGTCCAGAGGTCGTGGGTTCGATTCTCACACAGAACAAATCTTTGTGTGTTATAAATATAAATATTTGTTCTGGTCTGGGTGTTTTTCTATGTATATTAAGTATGTGTTTACAAAAAAAAAAAGAAGTATTTATGTATGTTTTTCCGTTATTTAGTATCCATAACACAAGTTCTTAATGATACTTATCTTGGAACTAAATAATTGGTGTAAGTGTCAAAAAAAAAAAACTAAGCAGAGTTAATCCTAGAAACTTAGCAGAATTAATCCTTGTATAGGTGACCATATGCGTGGCATTTTCTTAGTTGGGATATCATGAGAATGGGAAAGAAATATAAGTATGTTCGTTAAGATAATTATGAAATATTATTTTCGCAGCATGCAAATGGTCACAAGCCAAGAAGTGGTAAAAAAAGAAACACATACTAAAATACTGTTAAAAGTAAATACTGGATTAAAATTTTATTAACTACTTGATATGCTTTTATTACTGCCCGTTGTGTTCATGATAAAACGTTCACGTTCAATAAAGTTTATTCGAAGTTCAAATTAAAGAAAGATTTTTTTCATTTGATTTTATAAATTGCACATGATATTATAACTAAAAAGTTAAAGAACTGAAGAGGATAATTTTATTTAAAAAAAAAACATTGTGAATATTCGAACAATAGAGTAAGTAAGTAAAGTTTAATTAAAAACATATGAACAAACTATTAAAAGGACTAGATCACTTTTAACGAACTACCAAAAGATCATCAGATGAGGTTTCAGTAAAAACGAGAGTATCATTTTCCAAGCTCCCGACATTAACATACTAGTTTAGTCCCAGAGTCCCTGTAGCCCGTAGTCACGTTTCACACAATGCCTCCCTACCAATATTTGTCCATTAAACAATGTAAACAAAGATCTGCCTTCTTATAGTAAAATTCCAAGCTCATAGATACCGCAATAACTAAACACTATATCCTAACCACCAAACGCTTTATATGAATCCATCGCGCGTCGCTATGAGTAAAGACGGCAGTGGTTAACGAACAACTGTCAAGGTAAAAATAATGGCATGAATTGTTGAGTTTCATAATACCGGGTATGTACCCTATGATTTCTGTTTGAATAATCTCAGTAAACTGCTGGTTCTGAAGGTGTACTGCCCTTTGGGTCAAATATTTTTCGTAAAATTACACTTTCCAAAGGGCTTATCGCCCTAGTTTTATTTCATTTTGCGTTTGTTTTACTTCATAATGTTATTACTTCTTTGCATTTCGAGAATGATAAAGAATTATCTTTCTCAAGTTTTATTTAGTCAAATGTTTATTACTTGCTTGATAAAAGTTGAGATTAGCTTATGGTTCTATGTTTTTTACTATTTAATAAAGTATTTTATAATACTTGTTTTATAGAGTTGTAAAATAAACACATACATACATAATATCACGCCCACACTTTGCCAATTATATTGTTGGTCCCACGTAATAGGTGGCGAGCCTACTGCCGATTTCCGGGCACTTCTATGATCGCCAGAGCCTCGTCCGTTGATCGGCAGGTGCACCACTTGCAGGTGAGGTAGCCTTGGCTCCTCAGATCTTGGTAGGAGCCCTATACACCACATATATCACATAAAATTAAACATGATCAAGTAATTATTTGTTAAACAATAACTAGCAAAAAAATAGTTTTCAGCACTAAGTCATCTCAGCCTATTATCCCTACTATAGAGCACAGCACAGACATCCTTTAAATTTTCAAAGTGGAAAAATGGTTTAACTAGTTTGCTGTCCGTGCACTATATGTAGGGCATTGTGTAGTTAGCCATGGCGTCCGTGCACTATATATAGGACACAAAAACCAAGCTGAGGAGTCCGTGCACTACGTATAGGGCATGCGGAAATTCAGTCTGTAATACATTTTAAAGAACCCTGGAGGTAGTAACGTTATTATATATTATATTATTAAGAAGCTAGTAGCATTACTTTTATGCATTTAACCTAAAAAATAGAGCGGACGTAGCGTGTCATTTGACCAAATCGTGGACAGCCAACGAGTTAAGTTATATTGGAATATAACTTAACTCGTTGGCTCGTAAGGCTCGTAAGGGTGGACCCTGCTGGCAGAAAAATATTAATTTACAAAACAAAACAATCGTGAAATACTTTACGATGTAATATTTGGGGAAAAGTTATTTGCCAATACATTAGTAATCCGAATCTTCGAATCCGGGTTAGGAGTTCGATCGATTAATCATAATAAATGAATTACTGAAGCCGGTAACTAATAACTTTGGCTGTCAAACTACGAAGGCACCCTGACAGGATGCTGTGTTGGGTCCATTATTAATTTACAAATCCAAATTAATAGTTGTGTTTAGGGATTCTACAAATATCTTAGAAGTGTAAGCCAATCTCACATGCAGGTAAGTGGCTCTCGTCACGTATTTCGTGGGAGCATAAATAGAATTAATTGGGGAAATGTTGCAGTAAAATATGCCTCTGCCTAATATGTATGAATTTTATTAGATTCTTATCTTTAGTTGGATTTGTAAAGAGCTATCTTACAATCACATAAAATATAAAGTGCAAAAAAAGATTAATACTTATCTTTTTTTTTTTTGTCATATACACAATTATTTAGTTCCAAGATAAGTATCATTAAGAACTTGTGTTATGGATACTAAATAACGGATAAACATACATAAATACTTTTTTTTTTGTAAATATATACTTAATATATATAGGTTATATATAATAACACACCCAGACCAGAACAAATATTCATATTTATACACACAAATATTTGTCCCGTTTGGGTATCGAACCCACGACCTCAGGAGTGGAGTGCGGGTATACTCGCCACCACGCCATATCGGTCGTCTAATATATTATGTCACACATTTAGAAATAAAGATTTTTTTTACTAGCCTGCACCTGATAATGATAATCATTTATTTGCATAAAACATGATACAATAGTTGTTGTTACATTGATGTATATAGGCGTCACACTTTTTTGCCAAAGTAGCGTGCAAATATTTTACAAATATAGGTCTAAGAATAAAATTTAAAGCAAGTATATAATGTCAAACAGTCTACCTAACTATTCTATTATTATTCTAGTCATAAAATTAATTAATAGAGTAGAAGCATTTGTCTAGCAACCATTCATGAAGTTTTCTGTTGAATTAGACCAAGTTGAGATTTTTTAAACTTTCAGAAATATGATTGTATACCTTTACTGTCATAAAGTTTGCTAAAAGACAATTGCACCGTCGATATGAATTGAAACTAAATTTAAGCACAATCGAAAAAATACTACATTTGCACTATAGCCGATTGTTGCGTTTACATCGAAACTGTTAAAGAACTTTACTTAGTAGAATTCAGTTCCTATCTTCCTTGATCGGCATTGGGTCAGGTTTTCGTAGTATTATTTCAATTACTTGGTTTACATAAGGAGGTCAAATTGAAAACATATTTGAGTAGGACTGTTAATTTTAAATTGAATTAGTAGAAACTTCAGCATTAAAATGTTAGTAGTCAATGATACTATTCTTACATGGCATATCTTTGCGCCGTTCTCGTGATGTCTGCATTTTACGGGGCAGCACTTCAGTGCAGTCCCAGGGCAAACGTAACAAACTATAGAAATCAGTTAGTTAACTTTAGGTCATCTTTTTTGGTAGGGTCTTTACTTACTTGGATAACAGTAGCTTATTGAAGGTTTCGTCAGCAACTTGCTCATTTTGCCTGTCTCATCGACTAAAGCGTGCTGCCAGAGGTATTGCCTGTAACGGTATTAGTAGGCCTCACAAGAAAGCTCAGTTCCGCTCAGTGTGCAACTTAAAGAGTCAAAGTCGATATGCCCACAGCGACAGAATCAGAAACTAGAAAATACGAAAGACCTCTGAAGTTACCGACATAGGAAGATGGATTTCCAAGCTAAGGTGGCAGAGGGCGGGACACAGCCGAAAGATTTATTTTAAGTTTTTTGAAGGGCAACTGAGAATTAGCTAAATTAGAGGACGATCTTGAGAGGTCGATGAACTAGTTTCCCCCTTGACCCCCATTGACCCCCATTAAGTATTGGCAAATAACTTTTCCCCAAATAGCACATCGTAAATTATTTCACGATTTTTTTGTTTTGTAAATTGATTTGTTTTTAGCCAGCAGGGTGGAATATAACTTAAACCCTTCTTTCTCTCCACACCACCACTCCTCTTTATTGAATCCTATTGCATTTCTTCATCGGCTCACACCCCTAACCTAATTCGACTAATAAATAAAATAAATAAATATTTCCCGAAAATTACACCAGTTATTTAGTTCCAAGAACTTGTGTTATGGATACTAAACAACGGATAAACATACTTAAATACTTTTTTTTTGTAAATACATACTTAATATACATAGGAAAACACCCAGACCAGAACAAATATTCATGTTCATGTACACAAAGATTTGTCCTGTGTGGGAATCGAACCCACGACCTCTGGAGTGAAGTGTAGGTATGCTGACCTCCACGCCATATCGGTCGTCAAAAGACTAAGTTATAACATTTTTGAAATGAAATATGTCTACTGGACACCGTCTTATACTATGTAAAACATTCTGTAGATGATGTTGCGCCACACAACTCCCACGTCACTCGTAGCCGTCGTTTTGTTGACATAAATTTTAACGATATAGTTAATAGGTCAACACACCAAGTTACATTTAAGTGAGGCTGTGAACTGGGACTCTACTTAATGGCTTGTAAGTTGCACGAAAAGTTTAAAGTTATAAAGTATTTTAATGTTGAATTTAGAGGGATTAAGAATGAGAGCAGCATTAGCGTAGTGATGAGACTCTTAAACTACAAATTGAAAAGGTCTCTATAGTTAATGACTGGTCGCGCACCTTTGACTTTTTAAAAGTTCTGTGTGTAATTATCGCTTGCTTAATGTCTCTGAAAGCACATTAAGACGTTGGACCCGGCTGTCATTAAAATCTGGGGCAGTCATTATCATTAAGTCAGTGCATTCTAAGCTGCTTTAACCATATAATGATGTTTCCCTTTGGGTTGCGGAGGACAGACGCAAGTCGCTTCATGTATCTACCGACATTAAGTAAAACATCATCAGACCAGTGAGCATATCGGTGCGGTGTATAGGGATTTGCAGACAAAGGTTTTGCAGGATCCTTCCAAACCCAAGCCAACCTTACTTGCAAGTGGTGCACATCAACAGATGCGGCTCTGGCATACATAACAGTTCCCGGTAATCGGCTATAGACTCGCCACATAACACGTGGAATCAACAAGATATTTGGCGAAGTGTGGGCGTGTTATTTGCCTTTATCTAAGAGTTTTTATATGTATATAAATTAAGTATTTGTGTGTTATGTCAAAAAAAAACTTAGTATAGAGTATAGCTATATATCAGTCCTTAAAAGTCCTTTGCATCATCTTTTACCGAGTGAATAAGATACCTTTTTCTTAACTTACGGCATGACTAAGTTATAAATTTTTTTATGTTTATAAATTAAAAAGCCTGCATTCAAAATACAGGTGTATAATTGATCACTTGCTTACGGGCTGTAATATAATGGGAGCGTAGTCCCGAACAGAGCTGGCTTACATCATGATGAAGCAGTAACAAAATGCATTTACGCACTGCCTTCCGGCCAAAGGGGGACCGAAAGGGGGTGTGGGACTCACCACCGGCAGACACGACCGCCAGCAGCAATACCCACTAAAAATCTTCCGACGACGCCCGCCGCTTGTTGAGAAAGAGGCGGGGGCCAGTACCTGGGTTGCAGCTTCTGACACCCCGCCTGCGGCCAACGTCCCCCGGACCAAAACCGTCCTACCTCCCCCTGCGACCATAGCGTGTGTGGCCGACTTCCCGGAGGGTCCATGGTTAGACAGCAGGGGCCCCCTGCCCCCGCTGCCTAGACCCTCCTGGCGCTGCTGAGCGGGCCCTCCTGGCCTACCCGCAGCGCCCTCCATAGGTTCCTCTTAGTTTCCCCCCCGGTAGTCAGTACTAAGGGCACCCAGAGTCGTCGGTCTCTGGGTGTTACCTTTTCCCTAGCGCCTCCTGCGCCCTACCGGGAGGTACTCAGCCCCCCCACCACGACAAGGTGGAGACCAGTCGGGGGGGATGATGAAGCACCTGCACCAATGCATTTTGGAATTAGATGTATTTCTAAACAATACAAAACTGCAGTCAACACTTTCTTACGATGTTTTAGCTATGTATGTGTAAATTGTGAAAATAAGAAACTTAAATACGATAATAATTCATCATCTTCATGGTACTAGAGTTGGTGTATAGGGTTCCTACCAAGACCAAAGGAGCTCAAGCCAACCTCACCTGCAAGTGGTGCACCTGCCGATCAACGGGCGAGGCTCTGTCGAACATTCTAGTGCTCGGTAAGCGGCATTAGGCCACAATCGCCACCTATACCTGGGACCAACTATATAATTCGTAAAGTGTGGGCGTATGATATGCCTCTGCCTACCCCTTCGGGAAAACATGCGTGAGTTTATGTATGTTACTAGAAGTCAATTGCTAATCTATAGATCCGGCCACCTCCATCGACTTACCGCCGTCTTGATCAGATCATCGGTCCATCAAATAATAATAATAATATTTTCTGACAATTACACCAATTATTTAGTTTCAAGATAAGTATCATTAAGAACTTGTGTTATGGATACCGAATAACGGATAAACATACATAAATACTTTTTATTTTTTTTTGTAAATTTTTAATTTAATTCTTTTTAATTTAATTTTTGTAAATACATACTTAATATACATAGGGAAACACCCAGACCAGAACAAATATTCATATTCATGCACACAAAGATTTGTCCTGCGTGGGAATCGAACCCACGACCTTAGGAGCAGAGAGCGGGTATTCTCACCACCACACCATATCGGTCGTCAATGGGAGGCCTTCCCCCTCCACGCTTAAAGGATTGCGGTTCTCATAAATGATAATTGTGTTAATATAAAAAGTATATAAAGCAATAATATACCGCCTTAAACTGAGTTTAAATAATCTGTAAGCGGATGTCGATGAGAAAATATTTTCCCTTTAAAGCGCACTATAATAATTCATCACTTGCTGACGGGCTGTAATGGAAGTGGCTGGTTTACATCATGATGCAGCACCTCCAGCGATGCATTTTGGCATTAGATGGCTTTCTAAGTAATACAAATACACAGTATAGAAGGGTATCTACGTTAAAGACTAGTATTTAACATCATGTAATTTATTTATTTCACAATATCGGCATACTAGGACTACGGTGCCTTGAAGCTGTAAAAAAAACTACAAATCCCAAAATACAGCCATTTGAAACTAATTTTATTTTTTTTGCAGGGAAACCATGGACCTAGAATTAAAGGAAATTGCAATAAGAAATGTATAACAAGTAAACAAGCAACATATTAAGTAGAAGAAAAATCAGATGGCAGCTAATTTGTTCTCCATCAAACAAGAAATCTGTTTTTAGACTACAAACCATAGCAGTTGGGAATGCTTGATCAGCGTGATGAACAAACTGTCATCACCTAACAAGTTTGTACGTAACACTCGGTGCCCGAGGCCGACTAACACTTTTTGACTTGTCAAAATTATTACATTCTACCTAAAAGATATATTCATTTATTTCAAAAAAAATACCTCTTTAGCGATAAAACCATTCATTTTAATCTGTAGTTTTTAAGTTATTTTGGTCAATAAAGAGTATATCTATCTATCTATACCTTTTCATAATAAATATTTTGTTGAGCTAAGGGAGCCAGAGTTGTTAGGGTTGAAGATTTCTTACAACGATGAAATCGTAGAAATATAAATTATGTTCACTCTATGTCAATAAAAAAAAACCATTCCCTTTCAAAATGTCAATAAAACCAACCTTAAACATTTAAATTGTCAAACAACCTTTAACTTTCAAACTATTTGTCAGATACGCGAGCAGAAGGCTTCGCTTTTGTACACCGTACAAGATTAATCGGTGGGATATAGGCATGTATCACCAAAACCGACAACAAAGATGGCTGGAGATATGTTTTATTTGTTTAGTACATAGAATTGTTATGATGGGACTGGCATGGTCGAATAACGACAAAAGTCCCTAAATATATTAAGATTAACAAAAAAAAAATTTTAAACTGTCAATAAAAAACAACCTTTCACTTTCAAACTGTCAGGAAAAACAAACTTACACATTCAAACTGACAATTAAACAACCATACACTTTCAAACTGTCAAAAAACAACCTTACTTATTGTTTCATTTATAGGAACCAATGAACAATATTTATGGTCCATACATTACTTCGTAGCTGTGGTACGTTCTGTATAAAGACTTCACTTGTATCCATCACTCGCAGACAGGCGGAGTAATGAAGGGCGAGCCACGATAAGGGGTATGATGCACCACGTCTTGTAGCATGATATTAACCAATCTCCCTATATATAGTAGGCTGCTTAATTTACTAGTAGATAAGGATAGTTCACTAAAGTCAGCAGAAGTAAATACAAAGGCATTTTCAGACAGCAAGTGAATGCGATTAGAACGACTATGAAAGGAAGCAAACAAGAATGTTCTTGTTTGCTTCCTTTCATTCAGCTATGTAGCTAGCAACACTTTATAAGCAATAAATACATTACAATTAAGTTTGAATTATACACTTAATAAATTAAAAAGATCTGAGAAACTCAAACCAAACTTACCAGCAAGTGGTGCAGCTGCTGAACATCGGACGATATATATAAAAGTTCCAGATAAGCGGCAATAAGCTCGCCACCTATTACGTGGACCAACAATGTAATTAGCGAAATGTTAGTATAATTGGTATAATATGCCTCTGCCTACCCCTTTGGGGAAACAGGCGTGATATTGTAAATTAAAATGACGGAAGTATTTGCGCTCATTATGTGATTATAAACGTAAATACATACATAATACACACAGAAACCACTCAGGCCAGAACAAATATTCATGTTCATGCACATAAAGATTTGTCCTTTGTGGAAATCTAACCCACGACCTTAGGAGCGGAGTGCTTGTATACTGATAGGCGTCTCGGCCGTCAAAATATAAGACAGCATAATGCTCCATACTATTATTTTAAATGCGAAACTGTGTTTGTTTTCATTTCACGCCAAAACCATTGAATTGATTTTGATAAAACTTGGTACATTGTATCCATTATGTCTGTCAGATGCTCAAAACCAAAAGTCATTTATTCAAGTTTGGCTCTTATGTACATCTCTAATAGAGATCTTATGTTATACTTATAAACTAACGCGCTCATTATGACTTAATACCTGTATAAAATATTTCTATTCCCCTAACTACCGTCTAAATGACGCCATATGACATTGATGACAGCGTGTACCACCACATCAGCCAAAAATTATGTAGATATGTATTTTCACTCGGTAATAAAATTTGCTTATAATTATAAATGTTGTACGATTGTGTTGTAAAATCCGCTTGAAGCTTAGCGGTGTTCAACGATTACCAAAGCAATAAAGAGTTTACAGAGGTCCTGTATAGTCTTTAAATGGGTGTACAAAGTTTGCATTGAATATCGAGCGCTTCAGTGCTTCTGAAATCACGTAAAGCCGATAGTAATAGTAATTACTATATCGCACCCTCGATGCAACAAAGTCACAACTAGCCAAAACTGCAAAATTGAGTTATGTATGCCAAATTGTTTCCGAACCATGCCTATACTTGGGGCAACAAAAACATTCCCGAAAGTATCTTAAAATCCTACTAGATGGCGTAGGTGCCTTTATGGTTATTGGTGCGTATTTTTCAAGCGTTTTAGGCCAACAAAGCCCCTGCCCCCTTTTTTTTTAATTTTCGGTAGGAAAATCATCAAATGACCGCCTTCCGCTGTGGGTGAAACGGAAGGGTGTGTCAGACTTATACTGACTAAAAACCATCCATGTTTTTTTTAAGCCTGTAACACCATGGCCGCGGTAACCCTTCGAACGTAGCCCCGGCAGGTCTCCTGTAAAATTACAAAACGAGCTGTTGCAATTTTGTTGCGATATGAGGAACTCGCTATGATAGAGGTCTAATTAAAATAATTTAACAGCAGGAAGCCTCACACCTGCCTTCATTAATCCGCACTGGGTCAGCGTGGTGGAGTATTACCCAATGTCTCCTTAAGGTGGTTCGTGGGAGGAGGCCCGTGGTAAGACGTTAATGGGTTAAGATGATGATGATATAATAGGTTGGGGAAAAAGTCTTTTCGTATTTTTGTATGAAAAGTCAAGACATTTTTTTCAAAGTTTATTTACATTTATTTACAATATTATATGTACCGTTTTGTTGAATAACTTTCTGCCATTTTGTGGGCAGAGACATTATCCCGTTACTGTAAAAACTTTGGGACTTCTGATCAAAAAAACGGGACAAATAGTTTTGGCAGTCCTCTCTTGAGGTCAACCTTACAGAACCTAAAGAATTCTGCAGAGACCGAAACAGGTGAAAATCTGAAGGCGCAAGGTCAGGGCTATATGGTGGATGCACTAGGACCTCCCAGTCGAACTCTCTTAATTTTTGCTGAGTGGCTAAAGATGTGTGTGGTCTAGCGTTATCGTGATGAAAGACCACACCCTTCCTGTTGATCAATTCCGGCCGTTTTCTCTCGACTGCTTCCTTTAATCTCATCAGTTGCTGGCAGTAAAGATCAGAATCGATGGTTTTGCCGGGCGGTAAAAGCTCATAATAAACAATGCCCTTCCAATCCCACCATACACACAGCATCACCTTATTTCGTGTTAGGCCAGGTTTGGCCACAGTCTGTGAAGCCTGGCCAACTTTCGACCACGACCTTTTTCTCACGTTCTTGTCGTACGTGATCCACTTTTCATCGCCAGTTATCAATCTCTTCAAAAACGGCTCGGTTTCATTACGTCTCAATAATGAATCGCAAATGAGTACACGGTTCATTAAGTTTCTTTGAGTGAGCTCGTGTGGCACCCAAATATCGAGCTTTTTTGTATAACCAGCTTTCTTCAGATGGGTCAAAACTGTTTTGTGGTCAATTCCCAGTTCTTCAGCTACATCGTAACTACTAATATGCCGATCTTGCTCCACTCTTTCAAAAATGGCGTCCATTTTATTCGTAACACGGCGACCAGAGCGAGGTGCATCTTTAACATCAAAATTTCCGGACTGAAAACGTTTGAACCAAATTTGTGCTACTCTTACTGACACTGCATCAGGACCATAAACATCACAAATTTTTTTCACTGCTTGAGTTGCATTTTTGCCTTTTTTATAATAAAATTTTAAAATGTATCGAATTTCTTCATTAGATTCACTCATTTTTACGGAGAGAAAAACACATGAAAAATAGCGGGAAACAACTTTTTTTTATTTTTTTCTTTTCTTTATAATGGAATCTTTTTAATGTTACCAAAACCAGCCAGACACAAATAGTACAGTCAAAAAAATTTTATAATAAGTTTATACCTACGTTATGCGAAAAGACTTTTTCCCCGACCTAATATTATATGTGGTTCACAAAATCCCTCACTCATATACCATCACATCTGCCTTATGAGTCCACTGCTGAGAAAACTGCCTCCCTAAAAGACTACATTCTATTATGCATAATCACCACGCTGGGCAGTCGGGTTGGTGATCGCAGTTCAAGCCAGTACGCAGAATGACGCTGCTGCCCACCATCCGGTTGGATTTCTAGGCCGGTACCACACGACACACGCTTATATTTAATTAAAAAATAAAGTATGGCTGCGGCGCATCACACCTATATCTCGTAGCTCGCAGTTATCACCTCTCTGCTATCAAGTACTGTTTACGAAAAAAATACCAATAATACAGTTTGATATTCAAGAACTTTGACCACTATTACAGATTGGTTATCTCGAGGTATTTGAAACGCTTATCAGTGACCCTTGAACGACCCACTGTCGAGCATAGCCCTCGTCTCAAGGTGAAAGGTATTCAAATAGTATTTTACCAAGCAGACCAGTTCGGATTGGCAGAAAGAAACGTGTTGCGTTCACTGATAGGTTAGTTTTAAAAAGACGAAATGAGTTTCTTTAGGCATTCTTCTCAATCTTGTTGTCTTTTGGAAGCGTCGTTAGTGTCACAGACAGTCTAACTTTAGAATCACGACTGTTATCCGGAGGATCTATCAGTCAGCCGGACTGACAGATACCCCCGATAACATAAATAATAAATTTTGATGACATAGTGCCATTAATTTAAAAAAAGAAGAAAGAACAAGAAATAATAAATAAATATTTTTTGACAATTACACCAATTATTTAGTTCCAAGATAAGTATCATTAAGAACTTGTGTTATGGATACTCAATAACGGATAAACATACATAAATACTTTTTTTTTGTAAATAAATACTTAATATACACAGAAAAACACCCAGACCAGAACAAATATTCATGTTCATGCACACAAATATTTGTTGTGTGTGGGAATCGAACCCACGACCTTAGGAGCGAAGAGCGGGTACTCTCGCTACCACACCATATCGATCGTCAATGGGAGGCCTTCCCCCTCCACGCTTAAAGGATTGCGGTTCTCGCCACCACGCCATATCGGTCGTCACAAACAACAGTCACCGACAGACAGACAAACCTTGAGGAAAAACCACAACAGACAGACTAAGAATCCATTTCGCTTGTATTTCCGGACTATGGTCCCACTCATATCTCTTTCATTGTTGTTAAAAAATATATAGAATTTCCCTTTTGATTGTAAAAATATTACGAATCTAAATTATCCTGTAGACAATAAAGGAACAATTTTATTTTATAGTTTATACTGCGCTTCAAAACTCCAAACTAAGCAGAATTTGTGCTTATTAGATTGTATTGCTTAATCTAATATGTACTTATTCCATCATTAAGCTTTCATCAGAGCAATTAATGAGTGTGTTCAACTATCACGATACCACGAGCGCAATGATCATGTCACTCGTGTCTAGATATCAAGATTCATTAACCTAATAGTCTGACTAACTCAGTTGATATAAATCATATCATTCATCATTAGCTTAGTATTGACTATCGATAACAATGTGCAGAGGTTCATTTAAATTAAAATTTATTGTTTACTTAACAATGTTATATTCTATTGCATTGGCGGGTGTTCTGAGGAGCTTTACGATCTCATCCCGCCCTCTCCTTTCCTCTCCCGAACAACACGTGCTGGTCTTCGAAACCATCCTCATACTGTGCAGAATATCAGCACTCGAACCAAGAAATTTGGGAAGTCGTTTCTGAGCAAGACCACTAAGCTCTGGAATTCGTTGCCGGCTCATGTGTTTCCTATTTCCTTTGATCCCGGGTCTTTTAAGCGGGTCGTGAAACGGCATTTTAGCAGGCCGTCATGAGTGGATGCGCTTTATACCGTGCTTATTTCACGTTATAAAGCGCTTTCATTTCCTTATTGGACTGCATCGACTGCTTATCATCAGGCAGGATGTAGTCATTATGACGTGCCACATTAAAAAAAAATTGTGTAGCGTCACAGACAAATAAAGATTTTAATTTGAGTACCTAACCAATTAATAATTTAAAAGAGCATCATAGCCTGTGAGTTTCTAGCCAGTTCTTTTTACAGAGCAGTGGCTTGGACCTGGCACTTAGTTTCACTTACACTTAAAGGTTTTTAATTGTTTCGTTGCATGCTAGTGCTAAGCTTCGTGATTTTAGTAAAATCATAGTTTGATGGTTATTTATATTATTTTTTTAAGTTTTCAAGTCCTATGTAGTTCCTACGTAATGAAATAATAATATTTGAAGTTGAAGTAATTATTATACCTAAAACATGACCTCAAGAAGTCGTAATAACAACAACAGTAATAGATTTATTACTGAAAATAATTAGAAGCTTAATTAATTTATTGCATAAAGCGGTGCAATGACAGAGGCCGTTCGTACCAGCTCAAATAGAATAGGTCTTAAGGTTCTTCAAAAGTGGCTTGAAAGACGCGCAAGTAATGCCTCTGGTGTTCCAATCATCCATAGGTATGAACAACGACGATATGAGTTTCTTATGAGTTTTGTGTATGTATATGTTTGTATATATTATTTGCTATTGTATACTCATATGAAATTTGTTATTTTAATTTTATTTTGTTTTACTTTTTTGCATATATATTTTACCTATCCTTGTTTTATCTTTCTGACTCCTCATAAGGTTGGCTGGAAGAGATCTCTTATAGAGATAAGTACGCCTTTGTACATGTCCTTTTTATTTGTAATGTTTTGTTTTATGTGCAATAAAGAGTTATATAAATAAATAGGTGTGGTGACCACTTCCTCATCCCATAAAACCTGCGTCCACGTCGCGTCCCCTGGGCAAGGTTCGGTCCTGAGCACCGTAACGGAGTGACAGGCCAGCGGCTAATCGATACTGTTATTACTCTGGCGCTCCGGACTGTTCTTTTAGAATCTCCCGGTGATTCCGCTGCCTTACCAAAATGAATCCAAAGAAAAACCCTTATCAGAGCTCCCCAAAAAATTACACTTCTCGAAACTCAAAGAAAAGCACTCCGCACCGTCGTCTACACTTTTCCCGGTGGTCTGAAAGAAATTCATCTTCTGACTCCAGCTGCTGAGAAGTGGCTACGCCAACTGACACTGGAAGTTTAAACTAGGATTCAGGCAGCTCAACGCCATACGATATGATCATGATCACTGTTCTATGCGAAGGCAATCGATAAAGACAGGAACATAGTTTAACCTTGTAAAATGAAAAAAATTAAGGCGTGTTCGATTCTTTGTCAGCACAGTACGAACTTATCTCTGTCTCAAAGAAACATTGGAACCCGCACACGGTATGATCATTCGTTATCATTTCGAACCGGTTATAAGCGGAATCAAGTCCCCAGACTCGAACTATAGCCCTCTCGTATCAGGCAGGAGTGACTAAATTGTTATACATACCACACAATCTCAAGTATGTAAATTTCACAATCAGTAACAAAATATTTAGTTT
This sequence comes from Musotima nitidalis, assembly GCA_949126915.1. NCBI lineage: Eukaryota > Metazoa > Arthropoda > Insecta > Lepidoptera > Crambidae > Musotima > Musotima nitidalis. The sequence goes on along the minus strand of OX421420.1, from coordinate 2,911,210 downwards.
AAGTCGTAAATAAAGTCGAACACCGATTACAAGTTATGTAATGTTTTTAGGTGAATCTAGATTTAAGTGTCACTAGGATAAAAAGTACGCTATTCATAAAAAATTTTGTTTGTATGAGTTTTGAACAAAATTTTACAATAATATAGCTACAACATCATAATAATAGGCAATCATTTATAAAGGTATGGTACACAAAATGCAAGCCACGCGGATAAAGTCGCAAAAAACTGCTAGCTATTTGAAAAAAAATAAAATAAAATAATTAAATTCATTTATTCAAGTTTGGCTCAATAGAGCTCTTATGAATGTCATACTTATAAACTAACGCGCCCATTCACTGCGGGCGGGAGCTTGATCGTAAAAGAACGGGCAAGAAAATCGTCAAGGTTGGTTTTTTCTCCTGCCAGTTACAATTAAAATACATTATATTAAAACAATTGTGTTCTGCAGTCACAATATTTGAAAATTTTGTAAAGATTTTGTAATATTGTTAGTATCACTTTTATTTATTCTTAATGTAACATTACCTACATAAAGTAATAGCGGGAGATAAGATTTTAAAGAGTTTCTCACTGGAGTCTCGAACGCCACAATTTATCTATACTATTTATACATACCACGCCACGATTTATACATACATAATAGTATCCCCAAGCCTGTATCCCCGAAGGGGTAGGCAGAGGCATATTGTACGTCCACATTTCGCAAGTTATATAGCTTGTCCCATGTAATAGATGGCGAACCTATTGCCGCTAATCGGGAACTTATGTGTTCGCCAGAGCCTCATTCGTTGTTCTGCAGGTGCACCACTTGCAGGTGAGGTTTGCTTGGAATCCTCTGTTCTTGCTAGGATTCCAATACACAGTAGGTCTGTAAAAGTAACCTTTTGATGTTTGTTTAAATGTTTTGAAAAGTGTTTATTTTTGGTTAAATTTTGTGTTGATATTTACGCTTACAATATTAAGCTATCGCAAAATTTTCATTTAACTTAAACAACAAGACTGCTTATAATACTTTTAAAGAATAACCAAAGAATACACGTGAAATTATAAATAAATATTGATATGTAACTAGTATATAACAGGTATATCGTGTCTTGACACGCATTAAGTGTCACAATATCAAACTATCCCGATAGTTTGAGGCGGCAAAAATCGTTTCTATAATTATTTAGATATTTGAACTGTCTAAAATAATCATTATCATCATCTCAACCATATGACGTCCACTGCTGAACAATGGCCTCCCCATGAGCGATCCTGAGTCGCCTGCATCCATCGGCTTCCCGCCGCCTTGACCAGATCATCGGTCTATCGCGTGGGAGACCGTCCTCTAATACGTTTACCGGTTTGCGGTCGCCATTGGATAACCTTAACGCCGTCTAAAATGATAAAACATTAAAAAATGATACAAGTGTACGTATTGATGTGAACTTTTGTGAACGTTGCTTAGCTGCAGTGATCGATTCCAACTGTCATTTCAAGACCTCAACTGCATAAGAATACTATCCATTCACAACAAAAGCAGTATTTTTTTATTCAAACCACAATTTGATCGAATTTTCTCAGACTTCTTTCTGTTCATTTATAGATAAGAACATAAAAAAAATATGTCGAAGCACATAACACTTTTTGCAATCTTTATTGGCTTTGCGCAAGGTTATATCCTTTGTCCCAGAAAATGGTGATACTGAATTGCTTTTTTCATCAGCAATTGGTTTGTATTTGATGTGGATTACATTATAGTGAAATTTAATTTGTATGATATATTTTTTATTGTTTGTCTTGCTAACGCCCGAGCGATATGACGCAGAGTTCGGTATACTTGTTATTCGTTTCAAATGTCACTGGTTCAGTTCCTACACAGGTCAAATTGAAATGCAAATTTGTCTTAGTCTGCGGTTTCCTAAGTATTTTTGGTAAGCATCCGTTGCTGTTCTAGGTGCTCGTACTCAATCACCGAAGTACAGCAGTGTTTACAGAGGACTATCTTTAAATGGGTGACCATTTGGGTAGCATTTAATATCGAGAGCTTCCGTGTCCCATAATACACTTTAAGCCGTTAGTACCGGTTTTAGCCAAATATATCAGCTTCATATAACTTTTATCGGTGTGCATAGTGATTATACGCTTTGTTATACGTTACGTGGTCGCCATTGAAGAATGATTTGTGTGTGAGGTGAGGTGCGTGTATGAGGAAGTTAATGAGTGTGAATGAAGCTTAAAGTGTGTGCCAAGATCGTAGCAAGTGGAAGGATGTGATCTCTGCCTACCCCTACGGGGAAGAGGCGCGACATTATGTCTGTATGTATGTATGTCCACAGTATATTTTTACTTCATTTGATAACTTATTTTCACGCAGGAAATCTTCTAGCCTAATTAATTGACCATTATTCTTCTTACATCTTATAGTAAAATATGTTATGCATTCATAAAAATTTAATTTAATTTAATCAAACACTCGTCGGCAATATTAAATTTCAGGCAAATATTCAAATATTAAATCCGTATTGTAAATATATCAAAACCCACATTCCATTTGCAAAGTTAAGCGATGTGCGTTTGTTTTGATTGGGAGCAATAATTAGCAATTATATAACTGGCAATTAATAGAATTACACATTGTTAAAATTCCTCAGTTTCAGCACAATTCTGTTTATTTGTGCTTAATAATGGTCTAGAGTCAATATTTATAAAAGCCAATCTGACTTTGCCCGCTTTTTAACCGATTCTTAAAATTAGACAGTTTGTGTTTGCCTTTTTATGTACCACAATGTACACTCAAGCCAACCTGATGGAACCCACAGTCCATGGAGTACCAGAGGCATCTTTTATCATTCATTATTCTCATTTATCTTTTGACTTGACACAATATATTTTAAAAGCTCCGTGCTGTAGTTTTATCGTTTTTGTTTATTTATATGTCATCTTTCCTTTTCAAAAGAAAGTACCCCAAATTAACTACAATATAGTCTACAGACTTATAAGTAATGTTGTTCTAAAATATTGAAACTTCTACATGTTAATAATGTTGACCATTAAATAAATTCTTTTGGTTTATTCTTGGTTTTGATTACCTGCTGATTCTGATTTACAGAAAACTACCTATTTTAATACGAAACAGTTATTTTAATTTTGAAAACTGATACAACAATTGTATTAATCTGTATGGATAATGATTAGCGGAATTGTGATATATTAGGATTAACTTTTCCGCCAGGATTTATAAATATATGTATCTAGAAAATTTTAAAAAACATACCATATTTTAGTTCGAGAACTTAGTGACCATAATCTTAGACTGCAAAAAAACAATTAACTAACAATATCGAAATGAAGTAAGGTACCAACAATGACACAGCGAAACATGAATGAAATTCTGGGAAAATACCGCAAAATATAAATTCTCTTTCTTACGCCAGAACTAAATATATCTGTCTACAAAAACTTAACTAACACGAACACGAATAGAACTGATATTTATAACTAATCACGCTACAAAAAGCATGAATGTCTCATACTTTGTTGATATTATTGTTTTTATCAGCTGGAACATTTAGTATATAAGCTAGTGAGGTCTGTGGGTGAATCAGTCTTAGTGGGAACATTTAATTGTTGTCTCGTTCGTGAATTGTTTGATAAGAAGTTATTCAATACTTTTATTTAAAATGATTGAGAAAAAGGCACCAGTTTTTACTGATTTTAGCGAGTTTGCTAGTATCAGCGTAAGTTTTTTTTTTTAATTTGTATTAAATATGGAAGTGATAAATTCATTCATTATTTCTTTACAAAGCAATTTATTATGAAAAAAATATGTCTAAGGAATTGTTATAATTAATTATAACAAGTTATTTTACACATAGTAACAATTATTTATAAACTCTATAATTATTATACGAGTATGATATAATCTTAATATAATATATTATTTTATATCAATATCAATATTTTACATATGCAAAGAAATAAAACATTGAACTTTTAAAGGAGATATTACTAGTATATAAAACATTGGTTTCAACAAAGAAAATGTTAATAGCTCCTTAGATGTTGGTAGGATGCCTATATACTCACATTTTTAGAGGAAGAGTTAAGCAAAAGTTTCATACTAAACCACATATTCGACAAGATCAAAGATTTCACCTGTGAATAACTTTCTAGGCCGGTAGCAGTGTGGCGTTTGCCACAGACGACTTCTTTGCGCCATGTGAGAATATGTTGCTAGATTCTGATCCTATCTTCATACCGGACAAATACACTGAGTTTGGCAAGTGGATGGACGGGTGGGAGACCAGGAGGAAGAGGATCCCGGGCCACGACTGGTGCATCGTGAAGTTGGCCACTAAATGTGTTATTCGAGGTGAGTTTGACATTTTTTAATTACTTCAAATTAAAGGGCTCCTTAGGTCTTGGAAGGAACCCTTACACCACATATAAACATAGTACAACAAATGGTTTTCCTAGCATACGAAACGAGAAGATACAACATTATTTTCATTTACGACGACCGATATGGCGTGGTGGCGAGTATACCCGCACTCCACTCCTGAGGTCGTGGGTTCGATTCCCACACAGGACAAATCTTTGTGTGCATGAACATGAATATTTGTTCTGGTCTGGGTGTTTTTCTATGTATACTTAGTATGTATTAAAAAAAAAAAAAGTATTTAAGTATGTTTATCCGTTGTTTAGTATCCATACCACAAGTTCTTAATGATACTTATCTTGGAACTAAATAATTGGTGTAATTGTCAGAAAAATATTTATTTATTTATTTATTTATTTACATTATTTTCTTTCATTTCTTGTACTAAATTTTACAAAATTTACTAATTCACGATTCAATATTGTTTTTTAAACATTTTAATACCATTGATTTAATTTATAGACCTCTGTGTGAAAAGTGAACTTCATGACAACTATATAGATACTTTTTCAATATTTATAGTTAGGTTTTTGCCCACTCCAATAGAGATATATGGGCATAATATTGTGGTATGTATGTTATAATTATCGTATTTTTTACAGGACTGCTCGTAGACACGGCATATTTCACTGGAAACAATGCTCCTCAGTATTCAGTACAAGCGGCGTGTCTGACACCAGAAGGTATGTTAGCTTGTAAAGCGCCAATTCTGTTTTATTCTTAATAATCATCATCATCATGGGACTGCAGTCAGCTACAGTCCCATTATGATGATGATGATAAGGGAGGATTTGAGCTCAGGCCTCCTTTTGCATACCAAGGTATCTACAATAATACTAGTCGTACTCCATCAAAAGCAGTGTATAATAATTATAATTTTTATTAGCACAAAAATAGTGACTAGGATTTGCGTATACTATGGTTTCTGCAACTAGGCTCGGCTTAAGTTGTCACAGGCCTGTTTCAAACACTTTATTGAAAGTACATAAATCGTTTAAAAATACAAGTATTTTAAAATTAATTTTCAACGCTAGTCTAATCACAACTTAATCTTACTGAGTTTGTTCTTTTACGCAAACCTAAGTAATGAATTTTAATGGAGCTTAGCACACTCAAATGGAGGTAGTTTAAGATGTGGATTAACACTTAAAATACTTTTTATCTCGATATACCCACAGGGACCATGCAGTTAACGAATAAAAGAATAATGTAATCGAAAATTTAAAAATCTTGTATTCCCTCGATAAATTTAATAGAGTTTATGAAATTGAAGCCATCTATTTATTGGTTCGTATCTTTAATGAGCAGGACGTGCCTTGGACGTAAATGGGCTGAGACGATAATGAGAAACAATTTAGTATTCTCAATACACGTATCACAATATTTTGTTATAGTTGATTTAAGAATATTATACACGTCAAATGCTAGTTTACCGTACCTTTGATGATGTTTTAGCCGAAGATTGTGTGTTAAGATTTTTATTATTAGGTCGGGGAAAAAGTCTTTTCGCATAACGTAGGTATAAACTTATTATAAAAATTTTTTGACTGTACTATTTGTGTCTGGCTGGTTTTGGTAACATTAAAAAGGTTCCATTATAAAGAAAAGAAAAAAATAAAAAAAAGTTGTTTCCCGCTATTTTTCATTTGTTTTTCTCTCCGTAAAAATGAGTGAATCTAATGAAGAAATTCGATAAATTTTAAAATTTTATTATAAAAAAGGCAAAAATGCAACTCAAGCAGTAAAAAAAATTTGTGATGTTTATGGACCTGATGCAGTGTCAGTAAGAGTAGCACAAATTTGGTTCAAACGTTTTCAGTCCGGAAATTTTGATGTTAAAGATGCACCTCGCTCTGGTCGCCCTGTTACGAATAAAATGGACGCCATTTTTGAAAGAGTGGAGCAAGATCGGCATATTAGTAGTTACGATGTAGCTGAAGAACTGGGAATTGACCACAAAACAGTTTTGACCCATTTGAAGAAAGCTGGTTATACAAAAAAGCTCGATATTTGGGTGCCACACGAGCTCACTCAAAGAAACTTAATGAACCGTGTACTCATTTGCGATTCATTATTGAGACGTAATGAAACCGAGCCGTTTTTGAAGAGATTGATAACTGGCGATGAAAAGTGGATCACGTACGACAAGAACGTGCGAAAAAGGTCGTGGTCGAAAGTTGGCCAGGCTTCACAGACTGTGGCCAAACCTGGCCTAACACGAAATAAGGTGCTGCTGTGTGTATGGTGGGATTGGAAGGGCATTGTTTATTATGAGCTTTTACCGCCCGGCAAAACCATCGATTCTGATCTTTACTGCCAGCAACTGATGAGATTAAAGGAAGCAGTCGAGAGAAAACGGCCGGAATTGATCAACAGGAAGGGTGTGGTCTTTCATCACGATAACGCTAGACCACACACATCTTTAGCCACTCAGCAAAAATTAAGAGAGTTCGACTGGGAGGTCCTAGTGCATCCACCATATAGCCCTGACCTTGCGCCTTCAGATTTTCACCTGTTTCGGTCTCTGCAGAATTCTTTAGGTTCTGTAAGGTTGACCTCAAGAGAGGACTGCCAAAACTATTTGTCCCGTTTTTTTGATCAGAAGTCCCAAAGTTTCTACAGTAACGGGATAATGTCTCTGCCCACAAAATGTCAGAAAGTTATTCAACAAAACGGTACATATATATTGTAAATAAATGTAAATAAACTTTGAAAAAAATGTCTTGACTTTTCATACAAAAATACGAAAAGACTTTTTCCCCAACCTATTATAAATCTTTGCCTCAGTTAGCCTTTTAAACGACACATATACGTCAGTCAAAAGAATCTAGGCAGCAATAAAAATAAGATACATTTCTAAACCAACAGAGGAGGCACAGATTCCGTCGAGAGATACAAAAATGGGTGCGGCGTGCAGCCGGAGCGACTTGGTCCAGATCGAAAGGCTTAGGACTGACAAATGGGAGGAGATAGTGCCTGTTACTGCGCTCAGACCAGGCTACGAAGACACTCGGCTCAATTTTCAAAAGGTAAACTATCTAAGTGTATATTTTGTGAGCATTGCTATGTTGGTGAAAACATTGATGTTCAAACGAGCTTATTGACCCATACCTACATTCTTCAAAAAGAAAACTATGCCTATTATAAAGAAAAAATTGCTTCCGAAAAAAAAATGTAGGAGTTTTGAATACAGGTTAAATTAGAATACTAAAAGAGGCTCTTTCTCAAACGAGCTTATACCCAAAATTTTCAAAAAGTAAACTGTACCTTTTATTTAGAAAGCATTGATTCTCTTATAAGAAGAATCTAGAAATTCTTAACAAAGTTAAATTAATATACTAAACGATGCTCTTTCATTCGGTGAAAATATTATAAACCTTGACGTACGAGCTTATGAAGCCCATCTTTCAGTTTTTGTCAGTTTCAAGTATGCTCTATCTGATATGTAATCGTTGCTTTACCATTATAAATTTAGATTATCCTTATTCAACTCAAATTATTAAAACGATGAGATGTTTTTTCAACGCTAGAAATATCATAGAACTTCCAATTTTTAAAGGTAAACAGCATGGTGTGTTATGTAATAATTTAAATACGAGTAGAAAGTTAATTTTAACTTTAAAATTTAGAAATGTTCATAAAAGCTTATTGAGCCGAACTTCCAATTTTCAAAAGTAAACGGCATGATGTCTTAAGTTATAATTTAACTACAAGTAGAAATATGATTACATTTATTATTTCAATAGAGCATCAAAACACTACTATCTCAGCGACCTAATTCCCCATTCGGTGTTCAATCAGATTTTTTTGTTGCTTACTAAAGTGTAGCGGAACAGTTTTTTATATTCCATTTCTTTTTGTTAACAGGTTGTTAGTGATGAGGCTTGGACTCACATTAGGGTTAACATATATCCGGATGGTGGGATTGCCAGGTTCAGGGTATACGGAGAAGCCAGACCTCAGCCACCGTCAAGCGATCAGATAGTAGACCTGGTCTCACTATTAAGTGGCGGTACTTGTCAAGGTAAGAATATGCTAGTTAATATGCGTAACGAATTAAAAGAAAACATATATATTTGAAATTAAACCATCTCCGCAATATGACGTCTAATGCTGAACGTAGGCCTCCCCAATAGATTTCTACATTAAGCGATCCTATGCCTGCATGCATCGGCTTCCCGCCGCCCTGACTAGATTATCGGTCCATCGCGTGGGAGGCCGTCTTCTACTACGTTAGCAGATTCGCGGTCGCCATAAATAAAATAAAATACTAAAAAACAAAGAATATTTGAGTTACATACCGCACAAAATTTTCTTTGTTTGAAAAAAATAGTAACTTCGTAATTCTGCTGTAAGAAAAAGTTATGGAATATCGAGCGCTTTCTAACATCTGAAAGCACTTATAGCTGTTATATCCATTTATTACTGTGAACCAAGTTAGAGTATGGAGAGACTTGAGAAATTCTCTTAGCAACGCCACAAAGTGGACACCGCCCATAATTGTGTAATAACTTTTAAATGTTCTGTTACAGGATATTCCAACGCCCATTATGGTCATCCCCGTAACATAATCAAGCCCTGCAAGGGTCAGTGCATGTCTGATGGCTGGGAAACAGCACGAAGACTAGACCGGCCAACAATCATTGAGGCCAACGAAGATGGAACTTTGAAAATGCCAGGTAAGAATCTTTTTCAATTGTACAATTTAATTTACAACTGCTAGGGTTGGCTGTTAAAGATCTCTTTTAGATAAGACCATCTTTGTACATTTAGTTTTGTAAAGATACTTATTGAGACCTTGCCTTTTTATCTGTATTACGAAATTATTCGCAGCAATGTCTTTTTTAAACGGTTTTTAATTATCTTAGTAATAAAGTTGTTTCGGGAAATTGGTATTTTAACTACTGCCTCGCAGTTTATCTTTAACTGTATTTTGTTTGTGCGGAAAAATATAAATAATTATTCTAAGCGCTGTGAACGTCACAGCTTTAACACACGAAATAAAAATAAACTGTTAAATCCATTTCTAAGACTCCAAAAAATTCGGAAGTCTTTTATGGGGCAAGGTATGAAATACTACAACAAAATTCCACATGATATATTGGATTTGCCCTTAAACAAATTTAAAGTAGCTATTAAAGAAACATTGATTAAGAAAGCATACTATTGTACGCAAGATTATATAAATGATAAGACGGCATGGCTGTAAATTGTATCTATCATAGAACAAACAATTTTGTGGTCTGCGGCTGTTTGATTTTTATAATATTATTGTTATTTCTGCTATTTTAATAGTACAAATGTGTACAAATCTTTTTATTTTGTGGCTTGAGTATGTCATGCACACTTAAATATCTCTGGGGTGGCGGCGTTATGCGTCGGGTCGTTACATTCCCTAAAATATGGTTGAGTGAAACGATGGCTGGTTCATTCGTCATACTCGTGAACGAGTGCTGCTTGTGGGGACTGGTCTGCTCTTGTCTACTATTTTTATTTGTAATTAAAGATTTAGCTAACTGAGAAAAGTTAATATTATTTTTAATCTGATAGCTGCACACACAATTTTTGTTGTCCTATCATTCTCCTAAATGATGTTTTTGATTAGGAACGCATAGTATTGTTCAAATGATTATATAGATATTAAGACTGAATTGCTGTAAATGATATCTTTCATAAGACCAAAAATATTTGTGGTTTGCAGCACATTTAATTAATATAATGTTATTTTTGTTAAAATTTGTTTATCCTGTAGCTTGAGTATGTCATGCTCACTCAAATGTCTTTGCGGTGGTGGCGTCATGCGTCGGGTCGTTGCGTTCCCTAAAATATGGTTGAGCGAAACGATGGCTGGTTCATGCGTCATACTCGTGAACGGGTGCCGCCAGTGGGGACTGGTCTGCTCATGTCTACTATGTTTATTCGTACTCATACTCGTATAACTTAAAATAAAAAGTTATTTTCTTCTTTTATTTTAAATCATGTGACTGCAGAACACATGTTTTTGTAGATTTGTCAAATTGTTTTACTATTAAGTACATATTCTTGTAACTGGCGGGAGAAAAAACTAACCTTGACGATTTTCTTGCCCGTTCTTTTACGATCAAGCTCCCGCCCGCAGTGAATGGGCGCGCTAGTTTTTAAGTTTTGACGTTCATAAGAGCTCTTTTGAGCCAAACTTGAATAAATGAATATGAATTTGAATTTGAATTTGAAATAAAAGCTCTTTATACATTATCAGAATTAATTTATTCATATCCAGGTTTCTTCCGTACGGCGTGGGAGGCGATGGCCTCCTTCTGCGAAGTGGTGATGTCGCAGAAGGAGGCCGCGGAGCGGGAGAGGGAGCGGGATCCGCTCTCTCTCCGGCTACGCCGTTGGCGCAGCGGGCGGGCCAGGAGGGCCCGTCCGGCAGCGCCCGGGGGGTCTTAGGCGGCGGGGGCAGGGGGCCCCTTCCGTCTCGCCATAGACCCCCCCCGAAGTCGGCCAGTTACGCCATGGCCGCACATAGAGGTAGGGGGGGCGCTGCACATTGCGCCTCCCTGAGGAGGTCTCCCCGGTTCTGATCCGGGGGACGTTGGCCGCGGGCGGGGTACCAGAAGCTACAAACCCGGGCACTGGTGCCTCGCCCCTTTTCAACAGCGGTGGGCGTCGTCTGAAGTTTTTTAGTGGGTAGGACTGCGGTGGTCGCGTCTGCTGCAGTGAGCCCCACACCCCCTCCCGGTCTTCCCCTTTTGGCCGGGAGACAGTGCGTAAGCAGCATTTTTTAACAGACGATAATAAAAAAAAAAAAAAAAAAAAGGTTTCTTCCGTAGCTCTTGTGGTTCTTGTAAACCAGCTTCGTGTTTAGTTTATCTAAATAAAGAATGCTCGCTACCAGAGAATTTGACGAAGCTGGCAAGAAACTAGTGAAGGTTCTCTCTCATACTGACGTATTAACCTTCTTCTTATTATTATCTTTTATTTAAGCAAGTGATGGATTAAAAAATTGTATCAATTCCCGCGCAACTGTAATTTCCCGAAAAATCGAGAAACACTTCAACACGACACGTGTTTCGCCCTTACACAGGGTATCTTCAGGAAAGATAGGAGCCTCAGAACAACGTTGTCTTCACGACTAACACTGAAACGAGAATCGAAATTATAGTAGCCCGGGAATTGTTACAATAATATTTTTAATACATCCCTTGCTTACAAGGGATATCCGCAAAGTCAAGCCTGAATCAATAAAATCTTTTACTTACCTTATAATTTCACCTACAGGCCAGGAATGGGCGATATTTAAACTTGGGTTCCCCGGACGGATTCAAAAGCTTTGCGTGGATACAGCACACTTCAAAGGAAACTATCCTGACTCCATTAAGATAGAGGGAGCCAATCTCGGCTGCAACGACTGGTGTCCGGAGAAGAAATGCAACTGGAATAATATATTGAGACCTAGCAAGGTAACTATTACGTCTTTTACATACCTACATATATTCTCGCCTGTTTTCCTGATGGTAAGCAGTCTATACAGTCCAAATAAAAAAAGGTAGGCAGAGGCATATTACATGCCCACACTTCGCCAATTATATAGTTGGTCTCACGTAATAGATGGCGAGCCTATTGCCGCTTACCGGCACTGTTATGCTCGCCAGAGCCTCGTCCGTTGATCGGTAGGTGCACCACTTGCAGGTGAGGTTGGCTTGGGCTCTTTAGGTCTTAGTAGGATTGCGATTTACTATAGCTTCACAAATCCGAAATTATATTAAATTTTATTCGACATGGCACAATCTACTACATCTTACCTGATTGTAGATACCTGCAGTCAATGCTATAATAAAATTAGTGCGCTCCATGCCCTGGAATAAACACGGTAACCAGCGCCACTCATGACAGCCTGCATGAAACTCGTTATACGCCCCGCCTTAAAAACCTGGCAACATAGCAGCATTTTTGGTTATTTGTGATAAAACCTTTTTTTATTAGGTTAGATAGGCAAATTAGATTGTTCTTAACTAAAAAGAAAGTTACTGAATTCTATATATTAAACTTTTTATCGGTCTTCTTGGCGGGAAAGTGAAGCGTCATGTCTGCAGTTTTGTTTTATTTTCAACAATTTGTGATATTTTGAACATTAATGTGTAATACTAATAACGGGGGATTATTAACCGTTAAGTGTTTGTGAACGTACATGATTGTTGTTAAATGAAATAAAACAGTGCAACATCACTTTTTAAATTCTCTCAAGAAGTCCATGTGAGATCTCAGTATAACCCCACATCTATACTGAGGACTCAAGGGAAAGGGTTTAGGGAAGGGCCTCTCATTTATCATTTATCATCATTATCACCACTCATTCTCATTTACTATGATTTATATATTATTATTATATATCTCTTACTTGACACCGGCTAAATGTGCAAAACGCACGCAGCCAGTATTGAAAAAAAACTTTTTATCGGTCTTACATTAGAACGGTACAATTTTATATGGAATCGATAGATATATTTTTCTTTTTTTTTCCAGCTATCAGCACACAATGTACACTGGTATGCCTGCGATTCTGACGTCATCACCCACATCAAGGTCACCATAGCTCCCGATGGCGGCATCAGCAGAATAAGAGCATTCGGCTTCGTCGACTCTAGAACATATTTAAATTAGATTTAGCTGTGCTTGGTATTTGGAGACGATCATAAAAGATGAGCAGGTAAACTCTTATATGGGTCACTGTTAGTGCGGCATTCAAGTGCGGCTGTTGACGATTTATACAATTATGTTTATTTCAAAATGTTTTCAATGTAGACTGTAATGCGGTAGTCGTTGAAATATTCAAACAGCAAGAAGCAACCGGCTTCAACCAATCAGCTCTCAGTACGCGTGGTAAAGTATGACCCTTAATTACCTGTGCTCAATATAGATACTTAATTGAGCTGATTTGGTGAATATTAAATACAAGATAGCTTTGTTTATCGTTTTATTTTAGCGAATAGGTAATATTATATTCACAATGTGAGCAGTTTCTGTGATTTCAATTTAAGTATTACGAGTATATAATTAGATATATTATAAGGAAAACATTAAAATCAAAAGACGATCTGATTTTTATTTTGTAACTTTGTTTGTTTTTTGTTTGTGTTATAGTTGCTAATGCAGATTATTAAATTCAATTATAAAAACACATGCCGTTTTACAGAACGACTCGGCAAATATTGTCAAAACATAAGAACACATAGAAATAGTTTTAAAAAATAAGATAGATTTAATACAGGGCCCATTTATAGGATTACTTGACAATTTGATTTTGATTATCATAAATGTTTGCCGCACATTGACAATTTGCCTAGTCGTTATGTAAAACGGCATGTTTTTTTTATAAAATACTAAGGATGTTTGTTAATGAGACATTCAATTTATAAAAATTAAACAGTACCTGATATTTTTCATAATTACGTGGAAAATTGTAGGTACATAATATTTTAGTTTATAATTCGTGTAAGTAATTTATTTCAATGTACATAGATTAAGATGAAAGTATTATTTTGAATAAAAATTTATGATTTGAAATAATGGAACCCCTTTTCTTTATATTCATACATACATACATTCACGCCTGTTTCCCCAAAGGGGTAGGTAGAGGCATATTATACGCCCACACCTTCGCCAGTTGTATAGTTGGTACCACGTACGGCGAGCCTATTGCCGCTTAACGAGCACTGTTATGTTCGCCAGAGCCTCGTCCGTTGATCTTAGTAGGATCCCTATACACTTTATATTCTTCTTTATATTCAGTCTGGTCAAATCCTTGTTCGGATTATGGATTAAGAATTTTGGAAGAGAAATATTTTATATATAACAGGTGCGTTGGTAGCGGCTGCTTTTAAATTACTTTGAAACGAGATTTGACATCGGTCAGTCTGGCGGAGCTTCGTGGCGACGGTCGGCGCATTAATGTTAAACGTCACTGTTTTTAGACAACGGCGAGCCATCACGAATTTGACGAATCGCCTTAGATACAACTCCAGGGTTTACTCAACACATAAAGTGCTATGGCCAAGCCGACTATTTATTTGATGTTATTACCTATACCAACTGTTCATCATATGATACATAATCAATAAATAATAACTAAATAATAATTTACTAACAGTAATTTAATAACAGCAATTTAACAATAGTAATTCAATAATAATAATTTAGTTATAGTAATTGAATGGTGATAATTTAATAACAAAAAAAACGGAATAATTATAACCACAACCAGGCGTGCAATATAACAATAGGTACTTTAATACACATATACTTGTAGGTACACGTTTGACACTTTATCAAGAGAATACTACTTGAAGATAAATTTTCTTTTTCATTGAATTATACTATGCTGTGCCCAACAGGGTCCACAAATGTACCAAATTGTAATATTCACTACCTTATAAAACCATTGCGAAACGCAATAAAATATTGAGTATTGACCAAGGCAGGCAGCCGCCTTCATAAATGATAAAAGTAATTAAATAAAAAAATAAAAAATTTAGGCCAGTGAATAAACTCTGGGTACTAAGCGTAAGTCTAGGACATAGTCGTGATAATTGCTAAAATGATCATTATAATACAAAGTAATTAAATATATTTCATTAAGCTTAGAATTCGATATAGGCTGTGACAAATTTGTTATTTAAGCGAGTGTCGAAAATGGCGCATAAAACAATTTCATGTTAATCCTATTTTGAGTTTGTCTCAATTAATAGCATTACGCAGAAACTAGTAATCTGACTAGTTGATAGTTCTCTTTATAATAGAAGATTCATAGATACTGCAGGATGTATATCTCTATACACCAAACACAAGACATTAGTTTTAAAATAGTAAAAATAGTAAAAAATTTATTCGCATAAGAACATGGTATTAAAGGATGTTACAGTTTAGTGAGCACATGTCTTGCCAAAGTTTTAGCATGCAAACATTGATAAGTACCTAACTATATCTAAAATAATTACAATCATATTAATTTGATAACATTCATACAAACAATATGTCAAACAAAAAAATAATAATAATAAAATCGAAACAAATTAACATAATATACTTACTAAAATAGGTAATGTCATGTTGATTAATTAGTTTCATTAAAATTACGGTCCATGAATACTTTTATGTCATAAATCTTTTTCTCAATAAGCCATTTATACAGTTTAGATTTAAAAAGATTAAAGTTCAGATTTCTTATGTCATTAGGTATTTTATTGTATATCCAAACACACATGGTTACACAATTCTTTTTATATTTGTCTGATTTTGGGATGACACTTAGGACGAGTCTATCAGGGTCTCTTTTAAGTCTAGTATTTGTATCTCTAGCCTTCATAAATAAATAATTATGTTTCTTTACAAAGCAACAAATCTCGAATATATACAAAGCAGGTAGAGGTAGCAAGCCAAGGCTCACAAAAGCTTCTTTACAAGATTCACGAGGCGGGATCCCCAACATAGCTCGGATACATTTTTTCTGGGCTATAAATATTCTGTGCCTATCAGTACTGTTCCCCCATAGTACAATCCCATAACGTAATAGAGATGCCACATACGCGTGATAAGTAGTAACAACGGCTTGTCTGTTAGTAACTTTCCTCATTTTGCCGAGAGCGTAGACGAAACTATTGACTACTTTATGGACTATTTTATAACCCGCCATAGTAATCTTCTAAATAAAATGAATTCTACTCTTAGAAGAATTTAGGACAATCTAAATGCTTTAAATATATAACGACCATAGGAGCTGACTTCAGCTCTACTAACCTTTACACCACGCCTTAACGTAGATCTGAAATAAATATATCCTTAAAAGTTTTATGGAGAGAAATTACTAGCTTTAAAAATAGACCAACCCATTACACTATTTCAGTGCAGCGATGACAGCAAATTGACATTCGATGTCGGACTGTTCATACAATAACGATAGTGACATCGATTTCCTGCCAATCAACAAAGGGGCGTCTTGTGTACAGTACATACAAGAATGACATTATGTGGTAATGGATCGATTTGCATATCACTTAAGTGCTACTAGGTGTAACCTTAATACATACCTATTGAGAGCAAACGGAGCTTAAGGGGACGGTGGATGTCGCTGACTTACAGAAGCCTAGCAAGGCGGCGGAACTACTAGCGCGACATACTACATACCTCTGGGGTACCGTAGAAACTGGATATGGGCCTGTTATATTCCAGCAAGCACCACGTGCCCCTAACAACCGCATTCTCGAGCTAAGCTGGGAGCAGACCAAAAGAACGATGATTTTACCTCAATTAATGCGTTAAGTTCTAAATCGAAGGGAGTATAATTTAAGAAGATTGATTTGCGCGAATAAAGCTAAAAACAAGCTTTTAGCTTTGCTAGGATCGTAGTATGTGTGTACATCACGTACTATGGACGTAGGATGTATCTCTTCCTACTTTTACAGGTAAAAAAGCGTGAAATATAAAGGAAAAAATATTGACACAACACAAAAAAAGAACAGCGGTAACAACTTAATACAATAAATGATAAAAGTGGTTAAAGAAAGAAAGAAAGAAAATAATTTATTCTGTGACACATGATACATTGGTTTACAAAAATACAAAAATAAAAATTAATAAACACATGTGGCACCGAAAAGGCTTATACTCAGCATATGCCGAGGGGTCACTATGGCCCCGCGGCGCTGGTCTTCCGTACAAGCCTATAAATACTACGTAAGTAGGACAAACTTAAAACTATTTATCAAATATATATTTTATTTTAAATTATCGGCCCGTATCTATGCTATGTATATTCTCAAAATTGTTTGAGTCCATGGTCTGTACTGTTCTTACTAACCACTTAATGCCGCTTTTGAATCCTATGCAACATGGATTTTGTCGCGGAAAATCTGTTTCCACTAACTTAGTTTCGTACGTGTCTTTTTTAGCTGAAAATGTGGACAGAAAAATCCAAATAGATGCAGTTTACACAGATTTTAGTAGTGCTTTTGATAAGGTTAGCCATTTTCTCTTGTTGAAGAAGCTATCTATATACGGCTTGTGTGGATCGTTTCATACATGGCTGGCTTCATACTTAGAGTCGCGGCTGTTGACAGTAGTAACAAATGGGTATTCATCGAAGCCATATGTGGCCACTTCTGGAGTGCCCCAGGGTTCACACTTGGGCCCGATTCTGTTTTTGGTATTTATAAACGATATTGTTAATTGTATCAAACATAGTAAGTACTCGTTATTCGCAGATGATATGAAAATCTATAAAACCATATTTACTTATAAGGACATAGAGATGCTACAAGATGACTTGAATCGAGTTAGTGAGTGGTGTTCTAAAAATAATATGATTATAAACCCAAGCAAGTGTTTTCACGTTAAGTTCACTAGAAATAAAAATAAGCTTCAGTCATCATATCTCATTCACAATGTATTATTAAACGAAGTTGACAAGATTCGTGATCTGGGTGTGATTCTGGATAGCAAACTAAGTTTTGTCCCACATCACGATGCCATTATCTCTAAATCTCTTCAAATGCTTGGTTTTATAAAGCGTAATACATCAGACTTTAGGAACATCAAGACCTTAATAGTTCTATACAACACATTGGTTCGTAGCCACCTAGAGTTTGCTAGCGTAGTATGGAATCCCTGTTATAAAACGCACGCAGAGAGACTTGAACGCGTCCAAAGGAAGTTTACGAAATATCTGGCATTTAAAACTCCTAATTTTAGCTATCGCAGCACATATACCGAACGCTTAGCTAAATTCCAACTAATGTCTCTTGGGGATCGCCGCAAAATGCTGGACCTGATGTTTTTGTATAAGACGATTAGTGGTGCAATCGATTGTCAAGATATTCTTTGCACTGTTGGACTCAACGTGCCTAGGCCCAACTCGCGTAGGAAGGTAATGAATACATATATTGTACCTCAAAAGCGAACTAACCTCGGTAGACATGCCCCATTGCCGAGAATGCTTAGCCATTACAACAAAGAGAGTAGCGAAAGCGATTTAGATATTTATCACGACTCTCTTGGGAAATTTAAATTTAAAATTCAGTCATTCTGTCACTGAAACAGTTTTTGGGATTTCATTGTGTGCGTATTTGTTTGTTATTTGTCTTTAATATTATATTTCAAACTTTTTTGTTATCTTTTGTTTTAATGTTGTGTTCACCTGTAATTGGGTTGCATGCTAGGTTAACTCTTATAATGTATAATTTTAAATGTAAACATGTAATCTGTTGGTGTACCAAATAAATAAATAAATAAATAAACTATGCGCAACAAAGTTAAACATTTCAACATAAAAAAAATTGCATACATAAAACGACAAAACACCACTTAAACGTACAATTTGTTAAAAATATATAATAATACGGCTATAACAAAAAATCAAATAAACAAGAAAACATTAGAGTTGTGAGCCAAATATAAAATCTGGCTCAGTTATGCCAAGCAGGCATCAAGTTACAGCTGGTCTTCCGGGAGATCCTTCAGGGGAGCCAGACTTCCGAGACCAACGAGATTCCTCTTAACAATGCATCTATTTATATATTCCTCCTCTACCAACGACTCTTTCAAAAAGTTTTCTTCACCAATCCAAGCTAAATTAATTGATAAAATTCGAAATACTGACAATCTTAATATCAGCCCATTGGTACCACTACAAGGCTTAAGCCTTTTTTACGCATCTAGTAATTTAGGTGGATTTAGGTAAATACCTTTACAAGAAAAGTTCTGGGGAACAAAAAACCTTAGGTAATTGTTATATGAATGAACGAATGCTCATTAATATCTTGTTTGTGTTTTAATTTGTTTTACGTTTAAAAGAATGCTATTTTGAATAAAGCTCACGTTTCAGCCGGGTCAGTGGAATGTGTGAAAATGTAATTTCCACACACCGGAGTATCTTAAGGCGAGGACCTCGCTTTAAATTTATAATAGGTTTTATAGATACGAGTGTAATCAACATACTTTTTGTCGAGTTAATTTTACATTTCACTTAATTATCCTTTAAACAATTCCTTACACGTTAGTGACAAAATTATTTTACTGTGGCTGTCCATAATATAAAAAAAGTAATTAAAAACAAGACATATTTGAAACAAGACTGTATAGGGATCCTACCAAGACCTAAGGAGACCAAGAACATAACAGTGCCTAGTAAGCGGTAATAGGCTCGTCACCTATTACGTGGGACCAACTATATATATAATTGGCGAAGTGTGGGCGCAAAATATGCCTCTGCCTACCCCTTCGGAGAAACAGGCGTGAATGTATATATGCTATATATTGAATTAAGTTGGGCTCAAAAGCTCCTTGATACTTCGACTAGAACCTAACGCGCCGTCGGCAACTTAAAGTACTTATCAATTACTTAGTAAGTAGTACAAAACACAATAAACTTAGTCGTATTTTTCATATCACAAATACTCCATAACAATCAAAACGAAGAAACTTCTGCACAATGTTTATCATATTTTCGAATAAGTATTTGCAGCCATTGTTACGAACAAAATGTTAAAAGTATTAAACACTTCAAGGACAATATTTGTGTGTATTGAAACTAAAAATATACATCTTACCTGAACAGGTACAATTGTAATTCTCTCTGTTACTTCACAGATTACACGTTTAAGCATTACACGAACTTTTGCTTGTGAAATTATGACATTACTATGTTGTAATTTAGGTTTACATTTCTGTGTTGTACCTAATTCAGCTATGAAAGCTTGACTGGTATATAGCTTGACTTACAAACATTAACATTTTCAATAGTACCTTTTTCTTAAAATAACAAATTTCCAGTTTAGTTACAAAAAAATGTCTGAATAGATTTGGCTCAAATTAATATATATATTTTACTCAAAGATACACTTACTTATTGTACACTTACAATTTGCGACAAACAACGGTTTCGTTTTTTTTTGTGGGTGTATGGGGTGTATGGCCTATCAAGACCTGAGGAATCCAAGGATGTATAGGGATCCTACCAAGACCTGCATGTGGTGCACCTGCCGATTAACGGACGATGTTCTTCGGGGAAAAAGGAGTGATTATATGTGTATATTTACGTGAGTAATAATAGCTTGCTCTATGCCTCGGAAAGCAGGTTAAGCCGTTGGTCCCGGCAGTCAGGAACATCTATAGCATTCGTTCTTAGGAAGTCAGTGCCTATTAATATTCTGACATCTGGTTTAACCATATAATGATGTTTCCCTCTGGATTGTGGAGTTCAGACGGCAATGGCTCCATTTACTGCAGTTCAGCCAAAAAAATTAGGATAAGACCAGCAAACCCTAGGCATTAAGCTCAAGTCTAGGGCAACCGGGATAATTTTTTGAGAATGTGAGCAAACTGTGCCTTAATACAAGAAATGGCTACATGTAGCGCACATATTGTTACGCACATACATCTCTTCTCAACATGACGAGAATTCTTTTATCGTGTAAAGGTTGCATTAGATAGAATTTAATCTAAAAGAAAATACGTAACGATTAAACTTCTTCTCGCTTTGATGGAACGATTTATTTTATATTTTTCTATAATCATTTCATCTCCTAGCATATTTTCGGTTGCCCTAGACGCCTAGACTTAAGGTTACGGCCTTGGGTCAGCTTACTGATCTTATCATATTTGGCAGAATTTAAGTTATTAAACTAAGCGACTTAGTTTCTGAGCTTCACAACCCGTCTATCCTCCTCCACCATCTGTTAGAATATTAGAAGGCACTAAATTCCTGACTACCTACCATGACCAAAATCAGAAGGTTTTGGAGAAAGGCCTTGTCAAAAGTATTCTAAACGCACGGGCGTGTTTGAGAAGGTGAATGAGTGTGAAATAAGCTAAAAGTGTGTGACAAGATCGTAGCAAGCGGAAGAATGTGATCTTTGCCTACTTCTACGGCGCTCGTAGCTCTGCGGTGCTCGGTGGTCGGAAACGATAACCGAAGTACAGCACAGTTTACAGAGGTCAGTCCCTGGATGGGTGACCGTTTGTATGGCATTTGATATCGAGCGCTTCCGTGCTTCGGAAGGCACGTTAAGCCTTTGGTCCCGGTTATCACTAAACGTGGTAGTCGTTAAGCTATATTAGAGGCCTAATAGGCGGCTTGATAAATTCTAACAGCAAGACGCCATACACCTGCCTCCGCCAATCCGCACTGGGTCAGCGTGGTGGAGTATGATCCAATACCCTCACACCTTGATATGTGAGAGGAGGCTCGTGCTCAATAGTGGGACGTTAATGGGCTGAAATGATGATGATGACGGGAAAGACGCGTGATTTTGTACGTATGCAACTTCCTAATAACGACTGCCAGTAATGTTTATGACAGCTGGGTCCAACGGCTTAATGTGCCTTCCAAGGCATGGAGCGAGCGATCATTTCGCAAGTAACTTCGAAAAGTCATAGCACCAGAATTTTAGCCCGAGATCCTCTGAATTGCAGTCTATTAGTCGTACTCTATAGCTGCCTAAAATTTTTGTTAGTATAATGAACACATTATGACACGCGTTTTTCATACAAAATTCTACTCTATTCTTGTAAACAAATTCATAATAAACAAATGTCACGAATATCGGGCACATCCGAGATAATGAACACCAAGTGGAAGTTTCTACTCGACTCAATCACTTCTATAACCGGTTTGAACCAAACATTTACCAGTTTACGATAATGAAGGATCGCAGGGTCAATATAATCAGCATTTAATTAACACGTGCCCATTATTATACATTACATATTTAGTCCATTAGTCCAGAACTGTGTAGTTTAATTAAGGCATAAGTGTCTTTCGTATAACTTTGGTGCAAAAGTCATATCTCGCAATATCAATAAATATTTTCTTCTTTATCCAGCTATTAGAAACATATCCACACTCGATTCTTCACGGTTGTGTAAATCAGTCGATTATCAATGCTCTACTCCAAAAATACGACTCAAAACTTTTAATGAGGCTTAAGAGACTCCAGTGATTATAAAATGACTCCTATTCTTTATTAATTGGCTGACCATTTGCCGCGGGTCTTTTAACAAAGGAATCTGTGATGTATGTAAATAGAGGGTAGTTATACCACTTAAGATTATTTTATATGTATGTATGTTAGCCTTAAAATATACGCCTTATATTCGTGGTTTTATTGTGCATTCCCAGTTCTGGATTGTTCTAGATAAACTTCATATTCGAGTGTGTGAAATAAACAGTGTTAGATTATCGCATATTTATTTAAGGTTTTTAAAATTTTCTTAATTATATGACACGTGAAACAGTTATTATTGCATCAGTTAGTTCCCGATTTCTTAATTGACAAGTTCACATGATATACCTATTAAAGTCATGGCTAAAATAAATTGTACTTAAGGTTCAAGTTCATTTAAATACTACCTAAATAATGTATCGTTTTGGTTCCCAACATTGACTGAATCTGTCAAGTATTGATCGTTAAAAAGCGACATTGCACAAAGGCCACATTCGTCGACACATGTGTATAAAAGTATAAAAATAATTACTAGTATTGTAGCGTAAATATACTTAGATAAATACATCATACAATATTTAAATTTCTGGCAATTACACCAACAATTTAGTTCCTAAATAAGTATCATTAAAAACTTGTGTCATGGATACTCAATAACGGATAAAAATACATAAATACTTTTTTTCTTTAAGTACAATCTTAACACCTATGCATAGGAAAACACCCAGACCAGAACAAATATTCGTGTTTATGCAAACAAAAATTTCTTTTGTATCGGAATCAAACCTGCGACAATAGGGAGTGGAGTGCAAGTACATATACTTGCCACTACGCCATATCGGTCGTCTACCTAAAAGCATATTGCTATCTCTACCGTAGAACAGATTGTACTCGCGTAAACTAATCACGTCTGGTTTTGTACTGACACCAAGTTTATCAGAAGCTCGCGCTGATCTATAAAGTCAGGGCTGAATTGACTGATCAATCAACGATCACTCAATTAATTATGACTGAATCGTGGTCCTGATATCTCGCCTACAATGTTTGAACGTGTACAGCATTATCGAATGTGCATATGACATTAAAACAGGTCAATTTATACTAATCAATATTGCTATAAATAAAAATGGATCACCCAAATGTATGGAAGCGCATAACTTTCAAATGCCTGCTTCGAATTGGATAATTCTTATTATATTGTGTTCTTGAATGTCAAGAAAAAGATAGTACTTGTATATGTCACCGTAAAATTGTAAATAACGTTAAATTATAATCTATCTCGCGATATTGTAATCTGTCGAAAAATTGTGATCCGTAACAAACCGCTCACAATTTAACGCATTATTTTTCGATTGATTATAATCTATCGAAGACAAACCGTCAGATTATAAAATGGCATGCGACAGAACGCACCTTGCGCTCTGATTGGTTGAACTTCATGTTCCCCTACCTAAACCTAAAGAAGTGCAGTTAAATTGTGAGCGGTTTGTTACGGATTACAATTTTTCGACAGATTACAATTTAACGAGACGTGGCGAGACTATTGCCGCTTATCGGGAACTTACAAGTTGCCGGATCCTCGTCCGTTAATCGGCAGGGGTGAGGTTGGCTTGAGGTCCGAACGGGTCCCTATCGGATCGCCTAATTTTTTGTACGCTTAATTTGTAATGGCTCCCAAACGAAAAGCCTACAATTTTTTCGCCTAATTTCACTCTTCAGAATCGTGTTTGCCCTAATTTCACTTCGCCTAACTTTTTATCGCCACATTGTCGTATCGTAACAAATCGTATTCCCTAAAGTTTACAATTCCTAAATATTAGTTCGCATAGAATTAAAAATCATAAAGTACAAAACATGATGATGCAGCATAACATGCAGCTTGCATGCAGACATGCAGCATGCAAGCAGAAACACAGCATGCGTGCAGGCATGCAGCGTGCATGCAAACATGCAGCATGCAAGCAGGCATGCATCATGCATGCAGACATGCAGCATGCGTGCAGTCATGCAGCATGTAAGCGTGCAAGCAGGCATGCAGCATGCAGCATGCATAGTTTCCGTCACGGCTTCGGCGCTGCGGGGCTCTGGCGGTCCACGCGAGCTTTACGTCGCAGATGGTTTTCGCTCACCACCGAGGCTTCGGCTTGCTGGCCGGCTTAGCCGGCCAGACTCAGCCCTGGCGGCGAGCTCAACCCACCTGCTCCTTAGCTCGCTGGCCGCCTCGCCCCTCCGCGCCTACGCGGGCTTATATTGCACTCTAGGGTAGGGCAGACAAGACTACGTGGAGTCGGGTTTGCAGCGATTCGCTTCTGTCAATTTATTTTCTCAATAAATTTCTATGCTTTTATTCTAATACATAATTGGCACATTTCATTTTAGATATGCTAAAATTAGAACTTTTATAAATTTGCGAAATAATCGTTATGCCAATATAATAAATAGGTTTAGGCTATTTTACATTAGACATTCTAAAATTAGGCCTTTTAATTCTTAGGCCAAACTATAATGGTGGCAAAACATTTTTGAGGCGAAACAATAATTGTACGTTTTAAGTTTAGGCCAAAACGGTTTGGCCGAACCATATTAGGACAAACAATTTTAGGCGAACCAAAGGGCACCCGGTCCGAACATCTTAGCAGGAATCCAATACACCCAAAAAATATATGGCGATACGAAATGTTTTTAGGGTCAGTTTGTATATGTTATAACTTGAGAATGTAGCTCTATCTGTCTCATTAAATCAATTCATACACTTTTCATACAATACATTTTTTGTCCTCAGTATTGGGTGTATTGGAATCCTGCTAAGATGTTCGGTTCGGATAAAATATACAAGCTGACCCGGAAACCTATCCCTGTTTCCCCGAAGGGGTAGTCAGAGGCATGTTATACGCCCACACTTCGCCAATTATATAGTCCTACGTAATAGGTGGCGAGCCTATTGCTGCTTATCGGGCACTGTTATTTACGCCAGAGCCTCGTCCGTTGATCGGCAGTTGCACCACTAGCAGGTGAGGCTGGCACCCTATCCACCAAATACAAAAACAGGTAATTATGATATGGTTTATAAGAAACCCGCAGTAATCTATGAAATCAGGGCTGAATTTCCGTCCGTCTGTTAGTTAGTTTTAACTAACAGACTATTAAGTTAGTTATAAGTCATATCCCCCCCGACTGGTCTCCACCTTGTCGTGGTGGGGGGGCTGAGTACCTCCCGGTAGGGCGCAGGAGGCGCAAGGGAAAAGGTAACACCCAGAGATTGGCGACTCTGGGTGCCCTTAGTACTGACTACCGGGGGGAAACTAAGAGGGACCTGTGGAGGGCGCAGCGGGCGGGCCAGGAGGGCCCGTCAAGCAGCGCCGGGAGGGTCTTAGGCAGCGGGGGCAGGGGGCCTTTGCTATCTAACCATGGACCCTCCGAGAAGTCGGCCACACATGCTATGGTCGCACAGGGAGGTAGGAGGGGCGCGTCCACTGCGTCTCTCTGAGGAGGTCCTCCCGGTTTTGGTCCGGGGGACGTTGGCCGCGGGCGGGACGTCAGAGCTGCAACCCAGGTACTGGCGCCCCGCCTCTTTCTCAACAAGCGGCGGGCGTCGTCGGAAGATTTTTAGTGGGTATTACTGCTGGCGGTCGTGTCTGCCGGTAGTGAGTCCCACACACCTCTCTCGGTCCCCCTTTGGCCGGGAGACAGTGCGTAAATGCATTTTGTTACCGACGTAAATCAAAAAAAAAAAAAAAGTTATAAGTCATATCCAAGTATATCTTGTCACTCTACACAATATCTTGTCACTTTAATCAAAATGGAGTCTAGATAAAAACCAGCGTCAGCTTAAACACTGACATAATTACGCTGAACTAGGTTCCATTCGGAGCGACTTCGTGTTTTATATTTACTTTTTTGTTCAAAGTATGAAGGTTATTTTGTTTCATGTGACTCACCTGTAGCAAATACATAGCTTTTGATTTGATATGAAACTTTATACAGATGTGGTTCTAGTTTCAATTAATTTCAGCAAGCTTGGATCATCACATAATACAATTATGATAATAGAAATATTAATTTACTAAATTTCACAGTGTTTGGGTAAGATTATTACTAGTAGCTTTTCAATTATCAATTATTAATTTTCAAGAATATCATAGGCGCTCCTCGTTCCTATATTTTTACTCCCATATTTAGGTATAGATTAGAAGCTATGGTAGCACTCTAATGCCTATACGCACCAATTGTTGTTTAAATTTAAACATTTTCGTCACTATTTTTTGCAATAGTTTCATATGATTGGGATCTATTAAAAGACGTGAAACGGAATTTTAACAGGCGGTCTTGAGTGAGTGCGCTTTGTATCGTGCTTATTTCCGGTATAAAGCGCCTTAATTTTTTTGGACTGCATCGACTGCTCGCCATCAGGCAGGATGTAGATATTATAATATTAGGTCGGGGAAAAAGTCTTTTCGCATAACGTAGGTATAAACTTATTATAAAATTTTTTTGACTGTACTATTTGTGTCTGGCTGGTTTTGGTAACATTAAAAAGGTTCCATTATAAAGAAAAGAAAAAAATAAAAAAAAGTTGTTTCCCGCTATTTTTCATTTGTTTTCTCTCCGTAAAAATGAGTGAATCTAATGAAGAAATTCGATACATTTTAAAATTTTATTATAAAAAAGGCAAAAATGCAACTCAAATCAATCTTTAGCCACTCAGCAAAAATTAAGAGAGTTCGACTGGGAGGTCCTAGTGCATCCACCATATAGCCCTGACCTTGCGCCTTCAGATTTTCACCTGTTTCGGTCTCTGCAGAATTCTTTAGGTTCTGTAAGGTTGACCTCAAGAGAGGACTGCCAAAACTATTTGTCCCGTTTTTTTGATCAGAAGTCCCAAAGTTTCTACAGTAACGGGATAATGTCTCTGCCCACAAAATGGCAGAAAGTTATTCAACAAAACGGTACATATATATTGTAAATAAATGTAAATAAACTTTGAAAAAAATGTCTTGACTTTTCATACAAAAATACGAAAAGACTTTTTCCCCAACCTATTATGTCACAAAAAAATTTTTTTTTTGTTTTTCTCACATAAACGCCTCTAACTAAACAAAGCTTATGCTATGCATCCATAAATACTATTTTTTTATAGTAACAGTAAAAGTAAAGTACAAATTTCTTTATTTCATAATCTATTATATAGCACTTGAAAACATCAAAACAAAACATAATTAAAAAAAAACTAAATATTACTACAATGAAATCACGAAGCTTAGATTCACTTACATGCAAAAAAATAAAAATTAAGTGTATCTAACACCGCTCTGTGAGAACTGACAGGAACTCACAGGCTATGCTCTTTTAAATGCATACCTCCAATATAAAGACAGCAACACTAAGGATACAAACCCGAATACCTTTTTGAAAAGTCTATCGGTAAGAGGTAAGAGTACATTAAAAACAGTGAAAATTTGACAAATACCCCGGAAGGTTTGATGAGGGTGTGACAGGGGCGGCTGACTTCCAATTATTATGGTGAAAGATGCTTCAACGCACCCGAATTTATTATACAGGTCGATGTAAGTAAGGCAGGTACTTGAAATATTTATTTAGTAGCAGAGATGTTGTATTTACTGAAATAAGTGTAAATTACATATAATATCGAAGCGCTCGTAGCTCTGCGGTGTTCGGTGGTCAGAAACGATCACCAAAGTACAGCAGAGTTTACAGAGGTCAGTCCTTGAATGGGTGACCGTTTGTGTGGCATTTGATATCGAGCGCTTCCGTGCTTCGGAAGGCACGTTAAGCCGTTGGTCCCGGTTATCACTAAATGTGGTAGTCGTTGAGCCATTTTAGAGGCCTCATGGGCGGCTTGAAAAATTCTAACAGCAGGACGCCATACACCTGCCTCCGCCAATCCGCACTGGGTCTGCGTGGTGGAGTATGACCCAATACCCTCACACCTTGATATGTGTGAGGAGGCTTGTGCTCAGTAGTGGGACGTTAATGGGCTGTGATGATGATGATGACATATAATATATGCTATTACTTGTGCGCCAACTTTATAAGCGAGTGAATTTATTAATTGCCTTCATAATATAAATATTACCCTTTTAAGCACTGGGTACAATAACCTTGCTGATAGGTGTAAGATTTATTTCAATAACAAAAACGTAAATAGAGCTTTAATATTTTTTTAAATATTTATTGCACTTTATTAGATGGTAAATAAAATGGTAAAAAAATAAAAAGCACATATGGACCCTGTAGAGCAAATAGGAGAGGCGAGGAGTCACACGCACACATAAATAAATAATAAATAAATATTTCCTGACAATTACACCATGATATGTATCACTTGGAACTTGTGTTATGGATACTAAACAACGGATAAACATACTTAAACACTTTTTTTTGTACATATATACTTAATATACATAGGAAGACACCCAGACCAGAACAAATATTCATGTTAATGCACACAAAGATTTGTCCTGTGTGGAAGTCGAACCCACGACCTCCGGAGTGAAGTGTAGGTATGCTGACCTCCACGCCATATCGGTCGTCAAACATATATAGGTAGACAAAAGTAAATCAAATTTTATAATTAATATTATTTGAGGCTTTTATCGTATAAACATTCTTGTAAGAAGAAGATGACAAAGGACACTGACAAACACTTTGTACTCTCTATCTTGGCTAAGTGGCAACCGCATTCAGGATATCCGCGGTCAATAAATTTTACGCCACGCCTCTTTCGAAGCACGAAAGAGTTTGACACCATACGTCGATACAGCTGGTTCAAACCTATCGCAGGAAATCGTCGCTGTAATCGATGAATTTCATATACGCTACACGCTGAAGTGCTTTTAATTTATGGTTGGACACGATCACCGAATGAAAGCAAAGTTCACTGAGGTCAGAACTTGTCAAAATTAAAAAAACTTTTATTTCAATAAGTAAACGTCAAATTACATATAAAAACAATCGAAATATTTTAAAATCACGAAGCTTCGATTCACTTACATGCAACAAAACAATTAAAAAACAAAACGTATTAAAGTGCAATTGAGTGTAAAACTTGAATTGGTAACTTTACATTCCATCCAACTTGGACCGAAAAACCATACAAAAGTCTCCCATTCCAGGATAATTCTCTATGAACTTTGCTTAGCTACGATAACATTTCCCACAATCTAAGTACTAACAGAGTACAATATTTTATTCAAAGCCAATAACTTTAACAAAGACAAATAATTCTCATATGCATTACGTCGCGCTGCGAACAGTTTTAATACCCTTGTGTTTTTTTTATTATGTCGGTAACAAAATGCATTTACGCCAAAGGGGGACCGTAAGGGGGTTCGAGACTCACCACCGACAGTCGCGACCGCCAGCAGTAAAATCTTCCGACGACGCTCGCCGCTTGTTGAGGAAGAGGGGGGGGGGGGCAGTATCAGTGGATTGCACCGTCTGACACCCCACCTGCGGACGCGGTGGACGCGCGTCTTCTATCTCCTTGTGCGACTATAGCGCTTGTGACTGAATTCTCGGAGGGTCTATGGTTAAACGACCTCGGCATCCATCGAACGGGCTTCCTGCCCTCGCCGCCAAGAACGCTACTGGCAATGCGTGGAGGGGCCTCGTGGCCCTCGCCCGTCTCTAGTTGTAAGTTGGGGCTCCAACAAGTCAAGGTGGAGACCAGTCGGGGGGAAACAGTTTTAATATGCATACCAATGAACCCACTTGAAAGTTTACTGAAAATTTGTTAGTCAGCTTAAATTATACGTGTAAGTAGATCGATATTGACTGGACCAAATTATTAAGAGCCTGCATATGGAGAGAGTTAGCTTGCGTTGTGCTATTAACGGATTTTTTTTCGTCTATATAGTATGTCTTTTTGAAATGGTATTTCTATGGTCTTTCTGAAATTCAACACGTAAGAAGGTTAATAAAGTTATGATCATTTTGAAAAAAACGACCACCAATTTTTATGTAGTGATAAGATTTATATGCCTCTGCCTACCCCTTCGGGAAAAAAGGCGTGATTGTATATATGTATGACAAGAGCTAGCTTGCGGTAAGTTATTGATGAATCAATTTTATATTTACTCATTTATGGGCTTCCCGAAATTTAACCCAGAAATAGGTAAATAAGGCTAACACCGTTTTGGAAAGACTAATATATTATAGTTATAATCGGAAGCAACGGCTTAACGTGCCTTTCAGAAGGCGCAAGGCACGGAAGCGCTCGATATTCATTGCCACAAACGGTTACCTATCGAAGGACCAATCACTGTGTAAGTTTTACTTGGATTTAAAAGTGATACATACGCCAATTAATGTCTAACTTGAATAAAAATATTAAACCAACATAATACAGTACAATATTTCAGTAACATAAGTTATTTGCAAATGGTATGTTATGTAAAATATAGTCAAAATCATTTTTTCATGTTTGGTTCAATGGAGCTCTTATGATAGTCTTAATTAAAAAACTTTAAAACTAGCGCGCCCATTCACTGCGGGCGGTGGCTTGACTGTAAAAAAACGGGCAAGAAAATCGTCAAGGTTAGTTTTAAAAAATCATAAAATATATAGAAATAATGTTTACCCACAAATCTTCTTCGCTACTACTTTCATAAGAGATCAAGCGACTTCTGCTTAAACTTTTTTAAATTGCCATAAGTATCTAACCTATTTATTTCCCTACAAATTTAATAAGTACTTATCCTAATAAACCCACTTGAAAGTTAACCGCAAATCTGTTAGTCAGCGCAAATCATACGTGTAACTAAATCGATATTGACGGGGCCAAGTTTCCGACAGCTAGCTTGCGGTGAGTTCTCGACAGATCTGTTTTACATCTAGATCGTATTGTAATGGTACTGTATTATGTTTCGTAAATGGGGGTGGAAGGTATGAGGCACACAAAGTGCTAGTAACTATTCTATCTTAATTTTTACTTGTGTCATATGAGATCAAGCGACTGCTGCTAAATCGTTTACTATCGTTTATTCCAGCACAATTTTAATACTTAAAATTAACGAACCCACTACAAAATTGTTATCATACTTGTAAGTATTGTGTATATAATAAATAAGTAAATATTTTCGGAAAATTACACCAATTATTTAGTTCCAAGATAAGTATCATTAAGAAATTGTGTTATGGATACAAAATATAAACATACATAAACACTTTCTTTTAGTAAATATATATACTTATTATACATAGGAATACACCCAGACTAGAACAAATATTCATGTTTTATGCACACAAATATTTGTCCTCTCTGGGAACTGAACCCGCAGCATAAGGACCGAAACACCGTGGAGGCCAGAACACCCTGGCCTTCACGTCATTTCGGTCGTATATATATAAGGTATATATGTACAAAGTATCTCTGCTTTGTCAGCGACCATTATCAGGTTGCAAGCATTCCGTACTACGGAACCTATGTGTTTATGTAAAAAAAGTATTTGTATAAACAGAAATTTAATTGGTTACACCAGCCACTTCAAGCTTCAAGAGCTGTGTAAACGCTGGCTAACTTCAATGGTTTCGATTAGCTAGCAAAGTTTTAAGAGCCACCTCGAGTTTTACTCTTAGTCGATACAACGCTAAAAATTATATTCTAACATCCCGGCTCCACATAAGCGCATCTAGGTACACGCCACAAGCAAGATGCCAGCCCCGTATTATCAAGAGACCTCGTATCGACTTTCATGTTTTGCATAAATTTGCATGGAAGATGTACAGTGAACTGGCGACTGTTTTAGCTATGGAATTAAAAAATATATAGGAAAATAAATTTGATATTTAATAACAGAAAAGCACGTCAGACCGTAGGTCCGTCATGAACATATATGGCAATTGTTATTAGGAAGTCAGTGCCTTTTAAAATGTTAAAGGGCACTGACTTCCTTATTACATTACTCTATGGTAAAACCAACAGTCCTCATTAACGTTGCTCTCTGAGTTAAGGAGGTCAGATTGTAGTCGCTGTGTGTAAAATCAAAATCAAATATAATTTTTTTCATAAACGTCAACATTTAATACATATATAAAAAAACTATGGAAATATTATTACATTGAAATCACGAAGCTTTAATTTACTTACAAGCAACAAAACAAATTAAAAAAAAATATTTAAGTGCCAGTTCCGAGCCGCCGCTCTGTAAGAAGAACTGGCAAGCAACTCACAGGCTATGTATGATCTTTTTTTTTTTTTTTTTTTTTTTATTTATTTTGGCAACAAACAGTCATATAAACAGAACATTAATTTATAACATTTTTAACTTAAGTAATAGACCTATAGTGCCCAATCATAAAATGAATTTATCTATTGGTTGGTACTTGAATCACATTCCTATAGCTGAAGCTATACAATGCAACATAACATAACATTAACAATATTCATGTTTTCAGTCATTCATATTAGAATAGCCTGTTTGAAACGGCAGCTTAATCCCAAGCATTTTTATTTGCCATATAGTCTTTGATAGAATAGTATCCCTTTGAAGACAGCTTGCGTTCTATTCTTAATTTTATTTTATTGAGGCTTAATTGGCTGTATATTGCTTGGGATTTTATTGTAGAAACGCACACATTGACCTTTAAATGATTTGTTTATCTTTTGTTAATTTATGATTATTCCATGTGTTTAGGTTATGTATACAGCTTTTCATACTAAATTGATCAGTATTCTTATGTACCTACATTTACCAGGTTTTCATAAACAAATAGACCCGCCACTGTCAAAATACCAAATTCTTTAAACTTTTTCCTGAGTGTAAGTCCACACTGGAGATTATAAATTGCTCGAATAGCCCTCATCTGCAGCACAAAGATAGTTTGAATATCTGCGGCACACTAAAATAACGGATACTCAGCCAAACCTGGTTAGCCCAATAAGCATACCTTGAGCTCTAAGCTCGAGTTTAGGACAAAGCTAGCGTACATAGAGATTCACCCAGACCAGAACAAATATTCTTGTTAATGCACACAAAGAGTTGTCCTGTGTGGGAATCGAACCCATGACCTCAGGAGCAATATTTTTTCAATACCCTAATTAGGTATTTAACGGAGATCCTTTGACAGGTATCGTAGCGTTCCCAGTCCAATCGCAAAATGAACGGACGATCTGTAAAGGTTGCGGGGTAACGATGGATGCAGGTCGTGTGTGTGTGTGTGTGTGTGTCAGTTTCATTTTGATTTCGGTGTCATTATCGGGAAGGCCTACATTCAGCAGTAAACGTCTTTAGGCTGGTGATGAAATCAACTATTTTATCCATTTCCTGTTCCGAACTATGAAGAATAGAATAGAATAGAATTCATTTATTTATGAAATATAGGTTACATGATTGGAAGTTGTTAACAGATAAAATTATTTCCACCAGAAAATATTATTAGTCACTATATGGTGCAACTGTAATATTATAAATCATTCTTACTTAATCTTCTTGTGTAAAATATGATGTCTCTCACACTAAATGTTTTAGTAAATCGTGTTTTAGTACGACTAAATCAAACATATAAAAATAGAAATATATACAAAGAAATAATTAGTAAACCCTTTGAAGTTATAACCATCAATAATGTATTTTATAGAAACTCTTCAACTAGTATTTAGTATTATACATACATATACACAAAATCACGTTTTTTCCCCGAAGGGGCAGAGACATATTTTAAGCCCAAACTTCGCTCAATTCATTGATGGTCCCACGTAATAGGTGGCAAGCCTATTGCCGCTTATCGGAAACCTTTTTTATTCGGCAGGTGGACCACTTGCAGTTGAGTTTGGTTTGGTCTTCTAAGACGTTGGTAGGATTTCTATACACCAATATACATTTAGTGTTATAACACTATTATAATCTTTACTTATTATTATAGTTTTAGCTGATTAACGTCCCTCTTTTAAGCAAGGGTGGGTTTAGAGTAAACCAAAAGTTTAGTGAAACTAAGTAAAAAAGGCCAGGACTACTTCAAGAATTTCATACATTTTTTTAAGAAATAAATCTATTCAACCTTCTGAGAACGGGCCCCCCTCGCACGGGCCCCCCTCGCACAAACGAAAGTTAGTAGTGGGTTTAATGTAAACCAAAAGACATAGTGAAACAAAGCAAAAAAGGCCAGGACTACGTCAAACACTTCATACATCTTTTTGAGAAATAAGGCAAAGAAAAGCAACTAAGAACTTTTGTAAGCCTACAATACAATACAACGTTAAAAAAATAACAAACGACAAATAGACAGCGAAACATAGCAAAAATAGCTAGAACTGCTTCAAGAATTTTATACATCTTTTTAAGAAAAAAATCTAGTAAAAAGTTCTTTTTAAACCTAGAAATCATCAACTGCTTTTTCACCCGACTGTACCTATAAACCACTTGTTTAAGCACAAAACACGATACCCCTCCGCCCAACACTGCCATGTATCATAAAATTTATCAAGCATTCTGCGGAAATAACACGAATATAATGTCACGCTGATATCTGAAGGGGGAAATAAATCTTCATGGGAGCATGGGAGGGAGATAAACAGTATCTTATCACAACCGAATAAGATTTACTTTTCTTTAAAAGATATAATACATGTGGAAACATATTTGGGAAAGTGTTAAGTGCTTTTGTTTGGAACGAAAACACATTAGATGAAAGAGATAAATTTAAGAAATAATTTTAATAAATAATATCTTAATTTCATGTATTCTCATAATATATTGAATCATTTACTCAATGTTTTTGCCAGCTATATTGTACGTCCGAAATGGGCAACTGTTGTGCCTGTACACAGCTTACACAGTTATGACAAACAAATATTCTAATTCAAAAACTATACTATACTACTATAATAATGCAGCTATGAGCTATTCTTTCATACCTAACCTTACGATATCTTTATAAAGGAATAGTTTGTTTGTCGGATTAAAATGTTTGTTTTTCAAAGTCTCATAAGCAAAAATCTTGGCACATCAAATGAGACCTCCGGATTTCCAAAATTTGTAAAAATGTGTCCAAAATTTCTATGAACAGAAAACTACCTCTTTTTAGAATTTTTTGTCCCGACCTGTAGGGCTTTCATTAACGAAGAGGTAGGCAAATGCAATTTATAGAGCCACATTTTACAAATTATACTGTAGGTGCCATAAGCTTATTCACGGGACCTATTTACCGGAACTTTTATGTTTGCCAGACCCTCGTCAATTGATCGGCAGGTGTACCACTTGCAGGTGAAGTTCAATAATAAGGTTAATAATACTGAGTAAAGGAAACCTTACCGCCACTGTCCAAATGTCATTTGAATCCCATTCAAACCACGAATGTCGTTTACTTGTGTTTATGTACAACAATAACAATCACCCATCCAAAGAACGACCTCAGTGAAGTATGCTTAACTTAGGTGATCCGACCTGTCGCGGAAATACAGTCTATTCGTATACCGGACAAATACGAGTATAATAGAAGATTGACCATTTTCAATGACTCATTTCTAATAGCCGAATGTTTAAAGTCCTCCTTTACACTTACACACAACGATGACATGTTACCCACACTCAAGTCAAGTCAAGTCAAGTCAAGTCAAGTCAAAAATACTTTATTTCATAAACTATTACATAGTACTTGAAAACGTCAAAACCACACTCACACCACACACACCACAATACTTCTGTATTGTATTGAAATGCAGCCAGATCTTATTGGACCAGTAAGCAGACCCTACGCCCTATGCTAAACTCTTAAGGTCTTATTACAAAACGATGTCTAAAGTTAGACCAGGCTTAAAACTAGTACTGTCTCTTTCATTTGATAAGATGAAGACAGTGACAGGACTAGTTTTAAACCCGGTCTAACTTTAGACATCGTTTTGTAATAAGCCGCTAAAGGTCTTATTACAAAACGACTTCCAAAGATAGCCCAGTTTTAAAACGAGTGCTGCCACTTTCATTTAATAAGATGAAGACAGTGACAGCACTAGTTTAAAACCCGGTCTAACTTTAGACATCGTTTTGTAATAAGCTGCTACAGGTCTTATTACAAAACGATATCTAAAGTTAGACCAGTTTTAAAACTAGTGCTGTCACTTTCATTTAATAAGATGAAGACAGTGACAGCGCTAGTGAAAAA
The DNA here is from genome assembly GCA_949126915.1 of Musotima nitidalis. Taxonomy (NCBI): domain Eukaryota; kingdom Metazoa; phylum Arthropoda; class Insecta; order Lepidoptera; family Crambidae; genus Musotima; species Musotima nitidalis. Next base: position 2,874,692 of record OX421420.1, on the reverse strand, counting down.
CCAGGTCTAATTTTAGATCTCGTTTTGTAATAAGCCCGGAAGAACCTAACGTGATAATGCTAGGATCGTGATTATGACAATCGTTTATTTCAATTTACTTTATAAAGTAGAGTTATAAATTGAATTTAATAATAATAGGAACAGCACTGCTATTTGAAATATAGATATTAATGTTTCTACACTCTCGATCAACCGCTAACTGTATCCAAACATATCTAACAATAATACACATTATTTAGACCCAAGATAACTTTTTTTATGGATACTAAATAACGGATAAACATACTTAAATACTATATTTTTGTAAATACACACTAATACACATAGAAAACATCCAGACCAGACCAGAACAGAACAAACACAAAATGGTTGGCACAATCGTTTTCTATTTTGGTACAGAGTTTGAGTTGCATTTGTAATTTATGTGAAAAACAGCGCTGTTTTTACTTTTATTAATATCTGTGTGTATTGCGAATTTCATAATGGACAAAAACATCGAACAAAGAGTTTGTCTTAAATTTTGCACCGCCAGTGGAATTTCGTGTTCATGTCATCTGTAAATGTTACAGAAGGCTTACGGTGAATCGACTTTCAAAAACACATGCTTATGAGTACAAAGCGTTCAAAAGCGGTCGAGATATGATGGAAGCTTTGCCTCGATCTGGTAGACCATCAACTTCTGCGTGTGACTGAAAATCCTTATTTAAGTTTGAGAGAGATGGCCGCCGAACTTTCTGTATCTCACGAGTCGATCCGTACCATTTTAACTAATAATTTTGGTATGAAACGTGTTGCCGCTCGGCTAAGTCCCAAAAAACCTGAATTTTCTTCAAAAACCAAATCGCATGAGAGTCGCTGAGGACATGCTAGAACGAGTCAATACCGACCCAACATTCATGAAACATGTTGATACAGGTGACGAGACGGGGGTTTACGAGTTTGACATGCAAACTAGTCAACAAGCTTTGGAATGGCGCCTTCTGAACCAAAACCGAAAAAACCACGTCAAAGTCGATCAAAAGTCAAAGTCAAGTTGACTGTTTTTTATGACTATCGCGGTGTTGTGCACTCGAAATGCTTGCTGGAAGGTAAAACAGTAAATAAATAGTATTATTTGAGCGTTTCAAAGAAAAAATCCAACGACAAAGACCAGATTCGTGGAAAGAAAATTCTTGGATTTTGCACCACGATAATGCGCCTTTGCACAAGGCTGTCATTGCGAACGAATTGTTGTCCAAATACTCAACAAATACCACCGAGCAACCACTATATTTACTAGACATGGCTCCTGGCGAATTCTTTCTTTTTCCTACACTCAAATTTTCACTTCGTTGCACCCGTTATCAATCGGAAGGAGACAGAAAGGAGAATTCGCGGCGAGAACTGAACTCAATTCCGGAAACAGCGTTTAAAAAATGTTTTGATTATTGGAAATGAAATGAAAATATTTATTTATAAAAGATAATGTTGCAGGGATCTTAAAACAATTTCTTAAAGTTCTATTACTATCTTGCCAACGCAGGGCGTATGAAGTGGATTATTCGTTGGCGTAAGGGTATCGTTTCTGAAGGAGCATACTTTGAACGTGATAAAATAAATGTGGATGAATAACATAAAAATTATGTATTATTGATTTTTTTCCGGTACTTTTTTAACAGAGTAGTAGAGTATATATATAAAATAATATGTTATTTAAAAAGCTAGAAACTTAAACGCTGGCTTCTTGGCGGGAAAGTGAAGCGTCGTGTTTGAAGTTTTGTTTTTTTTATAAAATTTGTGATATTTCAAACATAAATGTGGAATAATGGTAGATTAGATTAATTAGCCTTTAAGTGTTTGTGAAAGTACACGAGTGTTGGTAAATAAATTAAAACAGTGCAACATCACTTTTAAAATTCTGCCAAGATGTCCATGTTTAGAGGGAACGCATCTGATCCCATTTTCTATGAATTATATACCATAATAAATCTTTTACTGTGTCTAAGTGCGCTACTCACACGAAACTATTATTTAAAAAAAAATTAAACTCAAAACTATGTTGGAATGTTAAGTCGATTTGGTTGCTCACGAGTTCAGTTCAGGCGCAGATATTAGAATGATATTAATACTCATTATCTCAGCAGACGGCGATAGTTCAGTGGTGAGACCCATTGTCTTAATGACCCACTGTCCAAACCCTGGTGAACCATGACTTTTCAATGTTATGTGCGTAATTATCGCTTGCTCTGAGCCTCGAAAGCACATTAAGCCGTTGGTCACTGCTGTCATGAATATCTATGGCAGTCGCTATTAGGAAGTCAGTGCCTTCTTATATTCTACATACATACAATCACGCCTTTTTCCCAAAAGAATGAGAGGCATATTATAAGCCCACATTTTGCCAATTAACCTAACCTAAACTTATATCTATTAAACTTGACACAGCCTTTAGGGTAGAGAGCATAGATACCTAAGAACAGGTTAGACCTAGTTTAGGTATTTAAGTGTACCAAATGTATTGTGAAAATGTGTTTTGTTTAATAAACTTTTTATTATTATTTTGTATTCTTTATTTTTCCTTTAAGAAATATTAGATCGGTTTCTATGAAAACTACGGGCTTAAGCCAAGTGGAGTTCATTTGAGTGAATATTTATTATTAATTTTAATGTTGGTCCCACGTAATAGGTGGCGAGCCTATTGCCGCTTACCGGGAACTAGCTTGCTAGAGCCTCATCTGTTGATCGGCAGCTAAACTACTTGCAGGTAAGGTTGACTTGGACTCCTAAGATGTTGGTAAGATCCATAGACACCGTCCTACCTCCTTCTAATGAACGTCATTAATGATTTTTTATCGAAAAAAAGTAGTCTGATCTTCTGTAAAATAAAAGTAAATGTAGTATTATTTTAAATTAAGTTTACATACAATACCCTTGTTAAGTAGGTTATGTGATAGAAAATAGAATTCACTATAGAAATCAATTTATTGGCAGATTCATTTCAAACAAATTACTATCAGATCAAATTAAGTTTACGTACAATATCCTTGCAAAGTTCTTTATGTGATAGAAAATAGAATTCACTATAGAAATCAATTAATAATAATAATAATAATTTCTTCAAGAAGATTCCTGATAAATGATTCTCACTTGGTTTAGGCCCGTGAGTCTCGTTAAACACCAGAAAGTAAGATTTCTGAGAAAAAATAAATATTCCAAAATAATAATAATATGCTTTATTGAAACTTAAAACCTTATATATACATTTTAAACCCACCAAACTGCTTTACAGTTTGTCGGCGGGATTAGCACTCTTTATTAAAAAGGTATATAATGTTAACAATTTATAATAACATAACAGTAATCAGGAACATTTCTTATCCTTAGCAAATAATTACTTAAACTTAAAAACAATAATAATAATAAAACAAAGTAAATATGGGTATAAACTGTAGAACTTCTTATTACAAAGCTTGAGTTGTATAGGTACATAATACTGTGCTTTTAAATGTCTTTTTTATAATTTGATACGTAGGTTCATTTCTAACAAATGACTATCAGATCGAATTAACTTAAAGTATACATCAATAGCAACAATACCTAAGCTTTAAACACCCGAAATTCAAAACTCTATAGGGTTATTACATAATAACATTTTATATAAATTCTATCTATATTGTTAGAGGTACGTTTAAAATATCAAATTTCTAATCATTAAACATTGTAGCAGTCGATATTTTAGGAACGGCACTGCTGTCTGAAGTACAGATATTAATGTATGCTAGTTATGGCGCAGATGTTTTATAGAATGATACTAAAACTCTTTATCTCAACGTATTTTCAATTAATCAATCAACCATTTTCGTGTAATGGATTAATTTAAAAGAGCATAGCCTGTGAGTTTCTCGGCAGTTCTTCTTACAGAGCGGTGGCTCGGAACTGGCACTTAGATTCACTTACACTAAAATATTTTTTGTTTTTAAATTTTTTTGTTGCATATGCAAAGAATCACTTATATGACTATATCACTTATGAATCTAAGCTTCGTGATTTCAGTGTAATAATATTTTTTTGTAGAATTTTGACGTTTTCAAGTACTATGTATACAACATGTAACAGAATAAGGGTTACACCAAGAAAGTAGTTTGTTATAAATCGACTACTCAATCGATTAAAAATATTAAAAAAATAGGTAATTTTTTTCACATAATTATTAAAACTTATCGAAATTACAGTCACTCCTTCGTTAAACTGTCAAAACAAACGAAAATAGCACGTAAGTCAATGCAATAAGGCTTTTTAAAATCCATTCCTTAACGAAATCAGTTGATAAACAAAAAAATAATAAAAATGAGTTCTATTGCAATGGGAATAAGGTTTTTTGCAAGAAGTCGACAAGCGAACGTACACAACTAGTAACTTAAATAAACCATATTTAATTAAATAAAAGTAAAATTATTTTGCATGTTTTTTAATTATAATTAAATATTCTAATTGGGGTGTCTGAGGGTGTGCGTTAATTCTGTGCCATGTTGTATAATAGTATATAAAATAAATAATTTTGAATTCTTTGAATGCGAACACTGGTTACAGGTTAGGTGTTACAGTACAGGTTTAGATCTAGCTGTGGTCTTCCTCATGGGCGTACAATGAGTTGCGATTTCATATGGTACGTGATCAGATTTTTATGGATTTTAAAAGTAATACTAACAAGTCGTAACTTTGTCAAAAATTTATAGTCATAAGTCGTTAAAATAATCTTTGACATTATTATAGCGAAGCGCTCGTAGCTCTGCGGTGCTCGGTGGTTGGAAACGATCACCTAAGTACAGCAAAGTTTACAGAGGTCAGTCCTTGGATGGGTGACCGCTTGTGCGGCATTTGATATCAAGCACTTCCGTGCATGGAAGGCATGTTAAGCCGCTGGTCCCGGTTATCACTAAAATGTGGTAGTCGTTAAGCCATGATAGAAGCCTAAAAAAATCTAACAGCAGGACGCCATACACCTGTCTCCGCCAATCCGCACTGGGTCAGCGTGGTGGAGTATGACCTAATACCCTCACACCTTGATATGTGAGAGGAGGCTCGTGCTCAGTAGTAGGACGTCAATAGGCTGTGATGATTATTAAAGCATTTTTCTATCAAGAATTCTCGTAATTTAATCTTAGAGATATTTTGGGAGCGCAGCAGACTTATTTGCTTAGGAATTTTGTTGAAGATATTAGTAGCACTTCTAATGATAGATTTATTAATAAGGAATTTTGTGTGATAATTGTAGAAATTTATATTTTATTTCTGGTCATTCTGTTACATAGGTACTTTTTAGAACAGGCAAGGATTTTGTAAAGAAAACACATTGTTAAATCGCAATTCTTTATTTAAAAAATTAATATACAATAATGTTTTATTTAAAAAAGGTAACATTAACACATTCATGCCAAATAATATTAAAGTTATAACAATGAATTTTCTCTTACTAAACTAAATTATCACCAAATAAATATTACAATAGTTTTATTAGGTGTTTTAGGGTCGCTTTAAAAATATTTCACGTGCTGGTACTGCTATACTGCATAAAGATAATGGCGTGGTCTCGACTAATTATATAAGGGGATTTCGTTTTAATGGATTAAAGTCCGTACTTATAACACAGTAAATTATAAAAGTTAAAGTCAACACAAGGTTTGTCTAGGGCTCAGTGACCCGCCTATTAAGTATCATTCTATAATTTGAACAACTATTAAATTAAATTATTCTTTTGCACAAAATATAGGTACAGAATAGGTCTTGCAGTAATATATGTATCCGTTTCCAATTTGCCCTAATGCAACCTTTCCAATTTTTCGTAGCAAGCTTTCGCTCCATTACAATAGCTTGCATAACCGCGATGCCGGGAGATAATTATTAACCCTTTGAAAGGCAGAGGTGAAGATATTCCCATATAAATTAAACCTTATTGAGTTGATTTAAGGTATAAAGCAATGAAAATCTTTATAACGTTCTGCCCATTAAAGGGTTAAAGGTGAGGGTTAAAGGTGTATGCAGGTAATCCAGGTTATTAAAGGAGATACCTAACCTTTAATGACCTGAATTACCTGGATACAGTCTAGTGTCAGTGTGGGCGAAGGGGTGGCCACCTCTCATAATTTTACACTCTGTGCTAAAAGTGTAGATTAGTAAGGTCGTAGCCTAATGAACTAGTGTTCTAGTACTAAATAAATCAGCTACTTCTGGGTGTATAGGGTTCCTACCAAAATCTAAGGAGTGGTGCACCTGCTTATCAACGGACGAGGCTCTGGCGAACATAACAGTTCCCTATAAGCAGCAATAAGCTCGCCAACGTGAAACCAACAATATAACTGGCGAAATGTGGGCGTATAATATGCCTTTGCCTACCTCTTCGGGGAAACATGTATGATAATTATGTATGTATGTTCAAGAGACGTTCCATAGAAATGATTTTGGTAATGCGCCTTAAAGAATAAGGAGCATTGCATTGTTAGTTTTAAGTTGACATCAATAAGAGCTTTAATAAGACAAACTTGTATGAACTTTGACTTTTTCTTGAGTATTTAGCTTTGACTATGGCTTTGAGTTTACGGATCAGTAAGCTCAAAAAGGGAGCAATAAAGCGAAATCATGGAAACCGACAATAGCTCGTACGGAAGTTTACTCAAAAATTTAAATAAGACATTTAAGTAATAATTCTCTTATTTTCAAACGGCCAAGACAAACGTAGCTGCTATGTAAACGATTTTTTAGTAAAGGATCTAGTGATTTTTATTTTTTTAATCAGAAGTATAGTAAAACAGTATCATCTGAAATCCTACAATTAATTACTCTAGCTACAGTATCCGACGAGGTCTACCATCGATAGCGTTTTGCTTGTTTATGCGTTTTTATTTTATATAGGATGATTTGTAAAACATTAAGTAACTCGCAGGACTGGATACCTAACATTGTAATCTACCACATTTATTTTACGAGTTTTCTCACAACTCAATACTCATTAAGCTTTTATTATACTGTCGTGACATTTGTAAGTCTATGTTCCATTTATTTATTATTTTATAGTAATTAATTATATAAAAAGGCAACTCATTTTCCCTATCGATTTGTGTACCTAATTTAAACATTGCGCACAGAGTCAACAACATTCGGACGTAAAATTATATTGATTTCCATTTTTATATAAAAGTAAAATGCTGCAAATTATCAATAGTTGTAGTACAAACGTTGATGTATGAGATGTAAACTATTTAAACCTGCTAGGTTGTTGATGTTTTAAAAATTATTCCGTTTAAAAACTATTTCAGATAATAAAACTCAATATGATAAGTTACAGACCAAATATATTTCAACTAAATGCTCTTTAACATTTTTTTATGAATAAAAGGATTTGACTATTATCATTAATAAGCTTATACTCTAGTTGTTCCTCATTTACAATTCGAAACTTACAATTATTACAATACTTGCAACTATTTACAATATTTTTTATGATTCCTTATATTATATTCTTAGTAAAATATATAAATGAGAAATAAATATTTTCTGACAAGTACACCAATTATTTAGTTCCAAGATAAGTATTATTAATAAATTGTGAAATGGATACTAAATAATGGATATTTTTTTTTATTTGTTAATACATACTTAATGTACCTACATAGGAAAACACCCAGACCAGAAACTGACTGTTTAATGTTAATTTGTTTTTCATCGCACATCATACTTATTCATCAAATATTCGTCAAATTCGTCAAATTTGGAGACCTTTCAACATACGATGCAACTAAAAATTTATATCTTAGAAATTATGTACACAAAAACATCTTCATATTATTTAGTTAAATGTTCATTATTACTAGAGCCATTTCCATTCGTATCTTGATTGTTAATTGTAATGAAATATTAAAGTAATTTGTTTCGTTATATTTTGTCATGACACATAAAGATGTGACTTGCTTTTAATAATTTCTGAGAAATGTTCCTTTGAACTTTTATTAAAAGCTTTCTACGTTTTTGTAAAAGGTAAAATATAATGTCTGTCTGATATTATCATTTAATACAAAATAAGGTCCTATTTCTTTTATTTTTAGAAGTATAAGGTGTTCATTTTAATGTTTTTACTTAATCAAAACTAAATTAGAGATGCCTGATGAGGCATTTATGTGGCTGATCGAGTATGTGTGGTATTAAAAATGCTTTTTATTTTGTGGATGTAAAGAGATTCTAATAAGATCTAAGAATCCTAAGCCAATCTCATCTTCAAGGGGTGCACCTGCCGATCAACCGATGAGGCTCTGGCGAACATAAAAGTTTTTGGTAAGCGATTATTGGCACGCAACCTATGTATAACGTGGTACCAACAGTATAAAACCGAAATATGGGCCTGTAATAAGCCCCTGCCTACTCTGGAAAGTGGCGTGATCGAATGTATGTATGTTTTTATACTGAAGACTGCAGGACAGAATCTTTTGTAGACTGTTTACTACGAACTTACTTATGTACAAGCGGGTAAATAAAACTTAAAAAGATTATTTTCCAATTCTTTTTTAAAAGCCAGTAGATTCAAAGCGATTCAATAACCGACTTCTAAAAAGGTATCTAAATTCGACTGAATGTATATTTTTAATTGATGTTCATATGAGCTATAAGACGACAAACTGCAAAAAGTTTCTTTTACTTTCACTTTGACAAAACGAAATGTCAACTTGCTCTGCCTATTATTGGATGCATGCGAGTTGTAACGGTAAGAACTGTTGAAACTTAACCCTTTAAAAGGCAGAACAAATTGAAAATTTTCATTGGTTTTCTATCTGAACTAAACTACATATGGTTCAATTTATGGTTTGAATATTTTTACCACTGTCTTGCAAAGGGTTAACATTTTCAATGTCTGTTAACACAAATTAATTATCTAAGTAATAACCTAACTTAAATGCTTAAGAGATTATTATATACATAGTTATAATTTATTAAAATGTTAATAATACAAACCATTTCGGTAGAAAGCTTTATCACAAATATCTTTTAGAGCTATTTCGTATATTACACATTTATAACTTTAGTTGAAGCATAAATTTTGTTATTCTAAAAATATTTTTCTAGTTGAACTAGATGAATACAAAAGTTGGAATACTTTGCATTTAAACTTATCTTATGAATTTAAATTGTATTGAATTTTCTTATACTTAAGTAGTTAGTTTAAAAGTACTGTTAGTTTAATTCGATTCTATACAGAACTTTATATAATTTACTATAAAAGCAACTTTACTTAAAATATTTTATTCAAGACATTTATACAGTACATTGACGAGATAGGATTATTTTCTTTAATAATGGAGATAGTTTTATTTACAAATTTATAGAAAACTTAATAGAAGCCTTATGTTGTGGATGTAAATTTTAGGCCTGAAAAACCAAATTATCCCATTTGAATTTCAAATACAAATTTATAGAAGGTTCTACTAATTTAATTTTTTTTAAATTATCCCTTTAATATTTCAATTAAAAAACCGTTCTATTCATTCAAATTTTTGATATATTTTACCACATTCAGAGAAATATTTACAAAATGTTACTAACAAAAAATAATTTGAGTTTTAATTTAAATATGTCTCAAGAGTAAATAAATAGAGAGTAAGTAACTATTAATTAAACAACATTATAGAATTTTAGGATGGTAAAGAATTTTAGAACACACAAATTTCGTCAAACAAAAAATCACTTAAAAATTAACTCATTCTGATATGATTAAAACAAAAAAAACCTTCAAATTATCTATCAATTTAAACTATTACGTGAGCGTAAAGCGAAACTGTTCAGATGTCTAACCTAATTGAGACACCAGTACAAAAGTAATTGATCATATCTTTTAATAGTAGTTCCATTAAATTTCTACAATCAACTTCTTCATGATTCCCCTTATACCTCATGCGTCACAGGCAAAAACAGGCTTAAGTAACTTGCCTATTAGTACATTTATTCGATACCCCTAGGCTAAACTTGCCTATTATACATTTATTCAAAAAATTGATTCCTATATCCTAAATTACACGTTACATAAAAGCAATAAGTCCTAATACCAAAAACATCAACTCAGCTAAAATTGGCGAGGTGATTGGGGCGGAGTCTCCGGCGGCTGCTAAGGCACTGGCTGCGGCCTCCACGCACTGCCTATAGGCGATGTGGTCAAGGCAGGTAATGGCGCAGAAGTGCTGATGGGCGCACGCACCGTCGCAGTTGTCTGAGCTCTCGTGTCTTACGCTGTAGGCTCGAAGGTATCTGGCGATAAGTAGGTAAAATTAGTCTGGTAAATTCGGAAGGCCTTAAAGAAGAGATTGGAATGCTTATTGCAATGTGCCAGTCGTCTTTATGACGTCGAGAACAATAATTGTTATGCAACATCAAGGAGTGCTCAGAAGTTGCGACAGCTGCTGAACTGATTCGTCTACCATAGGACAAGACCAAATATGCGAAGATGAATGCAAACCTTTACTAATTGGAGAGGCTCTCAATAATAACTCATGATAAGTGACAACTAGCTACTTGAATCGTCCTTATGATTGGTTAGGAACTTATGAATAATATGTAGTGGTTTTCTGAGGAGTTCTTGTAAGAAGTTTATCAGCTAAAATGTTGCAGTTTGGTATTTTTGCAATATAGCTACAGCTATCCTCCTTATGCCTGAGTAATGACTTACTTATAAAATTGTTGGTCTCCTGTGGAATTCCAATGCGAAATTTATCAGCTAAATTGTGGATGGCGATGGCAGAGATATGGTGCATTCTGCACATCAGGGACATCGTGCATCCGTAGTACTGGGTAAGGTTATACTCGGCAGTACATTCGGCGGGTTTAATGTTGTGATTCGATATTCTCTAAGGACGCCTGATCGAATAATGGGACTTACTTATAAAAAGTTGTGGTCTCCTGTGGAGTTCCTATGCGAAGTTTATCAGCTAGATTGTGAAGTGCGATGGCAGAAACATCGTGAAGGCCATAGTACTGGGTGAGGTTGTACTCGGCAGTCCATTCGGCAGCTCCAATGTTTCGGTTCGCCGCGGCCAGGTCTAGGTAATACTGGGTGTAGTCCAGCACCTACAACAAAGAGTTTAATTAATATACTGAGATTTTAAAGGTCTAGGTAGTATTAGGAGTAGTCCAGCACCTAATATAAAAAGTTCAATTAATATACTGAGATTTTAAAATTATCATTAGCAATGTTTTTGTTTGAAGGTGTAAAATTTATGATAATTGACCTTGTGAAGGTATAACATTATATCCCGTGAAAATGTAACATTGCATTAACTGCATACCTTGCTGCTTATATGCAAATTAGTTTAATCATTATTGCAGATCATCTTTCTTTTATTTCGTATGGAAAATTGTCAAGTGATGTCTTCTGGTGTGGGTGAATAAATTTTACTGACTAAAAACCATCCATGTTCCTTCTTGATCCTGCTATGTTCCAAGGCCTCGGTAACGATTTCGAACAGTCCCGCAACATTATTGCAGGTCCTGATTCTATTTTAGATCTGAAGATTCAACTTTTCCTAAAAACGATTTAATCACCTAAGGCCGTGCATGTTGGGTACCCTAAGTACCCACATACTGATTCAAACTAGCACTCACAAACGCGAAAATAAATAAGTTCAGCTTATATTTTAGAGGTAAGCCATCAAAAATAACCTTGAATGTAATTAATTTCGAGTCGATTTCATATTGTGGTTTGGTTATTACGACCTAGTACGGGAATTAATTAACTACGTTTAAGGCGGTTAGCGTAATAAATCTTTCAATAAATATTGCCAAAGCCAAACCATTATCATCATCGTTATCTCAGCTATAAGCAATCAGGTGGGTAACTTCTCTGCTGAACTAAGGCCTCCCTAATTGCTGTTCAGATCTATCGATCTTGGGCTGCCCGCATCCACCATTTTCCTATGGCCTTGACCAGAGTTTGCCAGCTTGCAGTTGCCATTGTAAAATCTTTGTCGGTTCTTAGAGCCATGTGCCCTCACTCCAAATCCATCATGTTCTGAAGGCTACTTCGAGCAGTTTAGGGAGACTAACATTTGATTAACGAAAATTGATAAGTAGGTACACAATGTATGGACTTAACATAAGACGTGCTAAAATGGCTTGGTCCTAGTTTAGCGACAGTTTATAACAACATACTTTTAATAATTATCAAAGTTCGTCTTCGTTTGTCAAATGCTTCTTTCACTAAGCTAAGTTCTCCTGCGGCTTTTCTCATTTCTAATTTCTACAAAATTTCCCATATCGACCTTCTAATCATGAGAGCTATGCAATGCTGTACAATGCCCACTGGGCGATCTTTAACTTTTTAGTCCTAGAAAACCGTTTACAGTTCACACATAATATTATATGATTCAGGCCTCAAAACGTTCGATCTCGGACCTTGAAACGATTAATGATAGCCTATCCGTAATGCTTGTATCATGACATTGATCATCATTAATTTTAAACATCAATAACGGATAAATGTTCTCCTTGTTTGCGATAGCGATAAACATTTGTTTGATTGTCAAAACTCACGAAAAGCACGCGAGCTTATGACAATGTTAATTATTTAAAGCTGCAGTTAATTCGACATTTGATTGCGTTAATTAAATGCGTCATGCGTTAATTTAACTATGCAAATTAATCATATTTATTTACGAGGATCGGGCTTAAAGTAATCTGGAATTTCGGCGGTGGTTGCGTAATGCTGAATAAATTAGTTCAGTGTTTTATTTGTTAATGTATTGTTTTTCCTTATTACGGAAATCGGTTCTTTGTAAATTTCTTGTAATGAACAGAAGTAGGAATACGTTAATTAATACTGCGGGTTCTTTGATTGTAAAATTTATGAAAGAACAGAACAGTTATTCTGTGTGTATATTTGTCAGTCCAGCTGTAAAAGTTTTTAAGATGATTGAAGAGTTTGTGTTTCAGCACAAATTTAATATAAATTACCCCTTGTGAAATGTATGATTTTTCACAAAAGTGCCTACGTATCTGCCGCACGGGTTTGCAATATCTTATCCATAATGTTGAAGTCTTTAGATTCGACAATGTTTTGAACTCCTTTAAAGATCTGGTCGATGGGCAAGCTTTAGGAATATTACATTCATAAATGATGTGTAAAATACTAGTGATAAGTTCTAATCTGACTTATGTGTATTAGGAACGTGATTTATAAATGAATAATAGTAATAATATTATATACTAGAATCAACATTGTAAATTATTAAATCAATTGTTCTTAACTAGATTTCAAATTGTATTGCTGACCGACGAATAAATTCTTGCGATGCCCTGTTTGCGTTAACTAAGTTTTAAGTACCTACTATTTTATCGTAACACCTGATATGTATTCTAATTTGTATGCAAATATAGATTTTATTTAAAATTATCTTCTTCAAGCAATAAATAATTAAAATTAAATAAATTTGACATTGACAGATTTAAATAGGTTAAGTTTGTTGCAATTCTATCTACAGTTTCGTAGAAAGCTATTTTCATTACTCATCATTGTATAAATACCTAACCTTTGTTCTTAGTTGAGTAAAGTTCAAGCAATACCTTAGTCACAGAATTTCGAGTAATAGTTTCTTGTTTCATCTTCAAACTTCTTAGCATTAATTAGACTTTTGAAACTCCGCACTGACTGAGCTGAGCTGAGTGTTCTTAAAGTTTCAACTTAGTCTGATTTCTCGTTGTTTTTGAAAGTAATGTGACACTTTTTATTAATTATCCTTTTGTTAAAATTTCGTGATGAAATTTGAATAGCTACTCGCAAAGACTGAGCATTTTATTTACAATCAATCGAAATCTGTACGAAGTTGCTAAAAATTTTGTAAATTTTTCTCAACACTTACTTATAAAATACATAACCTGTACTATATAATAACATACAGCGAAGACTTTTGATAACTACTAACTACTTAACCAGTTTCACATGGATGGAGTCTGTCGAGAATCAATCTATGAAAAGCGATATTTTATCAAACGGCCAGGCCTAACATGATTCGGTGAATTGAACGTCCTGTAAACTATAAAATACATGGTAGCCCATCGTTCATACTTGTGTTATAAGCATACGCTGAGAAACTTTTAGACTTTACGAAACAAAGAAGGATGGCATTCACATGTTCTTGTTTTATTGTTGAGCATATTCTACTGTAGATATGAGAAAGGCCTGAGTCCAGTGCGTGGAACTTAATTTGCTAAGTTGATAATGATGAATTAAGAAATGACAATCTTACCTTTCCAGTGTTCGTGTCGAACTTGTACAACCTTAATCCTGGATTGGACTGTCCAGCTGGATCTCGATGAGGACTGACCGACGGTGCCAAAAACGCCCACGAAACTGGCCGGTCTGAGGAAAAATGGAGTAGTTAATATTGGGAAATATCATGTTATGGGCTGCGATAGTTCACCGCATTAACAATATTAGTTAGGACTTGATCAAATGACAATTACAACAAAAACATATCTCTAAATTGAAATCAGTTCTGCCATTAGGGATCTACTAGTAAACGTTCTTTTTTTTAATATATTTAACAATTTATGCATAGAGAATATACACAGAGACTAAAGTTATGAAATACATAAACAACGGTACTTCTTATCCCCAAAAGAATTTTTTTCCAGCAGACTGAACATTATTATTAAATATAAATATAGTTAGGTTCCTTATCTCAAGTCTAGGGCACAACCGCGAATAATGCTATGTGGATGGCAGTGGCTGAATGTTTTTTTTTTTAATGTGACACGTCATAATGACTACATCCTGCCTGATGATAAGCAGTCGATGCAGTCCAATAAGGAAATGAAAGCGCTTTATAACGTGAAATAAGCACGGTATAAAGCGCATCCACTCATGATGGCCTGCTAAAATGCCGTTTCACGCCCGCTTAAAAAGACCATAACAATTGATGATAACAATTATATTGAAAATTTATTTTTATACAATGTCAGAAGTTGGGCATTGTTATTTTTACCTTTCGACTGGTGTTCTCCGTTTTATAATATTGTATACAATATTTGTATTCTTTTTTAAATGTCTATATTGTTGAAAATGTAGATAATGCAGTAATGAAATAATTATTTGTGAATTATAATAATAAAAGTTTTTTTATGTAAACAATATACAAACATAACAAAGTCAATATAATTATACTATTAAATATAGTTTCAATAACATTCTAGAAATTCTAGAAAATTATGGTGATTATGTTAAAATACAGAGCTATTATATCATGAAATAACTACCGAAAATCATTTGAAATGAATCTAATATGTGTTAAAAACAAATTACAGCTTTATATCAAGTTATTATAAGTAAGTACAGTAAAATATAAATTATTGCAAATCACACAATTTTTACTTACATGGAACTCGTATTCAAATCCTTCGTTTAAACAAAAGTATGCGAGAAAGGAAGCAGCTACACATATTTATTCCACCCCATTCGGCGGGAAACTTAACCTACATGCAAACCGGTATAAGTACGAACATCGATACTGCCTCGCTTCAAATTGTCTGTGAAACTATTCAAGTAGCGGATTTTCTATTCAAACAATATTTCGATATGTTCTAGCAGTTTGTTTCGAAAGATATTATGTTTAAATTCATATTGTATGTATGTGAAAATGTGGTTACAAAGTACATCTATGCGCACATGAATATTTGAGATGATAACTGTAGTTAAGCATAAATACATAGATCGTTTTCAATAGATTAGTCCTTGGATGGGTGACCGCTTGCGGGGATGTCATATCTTGAGAAACTATGCTCTGGTGAAGTCATAGTGACATGATCTTAATGCTTTTGAGGACCTATAAAGGGATTTAACCGCTACTCGATGATCAAACGTGAATCCATATTGCTCGTCTTGCGGCTCTATGTTTGGGAGTAGGTGGACGAGGAGTAGTCTTTCGAACAGCTTGTAGAGGGTAGGAAGCAGGGTATTGGGCCTGTCGCTCTTTGGCTTCATTGCGTCCTTCCCAGGTTTCGATATCATGATGACGTGACCCATCTTCCAGGCCCCTGGGAAGCGTCGGGTTCTTAAAATGCCGGGTCATATGCCGGCTATCGAGCAGGGGGGAGGTGTCGGAGGGCAGCACTTGGAATCTTGTGTGCACCCGGAGCCTTTTTGGGTTTTAATCTGCCTATAGCTCTCTGCTTTTGATCAGGAGAAAAGATGATGGGGTCCTTCTCATTGGTTATTGGTGCATGAAGTAGTTCAGTGGGTGCTCATGAGTTAGAAGAAAATTGCTGTTTGAGATTCTCAGCGAGGATTTCAGCTCTGTCTGCTGCATGATACTTCAGCTAGTCATTTGGGCTTCTGAGTGACCTGATCAGGTGGGGGGCTTTGGAGAGCTAGCGACATAGCCAGTGAATGCTAGTCCAATCTGCGGATGCAATCTCCGGGTATCTTTCCCAGCGCTCGGAGTCCAATGAGCTTATCTTACCTCCTTCACTTGTTTCGTAGCGGCATTTAGCTGCGTCTTGACAGTAGGGCTTTTGGAATTATCCCAGTAGCTTCTTGAGACCCAGCCCTCTTGACGACAAAATTTCTCTTCAATCGCAATGAAAACCTCATCAGCCAAAGGAGTTTTCCATAGGCCACTATCTGTGTGTCTCTGCAACAACTTCTTAGCTCTTGTAGTGCGTTTGAAACGAACGGCTACAGTCAGCAGCTAATCTGTCCTTCTTCGATAAGCCCTAAGCTTTAGGTCTTCTTAAATGATACGGGACATAGACCCTAGGGAATTTTTTTATATCCCTAGCCATGATTTTCTGCCAACGTATCGGATTTCTTCGGATTCTCTCTCTAAAGACAACTTATTGTAACGCTTGATGGTCCGGTAAACAAATTTTTGCATAATTAACAATGGTTTTAACATCTCCATGTTTACACAGCTATTCGACATAGCGAAATGAATAGTATAAAACTAACTTATTTTTATGACATCAAATAATAGTACCTTACATACCTTTATATTACTTTATTTTAAATATATTAAATATAGAACAATATATGAGGGCATATAAGTTGGGACAGAACTTCTGGCAATACTAGGTAAAGACGTTGCGATTTATAATTCAATATAGTAAAAAAATATAAAATAATGTTCCCTATTTTAATGGATAGGTATGTGAATAAAATTATTTCGAACAAAGTTCACTAAAATACAGTTATTTGTAGCTTTAGACTTAGACCGTTGCCGTGTGCTAGAACCGTACATTATTAATTTGTGCCATATCAAACCCGTCCATTTGCACTAAAGTAGAGAATAAAAATGACAGTTTTATACATAGAAACTATAGTGACAGATCTAGAAACTAAAAGTTATTTTTTCAAATTTGATTGAAAAGATGCAGGCCTTTAAAAAGTACAGTTTTAATTGTGGTTTACCCATTTAATGTCTAAATTCGTATAGAAGCTAGAATTTATTTCTACAATTGAGGTGAGATAGCGATTCAGTGCCTTTAATATTAACTCTAATTTTATCCTTGCTTTTTGCCTTGCTGTGCGAAATGGTATGCTAATTAGTTTGGTACAAAGCAGCGACAGCCAGTGGCGAGACCGTGACAGTGGCAATCAATTTAATTTTGGGCCTTTTAAACGTATCATCGCAGTATCTGGGTTTAAAAGGGGTTTCGGATTCAAATCCTGATCACGCACCTATGAGTTAAAAGTTACGTGCTTAATTACCGCTTGCTCCGTGCCTCGGAAAGCACGTTTTTTTTCTTTTGAATAATGGCTTCGTGCGTTTTGCAAATTTAGCCAGAGTCAAGTTATATATATATTAATAATGTTTAATAGACAGTAAATGAGAATGAGTGGTAATAAAAATGATAAATGGTAAATGAGATGCCATACCCTGAACCCCTTGAGTTCTCAGTAAAGATGTGGGACTATACTGAGATCTCACATGGACTTCTTGAGAGTATGTGAATAGTTATGTTGCACTGTTTTGTTTCATTTACTAAAACTCATATACGTTCACACAGTGAACGGTTAAAAATCCACCTTTATTCCACATTAATGTTCGAAAAATCACAAATTTTTGAAAATAAAACAAAACTGCAGACAGGGCGTTTTACTTTCCCGCCAAGAAGTCCGGAAAGCACGTTAAGCCATTGATCCCGGCTGCCATGCATAACTGACAGTCGTCATTGAGTTGTCAGTGCCTTCTAATATCCTGACAGCAAATTTTTGAGATAATTTAAAGGTCGAAAGAGGCCACCATCCAGCACCTGTGATGGTTTGGTGGGGCGTGTCATATAAGGGGTGAAAACACGAGCAATTAACTACCAAAGCGATATTTTAGAGAAGGTAGTTAAGCCAGTAAATCACTCTTTATTTTGTGGTAGAAAATGGATGTTTCAACAAAACTCGGCACCAGCGCACAAAGCAACATTAACCCAGCGCTGGTTAGACTTAAATTCAACGGATGTCATCGCCTCTGAAAAGTTGACCCCGCAAGTCCTGATCTTAATCCTCTAGATTATTCATGGACTATTTTACAGCCGACAAGGTACATACATTTATGCTCGTACACTCTTTTTTACTAACACATACATTTACTGTCCCACTGCCTCTCACTTACTTTTTGAAAACCTTTTTATGCAGAAAATCATGTCAGTTAAATAAGTAGTTAGTTGATCATGAATATTTTCCCGGATAAATAAAAATTTTTAAGTTTTGAGACTTGAGAGGTTATGCCATGCCCATGCAATGCGCAAACATTTTGCTTACGTGTCATTCATTACGTGTACAAGTGACATATTCTTTTATTTTAATAATGATGTCCTTATGCAGCCTATTGTTGCTAGTATTATTTTATTTTTAATCTTTTATTACTTTGTGTTTCTTTTAGTATTCGTTTTTTTTGTATATAGTATAAAATTTAATTTAGTTTTGTTGGCGTCCTATTTTATTTTATTGTTGTAGTTTTTAATGGTGAATCTGGCCCATGCTGAAAATAAGTGCAGTGGGTTTGTTTACAGACTCACTGCAAATACTGAGCAGGGGCCTTTTTCAATATCATGCAACCTTTACGTGTCCTATAAATTGTATTATTTCTTTATTATGTTGTGTATGTTATGTGATATTGAAATAAATATTTTTTCATTTCATTTAATTTTTTTCAAAAACCTTACTTAAGACTGGTAAGATTGAAATAGGTCTGTAATCACTTGTGTCACCATTGCAACCGGATTTATGTTAGAGAATAACATTACTCAGTTTCATTAAGTACTTAAATATTTCCGCAAGGTATGGGGCATTAGAATTATTATTGATTGAATAACTATAGTAGACACTATCCCACAAATCACCCGTATTTTTAATTCTCACAAACTTAAAGGATTTTAAAATACCTACATATGTGATGTATCTAAATTTATTTCGAAAGAAGTGATGCAGCAACTAAAGAAGACTAATTTAGACTTGAAGTTGTGTAATTAGTATGTTAGTTTTATTGCAAAGAAGTCATCAAATATTTTAGCTACTTGTTCGTTACATTGTAAAAAACAATAGTCATAACAATTATCTTTAGGCCCACGCCTGCCAGATTCACGGTTTACAATATTTTAAGTACCTTTGATCAGATATTTACCGTTTATAGGTCCTCAAATTCATGCTACTATGACTTCACCAGAGCAAAGTATCTCAAGATATTACATCCCCACAAGCGGTCACCGATCCAAGGACTGGCCTATGTAAACCTAACATGCATAGAAACTGCTAGATTAATCTATGTTAGCTATTTTCATAGGATTGTGTCTTATGGTATTTTATTGTGGGGATCTGCTGCGAACATATATAACATATTCGTAAGCAGATTTAGTAAAAGGCAGCTGCCTTGATATTATTGGATGTGGTAATGTGGTACCTACTCAATGTGTGCGAATCTACAATAAAATCCCAATCTACAGCAATTAACAATAAATAAAACGCAAGCTGTCTTCAAAGGGATACTATTCTATCAAAGACTATAAGGCAGATAAAAATGCTTGGGATTAAACTGCCGTTTCATACAGGCTATTCTAATATGAATTCTGACATGAATATTGTTGATGTTATATTCTATTGCATTGTATAGCTTCACAGACAAATGAAGATTGTAATTCAAGTACCAAACAGCCTATGAGTTTCTTGCCAGTTCTTCTTACAGAGCGGTGGCTCGGAACTGGCACTTAGATTCACTTACACTTAATTAGTTTTTTGTTTTAAAATTATTTCGTTGCATGTAAGTGAATCTAAGGTTCATGTTTACAGTGTACTAATATTTCGATTTTTTTTTCGTATTTAATTTTAACGTTTTCAATTACTATGTAAGTATATAATTTTTGATTTTGATTCTTGCAGCCATAGATGAATGGTCAGGACGTTTGGAGAAATGTGTAAAGGCTAAAGGCGGTCATTTTACATAATTTGAACATGTATAATAATCGATGTTGTCAAAAAGATTCCTCTTATTTTTTTCTTTTCACTAGACATGTTTATATGAGGGACAGAATTTATGGCACGACTAGGTGTATTGTTTTGAGTGTGAGTGTGACAGACTTTACGGTATGAGTGTATAGTTATAGTCCAGGAGAGGATAGGAGAGGGCGGGATAAGGTCGTAAACTTACCATTATCATAAATGACGCGAAACGTGTCAGCGTGTAGGTGTCCGAAAAACTGTCCGGCGATGATGCTAGCGTGCCGGCGCACTGTTCGGAGGTACTTAGCGTTCGCGTCCGTTGACACGTCGTACGCGTAACGGGAGTCTGAACCTGGGGCAGCATGGCCTACTATGTACACCTGAGGACAAAACAAGCAACAACTGTCAATTAAGATTTTCCCAAGAGATTATGTGTCGTGTCGTGTGTCGTGAGTCGGCAGGTCGACCTTCAAAAAGGACGTGAAACAATTTGGAAAAAGGTCAGCTACGCGCTTCGATTGCGCTCAATATTGTGTGCCATCTTGTGGTATAAATAAGACAATGAATATTATTGGTAATGTCTCTTCAATTGAAATACTTATAGTATTTAATATAGGTTTGAGGCCCTCAGTCTCGCCTTCCCCAAATCCATTTCGGTTGCGCTGTAACGGCCATCAGAGGCATGCAGCATTCACACACATAGAGTTTAGCCGGTCGGCCCCTTATGGGTCATCCCGGCATAACCTACTCGCCGGCGAGAGGTATCTGGGAGTTAGCTAGCGTGAAGTATACGCATCTTCTTCAAAGAACGCATGCACGGCATAATTGTATATAAAAAAAATTGATATTGCTAGCGTCTATATAGCAACAACAGTAGTTTCAACATCAGGACATATTGCAGTTAATACGCACTGGATCCGTGTGTTGGAATGTGACCCGAGCCCCCTGACCTCGATTCGATCCGTGGTAGTAGGTTAGTCATGGGCTGAGATGATGCTTGAGTTACACTCTATCTGCTCATAACTTTATAATATAAAGAGTCGTGAAAGGTTGAATCTATGAAGCATTCTTGGCTTATTCACGGAGGTCACGGAACTTTTATCAACGAAAAATATTCTAAACGTTGGAATGAAAACTATGTCCTTTATTTAGTATATAAATAAAACAATTACGAAGTATAAAGAACGCGAAAGCGGCGATAAAGCTGACCACTTATCGCTCTAGTCGGTCACACGTGGCCTAAAGTGGGCAATGGAAAGCCACTTCGCAACTATAAATAAATAAATATTTTCTAACAATTACACCAATTATTTTAGTTCCAAGATAAGTATCATTAAGAACTTGTGTTATGGATTCTAATTAACGGATAGACATATCTATATAAATACTTTTTTTTTGTAAATAAATACTTAATATACATAGGGAAACACCCAGACCAGAACCAATATTCATGTTCATGCACACAAAGATTTTTCTTGTGTGGGAATCGAACCCACGACCTAGGAGCGGAGAGCGGGTATACTCGCAACCACGCTATATCGGTCGTCTTACTATGGTGTAAAGGTCGTATAGAGGGTGCTTTTATATGCCTATGGAGAGTTATACCCTTTGTTTTTTAACTTACTTTATACCTTTGATAATTGAGTTAGAATATTTTATCAGAAATTATAAAATGTATTGGAACTTATCGACACTCAAGAAACCATTATCCCGTGTGAGAAAATCTCGAGAGTTTACCTATGTATGTGCTAATAAGACGTGAGTAGGGAAAGTCAAGCCAATAATGACCCTTCTGAATAAACAATTAGGCAGTTGCCAAATGGGAGTAAAAATCACGATTGCTAAGATGTCGAATAGAATGTTTTAGCAAAAATTGGAAGTTCAATAACAAAAAAACCCAAATATTTAGCCCTTATATTGCAATTACCTATTTATATTTATAAGTACCTATTTATTTCAAATATAATGCAAATACTCAATAATTATGTAAGAAAGTAGATTATTAAGAGTTATTTGTAATTTATAATAATTAGAATACTTAAGTAAAATAAATACTTGACGCCAATAAAACTGCAAATATTGATCCGATCATTTCGGAACAAAGTTATGCAAAGTAATGCAGCGTACATAGCACGCGTTTCTTGGAAAGCTACCCACGCAATGTCAAGAACGAGAAATATACTTAATTTCGATACTAAAGCGGTTTTCATACTGTACCGCGCTGAGTCGCCTAGCCATAGAGAAATGTAATAACTAGGTAACGCCTAGCGCAAGTATCTCTGTTCATAAAGAAAACATACTCGATGCCATAAACACTGATCAAGCATGAAGAGAATAAAAAAATAAAATAAAAAATACTTTATTGTCTTTAAGATCAACATGATCATTTAGATTCGCCAAACATTCACACACAAAATGGAAATTCGATATATTTTTTTAACAACAATGAAAGATAATGTTTTAAGTAAGTAGCAGAGTGTAAATATACCGACCTCCTTGCTTAAAGATAGAGTTTCAAAGTTAGGATCTATATTCTAATCGAAACATTTTATAAAGTTATTCAGAAATCCCTTAATGAAATATCAAATGTCAATTTACTGTTTCGTAAAATATAAAACAGAATAGTAAATACGAAGGCCATAGATCAAGTTTTGTGTAAAATACAGTTTGTACGCCATAGAATGGTATGAATTTCCGTACCCGCAATTATGAATCACTTCAATAGGAGCGATAATTCAACTTAGCTAGAAACCAAGGCCTTTTTAGAGCCACAGCATATTGTAATACAGTACAGCAGAAAATAAAACGAGAATATTTATTATATCTAGTTTACATTTTGTATTATTTTTTTTATCTAGTTCAACTTTTTTAAAAGCTTCTTTCTGATAAGAACTGATCTATGGACAATACCAAAACAATCGGTTAATCTGACGACCGCATCATTCTAATGTGACTGGAATTTATGTAATTTGACACTTGCTACTGTAAATTCATTGGTACTATCAGTAGAGGAAAATATAAACGATGTTATAAAGCTATACTTAACCACTTATATGAATTATTGCATTACTTACTTAAACTAGTACAAAACAACAGTAAATAGCCACATAAATGATTTGTGGAAACCTATACGACAGTAGACATACTGTGAATGAATATTATGCAATATTATATTATGAATTATCTTAACCACTGTAACCATATATACTCTGTGGCATTTAGAACGGAAATTATGTAATTTGATACGTCCAAATGTATAATGGAGGAAAGAAAACCTGCGTGTGCCAACTCTAAATTAAAAATTCCTAGACAATAAATTATTAGTCGACTTTATATCAATTAATGGGAATACTGGTACAAAATGGTGCATGAAATCTCAGTATATCTAGCCTAAACAGTCATTTGAGTGAGTTGGGGTAGCGGAATGATTTAAAATGATTACTGCTACCCTGGAACAAACCGGGCTCAAGAAGAAATATGAATGGTTTGTAGTCAATAACAGTTGACACACACTTCCGTTCCACTAGAAGCGGGAGCGTGTCATTTAATAATTCTCCATACAAAATAGGATCTGAACAATATAAAATATTACAAGATACCACAACTAATAAATCGCTAGTGGCGCTACAAGTAGTGGGAAATGAGCACACAAAAAGTTTACACAGAGGTCAGTCCTTTGAAGGGTGATCATCATTAGTGAGACATTTGGTATTGAGCGCTTCCGTGTCCCAGAAGTTGCGCCAGGCCGTCAGGCCCGGTTATAACTGTACTATCAGACTGAATGTAACAAATATAACTAGAATCAATCTCACTTTGGTATGTTAGAGTACACCATCATTTAGAACACAAAAATCATTCTTGTGTCCGAGATTTTATAAAACTTGATAAAGGATACAATTAAGTTAATTTAATTATATTTTGTGCTGAATGCAATCTTTGTGTAGTTTTACTTTCTGGTAAAACCAGCTCACATCTTGGAATTTCTGGTGATTATTTTACACTTATTAATTGTATCACCAACAGCAGCCACAAAAAAAGTAAAAGTGAAGTAAAAAGTTCTTTATGTCATAAACTATTACATAGCACTTGAAAACGTCAAAACAAAATATAATTAAAAAAATAACTACATATTAATACACTGAAATCACGAAGCTTAGATTCACTTACATGCAAATAAATAAAAATTAGGTGTAAGTGAATCTAAGCGCTGTAATATTATCTTGACTTGACATAGATTTTTATGTCATCCACCATTTTCTGTCCCAGATGTTATTTGCTCCACTTGTCCCCTCTAAAAACTGAGCACAGAGTATAATATATGTAATCATGGTAGGCTTACATCTGTGTATACTCCACTCAACCACTGCACCCATCCGTGCTCTGTGGCATTTCAAGCGGAAATAATGTAATTTGATACGTCCAAATGTACAATAGGGGAAGAAAGCCTGCGTGTTTCTTATTCTGAATTAACAATGCATTCTTACGTAACAAATCTTATATATCATTCGGAAGGCAACAACATTCCTGAGAGATTGCTCTGGTCTTTTCATGAATACTAAATCTCTGGAGCACGCAATCGCGCATCTGC
The DNA here is from genome assembly GCA_949126915.1 of Musotima nitidalis. Classification (NCBI taxonomy): domain Eukaryota; kingdom Metazoa; phylum Arthropoda; class Insecta; order Lepidoptera; family Crambidae; genus Musotima; species Musotima nitidalis. Next base: position 2,849,670 of record OX421420.1, on the reverse strand, counting down.
TTAAAATCTAAATTGAATTTAAAATAAGCGTATTGTACTTTTTCAGGGGTTTCGTTATTTGCGATCTTGCCTCTGTTGAACTTAATCTTTTTCTTTAGCTACTATTTTTATGTCATCAAGTGAAGATAAAGCCAGTTGATCTTAATCAATAAAGTGACATTACTGAAAAGCACTTTACTGCGTTTTCCCTTTCGAGACTTCAGATGTCAAGTCCTTCCTTATCATTTGGATCAGAACCCATGCAATATTCACGATGCAGTAAACCTACCTAGGCGCCTCTATTGTAAAAAAAACTGCCGCTTTCAAACCAAAGGCTTTAGATTATGTCAGCGTTTCATTCCTATTTTGTCAAACGATGTATCTAACATTGTGGGTAACTTTTTCTATGCTGACTCCTCCAGTACGCATACGTCACGCTCATCATGCTTATGACATGCCGTGTGGTATCGGTTTGGAATAGTGCCACATGGGGAGTCGTATGAGTCGAAGAACAGATATCCTATCAGCTGATGGGCAGCAGCGTCATCCTGGTACTGGCATAAGCTGCCATCACCGACCCCCAAAATACCTCATACATTATTTTAAATATTGGTAGGGAAAATTTTCTTTTATTTTTTTGGGTTGGAAAATCATTTATCTACTTAAACGTCCAAGGTGCGCTCCCGCTAAAGATGGAGCGGAAGGGTGTGTCAGATTTTTACTGACTAAAAACCATCCATGTTCCTTCTTGAGCCTGCTATGAAAAGGCCTGGAGAATGTTCTGCAGTAGACTTTATATAGTCGCAACTATGATAAAAATACATACTCATATGACAGGCTCAAACTTTCAGTTCAAGTACGACGCGATTTAGTAAAACAATGATTATAAACGCGTAAACTATGAACCTGGATTTCTTGGCGGAAAAGTGAAGTAATTTCTGCAGTTTTGTTTTATTTTCAAAAATTTTTGTTATTTCGGACATTAATGTGTAATAACGGTGGATTATTAAACGGTAAGTGTTTTATTAACATGACTTTTCAAGTTCTCTAAAGAAGTCCATGTGAGATCTCAGTATAGACCCACATCTTTACTGAGAACTCAAGGGGTTTAGGGGAGGGCAACTCATTTACCACTTATCATCTTTACCACCACTCATTCTCATTTACTATGATTTGTATGTTATTAATATATTTCTTACTTGACACGGGCTAAATGTGCTAAACGCACAAAGCCATTATTAAAAAAGAATAAAAAAACTAAGAACCTTCGGACATGGCGCAGACAGGGTCGCCTGTCTTCCACATTTCTAAGTACCAACTAACCTGTGCAAACTCTTGAAATAAGACTTTGTTTGATTTGTCCTACTAGGTGTACATAGTTAACCAAACTTAGATTTCTGGTACACGTACGATGTGTTGATGGGCGCAAATGCTAAATCCCCTCGAACAGGGAGAAAGCACGTTCGGATCATTTCTGAGCCCGAGGTGCTGAACCAAGACAACTTACTGAATAAACTGTTGGACGAATACTTCATTTTCTTTGTTATACCAGGTTATCAAGTAAGCTGGTTTTGAACTAGAACTGTTGGTGTACGTAACAGGTTGCCCGCCACGGACAGTTCGTGGACACGCTTGGATTTTTTCTCTACCTAATCTTATGGCTGGTTTACATTTGCTATTTTTTTATACTTTTTTGGCACGCTTTTTTAGACCATACTAAAAAATTGCATTTAGCAAATATAAATACGCTTTGCTTTTTAGCAGGCATAAAAATCTGACTGATGGTCAGATTTTTTATCCATGATCTGTGCTTTAAAAAAAAGCAAAATGGCGTCGCAAGTAAAATGGACACGCGATTTAACAATTTAACTAATAAACGAATATGAAAAACATAAGGGCCTGTGGGATTCCTACAGTGAAAGCTATAAAACAAAATTCTAAGAGACAATGCGTATGCAGAAATTAAAAATCTTTAAACATTATCTTGAATGATAAAATCAAAAACAATCGCTTCTCAAACAGTACTGAGCTACTTTCTTCGCATTTTCTATCTTTTAATGATGAAAAAAGAATAGCAAATGTAAATCGGCGTCTTTTTTTAGCACTCTTTTATTTAGCATGCTTAAAAATCAATGCTTTAATAGCTCGGAAATTTAGCAAATGTAAACCAGTCATTACTCATTAGACACAAAAACCACCCAATGCGCTGCTCCGACGCGAAGCGCGAGACGGCAGATTTTAACGTATAGAAAAACAGTCTCTTTCATTGTTGTTAAAAAAATATATCGAATTTCCATTTTGTGTGTGAATGTTTGACGAATCTAAATGATCATGTTGAGTGAGTTGTGATATTTGTATCCATGATAAAGAATATTTGTCTTGATATGAGATTTTACAGTTGTCTCTAAAGAACCAATACCTAGAACGGTTTTGTCGTGGATTCATATTGGGATGTATTTTCTAAATAAATCAATATTTTCGGCCATCCCACACAGCTATTCTAGCCACAATCATGGCTAAAAATAAAATGTTTTTATTTACTCGCAGAATATTTTAACACCAAAATTGATATTATATAGTTTGATATTATTCGTTATTTTGACATGAATTTTATTTTATTATGATTGTTACTTTTAATTCCACTTATTTTATATTGACATTCACACTCCCTGCGTTTGGCAAAATAGATGTTCTATTATATAACAAAACAACCACATGTTACTCTATTATATGTAAATATTTTTTTTCATTTCATTTTACAATTTTAGCATGTAGTATGGGTTAGTACCCAGTTAGGCCACGGATGATTGTGCTAATCCACGACATTTTTTATTCACCTTAAAGAAATGCAGTCAGACATGTTTAACTTCATTTATCTTTGAAACACAGTAGCCATGTTTACCACAAAATAATGTAATTTAAATTCAAAGCTACATTACTCTCCTGCTATTTTAAACGAACTATTCTGTACTCCGTTTAAATCAAAACGTGAAACATTATGGATTTAATGAATCTAAGGTTTCGTAATTAATTTAACCTTGTTTATAGATTTTGCTGTGTGTATACAAAGTTAGACATGCTTTTACATTATGCTGATAAAATTTAACAGCATGTAATTAGAATGAATGAACGAATCATTTGCCACATTTTTGAATATTTTACGATAAAATGTTTTAACAGCATGTAATTAGAATGAATGAACGAATCATTTGCAACATTTTTGAATGTTATGAATGAACGAATCATTCGCAACATTTTTGAATGTTTTACTACTTTTGAGGAAGTCGGTTTTTCTTTTTTATAATTTTACCATTATAAAAAATTATAATGACTGTTTAGACTACATATAATGAGATTTCATACACCATTTTATAACAGTATTTCCACTTATTGATACAAAGTCGGCAAATGAGTTATTAGCAAGGAACTTTTAATTTAGAGTGATAGCTTTTGCGGTCCTTATTACCTATTCTCTGACTATTCATAGTTGTGAGTGTATGTATGTGAAAAAATATAAGATTTTCAGTAATAAGGGTATATTGTCGCGGTGCTTTATAAAGATATTCTTGATTTGCACCGCACTGCACTTGTCATTTCGACACATCTTTTAGTGAAGTAAGCCTTTCAACGTCCAATCAGCCGGCAATCAATTGTTTTTTTTCAGTGCTGTGATTGATAACGTGCTACATCATAGACGTGGAAATAAAAGATCACCTTTGCAGAACAAGCTCATATAAAATAAAAATAAATACCGCTTAATTGTTAGAATCATTGATGAGAAAATCCCTAGAAGACAAGGGCACAAGGTCGATCAAATAACTATTGGCCTAGGCCTATGTTCAACAGCAGACTTCAATACTTCATATGGCAATGCAATAATTTGAAGACCGATATGGCGTGGTAGCGAGAATACCCGCTCTCCGCTAATCTTTGTGTGCATGAACATTAATATTTGTTCTGGTCTGGGTGTTTTCCTATGTATATTAAGTATGTATTTACAAAAAAAAAAGTATTTATGTATGTTTATCCGTTATTTAGTATCCATAACACAAGTTCTTAATGATACTTATCTTGGAACTAAATAATTGGTGTAGTTTTCAGAAAATATTTATTAATTTATTTATCCACCTTAGTACTGTTTGTATTAAGTAAAACCTTTAGAATGTACCTTGGCGTCTTCTATCACAAAGACTTTCTAGCTACCTAACACGAAAATAATACAGAAATCCTTCCTCATAACAAGGAGTCTCTTTAAAACTTTACCTGCAAATTTCGGAGGCTATTAGATCAACGGTTTTCTAATCTGAAATTTATCACGGCGCCCGAGTGGACATCCTCGACGAGTTCCGGCACCCGAGTATAAATAGAACCGACGTTTTAAATCAACACTAAACATTTTTACTATTTACCGAGACGTTAGATTCACTGACAAATGGATATTGACAGTAATGTTTATTAAACTTCTTGTTTTTAGTTTTCCTACTTACTAATGAGCTTTTAGGATTGTTACAAAAAAGTTTCCAAAAGTGTTTATTCTCAGCTACTTTTTGTTATGAGCTGTTAGGATATTCGACAAAGGATAACGACAATAACGTATATTAAAGTGATTACGCTTTGCTAAATCTTGTTACTTTTGTTGCAAAATGAGCTGTTAGGATTTTTGAGGAATTGTAACAATAAATACTATCAAAGTGTTTACGCTTAGCTATTTCTTGGTTTTTATTAAATCGTAAGAAGTCGGTGGGATATTTAACAAAAAGATTATGACAGTAATGTTAATCATATATATATATATATATATATATATATATATATATATATATATATATATATATATATATATATGTGTGTTTATTATCAGTGTGTTTATTATTTTGTCCTTAGTTTTACTTCTCAAATATTTGTAATGATCCCTGTCAAAAGGAAAACAGATTTCTAATCTGTAATTTATTACGTCGCCCGGGCGGAATTCCTAGGCGAGTTCCGGCGATGTAGTTATGAGACCAGCGCGGCGCCCGAGTATAAACAAAATCGACGTTTTAAATACATTGCATTACATTACCTACTTACTTTTACTATTTACCGAGACGTTAGACTGACAATGATAAAGGAAAGGACAGTAACGTTTATTGAACTTCTTGTTTTTAAGTTTTCTACTTTATAATGAGCGTCAGTCTTATGGCTGAATAAATCCTAAGACTAAATTCTTGACTGGTAATTAGCATATAGATAATTCTTAATGCAATAAAAAAGTTTATTTTACTAATATATTGATGAAGTTAACTGTTGTAATTGAATTACATCTTTACTTTCATCGTGTAAGTTGTATGTACAATTTTAACAAAGGCCAGCAGCAGACGTGCTTACCTAACACTTGCAACGGGTAGGTATGTAGAAAAAAGGATGCAGAACTTTTAGGATTTTTGAATAAAGGATTATTACAATAAAGTTTATGAAAGTGTTTATTCTCAGCTACTTTTTGTTAGGTATTGTTACTACGTAATGAGCAGACAGAATTTCTGAAGAATTGGAGATTGTAACAATATAGAATATTTAATTCTTTCGCTTTCGAATTCGCTTCGCCACTTTTTGTTTTTTTTGTTATTTAAAGTAATTTAAACTGCACAATGAGCTGTTAGGATTCTTGAAGAATTGAAACAGTTAGGTGTATTACGGTGCCCTTCCTTCTCTCTCCTACACTATGCTGTGCCCGACAGGGTCCACAAATGTACCAAATTGTAATATTCACCACTTTATATAACCATTGTGGAACGCAATAAAGTATTGAATATTGAGTATTAAAGGGTTCGCTTAGCTATTTCACATTTTTTATTAAATTCATAACGACTCGTTGGGATCTTTGAAAAAAGGAGAATGGCAGTAATGTTTATCAAATTGTTTATTATCAGCTACTTTATGTTTTTTGTTAATTTTACTTCTCAATAATTCGTCAAAAAGATTATAGATCAAAAGTGTTCTGTAATTTATTACGTCGCCAGGGCGTACTTCCTCGGCGAGTTCCGGCGACGTAGTTATGAGACCAGCGCCCAAGCATAAATAGAACCGACTTTTCAAATGAACATTACTTACTTTTACTATTTACCGAGTCATTAGGTTTATTTAGGTTTTTTTTTTAAATTTATTGTGTAAAATGTATTAACATTATAATTTATGTTATAAGCCACTCACTTAAATCACTATGGTTTTTTTGTGAGTGGAGTTCACAACTTACCTATATAAGATTAATTTACAATTTTTGATACATATATAAATGGATAGCTTCACAATATACAGATACAAAATAAGACGTCTGTAAAGGTTTTAAGAAGGAAATCCTTTAAGGATCCCTGGTGGGCTGATTTTCCATATATTCCTTAATAATCAAGGTATAGTAATAATACATTGATACGCCCCTGTCACGAAAATACGTTTTGTATGCTCAAAAGTAGGTAGAAAACTTAATTTTGGAGATTTTTTTTCTATTGTATTAGTTTCTTGGTACGCCAATTTGAGGATTCACATGTTATTCTAAGCGCATTGGCTTCCACTCGCTCGCTTTAAATAAGGATCTAGTTGAAAATCAGCGTCAGTCTTAAGGCTGAATAAATCCTAAGACTAAATTCCTAACTGGTAATTAGCATACAGATAATTCTTAATCAAATAAAAGTTTATTTTACAAATATATTGAAGAAATTAACTGTTCTAATTAAATGATATCTTTACATTCATCGCGTAATTTGTATGTACAATTTTAACAAAGGCCAGCAGCAGACGTGCTTACCTAACACTTGCAACGGGTAGGTATGTAGAAAAAAGGACGCAGAACCCCTTCCTAAACTCTGTGAGGATCGAAATATTACGAAATAGAGCGGTTGCTCGGAACTGGCACTTAGATTCACTTACACTTAATTATTTAGTTTTTAAATTGTTTTGTTGCATGTAAGTGAATCTAAGCTTCATGATTAAGTGAAATAATATTTCGTTTTTTTTAATATTTTAATTATGACGTTTTCAAGTACTATGTATAATAGTTTATGAAATAAATATTTTTTTTTACTTTTTTTTTTTACATAATATTTAAAAAAAAGCTACAATTTAGTCTGTTCTATTCTAGATTAGATCATGATAAAAAAGTGTCTAAAAATGTATTAAAAATTACAATGTATTGATAGAATAATAATTTATTGTCTGTGTTAATAAAATACACCTTTACTCATAATATTCTCGATGCACATGGACCAACTAGCTACTACCTAGGTAGTATTTACCATTTTAACAAAGGCCGGCAGCGGACGTGGCGAACACTTGTAAAACAAGTGCAAATGTAGGTAGATTGTGTAATGTGAAGTTTATTGCGGCACCGGGCCGTAGGGCTTCCCGCCGCGTTTCCGACTGCACCGCTAGTTATGAGCCATGTCAGGTTCGTGCAACGGGTAGGTATGGGGGAAAAAGGAAGCGGTACCCTTGTCTAAACTCCATAAGACTTTAACAAAATAGCTGTTATTGTAAACATGTCTTTTGTATTGTTGTTCATTAATAACTATAATAACACTCAAAAAACTTACAAGAAAGATATGTTTCTGAATTCGCTATTGGCACTTCTATATTGGTAGACTATAGTTTTTTGTAAGACAGATGAAACATTACAGTATACAAAAAAAACTTTTTTTTTAAAAATATTTTTTGACGACCGATATGGCGTGGAGGTCAGTATACCTGCACTTCACTCCAGAGGTCGTGGGTTCGATTCCCTCACAGGACAAATCTTTGTGTGCATGAACATAAATATTACTAAACTACGTTAACTTATTATTTCTTTAAATGTCAATTGTTATTTTACGATTTTGTTTTTTTTTACCACATATTTTCCCTTCAGAATACAGCTGCTTAATGAAAAGTGTATTGCAGCCTATGCACGATTGCAATACTAATAGTATCACCAGTATGGGATGTATGGGGATCCTACCAACATGCAAGGAGCCCAAGACAACCTCACCTGCAAGTGGTGCACCTGCCGACCAACGGACGAGGCTCTGGCTAAGATAACAGTGCCCGATAAGCGGCAATAGACATGCCACCTATTACGTGGGACCAACTATATAATTAGCGAAGTGTGGACGTATAATATACCTACCCCTTCGGGGAATCAGGCGTGAATGTATGTATATGCTACCGGCCAAACCTTATTTTAGGAAAAACTAGTATAGCCTAGTCCAAACTAATTTAGGTGGGCTGCACAAGCCTCTATATTACTATTCCTATTACAATTAAAAACATTTTATTATAATAGTTGCAGCCCACCTAAATTAGTTAAGACCTAAAATCGGGTTTGGCCTTTTGGAGGTATCACAATTACTTTACATCACATGCCATGGTGGCAAGAGGCAATACTGTGCCTATGTCACGTCTTTTTTTATAAGGTTCTGTAGCTTGAGGGTCATCTAATAAAAAATGGTCACCGCAGGCTGAAGATGCTTGCAACCTCAGAAGAATAACTAGCGAACCTTTGAAAACCGTTTTAAGTCCATTTTGAAGAGCCCAATGCTGTAATATCTTGGAAATACTTCTACTACTAGTAGTATTTAACGACAGATATAGCGTGGAGGTCATAGGTATACTTGCAGTGAGATTCGGTTTCCACACAGGATAATACTTTATATATGTTACCGGCCAAACCCGATTTTAAGACAAACTAGTATAGCCTAGTCTAAATTAAATTAGGTGGGCTGCATAAAATGTTTATTTACGGGAAAAAAAAATATCCTTAACCTAACTTATACTTCTCTTTTTCGGTTATATTAAGGTAATTTTTTTTCTTACTATAAAAATATATTATAATAGTTGCAGCCCACCTAAATTAGTTTGGACTAGGCCATACTAGTTTGTCCTAAAATTGGGTTTTGCCGGTAACATATACATAATATCACGCCTGTTTCCCTGAAGGGGTAGGCAGAGGCATACTATAGGCCCACACTTTGCTATTTATATTGTTGGTCCCATGTAATAGGTGGCGAGCCTATTGCCGCTTTCCGGGCACTTTTATGTGTGCATTATTTGCATGAACATTTGAATATTTGTTATGAACTGGGTGGGACCTATTAATATAAAGTGTGTTTACCAAATTAAAAGTATTTGTAAATTCTTAATGATACTTATTTTAGAGGTAAATAACTGTTGGAATTGTTAGAAAATATGAATTTACTTATTATTTATCTATTTTATAACACTAATCGTTACACTATATGACTATAGAATAAATTAAAAAATTACCTTCTTATTTATACTTATCATAGAGCTCAATAACAGGTGTGATCGGTGGTCTGACAAAGTCTTTAAACGCCAGGTTTACAGTATATAGTACAATTTGTCGGTATTTCTATAGGGCTTGGAACCGCTGGCGTTTAATGTGTAAAGAGTAACTCACCATCTCCTTATTGGCGGTGGCTTTGTCCAGCACTGCGTCTAGCCAATCCCACTGGCGCTTCGCCTGCACGTTGTTCGACTCACGCGCACTGAACAAGTTAGTATTCAGCGCTACTATCCTAAGCTTGCTATATGACTGCTCTATTGTATAGTATCCTCCTGTAAACAAAAGAGTACTATTAATATAATTAAAAATAAAATGCCTTCCTGGAATGCGAAATAATAATACGTTAGAATGTTGACATTACAATTTAGAAACTAGGGCATTATAATATACAACATTAATAATAAAAAAAATACTTTATTGTCATTAAGATCAACACGATCATTTAGATTCGTCAAATATTAACAGATATTTACATAATATATGAGCGGTACCATAATCTAGAAATGAAAGCAAATGGGTTCTTTGTCAGAATTTGTCAAGGTTTGTCAGTTTATCTGTCTGTTGTGGTTTTTCTCAAGATTTGTCAATCTGTCGGTGACTCTTATCGGGGGTATCTGTCAGTCAGCCTGTCGTGATTCTAAAGGAGGGGGTTGTCCGTCAGTCAGTCAGTCTGTCGGTGACTCTAACGAGGCTTTCAAAAAGCAACGAGATTGAGAAGAATGCCTCAAGAAACTCATCTCCGCTTTTTTCAAATTATAGTCCATAGAAATATATAAATAGGAAGATACAATTATCATATTTTTTTATGTGAAACCTACACAGAACAACTCCTTTCTTAGCTTATGTTAATACAAACAACATTAGTAATTCATGTTTGCATAATAATTACGCGTTATTGAAACAGCCACCCCTTTTCCATTACGCTTGTTCAAGGGTCACCCAAAAGTGAGGTTAACGGCATAATAACGCATAATGACTTTCTGTTTTTATGTGAGGATACAAAGAGGGCGGTTTTATTTTCGTCTGAAATTAATTCTGAAGTCTTGAAGTATAACGGAGCGTTATGAATTGTTAACTTTCTACCTTTTATTACAATGCAGACCTTCTGTCTGTTGATATATTTTTTGTATGTGTTTATATGTATAGGTATATGTGTGTGTGTGTAGCTAATTGTTGCTGTTTACCTGGTACTTTAATTTTAATTAAAAGTACCTCGATCTTGGCAACGATTTTGAGTGGCTATGTTTATAACTGTCTAATAAATCTGAATGGAAAATTAAGGAATTTTTACTTTAAAAGTCTATCTTAGATTATAAACTATTTTGTCAGAGATCTTTCTCCAATGTTTTATTTTTTAATATGACACATACATCCTGCCTGATGGTAAGCAGTCGATGCAGTCCAAAGAAAAATAAAAAAGCGCTTCAGGCCGTGAAATAAGCACGGTACATAGCGCACCCGCTCATGACGGCCCGTTAAAATGCCGTTTCACGCCCCGCTTAAGACTTAGATACTTTTATTTTTATTACAAGAAGCTCGATAATAGCAAGGATTTAAAGTGGCTATAATTACGACTGTCTAGGTGGTGGATGGAAAATTAAGATATTTTTACTTTAAAGTTTATCATAGACTAGGGACTTAAACCGATTCTAAATATGTTTATAAGATTTTGTTTTATATTTGCTATATAAATAACTGAAGATGTCAATGTCCTGGTCGCGAGTTTGTACACTATTAAAATTATATTTATTGTTGATAGACGGCCTAAATTGGTTTTGGAAAATTCTATGTATTTAATTGGAATGGTAACCGTTTCTTTAAAGAACTATCACCAAAGTAGTTATTTACTTTAGATTAGAAAACAAACACTAATATGCACGAGACCTTTATACAAAACTTACCATTCTGAAACGTCTGAAGGGCTTCTAAAGGTAACCAATGCATCCAGAGATTGGTAAGACTGGCTGACGGCGCTGGGTCGAGATGGCCAAGTACGGGGAACACGAAGTGAGAGCTAAACGTTCTGCTGAGTAGCTCCGTCATGTTTCTGATCGCCTGGTACTTCTCGTCATCGTTGCCAGTAAAACGGGCTGCTATGATGTCACTAAATCAACAAAGAAAAGAAGCATTTATTAGGGTTATTGTTATAAGTAAAGTAAAATTAGGTTATAGATAATTTTCAATAAACAGGGTATGTAGATTAGTGAAAAATATATAAAAATGAGTCGAACTGCTATGTACTATCTACCTGCAAATTAATGTGATATTATTTATAAAACCACTTTTGGCTGAAGCTCTTATCATAGTCAACTTAAAAACCAACAAACCCATTCGAATTAGTCTAAAGATTTTTTTTAAATGTAACACTAAATAGAACCTTGCAGTTTTTAAAAATTCGACCGTTTTTATAGTAACCTATAATAGGGGAATGGTCAATACCATACCATACAATGGTCCTACCATAAAATAAACCCTATGCAATTAATTAAGTCAAGTAACTAAACGAACAACCTGCTTTATACGTTAAAAGGTTGCTACCTTTTATATGAATCATAACTACAAAGCAAATATTTCAAAAAAAAATCGATACTAGCTTTCATTGAAAAAGTGATTTGAAAAGTGTGACGAGACACTTCGTACTTATCACTTTACACAAAATCGTTTCACTGATAATTTGCATTGAACAGGCTACTATTGGACCGATACGAAAATTTCTTCCACTAATAAAAAGTTACATTAAATTTGTCACTTACAATTATAAAATTAAGCTTTAATATTACGCTTCAATAAAATAATTTAAAAGAGCATTCTCTATAAGTAATTTGTCTGTTCTCCTCACAGAGCAGTGGCTCGGAACTGGCACTTAGATTCACTTACACTTAATTTTTTTTTGCATGTAATTAAAGCTTCGTGATTTTAGTGTAGTTACATTTCCTTTTTTGATTTATGTTGTAGCAGTGGCAGTATAATCAGTGTGTCTACGAGCTGTCATCTGTATACAGTGTCTTTGCCTGATTTAAGTAACTTATGTTGTGACAGTGGCAGTTTAATCAGTGCCTCTACCAGTTGTCATCTGTATACAGTGTCTTTGCCTGATTTAAGTAACTTATGTTTTGACAGTGGCAGTTTAATCAGTGTGTCTACGAGCTGTCATCTGTATACAGTGTCTTTGCCTGATTTAAGTAACTTATATTGTGACAGTGGCAGTTTAATCAGTGCCTCTACCAGTTGTCATCTGTATACAGTGTCTTTGCCTGATTTAAGTAACTTATGTTTTGACAGTGGCAGTTTAATCAGTGTGTCTACGAGGTGTCATCTGTATACAGTGTTTTTGCCTTATTTAGGTAACTTATGTTGTGGCAGTGACAGTATAATCAGTTTGTCTACGAGGTGTCATCTGTATACAGTGTTTTTGCCTTATTTAGGTAACTTATGTTGTGGCAGTGACAGTATAATCAGTGCCTCTACCAGTTGTCATATGTATGAAGTGCCTTTGCCTTGTTTATGTAAAACCTGTAAGACACCATTTGACAAGTAAATGAATTAATTAATACTTTTTATTATTTCGTTACCTTGTGTCAGTGTCATCAATAGGAGTAGCATAAAGTTTACTAAATTGTTAATTGCTAGCAATATAATTAGTAGTAGTAGTATATTTAACTTATATTTTTTGTTAATGGAACGTATATTTACCCCGTCCACAAGACGAATTCGACGTTCTCGGAGTGACGCGTGCGCATGTACCGCGCGGCTGACTCGATGAGCTCCAGCGAGCTGTCGCAGGAGTAGTCTCCGAACCTGCCCAGCGCCCGGTGGTGGCCGGAACTGCCTCTTTCGTCAGCTCTCCGGCAATCTACAAAATTATTCTCCCTTTTAAATTGTCAACAGACGTACATGTGATATATAAGATTGTCATCATCTTCATCAACTTAGCCCACTACTGAGAAGGCTTCCACTCACGTTCTAAGGGTATCGGGTGAGGCAGGTGTGTGGCGTTCTACTGTTGGAAATTTTCAAGCCGCTCTAAAATAGACATAAAGTGCCTTCCGAAGCACGGAAACGCTCGATACCAAATGCCACACAAACGGTTACCCACCCAAGGACAAAAAATAGTATAAAGAAATAACTAAAATAAATAATTTCTTACAATTACACTATGTATTTAGTTCCAAGAAGTATCATTACGAACTTGTGTTATAGATACGAAGTGGACAAAGATTTGTCTTGTGTAGGAATCGAACCCACTACCTCAAGAGCGGAGTGCAGGTATACTGAACTCTACGTCATATCGGTCGTTAATAACAATAACAATGAAAAAGTCGATATGGTAGATAATTTTGGTAAGTTTTTTTTCCAAGAGAGTAGATATACGTGTTTTTAGTTAGACATTCTGTTTTAACCACTAAGACAAAGACTTTTTATTTCACATAAAATATGGTACATATGTGGTCTTAAAATTTAATACAGTCCGCATATTTCACCAGTAACTGGTATGCAAAAATATAATTAGAGGTTTCTAATAAAACAAACATACATTTATAAAATATTCACTCAGTGAATAAAAACATTTATCAACAAGCCATTTTTTTAAATGTACTTTGAGTTTATTCAATGGCATCAGCTTAAGGTTATTGTCGAGCCTATTGTAGACTTTAATAGACATGACATAGCTGTTCTTCGCATAAGATGCAGTAGACATGATTGGCTGACTCAGTATGTACCACGTTCCGAAGTAGCCTAATAGAAATGAATGATTATTACTTATGAAAATACTACCCAGATGATTTATTGAAGCCAAAGAAAATTAATATTCCATAGTCAATAAATCACGCCCCAGCCGCGTCGACTGTTCTCAACTTTACAATTAACATTTAATCTATTTAATAGAAGACTCGTTGGTCTGTCTGAAACTTGAATATTAATGGGCTCTTAGTTACATAAGACTGGGATATATTATTTCCTTCCATTGAAAACAAAACATTCGTTCAATTAATAAACTAACTAGTTCCAGTGCTTATATAAGTTTAGTTATTATCCTTCATGCTGTTGTTATTAAGCCGTTGGTCCTGGTTTTTATAAAAATCTATGACAGTCGTTGTTAGGAAGTCAGTGCCTTCTAATACCCTGACAGCAGGTTTAACCATAGAAAGATGTGTCCCTTTGGGTTGAGGTCAGACGGCAGTCGCTCTGAGAACTGAAATCTGGTGAGACATGTAAGCAGACCCTGGGTGGTTTTTGGTCAGTAAAAGTCTGATACACCCTCCTGCTCCACCCACAGCGGGAGACGATCAATCAATCAATCAAATCATTTATTTGCTTTAAAAATATGGTAGTTACAAACAAATGATATTGAGTTAAAATAGCTGGATCAGCAAGTTTGTCCCAAGGGACATGCAAAAATTACATGCAAGTAGATAAAATAATAAATAATTTATTGATTCAGGCGTTACTTTGCAGAAATCCATTGTAAGCAAGTGATGGATTAAAAATATCTTTGTAACAATTCCCGCGCTACTATAATTTCCCGAAAAATCGAGAAACTATTCAACACGACACGTGTTTCGCCCTTACACAGGGCATCTTCAGGTAAGATAGGAGCCTCAGAACAACGATGTCTTCACGACCAACGCTAAAACGAGAGACAATGACTCGCGCGACAATGAGCGCGGGAATTGTTACAAAGATATGTTTAAATTGTTTAATCCATCACTTGATAAAATAATAACAATAATAGCAACATAACTAATAAATATAAAGTAAGTACAAAGCACAAATGTCAATTTACAATTAAAAGGGGCAACTGAAATAATGTTGTTTCTATAAAATTATTCTCTTACTTTGTCTTGCCGGTTGTGTCCTATACTTACGCTAAGAAATTATTGAATATTGAATTTTAAGCCAAATCCTTACTCTAAGTAATGGTATGATGATGACTATGTCTTGTCTTAAACTTTTTATAAATTAATATTAATGGTCTGTAAAAAATAATTAGCAATTACATATTCACTTACTTGGTTTTATGGCCACTGTTTACAGTAATAACTTTTCGACATACGGAATCGCTCTATGTGAAATGCCACAAAACAGGGTGACCGTGAATCTGCTGAAATTTGGTGACTACTTTTGCAACTTTTCTATTGGTTTAACTAACAGGATATCCTCCATTGAGGAAACTTTACACTACTATGTCAGACATTAGTATATAAATTAAACGATATTTTAGGGACAAGACCTGGTTAATGATTTTATAAATAACTTTCAAGTGTGGCTCAATATCGCTCTTATGAATGTCAACTTAAAAACTAACGCGTTTGTTCACTGCGGGCGGGTGCTTGAATTAAGGCAAGAATTCATGAAATACGCAAGAGCATTAGGGGCCCAAACTTTAAAAAAAATGTTGATACTCTACAGTCATTTTTAAAAGCCATGTAAGTGAATCTAAGCTTCGTGATTTCAATGTAATAATATTTCGATTATTTTTTTTAAATATTTAATTATGACGTTTTCAAGTACTTTGTATATGAAATAAATAATATAACTGGCTGGTAGTTCTAGCTCATAGGTTTTAAATGCCTAGTGTATCGGAGTCAGCTGATATTGTGTAACTTGTTAATTTAGTTTCAAAATATTACGGTTATCCAAATAGCAATAAAAACACTGTAAAGTTTTCCAGTTGCAGTTAAATACTCTATATGGTTTGCCCCTAGCCTACAGGCAAAATGCCTTAAGGTACGCCTTACCATATTAAATACACGTTATACCTACGTCTTCTAGTATCACCCTGTGATGTGTAAAGCGGGTCATAGTGGAAGTCTGTGATGTGCCAGAAGTAACCTGAAACAAAACAAATTAAGTGATTAATAAAAAATCTACTTGTTTCTTGGAACCATTCTTTTTTGACTATGATATCGCTTTAATCTCTTGCATGTGGGCATTTCCTTTTGTATTTCCTTTATGCATGTTAAAATTCGACGAAATACTGTAGACGAGTTAATGATCCTGTTGATCTCAAAGACAATAAAGTATATTTTATATTGTTTTATGTTATATCCATTCTTAATTATAACTTAATATCATCATAGCAGCCGTATGACTCCACTGTTGTACATTGGCCTCCCCAATAGATTACATTCTATTGGGAGTTTATGTCTATAATCACCACGCTGAGCAAGCGGGTCGGTGATCTCAGTTCCAGCCAGTACGCATAATGACGTTGCTGCCCATCATCCGCTAAGATTTATCTTCCTTGTCTCTTACGACTCCCCGTGAGATGAGTGGCACTTTTATAGGCCGGTACTACACGGCACGGCAACGACACGGCATTACTTGATTTAAAAGTTGTAGGTATTTAATATCTAGTTATAGGTGATGTTAGTCTTTACTCAGTTTACCTACCTTTATTTAGGTGTTTAATGAAACGACCGTTTACTCACTCGTGTACTATAAGACTATTTTATTATCATAAAAACGGCGGGCGTAGCCGCTGACACATATATGTATCTTGTTGGAATAGCAATGGTGCCGTCACACAGACAAATGCAATCGTTGCGCTTCCGATTACTAACTCTATGAAATGCAATGCGCAGCTGTGCACTGTGTAGGACAAAAGTAATTAAATGCATAGGATAATATATGAAAATTAAACTACCAATTATATTTACAAAATTTATGATTGTATGGATACGGAGGGAAGATTATGTAATACAGCTCGATTACTGTCTGACTAACAGACGGACAAACTTCGAAATAATGCATAGTAATAGTTTGAATTTAGAGATTGAAGACCGATATAGGGTGGTAGCGAGTATACCCGCATTCGCCGCATGCATACCCGCGCTCCTAAGGATCGATTCCCACACAGAACAAATCATTGTGTGCATAAATGTGTATAATAATGCATTCAGGGTGCTGATGGGGCTGCCACGATTCTGTAGTGCATCAGGCATGTTCGCGGAGCATCGCGTAGATTGCTTTTATGTTCCCCCCCGACTGGTCTCCACTTTGTCGTGGTGGGGGGGCTAAGTACCTCTCGGTAGGGCGCAGGAGGCGCTAGGGAAAAGGTAACACCCAGAGACCGACGACTCTGGGTGCCCTTAGTACTGACTACCGGGGAGAAAACTAAGAGGGACCTATGGAGGGCGCTGCGGGTAGGCCAGGAGGGCCCGCTCAGCAGCGCCAGGAGGGTCTAGGCAGCGGGGGCAGGGGGCCCCTGCTGTCTAACCATGGACCCTCCGGGAAGTCGGCCACACACGCTATGGTCTCAGGGGGAGGTAGGAGGGGCGCGTCCACTGCGCCTCTCTAAGGAGGTCCTCCCTGTTTTGGTTCGGGGGACGTTGGCCGCAGGCGGGGTGTCAGAAGCTGCAACCCAGGTACTGGCCCCCGCCTCTTTCTCAACAAGCGGCGGGCGTTTTTAGTGGGTATTGCTGCCGGCGGTCGTGCCTGCCGGTGGTGAGTCCCACACCCCCTTTCGGTCCCCTTTGGCCGGAAGGCAGTGCGTAAATGCATTTTGTTACCGACGTAAAACAAAAAAAAAAAAAAAAAGATTGCTTTTATGCCATTATGCGTAAAAGATGCGCAGGGTTCGTGCCAGCGGCAACAGCATCCTGGGTCTGATCGCTAGCAGGCTGGACTGTGTATATGTACTAACATTAATATATAAGATAAATATTGTTACTAACAAAAGTTGGGCCCATGGTCTTGGTCTTGGTCATGGTTGAATAAAGAATTATTATTATTATAAACATGAATATTTTTTCTGGTTTCGGGTGTTGTCCTATATATAATAAGTTTGTATATACCAAAGTATTTATGTATGTTTATCCGTTATTTAGTATCCATAACACAAGTTCTTAATGATACTTATCTTGGAAGATAATTGGTGGAATTGTTAGCAAATATTTATTTATTTAAACTCTGTAGGCAAGGAACCCTAAAAGCTTTGTGTGCATAAACATGGATATGTTTTTTTTTTTTTTTTTTTTTCATTTATTTTGGCACAAGTTCGTAATGATACTTATCTTGGAAGATAATTGGTGGAATTGTTAGCAAATATTTATTTATTTAAACTCTGTAGGCAAGGAAGCCTAAAAGTTTTGATGCGATAACAATTATATATATTAACCGCGTACCCTTGGGTTGTGGAATGAGCTCCCTAGCGAGGTAACAGCATCACAAAAAGACCTCGACTATGTTTTAAAAAGACAACAGGGTAGTGGTGTCTCTGGTATTTTAAGTGTCCATAGACTGTTTCCCAACAAGAGGGCCCCATGCTTCGTAGCCACTTTGTGGTGATTCATCATCTCAGCCCTTTAACGTCCCACTACTGAGCACGAGCCTCCTCTCACATACCAAGGTGCCAGGGGTCATACTCCACCACGCTGACCGAGTGCGGATTTACGGAGGCAGGTGTGTGGCGTCCTGCTGTTAGAATTTTTCAAGCCGCCCAATTAGGCCTCTAACATGGCCTAACGACTACCATATTTAGTGATAACCGGGACCAACGGTTTAACGTGCCTTCCGAAGCTTCCGATTGATATCAAATGCCACATAAACGGTCACCCATCCAAGGACTCACCTCTGTAAACTCTGCTTTACATCGGTGATCGTTTTCGATTACCGAGCACCGCGGAGCTACGAGCGCTTTGTGGTGATTAATTAAAAATAAAAATATGTTTTTAAATGATACGTTCCTAAATTGTGGCTTACGTAAAATATATTGAAAACCAGCTTGTAATTAAAGTAAATGTTAAAACTGTGTGAAGCTTGACAGATGTCGCTATTCAAATAAAACTTTCTTTGTATTTGAATTAGTTGAATTTTTTCAGGTATGACCCATAAAAGTGTATATTAACTAACGTGGCATTGCCGATTAAGGCCTTTTTGTCATTTGTTTTTTAGATTATTGTAATACAAAATTACAAAAAAAATATTGTGTCGTGTGAGGCGCGTCAGAAGCATATCAGTATCATACATTTAATATAGCTACATTTTATATATTAACACTCGATTTAAGTGTCTTGTGTTGTGGCGGCATCTACAAATTTGTGTTTTTAGCCATATCCACCACACATTTGTGGTTCTGTCTTAAGATCATGTCAGCCAAATGTAGACCTGCTTAAGGCTGTGTTTCCACCAGAGATAGAGAGATGTGTTTGTTAAGAACCAATAGAATCACTTCATTTACCCAGCTTCGCTCAGCGCAGTGATTCTATTGGTTTTCAAAAACACATCTCTCGCAATGCATCCTCGCACATCTCTGGTTGGCCTCCAACAGTTTTCATTATATTGGGGGTATTCTCATAATCACCACGAAGGCAGGTTGGTGATCGCTGTTCAACGAGTACGCAGGATAACAGTGCTGCCCATCATTCGGTTCGATTTCTCTTCGTCGACTGTTACGACTCTCCGTCAGGTGTAAGAGGGCGGCACTATGCTGGGCCTAATCACCACGAAAGCAGGTTGGTGATCACAGTTCAACCAGTGAGCAAATGACGCGTGAGATGAGAGGGACTATTCTAGGCGGCCAATACACAGCTCACATGTTCTAATTATTTACGCGCAAATTGACTATTATTAGAAGGTGTCACGCATAAGCTAGAAGCATTTCCTGTTATTTTATAAAAGAACGACGGCACGAATGCAGAGCGAAAAAATTTTTATCATCCTCATATCCTTTCAGTTCTTACACTGAGCGATTGCCAAACATCGGACAACCCCCCCCCCCCCCACGCAGATCGGCGGTCCTCTCCTACGTTTGATATTGCATTGTATAGCTTCACAGACAAATGAAGATTGTAACTAACTAATTGATAATTTAAAAGAGCATAGCCTGTGAGCTTCTTGCTAGTTCTTCTTACAGAGCGGTGGCTCGGAACTGGCATATATGATTCACATACACTATTTTTGTTTTTTTAATTGTTTGATTGCATGTAAGTGAAACTAAGCTTCGTGATTTTAGTATAATTATATTTTGATTGTTTTTTTAGATTTATTATAAAATGTTTGAAAATTTTGACGTTTTCAAGTATTACATAGTAGTACAAAGATATAAAAAGTTTTGAAGTTTGAAGTTTGCTATGTCGGTCACTCCAGTTCTCCTACTAGTTCGTTCGTGTATTTCAACGTTTACTCTGGTATATATTAATAGGAGCAAGATGAATAACGCAAAACAAACATTACAACGATTAGAGCCGGCTGACATGAATAAACCGAACCCCACACCGGGATCGCGTGCCCTGGGTTAGTTGATACGATGCCATTTCACAATGTTCACAAGACTAAGGACACTAATGGCTATTTAAAATTCATGTTCACTTCTCAACAGAAATTGCTTGTGGTGTACGTCAAAATAACTTTTCTTTGGGTTCAATGTGCTTGCTAGAAATGCGTCTTTCATTAGATGGATACTTTCAAGGATCAATATGTTAATAAATTTACTAAGCTACAGTCTTCTAATTGACAAACTTATGCTGCTAATGGAAATTTGAAATTTTGCATTAAAATTGTTAAAAAAATAATAATATTTGCAATATTTTTTTTACAAATTAAAATTCAGATTTCATTGGCAATCAAAAGACTTTGTTAGTTAAGTGATATTTCACTAACACTAAAATAATAGTTTAGTGTTGTCTTACTTATACTAAAATAAGAATGTGACTAAAATCGTATTTCTTGGGCCCTCTTTCATAAAGTTGATAAATTTGAAATTTTCTTACAAATAGTCCAATCAAAACTGTAGTTTTAACTGCCGACTGTTTCTTAAACTTCTGTCTTGAATGAGAATAGAATAGAACAGAAAATATTAATTCATACGAAAATATTTATTTACATATTATTTTCGTAATTAAAGGAAACTGACAGCATTATATTTATAATGACATATGATAAAAGAAAGATAGACTAACGAAAGTGATTTATGATGGACAAGTAAAGTGAAGAGTTGGGAGGGGAAAACCACGTAAGACCATCCATGAATAAATCCAGAATTTTTATAATTAAACATTATAAAAAGGCTCTCAATTGATTTGTCTCGTATCGTCAGCCTAAATTCCAAACTGCTTATGTTCTTTTGAGCATATTATATAGGACGAAGTAACAACTGTTAATGTTTCATAGTTAAGGCACTAATTGAATATAGGTGTTATTCCATTTCGTTTATAACTAATTATTATATTAATTTTTGGAACTTGAGAGATTCCAATCGACAAATTTCGCAATTTTACACTAGATGGATTTAAAAGAAAAAAATCAAAGATTGACAGATGAGCGGGATATGATTTATTTGACAAAGAAACATGGCGTGTGACGTGGGCATAATGATAAGGCGATTTGTTAAAGGTATAAAATTTTTAGATGCCGATTGTGGATTTCTGAGCAAGACCACTAAGCTCTGGAATTCGCCGCCAGCTCATGTGTTTTCTATTTCCTATAATACCGGGTCGTTTAAGCGGGGCGTGAATAGGCATTTTAGCAGGTCGTCATGAGTTGCGCTTTGTACCGTGCTTATTTCACGGTATGAAGCGCTTTCATTTCTTTTTTGGACTACATCGACTGCTTACCATCAGGCAGGATAAAGTCATTATGACGTGTCACATTAAAAAAAAGGGTCGCAGTATCACCCTGGATGCAGGTCGCAACACAATCGATAATATTGAGCGCACGCACCTACACAGTACGTACCCACACAGTATGGACCAACACAATACGTACCTACACAGTTGACGACAGAACACTTGCCGTTCTGTCGTGAACTTCCATCAGCAGATAATAATAGTTTAGATGAAAAAATATTTTTTTTCTTAATCATTAAATAATATAAAATCAAATGAGTTTTTAATAAGGGTGAATAAACACGTTGTCTATTTCTTCAAAACTTACTTTATTGAGGTAACTTTGTACAAATAAAGTTAATAAGAGCTCTGAGCTAAGCTGTAATAAAGTATGATAAATTTGACGCTATATTTATCGCCATGTCGATAGTGTACAAACAACTGTCGTACAGTTTATGGTCATGCGAAATTGATTTAGTCAAAACCGAGTAGAATCCAACAATAGGCTTGAGATGATTGATTTGGCGTTTGGATTAAATTGTCATAATTTATTGGACGACCTGTCGTAACGGAGGTCGCGAGAAACATTACGTATTTAGTGTTGATTTATGAGAGTTCTGTAGATATGGTGCCTTTCCAGCCACGGGGATTTTAGGCACAATTGAAATTCTATTGTTTACTGTCTCCGGCATGTCTTCGCCAATAATTTGATAATAGCAGTTTTTTCCTGTGTACAGCCTGCCTTTGCCAATAAATTGATAATAGCAGATTTTTTACTGTCTCCGGCCTGTCTTCGCCAATAAATTGATGATAACAGATTTTTTACTGCCTCTGGCCTGTCTTCGCCAGTAAATTGACAATAGCAGATTTTTTGCTGTCTCTGGCATGTCTTCGCCAATAAATTGATAATAGCAGTTTATTCCTGTGTACGGCCTGCCTTCGCCAATAAATTTATAAAAGCAGATTTTTTATTGTCTCCGGCCTGTCTTCGCCAATGAATTGATAATAGCAGTTTATTCCTGTCTCCGGCCTGTCTTCGCCAATAAATTGATAATAGCAGATTTTGATTGAAAAACACCTGAGTGTTATTTCTACTATAGGGAACTATGTATGAAGGGTTCATAGCTCAGTATGCCTAGATTTTGTATTACCATAAAGTGTCATTCAAGCATTCTGCCTACTTGATAAAAAGTGGTCAGCTAGGCCTACCAACGCCTACCATCAACGATGTCACCACTCAATTTAATAAAAAAATTAAATGTTATTTAATATCAAAATGTTATAACTCATTGCAAGAGTTTTTCAATACACCTTTGTATAAAGAACAATATTGATTTTAATCAAGAACTTATCTTGACTTTTTGTTACGATTTTTTATATTTATACGGTGGACATAATTTTGGAAAACTATTAACATATGATAAACGTAATAACTAGTTAACATCTTTTTGTATTCGGGGCGACTCATAAAATTTAATAAATAAAATTTAAAAAGTAAATACTTTCTGCCAATTACACCAATTATTTAGCTCCAAGATATGTTTCATTAAGAACTTGTGTTATGGATACTAAATAACGGATAAACATACATAAATACTACTTTTTTGTAAATATATATACTTAATATACATAGGAAAACACCCAGACCAGAACAAATATTCATGTTCATGCACACAAAGATTTGTCCTGCATGGGAATCGAACCCACGACCTTAGGAGCGGAAAGTTGCCACCTCGCCATATCGGTCGTCAAAGAAATGCCATTGGTTCCTACCAAACAGATCCTTCGCAACGCATCCTCGCACGTCTCGGTGGAAACACAACCAGTAGCCTTTTCCTTATAAAGTAGCACACAATCTATACATGGCCGCAGACATTGCGTGCCGATGAAACCACCACACCACCGCGCCACACCACATAATAACGCCCGGTGATTGATGAACACGTCCTCGGAACAAAAGTGTTCAAACTACTGATGTTTGCATTATTGCAAGCTAATTGTTGCAAGTCTATTACTTCAATCGCAGGCTGTTTGTGTACTTGATGGCTCGAGAGAGTTCAATTTATATTAAAGTAGTGTGCTCGGCGGAAAAAATTATAAAGTTTTAAGTTTTTTTTGAAAGCTTTTTTTTTTGCAAGGTTTGTTCGGATCTGCATGAACATGAATATTTGTTCTGGTCTGAGTGTTTTTCTATGTATATTAGGTATGTGTTTCCAAAAAAGTGTTTAGTATCCATAACACAAGTTCTTAATGATACTTGTAATGGTACTAATAATTGGTGTAATTGTCAGACAATATTATTCTATTATTTTATTATTATCTGCAAGATTTTAGTGGAATTTCAACCAACCAACACACCAACCGATATAAATGCCTTTAAATATGAAGTAGTGAATGGGACAAATAACGATTAACGTTTTAACCACGCTTAAACT
The DNA here is from genome assembly GCA_949126915.1 of Musotima nitidalis. NCBI lineage: Eukaryota > Metazoa > Arthropoda > Insecta > Lepidoptera > Crambidae > Musotima > Musotima nitidalis. The sequence continues at coordinate 2,825,398 of OX421420.1, read as the reverse complement.
TAATGATCCCTAGCAAAATTTACAGTGATTTAATCCTATATATTGCATTTCTCGTTGACGATATGCACTGATAAATATAAACTGACCTTTGATATTACGCAGAAGTAATTAAACATAAGTTATTTGCTGCACGTGTGCAAGTTCTGCAGTATAAATAATAGTTACTCTTTATTGCACACAAGAAAATTTAATAATTCATTGATCAACAAGCCACCAACCAAACGAAGCGCTCATAGCTCCGCGGTGCAAATTATTTGGAAACGACGATCCAAAAAAGTCAGTACTTGGATGGATGACCGTTTGCGTGGTATTTAATATCGAGGACTGACCAAAGTATACAACCTCAGAATCAGTCAGAGCTACCTGAAACCGATGGAAAGTTGTTGACGATATACAGAGAGGTTTTTTCTGGAGAAGGTCTGTAACCTTCTTCAGAAAACACGAGCCTTAATATCGAGAATATCGACTCAAGTGTCTACTTCTTCTCGTGTATCATTGACAAATCGCTTACAGTTGTCCCATACTCGATAAGCCCAATATGCAGCAGCAACAATAGCTACTACAAAAAGTGTATAGCAAATAATCTAAATAATATTATCACTAGAACTGATATTATTAATTTCGTATTTAGTAGTAGTGAGGAAATCGTCGAAAAGCTTTTCTAATAAATTGACGCGACATGAACCGTTTGTAGTATCATATTATGTCTATGATGCGAATCAATCAATCAAAAATCATTTATTTCATAAACTAGTACATAGTACTTGAAAACGACAAAAATAAAAATGAATATAAAAAAAAACAATCGAAATATTATTAAACTGAAATCACGAAGCTTAGATTCACTTATATGCAACAAAATAATTTAAAAACATAAAATATTTAAGTGTAAGTGAATCTAAAGCTACCACTTAGATCCATTTTTTTTTGTTTTACACACTGCCTTGCATTTACGCACTGCCTTCCGGCCAAAGGGGGACCGAAAGGGAGTGTGGGATTCATCACCGGCAGACACGACTGCCAGCGGTAATACCCACTAAAAATCTTCCGACGACGCCCGCCGCTTATTGAGAAAGAGGCGGGGGCCAGTACCTGGGTTGCAGCTTCTGACACCCCGCCTGCGGCCAACGTCCCCCGGACAAAACTGGGGGGACCTCCTCAGAGAGGCGCAGTGGACGCGACCCTCCTACCTCCCCGTGCGACCATAGCGTGTGTGGTCGACTCCCGGAGAGTCCATGGTTAGACAGCAAGGGCCCCCTGCCCCCACTGCCTAGACCCTCCTGGCGCTGCTGAGCGGGCCCTCTTGGCCCGCCCGCTGCGCCCTCCATAATTAGTTAGCCCTCTTAGTTTCCCCCCCGGTAGTCAGTACTAAGGGCACCCAGAGTCGTCGGTCTCTGGGTGTTACCTTTTCCCGGCCTCCGGGAGGTACTCAGCCTCCCCCACCACGCCAAGGTGGAGACCTGTTCGGGGAAAGCACTTAGATTCGAGCCAACGCTCTGTAAGAAGAACTGGCAAGAAACTCACAGACTATGCTCTTTTAAATTCGTCCTTTGGTTTGGTACTTGAATTACAATCTTCATTTATCTGTAATACTATACAATGCAATATAATAGGTTGGGGAAAAAGTCTTTTCGTATTTTTGTATGAAAAGTCAAGACATTTTTTTCAAAGTTTATTTACATTTATTTACAATATATATGTACCGTTTTGTTGAATAACTTTCTGCCATTTTGTGGGCAGAGACATTATCCCGTTACTGTAGAAACTTTGGGACTTCTGATCAAAAAAACGGGACAAATAGTTTAGGCAGTCCTCTCTTGAGGTCAACCTTACAGAACCTAAAGAATTCTGCAGAGACCGAAACAGGTGAAAATCTGAAGGCGCAAGGTCAGGGCTATATGGTGGATGCACTAGGACCTCCCAGTCGAACTCTCTTAATTTTTGCTGAGTGGCTAAAGATGTGTGTGGTCTAGCGTTATCGTGATGAAAAACCACACCCTTCCTGTTGATCAATTCCGGCCGTTTTCTCTCGACTGCTTCCTTTAATCTCATCAGTTGCTGGCAGTAAAGATCAGAATCGATGGTTTTGCCGGGCGGTAAAAGCTCATAATAAACAATGCCCTTCCAATCCCACCATACACACAGCATCACCTTATTTCGTGTTAGGCCAGGTTTGGCCACAGTCTGTGAAGCCTGGCCAACTTTCGACCACGACCTTTTTCGCACGTTCTTGTCGTACGTGATCCACTTTTCATCGCCAGTTATCAATCTCTTCAAAAACGGCTCGGTTTCATTACGTCTCAATAATGAATCGCAAATGAGTACACGGTTCATTAAGTTTCTTTGAGTGAGCTCGTGTGGCACCCAAATATCGAGCTTTTTTCTATAACCAGCTTTCTTCAAATGGGTCAAAACTGTTTTGTGGTCAATTCCCAGTTCTTCAGCTACATCGTAACTACTAATATGCCGATCTTACTCCACTCTTTCAAAAATGGCGTCCATTTTATTCGTAACAGGGCGACCAGAGCGAGGTGCATCTTTAACATCAAAATTTCCGGACTGAAAACGTCTGAACCAAATTTGTGCTACTCTTACTGACACTGCATCAGGTCCATAAACATCACAAATTTTTTTTACTGCTTGAGTTGCATTTTTGCCTTTTTTGTAATAAAATTTTAAAATGTATCGAATTTCTTCATTAGATTCACTCATTTTTACGGAGAGAAAAACAAATGAAAAATAGCGGGAAACAACTTTTTTTTATTTTTTTATAATGGAACCTTTTTAATGTTACCAAAACCAGCCAGACACAAATAGTACAGTCAAAAAAATTTTATAATAAGTTTATACCTACGTTATGCGAAAAGACTTTTTCCCCGACCTAATAATATAACAGTAAAAATATTAATGTTTTAAGTCATTAATTGGAATAGCCTGTACCGTAGAAACGGAAGTTTAATCCCAAGCATTTTTATCTGCCATATAGTTTGTGATAGAATAAACTGCCTTGAATATTATGAGACGTAAAGAACTATAAGCTAATATTAAATAAACATTGAAAAGAATTTAGAGTATTTAGTTCAATAAAAACGGCTGAATTATTAGTGCCATTGTAAAAGCATTGCGTTGTTAGACTTCCGTGACGGTTGCCATTTTAGCGATATGATCGTTGTTTAGCTGGGATATTTTAATTGTTAGCATGGGCCGCGAGGGAAGCGGGCAAATTTATTGTATCATCGATTAGGGATATTAATGCTGTGTTATGGTGTAATATTTCAACATCGGCTCAGTGTTGAACATTGTTCAAATCCAACATTTAAGGCCACTCGGCGCTCGTTCAATAGAATTGTGTTGTGAAATTATGAGATTTGGTAGGTGAATATTTGAGCTGAAATATTTTGCCTTTGTTTCTTAATCCTTGCACGGGGATAATAATAATAACTTTGTCTTCTGGATACTGGCGTAAGAATAAACTAACCTTGACATTTTTTCTTGCTCGTTTCTTTTACGGTCACGGAGATAATGATAATTACTTTTTCTTCTAACTGGCGGGAGAAAAAACTAACCTACGATTTTCTTGCTCGTTCTTTTACGGTCAAGCTCCCGTCTGCAGTGAAAGGAAGCGCTAGTTTCTTAGTTTTAAATTTGAAAGTCAAAATAAGAGCTCTACTGAGCCAAACTTCAATAATTGGTTTTTAATTTGAGTTATTTAGAGTTGATTTATAATAATATAATTCTTTGTTACATGCTCAAATACAATGAAGAAATTGAAAATAAAACCCCAATACAAGGCTAGGCCTGTGACATGGGAGTTTTTAAAGAGGTGACTTTAAATGCATTTCACTTCAATCGACAGCTTTGCAACTATATCAATATTCAAGATAATATTAGTGAATTAATAGCGTTTAAAGATTAACACACTAGTTCTTTTTGTTAACACAAATTCAAAAGTAAAAAATAGTGAGGGTAGTTGGAAAATGAGTTACCTCAGATGGAATGACGACGATAAGTGTCAGTAGTCCCTAAATCGGCTCTTCAACGTGAATAAATAATTGGGGGGCCTATATTCAGCAGTGGAGTTCATATGACTGAGATAATGACGATTATATGTACGGATAGAACTTCCCAACCCACTTTGTCCACAAGGTAAAATTAATTTTCTGGCAAATCGCTCCTTGGTCGTAATAACGATTATATTCTGCAGTTACGCTTTAGATATTATTATACCACACATTTTCTGCTAAGTAATCCAACAACAATGTATTTACGTTATTTTGACAGCCGGGAGCACTTCTTTATTTACGCCTTTCTCCTAGAGATCCTTTCTGTAACCGCGTAGACATTTCATTCATCAATCTTTCGTGGTTCAATCCATCAAATCGTGTATCTGGAATATCCGCAAAAATACTTCCTTGCGAAGGATTTCCTGATTCTTATCAATGACTGTATAAATCTATTCTTTTGAATACGGTTTTGGTGTTCTCTGACATTTAATATTATCAGTCGGATGGTACTTTATTCTGTTGGCGAAATAACAAAGCAGCTACTCACAAACTATGATTTATTAAAAACTAAATGTAACCATAAAATCAGACTATAAATTAAACGCTCCGGAAAGTTCTTGATGTGGTCGCTTCGACGTTCAACAGCAAAATCGTCTCGTGGCAGCAACGAGGCGAGTTTTATTCACTCGCCTCAGTGGCGCCACCTTTCCGAAAGGCGCCATTTAAATATGCCTTCCGGCTGTAGAGACACTGGTTTCCGCCGGATGTCGCGACAAATAATCGCGATTGCCAACAATTCTTATGTCAGCTTTAGTGGTTTTAGATTTAATCATTTTATACCATTAACCGTTAATATCTAGAATAAATAACATTATTAAAAAATTACCTTCTTATTGTTTTTTTTATAGATTATCTTATATTATCTCAGAACAATTACAAAAGTCTTAACCATCACGAACAATGAAACCAAAGTTTAAAAAAAAGCAAAATTCAAAGACTAACCTCTGTGGATATTGCTTTACTTCGATAATCGTTTCCAACAACATAACCGCAATAAAATGACATTTATAAATAATATCCTGTTTGTCTATGACCAAGGAGTTTCGTTCCTAAGACTACATATTTGTTTTCACACAACATTACTCTTCAGCCAGCTTAACAAATAAAACATAAAATAAACAATAAAAGCACAAGAATAATGTTCAAGCCGCAGCTCTTCAAGCAAAAAGCGGGAAATTCTTCTCGCCAACGCAACTCGGCAAAAAGCGCGCCAAAAAAAAATGGCGGCACGTCAGCTGTTACATTCAAGATGGAGGCCCCTTGGTATTCATAACTCGGGGGAACTTTTTGCGGCTACTCGATAATACGACTTTGAAACAATGTCGTTACTTACTTTTATATGAGTGTAATATAACGTTAGAATTTATCATTATATTTTGATGTTTAGTTCATGTTCGTTTTACTTGTATAGGGATCCTACCAAGATCTTAGGAGCATAAGCCAACCTCACTTGCCAGTAGTGCATCTGCTGATCAACGGACGAAGCTCTGGCAAACATGAGTTCCCGGCAAGCCTCTGCCTATCTCTTCGGGGAAACAGTCGTTATTTTATATATGTGTGTGTTCATGTTCGTAAAATTATTTACTCTAAGAATATATTTGGTACTGTTTAGCAGGTAACAACGAGCTGTCAAAATTATCGCGTAATTTTCTAATGAAAGCGGCCCACCGTCATGATTGTAGTGGCACCACCAGTGAGATAATTGGTCTACGTCAAAATAAAATCAAATCGATAGGTTTTTAAGTCGAGCCGAGTTCTTATGTTTTAGTTTATTCGAAATCAAACCTACTATGAAGATTCGTTTTCAATACAAACAAACAAAAGACAGTAAGATGTGTGTTTGAAAAATGTTAACAGCAGGAAGCCACACTCCTGCCTCCACTTATCAGCACTGGATTCGCGAAATACGATACAAGCTACAGGCCCCTTTAGGCGGTTTGCAAAATTTTAAACCTGTCTCCACTAATCCGGATGGTGGAATATGACTCAGTACTATTAAAGATTATTTTTAAAAATACAAACAAGAAATGTTTCAAACTCCTTTGTTTAGCCATAGGGTTCAACTTCTTCTAAAAAAGTGGATTGTGATAATGAAATAAATTAAAGGAGTTCCTTTAAAATTCACTGATACTTTTGGTTCATTGAGAAGTGAGAAAAAGAGAGCTTTGAGTGAGAGTTTTGGGGCGAGGTCTGTCTGAGCCCACTAGAAGTACGTCAATAAAAGTGCGTTAAAATGTACATACATATATACAATCACGCCTGTTACCTCGAAGGGGTTGGCAGAGTCAAATTATACGCCCACGCTTCGCCAATTATGGTGGTCGTCCCACGTAATAGGTGGTGAGCCTATTGCCGCTTACCGGGAACTTCTAAGTTTGCCAGAGCCTCGTTTGTTAATCGGCTGGTGTATCACTTACAAGTGTGGGATGCTTGGGCTCCAAAGATGATGGTAGAATCGCTGCGCACCCGTTAAAATTTAGTCAAACAAACATAGCTAGCAATAATTTCGTACTTATACCCTGATTTGGGCTATGAATATATCCAACCTACTGAAAGGCACGTGCGTGTACAAACCACGGAACATTATTGGAAGGTAGTCTCGGCAAATATTTGAAGTTTCATATGACAGGCCCTTCGCCGTTGTGCGTTAAGATTAACTCTGCATCGGTAAGGGACCATCAATCAACCCTCTCACGTGGGGAACCGTACTTCGCTGATTACATATCCCCGCCGTAATTATCCACTATGCATTAAAATGAGGTGAAAACACACTTACGGTAAGCCGAGTCATGTGTATTACGTATAGTGAGTCACAGGTACTTGATACTTTAAAGTGTTCATACACATAGTAATAACATTAACATACAATACATTGTTGAGACTTTCATGTGAGTAATCAAAGTAAAATTTGTGTTTTTTATTTTAGTTATATTATGACATCACATGAACGTAACAACTGCTCGTATAATATACAGGAACACGAATATATATCGCTATCTGGGTTGTGTTCCTATTCAAACAACAATAAAATGCCGTATATTTTTTCTCGCACCAAACGTAGTATTTTTAAACTGTTGTAATGCATATGAGTGTTGTTTCTAAGCCGTTTGAAGGTTGTTTTCTGCTTCACAGAAGTTAAAAAAAGGTGTACTCTTTTTTCCAGGGCACATATAGCAAAGCGGAAAAGCGTTTAAGTAAAAATTCCAACGTAACTCGCTAAAAAAGTTCGCTTCAAAATGGAAAAAAGAATTTCTTTGTCCTTTTTTAGGGGTTAGATTAGCTTTTGCATAAAACTATTATAATATATAGGAAAATTTCAATGCTGATAAATAATAACATACAGAAGTCGCAGTATAGCAATACACCGTTCGTGATATTAACAATTTTGGAATTTATCTGAAGTAATATTACTGTTTTGGCTTTGCCCTTAGGGATATTTAAAAGTATCAATTTCATTTAATCCTATTTTAAATCTAGCAACAACCAGCAAATTTAAGTAATTTTATAAAAGTACTTTAAAGCGACATATTGATAACTAATTAATAAAAATATCAAGAAATCTTTCTAAGCGTCGGGTTTTTTATATAAATATGCCACAAATCTGTGCAGAGATTTTTTTCTTAAAAGTAAAAAAGGGTCTTTAACAGACTTCAATAACACTTTTTTTATTAGCTTGTAGTGATGTAGTCTCGAAACGATCGAGGTGTTCATCTGATGATAAATGATAAATCACTAAAGCCGAATAACTCAATTAAAAAAAAAACATTGCGCAATAATTTTATTCGTGTCACTCTACTATTAGTTATATATAACTCTTTGGTTACTGGCGTTACTTCTTGGCGGGCAAGTGAAGCGTTTGAAGTGAAATTGCAGTTTAGTTTTATTTTCTTAAATTTGTAATATTTCGAGCATTAATGTGTACTAGCGGTGGATTGTTAACTCTTAAGTTTTTGTAAACGTACATGAGTACATTTACCAATAATACAAAACAGTGCAACATAACTTTTTATAATCTCTTTAGAAGTCCATTGTCAGATCCTAATTTACCATTTATCATCTTTATAACCACTCATTCTCATTTACTATTAATCAAATATTATTAATATATCTTTGACTTGCCACAGGCTTAATGTGCTGATAGCACGAAGTCAATTATTAAAAAAAAAACAATATTACTATTATTAGAAACAAAGACAAAGTAATATTTTTTATAAAAATGAAAAAATAACTTATTATCATCTTTATTAACTTTCTTAAAGTCACCACTTTATTAAATTATTGTTTGCTTATTAAATTAATCAATAACCTTTTTTAAGTCAGTTTCAGAAGAGGGCTTTGCAAATTGCTCTGAAGGAAATAGGTTTAACGTGAGTTTAACAAAGCAACAACTTCATTATCAAATGAGGGAAGACACGAAAATAGGATAATATTGTCGAGTCAATTCTGGGGAGAGTTACGACATCACAGTGTCAACGTTTCAGTTTTTTTTACCTTACGGAATAATCCTTTATTGTTCATAAAACATAGATCGATTACAAAAGGTACGTATAAACTAAAAGTACAAAGGCATACATCTAGAAAGGATCTCTACCAACCAGTTGTGAATAGTAGTATTGAAGTTTTTGAATTCAATGGATCAATTTTTTGGTTAATTGGTAAATCATTACACCATTTACATCATTACAGTACATTAAATGTAATACAAGAAGAATTAAAACCTGTATGAATTTTATAAATGTTTATTAATTTCGAAAATTTATACACATTTAAAATTCTAACTATAGTATACTCCATATATGGTACTCCGTCTTGAAATATGCTTCTAATGCCACCATCATTCTCTAGTATAAACTTAACATATTTTTTCTGTAGCCAATAAATGTGCCTGCTTTCATACTTATTATAGCTAGATAACACCAAAAACCTTTTGTATTTTGAATGTAGCTGTGAGCTTAAACGACATAAATATAATTTTAGTATTTAGCAATTACCAGAAGCGATATCTTAATCGTTTAAAGTTAGAAAGCTATCAAAGTACACTCGAGACTACTGATTTCTATCTACTTAACTACTTAGAAAGTTTAACAATGTGAAATAATAATCATAAGAACAAAAGTTTTATTATTATATAAGTCCATTAATACTCCTTAGATAAGAAACAATGAAAACCAAAAAACAAGGGAATTTAAACTATATATCCTGTAAATAAGAAGACTTCATTGTCCATTAAAAAACTGATAAGTTCAGAGATTATAAATTTTATAATTTTTGATGACAAAACCCATAAGAAATAATGCGTAGGTACTCTGTTTTAATTAACTATCATAGTAATGTTCTCACTTCACGTCGGTGTAACGCGGTCTAAATTATTTGTCATCATAATAAATAGTAACGATATAACGTAAATAACTTAATAATAATATTATAACGAAAAATGTTTTTCTCTTTTTATAGTTAACTGTGAAGTTGCCACTGTCTCAGCATAACGGTGTCAACGTAAATTGGGCGCCGTTCAAAAACGTGTTATGTTAATGAAAAAAACTTCGTAATGATAATTTTATTAGTTCCTCAATGACGGGGAATTTGGCCCGGACGATAAGTGATTCAATTTTGGAGGTCTAAGGGAGACGAGACACGTCTCTCCCGACTGATTTGGACATTTGAATAGCTACTTATTTTTACTTCACTTCTACTAGGCTTCTGCCCGTCTGCTTAGTCAGCCTGACCTGCAATGTGTTCCTTCAAAATAATCATATCCTAGCAATTCTAACATTATCTCGTCTGCTCACTAATTGAACCAGAATTTCATATTTATAATATGGAGTGACTGCCGTCTGACCTTCATAACCCAGAAGGAAACATCATACCATGGCACTTCCTGATAACGATTGCCATAGATGTTCATGGCAGCCAGGGGGCCTACCGCCGAGTTCGATGGCAATCGATTATGAGGCAAAATGGATTTCAAATTGATTCTGTCGTACCGCCGAACTCATGGAAATCGAAACAAAATGGCGTTCTCCATTTACCTATTGGTCTGTCACGGACTGAAGGTCATGAATGAGAGGTGGCTGTCGACAGATTCCCCGGTACGGATTAATGAACGTAAACAAAGTTTGATCTAGATGGATTACCGGTAATCCATCGAATTCGGCGGTAGGCCCCCAGGTCCAACGGCTTAACGTGACTTCCAAAGCACGGAGCAAGCGATAAATACGTATTTGCTACGCCATTACTTCGGAATGTCATAAGTGAGCCGTTAGACTTTGAACCCGAGACCCTCTGAATTTGAAGTCTGTGGGTCTCGCCACTGGGCTATTGCTACTTTAAAAATGTCTTACAAAAGAGGACAAATATTGACAATCGAGGCCTTAGGGAAATTTCTATAAGGACCAGCTTCTGCCCACCGCTTCACCCGCGTTACAATGGCACAATGTATTCATACAACAGACTTTTTCTCAAAAGTTAACAAACAATTATGATGAGTTTTATATGACTTTTACTCCACTTCTATTATGACTAGCTTTTGCCCGGTGCTTCGTATGCATGACCTACAATATATTTTATTTAACTTACAAAAGGTGACAAATATCGACTGTAATCTATTTTTACACGGCCATGCTTTTCCCGGATGTCGGGCACTAGATTTTATCGGCAATAATAGTAGCAGTAGACAAATTTTGTAAAATGGTTAACATTATAGTCTGCTATAGTATAGTATATAGACAGTATTTTATTTTATTTTATTTATTATATTTAGAAACAAACAGTCATATACAAAAAGAGATTAGTACTAAAATTAAACATACTTTTAGACCTATAGTTTCATATCTAAGGCAAGTATAATTTCTTCACCGTATATCTAACAAAGTTGGCACATAATCGACTTCTACCATGCCTAGCTTCTGTCCGGTGCTTCGTCTGCATTACCAGCAATGTATCTAAATTCATATACATACATTCACGCCTGTTTCCCATTCACATTGTCGGTCCCACTTAATAGGTAGCGAGCCTATTGCCGCAATGGAATTAATGGATCTCTACTGAAGAATGTCTTACAATAGGTGACAAACAATGACTATTCTTAGATTTATATTATGACTGGCTTTATTGGCTGGTGGCGATGACGGTGATAAACAATACAGTTTGGAGGTCGGCAAAATTAACAATCGTTCTATAGCCGTGGATTCGTTGCCCAAATAGGATCTACAATCATGTCCATGATTACAGATATGTAGACAGTCATGATGGAATACGCTTGTTACTATGATTATCCACAGGAAAGGCTCTTTAATATTTTACCGGAGTAACATTGGCTTTCGCATGTCATAAACTAAAAATTAAAAATATTCTCACAGTTGTACCAATTATTTAGTTCCAAAATAAGTATCATTAAGAACTTGTGTTATGGATACCTACATAACGAATAAACATACATTATTCCAGATCAGAACAAATATTTATGTTTACGCACACAAAGATTTGTCCTGTGTGGAAATCGTACCCACAACCTCAGGAGTGAGCTGCGGATATACTCGCCACCACGCAATAACGGACGTCAAAATATAATCTTTTCATAATAATAGTACAGATTACAATTTCAACCCCTATGTGCTCAACGCCCCAATTTCATTGCTGTAATAACAAATCGCACTGAAAATCGGACTCAAATCTCAGTGCAAATATTAGTGAGTACCTATATGTTCTAGCTGCGCTTATCACATTAATTCAAAGTCTGATATATTTGGAAATACCTAACGCTATGTGAGATATCCAGGAAAATGTATCAGTATCAAACTGTGAAACAGCACTGCAAATATTATCTACTTATGTTATCATATCAGCCTTATGAGTCCACTGGTGAATATTTGCTTCACCAATAGATTACATTATGTTGAGCATATTTTTCCCCGGAATCATCACGCTGGGCAGGCGAGTTGGTGATCGCAATTCAAGCCAGTACGCAGGATGACGCTGCTCCTCCTCGGACAGGTCTCTACCTTGGCGTGGTGGGGGGGCTGAGTACCTCCTGGAGGCCGGGAAAAGGTAACACCCAGAGATTGACTACTCTGGGTGCCCTTAGTACTGACTACCGGGGGGGAAACTAAGAGGGACCTGTGAAGGGCGCAGCAGGCGGGCCAGGAGGGCCCGTTCAGCAGCGCCAGGAGGGTCTTAGGCAGTGGGGGCAGGGGGCTCTTGCTGTCTAACCATGGACCCTGAAGTCGGCCACACACGCTATGGTCACACGGGGAGGTAGGAGGGGCGCGTCCACTGCGCATCTCTGAGGAGGTCCTCCCGGTTTTTGTCCGGGGGACGTTGGCCGCAGGCGGGGTGACAGAAGATGCAACCCAGGTACTGGGCCCCGCCTCTTTCTCAACAAGTGGCGGGCGTCGTCAGAAGATTTTTAGTGGGTATTACCGCTGGCAGTCGTGTCTGCCGGTGGTGAGTCCCACACCCCCTTTCAGTCCCCCTTTGGCCGGAAGGCAGTGCGTAAAGGCATTTTGTTACCGAGGTAAGACAAAAAAATAGAATGACGCTACTGCCCATCATCCGGCATGATTTCTCTTCGTCGACTCCTACGACTCCCTGTGAGATCAGAGGACTACTAATATTAGTGTGAATAAATATGTGTATTTGCCGTCATTCCTGGTTCGAAAATTCGTCAGAAAAGCTCTGCAGAAATGCGTGAGGCTCTGAAAGATGTCCGAGAACATCGATTGCAACATTTCATTGGAACTGAGTAAAAGCTAAACATGTCTGACTCAAAGCACAGGTCATGACTGGAGATGGTTATATTTTGGCACACACAAAGTGGTTGTGGACGAGAAATCGCACTGCAAAATCTGATTCATTTAATACTAGCTGGAACCCGCGATTTTGTCTACGCACTAATAGCACTTCGATTAGGTTATTTTTTTCTTTGATAAATTTTATATAAAAACTTATTATAATTGCTTATGTGATAATTATGCTGATATATAAGCTACACCTATTATTGTAAAGTTTCATTAAAGTTTATTCATAAGTTTTTGCAAAAAAATACAAGATACAAACACCCATACATAAAAACATTTGTGTTTATAAAATCAGTAAGAACTTATTTAACTGTTTGGTTATTTATACAGAGCAGTAGCCTGTTTAGTGCAAATTGTTTTCGGTTGAGTTATTTTGTTTTCATTGTTCTAGGTATTAAATTTTAGGCTGGATCGCCCTGAAATATGTGAAATTTTCAGCAATATATTACCTTTTTGAAACTCTTTTTTTATGAATGTTTTTCTTCTAATTAAAAATCTTACAAACTTTCGCTGACTGCGACGAATCCAAATATATCTGATTATAAAACCTAATCAATGTTTTCTCCTTTGCGTCGGGTTGTCTGGAAGAGATCGCTTTTAGCGATAAGACCGCCTAGAATGGCTTTAAATTTAATTTTTCTCTTAATATTGTAATCTGTAGTTTTTAAGTTTATTGCCCAATAAAGAGTATATCTATCTATCTATCAATATTAGAACCACGCATTAATTTTTAATATTTTACAGCAAAAAAATGTATTAAGTCAGTTTTACTTATGCTGCTTATTCATATAATTATTTATACGCTAGAAAGGTACTTTCCAGTATTTATCGTTAAAAGGTTAAAGTCAGAGTTTGATCGGATGAAATTTTATATCTACTTTGACAGTTGGACAGATGTCTGTATTTGCGTGTGTCACACTCTTTACCCCACGTTATCTAACGAGTTGTCAAACTCATCAAATGTCACGCAATGTGTGGAAGTTGTTATGAGTTTTATGGTTTGGTTTTGAAAACACTCTTGTTAAAAGGTTTTAGGGAAAATCGAATGTTAATGGTTTGTTTACTTACTGGCTCTGGCGAACATAACAGTGCCCGGTAAGCGGCAATAGGCTCGCCACCTATTACGTGGGACCAACTATATAATTGGCGAAGTGTGGGCTCTCCCTTTGGGGCAACAGGCGTAAATGTATGTATGTATTGTTTACTTAAAGCTCTCGATCGGTTCAAGTTTATTGGATTAGAATGTTAAGTAGGCCGGGAGACAGTGCGTAAGCAGCATTTTTTTACAGACGATAATAAAAATAAAAAAAAGAATGTTAAGTAGGAAATAGTCGCAACAGATACAGGTCGTTGCAGGTAACGTAAGGTTATTTTAACGTAAATATCTTATCAAATACACAGCTTTTCGCGAACGATTTATTAAATCCTGCATCGAGAGTGTGGCAGCGATAGCCAAGTGGCGAGACCCATCGCTTTCAAAATCAGAGGGTCTAGGGTTCAAACCCTGGTGCGTCTTTGACTTTTCAAAGTTATGTGCATAATAATCGCATGCTGCGTGCCTCGGAAAGCATATTATATCGATAAAATGATCGCGTAGAACAATAGTTTCGTATATAGTAATAAAGGAAATTACTTAAACACCGAATGTTTATCATCACTACGCTTTATAACAAAGTCCAAACCGCTTCTGTATGTTCGTTCACGAAGTACTCAGAAACTATAGAACAAATTTTAATATTGTATTCACCATTAGAGTGAGTGCTTTTCCAGAAATTATTGACAAATTATACTGGTGCATAATTTGTCTATACAAAACATTGATTTGTATAGCAGTTGAAATATAGAATTTATAAATTTATATTTTTTAAGATGGCGAGATTTCTAACATTTACACAAATACATTTAATTACTTTTTTAATAATGGAATTCGTTGCCGGCTCATGTGTTTCCTATTTCCTATGATCCCGGGTCTTTTAAGCGGGGCGTGAAACGGCATTTTAGCAGGCCGTCATGAGTGGATGCGCTTTATAACATGCTTATTTCACGTTATAAAGCGCTTATATTTCCTTATTGGACTGCATCGACTGCTTATCATCAGGCAGGATGTAGTCATTATGACGTGTCACATTAAAAAAAAAATACACTTACTGCAAAGCAACTTAGATACAGTAAGTAAACCTTTTTAAACCCTGGCGGCGAGGGATTAGAGTTAGTAAGAAGTTTGATGTCCGCCCAAATCTGGGGATCGAGCATTAATAATGCGGAAACATGACTTATGGAAAGTTATGATTGCGTGTATAATAAGTAATGTTAAGGTAGTTATAAATATTGTTTTGAGAAAAGAAATTAAATATATATAACAATTATTTTTCGGTGGCAAAATCATAAGGTATATGGGGATCCTACCAAGCACTAAGAAGCCCAAGCCAACCTTACCTGCAAGTGGTGCACATGCCGATCAACGGACGAGGCTCTGGCGAACATAACAAAGACCGGTTAGCGGCAATAGGCTCGCCATCTAATACGTGGGACCAAACATATAATTGGTTCGCGGGACTGTTCGAAAGGGTTACCGCGGCCTTGGTGTTACAAGCTCATGAAGAAACATAGGTGATTTTTAGTCAAAAAGTTAAATAAAATACATATATATATATATATATAATTTGCGAAGTGCTGGCGTGACTTCTTGGCGAGAAGTGAAGGGTCACGTCTGCAGTTTTGTTTTATTTTCTAAAATTTGTGATATTTCTAACATTAATGTGTAATAACGGTGGATTATTAACCGTTAAGTGTTTGTGAACATACAGGAGTGTTGGTAAATCAAACAAAACAGTGCAACATCACTTTTCAAATTTTCTCTCAAGGAGTCCATGTGAGATCTCAGTATAGTCCCACATCTTTACTGAGGACTCAAGGGGTTTCATCATTTCAGCCCATTAACGTCCCACTACTGAGCACGAGCCTCCTCTCACATATCAAGGTGTGAGGGTATTGGGTCATACTCCACCACGCTGACCCAGTGCGGATTGGCGGAGTCAGGTGTATGGCGTCCTGCTGTTAGAATTTATCAAGCCGCCCATTAGGCCTCTAACATGGCTTAACGACTACCACATTTGTGATAACCGGGACCAACGGCTTAACGTGCCTTCCGAAGCACGGAAGCGCTCGATATAAAATGCCACACAAACGGTCACCCATCCAATGAATGACCTCTGTAAACTCTGCTGTACTTCGGTGATCGTTTCCGACCACCGTGCACCGCGGAGCTACGAGCGCTTCAAGGGGTTTAGGGGAGGGTATTTCATCTTCGATTTATCATCTTGATCACCACTTATTCTCATTTATAATTAATATATCACTTACTTGACACTGGCTAAATGTGCTAGAAGCACGAAGCCATTATTTAAATGGAAGAAGTGTGGGCGTATAACCAGTTTTTTCCTGAGTTTCAGTTATTACATAGAGCGACTGCCGTCTGACGGTCGCAACTCAGAGGGAATCATCATTCTATGGTTAAACAGCTATCAGGATGTTAAAAGGCACTGACTTCCTAATAATGACTGCCGGAGATGTTCATGACAGCCAGGACCAACAGCTTAACGTGCTTTCAGCATCGAGCAAGCGATAATCAAATCGCGAAAAATATGATATTATTCTTACTTAACGGAAAAACAATAATAAAATAGAACCAGATAATTAATGCATCGATCTGTCAGGACGTCATTGAAGAGGGTGTCAGAAACATCGCTCCATCTTATTTGTCTCCCAATGACAAATGGGACAAGAATCGGAAAATAAAACGCACAAGGATTGAGATTGCCAGAAGAACATTTATGAAAATTAAAAAACTTTACACAAATAAGGACATAAAGCTAAGAAGGCGAATAGTGAATTGTCGATATTTCTGTGCAGAGTCTAAAGTTGGTCTTGGCTATAACGAATAATGTTTCAAATTTCATGGAAAAGTCTAGTTACTTACATAAAAGATTTAAATTAAGATTTTTGAATACAGTAAAGAAGCGTAAGATTTAAATTTTGAATATATCAATAGGAAAAACAGTTTAAACAAAGAAATCAATTTGGTTGTTGGACTTCTTGGCGAGAAAGTGAAGTCACGTCACGCAGTTTTGTTTTATTTTTTAAAATTTGTGATATTTCGAACATTATTGTCTAATAATGGTGGATTATAAACCGTACAGTGTTTCTGAACGTACACAAGTATGATATTTGAAACAAAACAGTGCAACATAACTTTTCAAATTCTATCAAGAATGTGAGATCTCACTATAGTTCCACATCTTTACTGAGGACTCAAGGGGTTTATAGGGAGGGCATTTCATATACCATTTATCATGTTTATCACAACTCATTCTCACTTACTATGAATTAAATATTATAAATATATCTGCTACTTGACACTGTCTAAATGTGCTGAAAGCATAATAAGCATATAAAAATATTGAGTGTCTTTGTGAAAGGTATTGCCATAATTTATATCTTAAACTTGGCTTACTATTCACAATGTGTGTGTGATTTAAGCAAAATACTGCTAGTGAAAAAAAAGCAGAAAAGACATCCGCCTAGATGTGGGTTGCATGAAGTTAAATCGCTTTACAAAAAACCGTTATAAACACTAATGTAATGACGTTTATTAAACCCAATGTTTTAGCCACATCATGTGTGATTAGAGTAAAAACTTTTGGGTGTCGGGCCTTTTATCAGAGCGGCGAGAACGGGTTAACCGTCCTTTATCAAAATAGTTTTTGTGGGTAGTGTGAAAAGCGCTCTCAGAACACTTTTTACCGTGTTTTTATCCATTGTTGTACCATTAATGCGTTTGCGTAACTCCTCTAAAGTTTCATTATGGGAATTAGATGATAAATATTGTGTTATTGTGGTTATTAATTAAGATTTAATTTTTAATTACTCAATTTTGAAAAAGGAATGCAGGTAAGTATACAGAATTAAGTTTTACATGACCACTTTTAAATCTAGTTCGCTAGTGGACTCATATTAAGTAAACTTTTGGACTTCTTGGCGGGAAAGTGAAGCGTCATGTCTGCAGTTTTGTTTTATTTTCTAAAATTTGTGATATTTCTAAAATTAATGTGTAATAACAGTGGATTATTAATCGTTAAGTGTTTGTGAACATACATGAGTGTTGGTAAATCAAACAAAACAGTGCAACATCACTTTTCAAATTTTCTCTCAAGGAGTCCATGTGAGATCTCAGTATAGTCCCACATCTTTACTGAGGACTCAAGGGGCTTAGGGGAGGGTATCTCATTTACCATTCATCATCTTTATCACCACTCATTCTCATTTACTATGAATTATATATTATTAATATATCACTTACTTGACACTGGCTAAATGTGCTAGACGCACGAAACCATTATTTAAAATAAAGAAAGAAAAGTCGTCATAATGTCAGTGACAAAACAACAAATACATTATAATAACTGTCGTATTGGAGAGAGCTTTGCTTAGAGTGTCCCAACGAAATCTCGAACACACCAGACGAATCTCTGTGATTTATTGTGAGTTTAATAACCATGTAAGAATGTTATTATGTTTAATAAATAAATTTGAAAAAAAAAATTACGCAGCGGACCAGTGGTAGACATGATACAACGGATTTTCAAGCTGAATTGATAGTGTATAGAGTACACAATTCAAAGAACCGGCCACAGATGGGGCGTTATGTTCTTCAATGGCGACCGAAAGCCAGCAAATGTAATAAAGGATGAGCGCCCAATCTATAGACTGATGATGCAAAGCTGAATCTCAAATGGAGAGCAGCAGCCTATGTTCAGAAGTGGACTCTTTATAACTGACACACTGATAACTATAGTAGCTTTTAATTCAATACTTCTTTGTAGTTGTTGTTGTATTATTGTTATTTTCATTTATTATTATTACTATTGTTTCCAGCGTTCTTGGCACCGTACCCATGGGCCCACAGTTAGAAGACATCTTTTATTCATAGTTTTAAGTTAAGGTAGTTTATTTAAGTTGTTTAGCTGTTTTTTGTATATTTTGTTTGTCAATAATATTTTTTTTGTTTTACTAAATAACATATTTATTCATATTTATAAATATATATTTTCTAACAATAACACCAATTATTTAGTTCTAAGATAAGTGCCATTAAGAACTTGTGTTATGGATACTAAATAAAGCATAAATTTACATAAATACTTCCCTTTTTTTGTAAATATATACTTAATAAACAAAGAAAATCACCATTCATGTTTATGCACACAAAGATTTATCCTATGTGAGAATCGAACCCACGACCTTGGAGCGGAGTGCGGGAATCCTCGCCACCACGTCAAATCGGTCATCAAAACTTATGTCCAGGATTGTCAAAATGTATTGTTATTACCAGAGGTCGGAATTAGGTAGAGTTATTCATGTACTTACACTGATTTCACACAGCGAAAGAATATAATGGATATGCCTCAAATCCCGGGATTAATTTTAAAGAATAGAAAAAATCCCGTTACTTTTTAATAAAAAGTTATTTACTTTTACTTTTTTAATTTAGACTACTGCACGCGCGACGTTGCCAAACTTACATCAATGATATTGGATGACCGAAGTTGCAAAATTCCAATACGCACACGCGCAATGTTGCCACGTTTATTGTTCGCACTACATAGCTTGTGAGAACAAAAGAATACAATAGCGAAAATGCGGAGCACTCCCATTTGAAATCCATTTGAAATCCCGGGAAGGTCCACATTAATATCAACATTTCGATGCAAGTACATAAATAACTCTACCTAATTCCGACCTCTGGTTATTACTATCAATAAATTAATATTATCATTATTTATAAATAGGTATCTACTTAAAATGAAAATGTACAATACTCCAAACTAAGCCGATGCAAATAGCCTGGTCAATGTAAACAGAAAATAGGGAAACTAAAACGGTAAACTTGCAAGTTGTCTTCACAAGATCCCCCCAATGAGAGGAGTATTTGTTCAGAATTAATTATACAGAAGCAACTTCCAATTTTAAACTGAATTCACACTTTGTGATTCGAATTGGTTATCTTTGAACCGTCGTGAACTATCTAATTCGATAAAGAGGTTTGTTTACCAACTCGGCTGATTCGTGAAGGCCATTGCGAATGTTTGTTGTTAATGCTTAAATTACAATTCTGATGATTTCTAGTGAATTGTTGTTGTTATAAAGTCCGTTGACAAAAAGGGTCAAATTATTGTTGAGGTACAATATTATTAGCAGATATTCAACCTTCACACCTTTTGGTTAGTTAAAAGGCACATTTCTAGAGATTTCACAATAATATGTTGACTGCACATTCCAAACTACTACTTTATCAAAATTTCGTTAAAATAATCTAAATTTTTATTCTATTGTCATTGTCGCCAATTTTTAAACATTGCCCAAATCTAACAATAGACTTTCACGAATCACAATCCTAATGATAATCCTTTATTGCACAAAATAATTTTAAGTATTACATAAGTACTATTACATACATTAAAATACTATTACGATTTATATTTTATTTAATAATAAGTTACTTGTAATATATATAATAATATGTACTTGCTGTGCCCTTGCAGGGTCATGTTTGTTACCTTCTATCTTTGTTAACACCTGTATATGTACAACATGAATGCAATAAAGAACTTTGAGTTATATATAATAACATGTACAAAGGTGGTCTTAGTGATTTATTTATTTATTTATTTAATTAGAACGGAATACACCAATTACACTAATTATCAAAAACAGTAAAAGTTAAATATAATATTAAAATCTCACACTTAAAAACTTCTTTTATCCCATTCTCTCACAATACCTCAGACACACTGACAAAATCTCAGGCCATCCATCCGCAAACAAATCACAGTCGGGTGCTGCTTCCAGGATGGCATTTAGTGCGTTGAGTGTCCGCGAAATAGGTGATTTTGAGCGGGCTACGGTTCTACTACCAACAAATTCCTTTTCAAGAACCACACTCATACGACTAGCATTATTGCTACTACTATGCTAAATTGAACACAAATTTGACTACCGGTCAATTAAAAAATCCCTAGGTGCCCCAAATTGGAGCCACATAGTGACATGCAACTCTGTTCTGCGAGTCTAGTGTCGAAGCCATAATTTATTATTCTAGTTATATTTTCTGCTATGCTGCTGCTATATATGTGTTGGGAGGGGAAAACCACGTAAGACCATCCATGACCAAATCCAGAAAATTTTGGAGAAAGGGCAGGTTAAAAGTACCGTTAAAAGGTTAAAAGTAAACCGACGGGTGTGTATGAGGAGGTTACTGAATGTGAATGAAGCTAAAAGTATGTGCTAAGATCGTTGCAAGTGGAAGGACGTGATCTATGCCTACCCCTACCTACGGGAAAGAGGCGTGACATTATGTATGTATGACCAAAACTAGATGGCATGTCATAATGATATCAACCCAAAGTTGTCTACCGGTCATTTGGAAAATCCCTTGGCGCCCAAATCGGAGCCGCATATCGCTCTGACGCAGCCCGCGATACAGTCACGTATATACAATAGGATTTGGCCAACAATACCGTGTAATTTCCAACACATGCCACGGATCTCTATGTGCAGTGCTTTTCGGGTGTTCTAACGAAAAAAACTATAAGTACATGTTATACGCTTGTATATTTAAGGTGTTATATGTGTGTCTGTAATCATTAGGCTGCTCATATTGTGAAGACCTGGTTGATCATATAGACATTTTCCAAGTTTTAAATAAGCTGCAGGTTTCAAATTTTTGATAGGCGGTTCATGATCGGTTTATTAAGTCAGCTGTTCTAGATTACTACAATCGCACAGCTCTCCATCGGTAAGGAATTCATCTTTATACATCTTAGAAGAAACAAAAGCACGAACAGTAGGTTTCCAAAGAAACTTATTTTACAGGCAGCCTGCGATATAGTCATGAGTGCCACATCGCGATTTGAACAACAATGCCGTGTAATTTTCAATACATTGCAAAAGCTCCTATGAGCAACGCTTATGGTGGAATGGTTACGAAAAATCTCTGAGGAAAAGATCTGAGGAGCCAAAGCCCGCCTCAGCTGCAAGTGGTGCACCTGCCTACATACGAGGCTCTGACGAATACAAAAGTTCCCAGGAAGCGGCAATAGGTTTGCCACTCCAATAGGTATTACGTGGGACCAACAATATTTATGGCGAAATGAGGGCGACATGCCTATGCCCATCCCTTCGGGGAAACCGGCGTGATATTACGTACGTATATATATATGTATGTTACGAAAAAAAAATCATTCATGTCGTGTGGTTGTATATTCGCCTGCTTAGTAGTGCAGACATGCCAGCCAGACAGGCATTTTCTAAGATCTAGCATTACCAATAGTATTTTATATCGTCGCACTGCTCCTCATCGATAGGCAGCTATTTCTTCACCACCATAGAAATGATAGAAGTAGGAAGCTCTGTCACAGCTCCGCATTACAGTCACTTATCCCACAGTGGGACTTGACCAACAATGCTATGTTATTTACACCACATGGCACGGATAAGCAGTGCTTTTCGCGTATTTTATGCGCAAAAAGTGTTTATGTCGCTAGTACGTTCGCGTTGTCTTTATGAAAGAGTGTATTTAAGTTTAACTGCATATGTTGTGCAGATATGCCTGTTATATTATAAAAAAGCCGTCATATATAGAATTTCTGAACGACCCTCACGACCGGTATGTTTCCAAAGAAACGTATCGATCCAACGCAGCCTCGCAATACAGTCACGATTGCCACAATGGGATTTAGACGACAATACCGTGTAATTTCCACCAGATGGTGAGGACCCCGATAAGCAGTGCTTTTCGTGAATTCTTTGGTAAAAACGCTCACGTTGTATCCTTAGTATGTTCAGTGTGAGTTTTTGTGTATAAGTTCGACTGCATAATAATATGTAGTGGAGACCTACCAGTCAATCTCGGTATGGCTAGGTATGTGAACTTAAAGCTGGTATGGCCAATAACAGGTTTCCCTAATAATATCAAACATGTGATTGGTAAACTTAGAAACTATTTCTACTACTATTTGACAACCGATATGGTGTAGAGGTCAGTACACCTACATTTCACTCCAGAGGTCGTGGGTTCGATTCCCGCACAGGACAAATCTTTGTGTGCATGAACATGAATATTTGTTCTGCTCTGGGTGTTTTTCTATGTATATTAGGTATGTATTTACAAAAGAAAAGTATTTAAGTATGTTTGTCCATTGTTTAGTATCCATAACACTAGTTCTTAGTGATACTTATGTTGGAACTGAATAATTGGTGTAATTGTAAATAAATTATTATAAAATTATATTATATTTCAAGTATGAAAGGTAAAATATAAAAGAGGCAATTGCTGTACAATGCCAATGGCTCCTTATAATTCTGGGAGACACAGCAATCAATTCAGCAATTACAAAACCAAATTTTGCTAGATATAATGGAAAATCTTTAAAAGAAATCTTTTATCTAAATGTAAGAGGTTGTCAAGAAATGCGGGCTTGCAAGGGCGCAGCGGTTAACACGAGTGGGCTAATCTACGCCGACAATCCGACTCGGTGGCTCGACAGCTTGACTGATGGTCGCCTGTACCCGGCGGGAATGCCGACAATTCTTTGAATAGTTTATTTTAATACAACATGGCTTATAAAGTAGCGGAAGGAGTGGTATTATAGTGGGGTTTGGGCTAAGAATGCTTTGGGTTAAATTCTTTCTTCCTGTCTTTATTAATATTGCAAAAAACAGAGTATATTAGCTATTCACGGGCGCCACAGGCGAGTCTGCGGCACACTTTGACCCTTAATAGATAGATATAAGGTGCATCTCTTTGCCTTTCACTTTATATCTCCAAATATTGCTGTCATAACCTTAACGACATCTTTGGCAGATTGGAGTTCATAGTCGCCGACAATCCGACTCAGGACTCGACAGCTAACTGATGGTCGCTTGTACCCGCCAGGTATGCCGACAATTATTTGAATAGTTTATTTTGATACCACACTGCTTATAAAGTGACGAAATAAGTAGTATTATAGTGTGTTTAGGCTAAGAATGCTTTGGGTTGAATCCTTTTTTTATTTCATATTTACGAATATTGCGAGTAGGAAATTGACTCTATCTGTCTGTTACTTTAATGAAGACCTTGTACTTTAAATGGATATATAACCATCTTAATTATACTTTTAGTGAGAAATAAAGTACGCGGTAAGTGTTGGCATAACCTAGTAACACGCTTCTGATTAATAAAATCAATAAATTGTCTAAATACTGTTTTGAGTTATTTTATTCAATGTATTGTATAAATATCTGAATAGCTTAGGGTTCGCCACTGAAAAATATGCATCCTGGTGCATATTGTTGAGTGATTTGGTCTATAATTTTAATTAAAAAATTCTAAAAAATCATAGTTTGTATTGTGTATTTATAATTTAAATTTTTCTTAAAGAAATATATTTCCTTTTGTTTTCTTCATTGCAAGTATATTTTAGTAACAAAAGTGTATCTAATAATATTTCAAACTTATAACATAATCTAAACAACTAATAAGCCATTTCAAACCAAATCTACACAACTAAACATACTGAGATGCACCATGGCTACACTCAGGCAGGATCCAGTTCAATGTGTATTGCTGGTTTTGAAGTAACATTTCAAATTATTATCAACACAGAAATTCAACTCGAGAAACCTAGACAATGAAAAAAAAAACAATGTAACAAAAAGAAGATAAGGTTCATACCTACAGATAAAAGGGAGCAAAAAAAATCAATTATCAAGGCACAATCCGTGCGATTGTAATTTGCACGTGAGTCGGGAGACACCGTGGCGACCACAAATTGAAACTGGGAGAAGGGGCAATCTCCTGGGAAATTTAATCTGCCTTGAAACATGCGACGAATTTAATCGGAAACAAAAAACCGCCAGCTCGATCGGTTTAGGGACATTTTATGCCCCGTCATTATTTAATACCTCTTTTTTACTTCTGTTTTATTTAAAGTTCTGGAAAGGCTGGTCACAAGTTTCTTAAACTTATAGAAGTTTATGTGAAAATGTGCCAGGATCGTAGTAAGAAGATGTGATCTCTGCCGGGAATACGGCGTAACATACTTAATCTGCCTTGAAACTTGCGTCAAATTTAAGCTGTAACAAAAAACCGCCAGCTCGATTTAGGGGAATTCTATGCCCCTTCATTATTATATACCTCTTCGTGACATCTATTTAATTCAAGGTTTAGAAAGGGCTGGTCAAAAGTACCTTAAACATACAGGAGTTTATGAGAATAGAAGGATATAAGTAAGAAGGGTGTGATCTCTGCCTACCCTTACGGGAATAAGGCGTGTCAATAATAATATGTTACATGCATAATCTGCCTTGAAACATGCGATGAATTTAATCGGAAACGAAAAACTGAGCGCCATAACTATTTATACATAATTAATTCAAGAATCTGGAAAGGCAGGTCAAAAGAATTTAAGACAGACGGAAGCTTATGAAAAAGTTAATGAGAGTTACAGAAGTTTACAACATAATAACATACCCTTTTGTGACCATCTACTTCTTTCAAGGTTTTGGAGCAAGGGCAGGTCTGAAACAGTTCCCCCCCGAACCTTGACGTGGTGGGGGGGGCTGAGTACCTACCGGAGGCCGGGAAAAGGTAATAATTACTGCTGGCGGTCGTGTCTGCCGGTGGTGAATCCAATACACCTCTCTCGGTTCCCCTTTGGAAGACAGTGACTTGCGTAAATGCATTTTGTTACCGACGTAAATAAAAAAAAGGTCGAATACAGATGGGTATGGCGAGATACACATAATGAACCATGGTAGTCAAGAGCATTAGTCCCTGCTAACAAATGTACATAATATTTATAACACAAGAGCGATTACGGCGAGTAAATTTGTTGTTCCCAAAGTTACCAATGTGTACGCGGATAGAACTCTCAAAAAACGTATCAAATTTATACTAAACAGTTTACCAGCAGACATCAGAGATGAATTACACAAGATAAAATTTAAACGTTTACTGAGAAAGTACTCCATAAGTATAGCATATTTATGAAGACCATAGACGAATTCCGTAATTATAATTAATATATTCTAAGTAATATAAACAAAATAATTTATAAATTTTAAAATTTATAAAAATAATAATAATAGTAACTGATCCTTCAGTCAAACTGTTTGAACAGTTTTGTTGGACATTTTTTGGAAGTTATGTTTAATACAGTATACTTTGTAAAAACGAAATAATAATAACAACACACAAATACACACCACAACACGGGATAAAGGCAGGAAAAACAGATGGGTAATAAGCGTGATTGAATCTGAAGTGTGTATATCAAGAGGAAGGATGAGATCTCTGCCTACCTCTACGGAAATAAGGCGTGACATAACAAACAAACTCAAAAAATTTCAATTTAATTTACATTATAAATTATGAAACATTAAAACGTTTTTGCAAGAGTTTTTCAAGGAAAAGGCGATATTGGTCTTAAAATAGATTTTATCTTAACTTTTGTTATGATTTTTTGTTTTCTTTACTTTTATATCGACAGAATTTTTTATGAATATTTAAATATGACCAATGCTTTATTTACATATAAATATATGATATAAATAAATAATTACATATTTCCAAACAATTACACTAATTATGTAGTTCCAAGATAAGTATCATTACGAACCAGTTACCAGTTTTAAGTAAGGTATTTGAAAAAATTATTCTTAATCAGTTAACATATTACTTTAATTCACAAGATCTTCTACATAAAAAGCAGTACGGTTTTAGAAAGAGCCGTTCTACGGCAGATGCTGGTGCAGCTTTAATGCAGCATATTTTTGAAGCTTGGAAGTTATCGCAGAATGCTCTAGGAGTTTTTTGTGATCTGTCTAAGGCTTTTGACTGTGTTGACCACCAGACTCTAATTCTTAAATTAAAATACTATGGTATAGGAGGCTTAGCCCAAAAGTTATTGTCATCATATCTTTGTTCACGAATTCAGACGGTAGATATTAACGGAACTAGATCACCCGGGTCGTCTGTGCGTATGGGGGTCCCTCAGGGTTCAATTTTAGGACCATTTCTCTTTTTAGTTTATATAAATGATTTGCCATTTTTTATGAGTAGGCGTTGTGAGATGGTATTATTTGCTGATGATACTTCTTTAGTATTTAATATTGATCGACATAAAAAGGACTTTAGCGATGTAAACGATGCCCTTGCAGAGCTGCTTCGTTGGTTTACTGTTAACAACTTACAGCTAAATGCTAAAAAAACGAAATGTATTAAATTCACTGTTCCAAACGTAAGGAAACTCGAAACAAATATCATTATTGACGGTCAGAAACTAGATTTAGTAGATTCTACTGTTTTCTTGGGAATAACTATAGATGAAAAACTTCAGTGGGGTCTACATATTGATACTCTTGCTGGCAAACTTAGTTCTGCAGCTTATGCTATTCGCAAAATTCGCCAATTAACAGATGTTGATACGGCAAGAATGGTATACTTTAGTTACTTTCATAGCCTAATGTCTTATGGTATTCTTATGTGGGGACTAGCAGCAGATATAGAAACAATTTTTATTTTACAGAAACGGGCTGTAAGATCTATTTACGGACTAAGCTCACGGACAACTCTTAGAGAAAAGTTTAAAGAAATAGGTATCTTGACTGTTGCCTCTCAATACATTTATAATAGTATAATATTTATAAAACGAAACATAGAAACCTATAACAGGCGCTGTGATGATCACAGTTTTAATACTAGAAATAGAAATAAATTATTAAATCCATTTTTACGCCTGCATAAAATTCGAAAATCGTTTATGGTGCAGGGTATACAATATTATAACAAAATTCCAAAAGATATTTTAGATTTGCCTTTTGAAAAGTTTAAGCAAACCGTTAAGACATCACTTACCAAGAAAGGGTATTACACGGTTAATGATTACGTTAATGACAAAAACGCTTGGATGTAACATTTACAATGATAAAAGTTGTGTTCTGCGGCCCTCTTTACAATATAACGATTACTTACATACATTGTCTATGTAATTTTATAATTTTATTAGTTCTGTCTCCCTTTTTTTTTCAAATCTTGTGACTGCAGAACACAATTGTTTTAATATTATGTATTTTAATTGTGACTGGCGGGAGAAAAAACCAACCTTGACGATTTTCTTGCCCGTTCTTTTACGATCAAGCTCCCGCCCGCAGTGAATGGGCGCGTTAGTTTATAAGTATGACATTCATAAGAGCTCTATTGAGCCAAACTTGAATAAATGAATTTTTAATTTTAATTTTAATTTTAAAAAAGAACTTGTGTTATGGATACTAAATAACGGATAAACCTACTTACATACAATTTTTTTGTAAAAACATACTTAATACACATAGGAAATACCCAGACCATACCAAATATTCACATTAATGCACACAAAGATTTGTACTGTGTGGGAATCGAACCCACGACCTCAGGAGCGGAGTGCAGGTATACTGACCTCCACGCCATATCAATCGTCAGATATAAAGGTGTCTCAGTTCAATATTAAAATAAAAACAAGTATTTTATGACAGAGTTGTGATATTATTGTATTGTAAAGAAGACATGTTCCGATTAAGTTTGAAATAAAATATCCGCCAAATGACACCCACGGTTCCAATGACAGGTCATTACTCCTTTCATGAAATTTTCCATGACTTTTGCGCAGAGATGTGGCTGTATCTCACCGATGACGCGTTGGATTTCCGATTTGAGCTCAGGAATTGTTTCGGGTGTATTCGCATAAAGCCGTAATTTCACAAAACCTCAAAGAAAAAAATCGCACGGCGTTAAATTGCATGATCTTGGTGGCCAGTTGACATCTGAATAATTTGGGTCTTTGGTAGGAATAGTTATTTATTTATTGTTACAGATATTTTTAGTTAGTTTCCTTTCGATAATAACGGTTAAGTTATGAACTTCTAGGATTTCATAAAATTTCCCAATGAAACTGTGTACCTAACTCGAATATGTACTACTAGTTTTACCCAGCTATATATTGTTATTAAAATGTGTTTCATGGTCATGTAAATTTCCTGCTGTTTTTAATGAGTTCTATCTGTAAGTAATAATAACGGTTATGTTCTAATGTTCCGAGATCTTATATTCGTATTCGATCGTATTATTTAATTGCTGTCTATTTTTTTGCTAACGTTTTATGTCAAGGAGTTTTAAATTGTTGTTTTTAGTCAGTATAAAGATTAAGCGATTCTTTTTTTTATGTTAAAAGATAAGGTATGCCCACCGGAACAGAATTACTAATGTGTTCAGGAACACCCTTGGATTAAAAAAATTTAAGATATTAAATATAGTTCTAAATTTTGTAGAAGAAATCCATTTAAAAATACAACAAAATGCGAGTCTTTTTTTTATTGGTCATAATAATTGCAATGAAGTAAATAATGCAATAATTTAATTGACAAGATCGTATGATATGCTGCCTAATAAAATCGCGGGAAAACCTAATATTTTAGGTTGTTTATTATATTAATTTAATATAAAATACTGCTTCAATAATATCTAGCCCATTTTCATAAAGAGTTAATATGGACTTAACCTGTCGACAATCGCTCTATCTAGAAAGCGACATTTTCCTGAGCAAACGCTCAGGCTTAAGGCCTTATCATACTGACGTATTACGAGCGTTCTCAATGCGGAGCAGATGCGCAGCGAAACGTTGCAGCCGCGCTGCGAACACGTTGCTATCGCGCAACGAATATGTTACGGTCGCGCTGCGAACACGTTGCGATCGCGCAACGAATATGTTACGGTCGCGCTGCGAACACGTTGCGATCGCGCAACGTATACGCGTCTGTACAAAACAGTCTACAATGGCGTCCACTCGTCGCGCGACCGCAACGTGTTTGCTGCGCTGAAAACGACAGTATGATAAGGCCCTTTTCATGATTTGGTCCAAATTATTGATCGGGCAACGACATACTCCGATCAATCCAACAGATACCTTCGGTGCTTTATAGACCGTGAAAGTTATAAAGGTTGTATTGAAAAAAAATGGGGCGAAGGTCGGCGTATCCGCTCTTTGGGTCGTGGTGGGTTCGAATATTACATCAGATTAATATTAGAAAATTGATTTTTGCTTTAAGTCTAAACGATTTATATTTATTTTGTATAAAGTCTTTGCAATCATTGTCCCACACCATAAATCAGGCGGCTTAAGTCGAAGAGGGCGGTAGTCTTCCCAACGATGGGCGGAGGAGGCTGTCGCCGGCGTATGGTGTGCGGTGTTCCTGTGGAACATCGTATACGATTACGTTCTGCGCTGTGTGAACCTGCATGGCGTGGACGTGATCTGTTACGCCGAAGACACCCTCGTAACATCCCGGGGTTCTGACCTTCGGGATGCGAGAGTTTTGGCCACTGTCGGCGTCGCGGCGGTGGTCCAGAGGATACGGCGGCTGGGGCTTGAGTTGGCACTGCACAAATCCGGGGCTATCATTTTGCATGGTCCCCGGAGGCGGCCGCCTCCAGGCTCCAGTATCGTGGTTGGAGGAACTCACATCCCTGTCGGGAACACGCTGAAGTATCTCGGCGTCCTCCTCGACGGCAGATGGGACTTCGAACCTCACCTTCGGCACCTGGCACCGAGGTTGGTGAGGCGCGGAGCAGGCGAGCTTTGTCTCGCCTGCTCTGTTTGGGGGCAGGTGGCGGCAGTTGCCGTCGCCATTACATGGGGGTGGTGCGGTCCAAAGACTTGTACGGGGCCCCAATCTAGGCAAGCTCCGTATCGGTTCGCCATCGACAGTTCCTGCAACAGTCCCAGAGGGTTATGGCGAACAGTGTCGTTAGGGGGTATCGTACCATCTCTGAGGAGGTGGCATGCGCGCTCACCGGGTCTCTGCCGTGGGACCTCGACGCCGAGGTTGTCTCGGCGGTGTACTGTCGAGGCGCGCAATCCCGGAGCCAGGGTCTCCGCCCCGCACCGGACACTGTGGTGCGGTGGCGTAGAGACGCTCAGACGCAGGCTCTGGGCGCATGGCGGCGGCAGCTACACAGGAGCGCCGAATTTCGTGCCTAAGGGTTGAGGCGCCGTATCCTCGAGGCGGTTGGGCCCATCTTAGAGCAATGGGTCGGCCGTCGGGGGAGGTCGATGACCTTCCGGCTCACGCAGGTACTTTCCGGGCACGGGTGCTTTGGGAAGTATCTGTGTGATGTCGCCAGGGGGGAGTGGGAGACGGAGCGGGATCCGCTCTCTCTCCGGCTACGCCGTCGGCGCAGCGGGCGTGTCGGGAGGGCCCGTCCGGCCGCGCCCGCTGCGCCAAAAAGGCGGTTTAAGGTGTACCAAGCGAAGCATGCATTTTATTTTTATAAACCACTAAGCGGACCTTGTAAATGTGCAAACCGCAAAACAAAAGTCCACTCTGAAATTAGATTTGAATAGTAAAAACTAGTTTAACCAAAGAAGAAGTTCCACAATAACATGCAGTAATAATGATACACAAAAAATCTAGGGACGTAAAATGCCATCGCAAACGCGTGTCGGCGAAGGAAAATGTGGTATATGATTTTTTCGTTACACTTCACGCAATATAGGTCACCCGTAAAGGTTTTCGATGATGGTAACTCGATTTCTCTTTGACGTTATGGCCTTATTTGCGTGTTTTACTTTACTGAGTCGGCGGGAATGCTCGTATCCTTTTTATGAATGTTGTTTTGTGACGGTTATTGCATGTGAATGAAGAAATAAAGGCATAAAGGACTTGGTTTGTGTAATTGTGCTTAGCACAATGTCGATGTAATTGAAGTTTCCAGTTTTAGCAGCGATAGACCTTCAAGAGGGGCTGGGGGTCAAATCGGTAGCTGTGACCTGTGACTTTTTCAAGTTATGTGCGTAATTATCGCTTGCTCTGTGCATTTTCGTATTCTTTTTAAAAACGTTGTGTGATGACGGTTACTGCATGTGAATGAAGAAATAGAGTATAGAGGACTTGTGTAATTTTACTAAGCATTATGTTGATGGCTAAAAAATATTTAGTTTTCTAATGTTTAAAGATAACAATGAGTGGTTGCAGTTTTCTCAGTAAAATCGCGTAATTCTGAACTTTATCTAAGACCTGATAATGGTTGCAGTATTACCCTGGATGCAAGCGGTCACATTAAAGTCTACAGTGGTGCTAATTGACAAGCGAAATCTGAAGGCTTTTAGTGATTATAAACCGACTGACACTGCTCTTATAAAATAATGGTTTTACAAAAAAATACTCACAGCTATTTGGGTTGTATTGCTCTCCACAAACAATTCCAATAGGATGTTAATATATATTACAGTTCCTTGTGGACCCTGTCGGGCACGGCAAGTAGAAGAGAGGTCGATATATGCTTTAAATTATAGTAAAAAAAGGATTTAATGTTAATAATTTTTAATTATTGCCTAGGTTGGATTATGTGTAGTACGTAAGTTTTGTTTTCTATTGAGTTTTTCATGTGCAAAAGATTCGGTTCTGTCAGTTATTTATTAATGTTGAAGACACGACTACATTTGAAAATAAATGTGCTTAAAAATATGACTCACCAATTTTGGCGTGTGTGCAGGTAAACGAGATTACACACGCAAATGTCAGCACCAAATTGGCGATCTCCATTTTGATGCACTCACTAAGTAACTCGCATTTTCACCGACATCATACACACATCAATCTGCAACAATACAAAAAATTCATTTATTTACAATGAATAAGTGCTTTATGTAGACTAGTGCCTTTCAAATATCTGATCTATCAAAATATGTAAAGGACAATTATATTAATGATAAGCGTACGATAAGTCAAGTTAGGTTCGTTGCAGGCACCTGGTTGTTGAATCCACGCTGGTTCCGCGTGATGGAGTATGACCTGAATTCTTCTTATTTTGGCTCCTGGGAAGAGACCCGTGCTCAGTATTAGACGTTAGTGTACTGGGATATAGATAGTAAAGTTAGATTTTTTTAGCCAATTCGTTGCAGCCGTTCTTGAGAGACAAATTGAAGTGTAAAGTAGGTAAGACAGTTGTATTAAAAATGGTCATAATTCATATACAGACTATGACGACCGATATGGCGTGGAGGTCAGTATACCTGCATTTTATTCCAGAGGTCGTGGGTTCGATTCCCACACAGGACAAATCTTTGTGTGCATGAACATGAATATTTGTTCTGGTCTGGGTGTTTTCCTATGTATATTAAGTATATATTTACAAAAAAAAAAGTATTTAAGTATGTTTATCCGTTCTTTAGTATCCATAACACAAGTTCTTAGTGATACTTATCTTGGAACTAAATAATTGGTGTGATTGTAAGGGAATATTTATTTATTTATTTTATTTATACAGACTGACTTCTGTGAACTCTGCTTTACGTTTCAAGCCTAGCACCGCAAAGCTTCAAGCGCATGTCTAATATATATTAAAATGTGTCATTTCGCGATTTCGATTTCTATTTATTACTGGTAGAGCCTCCTCCGCCTCCACAGCATAAGCCGCGTTTCTTCTTTATATTAATGACTTACTCGTAAAGTAAAAATAACAAAATTTTAACTGAATGTTTCATTGCATAAATTATTTTTTTATTACAGAAGTATAGGGTAGGCGAGACTTTTTTAGTTAGTTGTTATAATCTATGTACAGATTGATCTCTGTGAATTTTTTTTTAATGCGGTAATCATTTCGGTCTACTTAGCACCGCGGAGCTTCGAGTTAAGTACATTTATTGAAATGTGCAATTTCGCATGTTCATGTTTATTCATTACTTACCAAATAACGTACTTAGATATTATTATATTCATATTCATTTAATCCTCTTAAATTTATAACAAAATGGTAAAATACATACAAAATGTTTAGAGGGTAGGTGAGACGATTTATATCAAGCCAGTGATAGATTAAAAATATCTTTGTAACAGCTCCCGCACAACTATAATTTCCCGAACAATTCAACACAACACGTGTTTCGCTCTAACACAGGGCGTCTTCAGGTACGATAGGAGCCTTAGAACAACAATGTCTTCACGACCAACGCTGAAACAAGAGAATCTCGATATTTATAATCCATCACTTGCTTATAATGGATTTATATCAGTTTTTGTAACCCATATAAATGTCACCGTACAATTGTAAATAACTTTAAATTATAATCTATCCCGCTATATTGTAATCTGTCGAAAAATTGTGATCCGAAACAAACTGCTCACAATTTAACGCATTATTTTTCGATAGATTATAATCCGGTACTTTCCGGGCACGGGTACTTCGGGAAGTATCTGTGTGACGCCGCCGGGGGGGAGTCGACCTGGTGTTGCCACCACTGTGACTGCGCGGAAGACACCGCGCAGCACACTTTGGTGGCTTGCCTTGCGTGGGCGGGGCCGTGGTCGACGTTAGCCGCGGCCCTGGGTGGAGTGGCTCTCACCGTAAAATTGTAAATAACGTTAAATTATAATCTATCCCGCGATATTATAATCTATCGAAAAATAATGCGTTAAATTGTGAGCAGTTTGTTACGGATCACAATTTTTCGACAGATTACAATATCGCGGGATAGATTATAATTTAACGTTATTTACAATTTTACGGTGACATATACATGCTGATTTCTGTGTACTATTTTTAAATCAGTGATCGTTTCCGAAATTGCGGAGCCATGAGTTACGTACATATATTGAAATGTGCCATTTGGCATGTTCGATTTCTATTCATTACCACTGGAGCCTCCCGCCTGAGCCGCGTTTCCTTCAGTAAATTAAATTTCCGCCGACTCTGTAACTGTTTTGTTCCAATTTCAGAGCAGGAAATACCTATGTGAAGTCGCAATTATGTTACGGGAGAAAATTCTTATTTAATTAAATTATTTTAGAAATAATTTTGTCATTGTCTTGTGAAAATTTGTATTAAGTTGTTTCATAACAACTGCTGAACAAGTTGTATATTAAAATGTTCACGTTTTGTTGAACCAATATTATGTGCCTAAACTCTATCTGCCAAAACTATTGTTCTCAAATGTACATACATAATACATACAATCACGCCTTTTTCTCCGAAAGGGTAGACAGAGGCATGTTATACGACCCCCCCCCCCCCGACTGGTCTCCACCTTGTCGTGGTGGGGGGGCTGAGTACCTCCCGGTAGGGCGCAGGAGGCGCTAGGGAAAAGGCAACACCCAGAGACCGACGACTCTGGGTGCCCTTAGTATTGACTACCGGGGGGGAAACTAAGAGGGACCTGTGGAGGGCACAGTGGCGCAGGGCCCGCTCAGCAGCGCCAGGAGGGTCTAGGCAGTGGGGGCAGGGGGCCCCTGCTGTCTAACCATGGACCCTCCGGGAAGTCGGCCACACACGCTATGGTCGCAAGGGGAGGTAGGAGGGGCGCGTCCACTGCGCCTCTCTGAGGAGGTCCTCCCGGTTTTGGTCCGGGGGACGTTGGCCGCAGGCGGGGTGTCAGAAGCTGCAACCCAGGTACTGGCCCTCGCCTCTTTCTCAACAAGCGGCGGGCGTCGTCGGAAGATTTTTAGTGGGTATTACTTGGCGGTCGTGTCTGCCGGTGGTGAGTCCCACACCCCCTTTCGGTCCCCCTTTTGCCGGAAGGCAGTGCGTAAATGCATTTTGTTACCGACGTAAAAAAAAAAAAAGGCATGTTATACGACCACATTTTGGTCTCGCGTATAAGGTGGCGAGCCTATTGCCGTGTATCGGGAACTTGTTCACCTGAGCCTCGTCCGTTGATCGGCAGGTGCAACACTCGCAGGTGAGGTGAGTTAGATTCCTAAGATCTTGGTAGGATCTCTTTGCACTTATCGATTGTATCAGGAGTTTAGGTAATTTGTAAATGTTATATAAAACTAATCAGAGCTTGTACTATAGGACAACGAGTGAACACATAAAAACTATATTTGTACATACATACTTCTAATGTATTATTAGAAACTCAAAATGAACATTGAAAAATAATTTATTCTTTTTTTTATATGTACT
This sequence comes from Musotima nitidalis, assembly GCA_949126915.1. Lineage (NCBI taxonomy): Eukaryota > Metazoa > Arthropoda > Insecta > Lepidoptera > Crambidae > Musotima > Musotima nitidalis. Next base: position 2,789,504 of record OX421420.1, on the reverse strand, counting down.
TAGAATAATTATTTAATATTATTTTTTGAATAACGTTGTTGGTAACATAATAATTAAGCTTATACATAAAGATTTTTAATTAAGCAGTATTATGTAATTGTTTGTTGTTTCACATAAAGAAAAATAAAATGTATAAGAAACACATAATGTCATTGTTACATACATAAAAACCTGGACATCTTAAACAGCGTTTCTAACCTCAAGCAGTCAAACTAAGCAGTAATTAGGTACTTCCGATGAATCTTAAAGGATACACATTGATCATTACTTATTTTTTGTAAAGACATACTTATTATAAGGGATCACCTAAGCCGAGGCAAATATTCGAATTCATATACACTAATATGCAGTAATATTTGCCTAGGTGAGAATCAAGGGGAAACTCAGGGGCGGAGTACATACATGCATTGTAAGATCGTCTTTATATATTTGATACATTACAATTTCTTTCATATTTTTGAGACAAAGAAAGATTAATAATTTAACGCTTTGTGTGCGAAATCCTAAAAATTTCAAATCTAACGTCACAACACCCGTTCATTTCAATAACCAATATAATCTGACGTTAGAAGTTAATCTAAACCAGCCAATATTGGCTTATCTTAAGCAATATATTACATAACTCGCTTTAAATAAACAACTGCTTGCCTAACATTACCATCGCTCTCTCGTGACTACATAAAAGATTTTCATAGCAAAACAAAACGTACTCGAAGAATACTGAGTCGGCGTCAAACACAAACAAATAGCTTTGCATCCAGTGCCGGACTCTAACGCAAGAATCCAATTTCCTGTGTAAAAATCTCGTGAATAAAGCTGTCGTTACACTGCGGGCGGGACGCGTGTGTGTTCCCGTCAATATCAGTTAATTTTTGGGAACAAGTTATTTAATTCTTGGAAGATATTTTTAGTCAGCTAAATATTACAATGTAGGTGCCATTTTATACTTTATTTTGTAATAAATGAGCCTTTATCAATATATGACAAATTTGGGAACGAGTTTTGAAATTATCGGAAGGTCTGTTTAGTTTGCTACATATTATATATATGTAGGTTTCAATTTTTGCTTTATTCTGTTATAAATGAGCCTTTATCAATAGATGTGTATAGTCTGCTGAATATTACAATGTAGGTTCCATTTTATACTTAATTAATAATTTATGGCAAATTTACATATTTTGAACTTTATTTTATTGAGTGTATAGATGTAAAAACCTTTTCTGGACGTACAGATTAAAATATAAGCGTAGCGTATGGACCCTATGTAGCAGTTGCAAATTATAATTTGGCGTGATGAGCGCAATATAGTAATGAAATCAATTAGTTCTGTTACTCAATATCGTATAAAAGAATAAGAAATTATAGGTATTAAAGAATAATTTATTGCCTTCATAACGCAATACACAAGATAATTACTTAAACTTACTTACCTAAACTTACAAAAATAAAAAAAATATATAAAATATGATATGCAAATGGTCGTCAAAAAGGCGCGTAATGCTGCTGAGGTAAACGACCTGCATGACTCATCACTTAGATATATATAAAAATGTACGAATTTTGCGGCACTGATATTGTGACACGACCTCACAGTAACTTCACAGCGGGGTGAGGTGATAATTTATAATGTGAATTAGTGGCTGTTTCATTCAGGGCTTTTATCAAATGCGAGTATATTTACACTGAAACAATTTCACTACATGTGCTTTATATTTTAGCTGGTAAGGAATGGATTAGTATAAATTAAAAGATACTTTTAATTATATATTTTATCCAATTTTCCTTCGTATTATGTTTTTCTTTTCTATGTGTGTACAAAACCATATTACGCATTTTAGTCAAACTCTCATGATCGCCTAATGTCTGACAATAATGATAGTGAAGGTAGTGATTACGTTGAGGTGTGTTTATATTAAGAGCAATTAATATTACAGTATTATTTGCAATCACTCGTAAATTATGCTATAGGAAGTGTTTAGATATTACAATTTATGTTCCCCTCCTCTTAGTTGCGAATCCACTCAGTGGGCCGTATACGGTAGTCCAGTGGGCTGAAATGACTCATGGGCAGAAATAATCATTAATTTATGTTTATTACCTACACATTGAGTTACCTACTTGAGACACGATGGATGTTAGATATTATAGATTTATTGGATTTTAAACAAGATATATCTCTCTGTGTACGTTTGTATATTGACAGTCAATTATAAATTGTTATATGGACATATTATAAACACGCGACGCGTAAACTGCCGACTGGCGTATTTATCCACTCGCATTTCTTTGGTGTAATTCATGCAAACTATTCTCGCTATAGCTATTTTTCTGCGGTAACGACATAAAACTTGGACAATCTTACAAAAAATAATTCTTTGTACTTAACGTTTTAAATCATTAAATCACTTAGGGCATAAAAAAAGTACAATAATACTTATAAATCAGGAATGTCTTCGATGTTTTAAATAAAATTTTAGATTTTGGTCGTTTTTAATTTAATCATTAAAAATTCATAATGTCACTCCTCTTTTCCGTAGGGGTAGGCAGAGATCACATCCTTCCACTTGCTACGATCTTGGCACACATTCTTTTCATGTGTGTGAATAAACATTAGCTTTGTCATACACGCCCGTCGGCTTAGGGTATCTTTGACTAATATATTACATGGTCCAATATTTTTAGAACCATTATTTATGTAGAAAAGTCATCGCACCGATCCCGCCTGCTATGTGACCATACCATAAAATGCGACCAAATCGAGTAACATACGGATTGACCGGGCGTTTTACATGAGATAACTGCAAGTGAAGTTTTTAGCTAGAAGAAAATGTCATTTATATTCAGAGCTTAGTACTTTCGTCTTTTACTTCTCATTTCTTTGCAGAATGGGAAATTCTTGTAATGGAACGGAATATTTGAGGACTGTCTGAAAAACAGAAAAAACGCTTCTTGCTCCGCGGTAATAGATGATCAGAGTAAAGCAGAGTTCTCAGAGGCCAGGCCTTAGATGGGTGACAGTTTGTGTACCATGAAATAATAAGCGCTTTCGTGCTTAGAAAGGCACGTTAAGTTACCTAGTATATAAAAGTTCATGAGAGCACACACACGCGCACACACTCACACACGCTCTAACACAAGCACACACAAACGCACACGAACACACATTATATTTAATAATTTAAGCATGTATCATAATAAATAAAATGTGAGCAACATATGTCCAGGAAAGCGGGTTACCCTGACACAGGTATATGTTTACTTAAAAGAGGTCCCCAAACACTGTTAACCTTAATGTATTATTGTTACTGAATAAATATTTCTGATACATTTATTTATTTAATCTTTATTGCACCCACAAAAAATACAATGTATAGAAGGTGAACTTAATGTCTATCGACGACCGATATGGTGTGGTGGCGAGTATACCCGCACACCACTTCTGAGGTCGTGGGTTCGATTCCCACACAGGACAAATCTTTGTGTGCATGAACATGAATATTTGTTCTGTTCTGGGTGTTTTCTTAAGTATTTATTTACAATATATATATATATAAATAAATACTTAAGAAAATATATATATATGTATGTATGTTTAATCCGTTATTTAGTATCCATATCACAAGTTCTTAATGATACTTATCTTGGAGCTAAATAATTGTCACATAATATTTATTTATTTATATATTTTAACAGTAAGGCATCACACACCAGCCTCTGTCAATCCACACTAGGTATCCATAGTGGAGTCTGACCTGAATCCCTTACACCTTGTTTTCCGTCCGTGCTTAGTAGTGGGACGTTAATAGGCTAAAACGACGAATAAAACTTGGAATAAGACAAAAATCCTGTAATCTAACCAAATCGATTGAATTTGTCCCGAAAACATTGTAAATTTACGTTAAACATAATTCTTAATCATTTCCTTTTCAACAAGCTTAGCACAAAAACGTCTCAGAGATTTAAGAACGTCTCTACGGATTATGTTAAGACCTAAGAGATTAATGCATACGGAAAATCCTTGTGAAGCTACGTGATTACTTTGTTAAGGCTTTGATTAAAGTAATGGTTGTTTATTTGGTTTCGTTCTGTGTGGGGAACGGTACTTAATAAGTCAACGATCGATTTTTTAGATTATAATTGAAATAAATGGACATACGTACACACATTCATGCCTGTTTCCCCGAAGGGGTAGGCAGAGGCATATCATACGGACACACTTCGCCAATTATACAGTTGGTCCCACGTAATAGGTGGCGAGCCTATCTCTATATGATTAACTTTGTCAAATGTTTCCTTTCCATCTAAGGTTCCCTTAAAGAAATTACTGTTAGCAATAAGGCCGCCCATTGTATCATACATTTGTTTATGTGATTTGATTAGTTTTTTATATATAATGTTCAATGTGTTCATTCATTCAAGGCGGCGGGAAGCCGGTAGATGCAAGCGGCACAAGATCTTTCAACATGGAAAATAATTGGGTTCAGCAGTGGACTTCAAATGGCAGAAATGATTATGATTAGCAAAACTTAACTTAACTGCGAATACAAAGTCGTGCTTTGATAAATATTATGATATTGTGCAATAATGGTCAGAAAAAATTCTTATCGGTAATTTATATAAGACAGAGAATGCTCGCTTTCTTTGGCTGTTAAATAAATTAAAACTTTTTTGTCTATTATTTTTATTTACGCAACTTTAGGACGCCCTCCAGTTGGGGGGAGCGACGACATACACAAAAAGGATGGCAGTGGTTGGAGACGAAGTGCTGACGATCGAGCTCAGTGGCATGCCATTCGAGAGCTAATGTGCCCCTAGTATCACAATTGATCACTATTCATCATATTGGGTAGCATACTTGAAAGCTTGATGGTGATGTATACGGATCCTGCCTAGACTTAAGACGCCCAAGCCAACCTCACCTGCAAGTGGTGCACCTGCCGATCAACGGACGAGGCTCTGGCGAACATAACAGTGCCCGGTCAGCTGGAATAGGCTCGCCACCTATTACGTGGGACCAACTATACAATTGGTGAAGTGTGGGCGTATAATCTGCCTACCCCTTCGGGGAAACATGCGTGTATGTATGTATGTACTTGAATATCACTTTGTGGCACTAAAAACTCATTGAAATACATAAATTGTACATAAATATTTATCGACCATTAATTCAATTATTTAGTTCCAATATAAGTATCATTAAGAACTTGTGTTATGGATACTGAATAATAAAAAACATACAAAAATACTTACAATTTTTGTTGTAAAAACGTACTTAATTTACATAGGAAAACACATAGAACAGAACAAATATTCATGTTAATGCTCACAAAGATTTTCCCTGTGTGGGAATCGCATCCACGACCTCAGAAGCAGAGTGCGTATATAGTCGCCACCACATAGTGTCTGTCGTCAAAAAAAGTAGTTCTTAATAAAAAGAGTATGGCACAGTGATGAACAATGCACCAACTGGCCGCCTATCACAACCCATTAGGATGAAATTGGTGATTCATTAAAACTTTTAAAACGCTTTGAAGCATTCGCTTTATTAAATTGCTCGTCATTACTGAGGCCTTGGGTTATTAACATCACAGCGTGGCTCGTAAAAGTTTGATGGTAGCGTAATGCACTTACATTTATCAGGGAAGCCTACACCAAGTGAATAATAACTAACTCCGGCTGATAGCTCGATAGGAGGGAGACATTAATGGTTGCTTTAAAAGTGGGTATAGACTACAACATTTTTTGGATCATTTCTGTGTTATATAACGTTCTTATAAATGGTACAATATTGACAAAAGCTCAGTTTCCAAAGCATTTCCATGTAATGTAATAATAATAATAAGCCCGCAGGGCAGCTTGTGGCGAGCTGTTGGTGAGTGGCGACACCACGGGCGTAATTCCGAGTGCTCCAGAGGGTCGGACTGCGGTCTCGTCTCCGGTTCGCCGGAGTGGGCCCCAAGAGGCTAGTAGGACCCTCGCCCCTGGCTTGTCTTCATTGGCTGTCCAGGGTGGAGTCGCAAGAGCTACATGCTCGCAGGGTGGAAGTGAAAGATGCTTAAGTCGTGAGTTGGCGCACTGTTCTCTTGGGCAGTGAGTAGAAAACGGTGTACACCTGTCACATAACCATTAGATTAAAATTGTCTAAGGGGCCTCTACGTGTCTACCTCTATCCATAAATTAAATTTGGTCATGATAAAAAAATGTAACGTTCCTGCAAATGCTCCGCGTTATGTTACGGATAAATGCGGACCGCTTGCATCTTTCGTCCCTGTTCCTCCGTGTAACCCCGCAACCGCATATCGCCTGCACTCGTGGCTCGACGAAATGTTACACCAATACGCTCGACGCAATGTTACACCATTATGCTCGTTGGTTTATAACAAAGAGGCGAGCGTGCTCGACGTTTAGTTCGTAAAAGGATGATACACTAGAACATATCATAGAGCGGCTCGTTGATCTGTTACAAGTAAATGTTGTAGTCTATACTCATTTTACAATATTGAGTTTTTAAGTCTTAAGTGAGAAGACCTTTTCTTAAAACAAAAAAATATCCTACTCAGTGCTTCTAATTCTAAATTAAGCAGAGATACTGTAGATATTATATAGAGAGAAAAAGGTACTACCTATATGGGCAACGGATAAACGTATGTACCTACTTTTTTCAAACACATACATTCATACTCATCTTGGTAATTGAACTCACGACCTTAGGAGCAAAATGAATATTTCTAATCTCTGTGCCATATCTGCCCATGTACATTCAAAAAAAGAATATTCGTTTCTCCGTTATTACTATTATGAAAGACTCTGATTAGTTTGCTCTGATTAGTTAGTCTGATTAGTTGACATTCAGTCTGATTAGTTGACTCTGATTTGACGACCGATATGGCGTGGTGGCGAGTATACCCGCTCTTCGCTCCAAGGTCGTGGGTTCGATTCCCACACAGGAGAAATATTTATGTGCATGAACATGAATATTTGTTCTGGTCTGGGTGTTTCCCTATGTATATTAAGTATTTATTTACAAAAAAAAAAGTATGTATGTATGTTTATCCGTTATTTAGTATCCATAACACAAGTTCTTAATGATACTTATCTTGGAACTAAATAATTGGTGTAATTGTTAGAAAATATTTATTTATTTTTATTAATGATTTTTAATCCATCACTTGCTTACTCTGATTAGTTTGAAGCCTGGTGGTGGCGTGTGCAATGTCCAAAGAATATTGTTATTATTATACAGGTGTTGTCCAATTCATACTATTATACCTGTTAAAATACAAACCAGTTTAGTAAAAGACAGGAATAACAGGTGGGCTATCTGACGAGTAACTTTTACATCTGCCAGTTAATTTTTCAAACAACAAGGGTAAACGACCCTCTAAAAGTCTCCCCGCACCGTCTTTGAACAATCATTTTTTAAATATTGTTTGTAATGAGATCCGAAATTAATTTTGTTACTGTTCTTTGTGTCTCTGTCTACATCGAAATTACACAACTAATGAAAGTATTTATCATATTTGATTCTAATGGGATCGCTTTGTATTATGACTTTAAACATGAATATCTATTGCATTGTACAGCGTCACAGACAAATAGGTAGAGATAGTAATTCGGGTACCTATCCAATTGATAATTCAAAGAGCCTGTGAGTTTCTTGCTAGTTCTTCTTACAGAGCGGTGGCTCGGAACTGGCACTTAGATTCACTTGCATGAAATATTTTCTGTTTTTTAATTGTTTTGTTGCATGTAAGTGAATTTAAGCTTCGTGATTTCAGTGTTATCATATTTCCATTTTATTTTTTGTATATATAATTTTGACGTTTTCATGTACTATGTAATAGTTTATAAAACAAAAAATATTTGAAGTTTGAAGTATCAATAAAAACAAGAATTGATTTTAATCCAAGCGCTATCTATGCTGACGTTCATTTAATATAAACTGTAGTTTATTATTACACAACCAAGGATTATATTGTGTACTTATGAAATTTCGCGAGACTTTATTTATTATGAAAAAGTTATAATATACAAATAATGATTTTATATTTCCGCATATATGATATCACGTTTAACCACTATTTTCAAGTGTTGATTAAAAAAAAACTTTATTACTTTACTTTTACAATAAAAAACTAGCATCACTGTTTCTAATAAACAGTATAAAAAAAACAATCAAACTATATGGGGTCACTTTCATTTATTTCAGAAAGTTATTACAAGTTTTGATAAGTTTTCTTTTATCGTAAACTAGTTTCGAATAGCCATCCAATACCGAATGAACAGAAGCGATTCGAATAAAATGCGAGGTGAAATTACATTTTTCGCTGTTAACTTTCCTTTATCGTGCTCGAGGAGAATTTTCGCTTAAAACCAGATCTTCTGAACTTACGTCCGCTTTATACAAAATTTGACATGACCTGTGGTTGGTCCATTTAGACAGTTATAAAAGTGCTTCTGCAATGCGTCTGTTTCTATTCTGAATGTGATTAGAGGTGGAATACGAGTGGCTGTCCTACTTTTTGTGTTATTTGAATACCAGTTGGTATTTTTTTTTTAAGTATCTAAAATTATATAAAAGCTTATTTTAACTCATTCTATTGCCAAAAATTATAATAGTTTAATAACGAATGTAACACCTTTTTTAAAATAAATATTATGTTACTAATTAAATTTAATACTAACTAAAGCTTAATTAATCTTTCACTATAGGTTAAGAACAGCTAACATTAAAGTCATTACGAAGGTATTAGCGCTGTGTTTTACAAAGTTGTAGGTAAGTAGATGAAACTGCAATACTTTTTATTTGATACCAGAGCTCTCATTTACACAATGTTCCAGCTTCATTCGAGCTTAACAGATGTTATATTAGTGTAGTGTAATTTTTTATTAGAAAATGTTACCTTTTTATTTATTTTATTAATTTATTTATCTATTTATTTATTTATTACATTTAGAGCGACTAACAAAACATACACCAAAAATGAACATAACAAATACAGTTAATACATAAAAGCTAAGTGCTGTTTTATTAACAATTTTTTCAAGCTTTTCTTAATAATGTTAATATTTTCCTTGTACTTTCTGTCATGTGTGGGACACATATTTGTAGGAAAAAGGAAAATCAAACCGGTCGTTAAAATAGACAAGGTCAAGCAAACGGCCCACCTGATAAAATAGATCACTGAAATATCAAACGCATCACCAACGCATTGCCAATCTTCTAAAGACCTATGTTGTATTCTCTCAAAAAATGCCAGGGAGCTCACTTCGCAACATAACCTGCCACTTACACTAGCTTAAAGGCACCTCTGTACGTCACAACAATATAAATAAACTAGCTAGGACTGAGTCACTCTGTTTTGACTAACAATTCGCTCCAGACACGCCTCAATTCGAAGTTTAAATCCGAATGCAAAACTCTGCCGACGCACCTCGCTCCACTGAGTCTAATTCTGGACATGAGTTTATTTCTGAACAATCGTATGTACGAACCTTTCAACGCACGCTACCTAACCTTTACAAGTAATTAAAATTAAAGCATATGTTTATAATGTCGAAATAACATAATGAACTAACTGTATTACTAACTGTTAAGGAATTATATACTAGTGAGGCTGTTTATGTTATTCACTTGAATTGAAAAACTTTTAAATTGTGAATTACTGTAATACTGGCGAATAGCTGTGCTCATGTTAAAGCCAATGTTACTCGTTGGTTTATAAGTATGACATTCATTAGATTTCTATTGAGCCAAAATTGAATAAATTACATTTGAATTAGTTTTTGTGACAGTGGGATTAGCATAAGTAATGTTGAAATTTAATTAAATAAATAAAAAATTGCAAAATTATAATTTTATACGTAATTTTATTAAACGTTTGTTAAACGTATTTTACATACATATAATACATTTACGCCTGTTTTCCCTTAGGGGTCAGCAGAGGCATAATATACGCCCACACTTCGCCAATAGCATTGATGGTTACTCGTAATAGGTGGCGGGCATATTGCGACAGAAATTTCAAAAAATACTGTTTCAATATATTCTCTGTAACGCAATGAACATTAAAATCCTAGAATGTATAAATAAGCCAACTCGTACTAAACAATATAAGCTAAAACTATTCACCTAATTCTGATGTTAACTAGAGTACCGTATACCATCACACTTGTTAGTTCTCATAGCAACTATTGCCCCCAAGCGTCCAAAGTTTGATTACTGGATAAATAATTAATAGCTTCCTTACACCTGCTGATACCTAATAACTTTTACGATTATGAGTCAAGGAAAAGAAAGTCGCGCTCGTTGCTCCGCGATATTATGTTTTCGGAAACGATTACCGAAGTTAAGCGGAGTTTACAAAGGTCAGAACTTGGATGGGTGACCGTTTTTCAGTACAATTCAACAGTTGGGTTTCATCATATGCTTTAAACGTTATGCTTTGTTAAAGGTCCTGTAAGGTGTCTCTGATAATTCGAACTATATGACGACACTTAACTGCCAGCACCAATCCGCACCGAGTATGATTGAATCCCTTTAAACTTGTAAGAGAAGACCCTTTCTCAGTACTGAGACGTTAATGGTCTGAGATTATTATCATGATGAGCATAGAAATCACGATTGAGCTCCTCACACACAATCTCATAAGTGGAGCGCAAGGCAATACGATATACGTACCGCGGCGACCTCTCGCGTTTGTCCCTGGTGGAAACCATGATCCGGAGCGAGAGGAAATATGGATCCTTTTGCGAAGCAGTAATGCTAGCAAAAGAGGCGGCGGAACGAGAGAGGCAGAGTGCCTCTCGTCACGGATCCAGCTGCCGCGGTGGACGCCCGAGACGTCGGGAGCCACGAAACGACTCCCGGCCATCGTAGACGCTGATAGAGAAGATCAAAGAGATGTCGGCACACTGAGGGGCCCCTGGGAAGAGCTTTAATCCGGGTGGGGTTGCAGGACTATTCGAAAGGGCT